>BSBM01000410.1:3815000-6215000 GCA_027924585.1 Larix kaempferi
TGGGTAGTTGAGGGTTTGATGGGTTCTCTCATTGACACTTGGCTTGACTTGAGTGGCTCAAGGGTTTGAATGTTTTCCCTCCCAATTCCTCATAAAATCATGCCCCCATCTCTTGTTGCATTACATAGCTAGTTGTGGGTATTTATTAAAATGCATATTTAGAATTTCAATGTGCCTGGCTAGCACGTAACCCATATGCATCACTAAATCGATGGCGGGGCCTTGGCCTTGAGCTCCTCACCATGATTTTATAACAATATTACATCATTTACAGTTTAATGCCATGGGGTCAAACTGGGGACATTACAACGCCTCTTGTCGTCGGTGGTATGGAGAGGTCGTCGGATGCATCAAAAACCATACCTATAGATTAATTAATGTGGTACATGGGGCGAACGTTGAAATTTTTTAAATATGTGTTGGCTTGTACTGAAATTTGGCATGATTAGACTAGATGCATGCATTGATGTTGTGGGAGGGTTTCCAAACTCAAACATGACAGACACTAACCATTGGAGCATCAAAAACCCTACCTATAGATTAATTAAAGTGGCACATGGGCCAACGTTGAAGTTTTTTAGATATGTGTTGGCTTGTACTGAAATTTGGCATGGTTAGACTAGACGCATGCATTGCCGTTGTGGGAGGGTTTCCAAACTCAAACATGACAGACACTAACCATTGGAGCATCAAAAACCATACCTATAGATTAATTAATGTGGTACATGGGGCCAACGTTGAATTTTTTTAAATATGTGTTGGCTTCTACTGAAATTTGGCATGGTTAGACTAGACGCATGCATTGACGTTGTGGGAGGGTTTCCAGACTCAAACATGACTGACACTAACCATTGGAGCATCAAAAACCATACCTATAGATTAATTAATGTGCTACATGGGGCCAACGTTGAAATTTTTTTAATATGTGTTGGCTTGTACTGAAATTTGGCATGGTTAGACTAGACGCATGCATTTACGTTGTGGAAGGGTTTCCAGACTCAAACATGATTGAAACTAACCATTGGAGCATCAAAAACCATACCTATAGATTAATTAATGTACAAAGAAGAGGAATATCCATCAACATCATGACCACTATTGTTTCTTATCAAAATCAATTCAAAGCACAATTTCATCTTGAACTTACAAAATGGGAATATTAATGCAAAAGGCCTAAGTCCATTGTTCCAAACTTGCTCATAAGTTATTTTCTTCATGTCATGGATATCCCATTGCTACCCTAGTAAAAATCAATCTATCCACATATAAGACTTGCATTGCTCATAAATTTTTTTCTTCATGGCATGGATCATGTCGTTGCTACCTTAGTAAAAATCAATCAGTCCACGTATAAGATATGCATGTCAATTTTACTATTGACATGTATTACATATAAATTTAGAAATGAATGAAAATAAATTAACCATTAAGTATAACTAACTTATTAATCTTCTCAAGGTAAGTATTGGTAACCAATGAGTCGATCCATAGTCAATCCATAAAGAGACTAGTTATTCAATTTATAAATCAATTTAAAAGTGTTATATAAACAAAACCTAAAAGTTTTCAAAAATTGAAACTTTACATCCATATTTTGTTTTCCTAATTATAACTAAATTATAGCAAATGCAAGTACAAGTTCAATATAAATATTATCTATATTAATTGTGTAAGTACAAGATCAAATATCAATATTATCTATATTAATAATAGGAATAAATATTTTAATATAGTGATAATACCTTCTTTCTAACAAATTCTCCATGTGACAAAGAAAACTTTGTGCTTCTCAATCTTACTAATTGATTGAAACTTGTTTTTATACATTCATTTACATCCTACAACATTTTTCTTTGGTGGAAGAGGTATACATTTTCGAGTATGATTCTAAATTAAAAATTTGTATTCATCTCCCTTAACATATTCTCACCTTTACATAACACGACCTTCTTAATATGGCTAAGGATTACATATAGCCATGACTTATAGCAACATAATATCAAAGTTAGCTTGTTACTTTGAGATTGAGTTTTTTGAATATATAAAACATCGTCAAACAAAAGAATAATTAAATGTGTAAATGAAGTATCTTAAGGATACTCTAAAAATACTACCTCATCATTATACTATACAAATATAAAACCAAGGGGAAATAACCTTGAATTGCAAGGAACAAAATATTGGTGATTACTTTTTAAACACTAACATGGGTTTCTCTGCTGGGAGTTTCTTTTTATATTGTTAAATTGTATTTGTGTAGTTTATTATGCGTCTTTCACCAGTTTGACATGTTGATATTGGTGTGCACAAGTCTAAACCATGACAAAGGTATGTCAGAGTTTCTCTTTACTAGTGATTCATGAACACAGTTGGAATTGTGGGTAAGCCTTTCAACTATTTCCTTTTATATTTATTTTTTCTTTTGGATCAAATGGTGGGTAAGATTAACTCGCCAATGGGACGATTAAATGCCAATATAGAAGTATTAATTTGGGATTCTAAAATTATAATTTTAGGAGTATTTACACCATTTCTGAGTTGTGTAGATATAGTACAAAACTTGAGAGCAAATTTATTGCCAAAAATTAATAAATTTATTTAATCTACTAGTGGATTATGATATTTTAGGTTTAAATTTGTAAGTATTTTTTTAACAAATAATTTTGAAATATAATTTATGATTATTAATTATATTTAATTTAGATATTGAGATGATACAGTCAATTGGGTGAAGTTCGAGTGGTTGAGAGGAAAGGTCTATCTTAGGATTCATTTGAAATTGTAAATGCAAACCTAGCTAGACAATGACCTATGTGGTAGGCTACATCATGGCTAGATATAAGTGCAATATCTAACAAATCTTTATTCAACTACATTGTTTGATACTTTTTCACCTTTAGCATTGGAGAGAGTTTGGGGCCCATGTCCTTGAAGTGCTCTAGCAAGCGAGTTGCATGTCATGGAAAAATCAAATGAAGCATTTATTAAACGAATGGTCTAATCTATTGGAATTGTCAGTAGGGTATTTTTAGGGGTGAAATTTTGCTAATGGACTATTTTTGGCCTTTTTTCAAAAAATAAATTTGATAATTAGCCCTTTTTACTTTAAGAAATCCCCTATATTTACATAAAATATTTTCTTGCCAAAATTTACATGTTTAAGTAGTAAATTGTATGTTTCTTCATTTAATATTTTCCAACATATCTATATGTATGATTTTTTAAAGCCAAAATAATTGCCTAGAATTAACTATACCTAGGTATACTATTTGGGAATTTGTCATGATGTAATAATGTTAGGACATCCCTCTTCCACTCGTTTCATTGCCATGAAAGGGTGCATGTTAACTAACTTTTGAAAAAAAAAAAATCATGGTGAAACACTTCAAAAAACTACATCAATAATTCAGAACTGTGAAACAATACCCTCATAGTTGGTGGCCTGCAAATCAAGTTTGGTCCCATAATGCTATTCATTAGGAAATTTAATAGTTGATCAAATTGATTGCATTTAGGTCCAACTCATCCTAGCAACACATAGTCCAATTGTGTTGTTGGTTTTGTGAAGAGAAAACAACATCAACGATGTCAACTAGTCATTATTCAAGAACAAACTCTTTCAATGAAGTGTTGACCCAACACAACTCAGGACATATGTTCCTTAGTCAACCCCACCCCATCTCAAGATACTGCTCTGATTGATGTGTTTATTGAATCAATGGAAGTATATATTCAATATTGCTAAGATAACATAGTTGTCCATCCTTTTGTTTATTGCACAAACTTAAGTTTTCCTTGGTGTTAAAGGTCATAAAATTCACATATAGTTTTATGTCCTTATGTTTGTTGCACCCTAATATTTTTTTGGCATTACATGTCATGCAATGCAAATGGCTATGATTTCATGTTTTTTTTATCAACACATTGTCCATACTTGCCTAGTAATTTCCACTAGAAACATCTAAACTATAAACTATGAAACAATAGAACATTAGTAAAACAATAACATAATCAAATGCTAAAGTAATAACATAATCAAACAAAACACATAAAACAAAATATAAATAAATAAATAATAACAAATAAAAAACCCAAAAATATACGTACCGAACCTTTCAACCTCCCGCGACACACATTTCAATTTCTGTGCCATTTACACAGCCTTCCGCTTGTGCACCCACCCAGTTCTGAGCAAAGCATCAGTGAGAAGGCTCATCGCATGCCCGTCCAACGACCTGAGGCAGTTCCAGAGTAGAGACTCGTGTCAGCAGGCTCATCACGTACTCATCCAGTTCCTGAGCATATGAACATCTTGTGAGCAGGCTCATCACACGCAAAGCAATTCTAAGAGGGGCCAATGCCTCCGAATCTGTGAGTATCGAGCCCTGGGTTTATTAATCTCTACTTGCATATGGGTAAATTGTATACACTAGGGTAAATTGAATATATTCTTTTGATTTTATAACTCCATTAAATTTGGAATCCTTCCCCCTTTAGTTCCAAACCCTGAGCAGATGTTGCGCTACACTGCCACGCGACATATCCAGGGTAGCCACACCACGCCATTGACAAGGGTTTAGCCAGTTGCAACACATTTACCTTAGAAAGAGCTACCTAGGAGGGAGGAATTGGTATTGCCCCCTAAGGTGGATTCATGAGTAGATGAACCTCAATATGATACCAATGACAAGTGTGATACCTTTTTTATTCTCACAATTTCCAAAGTTCTGAATTCTCACAATTTCCAATTTTTGCATTTTGCACCCAAAATATGGTGAGGTGATATCTCAATTGAATTATTGTGTTGGTGATTTGAATATAAATATTCCATTGGGTACATTTAATATTAGCACAAGCGTATACCCTAAGCACTTCAGGTATTTAAACCCAGTTCTAATATGCATCCAAAGGTTGTTGCGAATTTCAGGTTCCAAGTGTTGTGATGTAAGATGCATATATCTAACTTACACAGGTAGTCAATGTGTCAAATATTGGAACCTTAAGATGTGCAACCTCAAACATGAAATAATCCCCAGACCATTGAATACTCAATGATAGGCATCATTAAATCCTTGAAGCTTTTGGAACTAGAATTTTCCTGCTACCTCCAATAAGCACTCCTGATTTGATTAACCACGTGCCCTGGATGTGTTTCAAATCCTTGAAAAGGTGATTTTTTCCTAGCTAACCAAATTCCCCATAAAAAAAATCAAAACAAGGCCTTGTGGTTTGCAACAGAATTGTATCCATATAGAAGTTCAAAACACTTCAACAAAGCGTCCTTATCCCAATTATTATTTTTTGGTTTAAACACCCCTTTATTGTGGATTCCATGGTTGAGGGGTGTCTATTCCCTACAATTTACCCTGGACGAGTTCTTGTCCTTATCCATTGATATTTGAAGCATCCATGGCCTGTCAAAGGCATTCGTATTTTACATGGTCTTGTATGAGGTATTTAATTGTGTTGGCAACATGAATGCCACAACATGTCTTTTAGGGGCTTTCAATCCCTATTTGAGAACTGTAAGTTCTTTGATTTAATCACTTTACCACAAAAAACTTTAACACTTGCATTTCTTTTCAATTATTTTGAGGCATTTACAACTCAGTCTGGATTCATGTTTTTTTTTTCTTTTCTTTCTCAGAAAAAAGTCATAATTTAATTAATATATCAACATAATTGCATTTCACAAATGCATTTTGAAAAACTCATTCCATCAATCCCATTGGAGGGAGAAACTATGAAAATGTTCAGGTAGGAACTTCTCTATCAAAATACATTCTATTTGGATTGTATATTTTGAAATCTTGTCCAAATAACAAACTTTCAAATTCTGGTCAAATTGTGGAGTGTAGGAAAGAGTCCTCTACCAAGAGATGCCATGAGAAATGTTAAAATCATAGTTCGTATTCTCCTCTATCATCAAACCTAACATACTTAATCCTTTCCATGTTTTGATTTTCCACTAATGAATTGAATTCTTTGAATTTCCCAAATGCTTCATCCTTGGGTTGAAGTGTGTATATCCAAAGGACTCTTGATAGTGTTTCCCCAACACCCACCATTCATAGAAACCACTAGGGAAATCAATTTGTGAATATCAACCATGTTCAAATGTCTCATATGCTGCAAACCAATATTTGTATGCCCCAAACGTTCATCCGATAGCATGCCCATGTCGCCAACATTGGATAACATAGCAACAAATCCTTCCATTTCAAGTACGAAGTCTTTCCCAACTTGTACATTTGAATAGATTCATCACAAATCCCTGCAGAAACCACTTTAAATCCATCATTCACGTCCTTTTCAACCAATTGATTCAGCTTAAAGGTGACCTTCTTGTTGGTGTGTGTGATTAAAAAATAGAAGAAAGATTTGACCCGACACCTAGAATATGTATTATGAAGGACATCTCTAGACCCGGTGGTATTGATGATAACATCACCACATTCTAAAATTCACAAGGTTGATTTATCACCAATGACCACTCTCTCCATTGTGCATTGTGAGAGGATCTAGCAATATCTTCAAGCATTCCCTTGTCACAACTTGTTTGTTTCCAAAACTCTTTAATCTTTTGAAGACCAAAAATACAAGATGTGAAGGTGTGGCCTTCTTTATGACAAAAATTGTATGTGAGTTTTTTCTCCTTTATACTTCTTCAACTCATGCTAAGAAGATGAAGAGATAGCTTTTGAATGAGATTTCCCTCAATAGGTGGTTCTCCCATATTCCTCAATGTGACTTGATGCTAGAGAAGATTAGATAAAACATCCTCAAGAGAGGGGCCTTTTCCAAGGACTATGTGGCATTTGCAATATAAATTATTTTTAGGCTTGCACAAAAACCTTCTATTTGCCAGAAATTTGACTATTGTGAGATGGATTCTTCAATCCTCACATATTTATTATGTATCTTGTTAGTTTCCTAGAAGAGCATAATTTTACATATTGTATTATCTTTTACATTAGTACTTGTTGACCAAATACAGTCATCGCCTCCTAACAGTCCTGTTTGGTGTTAAATGTGGCATCAATTAATTTGAGGACAATGTGTTCATGTAAAATTAGAGCCAAAACATGAGATGTTAGGGACAACATGTTATTATCATTTCCAGGATCCAAATTACAATGTTTCAATAGTTCTACAAGAAATTATCTAACTTATCAAGGTCTGTCCCACAACTGTCTTTATCAATAGTCAGAGATTGCTCCAGGTAGTTCAAAAGGTTCTCCTAGTATTTTTCACGAACCCAACTGCCAAGGTCCAGTTTAGTTGCCTCCAAAAACAGTTTAGTTGCCACCAAAAACTAAGGTCCTTCCTCCATCACTTTCTGATATACATCATGTTTGTAGAAAAGAATAATAAAAAATGCTTTAGAGTTGATTTGTATGAATCCACGCATACAATATTTTAGAAGGAGTTCAAAACCATTAAACCTACATATGATTGTTGCTTTTATGTAATTAGAGTAAATATAATTGATTTCATAGGAAGACACTTCCAAATATGAAACCTCTTCCACCTTATCCGTTGTATGTGCACTGAGCATATATAGAAGGATTCAAATCAGATGGAGATGTTGTTTTATTTTTTTTACCACATCTTTGAATCTAGGCTAGGATAATGAGGTAGTACCCTTACCCAAAATGTATCCACACAAATAAGAAACCAAAGAGAGGGAAAATCATTGCAAATATTATATTCATACAACACAAGTGAATTCACTAGATGCCTACCATCAAACATTATTATCTAAGATGCCATAGTAGTCCCCATTGATACTGGGTCTATAAGGCTTAAGCCCCTCATGGGGAAAGTGCCCCCACCTCTTAAGTTTTGTCTAAATATACAACTTATGAGTCTTTGTATTACTATCACACATTCATTAGTGATTGATTATTTTTCCTAATTGCACTATATCTCTATCTTCACAAAAATATAGTGGCCTCTCATCCAAGAATAGAACCTTTCTCTTCAAATTCAATTACATCAATTGAGACAAAGAAAGCGATGGAGAAACAGTCTTGTTTTTTTTCAACTTGAGAAAAAGTTGAACTTAGTTTTGTTGTATACCATATCATACAAAAGTATTGTCTTCAAACATTGAGGATACTATACACGTTGCGCATACATATTCATATACACATGGATGCACATACATATTGCTAACTCGTTTTCCTTAAATTACATATCAACCTCCAGATACAAGAACATCTACCATGCCATATATGCATCAAAATCATAGCAAAGTCATGCTCACAAAGCCAAGTGGACTAGATTTCACTCTAATTTCAACATTAAAACTCTGTCATTTCTAAATTCTGATCATCAACTTTTATCATGATGACACTTATTAACTCAACATGTAGACTAAAAAACTCATTTGATACACCTACGTAGACTCTACATTGAATGCCTGCAATTCTTGAGGTTTTCATCTTTTGGTGACTATGCACAATATCACAATGTCATGCTTAGGCTTCTTAAGGTTTAAACAATGTCATGCATTTTACTCATTAGAAGTAGAAGAAATTTATTGTTGGATTCATTTAATTTGAAAGAGTAGTTATAGTGTGAAAGAACTCTCTCCTTACCTTAGCTAGTATTCATTGAAAGGAAAGGCTTATTTTGATTCATACTCATTTGCATGGTTTGATTCAGTCATCACACCATGAGTTGCACTTCCATTACCCGATTGAGTAATGCAACAACCATTAAAATTCATCTCCCTCACTCAACACACCTTAACCTCACTTGAGGATAAAAAGAATTTGGTAGTTAGGTAGGACACCGGGGATAGGCATCCAAATAATTCTCCCTTGTCATTTTAATCTGAGACATAGTTGTTGTCCTCTAGGGTACTAAAATCCTCTAGTACTTATTGACATGATCATCGACCAATTTGTGGAGGGGCCTCCCGTTTTTTCGGGGGTAAGCCACGAGAACTAATTCCGGATGGAATTTATGGAATGTCGCACTCCACTTAGCTCCTAAGGCTATCTATCCATTGTCTTCCCTGTACTCTACTGTATATGTGATACAAGGGCTCAAAGATAGAAGTGCCAGTTAACCTTCTCTGACGTTTCATGAACGAGGTAGCCTAGTAACTTTTCTTCTAGGGATATTTTATCCAGGATCCCTTTCGGTAGAGATATCCTTCCACTTTGTTCTCATTTCGTATTGTTTGACTTGGATTTCATCACCTTGCGGAGGATACGATTTGTCGAGGTCTCCAGCTCCTAGTTAGGAAGTTTGCTTGCTATTTCACCTTTTTAGAGGGTCTTTTTATTTTTAGTGTTGCTTGTTGGCATTCTGGCCACTTTTGTTTCACCTCGCTTACTGTGACACCGGTCCCAATACAGTTTTTTGAGCTTGCTTTTTTGGCCTGCGAGCCTTGTCTTTTCCTAGCTCCCCTTCTGTATGCTCGGTTGCTTTAGGGTTTTTGAGTTCTTACACAATCAGTTACCAGTTATCTGATGATGTGTGATGTCCTCTTCTTCTAGTTCTTTGAGATGGTTGAGTTAGATGGTCTTCTCAAGGGACTGGACACCCCTTGACGGAGCCACTAACGCTTGACCTTAGGAGTAGTCTAGAGGACCACATGATAAAATCATCCGTGTGGACTTTTCCTTTTACAGTGATGATCGACTTTTAGGTTATATGGTACACTGGTACATTTGAGAGAGAGATAATTGGTTGTACCCCACCTTGGTTGATTGAATTTTGGTCCTTTCATTTTGTTGATAATATTTTTGTGGTACCTTGCCTCTTACCTTTTGGGTCTTTTACTCATCTTGAGTTATCTTTTGATTTGTACCACCTTTTATGTTTTTGGTCTTATGGGTACTATGGTAGTTTGTCCACAATTGAGGTGCACCCCCTTAGTCCAAATGGTTATGAGTCTTTATACCCACTTCTTACCACCCTCCAGACCTTAGTTAGGAAGATTGGTTGCTATCATACCTTTTAGAGGTCCTATTTGAGTTACAAGAGGTAGTTACAAGGAGCTATTGCATATAAGAGGTAGTTACAAGGAATTATTGCATATATTTGACATTATTTAACCTTCCATCTCTTTGGCATGTCAAATAACAGGTAGTTACAAGGAGCTATTGCAATATATATTTGACCTTATTTGTACCTTCCCCACAAGGGTTGATTTACTTTTGGTCCTTACACCTTGTTGTTTATTGGTCTTGTGGTACCTTGTCCTTTCATTTTTTTGTGGTACCTTGCCTCTTACCTTTTGGGTCTTTTACTCATCTTGAGTTATCTTTTGATTTGTACCACCTTTTATGTTTTGGTCTTATGGGTATAACTATGGTAGTTTGTCCACATTTGAGGTAGTACACCCCCTTAGTCATAAGGGTTATGAGTCTTTATACCCACTCTTTTATTTTTGACTTGTACCTTACTAGTTGGTCTTTGTACCCTTTGGTTGGTCCTTGTACCTTACTGGAGGCCGTGAGTCTCTTTGGCCTCAGTCTGCTGGCTGTCAGCTCATATTTTTTGTGATTGTACTGAGACTTTTGACTGTCATTGACTTTCTTTGATTGACCATACCATAGCCCAATCATCTCTCTCTCTCTGGTTTGTACTAAACCTATAAAAGGGTCACTTGATTCCTAGAGTTGACTGGCCTCTAAGAGGCACGGTCATTTCTAAAAGTAACTCTTATGAGTATATTACAGGAAACGTCTACACCCAGGTAATCAAATATGTGTTGGTAAGACTTAAGTAATCAAATATGTGGTAAATCATTTGTATTAAGTAGTTAAGACTTGTCTTGTCAAAAAAATTTGTTGGTAATCAAATATGTGTTGGTAAATATTTTTAAGAGTGGTGGAACTCCTCAATTGAACTTGTGAGGAAAATTATTTTGGAGAATAAGTGTCCTGACTATGGGACAACATCAAATATCTATTCAACAACATATGAGATATTATGGGCACTAGGTGGGAAAATAATTATACACCTTCAATTACCAAGTACTATAGTGATGAGTGACTTGATGAAAACCATGCAAATTCCATCATTTAATAGGATATATTAGGACAAGCCATCCTTGAGAGGTGGAGAATGGATTTGTAGAGTTTTCCACTAAACTTGAGAGATTTAGATGTTACAACATGATAGGGACATGGGACTAAGAAGGTATATGATTAATGGGAAACACATGGGGTAGCATACACTCTTTTACAATAAGTCATCACAAGGTTCCTTTCTTAGATTAGATCATCCTTTTGTTAAAAGAGGAATTGGTGCACATATGAGAACATGAACACTTTGAAAAACAACCGTCTTTAATATAAGAGCAAGGTAAAAATGTCACCCATACTGCATGTCATCGATGATAACCTTCCCAAGATTATAGAAATAGATGCTTCAGACCTAGGATGGGGAGGAATTTTAAAGCAGGTAAGAAAACCTAAAGAAGAGGAAATAGTCTAGTTTGCATCAGGAACTTGGAATAAAGATTAGCAGAACTATGCCACTATCGATAAAGAAATACTTGTAGCACTGAGATGCATAGATAAGTTCTAGATTCATTTGTTGAACCATGACTTTATCATAAGAACAGATTTCTCTATAGTCTTCCATTTATGCTAAACAACACAATAAAAAATGCAACGGCAAAAGGAAAGTTTGCAAGATGGAAAGCATTGTTTTCTTGTTATAACTATACTGTTGAGCACATTTATGGGAAAGCAAATAGCATTCCTGACTTTTTAAGAAGAGAATATTGGACATAGAAGTATGCGGTTAATTTTGAACAAGCGAGCCTGAAGCAAGCGAGCCTGGAACAAGCGATCCCGAAGGAAGTGAGCGTAGAAGGTCAAAGCGGAATCCAGTGGGCCCATAACCCACAAGTAAACATGGAAATATCTGCTTGGACCGAAGGAAAACATCAGATCTATAATATTAATGATAATATGAGTTGGTTTGATTATATGCAAACATGGAAACCTAGGTGGAAGTTGAGACATACTGAAGTATTAGATGCTAACTTACAAGGATCTGATGCTTTTATTAGACTAGTGCCAAAACTCAAGAGAATGCCTATGGGATCCAGTATTGTACCAGAGATGATTTACAACAACTCCCTGAGAAAAGCAGCTGATCCAAGCAATTGGTTAACACACCTCTACCATGATCTTAACTTAATCACGACATAGGTCTCTACACATCACCCCAGGCTACAACTAGACCATCAATACTATTGTATTAACCGGATACGTTCTTTGAAAGCATGGCCACATCAAGATGCTAGTCTCCGGTTTCCAAGTACTACCCACACTTATGCAAAATATAAAAAATTATGGTGGGAATTCTTGAGAAAATAAAATACAGATAGAACATATTATACCATGCTAAAGTTTGGACATCAAAGTACACATATCCATGAGGATCCTCCATTCTACGGCCCTGATTAGATGAGAGACTAGTGGCAGTCATTTGGCATCAACCTGACAACATTAGAGCTAGCTGTTATTTATAATCTAAAACAGGACGTTGGAGAATCTCTCAAACAAGTCAAAGATATTTTGCAAACAAATATTACCGAGGATCAAATCCTTGAGTACTACATTAAAAACAAAGAACAATGGCTTGACAAAATCCGCATAGAAGTCCACAAGCATCAGAATAGACGTGTGGTCCTGAGGTCTCTTTATTCAAAGGCATGGGATACTCAATCCAACTTTCGAGAATTATATGGTCCCCCATACTCCGATGATTTGTAAATATCTCAAAAGTATTTGGCTATGAGTTGGGTTTGTCCATTCAGATTGTCATAATAAGATTCCATTCGGCTAAGAGAGTGGGCCTGTTCTCTCTAAGTTTTAGGTAAAGAACCATTTGAGGCATTCGAGTTTGGTCTCTCTCTGCTCTATTTCTGAGTCTAATAAAAGGTGTATGCTCTCGAACTAGCCTTTGTGGTATTATATTGCAACAAAAACCTTGTCTCTCCTTAAGTCTAGCGTCTGTTAGGAAAAGGAATAACAGGAGTATGCTCTGTGGCTGGCCCTAGTGGTATCATATCACACCATAAACATGATACTTCCTTAAGTATAAATCTTGAGTATGTATCTCTTCGAGGAAGTATGCTATGTATCTTGGCCAAGCGCTAAAAGAAGACATCCGAAAACTCTTTGAGTCTTTGTAACTATGTCATGATAACATAAAGAAATCCCTACTTTTCTTTGTGTCAATATGATTGAAAATTTATGTTATGCAATTCATACCTTCGGTCAAGATTACGAGTAATTGTCCAAAGGAAGCATTAGTTGGGAGCAGCATTGAAGAGGTATTCACGTATGTTCACATGAACATTTATCTTATATATAGGACAAGGGAAGAGTGGTCAAAGGGAAGGACATATATGGGGGTATTTCCTATCTTAGAGGGAATCCTCTAAGAAGACCATGCTTGATTACAAAACTACCCATGTGTTTCCAAAATTCAATGAGTTCATCCTTTTCCTTAAGAATATTTCAGTTTAGATTTTGAATAAGATTATACAAGTTTCACAACATTATATAAAATATTGTTTTTGAATATTTGTGAACACTTATTAACCACCTCAAAGATCTTAGTTTTGAAAGTCATAAAAACTTTTAGAAGTTGTCCATAATGGTTAGTTATTTTTATTTTATATTATTATTGCTAAATATAAATGTGAGTGTAATTCAATTACCGAGGCGATGAACCCAAACTGATGGGATGAGAGAGACTTTAGGGCCATGACGACAAAGATAGTTAGATGGTGTGATATGGGACTCAAGACCCAAAGGAGCAATAAAAGACAGCTCATAATTGCATGAATTTCTACTCCTAAGAAAGATAAATTGATCCTCTTCCTCATCACTTGAATGCCTACATTTTGAGAAAGGGAATGCGGTACAAGTCACCTTATAAAAGGCGCTACACGTCACCTTTTCAGAGGCGATATGCCTTGCGGTCCTATATAAACTTTTTCCCATGGTGCACGTAGAACCAAACAGGTATTTGTCAGATCTGTCTTCCTCAAGCGAAGGGAGTTTAGGAAGGCTAGAGGAAAGTGAGACATCCAGTAGGTCTACAAGATTTTTATCAACTAGATGTCAAAAGACCAAAAGAAAATTCCATAAACGCATGGAATTTTTTCGCGCTCAAAGGGGGTCATGTTCCTATGATGATGAGACAATAGGCGACGTTGAGGTTCCCTTGAGGTACAGACATTTAGTGAAACAATGGGTACCCAAGGATCTTCCTCAACCGAACACAGATTTTTGTGTGAACGAGAGGATATATCGAATTGCATCGTCGTCATTACATAGTTTGGGGTTGTTTTGCATGGATGTCATGAAGGTCGGTTACGGCACATGTACAGAATTGATGGAGTATGTTGGACCCTATTGCAACTATAGATATTGGATGTGCCGAGTCCAATATACATGAAGTATGCATAGATATGGATTGTCAGCAAACTATTTACAGTTGAAAGACAAAGATCAAAATAAAGGAGCAACGTTGTACATTGATGGAAGGCCAAAGGCCACAGGGAATATTGCGCGGTTTATAAACAATACACAACCAAGGTCTAATATTAAGCAACCCAACTGCGAATTTGAGGGGCGTGAAGGAAACCGTGTTTTTGTATGTGCCATTAAATCAATATCTGCAAGGGAAGAGTTGCTTATTAATTACAATTTGAATCGAGTAGATACAAAAACGGTTACTATGGGAGTGGTACATATAACAATTTACCCAACCTTTTATTAATGAATTTAACATCTTAAGGATTTTTCGTTAGTTTATTTCGTTTAAATTTTCTATATTTACTTCGCAAGCTAGTGATCGGGGAAAATCCTTGCCAGCAGATGGTCAGAGGACTAAAAATTCCTCGAGGGAGAAGGTATACATCTTTTTAATAGTAAAAATATAATAAGAAAAAAGAGTTTTTTTTTGCTTTGTTTTTTCATTAGTAGATTAGTTTGGTTTATATAATGTTATATATATTTGATGCAGAACGTGATCAGTGAAGCCACCTAACTGTTTATCAGACGACAGTAGCCTCGGGAAAATAGGTAAACCTGATTGTAATTATACAATTTAAATTATACGTCAAGATGTTTTGTTATTATATTCTTTCATTGAGCATTTTGGTTTCGTTTAGGTAATTTTCTCTATGTTTTTTATTTAGGGTTCTATAAGGGGCAGCTCCCTATTAGCAAATCGAGGTAGGTCACCTATGACCATTGATCCGATGAGTGTATCACGATCCTCGAGGTTGCAGGTATAAGTCATTGGAATTGTACCAATATAATATGTAGCATAATGTTTATTTTGTTATGTATTTTTCGTGTGTATACGGGTTTCGTTATGATAATATTTTCTACTTCTTTTTTGCAGGGGTCGGATGATCGGGGCAAGTCCACAGCTGTGGATCAGACGACACCATCATCCAGGCATCAGGTAAACCTAGTTGTAATTTTAGGAATCTATCATGATAGATATGTTTTGTTAATATAATTTTAGGAATCTATTGATAGAACTCAGTAGTGTTTTATATATTTTTGTTGCAGACCAATGAATCATTGTATGAAACAGCATCACAACATTCAATAGATATTGAAGTGGTTGAGTTGTTAAACGATGCTAACATAATTGGTTCAGCTACAGACCCGATTAAGATGATACAGAACATCTTGGAAAAACTTAGTGCAGAGCTTATAAGTCTGATATTTCAAATTCCGTAGACAAATGCGATTCAAGCCAAGATTGCAGTGTTGAAACATAGAACTGAAACCTTGCAAGTAAGTTGCGGAATCTTGAATCATAATATAATTCATTTATAACTTTATAATTTTCACTTTTATATGATAGTGAACTTATAAAATGTGGTTTGTATTTACAGAATTTTCGGAGACCACACACTAGTCGTCAAGGCGGTGTTGTCCCCAATGCTTCTCATGGAGAGACGTCGAATCATGAGCAAACAAATCCACTTTCATCAACTCCTTCGCCATTGTTGTCGACTGAATAGTCGGAAACAAGTTCCACAACACCCCGAACCCCAACTGTAAGCGCACCAGCCGCTAGTGACCAACGCACACGAGATCATCCAGAAGAAGGGGTCGACACCAAGCCTCCTAGTATTGATATTGTCGAAGCTACATTTCCAGGATCTTCCCGTGTCACTAGCACGGGAACAATCGAGACAACATTTTTTGGGGACGAAGATCTCGTCCCAATAAAGATAGAGAAGATCCCAGGTAAATAGATGTTGAACAAGTTAGTGTTTATAATTTGATTGTAATATACCGATAAAACATTTTTTTTCAACTAATTATGATCATGGCACGATCATTTTGCAGGAAATGATGTTTTTTATAAAAATATGAATGATTTGTCCTTGGAGATCTTCGGGCCCACCATCTGCACAAGGTGGGCTAGACAACCGAAAAATTTAAAAGATGATCTCACTAATTAGTTGGTTAGCCTATTCGATAACGAGACCTTCAATTGAGTCGCGGTCCTGAAAAAGGTTGGACAACATATGAAGATTGTCCGAGACCAATATAGGGTTCACCTAGAAAATAACCCTAGGTATGAGCGCCCTCCCATGATTCCAACACGAGAGTGGAAAGCTCTAGTGGATGATGGAAAGGAGAGGGGCCTGAGAAAAGAAGGAAAGATAACACCAGGCACAAGGAGGTATGCAATACTTTCCACATTGTAATTCTAAAGGTTATTATTATTGATTTCTATATCGAATTTGGAACATCTAACGTATTTCAACACTTGCATAGGCTGTCAGACACATCAAAGGCCACAAAGGAAAGACTGGAAAAAATTGTTCAGCACAAGCTTGGGCATAGCGGTTATTCCAATTTGGCAACACGATTTGTAAGTTTCGAAAAACCAATAATGCATCCAAATAATAAATTGCAAATTATTTTTCCTTTTTTTGCACCGCAAAATGTAAATTAACGATGTTATGCAAATATGCAGGTTGATTGATTCAAAGAAGTGCCCAGAGAAGAAGACTTGAAGCTTGGCTTCCAGCACGGCTTTGGAGCTGTTGTTGAACGCCGAAAAATCTTGTCTGGGAAAACAAAGTCTTCTGGTACTGATCCATCTGGTGCACAAGTATATAAAATCTATATAGTTTAACAAAGATTTATTACTTGTGCAATCTAGTCGTTATAAATAATTGACATAAAATATTGACTCTATTTTGAGCAGGAAAGCAATGATCCCCTTAATGTCGAGGAGGGACAACAACAAATCGAAGATCATGCTTCGAATCCTAGTAATGAATTTATTCATATGCTACAATTATATATATAGCATTGCAGACGATGAACATTAATTGTACTTCTCCATATTTCAACTGCAGAGCATGTAGAGGGTCACACTGTACAGGTTGAGCCTGGACAGGAAAATCAAGAACATGATGTGGCCACAACAGGTAAAAAAACACCTTTGTAATGTTTTTTTTAAATGAAATACTTGTCATTAAAATAGAAAAATATATCGATGCAACATTTTCACATTGTTACAGCAAATCCGAACCCCTTGCCACAAAGTCCACGTCGCGAGCACTCTAGGATCCAGACATCACAACAAGTTGATGAAGAACCAAGAACTGGAGGACAAGTTCCAAAAGATGATCTTGTTATAGATTTTGTAAAGAGAAGAAGAATTAAAAAGAAGTGACTGAAAAAATATTGTCTAATTATTTTTTATAATAAAATGTCGTCCATGATTTTTGGCCTCATGAATGAATGAATGGTTTAATGGTTTAATGATTCAGTGTAGTAAACTGTTACCTTTATTGAATGTTAGATTTTATTGAATGTTAGCTTTTATTGAATGAATGTGTTCACTGAATGAATGAATGGTTTATTGAATGTTATCTTTTATTGAATGAATGTATTGATTGAATGAAACAACGGTTTAATGAATGTTAGCCTTTATTGAATGAATGGTAGATGTTTGTTTATGCTGAAATATGCATGAATTTGCACGTAATTTTTTTTCAAGTACGTGCATTGGGTATGGGGAATTGAGAGTGATGTGAGGGGGGGGAGGGGCCATAAGAGCTTCCACCTTCATGTGGTTGGCCCTGTTCAGTAGAGAATATTAAATTATTCTTGAAACAGAGAGGAGCTCAATGAATGGCTACGATGCTTCCTTTCTACAAACCACTCACGTGTCATCTAAATTTTGACAATTTCTTGGAGCTTGTTGTGATGTTTGGTTGCTCCTAATCACCAATTTCAAGTTTCCACAACTTCAAAGGCTAAGTAAATAATGCACTGGAACCAATATCCTTACCCTTCTCTTTAATTTCCTTGGAATCTCCTTGAGAATATTTGAATGAGATATGTCTCAAATCCTCTAGATCATTTGCATCCTCTCCATTATATCCAATCTTCCTGCAATAGAGATGATATCTTGTCTCTTTTTCTGGGGAGAATAATGTGGAGAGTGAATATTAAAGAGGATGAGAGGTTGTTTGCATCCCTAACCCAAGGATAAGAAATTGTCTAGAGAGTTATAAGAAAAATGAAGGTCAACGCTGTCAACGAGGTGGACATCAGTTGATGCTGACATTAAGGGAAACTCATATTTAATTGTTGTTGTTTATCTTCCAAGTGAATATTTCCTTAGTGTATATGTATTAGGGATCGGTAAACAAACGTTAATTATAATGGGGGTTCATTGGAACTCCATAACAGTCGTTGGAGAAAATAGATGTTGGATAGTTCATGAAGGTTGTGTTTGCACACATAGGTTACCATTCAAATTGACATTGTTATAGAGATTGAGTGAGATGCAAGCATTGGAGAATAATTTCCATGTCATAAGAAATTGATCCTAGCAAAAGAGGGCATACCACACTTCATTTAGTGGACTTGTTGAATGATGGAATATGCTTGTTGGGATCTTATAGAACAAGAAAATACCTGAATTTGACTTGGTTATCATTTACTTCCAAGATGGATTGTATCCAAGTCTAATAATGAAGAGATACTTGCACACCAAAGATGGGAATGAGTGTTCCTCAAAGTACCTTTCCTTTGCATCAGCGTGCCTAGGATTACTTTCAATCACCACAATCATGACAATTTCAACCCATAAAGAGTGTGATCAGAATCACATGTGGATTTCCATACAAAATGGAGGGTTACACATCCTATTTGCAATGGCATCCTAGTATGAAAGAGATAAACAATGTTGCCTTGCTTATTTTACCAATTGCTAGTCCTGCACGGGAATTTTTCCATTGTTTACGTATTGATAATGATGATAGGTGTTGACATGTTGATCCTTCCAAGCCCAATGGTTGGGGTGAGCCGAATGAGATTTCTTGCTCCACTTTAAATGCTACTTCTTCCTTGCGCCAGCTGCCCCAGACAAAGTGATTCCTAAAGTTGCCCTTGTACTCAAGAGAATGAAAAGTGTTGAAGTTAATCCACCCTTGCCTCCTCAAGGGCCTTGTAAAATATATTGTTGTTGTTACTTCTCTCATTGTTTTTTCATCCAAGGACCATTTGAGTACTCAGTCAATTCTCAATCATGCTCTCATTTCGTGCAACCTTTTCGGGGAACCATAAAAATTGAGATTTCATTTGTTGATATGCAACTTGAGGTTACTACTAAGTTGTGGATTACCCAACCTTCCTCCTTTTCCCACTAGACTTGCATTACCAATGTCCTTTATTTGATTTTATTTGGTTTTGCATATTGGAACTGGCTTAGATTGATAGTTTTGTTATTTTGGATAGGGTCAGGCATAATTTTGTATATGGAGGACAATGGACTATTTTTTTATGATAGTATGGATAGAATTGATTTTATTTTTTTACATATAGACATATAAGCCATAGGTTGATGCCTTGGAAATTACTGTAAGTAATCAATTCTCTAAGATCCTTTCCCACCATTGACCTTAATCACAATTGATGGTCATGATCTTTCTGAGTAGTGGGACCCAATTCATACTTGTGCACAAGTTTGTAACTCTCACCAATTGGGAGGTTCCATGCATCACCTTGGAGGTTTTTTTTTAAATAAGAACACTCTGTCGGATATCTGACGCTCACCCCCAAACAATTCGACGCATTTTCCATACAACCGACAGCTAAATGCGTCGGATATTGGACTTTTTTCTATGTAATGTCCGTCGGATATCTGACGTCTCCTTACAAACAATCTGATGGCTTTGCCATACAACCGACGGCTAAAGGCGTCGATTATCAGACTTTTTTCTATGTAGAGGACGTTGGCTATCTAACGGATTCTAAAGAGATTACTTTCGGATATCTGACATCCTAGGGCATGATATACAGTCGAATATCTGACATCCTAGGGCATGATATACGGTCGGATATCCGACATCCTAGGGCATGATATACTGTCGGATATCCGACTGGAACATGTCGGATATCCTATGGGAATGGAAAAACAGGAGATGTCGGATATCTGACCGGAAGATGTCGGATATCCAACATCTTATTTTACTGTCGGATATCCGAGGACATGCAACCAACGTTAAAAAAATATGGTGCTTGTTGGATGGTCGACAGCAAGATGTCGAAAATCGAACATCTATGCCGTCAGATTTTGGGTTCAAATAACCTAGTGAGAGGTAGTAAAGAAAAATGCCATGGCTTTCCCCAATATTTCAGTTTGTTGCAATATGGGGCATGGTTAGCCTATATATAGTGAGTAACTTTTGTATGTTGTCCAACTAGTAAATGACATAGATGTTTTTTTGGAACCTTTGGTAGAGGAACTAAAGGTAGCACAGGATGAAGGGGTAAGGACATACGATGCTCATTCAAGGTCATTCTTTAATATGAAGGCTATATTGATGTGGGTAATCCATGACTTTCCTGCTTATGGAAACATGTTTGGTTGCACATTAAAGGGTTTTATGCATGTCCCATATGTGGAAGGAACACAGATTCATACTATCTCAAATGTAGTAGGAAGTGTGTGTACATGGGACACAGAAGATATCTTCCAGCAAATCATAAGTATAGTTCTCAAAAAGGACCATTTAACGAGAAGCCTGAGCATCACATTGCACCTAAAATTGCACAAGTGAAAGATATTTGTGCAGAAAGAGGAGAAAAGGAAGAGAATTGGGGGAAGAGTGAAAGTAAAAAAAGATGAAAATTCCATCATTGTTGTGCGGAAGAAAAGGTCAATTCTATTCAATTTTCCATATTGGGAGGTATGTACACACATTAATTCTAGGTAATTATTAAATGTATAAGTCTAGATGGATTTCACTAGTTTATATGTCTTATTTTAATCCATTGTTTAACTTTTCCTCCATATTATCATGCATTTATTTTGATACTGTTGGTTGCAGAAACTCCTAGTTTGTCACATTTTAGATGTAATGCATGTAGAAAAAAATGTATGTGAAAGTATTTTTGGCACCCTTCTGGATATAAAGTGAAAATCAAAGGATGGAAAAAATTATCACGATGACTTACAACGGTTGGGTATAAGGAGGTCACTATGGCCACAAGACCAAGGAAAAAAATATTTCTTCCACCTGCACCACACACTCTTTCAAAAAAAGAGAAAGAGACACTTTGTGTTGTTTTGTTCACATTAAAAGTGACTGATGGTTATAGTTCAAAGCCTAGAAATCATATATTTATGGAAGAACTTAATTTTGATGGTATGAAAGAACATGATTGATGTGTTCTCATGCAACAACTCCTTCCTATAGCATTGCACCATGTGCTACAAAAACAGTGCAAAACATAGTTTGTAGGCTTTGATTCATTTATAGGAAAATTTGTGCAAAAATGGTGGATCCAACGGATCTTGGAAACTTAGAATATGATGTTGTGGAGACATTGTGCTTACCTGAAAAATATTTCCCCCCCTCATTATTTGATATAATGATACATTTGACCATACACTTGGTATGCGCAGAGAGCTACGTTTTTGTGGCACAGTCACACACAGATGGATGTACCCTTTTGAAAGGTAAGTGAAATTTTATTATGTGTACAAATCCACATTTGATTCCAACATATTATGTGCATCTATTACATTACTAACAAATCTTTATTCACACTTTAGACTTGACTGCAAGTTTTGTGTGTGTTTTTTTTGTAGGAACATGAAAGTTTTCAAAAGTTACATGAAGAACACTAATAGGCCGAAAGGGTACATAGCTGAAAAGTACAATGTGGAGGAATCTATCCAATTTTGGGTTGGATATGTTGAAGGTATGGAATATATTGGAATCATGCATAGTACAAATAACACTTGGGATGACGAAGAAGGAGAGGTTGGTCATTATGGGAAGGCCTTATCTAGTGGAACTACTATTGAATTGGATAATACTAGTTTGTTACAAGCCCATGAGTAGGTCTTGCACAATATAGATGAAGTTCAACCTTGATAGAGTAAGTAATAAGCACGACCTTATAAAATCATTTTTAATAGAATTTATCAAAATATATTGGAAAAAATGTTCATTGACATTACTGGAAATTAGGATGCACTTGAGTGAAATCGACAATAGAAACATCCAAGCCAAAAAAGATTAAGCCTTCTTACAAAAGCTCCACAACCAACAATTTACTGATTGGTTAAGAAAGGAGGTAATGATATCATGTTCTTGTCATTATAATTATTTAAAATTCAATGAACAAGACTATTATGATGTGTGAAACTAAGCTTCGTTTTATATAGTTTGAAATTGCATGGCTTTCTAACAACATTTAATACTTTACAGGTGGAAGGAAAAGAAAATAGTTTTGATACCCTTAAATGGGTGGCACGTGGCCCAAGAAAATATGCAACTAAGTATGATGACTACTTAATCAATGGGTGTATATTTCATATTAAAGGCAGAGAGAATGTTAGGGCCACCCAAAATAGTGGCATGTGCATAGATGCACAAACATTAATGAGATCAAGTGCAAAAGACAAAAATCCTATATGTCGGACAACAACATATTTTGGAGTGATCCAAGAAATAATCATATTGGACTACTATTGTGTGCACTATCCCTTGTTCAAATGTGATTGGGTAGATGTACACAAGAAAAATGGAATGAAAGTTGATGAAATTGGTTTTACAATGGTGAATCCGAAGAGATTCTTAAGTAAGGATAGAGTGTGAGATGATCCATTTATTCTAGAATCACAAGCGAAACAAGTATTCTATGTACAAGATCCTATAGAGAATGATTGGTATGTAGTTCTAAAATTCCTTCCAAAGGGGTTGAGAAACAGTAACACATATGAATTGGAGTATGCAAATCTATCAAGTGTTGTAGACTTTGAAGGAAAAAAATGCAAAGATGATGAATTTGTAGGTGATGGTGACATGGATTATGTTCAACAAGATTGTGAAGGCACATGGTTGGATGTTGATAAATAAGTACTACTGATGATTTTTTAATTCATTCTCATTTAATTTGTATCTATGAAATTGAAAATTACATTTTCATACTCTTAATTGTTTTGAATGTACTTGTATCACTTAATTGACTGTATTGTTTACTTGAATGCCATTGTTAACTTTTATGAAAATTCACATATTGAATTATTTTTGGACATAAATTTTGAATATTGTCAAAGTCCACCATTGTGTCCTAGAATTCTGAAGATGTTTTTTGTTGATTTTCTTATATTTACCTATTGGGTTGGGATGATTTTTTGTGAGCATTTTGAGTTCATCATAATTCTCCAGCACACAAAATTTGAGAAAAACCCAATTCACAGATTCCAAGAAAATTGTAAAATGGTTGTAGGATATGGTGGCTCATTTCTCACAAAATATGAATTGGTTTGACTTGAAATTTTTTGGCTTTTTTCATCTTACCTCAGAGCATATCCCCTGCAAATTTCTTGGCATTCCTATGCATGGTTTGAGAAAATCAATTTCTGCACATAATGTAAAAAACAAAGTGTTGGAAATGACAAATTTATGTGCTTTAACCTTATTTGTTGTTGTAGCTGAGTAATGCATTCACACACATATTATTGTTTATATGATATTTCTTTTGTAGCATATATCTGGAACTTGAGAATTTGTATAAGACTTTTTAATTCTTTGATTTTGTTTTGAATAACTGAACAAAAACTCAGCCATTGTATGCTATCAAATTGCTTTCTCATGCTACAGGGCTATTGAAATTGAAGATATATGTTACCATATTTTACCTGAAACCAATGCCATGAAATAATGTAATAGTCCAATAGATATCAATCAAGTTTGGATGATGATGATATTTGTCTTTTGTAGTGTCAGATGTTGAAAGGGAAGCATGGGACTTAGATTTACAGATCTTGACACATGCACATTGTTTTTTGACACATACAAATTGCACTTCTAATGTATTAGTGTTTCTATAATGGGGGTTTCAAACTATCCATGTACATTGCTATGAGGGGTTTTTAAACTACCATTGTAGGTTGCTATGAGGAGGGTTCTAAATTGTCCTATAGGTGGCTATGAAGGGGATTCCTAACCAACCTCGTAGACTACTAAGAGGGGGGGTTACAAACTACCCCCATAGATGGATATGAGGGTGGTTCCTAACCACACCTATAGACTACTATGAGGGGGTTTCAAAACTGCCCTCGTCCATTACTACGAGCAGGGTTTCAAACTGACCTCTTACAGTGCTAGAAGCGAGGTTTCAAACCCCCATTTTATGGCGCCACGAGGGGAGTCCACAGTTGACCTCTTTGATTTCTATGAGGGGGGTACACAACTGCCCTCTTTGATGTCTATGAGGGGGGTTCTTAAACAACCCTGCAACTCTCTATGAGGGGGTTTTTTTCCAAACCGCCCCCATAGATTTTTATAAGGGAGGGGGTCAACAGAGTAGGGTTTCTAACAACCACCCTCATATGTCTATATGTAGGGGACGTACCAAGGGGGATCCAAACCACCCCTATAATCCTCTATAAGGGGGGTCACAAACCGGACCCAAATGTAAGTTTCGGGGGCAGTCCAAATCTCTTCAACAACCACCCTTAAAGGCCAAAACTTTTAACATCGGCATCTTTAGGGGTAGTTTTGGCATAACTTTCCTTGTATCCTACGGGGGGGTTTAAAAACTATCCCCTTAGGTCTTTATAAAGGGTGTCTAAGAGGGAGGTTCACAACCTCCCCCATAAGTGTCTATGAGGGGGGTCACAAACCACCCCTAAAAGTAGTGTTTGGGGGCAGTTCCAATATTTTTAAAAACCATCTTAAAGGCCAAAATTTTTAACATCGGTGCCTTTAGAGGTGATTTTGGCACAACCACCCCTAAAAGTAAAACAGCCCCCATAAGTCACTTTTGGGGGCGGAAGAGAACCCCCCCTAAAGGTCCCAAATGTTGTAGTGTTGATTTCCTTTTTTTGGATCAGAAAAAAATATTTCATATATATATGTTACTCTCTGCAACTGAGCTTCAAGCACATCCTTTATAACTAGTGCTATACAAAATTGGGACTGTGATGCACTAGCTATTGTCCCTATGTAAAGATCTTTACCTCCATATGTTGAAAACATATCTTGACCTCCAAATGTTGAAAACATATATTTACCTCCATATGCTGCAAACAGGTCCATATTTATCTGAACATGACAAAATTCAGAACAAACCAAAGGCATTGCCATCAAACTATGTATGTATCATATTGAATCAACCAGTGTTTTTAAAACCGACTGAACTGGAATTGGAACTGGTTGGTTTAACCATTCAACCAGCCATTGAACCAGTTTGGGGACTGGTTCCATACTGAACCAGTGGTCTGAGTGATAATCCAAAAACATGGGATATATATTGAATTCCTAAGCTACCTAAATGTCAAAATCAAAATAGATAAGAGCATCCAGTATTATTGAGAAAACTAGTTCTCAGATAATCTTAGTGTAATTGAACTTTATATTTATAGTTGTGGATGTGCACTACTAGATGTGAGTGGTCCAATGACAAACAAGTTCAAAATTCAAGCATAATTTGTTGTTATACTTTGCTAGTTGATCTAGAACAAGTTGTGAAGCTTCAAAATATCAAACCTACAAGCTTCCATTTCTATCTCAGACAACATATTACACACCAAAAAATGGTTTTTATAATAATTATGCAGGCACTGGGTGTCTTTTGGGCATTCAGATGCTAGGTAGTACTGGTCAACTTATAAGTTATTGCTTCTATCCAATTTGAGTGCCATGAAGCTTCCTCAATGGAGCATTATACTCTTCACTCATAATATACAAAACATAAAAGTTTCTTGAAGTTTAGTGGTTGTATAATATCATATAACTAGAATAATTTCAATGTTAGCGAAGCAATCCAAAATGAAAATCTGATGTTTAGGGTTCGATGTTGTTGATCATGTGGTAGATGCTTCATCGAGAGACCATCTCTCTGTTTTAACTTTTCTTTGAACCTCAAAGGTATGCAATGCTATGAAGAAGACCTAGCAAAAGTATTCCTAGAAATCCTTACTAGTAGGTTAGTAGCTTGTGGCATGCTTAGAGCATTGTTGTTTATGTATTTTGTTTTGGATATGTATTGCACTCAATGCCATTTTTCTATATTCACCCTTACATGGTATATACATGAGCATAATTGATTCTAATCCAAATCCATTATGATCCTTAATTAGTTCAAAGTCCAATTCCAACTTTTAAAACTTTGATACTGATTGCTCCTTTGAGTTGGCCAACTGGAAATTTATAAGGGCTAGTAGCTATGTGCAGAACATATTAATGATCATCTCAAGGCATTAGACCATCCTTCTGTTGAGAGAAACATCCTCCTTCTCCTCCTTCTCCATGGTGGAATGTTAACTTTAGCCTTCAATTTAAAGGATTGTTGATAATCAAATTGATTGGTATTGATGCTTGTTTATGGGGATCGATTTAGAAATAGGACAAGTAGCCACAACATTACTTGTGACTATCAAAATACTTGATCTGAAGATATTGCTTAATTTGTACATACTAGTTGTGCCAACGTGTTGAGTTTATATTCAATTGATGTTGCAAGTCTGTAAAATTATGTTTTAGAATTTGGACTTGTCCCTCACTATTTATCGTTCATCTAGGAGACATTTCTTCGTGATATACCATGATTTCGTGGTGCACGCTCCCTACTGTTTTATTTTATCAAGATTTTCAGACATCATGGTCATCCTTCAACTGTGAAGTAATGGCATAAACCCTAGATACGCTTCCCCAAATTTGTGGATGGAATCCCTATGGCTTCTTATCTGTTATCACCTGGAGATACCTTCCATGAAAGAGCCTAAAGGTGTCTGGATAACTTTCAAGAAAGTGCTAATGTCACGTCACACATCCCTCTAACTTCAGGTTAGAGCTTTTCTAATCTCAGGGGTTATCCCTAGATGATTAAAGGCTTCAATTATGAACTCTTGGGTGACTATAACACAAATATCTGATAAAGGCTTGCTGATCAACACTAAAATACTCAGAAATCTACTACTTATTGTTAAAATCAACAAGCATAAACTTTGAAATTATGATTATACATGCTAAAACAAATCAGAAAATTCATAAAATCACTATATACCCTTATCTCTATAATAAAAGTGGCAGAACAATGAATTGAATTGACCTAAAATGCAAGGAAAACACTTTAATTCAATGTTCTATTATTTAGGTATCCCCCTCACAAACCTGCAATTAAATTTGCAAACTGGCAATGATATTTAATGTATTTTCCCTTAAAACCTTTTAAAAATCAACAATGTTTATGATGACTATTTCCTCATCCTTGGAAAATGGAATGAATGGAAATAAAAACCTATTAGAAAAACAGGATCGCGGAACAATAACATAAAATAAGATGTAGAAATAAAACGCATAAACACAATACAAGAGAGACACCAATATACGTGGTTCACCCAACATGGGCTACATCCACAGAGAAATTGCCAGTCCTTTTATTATACCATCCAACAAATGAAAAGATACAACCCATAGCACATCCGCTGCAACTTCCTCTTCACTCTCTCACAGTCTCTCTCACACAATCATAGAAATCTTTACAATACTACAATACACATACGTATTACAATGCATTCCTTTTAAAGAGGCATTACCATGGGAAAATACCACGATATACCCAATACCATGGGCCCATAAATTATCCATTGTTGACCAAGTCATGACTATGAAGTTACAACATTTTACAAGGAAATAAAAATTTCTTTTGGGGGCTTCGCCCTCGAACCCCCTTTCTCGGGGGTGCTACCCCCGAACCCCTCCCAGGGGCCCACTGGCCCTCAGAACCCCGTGGGATGAGTGTACATTCCACCTGCACATCATATAAAACTAGGGTACAAACACGACTGAACAATGATATCTCTAAATTAGGAAGATCAAGCTCCACAACCAACAATCTCCCACTTGGATACTGATCACAACAACTCCACCGCTACTGCATCTGCTATACTATGCTCCAAACCTTGGACCTGGAAAATTTCTTATATGCACCTTCATGCTTGAAGGCCAACTGAACTATGTAGGAACTCAATTTCTCTCTGGTTACTACCTTTGTCAACATGTCTACAGGATTTTGGCTAGTATGTATCTTTTCCAACTTCAACAGTTAATCTTCCAAAATAGATCGTATGAAATGGTACTTGAGCTGTATATGTTTAGTCTTAGAATGGAAGGATGATTTCTTTGTAAGAAGAATGGCACTCTGGTTGTCACTGTACAACCTGTTATTCTCATGCTTCTTACCCAATTCCTCCATGAACTTATGTAGCCAAATCATCTCTTTACTAGCCTCCGTAGCAGCAACATACTCTACTTCTGTTGTTGAAAGTGCAACAACCTTTTGCAGTTTCTAAATCCAATTTACTGTTGTTCCACCTACAGTAAAAACATACCCTGTGGTACTCCTCCTGCTATCTTTATCACCTGCCATATCTACACCAACATATCCCTATAGAATAATGTCTAAACCTCCAAAACATAATGCATGAGTAGTAGTACTTATCAAATACTTGAGAATCCACTTTACTTCCTTCCAATGTTCTTTACCTGGATTGTTCATATACCTGCTCACAAATCCCACTGCATGTGCAATATATGGTCTTGTGAAAACCATCACATACATCTGATATAGATAGTCCTCCATTTGCATCTTCCATAACTGGTAGTTTTGGCTGTTAAATATTTCGTCCCTAAACTTTCCTTCTTCCACCATTGCTCCCACTTGAACTAAGAACCCTTCTTTCCTGCGAGTTTATGCTCCAAATAGGCCTTTGGCTCTGTACCAATTGTTAGAAAAACATGATCACAAAACAATAGCATAAAATAAGATGCAAAAATAAAACACATAAACACAATACAAGAGAGGCACCAACATACGTGGTTCACCTAATATGGGCTACATCCACGAAGAAATTGCCAATCCTTTTATTATACCATCCAGCAAATGAAGGGATACAACCCGTAGCACATCCGCTACAACTTCATCTTCACTCTCTCACAGTCTCTCTCACAACACTAGTATAAACTGAGAATAAATGACCAAAAAATCGACCAAAATATGCATATAAATGATCACTTTTGATTTGGAGACCACTGGTGGCAAATTAGCGATCATTGATCACGCGACCAAAAAAGTGGTCATAATTAACTTGGCCATTTATAGCTTTGTGGTCATATATTTGGTCGTTAATTTGGTCGTATATTTGGTCATTAATTGTCATAATTAATGACATAT
This sequence comes from Larix kaempferi, assembly GCA_027924585.1. NCBI lineage: Eukaryota > Viridiplantae > Streptophyta > Pinopsida > Pinales > Pinaceae > Larix > Larix kaempferi. Next base: position 3,844,748 of record BSBM01000410.1, read on the forward strand.
ACGACCAAATATATGACCACAAGATAAGCTATAAACGACCAAACTCGATATGGCCACATTTTTTGTCGCATGATCAATGACCGCTAATTTGCCACCAGTGGTCGTTTATATGCGGATTTTGATCGTATTTTGGGTTCTTTATCTCTATTTTCGTAGTATTCATCTATCTCTTTTTAGTGGTTTCAGAATATATATAGGGCACAGAGGAATCGAACCACCAACCTCTTGCCTATAAGGTAGGTGCTCTTCCATTGAGCTAGCACCCTTGAATAGAATATATTATATAATTTTACATCATTAATCGAAGACACAAGCATGGTCTCATTCAAAAGGTTCTATGGTCACAAGGGAGCACTCTATTTGACTAAGTATAGAACCTAACTCCAAGAGCAACTCGTTGGAAAACAAGTCATATTGTATATGTTAATATAAGGTTTTATTTTCCTTTTGGAACAAAAAAAGAACAGACTAAAAATTACTTTGTCACACAAGAAGAGGTGCATTTAGAGCAATAATATTACTTGACCCTCCATAGAAGCTAAAGTCGAGGTCTAAATAAACTTTTAACTTAACCCTGAAATGAATAGTAGTTATAGCTCTTACACAACTACAAATCTGTTAATGTACAAAATCCATAAAAGAAGTAGACTATTTTAGCTATACAATTGAATTCCTAGATCATACCTCCATTTGGGTGTCATTTTGCTGAAAAATGTTCTAAATATTCATGTCATCCCCTGCCTTCTGTCGATGATAATGCACTGGCATCATCTTGGCACATTCCCTAAAAGAACAACTAAACGAAAAAAATTAATGAATGATGACTTTGAAGAATCAAATCAATTGGAAAGAACATAAAGAACAAGTTAGTAAGGCCATAACACATACCGATATTATAATGAATGTTATTGAAAATTTGAAAGTCCAAATATGGAGAAACCATAGGGTTTTGACCCCTTTAAATAAAAATATATTATATGCAAAAATTAAAAATATATTATAAGTCAATCACGACCTGTTTCAAAACCATCATAATATACAATATCAAATATTCATAACATGCAAATAACAAAATACTAGACTATAGGGTTGTAGACTACTTGTGAATGACTTCTCATTCCTTTGTCTTGAATGTTGAACAACTGGATGAATCCTTAGCGCCTAGATTCCTTAAACACCTACACACACCCAAACAACAAATACCCTTACACTTTATTTTGGAAGAATTATATTATAAGAATTGAATTCAAATTGCATCATTATATACTGTAAACATGAATACACATATACCAATTCAATTACATCAACAACATGAACATGAAGAAATTCAAGTAACACATAACAAGTAAGAAGTTCATACATGGACAGGTGTATGCAATCAAAACATATTTCAAGTTTAAACTGATTGCAAAATCTTACACATTATATACCAATTACCAAGACCTCAGCCATAGGAACAATTATAGATCTTTATAAGTTTTCCCTGTATCATCTCAAATAATGCTCAATAAAAGCAACTTATAGCAAGCAGAACAGACTTAGACTCATATAGAAAAATCATCAATACTAATTAGTTAAATGCATGTCTTCATGATTGTAGTGAAATTGGTAGCTACCAGGTTGGGTGTTCTTATACATATATTCTTCCATAACAAGGCAACTTAATATGTTGAATAAAATGTGGCATCATACTAACAGGCGTATACTTTAACTTGTGCATCTCCTTCAACTAGGATAACCAAACATTTGCTACACTAATGATGACGTGATACCAGCATAAACACAAAAACAAATGCTGTAAAATTAACTCTGCACAAATAAATCCCCTTTCAAAATCAGTGTGGATGGAACCTACAACCTGATGAGCTTTTATCTAGTTTCTAACTTGCCAGCATTTCACCTGTAAAAATATTATATCTTACTATTTTAGTGTAATGCTTTATGAACTATAATTTGCAAACTTCAAACAAAATATAGAGTGGCATATTGACAGTAGGCTTCATCAGCATCCACAAGAAAGGAAACTCCAAAGAAATCAAAACCTTTATGATCTGCGTCGCCCAGGAGTTCGACAGGGGACAACAGGTTCGAATGAATGAGTCGAAGGCTGTTATGGCGGAAGCAACTTAAGTAAGTCGATAATCCAGACCAAGAAAACAATCAGGAATGTGCACAGACAAAATGCAAGAATTTGGATAAAAAACTTTGCTATCATTTCTTCTCTGTTCATCTCCCCTATGTTACAATAATGTACAGACTTCTATAGAGTGTTGACAACGCTTGAGCTGCCTACCCATTACGATCAGTTTACAAAAGAAGTTGTAGCAGTCTGAGAAGTGCAACCGTCACAAACGACTAGAAGACAGAGGGACAATCTATTGTAGTCGGTCAGTTGTCGTTGGTGCACAATAGTCGTCTTCAACAAAGCGTGCTGGAGTTGTCGGTCTTTGACGAGTGGTGTTGAGAAGTCATCAACTAGGACTAGGTCTACTAGTCAAAACAAGCCAATCAAATTCATATGTGGATCATTCTCCCTTCCTTAAGAAGCAATGGTCCCCATTGCTTGCTCATGCAGATGAGGAAACTTATCAGTCAGTTAAATAGTAGAATACCACTTGGGATGGAAGCTATCCACCTTTAGCCACCTGAATCAAGGGAATTGCTTACGTACTTGTACGGTGTATTCGTTGACCTGCAATTGTGTCACAATGTAGAGGATCCTAAACATCTGGGTGTATATATTCAGGATCTGTCATCTGCAAGTTACTTTGTTCAAGCAATGGAGCATGATATGGTCGAAGTAGATCCACATTAAATACTGCATGTAAACCCAGGCATGAAGGAATGTTGAGCTTAAAGGAATTTTCCCCAATATTATCAAGAATGATGTAAGGACCATATCACAAAGGCTTTAACTTCTTGTATGGACCTGTAAACCTGTCTTTCTTGACATGTAACTAGACCTAATCCCCAACTTGAAAATAATGAGGAATGCGATGCTTGTTGTGTCGGGCCTTAGATTTCGCATTAGCTTGTTGTAACATCTCATGTGCTTGCTTCTATATGTCACAAATTTGATCCCTAAACTTGAGTGCTTTCTCAACTTCTCGATGTCCCTAGTCGGTGTCGACCAAGGCAGTCGGCCAGTTGATTAAGTTGAGAGCACTGAGGGTTCAAATCCATAACAAACTTCAAACGGACTCTTGCCTATAGAGCTGTGTTGTGATCGATTATAGCTATGTTGGATGTACGGAATACTTTCATCCCATGTTCGACAATGCTGGTGATTGTACATGCAGAGCAGTTGTACTATCAGGCGATTCACAGCTTCTATCTATCCATCAGTTTGGGGATGGAACGCAGTTAACATCGATAGCTGTGTGTCGAGCTGTTGCCTGAGTGTCTTCCAGAAAGTGCATAGAAATCTGGAGTCACGGTTGGAAATGATTGAATCAGGAAATCCATAGTGTTTTCGAGACATTCTCAAAGAAGAGTTGAGCAGTCTACTGTGCGTTTGTGGTCTTCTTGTAAGGAATAAGGATAGCCATCTTGGAAAATCGATCTGCCACTACCAGGATTGCATCATGCTGGTGTCGGGTAACAGGATATCCAGTGAAATAGTCTAAGGAAATGGATTCCCATGGTCGATTAGGGAGTGGAAAGGGTGTATAAAAATCCTATCATGATTTTGGTGGCTTGGTGATGGCACAAACCACACACAACTTGATATACTTGTCGACATCCCTCTTGAGTGAAGTCCAGTAGAAATACTTTTGGAGTACAGCGAGTGTCTTTGTTACTCCAAAATGTCCTACAGTTTTGTTGTAGTGTGCATCCCAAATGAGCTTTTTTCGGTGCTCACATGTCGATACACAAAGTTGTCCAAACTTGCATAAAAAATTGTCCTTCATGTGGTAGTCAAGAGAAATTGACTGACCTGTCCGGATTTTTCGGTACACCCTTGAGAAATCAGCATCTTGTTCATACTGTCATGTCCAAGTAATGGTGTCGTATCCATGCATACTTAAGAAGTGAAGTAACTGATGGTTGGCTAAGGCAGTCAGATGTTGCATTGGCTTTGCCTTTCCGATGGTTAATTACCAATTGAAACTGTTGTGGGTAGCTAATCCACTTGCCTGTCTGGTCGTCTGTATCTTAGACTGGGATGGAGCAAACTGTAGGGGCTTATGGTTGGGATTAACAACCGTTTCCTTGCCAAGTACATAGTGTCTCCATTGCTTAAGAGCTTGTACAATGGCATAGAGATCCTTTTCATATGTCGAATACTTCCTAATAGTGTCATTGAAAGTCTCTGAGTGGAATGCGAGTGGGTGGTTGGCTTGTGTGATCACGGTGCCCATAGCATAGTCGTAGGCATCGATTTTGACTTCAAATGGATGATCTCCATCTCCTATTGAATGTATGGGGACAATCCACTAACGTACTTCAGAACAAGCAATTTCTCCTCTTCTCGAATGCCAAGTCTAGCCATTAGTCGATAGAACTCATCAGTATAGCTCTGCACACACTGGTCTCTCCATTTCCTTAGTTGTTGCCACTTCTTATACTATTGTTCAATGTATTTGGGTGGGTAGAAATCCCTTCAGACATGCTTGACAAATTTATCCCACGTTTATATGTGGTTATCTTCTTTCTCCATTTTTGTCGATAGATTCTCCCACCAACAGTGCACAGATGTCGACATTTTCAAGGATGCAATGGTGATCTTCTCAACTTCCGAGAGTTGATTCACAAAGAAATAGGATTCTAGCTGTTGTACCGAGTTGTCTACAGATTCGGCATCAATCTTTCCTTCTAGATTTGGTATATCCAAGTTCATATATACCTTAAAAGGACTGTCTTTGTCAAAGGAATTTCTCGTTGGGTTGCTAACTGAAGTCGAGCCAAATGAACTAATGAGTCGATCAAGAATCTCATTGAAATGCTTGTACATTTCAGTTCACTATCGAGCAAGTTCTTGTTGAAGGAGTTGATTTGTCTCTTCAGTTGAATGTTTATTGTCTGCTTCTTCTGCCATATTCGGTTGAGTGTTGCAAGTTGATAGATACTCAGAAGTCGAAGGTAGGATCTATCTGGATTGTTGGGTTTGTGAGCATGTTTGAACAGGAATAAGTAAGGTAACTTCAACAAGAAGTGTCTCCGCAAAACATACGCAAGATCATGCCTTGATACCAATGATCCGTGTCACCCAAGAGTTCGACGGGGGACAACAAGTTCGACTGAATGAGTCAAGGTTTGTTATGGATGAATCAACTTAACTAAGTCGACAATCCAAAACAAGAAAACAATCAGGAATGTACACAAACAAAATGCGAGAATTTGGATCAAAAAAATTTCTATCATTTATTCTCCGTTCATCTCCCCTATGTTACACTAATGTACAGACTTATATAGAGTGTTGATAACGCTTGAGATGCATTCTCGTTACGTTCAGTTTACAAAAGAAGTTGTAGCGGCCTTAGAAGTGAAACCATCACAGCCGACTGTAATACAAAGGGACAATCTGTCATAGTCGATCAGTTGTCATCAGTACACAATAGTCGTCGTCGATGGAGCGTGTTAGAGTCACCAGTCTTCGACAAGTGGTGCAGAGAAGTCATTGAATAGGACTAGGTCTACTAGTAGAAACAAGCCAATCGAATTCAGAGGTGGATCACTTTATGCAAGAACAGATTCAAAAACAACAACGAAGCTTCAACCAAATAAAATATTACTGCCCGGACCGATCAACAGAAACTAGCTGCACACTATCAGGATCAGGAACAAAAGTACTATACCAACTTTAGCGATGTACACCAGTTAGCAGAAGAGGAAGTGAAGGCATCACAGAATGATGCACTAGTCATGGATACATTTACTTTGGAAAATGTTAAGAAATTTCAAGAAGATCTCTAGAAAATTGATGATGTCTATAAGGAAGTTACTCATAGATTTGAACAATTCACTAGTATTTAAAGGATATTCCTTCTTTGGCATTCATTTTCCAGTAGTGAACTCGATTTTACCATGTTGAGGAAAAATTAGTAGCCATGGCATGTTGGGACCCCATTTTGAAATTTTTTTAGTCATGCACCCAAAATTCCCAGTACACTCCATTGCTTAGGTTGCTTGGCTTGCCAGCACATTGGACTTGATAGCTCTAGATTTAGCCCATAAGCTTCTAGATCTGGAAATGATTGTAGCTTCTTTATAATCATATATGATATAAATAGTATGCGATCAAAGTTATGCGCTGGAATGGATCATGATGGAGTAGTATATGTTGGTAGAAATTATTGGGCCTTTTTTAGTATATTGTAGTAGACATAAGGAGAATGCATTGATCTATGCTTATGGAAATTAATGGAAATGGCTATGATCTGGTTCACCCTTTTATTTAAGTTGTATGTTATGAAATAAGTGCTTAATCACTGCTTTTGTACTCTTTATTCTTTATGATCATTTTATATTCTCCCCTTTCTGTTATACATACATTTTTGTCTCCACAAGTTTTTTCAATATCTCAAGTGAGACCTTACACTTTATAGGGTATTGAAAGTGATGAAACTATTGGGTTCTATTGTTGTCTTATTTAGGAACCTATCCAAAGTGCCAGTAATTTTACCCACATGGAAACTAGAAACCTATGGTTGTGGTTGCTTTGATCGTGTTAATTTCAGTTCTTATCCATTTTTAAACATACCACACTTTTTGTGCTACCACTATCTATACTTACTTTACGACTTTTGTCTCTAGATTTGCATTTTTTCCTGATCATATTCTTCCTCAACCATTGATCTTCTTTTGGTGCTTGTTCTTTGCAGAGAGTTATCTCTCCACATTTAGGTTTACTTCTTAAGTGTTTTGTGAATTATTTGATATCTAAGGTTTTCCTATTAAATTTAATGTAATGAATGTTCAAACTCAATTCCAACCATGCAAGATATTTTGTGAGTGGCAAATAGTATCCATGTAGGTTTCTTTTCATCTACATAATTTATGGGTAATCAGCTTGGGGAGACATTGATGTTTTCAAGAGCTATCTGGAAGGGAGAATGATGCAGAAATCAACACCTTGTTCTTCCAAATTGGGAATGGGGTATGCTACAAGTTCTAATACCACTTCCTAGTGTTGTTTCATGCACATCCCTTGTTATGGCTATAATTTTTAGTTATTGATATTCTTTCTAGTTGTTTGACATATTTCGGTGTTTTCACATCAATATGAAAACTTTGTTTACAACATGGTCATTGCTTTTACCTAGCATCTCCATGGGAAGTGGAGTTTATGCTATACTATATCTAACTTAACAAGTTATCATATGAGAACCAAACATAATGCTATCAATAAAAACACAAATTTATGGCTCAACCAACGCTTTTCATTGAAAAGATTTAAATTGGACATTGGTAGACATAATTAAATATATTCACTTTGCATAAGCACATTAGTTGAACACACACACTCAGAGATAGTCATATACAATAGGCAATCTGATGAAGGCAATGAAATTCGAACCTGATTGGTTAGACATGGATTGAAATCTTGTTGTTCCCTCCAACACAACTTCACCTCCAGACTCAAATTGAACTGTAACTTGAGTTGATGGTTGTTCTAGCTATTGTGTTTGACTTGCCCCTTGTTTTATAGCACCAGGAACTCTGCTTGGGTGTTCTATGAATAATGACTTCACAGGAGCACACCATGCAGCCTGGGTAAAATGATACCCATACCCATTCCACCATGGCATGGAAGGAACAATAGATGAGAGAATGGGATTCCCATCAGATTCTATATGCTCTTTACATTCAACACCTTGCATGATGAGTTTATAAACTTTCGAAACACTAAATGTTGTTAATATCAACTCCTCTTCTCTTTGCAAAATTCCTCAATGCTAATTCCAATAGTCGGGTTGGGATCAAGCCCTGCCTATAATTCCTTCATGAATTGTTTCTTCATGCATACACCTTACAATATCAATTCCACTATAGCATCTACTAACCCACTGCACCCGTGTCACAGAAATAATTCAAAAACTAAAACTGATAAAATGAGACGACCATCAGTAGTTAAAAACATCCTCTATAGTGCAAACAATGAATTGAAAACACAAAGAGTAAAGAAAATGCAATTTGTTCAACTGTAAAATATTTTAACATGCAACCATATAACTAGTATTAATACACAAGAATGTTTTAAACTCAATAAGAAAAGCTAGCATGATTAGCTAATGAACACAATGAGAACAAAGAAAGTAATATTTTAAGCTAGTTAGAAAAAGGGAAGAGATTTGAAGCTTTCATGAATAAATCTGCTAATAGACAGCTTGGAAAAATAAGCAATCAGTCAAGGATGGGTACTTCGGGATGGGAAAACCAGCAATGATTATCTTCTTCTTATTGCAGGATTTTATTACAACAACAGGACATAAGTCCTCCGGATAACCATTCCGTATTTGAACAAAGACACACAAGAAAAAACTCCAAAGCTTATCTACAAACTTAGAAAAACTCCAAATCCAAATCCTATGGGTCCCAAGCCGATCATGGGCCCTTGGAGGTTTCCTAGAAGTTTCCAAGAAGTTTCTGAGTTTCCGCGAGTTTTTGGTACAAGTACGTGGGCATTTTAGGAATTTCGTGAAACATAGGTCTGAGGATGTTGTCCAATCATTCAAATGTCAAAATCTGGTCTTCCTCCAATGTTGTCTAAATTCTAATAAAGAGTTCAAGAACTTACATTCAATAATCTTCACCTTGAGTTAAAATGATATACCATGGACTGCTAGAGTCTACAATAATCTCATTTTTTTATTTAGCTTGAAGCCCAAGATATCATTGCTACTATTGTCATTTGTGTTTGTATAAATGCTCTATAAGTTGCTCGGTGTTTGTTTTCTTTCTTTTGTTAAGTTGAAGTTTGTTGATGTATAAGCCCCAAGGGTTAGCTCGATTGGTATATGCTCTTGCTAAGTTCACAGAGGTCTCGAGATTGAATCTCATTGGGTCCTTTGGGGTTACTAGCCACCTATGCTGTTGTGGTCAATCATACTTTCATATGAAAATTATGGGGAAGGGGATGAGCTCTAAAAAGACCGGCCTGGTACCAGCACCCTCATTCTTTGCTTAAGTGTGTGAGGGTGGGGTGAGATTAATTCCTTGGAAACAAAGATACTATGTATAAGATATGGTTACACTGCATATAGTTAGCACTTCTAACTCTAAAAGTCCCTCTACCTAATCTTTTACAGAATGGCCCCTACAAAAATATGCACATCTACATTAGGTTACCATTAGTCCCCAACACATACATAAAAACAAAAAGAACACATCATCCAAAACACATACATAAAAACAAAAAGAACACATCATCCAAGGCACATGCAACAACAAAAAAATCCCAAGTTGATTGTTTTCCTTGTATGGTTGACAATATTAGCAGCAGGTTCATTGACCACAACTTAATCCAGATTAATTGTCTTGAAGCTCCTTTGTGAGATCTTTGTTGCCTACCAAATTTTGTGAATTAAAATTTGCTTTTCTTATCAATTTGCAGCCAACGATCTAATTGCCTATGTTGCAACATGAATTACATTTTCATGGTGTTTTCACCTCATCCATGCACAATGGCTTCTCAGAGACCTATCGAATTTACTAAGCAGAACATCTATTTACATCTATCTTCCCTTTTCCAAATCCTTTTGACACTCATGTCTATCTATGCTTATAAGCCCCTAATTTGCATTTCAAATTTATGCTATATGTGAAAATGTTTCAATTATTAATATTTGACACTTCTGCAACTTATATGTGTTCATCTAGCAATTGGCATATGTTTAGTTGATCGGTTGTTTGTTGCCGAAGTTCATCTCCCTTTGATGGTTGATCCCACAACTTGTCAACTAGGACATATTCTTGACTTTAAGACATGGGAACTCCTATTGGAATTGTCCTATGTGTACTACTTGCTAGACTAAGGCAACTGTCATTGTCATCTATCTTTTTAAAGTGTGTGCTTGTTATTTCTAGTAGGCCTCTCCTTAATTAGTAGTATGTATCATTTACCAAAGGTTTGACGATATCCAGAATTAACACTATTATATTATCTATGTTTATCAGACTATCATATTTTGTGTCCAACATCAACATTTCCAACAGATTGAGCTAAACAACATTGCACATGGGGTAGATACCTATGTATGATAGATAATTTTGATTGAGGGTATTGTTTTCCATTTACTTCTACTGGTCCATATCTAACTGGATTCATCTTCACTTTCTTCCATGCAAATCATTCCCTTGGGTACATGTAACGACACTTTGTCTGGCACGGAATTTGGAAGTGATGATAGCCTCCCTGCTTACAATAACAGTTCTTATATTTCTACCTCATCTTCAATAAAGTTTCTTCCATATGTCAATGCACGCACTACATGTGCTCTCAAGCGTTTTAACATGTCCTTATGTAGATCCCTTCTGTGAATTCTCCGACAAGGTGGTTGATACATTCATGTTTGAAGGTGCTTGAAGTTGGAAGCCCAACATGCCTCGAAAGGCAATTTACTAGAGGAGGCATGGATGGCCCAGTTATAGCAATATTGAATATAATGAATATATGACTGTAAATCCTAAAGAATTGCGTTGGATATGTGTTGTATTCTTTGCAGGTAGACTGTGCATCCTGGCACAACCTACAGAGGGGATGTTGTATTCCCTTCCTAGGCATACAAGGACTGGCCCCAAAAAAAACTGATCCACTTTTTCAGCCAACTTTTTCAACCCATTGTAATCTAATCCATAATAACAAATTAGGGTTAATTGATGTTGTTGAATACCTAAATACTATATTGTGAATGGTGTTGCTCCGAGTTTGTTGGTTTCCCAGCTAAGGGTTTCCAAGAAAAATCTCATATATTGTGTGTATGCACTATTGTTTCCTTCTATTTTAAGATTCCGTTAGTAGATATTCCCTTGCAAAGGTTTATAAAATTATTTAAATTGTGCAACATTATTATACAACAGTTTGATTATTCACCACTCCATTAATTACTGGACTGCATTAAAAAATTCCCAAGGAATCTATTGTCCTTTTTCTATATGATGGATGTGGACAATCCAGATTCCAAGGTCTAACATGCTTGAAGAACAAGTTGGTGATCTACTACCTTGCTACAGTCTTCCTACATGGCACTAGTGCAGTGATCTTACCGACCCGGTTGATAGCAACCAGGATGTAGTTATTCAATTTTTTAGGTGGTCAATAGGCCACTAGGAAGTCTATTGATAGATTCCAAAGGTCATATTGGTAAAGGTGTGTGGAGACCCAACTTCCCATCAGCTAGCTTTCCTATGCTATAAACGTCAAGATCCTCTCACAAACTTTCCAACATCTTTTTCCATGGTCCAATAGAAGTATCTTTGTAAACTCTCCACTATTTTTCTCAATCTGAAGTGACTTGATATCTTGGAGCAATGTGCTACTGTAATCAATCATAGTCATTGGGATTTGGGTATACCTAGGGTGTTTAGCTTGTATAGAAACCAAATTTTCAAAGTGGATGTCTTTTAATTCTTCTGCTCAACATAATTGACAAAATCACTATTGAATCTTTGAAGTTTAAGAACTTGATCAACCTCAACTAATTTTCATTCAAGTTCAAATTCAACGACAATCAAATTCAGAGAAAAAAATATCCATTGCAAAAAAATATGATAGAATTCATAATTAAGTTAAACAAAGAGAATTAAGCATATAAAATAAAGCTTCCCATCCATGGAATTAAATTCAGAATCACGATCAGAATACATTTTTAAGTACCCTTATTAAAAATATTATTATCCCTTTATCTAAAAGTCCTAATATGAGAGAATTACATTTTAAAGATAAGCAAATTATATTTTAAATATCAACAAATTTTGCATATGAATTAGATTCATGGTGAATAAAGTTGCCAAATCTGATGAATTTAATCACCGATGCTTGATATTTCATAAAATTTAATTATTTTCCAGAAAAATGGTCAAAGCATTATATTAGTTAGTTGAGAAAGGAAGCTATCCACTCTACTTTGTCCACCCTCTTATACCATTTAATACATACCAAATCTAATGCTATGGGTAGGTTTTCCATTTTAGGTCCATAATGGCTTTATCAATATGGAATATGGATTTTGTCTCCTTGCCTAGAAAGTAGGTTGGACAATGGTTGATTGCCTTCACAATTACATATCTATTTTTCGATGCTTTACCACATTTTCAAGAATGTCTCTAAATGAAATGCTACCAATCTTTTTGATCTGTAAGAATTACTCCTATCACATAACAAAATGACATCCCTTTCTCCTAAAAGGGTAACCTTTGCTCTGTCAGCACAATCGTCTTCCAAATCCTCTTCCTCAGCTCATAGAACAACTTCTACTACTTATCGATTGAGATGGAATCTACATTTCCTTCCCTTACATCATTTATGAATGTAGCAATGCCAAACTTGTGTGAAGAAACGTACGTCATAGTTGAACACCCCATTTAACTTCTCAGCTTCAACAAGCAAGATAATGTAGACCACATGATCACAACTGTGATCTTTAGACATATATGCAACCCATGATCACAATTGTACCTATATTGTTTGTATCCTTTTAGTCTCGTTGACCTACTTTTGTGGTCATTCATTAGATACTAATAAAATTATCTTATCCTATCTGATTTATGATGTATCCCTGTGGTACAATCTAGTTCATAGCAAGTGAACTCAATAGACCAAGTTTTCAATTCTCAAGAGTGGGTAATTAACATCATGGTAATGTTGTTCAACACTTTGAATGTAGTGTCCCCTCCTACCATGCAGCAGGATAGAGAGGACGTGGTACACAATCCGGGCAATTAGCCCCAAAACGTTGGAATTAAAATCATTGATGCAAAGACCTGTATCTATGCATACTATGGAAAAACGACTGTAATCAAATCAATGTTGTTGATCTCTAACACACATTCAAGATTCTGTGACAGCCATGAAGTAAAGATCTGTGCAGAACTATACAAGATCATATGGAAATGCATAAACTTTTAAAAACACAGCAGAAGCAATTTCGTTTAATACATTCACATACATTCATAACATTCATCAAATGATAATTGCCAATTTACACAAGAGAATACTTATCTCAATAAGGCAGTCCCAAGCAACTGGCTATGCAACTGCAACGTTCCACCCAACCATAGGCCAGTGTGCTCCTTAATCTCTCAGCACCACTGCCACCCCCGAGCTGGGCATGATCTCTACAAGGAACCAGGGAACAGCAGACTCACACATAGCCAAGCATACACCAAAATGAGCCAAGCCAATCTACAATTGGGTTTATCAGGCTGCTAGGAGATGGAAAGGAAGAATTGCTAAGCTAGTGAGCTCGACTACAGAGCTATGGGTACCTCTCTCAGATCTATCTAGCTTGGCACTCACAATGCCTACACACCCAACACCAGGAAGTATTCTCTTCACTGCCATACAGTCCCTCAAGCCATACCTTCCTCTCTAGTGCTCTCAGGGTGTGCATAGAAAAGTAGCCAGCCCTCTTAATCTTCTTGAGAGGATACTCCCTACACTAGGTTTATCAAGCCAATTCTGTCCACTACCATTCCAGTTTCTTGCTCATGGGTTCCAAACAAAACAGGGATGCACCTAACAGCAACCTACACTTGTTGAGCATGAGAAAACGTTTCCAACAGCGGGATGCATGAGATGGGGTTTCCTGGACTTCAGAAAAACGTGGGTAGACTCAAAACGTATTGGCACTTTGGAAATTCGACTGGGGAAACAAAACCCATTCCAGAAAAACGCCCTAGGGCCAAAAACGCCCTCACCCTCGATCCCAATTCGCGTCCCTCCTTCCCCAGCTGTTGCACAATCCAAAAACGAGTTCCTGGGCATGGAAAAACACAGGGTTATGGTGAAAAACGTGAGGATAACTTCCTGTGAGCTCAAGCTGCGTGAGAGGAAGAACGTAATGCATGAGGAATGGCCTTGGGTAGCATTTCGTGGGGGTTTTCTTGCCCAGCAAGCCAAAAATACGATTTTCAGGTTGGTAGCTTGCCCATGCACGAAAATCTGACTGCCATACCTCTCCCATCCCAAGACATTAACTGCCTTAACCAATTTCTTGGAAAAATTAAATGATTGGGTACATGAGACAAAATGGGTAGTTGATGGTTTATGGGTTTCCCCATTGACACATGGATTAACACCATTGGCTCAAGGTTTTGAATAATTTCCCTCCCTTTTCCTTGTAAAGTCATGCCCCATCTCTTTTGTTGCATTGCATAGCCGGTTGTGGGTTTTTCCATTAAAATTCGTATTTACATGGTGTCTTATTTACATTGTGCCCATCTCGCACAAGAACCATGGGCATCTATTTTTAATTGCCGATTCATGAAACGCTAAATCGATGGTGGGGCCTTGGCCTTGAGCTCCTCACCATGATTAAATTACAATATTTACATCATTTACGGTTTAATACAAAGGGGGTCAAAATGGGGACATTACATTGAAATCACAACAATAGGTACTAATTCGAGACATCAAGCATACAATCCATGATGTGGAAAGATAAGTTGCTGCGAGACTTTTTTGATGCATTTTGTGGGGATTTATGATCTGGGCCCTATCGAGAGACAGTCAGGCACAATCCTCACTCTAATACAATGTGAAGTTTTTAACAGTTATTTGAGAAAGGCCCATAGATGACAATATCAATGAATACTATGATCCATGAGTGATGAGTCAGTGACACCCCACGAATTCAACTTGGAAAATGCTCCATGAAAAGTCCCGCAAGCGTACAAATGGTTCAGATTCAGCTTCAAATGCGAAGGAGCTACCTGTGACTAAGACAGTTACTCTGCCTCCATACAAATCTATTCTGTGTGGATTTTATGGGACTAACAAGAAGTGTGAGTGGGGAACTAATTGTCACTTTGTTCATGGGTTAGCAAGTATGGGCACTTTTTTGGCCAGAAGCTGGAAACAGTTCATGGCAATGTAGTAAGTTGTCCCGACATGCATGATGGGGTAAAGAATTATAAAATCAAGTTGTGCATGCATTATGAGAAAAATGGAAGTTGTCCAAATTGGTTGAAGAACAAATTTTCCCATGGACACAAAGATCTTATGCCCATATCAGCTTCATCTCTGATTCTCACCAAATCGGATTTGAATGTGGCCTTGGTAGTGAGACCAATAAATTTGCAGAGATAAAAGAATTATCAATTTTAAGGACCATTGCATTGAAAAAGGGATTAAGTCATTTAACAATCTGTGGGGAAACATAGCTTGTGTGGAGAGGTTGAAGGACCCCGGGAGGCAAATAAGTTTTGATCTACACAGAAGTTTGCAGCATTCTGAAACCCTCAATTCTAGATTTACAACAATTCATTTTCACAATGTATACAGGGAACATAACCAGGAGGTGGACTGCTTATCAAATCAAGCTTGTAGCAGAGATCCAGGTCTTGATGGGATGGGAATATGGATATCCTTTGATCTGGTACAATTTCATAAAAATGGTAGATTTGTTCTCAACATGGGAAAAGAAAGAAATAAATATTTGTGAACAAACACTAGTATGTCATGGAAATAATGTGATTGAATAAGTGCAAAACCATAACTGACCCAATTGGTGTCAAATTGAGTTCTATTCCAACAAAATTCATGTTTTCCCCCAACACACAAAGATCATTAAAAGATGAGATACATTAATACACATACATATGTGTGCAACATCCTTTGAGCCATGCCTGATATATATGACCTCTTATCTTATAAAAATGAATTTTGATCAAAGGTGTTGGTTTTTAAGATCATTTTTTTTGTGGTTGAACAACTCAGTTATGTAATGTATGCGTATGTATTTGATCCAAAATAATTTGCAATATGATCATATCAATCAAACCTAGGCCTGCCCCAACAAGCACACATACTATACAAAAATAAACATTGAACCCAAATAACATACAAGCAAATAACATCGAAACCAGTTATACCTGGCATTGTAGCAATAGAAACAGAGTCTCCATGGGGCATGGGGCTCCAGTACCGTGCATGGAAACTATCAGATGGGATGCTAAAATAGGAAACAATTCCATCAGAGACTAAATATTGGTGGAATGCACTGGTCATACTGTTTTTGCGTTTGATGGAAACCAAGTTGTTCTTGTCCACGGCCCGCCATCCAGAGTCAAATGGCAAAACAGAGTGGATCAATGGGTTTCTAGAGGATTTTATAAGGCATTTCGTTGTAGCGGGCCAACATAATTGGCCTGATCTCTTGGATGCGTCTCAATTCAGTTTTAATCTTCAGAAAATGGACAGCTACATTCAAAAGTTTTCTGCTTCCTTTCCTCAGTTTCCTCTTGTTCGCCAATCCTTGTAATGGCCTCATTTGGAATGGTATAATTTCTGGACTCCATGGCCTCCGAGAAGATTCTTTTGCCACAGATCCTCCGGCTTTCCCATGATTCATTTGCAGACAATACTGGGAGTCCAAGCTTCAGTTCAGTCTCCGCAAAATCCAAACTGCGTCTAATCTCATGCTGTGTACTTGCACTAGATTTCTCCATGGCCATGCCTCCAACATTGCAAGACATGATGAATCTGCACAAATCTCCGATTCAATTCGTCGCAACACAACTGTTAGGTGCGTGTGCTTCCACCACGGTACTACATGAAGCTTCTGAGAGATTGTGAATGGAATGCGGCCAGAGATTGTAATTTATCCAACGTTTTATCGACCTCAATCCCATCCCAATAATGTGGGGACCTTCGGAATGCAGAGATGTAGGGAGTAATCCTTGAAACACAAAAACCTGCAATATGAGAATAAATACAACTCACCATGGTTGCAGCCTCAGCCTCAACAACCTCTAATACTCGTCTCCCCGCCACTCCTCACCCCGCCATGCCCCATCCCTCCTAAAATGAAACAATAGTGGTAAAGGAATTAAGAATTATGAAACAGTCAATATGGAGAAAAGAAGAAAAAAAACCTAATTCCAGTCAAACTTATAGCAGCAACGTGGTTTTCTGCAAACATGAATCCAGATGCTGAGTAAAGGGTTTGAGGTTTACCGAGTTGCACCAATTCTTTGTTTATCGCAAAAATGAATACTTTTGTCTTTTGTTTTTTTATATAATGTGCGCATGCAATAGGGTTCAGATTGCTCTAATACACTTTTTTTAATTTCTTTCTTTTTGTTATTTTTTCTTTATTTTATTCTTTTCTTTATTTATTGTCCCTCCTTTTATTATATTTATATTATTGTTATTTAAAATTGATTAATATTAATATATTACATATAATAACTATATTACAAAATATACATGTTATATTATAGTATATTAATATAAAAATTATATTAACTATATATTATATTAACATTTATAATAACTATTTAAAATATTAATATATAAACTATTCAATGTCAATGTGATTAGGAATTAATAGAACCATAGTAACTCTTTTTTATAAAAGAATTTTACAAAAAAGGAGTATTTTTTCTTTTCAAAATGGAGGATGTTGGCAATTTTTTGCATGGGAGAGACTCGAGAGGAACTTTATAACTTTCCAAACTCAGGCATGAGGAGAACCATGATGAATGGTTGCATATGGATAATTAATGGAGGTTGTGAAATTGACAATTTTTAGCTAATATGATGATGCAAAATACATGAACTTGTCGAAACTTTAACAGACTCCCAAGAGAGTTAAACAACGATGGTTTTGTTCAAACAAAATATGAACGTGACTAGTATGACGAGCCAAACATAATAACACCAAATTCATGACATGACAATGCTGAGAGGGAAAGACAACAAATATCCAAGACTCAACTCAACCACACTACGATGATGCACATGATGCAACTTGGCGGATCTGTCGAAGGGATAATACAAAAGCAAAAATGGTGAAATAATATATGGACATGATAAGCACATCGAGCTGGATGTGACAATACATATGAAATGATCTTGCAAAAAATTCATTAGGTTCTCCTATGGCATCATGTTTCGACACTAACTCGTGTCTCTGAATCCATCTACGATGTTACAATTTACTAAATTTTAACACTACAACTGGACACAGAGACCCCCTGTTAAAATTTAGTACATTGTACAAATTCGTTGTCAAAATTACAATTTTTCATTATCGTAGTGACACAACTAACAATAACCAAATAAATTACCTATTCATATTCTTAATGTTATTGTTATGCGGTCATTTTTAGTTTAGTTACTTCTTATCTGGTCATATATTTTATCCAGTGACCCAAATGGTCATTCCTCTGGCCATTTTTAGTTGGCCCACTCAAGTTTGGTCATTTATACATTAAAAAAACTGTGGTGACCAAATTGTTTGGTCGCATGGTCATTTATCTCTCATTTTCTACTAGTGCACAATCATAAAGATCTTTACAATACTACAATACACAGTCATATTACAATGCCTTCCTTTTAAAGAGGGATTACCATGAGAAAATACCATGGGATACCCAATACCATGGGCCCATAAATTACCCATAATTGACCAAGTCATGATTATGAAACTACAACATTTCACAAAGCAATACAAATTTCTTCCAGGGGCGCTTCCCCCAAACCCCGTAGCTAGGGGGGATGGTCCGCCCCGGACTCCTACGGGATGAGTGTACAATCCACTTAGACAACATATAAAACTAGGGTACAAACACGACTTAACAACAAGATCTCTGAATTAGGAAGATCACACTCCACAACCAACAAATCGTGAAAGGAAAACAAAACTATTTTAATCTCACAAGTTCATGTACTTAACAAATAAATATTCAAACAAGTAAGAGCTCTGTGAAATGGATAAATTCTTACACGCGTGTATTCTTAGATTGGTTTCCAAAATATGTTGATGTGATCTTCGCTACTTGGAATAGCAGAAAGAACAAAGGTTCAAGCAAGTTGGATACATGATAGTACTAGTCCTCTTCAAACAAATGTGGATTGCTAAAATAGTAAAATAACTGCAAATCTATAATCTAAAGACTAAAACATAATATGAATAACATACATAGATGAAACAAATATGCATACATAGTAACTATCCACTAATAGGTGTTGTTACGTTGTATCAAATCATAATGTAGGGATAAAATTCTCAACAAAGGGTATGCCACTTTGATTTTACTTTTTTTAGTAACCTTGCACTTCCTGCATGTTAGCAACTATCTTTCATATGTGAAATAAATGGAGATTGAATTGGTAATGTTTGATTATTTTCTTGCACATTTTGCATACTAGCTTGAACAACCACCTCATCCACTGGAGGGTCGGATATTGTTGGATCAAAGTGAGGAGTGCTTTGGTGAGGTTGCACTTCTAGTTGCAAAGGATGAGATAGGGTAGATGAGTAAGTTGGGAATGGTGGAGGTATGTCTAGTTGATTTGCATACATGAGCATTGGTGGCCTCTATGGTAACACCTCATATGTTGGGTTATGTTGATAAATTCCATCCATTTGTTGTTTTTCTTATTAATGAGAATATTGTTGTCCTGAATGTAGGATTTGATACTTTTCATAATTCATGTGATGTATTTATCCATGCAAATGTCTATGAAAGTAATCATGAGAAGACTTTTTTTTCAAAAACTTGAGTCATCACCTGATTTTGCTACTATGGATTAGCACTTGTGTTTCCTTGATGATCAAACAATTGTTGGTAACCTGACTTTTTTCTTCTTCGAATTTTGTTGTTCTTGAAAATTTGTTGTAGAAGATGACCCTATAGACTGGTTCAATTGAAGATGTTTTTCTAGTGGATATGTTACCGATGTCCCTATAAACCATGTAGATGGATTCAATTGAGGTTTTGTTTTAGGTGGAGATGTTACAGGTGACATTGACACATTATTTTTTTGGTTGAGATGGAAAAGTTGAAGATTTTGCTGCAAGTGGAACTTGATGTGAAGGATGAAGAGAAGGGTTTGACACAAAGCAACTAAGTGCTTGAGATTCCACATGTAATTGTTGCTTCTATTGAGTGTCTGATACACTTGGATTAGCTGTTGAAACATCTTTCTTGTTGGCACAGGGTTAGAGTGCATAAAGTGCAGAAGCCGACAACGACAAAGAGGGCATTCACGAAAGAAAGGACCATTCGCGAAGAACAAGGAAGCTGATGAAAGCGCAATTTATGGTTTAGTTAGTTAGAATTGGTCATTTGGATCGTTTTGTAATAGCCTTAATTGTCTATAAATAGAACCACAATTGTACGCCTAAGAGCATGAATGAAGGAATCAATCCATTTATCAATCGATTGTAGACAAAGATATCTCGCATCTATGTATTTATCTGTTTTCAACAAGTTTTGTTTTGTGTATATGGATTCGGGATAAGTCGCTTGGAACTATTCCTGCGAAGGTTGTACCGCAGATTTTGAGATGAATTAATGCATGAGGATGTTCGATTATGTCTATATTTTGTGTTTCTACTTGTGTCGCCATGTTATGAATGATGAATGTTGCGATGTGTTTAAGGTTTTGTTGCTCTGTCGATTAATCTGTAATGCGAGTTGATGCAAATGTTGATTACATGTTGTTGATGCGGATGCTAAATATATATTTGATTTCTTAGCATAATGCAAAGACAATATCTCTGGTTTCTGTAGTGATTAAGTAAGGGTTAATGCATGTCTTCTCCCTACTTCGGAAACTTGGTTCCTGCAACACCCCTTGGACATCTCGGGTGAGACCTCACTCGCTCTGCGAGTGAAACTGGAAAGGGTAAAACCTTTATGGGCCGATGCCTAAGGGTGTTTGGTTGGTGTTTGTTGGCAGCAATGCTTTTCTTATTAATGAGAATATTGTTGCCTTGAATGTGGGATTTGATACTTTTAATAATTCATGTGATGTATTTATCCATGTAAATGTCTATGATAGTAATCTTGAGGAGACTTGTTTTTCAAAAACTTGAGTCATCACCTGATTTTGCTACTATGGATTAGCACCTGTGTTTCCTTGATGATCAAATAATCGTTGGTAACTTGACTTTTTTCTTCTTTGAATTTTGTTGTTCTTGAAAATTTGTTGTGGAAGATGACCCTATAGATTGGTTGTAACGTCCCCACCCATCATACCAGTGCGATGGAGAAAACGTTAGAGTGAAGGCAGGGCATCTAGCCCCATGAACTTATTAAATAAGCATTCACATATATAAAATAAAGAAATATGGAAATGTATAATTATAAGATAACACAGCGGAAGTAATTTCAATTACACATCCATCATACATTCAATATATTCATGATATTCATCAAATAAATAATTGCAAAGTTAACACAAGAGAGTACTTATCTTATAACAAAGTAGCCCCGAGCAACTGGCTATGCAACTGCAACGTTCCACCCAACCATAGGCCAGTTGTGATTATCAATATCTCAACACACTGCCACCCCCGAGCTGGGCATGATCTCTACAAGGAATCAGGGAATAGCAGACTCACACATAGCCCAAAGATACACCAAATCAGCCAAGCCAATCTACAGTTGGGTTTATCAGGCTATTAGGCAATGGAAGGAAGAATTGCTAAGCTAGTGGGATCATCCATAGAGATATGGGCACCCTCTGCAAGATCTATCTAGCTTGGTCCCCACAATACCTACACACCTGGCACAAGGAGGTATTCCCTTCACTAATACACAGTCCCTCAGGCCATACCTTCCATTCTAGTGTTCTTCAAGGTGTGCATAGAAGAGAAACCAACCCTTTTGATACTCTTGAGAGGTTACCTCCTCACTAGGTTTATCAAACCAATTCTGGTCCACTTCCACTCCTAATTCTTGCTCACAATTTCAAACCAACACAGGGATGCACCCTACGACAAAACACAAGTGCTGAAAAACGTGGGCAACCAAAACGAACTGGTAGATGGGGAGTAAACCCTGGGAGAGCAAATTCGTTTTCAGAAAATGTTTTTCTGCATTTCAGGGGCAAAAATGACCTCTATAAACCCCCAAAACGTGACTCCCTTTCTCCCAGTCACTGTGCAACACAAAAACGAGCTCCCAGCTGTGGAAAAATGCAGGAAATTGGTAAAAAAACGTGATGGGGAAAGCCCATCTAGCTCAGACTGCGTGAGAGAGGAAAGACTATGGGTTCAGAATGGCTTTGGGCACCATTTTGTGGGTGTTTTCTTGTCCCATAAGCAAAAGTACGTTTTTCCAGGTTGATGGCTTACCCATGCACGAAATTGGCTGCCATGCCTCTTCATTCCCAAGGCATTAACTGCCTCAACCAATTTCTGGAAGAATTAAATGATTGGGTGCATAGTCAGAATGGGTAGTTGAGGATTTATTCATTGACATCTGGCTTATCACCATTGGCTCAAGGGTTTGAATAATTCCCCCCCCCCTATTCCTTGTAGAATCATGCCCCCATATCTTTGTTGCATTGCATAGCTAGTTGTGGGTTTTTCATTAAAATTCGTATTTACATGATGTCTTAATTTACATTGTGCCTATCTAGCACAAGAACCACATGCATCTATTTTTAATTGCCGATACATAAAACGCTAAATCAATGGTGGGACCTTGGCCTTGAGCTCCTCACCATGATTAAATAACAATATTTACATCATTTACGATTTAATGAAAAAGGGGGTCAAAATGGGGATGTTACATTGGTTCAATTGAATATGTTTTTCCAGTGGATATGTTACCGATGTCCCTATAAACCATGTAGATGGATTCAATTGAGGTTGTTTTTCAGGTGGAGATGTTACATGTGACTATTTTTTTGGTTGAGATGGAAAAGTTGAAGATTTTGCTGCAAGTGGAGCTTGATGTGAAGGATGAAGAGAAGGGTTTGACACAAAGCAACTAAGTGCTTGAGATTCCACATGTAATCACTGCTTATATTGAGTGTCCGATACACTTGGCTTAGATGTTGAAACATCTTTTTGTTGCACTTCTTTTTCTGATTCAGGCCTAAATAAATCTCAATGCACATCCTTTAGATGTTGTTCACAATCATATTGATTCAAGAATGATTGCAAACAGTGTGAAGCTCCACAAGTGAATATTCCATAAAGCATTTTTATTGTTTGTATCTTTTGAATCCTTTCGTCACACCTGAAATAAGGTGAAAAAAACAATTACATTTGTAGGTAGAAATATGCTTTTGCAGTGTACTAATGTATTTTTCAAGAGTAATAGATATAAAGCATAAATGTGCTAAATTGTACTATTGAAGTTATTGCCTTATTTGTTAGGGTAAAATGCTGCAAGGATAACAAAAAATAGCCAAATTAGAGAGGCTATCAAAATTCCAATCTAGTGTTCCATACAAGAGAAATTAAGAAATAATATAATATAATCAACTTCTCTTAAAAAACGTGACTCCCTTCGAGGAAGTGAGACCCTTATCTTAACATGAAGTTGGCATAAAAATGGGTTGAGCATTACAAGCATCTAAATCGGAAAGATCCATCACACTTGTGATTTAGACATAATTTTGTAACAAATCCAAAATTACCATATTGGAAATTATCCAAACACAAACAAAACCAACGATATGTAAAACCCTATCAAAGCAACAATTAGAAATTTATTGTTAACAATTTCTTTTCTAATTTTAATAGGTAATTTGTAGTATTTTTCCGGTCAAAAAACAAGGTTATTCAAGGCTACACCTATTTGTTATTCTGTAGTTGAGCAATAGTTTTCTTTGAATTTCATTTCCAATTTCTAGTAACAAAAAGGTCATACTTCATACCGAGAATGGTTATATGAATACCCTTAGAATTTCTAGTAGTTTATATGAATATCGAGAATTGTTAGTTGTTAATATGAATTCCATACATGCTAGTTTTTGTAGTTAATAAAATGAGGGATCCCTTAGAAAATATATAGGCTACTTAACACTTCATAATGGATATTATTTCTCTTATGAGAACAGGCGTTTAATGATAACTATTTGTCTTGAATGCCTCTCAGGATGTGCACCGTTTAATGAAACTTTGTATTATGTAATTTGTTTGTCTCTTTGAACTTGTTTAAATCTTTTTGACAAATACTATATTTTGGTGTTAAAAGAAGTGAGGTGCTCTACAACTTGGGTGGAGGGGGGATGTTCAAGATTTTTTGTATATGTGCAATGCTTAAAAAATGAATAAAAGAGCCAATGTATTGTTCTTTTTAATTAGTATAATGTCAAAATAAAAGAAGAAAGAGATGATACATTATTTATTTTATTTAAACAAATATAAATAAACTAGCATCGTTCCATCTTAAATTTGGATCTACTACATGTTGAGAGGGATAAAAAACATTGAATTTTTTTATCCCTATGTGTGCTTGATAGACCCAAGAGCCATAAGTAGTGGTATCCAATAGCCATGTGTATTAGTTAATAAGTAAATGCATTATCGTGAAGCAATTGTCGGGTAAAATATATGCTAGGTATTTATGACATTAAATTATCGACCGGGGAGTCGTAGACTTAGAGGTGTCAGCACTGTATGTGCAGCGTCAAAGTAATCTAGCCTAACTTAATGCTGGCCGGTGGACACACAACAATGTAAATGCTATAAAATAAATTCAATTAAAGCATAATAAACTAAGTCCTCAAGTTGAAACCCATTCCGGGAAAACCATATCTCACGAGTTAGGTTTTTAATCTTCCTTTGGCGATTACGGCTAGGAATTAAAGTGCGGAAATCAAATACAAAGAGCAGAAAACAAAATGCGGAAACATAACTAAGAGATAAACTAAAATCAAAGTGCAAGAAGTTGAAGTACAAAATTTCAACATACATAGGAAATTAAATTGAGTTATAAAATGCAAGTTGAACAAAAGCAAGGAATGAATGTTAAGATTATATGCTACCATAGACTAGATTGCAAATTCATTAGCATTCATTACATTATTCACAATAGCAGCATAAAAAGGATCTCTGAAAGATTCACAATCACAAAGCACAAAACAATTTATCTTGGGAAAACCTCAAGGGGAAGAAAACCCAACAAGAACTTCCTCAATATAGATGATCAAGTACAATGCCCCAAAAACATGTCTCACAGATAAGAGAGACAAAAAGACCAAACTTTGGACTCAAGCCACTCCTCCTTCTCCTTCGCACATCTCTCTCTTTCTCCTCTAATGTGAATTGCACAAGTGAGTGAATGTACAAATGAGAGGAACTCACTCTCTATTTATACTTTAATTTTCACTAAACTTTTAATCCAACTAGGTCAGCCCCAATAACCTAATTGGTCTGACCTCTCTAGAAAGACTCAATATAATATTTATATTATATTCTTTTGGGTGCTAACGACCCGACTTACAATGGAGGGTTAACCTCAAGACCTTTACATGACCAAATGTAATACTGACATCCCCAAGCAGAGGTAAAACATCCTTGACAGAGTTACAATAATAAAGTACAAGTAGAATATACTTTGAAGTTACATTAATTCAACGCTCCCCCTTAACAAGAAGGGTATTCTACTGACAACAAAATCTACATGTGTAACTCTACACAACATCATCAGAGAGAGGAGGGAATCAACAACAACATCATTTGATACATCTATAAATCATTGGAAGTTCTTCAACATCATCATCAGCAACTAGAACATCTATTGTAACATCATCAACATCATCTTCAGTACAGAGCATAAGTATCATCATCTGCAGCACTGGAGCATCCTCATCTTCAGTACTGGAATACCATCATCTACAACACTGAAGCATCCTCATATTTAGCACTAGAACATCATCATCTGCAACACTGAAGCATCCTCATCTTCAACACTGGATCATCTACAGCACTGGAGCATCCTCATCTGTAGTACTGGGACATCATCAGGAGCATTAACACCTGCAGCACACATATGATCCTTCCTTTCGAAACTGGGGATCATGGAAAATCCTTCCTTTCAGAACTCGGGATTCAGTCCAACAACTCTGGTGATCCTTCCTTTTAGAACAGGGATCATGGACAATCCTTCCTTTCAGAACTCAGAATTCAGTCCAAGCAACTCTGTGATCCTTCCTTACAGAACTAGGATAATGGATAATCCTTCCTTATAGAACCAGGGATTCAATCCATCAACACTGGTGATCCTTCCTTATGGAATTGGGACCATGGATAATCCTTCCTTTCAGAACCAGGGATTCAATCCATCAACACTGGTGATCCTTCCTTACGGAATTGGGATCATGGAAAATCCTTCCTTTCGGAACCAGGGATTACTTCCAACACTCATAGACAATCCTTCCTTTCAGAACTAGGGATTAAGTCTAGGGATCAACATTTAAGACTATCCTTCCTTTCGGAACTCGGGATCTCTATGTAGGGATGATCGATCCCACCACAATCATTTAAGACATCTCTGTCTAGGGACGATCGATCCCACCACAATCATTTAAGACATCTCTGTATAGGGACGATCGATCCCACCACAATCATTTGAGACATATCTGTCTAGGGATGATCGATCCCACCACAATCATTTAACACATCTTTGTCTAGGGACGATCGATCCCACCACAATCAATTAATACATCTTTGTTTAGGGATGATCGATCCCATCACAATAATTTAAGACATCTCTGTCTAGGGACAATCGATCCCATCACAATCATTTCAGACATCTCTGTCTAGGAACGATCGATCCCATCACAATCATTTAAGACATCTCTGTCTAGGGATGATCGATCCCATCACAACTCAAGATCAACATTTAATACTATCTTTGTCTATGGATGATCAATCCCATTGCACCACGGTATCATCGACACTACTCCCCCTTTCGAGGGAAGTCCTTATGGACTACACCAAGCTTGCCACAGAAGTGCTCAAACTTCACTCGAGACAGAGGCTTAGTCAACACGTCTACAACCTACTCATCCGTACTCACATATTGGAGTTTTATAGCTCCCTTCTGCACCATATCATGGATGTAGAAATACTATATTTCTATGTGTTTTAACTTCTCATGGAACACAAGGTTCTCTATCATCTTTATACAACTCTGGTTACGACATAGAATCACTGTGGTATCCAAATCCAGATCAAATAGACCTGATAACAACTTCCAAATCCATATAGCTTCACAACTCGTAGAACAGGATCCAATATACTATGCCTCTGCAGTGCTGAGAGCCACACTGGACTGCTCCTTGCTTAGCCATGAGATCATGGCTGACCCCAGATTGTAACATCTGCTCGAAGTTCTCTTCCTTTCTGAGACACTTCCTACCCAATCGGAATATGTATAACCATACAGTTTGAACTCGTGATCTCGAGTATAATTGAGACCATAGTCTATTGTACCTTTTAGGTACCTCATCACATGCTTTGCAGCTACAATGTGAACACGTCTGGGATCAACCAGATACTGACTCAAGGTGTTCACAACAAAGTATATATCTGGCCTCGTATTCATCAAATACATTAGTGACCCAATAATATTCCTGTATAAAATCACATCCACTAATTCTGACAAAGTATCAGATAATAACTTCAAGTTGGTATCCATGGGTGTGGCCATGGCTTTGCACTCCAACATATCAAATATTTTCAACATTTCTACTACATACTTCCTTTGGTTAAGGAAGATTCCCTCTGGGCTCTGCCATACCTCAAGACCTAGAAAATAATGCATTAAGCCAAGGTATTTCATCTTGAATTTTGCAGCGAGCTTCTCTTTGCACTTTGAGATTCTCTTCTCATTACCTATTAGGAAAAAGTCATCCACATATAGTAATAATATGACTAGTTCATCATCCATAACCTTGAAGTAAAGGTTAGGATCAACTTTACTCTTAGTAAAGCCCAAGCTCATCAGAAAACTATCAATTCTTCCATACCAAGCTCTTGGATATTGCTTCAACCCATACAAAGCCTTCTTCAATTTGCAGACATGCGTTTCTTTGTTTTCAACCTCAAACCTTGTGGTTGTTCTATGTACACTTCCTCCTCAATAACACCATTCAGGAAAGTTGTTTTTCACATCCATCTGGTGTAACTTCCACTTCATCGTGGCTGCAAGTGCCATGATGGTTCTAATTGAAGTGTACCTTGCTACAGGAGAAAATATTTCCTCATAATCGATTCCTTTCTTTTGATAGAATCCTCGAGCCACAAACTTAGCTTTGTGTTTCTCAATACTTCCATTTGCGGCATGTTTTTATCTTGTATATCGATTTGGAAGATACTACACTTTTACCTTCTAGTTTGGGAACTATGTCCCACATATCATTCTTCATTATTGACTGATATCCTTCCGTCATAGCTTCTACCCATTCTTTCTTTTGAATGGCCTCTTCGAAGCAAGTAGGTTCTTTGTCTACAAGATCACACATCAAAGCCACATAACTGGAAAATGGCTTTGGCCTCTTGCTTTCTCTTGTGGAGCCTTCTGGAGCTCCATACCTCTCTGCATCTTGAATGATTTCTCGAGCCCAAGTTGGTTTTCTCTTGCGATAGATATGCATGGATGGAGGTTCTTGGGGTTCCAACATATCATGATCTTCCGGAGTCTCATCATCGGGAGAGGGTGCAACCTCTGTAAATCTGGGAGTTATATCTTCTTCATATACTTATTCATGCTGGAACTTTCTACATCTTCATCAAATTTGATTACACCATGAGTTTGGCTACTAGAGCAACATCTCGTCATAGTCGAATTCCTCTATAAGTTTTGTTTATAGTTGAACCATCGTCACTTGTTCTATGGAACAAGTCTCATCATTCTTCATTTGTAGGTGATCATGTACGATACTTCCTACCAGTCAAATTCAATAGCATGGTTAGAAACATTTCATAGTTTCCAAATATATGCATGAAAACATAAGTCACACTATCTTAGCCAATGCTACAACAGTCATCCATATCCCACATTCATATGGTAACTTTCTAGATGCCTTCCATCTCCACCATGACATTATTAAGAGCGTGCACTACTCCAATATGTCAGCAAAGAGGTTTCTCTCTAAAGAAGTAGCAATGGAAGGTTGTATAGCACCATAGGCTACTTACCCATCACATGCATATCACTGCAAACATTCTAAATAAATGTGTATACACATGGATACTATCATTTAAACAAAAAATTGACAATTCAAATACTTATATCTGTTTGTTTGGTAGGATATCTTTTGATCCTAGACTTCTTGTCTGATGGTGAGCTCTATTTCATCATCAGAGTTCTTGAACCAATCTTGTATGTTGCTTCTCCTATTCCCTTGATAGGATATTGGTAATCATCTCCTAATGATACCTTATGATGGGAGTTATTCTCTTCTAAATTGGAGAGAGTCTTCTTCTGCCTTGTCATGTGCTTTGAAGCACCACTATCAATTAACCATGTGTCATCTCCAGGTGTCACAGACCCAGAGAGAGCAAAGAATAAAACATATTCTTCTATTTCTTCCTTTGTTTGCTTCCTGGGAGGTTCTTCATCTTCTGATTTATGTTTCTTCCTTCATACATTCTAGTTAGGGAATAAAACATCTCCTTTGGATTCTTCTTAGAGTACACTTGAGGAATCAATTGATCTTTAATGGAGTCTGCTATGATCCTCATAGCCCTAATAATGTCCTTCTTATGCTTTTCCTTAGCTTCAGCTTCTTCGGGTTATGGTACAACTTATTTAACGAATTTCGAGAGATCATTCTCCTCTAGAATGAGTCCAATCTTATACTTCCAAGGACAAAATTTCTCTATGCCTTCCAACTTGTCATCAAGTTTATTGCTTGGAGCCATCTTAACCCGGGGAGTAGAGAATAACCAAAAATTAAAATTTCTCAAAATAAAAACTAAACTCACCAAAATATGCGCTTGACTAAGGCGAGTATGCTGGTACACTTGGTTTCTGAAGATTCCAAAATTTCACAATACTGGTACACTTGGTTTCTGGTTTTTTGCAGTTTCTGGTCCAAAGTCAAACTAGGGTTTGACTTTCTAGGAGTTTTACCCACTCAAAAATTTTGATCTTGGTACCAAAATTTTGATCTTGGAGAGGCGCACCTTCCTATGCCAATTGCACTCCAAAATTCCAAATTTGTGAGAAGTCCTAATTTTTCACTTCCGGAGAGAGAGAGAGAGAGAGAGAGAGAGAGAGAGAGAGAGAGAGAGAGTTTTACCTTATGAAAGTTGCTCTTTTCAGGCTAACTTTGATACCATGTTAATATTATATGCTACTATAGACTAGATTGCAAATTCATTAGCATTCAATACATTATTCACAATAGCAGCATAAAAATGATCTCGGAAAGATGCACAATCACCAAGCACAAAATAATTTATTCTGGGAAACCCTCAAGGGGAAGAAAACCCAGCAATAACTTCCTCAATATAGATGATCAAGTACAATGACCCAAAAACATGTCTCACAAATAAGAGAGACAAAAAGACTAAATTCTGGACTCAAGCCACTCCTCCTTCTCCTTCGTAGATCTCTCTCTTTCTCCTCTAATGCGAATTGCACAAGTGAGTGAATGTACAAATGAGAGGAACTCACTCTCTATTTATACTTTACTTTTCACTTAACTTTTAATCCAACTAGGTCGGCCCCAATAACCTAATTGGGCCGACCTCTCTAGAAAGACTCAATATAATATTTATATTATATTCTTTTGGGTATTAACGACCCGACTTACAATGAAGAGTTAACCTCAAGACCTTTACATGACCAAATGTAATAATGACATCCCCGAGCCGAGGTAAAACATCCCCAACCGAGTTACAATAACAAAGTACAAGTAGAATATACTTTGAAGTTACATTAATTCAACAATAATTAATCTAATAACCTATACTCAAAGTCCCTTCCTCACATATATACTCAAAGTCCCAAATTTACAAATCATAAAACATAAAATTAAATATACAAATCATGAAATGTACAAAGTACTAATTATACAAAATTTATTAACAAATTACAGAATATACAATTTATTAAATAATTACAAATTATAATCTAACCAAAGTTAATTATAAAAAAAAACAAAAATAAATAAATTACAAAATAAGAGATTAAAACATTTATACATTAAATATACAAAACAAGAAATTATGTAAACGTTAACAATATGGAAACATTTATCTAAAATATAAAAGGATTATTAGAATGAGACGCATATGAATTGATCTTTATGAAAATGGCATTACATATAAAATTTAAACTTCTCGAACGCTCTGAAGGGAATATAAGTAGCCGAACCATGAATTATGTTCAGGTGATTTAACACTTTACACAATGAGGAATGGTTATGATCTGAATGTAAAGAATCACAAAGTTAAATCAAGCATGTCTATACACAGGTGAGGTGAGGATGATGCTCCGAACAGGTTAATTAAGCCATCTATATGAAATAATTTAAATAAACAAAATCTAAATGCAAGAACAAAAATTGAAAGAAGGTACATACATGAATTCAAGTCTTCACCATAAAGAGATAAGATAATACATGTTCTTTTAGTTTGTTTTGTTTTTGTTTGTTTTTGTTTTGTTTTGTTTTTTTTTTTTTTTTCCATGTGGTTCACTTTAATCGGCTTAGCCGACCGCTACATCCACGAAATAATTTCTGACGGACCCGCCTCGAAGGGGTTTCCGCCCTGCGGCCGCTGCGTGCCTAACCCCAAGAGGGCCTATGAGGATGGATCCCGTGACCTCGCATGCTGAGAGGCCTAACTTCCGAGAACTCAACCGATCGAGCTAACTCTTGGGGCTAATACATGTTCTTTTAGTTGCATCAACTTTGATCCTTATTATTGGAGACTTTTCTCGATACATAGTTTCTTGTAGCTAAGTTTTTCTTCTTACTTATTTTCATTTCTCTATTTTGTATAAATTTCTTTCATTTTCTTATTATTAAACTATAAAATGTCTTTAATTTTTTTTAATTTTGTTCCAAATTTTTCTAAAAATACTGTAAACATAAACCACATAATTATAAAAATACAATCTATATAAAATAAAATTGAGTTCAATTACATTTAACAAACCTCCAATATATGTGAAACTTTTCACTTTGTTGAAGATCTATCATGCATGTTTTTTCCCTTTTTTCATATATTCTCTAGAATCAAATTTTAATCTACTTATTTCTCACTTTTAAAAGTCCAAATATTTCCCTTTCCTCTATATTTCTTCTTTTATAAATTATATAGAAGAAATTTGATCACCCATAAACATTAATATTTTTTTAATAAAAGTGTTTATTGTGTTTTTTATCTTTTCTTTTTAAAATAAATTACATATATTTTTTTCAAGGATTTTTTTTTTTTTTTTGTAGGAAAGACACTTGCATGCTCAAGAGTGAATTATACCTATCCTAATAATGAAGAAGGAGTTATCTAAATGTCCTCAAAGAATATTATTGTTTGATTATAACTTTTGGTCAAAGTTATCTTTCACGATGCACTATAGGATGATTAATTTATCCAGTAAATAACTCAAGAAAAGAATGTTACAATTTTCATTTTTGGCTAGTCTTTTCATGAACTAATAAACTCTTTGCTGGCAGCCAACTTTTAAAGCAACCAAACAAGTGGATTTAATATTTGATCACAAACTAATACTTGGCATGTGACAAAAAAAACTCTAACATATTTAGCTATCTAACTTGAAAATGTATAAATTTACCATAAAACCAATAAAACACTACCAAGTTCCTTAATCTTAAATCTTTAATTTTTAAAAGTTTTGTATTCAAGTTTCTTTTAACTCTAAACAACCTTGATAACACTTCTAACTTCTTGCATGTATACTTCACATTGTAACTTATATTATTTTTCAAAATTAAATTATATATTCACACCTTCTCACTTTTTACATTTTCTACACTTCCTTAAAGTTCACAGTTTTCACTTCTTCTTTTCACATGATATCGATATTCCTAATTTGAATCAAGATTACATATATGCCTTATAACCCAACAATCACATAACTTTCAAATATTCAAAGTGGAACATTCTCTTAGTCTAAAAAACTTAGCAAAACTATACCATAAAGCTTACTTTCTTTTCTAATAATAGACAATTTTGTAACTAGTCAAAATGACTTTCTTATTACAGTCTTCCATAGAAAATGATTCCTTCCTCCTTCCCACTTCCCAATTGCTTGCTTTGAAAGAGAGCTAGCTTCCTCATTTAATTTTGTTTAGACATAAAAAAAAACTGAAAATTACTAAAATAAGAATTAAAATGTCTATTTCTTTCCACCAATGGTCTAAACAAACTGAAAATTACTAAAATAAGAATTAAAATGTCTATTTCTTTCCCACCAATGGTCTAGTGAAACCAATCACTTTTGAATGAAGATCACACAATCCCTTGCTTTTTCACAATTTCTACTTCAAAAGTTTTTCTCTCATAATTACAGCTCTTCCACCTTATTACCGCCTAATAATTACAGCTCTCCCACCTTATTACCGCCTAGTTTTTGCACCGTGGGTACAATTGCTAGTTAGTTTACATATATGGTTTATTGTTAATTGTAGTGTTTTCTGTTGCTGACGTCATCGATTTGAAAGGGGTGTACGGGTAGCAGGCTAGCAGCGAGCTGGCGTAGCAGTGTCATGATGGAGTGTGCTGTTCGACTCCATCTGCCCTGCATTCCCTTCCATTCATTCACAAGGGTTCCGTGCTTCAGTTAATTAAAGCGAGCTCCGGCATTTTGATCCATGAACATTGCGTGCAAGAAACCAAATGGGTTGCTTAACGATGAAGGAAAACTGGTTTAATTAACAAGGAGAATTCGCTGTAGGTTTTCCTAAATCTATGATTTTCAAGGGTTTCTATGTCGTTGTTTAAACCCTAGCTGTGCTGGTCTTAGCTGAAATTTGTAGAATTGGAGGCGCTATTGGTTTTTCTCTTGATTTTGAAGTTTTTTTCGTGACGCTTGAGGGTTTCTCTTCGTTTTAAGGGCTACCTTGGTGTTCCTTCCCTTACAAAACGAACCCATTTTACTTTTCGTTAAATGCGAATCATGGTTTCATATTTTGTTATTTGCAATTTTTTTTGGGATATCTGGAGTCTTCTTTGACGGTCTGATATCTTTAGCTTTTTCTGTGATAAATATTTTTTTACAGTGTAATTCCTGTTTTTCGGACGGGCATTGGCTCTGCTTTCTGGGCTTCTAATTTTCCCGTCCAATTTGTGTTTTTCGTTATTGTTTAATTTTTCAACTATAGTCCCGTGGCGAAGTATCTTAGTTTAGATCATAATGTGCAATTTGTGTCTATGTTTTGGCATTTGGTTGAGGAACTATTTACAGTGAAAATTTTGGTCATTCGATATAAATTCTGTCATGCTGTCCTGATAGGCAATAAGGAGCGAGTTTCAGGTATGTTCGAAGATAGTTGACATGATTCAAATTTATGAGGAACTTTTTACAGTGAAAGTTTTGCTCATTCGATATAAATTCCGTCGTGCAGTCCTGACAGGCAATGCGGAGTGAGTTCCAGGTATGGTTCGTAGCTAGTTGATATGATTCAAATTTATGAGATTCATGGTATGCTTTGCTTAAGTTTGGTGGATTTCTCTAGAGTGATTTCTCTTTTTGTTTGTATAGAGTGATTTCTCTTTTGTTTGTTGTCAAAATTCCCAGTCTGCGTTGGAGTAAATCCCTGCTGCTCTTTTTCAATTAGCTTGGAGAAGGTTGATTTTGTATTGGGACTCTTCCTAATATAGGTGGCTGATATCTTTTACCCTAAAATGGTGGGTGGCTATAATCATAAGGTCATATTTCTTGATGAAATGGAACTTGAGGGATATATAGGAATGTTGACGATCGGTTCTTTGAGATTACCGTATTTGAAGGCCGTGTCCCTACATTTCTGGAGGATGAAAATAATGAGGGTGCGATTTTATATCTAACCGACAAGCTAAAAAAGAGTGTTTCAACCGTGAGCTGTTTGGGCTTCCAATCTTCAGTTGTGAAGCAGGTTAAGCTGGCTATGAAATTGTTCATATTTGAATATAAGTGAAGAGAACTGTATGGGGTATTTGAGGCAACTTCTAACGGAGCCCTTAATATTGAATGCAATACATTCAAAACATCTGGTGGTCCATTTCCAGCAAAGGTTTGCTATAGGCATTGAATCAAAGCTGTTTTTAGGTCTAGCTGTTTGTTGCTTAAATTGTGTTGGTCATTAGGACGATATTTTGCAAGGACCGTAGCATGGAGTTCCTTCAAAGTAAATAATTTTGCCTTCCTCCAGGTTCGGATTAAAACCTGATTGGGAATGTAATCCTTCCCAGAAAGAGGAGGATTTCAGGGATGCAGTTTCAGCATTCTTGATATACCACATGTTAAATTGAGTGGTGTGTGTTTTATGATAGACATATAAAGTACTTTAATTATATATTATGGTCATTTTAAAGTTTTAAACCTTTTCTTATTGTTTTTTAGGCAAATACTAGAACTCATTCGGCTGTTTTCATTACAGAAGATCGAATCACAGGTTTTCAAAGGTCCTGTCTATTTTGGTAGCAATCAGGATCTTCGTGAGAAATTAGGTCGGCAATAATAAACAACTATGTTAATGGAAGAAGAAAGAAGTAATATTTCTGAAAGGGAATCAGAGTTTACAAATATTGAAGAAGATGAAATATTCTACAGAAAGGAGCAGGGCATGCGCGACGTTTCAGGGCATGCGCGACGTTTTAGATTTACAGTAAAGACTTGCATTGTATTTTTCTGAACAGGTTAATTTTTCTACTAGTTTTGAACAAAGACTTGCTATGCAGTCTGCTCAAGAGCGTAACGTCTCTAGTAATTGTGAGCAAAAGTTTTGCACTGCAATCTGCTTAACAGTGTACAGAAAAGAGTTGCATTGCATTCTGCCCAACAGCGTAATGTTTCTAGTGGGGTTGAGCAAATAGATGCATTGCGTTCTGTCCAATGGCCTATTTTTTCTTGTAGTTTTGCACAGCCTAATGTTTCTAGTAGTGGAGATACGCCAAATTCCGCATTTCAGCAATTCTACATGAGAGGGTACCCAAGTAGTGAGGAAAATTGTTAACTTTCGATTGTCTATAAATTCGATGCCTAGGATCCAGGCCATGCCCATTAATTAGAGGCCGTGGTTTGAACGTCAAGAATTATGCCAATTGAAGTTACCTGTTGATTACAATGGATGGCTTGCCTTCACATGTTATGGAACAGCCCGAGTGTTCTGTTTTAAGGTCTAAGCCTTGCACTGCTGCAGTGTCTTCTTTATGGTCTGATAATTGTACCCAAAAAGCAAGTGTATTTACACGTTTAAGGAGAGTCCCACAGACCGATGTGTCCCATGGCAGAGACCATGAATATCTGTTGAGACACATGAGTCTTGTTACAAAATCAGATGTTCAGCAATATCCGCAGAAGCTTCTCCGGCCTCTGGGGAAAAAGCCTTAAATCTTGGGAGGACCAAATGATAGTAGGTTGTATATTGAGGTTAGAGATTCACAAATCGTCGATGATGGCATTGCGACAAACTATAAGCAAAGGAATATAATGAACATCACATGTGTAAGTTGAAACCCAACCTAAGTGTGTTCATAATAGTCTGGATATTGAGGTTACAGATAAACAGAGTGTTAATGATGGCATGGTAATACAATTTAAGTAAAAGAGTGCCACTTGCAACGCTGTAAAAGACTCAAATCTTCTCGTTGAAAGCCAAACTAAGTCCAAATAATGGAGAGCCTAATTCACATAGGCAGAAATGAAGAAAACTAATTTGTCCAGAGTTAAAAAATCCTATAATGTCTCAACCAAATGTTTTCCTCTTTCTGTTCCAGAATCTAGAATCGGTGGAGAAGTGCTCTGTTGAAAGAAACAGTTTGATTAAGCAAGAGAATGATGCTGGAACAAACATGTTAATGATACAAGTACAAGTTCTATTGTGAATGGAAGTGCTCATGTTTCAGAATCAGTTGAGAAGTGCTTTATTGAAAGCAAAATTTTGACTCACTGAAAAACTGATGCAAGTACAAACACATTTGTAAATAAAACTGTGATAAGCCTTCTAAATTCTGTTTATGTTTCAGAATCACTCCAAAAATGCCTTGTTGAAAGCAAAATTTTGACTCAGTGAGAAAATGATGCGAGTACAAACATTGAATTGTAAATAGAGGTGTGGTAGGCATTTTAGAATCAGTCGACAAGTGCCCTGTTGAAAGCAAAACTTTGACTCAGCCAAAAAAATAATACGAGTACAAACAATTTTGTAAGTAGAGAACAGATTCCAGTGAACAGATTCGTATTCCAAGGTTAACAATTATCAGATGATGCACGATCTGCTGCTTTTAAAATAACTACTAGAAAGAATAGGATGGCAGGTACAATAGAGGAGTGACAATACTCTGTTCATCTTTACCAAGTCCACCTATATATCCCATTTGACAACGTAATTTATGATCAAACCCTTTAATATGCTTTTCGAACTTTGGGGAAAGCTAGTCATGAGTAGCCAAAAAAGTTTTCGAACTATGGGGAATCTAGTGACGAGTAGCCAAAAGTGCATGAGAATTTCTTTATTCAAATGAGTGTTGAACATCTTTTTGCCAGAGTACTCCCATAATTCATTCATGAACTCATTAATTAACTTTTGATTGATAAGTTTCTAAGTTTTCTTTCATTGTTAAGATATATGGTGTTTTTGATTTATAAGATAAAAGTTTATGGAGTTGTTTATATGTTTTATGTTTTATATTTTTTTAGTCTTTTTTTGGGAATTTGGTGATAAAATTTTTGGTCAAATCATCATTGTGCATTATTCAAATTTCATTTTGATTACAGAAATGAATTCAGTGACCTAAAATATATTTGTGACACTTGAATTATGCAATTCCAACCACATATATCTGTGATTCCAGCAATTCCAACTGACCAGAAAAATGATCAAAATCGTAGAACCTTTAAACTACTCAAAAGTTTTCTTCCTGTTGCTGCTGCAACCTTATCCCCAAAATTTTCTTAAAATTGTAGGGCCCTTCACTTAGAGTTTTGTTCATCCTAGTAAAGTTCACCTTTTGTCACTTGGAAATTTTCCTGAAAACAAGTGAAAGAGGCAAGTCTTTGGACTAAGTACAACTTGAGTTTTCTCACTGAAACGGTCGGAGCAACTCACTGAGTCGCGTCGAAACGGTCGGAGCAACTCACTGAGTCGCGTCGAAACGGTTGGAGCAATGTTGGTTTCCTTGGGAAAAATCCTGTTTCGGAGCAACTTGTCCTTTTCCATTGAACGGTCGGAATGTTTGTAAAATCGCGCTGAGACACTTAGATATTTTTCTGAAGATTCGCGGGTCGGAGCAACTCATTGAGTCACGCCGACACGCTTTGGCGTGAAAGTAAAAGGGACGCCAAAATGCATCGGCGTGAAACAAAAAGGGGCACCGAATATGCCTCGGCGAAAGGAAAGTCGACGCAAGATTGGGAGGAGCCCCGAACTGTTTCGCTGCGCGAAAGGAAGTTATGCCGAAGTGCTGAAGTGTGTTGCTGGTAATATAATAGACCCTCCGACAAAGGGATTGGAGTAAGGTGAGGGGTCGCTCCGAAGTGGAAAAGACGCCATGCCTCAATTGAAATATCGGTGAGCGTGTACCAGTTACGTCGAAAAGCTTCGGCGAAAAATGGGAAAAGTGTCGATGTGCTTCGGCGCGGAAAGATCAAAAGACGCCGAAAAGGCTTCGGAAAAGGAATTGGCGTAGAATAAGAAGGACCGTCGACACGTTTTGCTGCGAAAAGGCGAAGGAACGATGAAACATGTCGGTGCCAAAATTATTCCGCTGCGATACGGAGGGAAAAATTTGTTTAAATTCATGTTGAAACGACCTCGACAAATGGGTGGACCCCGCCGACATTTACCCTAACGCATTTATTACTAGGGTTGAAAGGTTATATAAAGGATAAAAAACAAGTTTTGCAGCACTTTTTGCGCCATTTGCAATCGGAGCCTCCATCAGATGTCGAACGCCCAACGCCATTGAACTTTGTTTTTGCGACCAGTCTGCAACTGCCAGGATTTGGAAATGCAAAGAAAGGCTGCCAAGCGAAAGCTCAGGACAACTGAATCGGATTCGGACATAGAAGTGGTTGCTGACGCTCCAATAGAGACCATGTTTGAAGACACCAAAGTAGTAA
Source organism: Larix kaempferi (assembly GCA_027924585.1). NCBI lineage: Eukaryota > Viridiplantae > Streptophyta > Pinopsida > Pinales > Pinaceae > Larix > Larix kaempferi. The sequence goes on from BSBM01000410.1 coordinate 3,883,907, forward strand.
TAGGAATCACCCTAGAATACAAATGGGGTGAACTGTACCATCTTATTAGGGATCAGAATGTACTTGATGCATCCATTGAAGAGCTGATGGTGTATCAAAACATCAAGAAATCCGGCCTCCATAAAGCAGCCACACGCCCATAGCTGTTTCCATGTTTTGAAGTCATTGGATGGATCCTGCCTTACGTAGATGTAATATCTCGATTTTAACCCCATTGCATTAAAATGTAAATGATGTAATATTGTTATAAAATCATGGTGAGGAGCTCAAGGCCAAGGCCCTGCCATCGATTTAGTGATGCATATGGTTCACGTGCTAGCCAGGCACAATGGAATTGCAAATATCATGTAAATATGCATTTTAATAAAATACCCACAACTAGCTATGCAATGCAATGCAACAAGAGATGGGGGCATGATTTTTACAAGGAATTGGGAGGGAAATATTCAAACCCTTGGAGCCAATCAAGTCAAGCCAAGTGTCAATGAGAGAACCCATAAACCCTCAACTATCCATGTTGAGTTTTGTGCCCAATCATTCATTTCTTCCAAGAGTTGGTTGAGATAGTTAATGCCTTTTGGAATGGGGAGGTATGGCTGTCCAAATTCGAGTATGGGCAAGCCACCCTTCATGGAAATTCGTGTTTGGCTTATTGGGCAAGAAATGAGCCACAAAATTGCTCTCCATGCCATTATCCATCAACTAGTTTTGCCTCTCTCACGTTTTTGGAGCTACCTGGGTGTTTTCCCGCTTTTATGGTTTTTCCTTGTTTTCTAGCTGGGAAGAGAGTGTTTTGGTGTTGCAGAGCTGTTGGAAGGAAGGGAGCTCGATTTGGGGTTTCATTTAGGCCGTTTTGGCCATTTGGAATGCTCATAACTTGTGGGAGAAATCACTTTTTCTCCCTGTGGTCGAATTTCCCCCTCCCACAGCTTGTTTGGGGTGAGCCACGAGTTGGGAGAGCCAATGAGAACCCTGTTTTGTAAATCCATTTGTAAAATTGTTTATCCATGCCAAACCATTGTGCTTGCTGTGTGTGGAAAGAGTATGTCGGGGTATGAATTATATGGGTATCCATTGTTTTGGCTTGAGCTTGAGTGCAAGCATCCAGAAATGAAGAGGGTTTAGATTTTAGCCTGATAAACCCAGCTGTGGACTGGCTTGGCTTAGATGAAATGTTTATTTGGCTGTGCATGTGCTTGAGTGTTCCGTTTTCCTTGTAGAAATCATGCCCAGCTCGGGGGTGGTCTCTGAGTGTTGAAAGAATACAGGCTGGGCAGAGACCTATGGTTGGGTGGAACGTTGCAGCGACATAGCTAGTTGCTTGGGGCAACTTTACCATCAAGATAAGTATTTTAATTATGTGCTTTACTTCTGCAAGGTTTTAATTATTTGATGATTGTTATTGATATGTTGAATGGATATGAAATGCGTGTGGATGATGTTTTATTTCGCTGTGCATGTTTGCTTTGACTTGCATTTGCACACATATGCATTTTATTTGTAATGCCATGAGTTTGTTCATGATGAATGGGGCTAAGTTTTGTAAAAGCCCAGAATTTGGTATCATGTTCCCTTCCTTGTGTTGGACCCACGGGAGGGGACGTGACAGTAGACATTGGTACAAGGATTATCTCTAACACAAAGGGGGAAGGGTTTGCTTCTTTCCAACACAGGCACATAGCTGTGACATATAAATTGCCATCACCCAAAGTCACGATGACAGAGGACTGGATCAGGGGTGTGAATATAGACCACTTTGAATATGCCAAGAAAATGTTGATCCCAGGGAAACAATTGAGGCAGAAAGCACGTGGAGAATACGACAGCCAGAGCTTGAGGACACCATTCGGAATCATAGCTTTGATGTTAAGCAGAGTGTTCGGTAGAGCCAATGGGAACATTTACAAGCTCAACTGGGTGCCCCTGATATATCATATAGCCTTCCATGGGACTGTTTTTAATTGGGAAGATATCATCTTAGAGAGCTTGGCGTCGATGATAGCTTCAGCCCAAGGAGGAATGACCCAGAAGAAATCATAATTCTACATGTCCTCATATCTTATGGATTGCATAATGGTCAGGCACCCATTCCTTAAATTGGGATGTATCTGGAATCAGGCCGAGTCCCCCCTCTATGTGTCCTATCAGATCACATGGGCCCACAAATATGCGAGCTATTACAAGCTCGTCTGTGAAGAATTAATCATTCCTTTGCATTGGTTGATTTTTAATGAAGAACCAAACTGCCTATCCGACATAGCCATGGAAGTCATTAATGAGTATGGAGATTATTACTTCTCTCCTGAAGGCACCTACATCAGAATGTATGGGGGTTCCAAAGCCCCATCGCTAATGCCCAAGTATGTAACTGACTTTGTAGTACACAAGGAGGCCGTGAGGCAGGTTTTTGTCAATGGAGTTGGCAGTTTTTTGAATGAACATAATAAGGCCTCTTATCCACCATTACCATTTATTATTGGGGCCTACAAATTTCCCGAGGTAAAAGGCGCCGAAGTTTTCATAAATGACTTGGAAGCGTTCCATTTTGGAGAAAAGAAGTTCGTGAGAAATGACAGTTGACAAAAGGTCGCCCAACATTGTGCGGCATGCAAAATCAATTTTGAATACACAGATCACTTCCTTAAGGATGAGGAGGTGTATCGAAGAGCAAGTAATATGATCGAGCTAAAAAAACGTTTGTTCGGAAAAGTGGCGTCGGTCCCAGTCACGCTGCCAGTACTACAAAAGAGGCAGAATTTCATAAGCAAAGAGAAGAAGCCGAAAGGCTATAGGCAGCGGAAACAGAACAACAACAGAAGGAAGAAACATAAAGGAAGCAAAGAGAAGAGGCAAAGAGGTTACAGAAGGAAGAAGCAGATAAACAAAGGAGAGAAGAGGAAGATAAAAGACAGGCAGAAGAAGCAAGAAGAGAGAGAGAGAGGAAAAGGAAGCAGCCGAGCAACAAAAAAGAAAAGAGGAAGAAGACAAGTCCAAGGAAGCTGTGGAAAGAGAAGAAACCCAAGGTGGAGGCACAAGCCCACAAGACATGGACATAGACCCACCAGGAGTGTCAGGAGTTACACTTACTGGGGGACACCTCCCATTCGTAGACCTTGGGCTTACTTTTACGCCATCCAAACAACATACTGTGGCAAAGTTAGACACCATAATGTTTGATTCAAGGAGGAAGACCATCACCAGAAGGTCAGAAAAAAGATTGAAGATGGGTGCACTGCCTGATGTAGTCACTGTTCAAGAGAACACCATCATGGAAGGCGCTCACAAAGACCCCAAGTTCACGACATCTGTGAGTGTAGCAGCTACACAAGCAAGTGCAAATAATGTCGATAAGTTATTGAACGACATTGAGCGCAACAAAGAAAGAATGTTGAAGCTAAAGGACAACTTAGTTAAAGCGCGAGGTGAGGGAATAGAGTTAAAAAGGAAGCATGATGCCGCAGTTGCTGAAAAGGACAGATTACTGTCTGACTATCAGAATTTGGACACTGAGAAGGAGGCTTTGACTGTACAGCTGATGATCATGGAGGGCAAAAGAAGTGATTTTGACGCCCGCACAAGTGAATTGGAGACCAAAGAGTCAACAACAAACCAATAGGTGGAAGACTTGAAAATTCAGATAGATGAACTGGTTAAGGAAAAGGAGTCTCTATCAGAACAGGTCGAGGTGGCAAATAATCAGAAACAAGATATGACTCATTTCCATGAACAAGAATGTAAAATTCAGGAAAAGATATGCCACTCACAGGAATTGCTGACCGAAGAAATCTACAAAATGAAGCAAATGATAATAAGGATGAAAGAAATTGCTGCAGAATCGTTGGTAATGAGACAGAGGTTGGTTGACACTGCGATTAAGATAAAAAAGCAGATGGCGTGGAGGAAAGAAAATGCAGACTTCCCTGATCACCTTCCAAACAAGACAACCGCAGATCTAAATTTAGATATGGAACTCCTTGAGTTTTGCAGGAAAGCTTCCAGGAGGCTGTATGTTGAAACACTTAAATCCATCGAAAAGTGTGTAGGATTCTACAAGAGAATTCATCAAATTCATGAAAAATGTCATCTCACCATGGCTCCAGATATGGACGAGCTGCCTACAAAAGGTCAATGCTTAATGGAGATGCATAATGGATTGAAGGAGGACATGGAGTATATCAGAAAACTGGACGTGCTGACTGAAGAAGACCTCCATCAGTATATTGGGCAGGCATCCATAAATGCTTATTTCCTAGAAGACAACTACAAGGCTGCCGCAGAAGGAGTGACAAGTGTAGAAAATGAGTTATCCTATTATGAAATATCTTTGAAAGTTTTAGAACCTATACAATGTAATATTGTTTTTGAAGAGGCTGATGTGTGGGCTAATTATCTTTCTAGTCTGGAGGGCCCACCAGGAAATTAATTTTAATTGTAATTAATTGCATTACTTGCACAAACACTAGAGGACGAATTTGGGGTAGCCCAAAGGTTAGAGGCAGTTGAAACGAACAGTCATGTGAAGACAAAACCTTCTGTAATATAAATATAGGAGATGTATACTGGCTAAAGGACTTTTGCTAGCATAATAGAAGCTGGACATTTTGTAAGAGAACTATTTTTTTTTGCTAATGAGAAGGACTTGTTTGCTGGGAAAAGCATGCACATAAATGTTTTGCGTGGAATGTCAAATGTGGAACTATTTCTTCTTTCATTCTTAACTCAGACTGTGAGATTGTTCTAACTTTATTGAACTACTTCAAATGGTGATGAATGATTTCATTTTCTATGTGAATGTTTATGTGTAAACATAGTAATAAATTGTTTTAATATTATCGGAGTTATCTTTGATATCTTTTCTGCTGTAAATGTGAATATTTTATCTTAACAGCTATCTGTTGGGTTTGTTTGAGCATTTCCAGCTTATTACTCTTACTTCAAAATTTGCTCCCTATAGGGATAAGATAGTTAAGTTTAGAATAGAATTTAGTGAATTGATTAGGTAGAAGTGATAAGACGGAGGGAAGAACATTCGCATCACTTGTTGAGGCTTCTGCCTATTAATTCTAGGTTAAATGCATTTGTTAAAGCACTTGCATCTCATATCTTAAAACCAAAATTACATAAATGGTGGGTCGGGCCGCAATCGGTAAAAAAAAAAAAACCAAACAAACACACCTACGATCGTCGGACCGTTAATCGGACGGATTCCCCACACCAAACGGTGGGTGATCTAATTGGGATCATTTACTGGGGAGAATCCCTACTGTCGATGCTGAGATTTTATGGGCATCAACACTACCTCATTAAGATGCAAGGTCAAATGATTAACATTTTCATAACACTTTTTATCAATGCCAACATGAAGTTTCCAGTCTCAGGCCATATTTTAAATAACATGGATTAATTCGCCTTTGGTAACTCTTAGATTTTTACTTCTTGTACTAGATTTTTAGTCTTTTAATTTTTTTACCTTTTATCAGTGTTCCACGGGGATGTGTCCCGCAGGGTCGGGGACGTGCTTCTGCGTTTCCTTGCGTCTCGGGGATAGTGAAACTCCATGCGGAATGTTTCGGAACATTTCGCTTTGGGCGAAACTCAACGAAACTCCATGTGAAACGTTTCGGTCTGTGGCGAAACTCGTTTCTCCATGATTAAACTCGAGGGGGACTTTCTAAATTACATTGCATGATTGCACAATGATGAATGTAATATTTAGTAATTTACTAATTTGCATGGGATGAATTGTTATTGTTGGGGTTAGTATTTTTCATATTTTTAGAATTTTTATGACCTCGGTGCCCCCCAGTCCCCCCCGAATTTTCATAAAATTGGGGGGTGGTCTCCACGCGTCCCGAATGTGTGTCTCCCTGCTCCAACGTCCCGCCATCCCGGAACCTTGGGGGAACATTGCCTTTTATACTATATTTTCATTTAGGATGGACCAATTTCGACACCAAATTTTAGGTTTATGTCGTATAAGTAAGAATTATTGTGACATTAGTTTTTTAGTATTTCTTAAATCCTTCACTTGTACTTACTAGATTTTCATTCAGGATGGACAAACTTCAATACTAAGGTTTTTCGTTAATATTTTGAAGTAGCAACCATTATGCCATTAATTCATCTTTACGATTTCTTAAATCTTATACTTGTACTAGATTTTGATTGAGTGGGTGCACATATTTAGGATGAAGAAAGTTAGAAACTTTACCATCAAGTTTTTCATGAGTATCTTGTAATGCAGTAACAACTATTGTGCAATTAACAACTATTGTGCAAGCAAAATTATTTTTGATGGATATAAAGTGGGAAAACTTTACCATCAAGTTTTTCATTAGTGTTTTGTAATGAAGTAACAACTATTGTGCAATGAAGTAATGACTAATACTATTGTGCGAGCAAAATTTCCATGGATATAAAGTGGGGAAGAGAAAATTCTTCTCAGTCCTTGATGATAATGTTATCAACTCCATCACAGAGGAGAAATCATTTCTTATTATTTGTTTGATTAAACTTATTGTGATAAATATTAGCATAAATCCATTTTAATCCCTGATCTAACCAACGCTAAGGATCAAGCACAAACTCGATTTCAAACATTCCAAATATATCATTGTTTCTTAGCTCTCTAGGTTTTGATTACGGTGGTGCACAGATTTAAGATGGAGAAACTCCAACTCAAAGGTTTTCATTAGTGTCTTGTAAACAAGTAACAACTATTGTGCAAGCAAAACTATTTTTCATGGATATAATTAGCAGAGGAGCAAATTCTTTTTAATCCTTGATCATAATGTTACCTGCACCACCAATGTGAGAATCATTTCTTATTGCTTGTTTGATCAAATTAGTTGAAATAAATATTAACATAGATGAAGATCCATCTTAATTATGAATGATCCGTCTGAACCCTAGAATTAATAAGCACCAAGAGGGAATGACAGGCTCCAATTTCAAACTTTCACAGGCTCCAATTTCAAACTTTCCAAACCCACCACAGTCAAAGACTATAATTCACTACCATTTACTATCTTGTTACTGTTTCATCAGATCAGGAAAAAACCACAGGGATATGCCGGTTATTTCTATTTTATGATGGTGATATGTTGGTTTATGTTATATTTTTATTTTATAATGGTGATATGTTGATTTTTGTTTCTGTATGTGTTTACTTGTTTTTTCTTTATTAATGAATGGGAATGAATAACCATAAACCCAAACTATATATTCACACGTTTTTAGTTTAAGAGACTTCTTAGAATAAAGTATAAACCGATTCGCAAGATAATAATGGCAATGCAAATCCCTCTTCGTCTCTGATGTATATTTGTAAAAGCACCGTGAAAACAGATAACCAATATTTAGTATTTAGCCCTCTTCTCAGGTAAATGCTAAGACCGATAGAATGAACAACAATGAATTTTGAAGCGAGATTACAACTAAATGCCAAATTTGTCTCCAGATAATAATCATTCATAGGAATAAAGGATACCCTTCTCAAGGGTCGAGAAAGAAGCATGTTAAACCAGCTGAAATGGGATGGAATAAAATTGCAGGCAGATGCATAGGCTCTACCACTGTAGAATAGAAAACCCTTGGTCTTCAATCTCAGAAAATAACGATTACTAGTGGTAAAAAAACAAGAGGGGCAGCAATCCTCTGCCATTTGAGTGTTGATGCACAGTTGCCTGTGAGAGCCACATGGTTGTAAAAGGGGAGTTGGCATACTGCAAGAGTTACCGTCAATAAGAGAATCCTTGTTCAATTGATTAGCTTTCTCAACGGTTAGGACTGAAGAGAGCCCTCTTTCAGTCTGTCCAACAACACTGCTGTAGTGATGTGACTCCAAGTCCGAATCTTGGGTGTAATCATAGGCCTTTGAGACTGAACTGCAGTTCTTATCTTGAGGTTGGATAGATGGAAACCCCTTGGAGGATGAGCTATTGGTGAGGGCTGAGAAAGGGTCATCCAAATTTGGAGAAATTCTACTTTTGGGAGACCTCACAACAATCCATTCACCAGGCGGGCTTGCAAACCAATTAGGCCTCTCTTCAATGCTGCCAATGTCACCTTCTGCTGCCAATTTCAGAATCCGATCTCGGGGTGAAGGAATTTGGCATTGTTCAAATGCCTTCATTCCTTGCCCTCCACCACATTCACCTGCCTGCCATATAGTGGGCATATTAACAGACAATGCAAATATAGGACTAATGGGCACATTCCTAGGCAACGTGGGACAGATTTGGGATCCACCCGAAGAGCAGGGGGAATCCCATCCCTGCCCTGCACCATCAAAATCCAGAGGACTGATTAGGGAATGGGGATGGTAGAGGCTCCCATCCTCGAGGACAGAGGTGCCCTCACTGAGAAAAGGGTGGCTCAGCAGAAAAGGGTGGCTCAGCAGCTGTTCACTGGTCCACCTCTTCCTGGGATCTCTTATCAGGCATTTCTCTAGGAAATCCTGGATCTGAGGCGAAAGCCAAGAAGGCAATTCAGGGAGTTCCTCTGTGCATGCAATCCGATACATTGCGGCTAGGGGATTGGAAACCTGGCTCCATGGATGACTGCCAGTGGCCATCTCCAGCACTGTGCAGCCTAAAGACCAAATATCAGAAGCAGGGCCCTGCTCCACTTGGTTCACCACCTCTGGAGCCATCCACAGAGGGGTCCCCCTCAAGTGCAGGGACTCCTTGCCCTCCCCCTCATAACCAATCCTTCTGGCAGAACCAAAGTCAGCAAGCTTCACACCATTTGCACCCACCAGAACATTCTTCCCCTTGATATCACAGTGGACAATCCCCTGCCCATGGAGATACTGGATTCCACATAGGATGTCACGTGTGTATGATCTGATGATTGACTCGTCAAGCCGATCTCGAAATTTGAGCAGTAGGTCTACGATGCTGCCACCTGGCACGTACTCCATGAACAGATTGTACATCAACACACCGTTCTCAATGCTGTAATCTAGCCCCAGGCAGCCCACAATGTATGGAGAATCGAGAGACTGCAAAATCGTGTACTCGTTCTCCAGAGAAGAAATAGAAGCGGCTGTGGATTTGACAGCAAACAGATGGCCATTAGACTTGCTAATGGCGAGGCTGACTGTACCAAAAGCTCCGGCTCCAATAAGCCCACCCCGTACCCAATTTGCTTCTCCCAATTTCATTATATCCTCAAAGCCCAAGTACTACATAATTCATTACAGATATTTACATATGGGGCATATATAGAGAGAGAGGTAGGGGAATTCTTATGGCTTTTTCGGGACTTCAAAAATACTCCATGAGGCGCAGGCACGCCTCTTCCATGTCGTTTTGGCCGGCACTCTTGTTTTTACGTGCAATCTTTGGCCTGAACTAAGTAGTTGTTTAGTATTTTCTTTTCTCTTTTTTGTTGAATATGGGGATGCATGAATATATATATATATATATTCTTACGGCTCTCATGAGGCAGCAAATTGATTGGGGCATTCCGACCGACCGAGGGCCCAGCAAATTGATTGGGGCATGCCGAGTAATTTCCGACCGACGTGAAAGGGGCGGGCACGCGTGACATATACTCGCACGTAAGATTATTGTCTGTGAGGATAGTCAACTGGTATACGAGTCGTGCTGTGTGCATGCGGCAGGATCAATCTCTGAGTGCCTCGTCAATCTTGCCTTTGGATGGCATGGAGAGTTTAATTTTACACCAAGGATAGTGATTGTTGGTTGCAGGGGTGACCCTGTATCCTGCGTACAGGTACAGGTGCATTTTATATGATTTTCTTCTTGTAAATGTTGCAGGTCAAAGGTTTGTGAACCCAAAATCGAGATATATTAATTACATCATGGTAACATGTGAAACGATTTCTGTCGTGAATGTTAAATCCGATGCAAATGGTGTGGGTTAAAAGGCGAAACGATTTGCATTTTTTTTTGTTTGAGTTTGATTGAAATTTGGCAATATGGCGTGTTATTGAAATTGCAATTTTGATTGTATAAATGGATTCAGCGTCCTCAATCATCACTTCAGATATCTCTAATATCGATCATTACCTCTGATCATTCCTGTGACACCTCTAATATGCAATTCCAACAATTGAAAACTACCATTTCAACAATTTTCATTTGATTTTTACTAAAAAAAATCCATCAAACCCATTGGGTTTCTCTTCTTATGTTTATGATATTGCTTCGAAGATATACAACACTTAATTCTTGCATTGATTCACTCTTCCGCCCAATATCATAGACCTTACACGTTTGATTGAATGAACAAAACCTAATCTTTCCAATTTTCAATACAGGGTATTGGGCATCTTAATAGCAACAGATCATTTAAATAACGGAGTTGGAAATTTAGTAGTGATGAGAAGTATCAAATTTATTCAATGACAGCAAATTGTATAAAAGTCTACACGTTTGATTGAATTAACAAAACCTAATCTTTCCAATTTTCAATACAGGGCATCTTAATAGCAACAGATCATTTAAATAATGGAGTTGGAAATTTAGTACTGATGAGAAGTATCAAATTTATTGAATAACAGCAAATTGTATAAAGAGGTTGAACTCATGGTTCAAATTAAAATATAAATTAAACATCATATACATGGTAGTTTCACTGTAGACTATCAAACAAACAAATAAGTAAAAAATGCAGTGTCCAAATCCTAATAAGTCACAACCTCCCCAATAAGTGATCTTCCCTCTACGTTTTCAAGGATATAAAAAATATTCGTTGTATACTATTGAACAAATCCATAAGTAAATAATTGGTCTTCCTGTAATAAGTAAACCAGCATAGATCCATCTTTGTTGTATTTTTTTTTTAAATTTAAACTCAAGAAATTTGATCTCTCTTGATTGATAGATCTGGGTTTAAGTTTTAAGTTTTTATTTTATAAACGAACATGAATTTTTTCAATTATTTTGTTACAAACTTTATTTTGTTATAAATGTTACATCACGTTACAACATCTCCCCCATACTTTTTTAAAATATTTTTCATATTTTTTTTTATGAGTTGACATGAATTTTTTTAATTATTTTGTTACAAACTACATCACATTACAACATCTCCCCCATACTGGACTGTAGGGTACCCCTTCCAAATAATTGGTCCTCCCTCTCCCTCTTCTTGTTTTTCCAAAAATATTCCCAAACTGAATAGATTTAATTCTTAATTCTTATTTAAAGAAGCCTCTTCTTGTTTTTCCAAAAATATTCCCAAACTGAATAGATTTAATTCTTAATTCTTATTTAAAGAAGCCTCTTCTTGTTTTTCCAAAAATATTCCCAAACTAAATAGATTTAATTTTTAATTCTTATTTAAAGAAACAGCCATCTTTTTAATAAATACTAAAAGGCTTTGCTTTCTTTGCATGCTATTGGAGTTCTAAATGAAATTAAAATAAGCAAGTTCAGATCCTTTTGAGTTTCCTTCTGTTATGTATACCGAAAATATTTCCCGATTCGAATTGATATGTTGATAGGATGACAATTTGAAACATAGATTCTATGTTTTTATAATAAAAATAAATGATCATTTGTTATTTAAAGAAATATGTAACAACAAATTATAAAATAAAAAATGAACATTTGTTATTTAAAGAAGTATAAAATAACAAATTATAAAATATTATTTCCTTTATGATAGTATTAAGGTTTTGTTTCTGTTATCATGTTAAAAGAATTTGAAATAAAAAAATATTTTTATTGATATATTTTTAAATTGAATGAATGCTTAATTAATAACATGTAGAAACATTGAAAGGATGGTTAATATGTGACATTTGGAAATATAATTTATAATAAAAATAGACGACTTTTTATTTAATTTATATGATTGAATTTAATTGAGTTTGTTAAAGTGTAGAAATTATAACAATAAATATATATTATTAAAATTGAGTAAGTTAGAAATTTAATAGTATGAAAAAATATATATTATTGAATTTGTATTAATAGTTAAATATACATTTTTATTTTTTAAAGTATTGAGTTATTATTAAAACATTTTTTAATAAAAGTTAAAGTTATGCAAATAAGTTTTTGATTAATTGAATAATATATTGAAATAAATCAATATCTTGTTAATATTTGAAAACACTAACATAAAATATATATATATAAGTTTTAAACATAAAGATTAATATATATATATATATATATATAAAAGTTTTAAACATAAAAGATTAATAATGAATAAATGATATCAAATTATTATTAATTAAGCTCATAAATTATAGACAAATGAATAAACAATTTATTTTCCTTAATTAATTAAATTTCTGAAGTTATATCTTCATAATCATAATAATTAATAAATATTATTTTTTAAATTAATCATTGATTTAAAATAATATTATCCTTAAATTTATTGTTTTAATTACTTGAAAATACTTTTATATGTCCAAATTTAAATTTGTTTATTATTTGTGAAAACATTTAATATTATATTTCTCAACAAACTTTATAATTCTTTATATTTTGTGTTTTTTAAACTTTAACTTCCAATTTTTAAAAAATTTTAAAATCAAATTTACTAATGCACAATTTATTTTTTGGTTTATCAAAATATTTAATATTATATTTCTCAACAAACTTTATAATTCTATATATTTTGTATTTTTTTGAACTTTAACTTTCAATTTTTTAATATTTTTAAAATCAAATTTACTAAATTTACATATAGATATCAATATGCAAACACTTAATATAGCTTCCCCACACATATATATAATTAAAATCAAATGTATTAAATTTATAAGTAAACATCAATAATTTTTTTTTTATAATTTTTTTTAAGAAAAGCTAACAACGCATGGGAAATCTCAACAAACTTCCTCACATAATTTTTTATAAAATTTAATAATATTATAACTCATCAAAATTTCTATATATATAAATATTTTAAAATAATTAACTTAAAAAATAAACCATTAGAAAAAATGAGATGGGGAGGATAACAAGATTCCTCCCCAAATCTACACTCAATTAATATTTTATTTTCCACCTTTTAATTATAGGCTACCTTCCACTTTGTTAAAATCTTAAAAATTTAATATGGAAACGTCAATAGGCTACCTTCCACTTTGTTAAAATCTTAAAAATTTAATATGGAAAGTGAAAAGCTGTCATCAAATTAGTCGCTACTTTATAATGATTAAGACATACATCTTGACTTACAATGATTAGTTGCCATTATGTTTTGCCCCATATAGCAAGTTTCCATGTTTACAAAATGCTCCAAGATTGCTAGCGTGCTTCATAACTTGGAAGTTTCTTGGTTGCTTCAAAGGTAATCCACGGCATAAAAGCTTACGTGGGGAAAAGCTTTCATCCCACGACCTCCTTGGAGGTTAATAGCTTACGTGGTGAAAAGGCTTCATCACACGACCTCCTTGTAGGGTAATCTTTTTTATGTATATAGTGGTTAATCTTACGTATCTTTTTTTATTTTAGGTCACTTGAGTTGTACTATTAATAGTTTAGATGCCTCGATTAACTTAAACTTCCATCTTGTAACCTAAGGTTCTTATACAATTACTCTAGGGGAAGCTCTTGAGAAATCACGAAATCATTCATAAGTATATCACAATTTATGCAAAGTTATTTGTAAAAATGTTAAGTGGGTATATTTTAATTTCTTTAATTAAAGATAAAAATAATATATATATATATATATATATTTTGTTAGATGTTGAAGATCAACAATAATATTTAATAAAAAAAAGAAATAAAAAATATCACCATAATGTAAATAAACAAATAAACCAACATTTTAGGTGAAATAAGTTAAATTCTATTCCCAAATTTGATTCTTTATACAAAACAAAGAAAGATGACCTTTAAGGAGTCCAAACTATAGAAAGGTTCCATATCAAATCATTATTGGAATTTGATAGTCAAAATAAATAAAATTCTTAAAAACTTTTAATGATATGATTAAAACCCTCTTAATGAATTAGTTTAGCATTTATAAATATTCAATTTTATGGTAAAAAGAAAATCAATTAAACCAAACATTACATGTAGTGACCTCGACATGGAGGATGGGTGCACTTTCTTTAACACATGTTGAAGGCTCATGAGGGCTTGGTGAAGGTTGAGTGCGGAGCTGGGTGTACTAGAATTGTGGAGCACCTTGGCAACATGGCAAGGGCCACACTGTTGGTTTAGTTGAGTGTGGAGTTGAGCACACTTGAATTGTGCAGACATGGGCATGGCTTGCGACAGTATGTGGAGGCATGGTGGGAGCATGGTGCCCACACACTCCAAAAAGACTATGTGTTAGGTCTTGCAAAGACTTTATAATTTAGGGTTGCATGAGACTTGGGGCACGTTGAGTTGGGAACATGACCCCAAGGCACAGACTCGTTGGATTGGCTTGTGAAGCTGACACTTGTGGAGCACATTGTCCACTTGTGAGAGTTGGGCGCATGTTGACTTGGGCACATTTGTGGAGTGGGGACACTTGTGGGAGTTGGGTGCACATCGGCTTGGGCACACATGAGATTTGGGCTCACATTGACATGGGCACACTTAAGTTGGCATGATGGCTTTGGGAGTCCCTTGGGAAGGGTGCACCATATAAATACAAGTGGAGCGCAAAGCAAAAGTCATCCAAGTCATCCAAGCAAAAATGCAAGAGAAGTCAATTGAGAAAAAGTAGCATGACTTGGGAACAATTCGTCTTGAGGTAGCATCATGACTTGTGCACAATCCACTGGGACACAACAACATGACTTGGGTGCAATATGTTGAGATGAAGTAGCAAGAATTGGGCAAAATCTACGAAGAGGTAGTAGTACGACTTGGGCGCACTTTGTCGAGATGTAGTAGCACAACTCAGGCGCAGTTTGTTGGGATGGAGTAGCACTAGTTGGGTGTAGTCTCCCGAGACAAAGTAGCACGAGTTGGGTGTAGTCTGTCGAGATAGAGTAGCATGAGTTAGGCACAATCTACTGGGACAAAGTAGCATGTGTTGGGCACAGTCTCCTGAGACAAAGTAGTGTGAGTTGAGTGTTATCTACCGTGATGGAGTAGCATGAGTTGGGCATTGTTTGTTAGGATAGAGTAGTGTGAGTTGGGCACTATTTGTCGGGTCCGAGTAGTATGACTTGGGCACACTTTCGTGAGTATGTTGTCGGGTAGTAGTACAACTTCGGTGCACTTTCGGGAGCAGTTTGTAGGGTTGAAGTAGTACAATTTGGGTGCACTTTCGCGAGCAGTTTGTTGGGTTGAAATAGCATGACTTGGGCACACTTCTCTATCATATGAAAAACATAGTCAAGCAGGTTGGGAACACTTGGTGCCGAGCAAGAGTACCGAAGTATGCAATGCTTGACGCAGGGAAGAAGTCATGACATGCATCGGGGTAGTTCCGCGGACACAACACATGTTGGGTGTAGGCAATGAGGGACATCTTGGCAGCTTTGCCTTGGGTTCAGGAAAGCATGCCATGGGGTTTCCTAGACTATCTTGGATAGAGATTGTATGGGCATTGTCCTAGATCTATTGTATATTTGTATATGATTGTTAGTCGGGTTGGACGCACAACTTTGTTGTGTCTTGTACTATATAACATTCTTCATAGTGAGTTTGGGTGCCTAGTTTGGGCACCACCATACTTGTTGTATCTTGTGTATATTGCTGGATACTTTCATTATGATGTTCATGTTGAATGCTTAGTTGTACAATTGATTAAGTGTTGAACTGCTTAGTGCAAGTCACTGTTGGGTGAGTAAGTCGAATAGGGGCTTGCAATGACCTAATAGTCTGTAGCTCAAGGCTTAGTTATGGGAATACCTTGAGTGTAGAGGCATAGTCTGGGTGTATTAGTCGCAAGTAAGCTAAGCCATTGCGGATGACGCACATCTGTGCTGCACATTCCTTGGAGTTGAAAACGAAAAAAATAGGGCACTATTTATGGGTGTGTGGCATATGGTATCATAGTGCAAATTTGGAGAGAAGTTGATATCCAAGCCGATTTGAAGGTGAACTTGAGGTTCTCTTCACCATTGTCAACTTCATGACATATGGTATCAGAGCAAAAAAGTGATATTTTCACCACTTTCGAGCAGGAAGGTTGGTGTAGTGTGTAGGTTAAACAGAGTTGGGCGCATGGGTGTATTAGTCGCAAGTAAGCTACGCCCTTGCAGATGATGCACATTGGTGCTGCACATTCCTTGGAGTTGAAAACGAAAAAATTAGGTCACTATTTATGGGTGTGTGACATATGGTATCATAGTGCAAATTTGGAGAGAAGTTGGTATTTGAGCCGATTTGAAGGTGAACTTGAGTTTCTCTTCACTATTGTCAGCTTCGTGACATATGGAATCAGAGCAAAAAAGTGATATTTTCACCACTTTCGAGCAACAAGGTTGGTGTAGTGTGTAGGTTAAACAGAGCTGGGCGCACCTCTTGAAGTTGTGATAGAGACCAAAATTAGGGTTGCGAAGCATGGACACAAGCACATTGAAGTCTTTGGTGAGCAAACCAAAGTGCAAGTGTGGCAGACTTGCGTGGGACACTTTGGGAAAGAGAAGAATTTTGTGCAACAGACAATGGTGTTTCACAGCTTTGATGCAGAAAGTGGGTGATAGGTTGTAGGTTCAAGAGAAAAGAAGGTAGGTGCATATTGGAGAGAAGGTGCCTATTCAGTAAGCTTTGGGCGCTCCTCATCATAGATGTGCAAACTAGAGACCTGGCAGAAGTTGGACATGGGACGTGTGCCAAAGAGTTGACAATGCATCACTTTGGTGCAGAAGGCAACAAGGGAAATAACTTGTCTTGTATATCGATGAGTTAGATTCTTAGGAGCTACTGAAGGGGTCGCTTGGAGAAAGCAGGGATGCCAAAAGAGATGCAACATTACAGTTGGAATCGACCGTGGAAGGCAGTGAGCTAGTCATTACAATCCAAGATGAAAGTCACAGTCATGGGGTAGACACAAGGAGGGTTCCCACACCATGTGATGCATCAAGAGTAGGATGGTGTGTAGACTAGACCTTGGGCTAAAAAATGCCACCCTACCAAGTGAAGATTTGGGTGTTCCAAATGGAAGCTCTTAGAAGAAAAGATGTAGAAAACACAACATGGTCATGGAAACGATTGGACAAGTTCATAAAGGAACGATCTCTTGCGATGATGGGTCTTGTGGTAGATCCAAGAGGAGGTTTTTTAGTGTTTGATAGAGGTGGTCTTGGAATCCACCTACCATCTCCTTATCGTTGTTGAGAGCCAAGGTTAGCTCGTTGCTTAAGAATAGGTAGTGGAGCCTTGGGCGTTAGTAAAGGTGCCCAATATAGTGGTTTGTTGAGCAGAACAATGAGGAGATATTGAGTCACAAGCAATGGCTTGAAAGGCTTAAGGAAAGGGTGCGAACCTCTCCTTGGGAAAACAACAATAACAATTCTAAAGTAGAGGACACTTGCTTGGGTGGAGCAAGCTAGTTCAGTTCTTAAGTGAAGTGATGGATGCAGTAGGGATTCAACCATGAAGATGGGTGCATCAAACCAAGAGAAGTTTAGACTGGAAAGAATAACCGGTTAATGTACGCAGCCCATCTAGATGTATGGGAATTTAGAGAGTAGGAGCAGGTCAACTTGGGAGATACTTTCCTACCTTTTGTATGGGACTTAGGATGTGGATGAAGCTTCCTTTGGGAAGGATTGACATGATGAATTGATTAGTTGAGGATGTACCCGAGTAGTGGTACGAACATGTCTTGCGAAAGACATGGATTTATTTGGTTTGCTCATCATGCTAGGCATACTTTGGATAGGTTATTAAGGGAAGCATGTTGTGAGGGCTAGAATACCCCCTCTCCACATTGAGGCTTATGGAGGTTTTGGATTGTGATGGTGGCTTGATGGCTGAGGGAGGATAAAAGCTTCTTACCGTTGATGATAGTAGGATTGTTGTGTTGGGGGTATAGAGGATGGGTTGCAAGGTAGAATCTCCTCAACCAGAGTGCGCAGACGAGCACCAGGGTTACACATCAACGTGCAATCCACATTAGAGGTTAGTGTTGGGACCTACGAGTGCAGGAGGTACTCAACCCAACTGGACTCTTGGATGCATTATGGTAGTGCAGTGGAGGAGTAAGTCCCAAAACTATATACAGGTTGTGCACACTTCTACTTCATGAAGCTTGGCAAGTTGAGAGAGTGACATGTTGCAGACCTTGAGGACTTGAGAAGCAAGTCGAATGAAAGCAACACATGACAAGGGAGACAATAGTCCCTTTGTGGTGGTTTGAGGCAAGTGGGTGAATTGCTTTTGTCCATGAGAAGTTGTATGAGTGGGATAGAAATGTGGATGGAAGTGATAGTTTTGAGCACGCGGAGGTGCACCTTTATGAGTTTGGGAGCCACAGTTGGACTAATCACCTAGCTATATTGAGCATGCGGAGGTGCACCTTCATGCTATATTGGAGATTAGGGTTATGAGAGAAACCATAGGATGTCTTTTTGAAGAAGAAGTGGAGGACATATTACCTTGGAGATAGTGTTGGAGATATTTTTGTACAGTTAGGATTTGATTGTTTACCCTAAATAGGGCCTTTTACATGGTTAGATTTTTGGGCCAACCTTGAGAGAAGGATATGGTGTACTTGTAGTTCATCTTGAGCTTATATATGAAGTTTCTAGATGTTCATACCTTATGCCATTTGCATATTTGAGCTTCTAGTCATATGCTCTTTATGCTTTGTTATTTACAGTGATTTATGTCTTGTTGATTTAACATAAGTAAAAGAGCAAATTGTTAAGTGATTTAACATCTAAAAGAAGAATATAAGGGATGCATTTATTGTTATTATACTACTATTAAAGTACATTTTCTGATTTAGTTGTTGTTTGATAAGTTTCCCTAGAAGGGATGGAAACTTATGTTTTAATTTGGTATCTTTTCTCCTTGAATTGTCGTGAATTTGGGGCTATTAGAAGTGAATTATTGTGATTTTTTTACTGACGTTTTTACATTGTAATTTACAATATCCCTAAAGGATGAAAATTCTAGAGCTAAGATATGAGAAACCTTAAGGTGAAATTTCAGTTTTTCATTAGTTGCTTGAGTGCATGAAATTTTAGTTTTTCATTAGTTGCTTGATTGCATGAAATTTCAGTTTTTCATTAGTTGCTTGAGTGCATGAAATTTCAACATTCTTCAATGGAATACAAAAACTATGAAACAATGATTATAGTGAAGCATTGCACCACCACACAAAGGGTCTTACTACCACTACAAAGCAGAAGGAAGGGATCAGAGCCTCCATTTGGTCTTTGTAGCTAGTAGAGAGCCAAAAGGGGGAAGATAAGGGAAATAAGGGAAGCCACTAGAGTACATATTAGAATATTTTTTCATGTTGACCAAGGGTATAATTGGATTTAAACGAGTGCTTTGCTTTGGTTTCAAGGATTTTAACAAGATAGAAATCTAATGCACAAATGGAAATCTATTTATGAAAAAAAGAAACACGAAAAAGGATTTAATAAAAGGAGGGGAAAAATGGGTGAATACAACTGGGCCAAGAATGGGATGCCATTGTTGACGAAGTTGACAAAAAGGATGATCTCCAACAAAGATTTAAGCGACTAGCATTCTCCTTGCATTGCCTTTGGAACATAATGTCTGTAAATGACGCAATGTGTATGTATAAATCAAACTATATCTACCAAGCAAAAGTATGAAACAATATTATCGAATAGTAGATGACTCTTGGTCATCAACTATGAGGTTTGCTCCTTATAAACATTGTCGATAATCCTCATCAAAAAGGGGATTGAAAGGATCCAAGAGAAACCTGCAATCGAAAACCCTAGATTTGATTAACCGAAGGTAATAAAAGGAAGATTCAACGCCTAAGAGATGAGAAATTAGTGAGAGTAAGTCCCTTCTATGAGAGAGTTGATGAGTTGATGGAGATAATTCAATGCTAGAGAGAAGGGCATGAGAGGTTCAATAAAAAATTGGTAGCGTAATGATGCTTTTTCGAATGAGAATCAATAGCTCAAAACTATAAAAAGTGGGGGTTTATTTATAGACTAGGGAATCACATAAAAGAATCCAAGGTATGACACATATATGTTGGAAAAGTTGGTCCCTTTAAGTACTAATCAAGTTTCATTAATCCAACTAGATTTTACTATAAACAGTATTTGATTCATTAGTCTAATGGGAGATATACATGGATGGGTTGTACAACACGTTGCTCACACATTTAAGACAAATTGGAAAGGAGAAGATCATATTTGACCTTTTCAACCATTATATGTGCTCACAACAAACATGAAGATGTTGTGAACCTTGAAAAGGTTGTTACTAATACATCTAGACCAAATCAAGCATGATTACCAAGGTTGATCCTAGGTGAGGAGAGAATGTCCAACTAGGGAATGCCACAAGCTATAAACATGCCCAAGTATGAACTAAGAAAGAAAGCAAGAGGACCTTTCCTAGGGATTAAATTACATCTAATGTAGAAAACACATTCATACAACTAGGCTTGGGTAAGGGGCCAAGGCAAGACTACAAACACAAGTAATCTATTGTAAGATGATGAGATGCTTCATAGCCATAATTTTTATTATTTTGTGTGTTGAGTGCATAAATGCACTAAGTGAAAAATCCATGCACTACAATTCCACTTTGGTGACGCATTTTCGTGGTAGTTCGCTATTTTGAACATTTTTTAATCAATTTATGACCTTGAAAAGATGCATTTTTTGTCAATTTGATCATAATGCAATGAGTTTATTTTCTAGTTTTTAGAAAATGTACATTTTGGATAATACATAGATGACATCTTGAATGATACCACACATTGGTGAAAGAGTGGGAAATCACCTACCAAAAAGCTATGCACTGTGTAAATAATTGGATGAATAAAGATGTTTTACATAGGATAAAGTTTATCCAAAACATTTTTTTTGGCAATGGATATATAGCATGATTGAACAAAATCCGTCCATCTATCATGATTTCGCGTGTAATTTTGATTATATATATATATATTGCTTGACAATCAATGAAATGGATTTTTTTGCATAAGAGTAGGGAGGTGCTCTACAAATCTATATAGGGAAGATGTTGTCACAACATAAGTGACAATAAAAATATTTGACAATAATGTCAGCTAGATGTTAAATTTTAAATTTTACATAAAAGCTTAAAAATTAAAATCAATCTTAAACCCATATCTATAAAGCATTAAGATGAAATTTGATACCTCTCTATACTTGAAAAATATGAGTTTAAATGGATCTACACTAATCTAAAAGCAAAACAAACACAATTTCTTCATTTAAGTTATTAGACATGTTTCTGATCAAATTTCAAGAAATAGAGTGAAATTTGATCCCTCTTTGTACTCGATAAATACGAGTTTAAAATAGATATACATTGATCTAAACATGAAAACAAAAGATGTTTACTTTAAGGCTGGTTAAGACTAAATAGAAGTAAAATGTTAAGATTGGTTAAAGCTTTTACTTTAAATCCATTCCTTTCCAATTGGAAGGATGTTTACTTCAATTTTAATATATGTCTGAACAAAAATAAAAATAAGAATAATATCTATTTTTACAGGTGTTTTTTCATGGAATGCTTGGATGATATTTCACAACCATTGCTTACTAAATTGAAAATGTATAACCAACCAGTAATCAAATTTGAAGGGTAAGTCTTAATTTTAATTTGAAGGGCATACATTCATTCATCTCTTCAAAGATGAAGGGAAATATAAATAATTGTACTTTAGTTGACAAGTATTAAATTAACTAAACCCTTCAAAATAAATGCAAAAAAAATTGCAAAAAAAATTGTTGTCCTTTCAAATTTTTACAATCTTAAACAATTGAACACTCTCTACATGAAAAAATGATAATTTTTCAATAAAACTTAAGAAATAAACAAAATTTATTTGAAAGAAAGTTAATTGTTTCCTTGCTAAAGGTTTTGCCAATTTGTTGCAAAAACCTCAACAACATCCATACGTGATGATTATAGGGCCATGGTCTTCAAAAGTAAGTGGCAAATGAATAAAAGGTCAACAAAAGAGACTGAAAATGAAAACAAATGGGTTAAAATGAAAAACACATCCTTCACCCTATAACATAAACATAGGCTATATTATATCCTCTTAGCAATCACCATGGGTAGGATAAGAATATGCTAGAGGAACACTAAATTTCACATAATAATGGCTCCAAAAATCCGTGCACGAAACTTTTTGGACTGGGAGAATGATGGGTAAGATTGTCAAGTGAACACCTGACGCTTGACGACCAAGGTTTCCAACCTAGCTATAGATTACAATGGCCCTCGTTGAATTAGATAGCCTTATTGGTTTGGTCTCTTGTAATTTTTCTAAAACATTGATACCAACTCATACATATCAACTGAAACTATTACATAAATGATACACAACTTGAAAGAGATCTAAAGAATACAGGAAATAAAAATAAAAATAATACCCAACTCATAAAACATACACAAAAATTCGTTATTACAGAATAGAAAATGAAAACTCAAGTTCCCAATGCCAAAATCCCCCCTACGTCCCCCAAAAATTGTATTTTTTTTGTAAAATCATTAAACATACCTAACAGGGCTAGCATCATTGTGGCATGAAATGATTTTGTTGTTGAACACTTGTCACAACAGGGACATACTACAGTTAGGGTATGAAACGGGATGGAGGAGCATCAAGCCTAAGCACATGCACATCGACAAGAGCCTTGCAATTCACAAGTTGCACTTGGGCATCTAAGTCTCCAATAATCTACCCTTTAAATTGAATTGGAGAACATTAAAATCAATCTGTGAATGGAGGGATTTGGGATAGTTCTAGTCTTGATCAATTAAGAGCACAAGGCTCTAAGAATGGAATTCTCGGGGTTTGTATAAAAATTTGCTAAGAGTTTTGTACGAATCAGAAGGAAATTTAGGTTATTTAATGTGAAAACCATTAATGTATCTAATTACAATTACAACTATAGATGTGGTGTGTGACACAACCTACCAGCTTAGAGCCATTAATAAACAATTTGTTGGGGTCGTGAATCCAGGTGGTGGAATTGTGAATGGTATGGGCCATGGCTAACACACCCAAAGAGTGGGAAACATTTCAAATAGTAAGAAATCCATCAAAGAAGAACCAAGTCCATATCAAAGCCTACAGCGAAATGTACATTCAAGAATCGTGTCGTTAATAAATTGTGTTAATGGTTGAAGCATTAGTGAAAGCAAGTGACATGAGCAATTGCTTCCTTACTAATTAATTTACACAAGTGTACTCAAATGCAGAAAAGGGAGATGTCAGATGAGGACAATGCTAAATTCTAAGTTTGATCAAAGCCAACTGGTAGCCACCACCCTTCTCTCCAGCATTCTCATTGGCTTGCAATTTCTGACTCCACCATAATCTTAGTGACTTAGGTAATTTTTTTTTTGGTTCAATAATTTTTTTATTCTCTGCATTGGCCCTTGTTTCTCCTCCATGCTCCAGCTACAACTTTTCAATAATCCATTGCCTCTTACTTTTCAATAACTAATAAATTGTTAACAACCAATAAAAAAACCACCATCCACAATACACCAACCAGGTCCGGGATTATACGAGTGGGAATCTCAGGGGAAATCTATAGGATTCGAACCCGATACCGGGTCCTGGATGAAGCCAGGCACAGCATGGGCGCGAGGCGACCGAACTGTAGCCGGAGCCTTTGGCATAGTAAGCCTGGCCATGAAGAAGTACAATGACCACCTCTCTGCTGTGAAATTCATGTCACTTCGATTCCTTCATCGCAGAACGAATACGATATTTTACGCTCTCTTGATTCGTCGTTTATCATTCGGTGCCTGGGCCGTGATCAGACTGTCAAGAATGCCGTGGAGATGGACAATCTCTTCAAGGAATACATGCCAGGTAGGTGAACGGTGGACCTGCTCAATACGTTCGGGAGGCAGCTCAAGGAATCCGTGATCAGGGCCTACACTCGTGGCATGCAGCTCGAGGAATCCGTGATCAGGGCCTACACTCGTGGCATCCTACGTGCATTCCATTACCTTCACAGGCAGGGGATTGTGCAGTGTGATTTTGCCGACTTGTTACTATTTAGTTTTTCATTACGCACACATAAGACCATAAGACCATTGTCAAGAGGACAGGGGAATGTAAAACGCAGGTTAAGCCCAAGGAGACGTGTGAACCGTGGCATATTCCCGTTGTCAAGGAGGAATATGAAACAGACGATGAGTCCTCTGACAGAAAGGGGTGTGAAACAGGTAATAAGCCCATTGTCAAAGAGTGATGCAAAAGGAGGTATAAGCCTACTATTGAGGAGTTATGTGAAACAGGGGATAAGTCCACATTCAGAGATTATGTAAAACAAGGAACTAGCCCACTATCAGGCAGAACTGTAAAACATGGGTAAAAAGTCCAGATGTATGTGAAACAGGGTAAGAGCCTACTGCCAGAGAACAATGCAAACAAGGTAGGAGCCCAGTCCCATTATCAGAAAGGCATGTGAAACAGGGGTTAAGTTCACTGTCACAGAGCAATGCAAAATACGGGATTAGCCTACTGTGAGGGATTTGTGAAACAGAGTATGAGACAACTGCCAGAGAGAAATGTGAAAAGGGATAAGTCCACAATCATAGAGGTATGTGAAACAGGGTTAAGCGCACTGTCAGAGAAAAATGTAAAACAAAGGATTAGCCCACCATAAAGGGAGAATGGTAAAATAAGTGATTAGCTCAATGTCAGAGGGCAATGCAAAATAACGATTAGCTTATAGAACAGGGAATGGAGTAAGCTAATTGTTAGAAGTTTTGCACTTTTCACTGTTTGGTCCATTTTGTTGGAATTCAGCAATGAATCATGGTTGAAATTAAGAGTTTTCATTGTTGAAATTGCATTTTTTATTACAAAAATAGATTAAGCGCTCTCCAAAACCCCGGACACTTTGATTATGTAATTTCAACAATATATATCTACAATTTGAATGAGTTCATTGTCAGAGATATGTGCAACGGGATAAGTCTAATGTCAGAGAACAATGTCAAACAAGGGATTAGCCTACTATCAAAGAGAATTGGGAGACAGGGGATAAGCCCACTGTTACCTAGGGATGTGAAACAGACTATAACCCCACTGACATAGAGGCTAAAGCAATGTGAAAAGACAAGCCTAAACTGATTGGGGTTTACGCTGTCACATTGCAGCACCCTAAACTTCACTCCATCTATCTGATCTCCAGAGATGGAATACAATACATTTCCTTCACTCCCTCTATCCGGTCTCCAGAGATGAAGTGCCATACATTCCTTCAATCCCGCCATCCACTGTCCAGAAATGGAGTGCAAACCAACAAGGCGCACCAAAAGTTGGAGTCTTTTGTTTTGAGATGCAATTGAGCCCCAGGTTCTTACTATCGCCGAAGTTATGAGGCGCTGGTATGGATCTCCCAGCCTTTATAAGTGGTGAATGCGAACCCAGAAAGCCTTTGTAAGTGGTCAGTGCTGACCTCCCAAGCTTTCATAAGTAGTTTTAGTTTTTAGTTTAGTGTGGACCTTCCAAGTCAAGGTTAAAATGTTGGTGTCTTATAAGCATGGAGTTACCTTTAATTCTTGAACTTTTCCAACTCAAAATAAAAAAAACAAAGCCATAAGAACCTGTTTTGGGTTATCAAACCCAGAAAGCCTTTGTAAGTGATCAGTGCTGACCTCCCAAGCTTTCATAAGTAGGTTTAGTTTAGTGTGGACCTTCCAAGTCAAGGTTAAAATGTTGGTGTCTTATAAGCATGGAGTTACCTTTAATTCTTGAACTTTTCCAACTCAAAATAATAAAAAAACAAAGCCATAAGAACATGTTTCCATGAGGGTGTTCCTCCCCAAACATTTTTCTGTAACTTGCAAAGAAAGGACACTCAAGACTCAAGAGCAGGTTTGGGAGATTCTATGTGAATTTTCCTCTTGTAATAAACATGATGTAGAGTTCTTCTTTGTGCAAACAAATTCCCCTCATGTAACTTGTGTTAACTTGTGTGACAGAGGCAGAGCATATGCTTATGCTTCCAAAATAAATGCAAATGCAGGCACAGGGCACAACATAGAGAGCAAATAGAACATTCATCTTTGCAACATTGTTATTTTTTACACAGGATAAACATATATACATATATGGTATAGGAGAAACATGTAACTTCAATTATGAAACACCATCTTATTTGTATATAAAATCAAAATTGTTAGCCAGGAGAAACATGTAACATCAAATATGAAACATCATCTTATTTATAAATAGAATCAAGACTATTAGTTGGATGTTTATATTTTATATTTTTAACACTACATTCAACATCTAATTAATGATATATCTCACGATAAAACTAATAACAAAAGACTTTACAACTAAGTATCAAATTATCAATGCTTGGAGACATAATATTACCAATAACATTGAAACACATGCACATCCTTCTTCAACTAAAAACCTTTGAAGTTAAGTTTCATAGTTTGGCGACCACTGAAAAAACCTGGGAAGACCTCAAATGTTCTTGTACATGGAGATAGATTGTAGTCAGCTTTGCCAAATGTGCATAGTTAATTCTTCACACTTACTCATTTATTTGCTTTTTCCTGAAATCCAACATTGCTTTTCACAACCAACCCGCACTGAGATGAATATAAAATCTTGATATACTTAAATCTACATATTCTACATAATCATGATTTGCATGCACCACATTTCACTCAACTCTTCTCATTTCATAACAATTACAATTTTTTTTTGCTTTGCAACAACATTGGATTCAAGTTAGAAACACTAACAAAGATTATATCCTAATTTCTACACTCTAATCAGTGTAAGAGTAAAGCCATATCAATTATTTTTAAATACAGACGATAAACTTGCAAAAACTATATGTATGCATGGTAACAACATTGGATTCAAGTTAGAAACACTAACAAAGATTATATCCTAATTTCTACACTCTAATCAGTGTAAGAGTAAAGCCATATCAATTATTTTTAAATACAGACGATAAACTTGCAAAAACTATATGTATGCATGGTAGATGAGAAACTTTAAACTTTAGAAACACTACCTTTCAACTGTCATCTAATTGGATTTAAACCAAAAAATACACAAAATATTTGACCATGAAAAATTAATCTCTTTTGTAACTGTTACAAATATGAGCTCATATGACTTGTGAGCAGTCTCCCAAGGTTCATATACTTGCATGTAAGGATTAAGTGATATAACTAGAGATTTGGGACATTATAGGCGAGTTTGCAAGCTAGGCAATGGCATGTCATATTTGCAAGGAACATGAGTAATATTGGAAAAACAATGATGATAAAATTGCTGGGTAATTTTTTGTTTTTTGTTTTTTTCACAAGCATAAATAAGTTTACAATATATGGCTATCTGCATAGCATCTTGAGACTTCAAGACTCCAATGTGTAGTTTCATTACTCAATGTAAAGAAAATTTAGCCACATGTAGTAACTTGGTACTCTTTAGAAGGAGGTAACATACTATTTTGTTCCTGCAAGATGCTTAAAGATTTTGGATTGTTAATCTATTCCTTTATATTTAAGAAAGACCAACTCTTAGCTAGTTAAAGACAATTTAAGGTTATATTCTAAGACCAAACCAAACAAATACTAGTATCCAAAGGTCATATGGCATCCACAACACCTAACCATCAACTTTATATATAAAACCTATGATAACTTAATTTTTTATTACATCTATATACACAATTCAACCATCCATTGAATATGTAATCAACATTACAAATCCCACAAAATTAAAAAAAATAATAATAATTTACTATTCAAATAATTTTTTTAAAATTAAAAAGCAAGCATTTTAATCATCATCAAAAGACAATAAAATATTAAAAACCAAAGGTTTGGAATCTTAATTGCATAATTACCACAAAAATTGTAGTTTGCAACTTGCATGGACTATGAACAAGTCTAAATACAATGAAAGGGAGTGTAACCTTTATTCCTTTTTACTTGTTTTTAGGAGGTCAAAGGTTCAAATCTAGAGGGAGGTAGGTCAAAGGTTCCCTCCATAGACTTTAGTAGTCAAATCGTTTTGCGGAGTGAGTCCCTTGTCCCACAAACAAGGGAGTCTCATACACCAAATTGGTGTCTAGCTTGGTGTGACCTTAAAAATAGATTATATGATTATTATTATACAATGAAAGGGAGTGTAACCTTTGTATTCAAAAGCCTTAAAAATAGATTATATGATTATTATTATACAATGAAAGGGAGTGTAATCTTTGTATTCAAAAGTTAATAGTAGTCAATGAACACTTGTGAGTAAAGATGAAAATCTCCAAAATTTGTAGATATTAAATATATAATTTAGAGTGGAGGTGTACATGCCCTAATCCCCTTGAATTTGAACCTTTGACCTTTTACAAGGAAACAAATGTTCTTCACCCATTAGCCTCACTCAAGTTGTACTATAAATTTCCTATGATGTGGTGATTTACTATCATTGTTGTTTATTGCTATGAAATATACATAATTGATGTCAATATTATTGTTGTCTTGTAATTTATGATTCTTTAAGACATTATTTTATGTATTGTTTTGATTGTTACTATAATTGTTGTTAAAGGATAAATTATTATTTTTGCTTTCATGAATATCATGTATTATATCACGAGTTGATGGATATTGTCATGGAACTTCAAATGTTCTCCCTAATATTGGTTTTAGAGTTTATAATTAGATAGTGTTAAATGTTACCCTTATCAATTGCGATCATGCCCAAGGTGTTGGACGTAAAGTGGTTTAACAATTTTTAGGTGTGTTTTGAGCAAACTCACAAACATGTATTTGTCGGTGTCCATAGAAATGAAAATTCTTTGGGAATTCCTATTGGACCCATGATCACATTTTTTGTGTGTTGAGACATGTTATGGATTGAATTCACCAAAATGAGTTCTAGGGGGCATGCTAAGGACAATGTGGTGAGACTTGACAAACTGTTGTTTCTCACAAGATCTAAACAATAAATAAATCAAGAGGTGTCTTTTCTCTGAGCATAAAGTGGGCAATGCATATTTGCAAAGAAAACTCGAGAATGGACAAATTAGACAAAGGACTAAAGTTAATCTGAGAGAAACACGAAAATAAATATGAAAGGAAAACAAGAGGTAAGCAAGAGTAGATTTCCTAGTTTTGTCCTAATTTTATATACAAATCTATAGGGTTAAATGGATACAAAAGTCACAATTTGAGAAAAACTCTCTATGCTTCACAATAGGGGTCAACATTTTCAACCAACTATACACATAATCCAAATTTATGCTCTATTAAATTACATTTCAATAAAATCACAATCTTGAAAATAAATTTAAAAGCTTGTAATAGACATGTAATAATCCAAAATCACATAATATATCATGAAAATATGAATGTCCATAGAAAACAAGATTGCATCATATGTCACCAAAATTTCAAACCCCCCCAAAAAATATAAAAACTAATTAACAAATTAAATACATTTTTAATCCACCATCCAAACAAATACAAAAAAAGAAAAGGCTTGAAATCTTAATTGCATACTTATTAGAATGCTTATAGCTTGTAGTGTGCATGGACAATGACTAAGTCAAACAACAATGAAAGGAGTGCAAATTTTATTCCTTTTACCTATCCTATATATATCTAGTGTAGCTCTCTCAAAGATAAAACCTCGAGACTTGTGGATAGTTAATGTCCATGCAACTCTAAGGGTAAACTACCTTGTGCTTCCATTCTAAATTAAACATACAGGGACGACCATAAATGAAAATTTATTCGAAGGAATGCTTATGTAATTGCTAAACGCGACTAGAACATACGTTGGTCTTGGATGGTTATTAACTTAGTGATTAAGTTTTACTAAGTCTTGATGTAAATGGTCATTTATTGTAAAACCAATCTCAATAATCCAAAGGTTAAGTTAGTTAATGATTAGGGTGGAACATTTATGGAAAGTTGGCCTTAACAACTATGGGTTAGGGTTTTGTTTAAATTGTGTTTAAGAATATGAGATAGACATTTTTAGATATTGATCTTGGATTGAGTTGAGTTAGTGTGCATAGTTAGAGATTGAGGATTGGGTTTTGTTTAAATTGTGTTTAAGAATATGAGATAGACATTTTTAGACATTGATCTTGGATTGAGTTGAATTTAGTATGCATAGTTAGTGATTGAGGATTGAGATTTCCATTCGATTTCTCATCTAGATGGATATGCCCAAATTGGTCTATAGCTTGGATGTGACCTTAAACATATATTATTATTATTATTGAAGAAGAAGAAGAAGAAATATTTTAGAGTGGTTTTTTTCTCTCGATTTTTGGATTTTCTACTATAAATGGGTGTGTCCTATGTGTGGTGGTTTATTATCATTGCGTTCTTTTTTTAGAAATACTTATTATAGGATCTCTTTAGCTAAGTTGTACTATGAGGGGTGTATCAGTGACGTCAAAGTCACCTAGGACTTTCATCTAGCCTCATTTGCACCCATGTAGGGGGTTTGAACTTGGGTCTTTGTGTTAATACAAATTGGATCACCCCGATGCTTGCCACTAGACTGCACTCTCATGGTAATCTACTAACACTAATGTTGATTATTATGGAATAGGCATGTTTAATGCTAATGTCACTTCTATTATTTCTTTTGGTAAGTTAAGATTATTTATGACATTTATTATATGCATTGTTTTGGTTATCACTATAATTGTTGTTAATGGGTCAGTGTTTCTTTTACTTTCATGAGTTTCACGTGTTATTATCATGGATGGATGGATAATATCATTGAATTTGTAGTGTAATCACTATTATTGGATTATGATTTTATGATTAGATTGTGTTGAATGTTACCCTTATTAGTTGTGAGCATGCCCAAGGTGTTGGTTATTAAGTGTTCCAATATTTTGGCAGTTGTTTTGAACAAACTCACAAACATTTATTTGTTAATGCCCATGGCAACGAATATTCTTTGTGCATTCCTATTGGAATCGTGGATATTTTGTTGTGTTTTGTGACATGTTATGGTTTGAACTTTCTTAAAATGAATTATGGGAGGCATACTAAGGACAATGGAATGAGGCACGTGTTGTTTACCACAATATCTAAAGGTGATCATATACTACCTAGGGGTATAATAGGGGTCTATAGGAATGCTTATAGGTCAATTAATGTGGTGTCCTTCTACACGTAAATACATCAAATCTGACCAAGCTTGATTTGGTGTCCTTATACATGAAAATCCTTGGCCTCAAGGCCCTTAATATAATCACCAAACTAGTTGATCATGAAACCTTAATTCTCGCCAAGATTTTCCTAACCTCTACCTTTTTCAATTTCAAAATGTGACACCCTGCTTTTGTATTCCTATTTTGTAATGTCAAGTGTAATAGGCAATGAGGCCTAGATCAAAACTTATGTATGGTATTTGAATTAATAAAATTCATTCAGATATGGATGAGGGAACGTTGAAAAGAAGGGGCAATGAACCCATGAGAGGGAAAATAAAAGAGTAAGGGGATTAAAGTTAAATCCCTATCCTTTCCATTAAACCCATGTCTTGGACTCAGTTTAACTGTATTAAAACATTAAATTAATACTATAGAGATAGGGAGGGCCTTGACATATGTAATCAACTTTGTAATTATATAGTGGTCTGTGTGGTTGGGAGGAGGAGGCACATGGTGCCCAAATACCATGCACCAAAAGGCATTATGAAGTGAGGAGAGTAGAGCATTGGGAAGTACATGGAAACAATAAAGGGGAATTGTGGACCCTAAACCAACACTGAACAACTATGAGAGGATAACCTTGTTGTTTCCATGGAGGTTTCTATCCAACCTATGAGCAAACCTTTCCCTGCAAACTTGTCATGGAGCACTGGAATGGTGGTTGAATTGATAGAGGGGATGCTCAGACAAAGAGGGAGGTCTTCCACCAAGTGTTGGACGAGTTATTTTGTTTTGACCGATTGATTTGGTGTCATGTTGGTTTTGCGAGTGAGAAAGTGTTGATTCAACCTGTAATAGTTTACCTTTCATTGTTTCATAGCCTCGATTCGGGGGTGGTAGCCTTGCTAATGTAGACCACACCGAGATACTGGGAGGGGGGGTGAGTCAGTATCTCTTACCAATTTACAATTTTCACAAGTTTATCAAATAAATAATATCATCATATGTGTGTTAATATATCATTCACAAGAAAGTAGTCAAAATATATATGGAAGAATCAATACATCATCTTGATAAAAAAATATATAGAGGATGACATCCAATTGAGAAGACTACAATATCCAAGATTTACCATCTACAACTAGTAGGAGGCTCCAACCCCCTAGTTTCTTTAACTCCAACTGAAGGGATTCTCCAACAACCCACTTCTTTAGATACAACTGGAAGGGCTCCAACCCTCACACTATTTGTCAGCTACAATTGTAGGAAGCTTCGACTCCCTTGGTTTTCTAGCTACATTTGGAAAGGATCCAACCCTCTAGGTTTATCAACTTCAACTAAATGGAGGCTTCAACCCTAAGGACACAAGCTACAACTTATTTCTACAAAATTCTCAAACTCAAATACACTTTCAATCTACTTCAATCACAATCAATCTTAAATCTTAGGTTGCTTATATTTTTGGCATGCTCTTGTTTCAACTTCATAGGTCTGTCATTGTCTTCTTTAGCACTATTGTTGATCTATACTTACTCCAAATACATATGTTGGAGGTCTCTTCTTCTTGCTCACCAAATATTCTCTGTTGTTTCAAAACACAGTCACTCAACCCTACCTCAAGGAGTGTTCTCTGTCTTCAATACTTCTCAACCATCAAGGTCTTAACTTGATCTTTAAACTCAACCTCTTATGTTGCTTCAAATATACAAGTAGGTATAGAAACAAAAATAAAATACCTAGCAATATACTCGACCTCCTCTTTCCTTTTATGATAGAGATATGTTAGTCCAAAGACTTCAATCTACCTTTAAACGTTTTGTAATAAGTTCACTAGTGCAATTCTTCAAGCCTTTCAAATCATTGTTGATTGTGGATCATACACAAATTCATTAACTTTTTTAAGACAATCTTGCACCATGTTCCTTTGTGAGTTTAACCCCAGTCTCATCAACCAAAACTATAGATCTCACACCTGCACAAATATACATCATATTATCATATTGATCACCCATGATCATCACTATTCATCTTCAAATTTCGGTCCTACCTTTTTATCCCCGAGGTCTGCACCTTCGCTCTTAATTTTGGCTTGTGATCCACACTTGCTTGTGCTCACACTCTCCAAATAAGTCGCACTCCTTTAATACCCTTGTATTGTTTACACAAAAACAGGGCCGACATTATATTTATAATTGTTCCATAAAATGTTGCTTG
Source organism: Larix kaempferi (assembly GCA_027924585.1). Lineage (NCBI taxonomy): Eukaryota > Viridiplantae > Streptophyta > Pinopsida > Pinales > Pinaceae > Larix > Larix kaempferi. The sequence continues at coordinate 3,917,340 of BSBM01000410.1, forward strand.
TAGGAGGAGGACCGAATTATGATTTGTGATGGGAGATTGTAAAACATTTCCTTTGCCACCACAGTCTTTTGCCATAGCAATTGTTGCTATACTTCTTGGGAATCATTGTTCAAATTCACAATAACTGGGTTACCTATGAGGAATCTGATCATGACTGAAAGCATGAGATTGGAATCATTTATCATGGCGTTAGGGTTAGCGTTCCCAACTTCCAATAGTGAAACACATTCTTGTTGTATGAAAGTTGCTGCAGGAACTCCAACTTCCAGTTGTTGCTACAAGAATTCTCGGAGGAAATCCCGACAGAGTATATGACCAAGACCTGATGCCCAAAGTCCAAAAGAACTATTGAGAAGGCCTCATAAGAATCTATCCATTGGGAAAGTGTGTTGAAGGTGTTTGGGAGAAGGTTTGATAGAGTATGCAAAAGAATCCCGATGTATGGGATCCGTCGTATCGGAGTTGGAGTATCAAGAATGTCGCATCGGGGAACATCGTGATGGAGCATGTAGAAAAGGACCGATGGCACAAGCTGATGGGGTATTAGAAATGTTCAATAAAGATTCCCATATTGGGGAGTGTCACAATGGAGCATGCGGAGAATGCCAATGGACCAAAGCTGATAGTGCATCGGAATGCAATATCGGGAGTGTGGTATTGGAGAACCGTGACATAAAAGTTGGAGAAAGGATCTGATGGAGTAGGTTCAATGGTGTATCGGATCCTATATGTCGAATAGAACTCATCAAAAGTGGTCCATCAGAGTAATCGTTCAATGGAGAATCACTACTACATTTGGATGGGAACTCCAACATATTTTTCGACAATGATGGTGAAAATCACATGTCTTGTCAAAAAGTCCTTTCAATTTTTGAATTTAACCCCAACATACATCTAAATATTGACGTCAATCATGGGTCATCGAAACTTTGATGTTTTTACATCGATACAACGTAACCATTACACGATTGTTTTTGTCTTTGAAATGGTCAACATACCCTCTTGTTGACTTAGTCAATGTACGTCAGTATTTTGACAATTGTGCACATAAAATATAATTATATAAGAAGTCTTCATATTAAGCTGACAATTATCTAATGTTCTCGATGTCTACAATAGAATGTTTTGTAGTTTTGACAAATATACCATCAATATTACAACAATTTCCTATCGAGTTATATAAGTTCATTGATTAAATTATATAGTTAACAATGCCAATATCAAATGAAGAAAGTTTGAGGACTGTTGCTATGTTAAGGGAGCAACTTGGTGATGGTAAATGTTGGTGCCCTCTGCAAAAATTGCAATGGAATGAAAAGAAGAATTTTAAGGTCTACAACTATAAAACATTGTTGGGAATATGGGAACTTTGAAGGGGGGCATGAATTTCATCCAATGGTAAGACGTACTAGACGAATTTCTATGTTACATGTTTAATTCTTATTAATTTAATTTAGATGTTTTAATATTTGATTTATATATATACTAAAAATATTTGATTGTAATTTGTAATGACGAAGACAAAGTGTCCTCGGATTGGATCAAACAACGAGCAAGATGTGCCAAATTGTAGTAGAAATGTTGGTAAACAAGCTAGCGGAGATAATCATGAAGTTGATAATGGAGATGATGAAGTTAATCCTATGGCCAAGGAAAATGATTATATTTACATAATTCATAATGATATGATAAATAGATTGATCAATGGCACCTTTCATGCTTCGTCGATGGGTGATAACTTTGATGGATATGTTGATTATGTACCTCTCATTGAGAAGGTAGAAAAACCCTTATATGGAGGCTCAAAGAAAAATATTCTCTTCGCAATTTTATTGTTGGTGAACTTGAAAGTGTTGAATGGTTTATCTAACACAGGCTTGCCTCACATAGATTCTAAGGTATGCAATATAATTCTCCATACATATTGAATTCCATTTTTTGTTCTTTTTATTTTTATAAGTGTTAATTATATTGTAAAAGGGATGATGCAAAATTGATGAGCAATATTCATTACTTTAAATTTTTGTTTGAATGTTTTGGATTATATTCTCCTATCATCATAAAGTCATTTACCTCAAACATACTGAGAATAGTATCTTATTATGAAAGATTTAGGAATGAGTATGAAGCCATTGATGCATGTCCTAATGACCATAATATATATTATGGACAACATGCAACAAAGTTGGATTGTCCTCAATGTGGAATTAGTAGATATCGAACGGATCAAGTAACAAATAAGGTGCCCCACAAGGTTCTTCATCATATTCCCATGATTCCATGTTTCCAATGATTGTTTAGGTGCAAAAACATGACACAATTTATGGATTACCATGCATTAAATAGAAGTAAAGATGGTGTTATGTGAATGCTTGTAGATGGTACTGCATTTAGGGACATCAAAGAAAGATGGTCATTTTTGAAAGAAGAACATTGGCAGCTGATGGTGTCAATCCATTTGGGGAGATGAGATATGTTTACTCAGTGTAGCCTATTTTTGTTATAAACAATAACCTTCCTCCTCGGATGTCAATAAAGAGAGAGCACACAATTTTGGAAATGGTTGTTCTATGTAATTGTTCAAATTATTTATATTGTTTTCAAATACACACCATCCATTGTCCTTAATCAATTTTTTGTTAGATATAATAATTTATTATATGTTCAATGTAATAAATGTGTGTATTTTCAAATAATTAGGTAAGTACCAAGTTAAAAATATGGATGTATTTGTTGAGCCTCTTATTAATGAAGTTCTAAATCTATGGAATGGAATCACTATGTACGACGTATCCAAACCAATACGTCAAAGATAATTTCAATTCCATCGGATACTTACATAAACAATTCATGATGCCCCGGGGCTAACACATTTTTGTGGTAATTAATATTAAAGTATTGCAATCTAACACTTTTTTTATTTTGTCAATGATTCAAGCATTTTTTAAAATATAATTTCTTTGTATCATACTAGTATTAACATAATTCCACATCTTGTAGGTATTCAAACAAAAGGTAAATTTGCATGTCAAGTGTGTGGTCATAGATTGATATCTCAACACTCCAAATGCTTAGAAAATGATGTGTTTGATGAGTATAGGAACTTCCTCCCTAAGAACCACCATTATCGAACTACCGAGAAATATCTTTTTAATGAGAAGGAAGAGGCTAGGAAAAAACATCGAAGAATGACACATCAACTATGGAAATTGGAATATAATATGAATTATCATTGAGGTAAGCAATTTGATTCCAAATTATGTGTAATAATGTTATACATCTTGTAATATTTGTAATATTCAATTGTTTCTATGGTATATAATATGTAATTTTGTTCATTTACATTCCATAAAGGTCATCAATTCATTAATGAGATTCTTGCACAAGGAATGAAACGATAATCCATCCAATTCAATAGGTTTCCCTACTATGAGCACCTACAAGTTGTGCATTTGTTTGATACGATGCATATTGGAAAGAACGTTATAGAAACATTATGGAGAATCTTAGATAGAAGGAGTAACAAAGATAAAATCAACCAAAGTTTGTAGCGACATCATGGAACCCAATCATGTAATGCAAAATTTGATCCATTGTTCCAATGATGGACAACTAAACAATATTCCATGGTTATTTACAGAGCAGGAAAACAATGTTGTAAAAGGCGTCATTAAAAAAATTAAATTTCCCACTAGTTTTTATTCGAACATAAATAATATCTTAATGAAGAAAGGAGAATTTGGTGGGGTAAAAACTCATTGTTGGCATACATTTATTAAGGTAAATTGGTGTATTAATCTTCCAGGTTTTTTCTAAAATTTGGTTGTTGCATTGAATTTATGAATAAAATAATGAGTATGTGTCCTTCAGAGCTTGGTAGTGCCTTGAATATGGTTGAGAATGTGCTTTGCTGCTTTCGAATGACTCTCATGAGGATATTGAGATTTCGAATGACTCTCATGAGGATATTGAGAGAATCAAGATACATGCCCAACTGCAAAGGGGATGTGAGGACATGTATGAGCTAAGTACTATAGACTCCCAAGCAATTGTTGATACAATGACGAATTGACTCGTGGTGGAGAGCAACTAGTAGAAAGAGTAACACGGAATGAAATGGAGTAGGTGCTAACTTAGAATCAACCATGCTAAAGAGCTGAAGTAAATTCAAGGACATACTTCTGTTGAAAAAACAAGACCCCTGAAAATCCTGGAAACCAAGAAAGTAATGCAAAAGACCAAGATCTAACATATCAAAGGGTTCCATCCATGCTTGTTGAACATTTTGAATCATGGATGAAGAACTCTTTGTGAGAATTAAGTCATCCACATACAAAGCCATAACCAAACCAAAATATTTGAGACTTTCTTCTAAGTGTAAATTGCAAGATTAGAATGACATCGAATGAACCTGAAAGCCAACATAAAACTACCCAGTTTCTCATACCAAGCTCGAGGAGCTTGTTTGAGACCATACGATGAACATCTAAGTCATTATTTTATAGTTTTTACTCAGTTTTAGAATGCTACTTAAAAGAAATAATGTGTGGTGGAAGAAGTCCTCATAGTCCAAGCTTGTCTCTTTCTATCATCGAAAATATAGTTTCCTTATTGAATCAGGGATCATGGAGAATGTTGCTACCCCTTTTCTGGACAATGTAGGGATGAGAAAATTTCACGTTGAATTTACGCTAGAGCCCAATGTAACGAACGGTAAGGGGAGAAAGCTCTGAGCCTAGCTAGATAGGGGAAGAATAATTATCAGCTCTATGATGTTTTACCACCGAACATAAGAAAGCGTAGATCTAGACAATCCAAGGGTTGATCCACCTTGCTGATCTATAAAAATAATGAGACAGACTATCACAAAGGAATGCCCAGATCCCAGATCTACTGAGCCCAGCAACCGTGAACAATATCTATGCACAGTGCAAACACGCCCTGATAGGAGATAATGGGCCACAAACCAAAGGAGATCCACAAAAGCCAAGAGTCAAAACAAAAAAAACACACAGCTGAGCAAACTACAGGGAAGGAAGGTTGTCGTGAAGGTCAAATCCACAAAGCATAGTGGGAGGTTGGGAGGCTGCGAGGTAAAGAGATCTCCAATCTCAAAAAATGGAAATGTTGAAGAGAGAGCTTAATATGCTCCTCATAAAACAACAGGGCGTAAATCGCTTGCACTGATGCCATGCAGAAATCTAGGACTAACCTGAATTGTGGATGAGTTTCATTAAAAACAAAAAATGAATTTATTGATCTTACACTTATATAGTATTCTTCTATGAGATCATCTAATATCTTGGGTATCACCATTGTTCTTCTTTGTGTTTATTTGGGATCCAGAATATCTTCATAGAAAAATACATGTGCATGAACCCATACGTAAATTATAGCTCTGTTATTAAATTGTTATTTATTAATAAATACTCGTATTTTTATAATAAACTATTAATTAAAAAATTATAGATAACCATTGATACTTATATTACTATTTTTGTTTGAGTTAAATAAATACCTACTCACAATGAATTGGTAAAACATAAAGTTCCTTATTATTTGGAAGGTGCTTTAAGGAATATATGAAAACAATCTACTATGAGTATCATTTCTTTATCTCTTCTCAAATGCTTCATACTATATATAAAAAAATTTATAGAGTACATAATTGTAAAATAACCATATTGATCATGAATTTACTTACCAATTTATACTTGAACATTATTAGATTGAGTTTTCTTTTCCATAGATAATATCAGATGCACGTTCTTCATCCCACAATTGTGGACCATTCCAAATATTTACAAGGAATTTACATAGAAAGAAAAATGCTTCATTAAATACATACCCTTCAGCCATGAAATAAGGCATCAGCAATCACCAAGTAGCAGAAGTTAAATGCATAAGTAATGTAGAAGCAATTTTCAAGATCTCAAGCAATGTGGTATCAATCACTGAAGTAATGCAAGCAGCCCAACCAATCAACATTCCAATATATTACACAGCTGTAGCCACTAATTAGATAGTAGCAGCCATCACAAAGACCATGAGCACCTAAACCCTGAGAGCTGTAGTAGTGGTCTACCTGGTTGTGTGCTTGTGCTATATAGAAATCATTCCTAGATAGCCCAAAGAAATCGAGTGAAGAAAACCACCAAATTCATAGTTCAATCAGTCAAAAGTCATTAATAATGAGCTAATCATTTGCTGCTAAAGAAGTTGGGTTTTTAGTGTAGATGTTTAGCCGCTTTTAGGTAAAATCCATAGCTTTTTCCGCAGAGGCTCTAAGAGTTCACATGCTTCCAGACCGGGGGATTGCCAATTGGTTCTTCCTAGTCCTTGTGCTTCTTAGGCTTATAATATGGGGTGTTTTGCTATGCGGTTCAATTCTCATTGCTCTGCTCAGTCGCCAATGTAGATGTGTTCAGCATCATTCGTGCTCAGGATGTGTTCTGGTAAATATATATCGTCCCTACTCATGAGATCTCTGTGGATATAAAGTTTGTGGTTCCTTTAATTTATCAGTAGTTGGTACCAAATATTCATTTGATTCCGTCGGGCGTGCTTTTGTTGCATCACCTGAGTTGGGGTAATACTGTCGTGCTTCCCCTACGTTAGAAGGTATTCCAATGGAAGAGGCCCAACAATAGCTAAGAACAACTGGGCAGATATGAATGCGCTCTTTTCCGACGAATCTGCAACCATGCTTTGGAATTTCGTGTGGATCTCTTCAAGAAAAAGGAGAGGACCTGGATCGATGTAGAAATTTAGGACCAGACCAAAACTTTGCCCATATCAGCACCAAAAATAATAGGTATACTGTCTAACCAGATACGCACTTTCACAATCTTTTCTACAGTGAGTAATATCCTCGTATGACTAGCATACAAACGTTATTCCTCAACAACAGATCACCTCATGTATGTGCCGCAAACTTCACTTGGGAGATTTAAACAAACCTCGTCTCTGTTCCATGAGCCTCACTTGGCATATTTAAACAGTGAATCTCCTTGTAGATGACCTTTTAAATTGATATCTCCAACGTGCTCACTTTTATCAAGATTTTGAGCCAACTCTTCACAGAGAACTACGTTCAAAATTATTATTGAAATGGGCAGTGTTGGAGGCTACTTTGTTCTGGATTGCTGATTCTCTCTATCCAACGGGCATAGAGCAAGGTCAAGGTTGAATTTTATTCTTTTCAACAATCGAAATAAGGATCGTCGGCCAACTTCTTGGACACAAACACATGTAAAAAAAAGGAACAACACACTGTTTATTTATTTGTGAAGTGGTCGCCCCTCAAAGAAGTGTTTCCTCCTTTACACGTAGGAAAACAATCCCCTAAAAGAAACTTCACAATGATTCCACCAATCCACAACTCTAATCATGATTGCAATGGCTTCAACAAAATTTGGTAGACTATGAGTGAGCTCATGAATTCCATCAATTAAAAGGACATTCGCCAAGAACGCGAGAGCTTCTATCAAATATGATTGAATATGACTTAGAGCAATATAGTTGTCTGGTTGACATAATAGTCAAGACGAAGAACAGGAAGGGAACATTCAAGAAATATCCAATACTTCCTCCAATCAACAACTCTCACCACGATTGCATCTCCACTCGAGTGAATCAACACCCAACACCAATTCCAGGAAGAACAACCACGAACAACATGTCAAACATTACTTCTCTCAAAAAAAATGAAAAGGGGTTTGCAGAGACTCTCTAATACCACATGGTGGGAAAGATACGTGGGTATATATGCAAAGAGCTACAAGAGAATAAATTATTTATTGATTTGTTCATTCAAAGTACATGAAAATGATTCCCATTTATAGTATTGGAAGGGACCCAACAATTTGACATAAGTATATCAACACACCAAATAAATATCATCTCTTTATTGCTAAATCAAATAAACTAAAAAATGAAAATTTGAATAGGTGTAAATGTGACATAACTCAATGATTATGTAAAGATGGCCCTTGGTTTGGGTTTGATTTTGGCTAGGCTATGTAGGTTTTTGGTGGTGTTGGTTGCGATATTGATGTGGGAAGAGCAGTTTCATTTGGGGAGGATGATTTTTGGTCGGATTCGGCCATCTTCCGGTTGGATGAGGAGTTTGGCTCCATGATTAAGGTTCAAACAAGGAAAGCATATGAGGGGGTGGGGATTTTGGGTGGAGGTATCAAAGTTAAGGGGCGGTGGCAAGGAAGACATGAACAACGTGGTGAAGGAATATTGTGTGGAGGTTGATTGTATAGGGAGGGTAGAGGGGGAGGGGAATTTTTCTCAGGTAGGGAACAATTTGGTTTTGGAGGGGGGGCGCCTGGAAAAGGACAGGGGAAAGGATGAGTGAAAGGGAGGGTACAAGGGAAGTTAGAAAAAGTGTGGTTTGAAAGGGAGCCCATGAAGGCTTGTACTGTTCCATGTGAATTGAAGCGACAAGATTCGGGACTTGGTGTGCCTAATGAGGAAGGGAGGAAGCCAAAGAAGCTACAAGTTAGTGACGAGGGTGATTTTGGAGATAATAGAGAGAGAAACAGTCAAGCAAAGGAAAGAAGAACCCATAAGGCTCTTCAGAGTCGGGAAGGAAGGGTTTTGATGGTGTTGGGGAATGACATTGGCATGGAATCTATTGTGAGGATGATGGACCTAGCCTTAGCAGGGAAATTTCAGTTTAGGGTGTGTAAGAGGAGTGACCTAGTGGAGTGGGTAGGTAGTTTCTGGAAGTCATTGTTAGGTTATATGTCGAAGATCCATTTGTTGTTTAAAGGGTGGTTGTGCTTTGATTTCCATGGGGAAAAATATTGTGTAAAGGTTGTGGATCAGTGTTGGCTATGGGGGGAGTCTAGTATAGTGCTAAAAAGGAAGAATGCAACATTTGTCCCCAAACAGAACCCTTCCTTGTGCATCATTTGTGGTTCATACTTCTAGGGTTCCTAGTTGAACTTTGGTGCAAGGAAGCTTGTGGAAGTAGAGTATGCCATTGGTAGGTTTAAGTTTTTTGATGAAAAGTCTTTGGCATGGGAAGACAAAAGGATGGTGAATTTTCTGGTGGAGGTTGATACAGTTTTGGGGTTGATGGAAGACATTGAGGTGTGTTGGAGGAAAAATAGATTCATCCAATCTCTGGATTACTAGTGAGTTCCCTTCAAACGTCAGAGTTGTAGGGATGAAGGGAACCTCTAGGATTCAATAATGTGCTCAGGGTATGCTGAGAATGTTAGTTCAAGGACGTCATCTCCGACTTTAGATAGAGTCCTTTCTAGTCCTACTGACATGAATAGGAAGATGGTCTCAGAGCATGGTTTCAAAGATTCTAAAGGCTTGAGGGGCGACGTTTTGGGAACTTAGCTTTTGTCAGAGGAAAGTTTTCCGAAGTCCCAATCACATGATTCAGGTAATCTTCTTGTCAACTCTTCCTTATCTCTAGTTAAGGTTGTTGGTGGCCCTTTATATGTTTATGAGGGTTTACTTAGGGATAGGGGGGTGAAGTTTCTAGTAATTATGGGTTTGGTTTAGATTCTTTTGGGGTGTTGATGGGAGGTACAAAATGTAAAGGAGGGAAGAAATTACCCCTTTTGGTGTAAGGGGAGGAGCATTCTTCTAGGCCAAAATTGAACCCATCATTTTCAGGGAGTGTTGATTTGATCTGTGTGAGTGGGAGACCCTTGGGGGAGGATTCATCCTCCTCTCGTAGTTATCAAGGGTAGTGCACATCCTTTAATGAAGTTATGCTAAAGTCCCCTCTTAATGTTTTCTCTGTTTCCCTGGCTAGTCAGAGCCCGAGCCTCGGTCCTGTATCCAATAGGGAGGATGTGTGTCGGTCTCCTATGGGAAGAAAAGATATTTCATCCAAATTGAAGATACCATAGGGGGGAGTGGAAGGAGGATTAGTGTTTGTGGGGAAGGCTAAGGTCAACTAGAGGTCCTATGATGTGGATTTCAAAGTTGATGAGTTTCCAACGAGGACTTTGAAAGGGGGTTTTAGGGAACTTAGAGTGTTGAATCCTTAAGAGCCAGTTACATCATGATTTTAATGACCCCAAACATAAGGGGTTTTGGGGGGGAGGAAAAAAGAGTTTCTGTTCGAAAGCTTGTCTGTAATATCTGGCTAGATGTAATTATTTTCCAAGAAATGACAGTGGTGGGATTAAAGGTTTGTGAAGCTTTATCTTCGGTATTTAGGGGATGGAATTTGAGTACTATTTATTCTGTGGGTTTGTCCAGGGGTTTGGTGTCAGCTTGGAACCCGTAGAAAGTATGTTTCAATGCCTTCCATTCTTATGTAGGTATCTTGCTTGAAGGCTTCAATCTTGACTCACCGATCCTTTAAAAAAATTGAATTGCTATGGGCCATATATTGAAAGAAAGGATTTCTGGCTTCATTTGGATGGGGTTGACCTATTCAAATTTGAGGGTTTAATTTAAGGGGGTGAATTAAATTTGACTCTAAATGAGTGGGAGACTTGGGGAGTTAATTCCAAGATGTTTTTCTTACAAGTTTCTTCTCCTAGTTGTTTGAATATGCAGGTTTGGTGGATGTTATTAAAATGCCTCTTATTCCCACTTGGAGGAATAGGAGAAAATGCGAAATCAAGGAGACTAAGAGGCTTGATAGGTTTTTCGTGGGTGAACATTTGGTTGATAAGGTGGTCTGGTACAGATCGTGGGTGGAGCCCTCTGTTTTGTCGGATTATCTTCCTGTTGTGCTCCAACTGGATTTTGTGGAAGTGAGGTTAAACTTTCCTTTTAACTTCAATCACTCTTGGAATGGGGATGAGGATTTTGTGGCTTTGGTTCAAAACATATGGAGACCCTTTGAAGAGAGTGAAAGGGATTCTCCGATGAGGCACATAGTCGATAATCTAAAGAGATTGAAGTATGAGGTCATTAAATGTGAATCTCGAAGGAAAAAGGAAATGAAGGATGAATTAGTTGAAATTGAAGAAAATATTAAAGATTTGTATTATGCTAACATGACGAGACTTTTTTTGATTGACGATGCAATACTTCTCGATGATCTTGAGTCTAGGAAGGCTCATTTGTTAGCATTGGAGGAAGAGGCATGGAGATTGAAGAGCAGGGCCATCTGGGTTTCCCAAGGGGATAGTAAAAATATTTCTATCAAGTTGGAGGCATATTAGAGGTCTCTTGAATCAGGGATGATGATCAATGCTCAAACCAATAAAGCCTCTTTCACCTCTCTCATGCCCTACACAATTCAATTCCTAAAGCACAATTCCTTCTCCTCCCTTGAAAGTACAAATGATATCTGGCATTAGAAATGACAAAGTGACTGTTATGCAAGTTCCAGATATAGCATAAAAATAGCGTAAATAGACCAAAAGAAAGTAATCAACGCCTTAATAATGAAGAACTTAGATGAATAAAAATTCTCTTCGAGGGAGGAACCTCCTTACACAATGTACATAAGTCAAGACAAGATACAATGATGACTAAAATGAAAAGGTCTCCTTGCTATATATAGGAGACAAAGGGGTACAATAACAACTAATAGACCCAAGCCGACATCAATAATATGTAATGCACCATAATAAAGGGGGTAATGTGCCACTGCAAAGGGGGTAATGTGCCAATATTTAGGGCTTAACATTCTCCTCCCCTTGAGACAAGTGTTGTCCTCAACGCTTTATTAGTTGTGGATGTTTTTGTATGAAGGACTCATCTTCCCATGTCAAATATTCCACTGGCAAGTTCTTCCATTTGATCAAGTACTCTGTAATAGCTTGATTCCGTAGTTGTTTGGTCCTTGTTTTAGTGATTTGTTCAGGTTCCAATATGAATCTTCCTTCTTCATCAAGCTCGAGCAATATTGTTTGAATTGGGATCTTGTCTCCTATTACCTTCTTTAAGCAAGAAACATGGAAAACTGGATGCACTCTTGAAGATGAAGGAAGCTCCAATTCGTAAGCCATACTACCAATCTTCCGCAACACCTTATAAGGACCATAATACTTGGGTGCTAATTTATTGTCCTTGTTTAGTTGCTTGAGGGACATCTGCTTGTAAGGTTGTAACCTCAGAAATACCCAATCGCCTTCTTCGAAACTCCTTTCACTCTGATGTTGATCAGCTTGTTGTTTCATCATGTTTTGTGACATAGCTAGGTTGTCCTTAAGTATCTGGAGAACTTCTTGTTGGTGCTCTATGTTATCTTCCATGGCTTGAACTTTAGATTTTCCCTTTAATGTAGATGTGATAGATGGAGGGTGGTACCCATAAAGTGCCATAAATGAAGACATTTTTGATGATGTATGGAAGGAATTATTATACCACCATTTTGCCAAAGATAACCATTTCACCCACTGTGTTTGTTTATCAAATGCAAAGCAACGAAGATAGCCTTCCAAATATTTTTTCACTATCTGAGTTTTCCCATCAGATTGAGGATGATAAGATGAACTGTGAGCCAATTGGGTACCCAAACAAGAAAATAATTCAGTCCAAAATTTTCTAGTGAAAATTGGATCTCTATCACTTACAATAATGTTCGGATTTCCATGTAACTTTTGAACTGTTTCCAGAAAATTTGTGGCTACTGTACTTGCATTAAAAGGGTGAGAGAGTGCACAAAAATGTGCTTACTTTGTGAGTCTATCAACAACCACCATAATAACATTGTTTCATTCTGACTTGGGTATACCTGTGATAAAATTCATTCAGAGTTCTTCCTAGTGTTGGAAAGGTATGTCTAATGGTTGTATAAGTCCCGGGGTCTTAACTGTTTCCACGTTATTCTGTTGGAAAACCAAGAAATTGGCCACAAACCTTTGAACATCAGATTTAAGACCTTCCAAAAAAAATCACTTCTTGACCCTGTGGTAAGTTTTCAGGAATCTAGAGTGCCCACCTATAGGTGTTGGTTATATTTCAGGTTGACCCGTGTTCGGCGAAGTTCACTTGTAGACCCAACAAAATCCCCTTCACTAGCCCTTTCGGCATCAACCTGGGAATAGGTTGAAGTCTCACCTGAAGCGAAGCTACGGTGGTTACATAGTCAAGTTTCTGTAACCGTGATGATGTGGATATGTGTTATGCAAACTTGTAATGATTCCTTGCTAACATGAACTTAACGTATTAATATCAACTTGTGACTGCACACTTCGCAGTTATCAACAAGCTACAAACTTCGTTGAATCACAGTTATTGTTACTCTTATAACTACGCATCCATCATACTTAACATGACTTTGCAACATTCATACACATGTGTTTCACTTACTTAACATATCATTCTCATTCGCATACATATGAAATTAAATACATAAGCATAATCATAACATGAACAGAAAGCATATCATAGAATCATAGACATAACATAGATATTTACGTGGTTCACCCCCCGGATGGGAGCTACGCCCACGAAAAATGTTCTTATATTCCTTGGAAGGGGTAACAGTTCCAGTTTGTGCACTCAATTGCAGACTCTTCTCTACAATAGATCTCTGCGCACTCAGCCGCAGAGTCTTTTCTCTTCTTAGATCTCTCTCAGTCTAGATTTAGCAATATCTCATCTAATCTATCAAAATATAACCCTTCCTTATACAAAATTGCCCCTTATATAGATGTGCCTAAAGGTCACATATTACAATAACTATGGGCCAACCCCCATAGTACCCTTAAACCCAAAATAACATGGTTCTCCTGTTGACCACAGTTTGTCTTAACTTCGCTGGAGCTTTGCTGTCCTTTTGCACCGCTTCTTCTGAATCTAATGCTTCTTCTAATAGTCGCAGTTCTGACCGCGCGACTTTGACTCTACAGTGGAAGGTACTTTGCACCATTCCTCATATTTACTCTCTGTTCATGTAGCTGACAGTTCATCGTTTCAACCTTAACTGATTCAACTACCTCTAGTCGTCCTTAGTACTTTGTCTTTACTAAGGGGACAGGTCCTTTCTTGTCAACTTCACTTCGCTCCATACCCTCCTCCCGGGAATTGCAGAGTTGCTTCTCCCAAAGCTTAGTTGATGTTAGGCCTCGCCTAACTTGTACCTTTGTCATCAAAACTTCGGGCACTTGGGATGTGCCCAAAAATAGTAGAGGTGTGTAATTCTGAGAGGATCTTTTTTTTGAGTTGGGAGTCTTTGCATAAATATAAGCGATCCTTGTACCACAATGAATCATTTTTCCACACAAAAGTATCTAATACACTAGGATCGTCCTGTATCTTTTGAATGAGCGTCTACACAGATAGGTCATTTTTCCATTCTTCCCTAGCTACCATAATCCAATCGGGTTGTAGAATGGAAATTGTATAAAGTAATTCCCCGACATCTTCATCTTTTTTGGAAAGTGCATCGGCCACCACATTACATTTCCCTTTTCGATCGATGATTTCAAAGCCATATCCCAACATCTTGGTTACCCGTTTTTTTTGCTCTTTCGAAGATAATCTATGTTCCAAGAAGTATTTAAGACTATCATGATTTGTTTTGACCTTGAAGTGTCTACCTATTAGGTAAGGACGCCATTTATTAAGAGCATGTAGAATTTCCAACATTTCCTTCTCATAAATGGGCTTATGTGAGTGCTTTTCCTTGATTGGATGACTTGTGAAACCAAGCGGGTGTCCTTCTTGCATTAGAACAACGCTAATGTCATTTCCTGAAGCATCACATTTTACAATAAATCTTTTTGTGAAGTATGGTGTGGCAAAAACAGAAGCTTTGCAGATAGCCTCCTTAAGCTGTTCAAAAGCTTGATTTTCCTCTGGAGTCCAAGAAAATGCATCTTTCTTCAGTAATGATGTTAGAGGTGTTTCTATTCTTCCATAGTTCTAAATAAACTTGTGGTAGTACCCTTTCAGACCTAAGAATCCTCGAAGATTATTTAGGGTTTTGGGAATTGGCCAGTCCATCACGGCTTTAATTTTGTTGGGGTCTACCTTGACACTTTCCTGAGATACAATATGACCCAAATATTCTAGCTCCTTTACCCCAAAGAAACATTTGGAAGGTTTTGCATATAGTTGTTGCTCCTTTAGTAATTGTAGTACCCTATCAACATGTTGAACATGTTCTTCCCAATACTTGCTATATATTAGTATATCATCAAAGAATACTAGCAAAATATTTCTAAGGAAAGACTTGAAAATGGAATTCATCAAACCTTGAAATGTAGAAGGCGCATTCATGAGACCAAATGGCATGACCAAAAATTCATAATGACCTTCATGAGTTATGAATGTTGTTTTTGGAATTTCTTCCTCCTTCATTCTAATTTGATGGTATCCAGAACGAAGATCCAACTTTGTGAAGAAAAATACTCCATGTAATTCATCTAACAATTCATCAATGACAGGAATAGGAAATTTATCTTTAATGGTGATCTTGTTGAGCTCTCTATAATCTGGACTCATGCGCCATGATCCATCTTGCTTGTCTACCATTACCACTGGTGCAGAGTAAGAAATTTGGCTAGGCCTAATTATGTTGGCCTCTAACATTTCTTCAACCATGCGCTCAATTTCACTCTTCTATCCATAGGGGTATCTGTAAGGTCTGATGTTAGGAGGAACACTTCCTGGAATTAAGTGAATAGTGTGATCAAAATCTCGAATGGGTGGAAGACCTTTTGGAATATCTTCAAATACCTTGGAATGCTTATTAATCACCTTCTGGAGATATGGGGAAATAGGAGACTTAGATGTTTGAACATCTAATTATGAGCATAATTGTGCAATTACACCTTGATGTCCCCTCTTTATCAATTTTGTCATACCATTAGAGCTTATCACCTTACTTGGTTTCCCTGTGATACCATTTAAATCATATTATTTTTCTTCCCATAAAAATTTCATGAAAAACTTCTGAAAATTAAAAGCCATTGTTCCCAATGATTGTAACCATTTAAATCCTAAGACAACATCAACACCCCCCATCAGAATAGAAATCATTGGACTATTCAATACATATTATCCCATAGTGAGGTTGATATTATGGAATTTTCCTGAGAAATTTATAGTTCCTCCATCTGCAATCATTACTTGAAACTTTGGTGTTGGATATACAAAGAAATTGAGAACCTTGGCCAATTTACAGTGAATGAAATTATGAGTACTAACAGAATCAATCAACACTGTTACCTTTTTCTTTTTGATATATCCCTCGATCTTGATATTTTGAGGAGTGTTAATTCCAGCCAATGCATGACATGATATCGTGGGAGTAATCGCTTTGGAAGTAGTATCCTCTATTTCTTCATCTTGAGACGGTTCCTGCTCTTTTGGTGCTTCTTGTTCACTTCCTTCCTCTCCTTCACAATCTATGTAAACTAGTTTCTTCTCAAGGCACTTGTGGCCTTTACTGTATTTGCTATCACAACTGTAATGAATCCCTTTTTCTCTTTTTTCCTCTAGTTGTTGTGGTGTCAACCTTGTAGGTTGTGGATAACTCGAGACCACACTTCCTTCTTTATAGTTGTATGTGGTAGGCGTCCTTGTTGCCATAATTTTGTTTTCAACTTTTCTTGCCACCTTGAATGCATGCTCCAAGGATTTAGGTTCCCACGGGAGAACCTCATGTTGGATGCTATCTCTTAAAGTTCCTATGAAACATCAATTAGATGCTCTTCTGGAATATATGTGACCTTGATATTCAATCTTTGGAAGTTCTCAATGTGCTCCCCAACCTAACCCTTTTGTTTGATATTTAGCAGCTAGCTAAAGAAGGTATTGCTCTTGGTGTCCTCATAATGTGATATCAAGTCCTCCATAAAATTTTTCCAAGTGACAAGTGGTTTATGAGAGAAAATCCATCTATACCACACAAACTGATTAGGTTCTAAATATAAAGATGCAATGTGTACCTTTTGTGTGGATAGCACCTTGTGCAGCTCAAAGAACTGCTCCATCTATAGTATCCATGTGAATGGATCCATGCCATCAAACTTCCTCATATCGATCTTTGGGATGTAGTTGGTTTTTGACCCCATGTTGGAGTCCCTAAAGTCATGATGTATGTTCATTTTGTTTTCATCATGAATTTCATGGGCGGTCTTCTCACTTCTAGGAATCCTTTCTTGTAGCAAATTTGACAAACCTTCTTTCAAAACTTCCATATCCCCCTTCAAACCCTTCAAATATCTATGTCCTTTTTCAAATCATGCATTTTCACTTCCATTTTATTCTTGGTTTGACCTAGGATCAATATTAGGGCATCTTTTGTCACTTTTTTCTCTTGTAAATCAGATATGTCCTTGTGCATTTCTTCACCTTCATCATAAGTCCATGTAGAATTGTCTAGATGCTTATTTGGTGTAGAGGTTCCCCTTTTAGGAGACATTTAGAAAAATATAGGTAGGTATCACACCCTAGGGTTCACCACAATTAGATCATCTACTCAAGTTAGCCAAATTTAAAACGACATACCTTTTTCAACCCTGATTGGAAGATTGTTTTAGGTCCGAATTAAAACTAAGTTAAAATTCAAATTTTGACTCCTCTAGGTCTAAAAATTTGTCTTGTTGTATCATTATGTGTCATATTTATGATTCCGCGGGTCTTATCTAATTATGATGTGCCAATAGAAAGTTATTACGAATCTCCCAACACTTCTTATTTTTTGCCCTTTCAGAAGATTGAACTTGTACAGACTACCATGTGTCCAATATTTTGGATCCGAGCATAAAAATTCTACCACTTATACTGTGGTCTGTAACCTTTCTGATTCAACTAGTATCACTCAATTTGTATTTTTCCTACCCTTGGTATGACCAGTTTCCCTAGAACACATGTTTTAGACTAGTTTTTAGACTAGTAAAAAACCTTAACTTCCTAGGCCAATATCTTCGATCCTGTAATGTCTCAAGACTTGAATTTTGGAACAATGATATATCGACATGTGTTTGAGGTAGGTTTTTAATATCGCCACCTAAATCCTTGTAGAACAAAATTTACAGTGAAAATTCCAAGATGACTCGTTTTGAAGAAGCCAATCCCGAGGAAAGAGCTTTGATACAAAATGTTATGCTACCAAGTCCCATATATAGCATAAAAATAGCAGAAATAGAACAAAAGAAAGTAATCAATTCCTTAATAATGAAGAACTGAGATGAATAACAATCCTCTTCAAGGGAGGAATCTCCTTACACAATGTATATAAGACAAGACAAGATACAATCATGACTAAAATGAAAATGTCTCATTCCTATATATAGGAGACAAAGTAGTACAATAACAACTAATAGACCCACTAATAGATCCAATTTGACATCAATAATATGTAATGCACCATAATAAAGGGGGTAATGTGCCACTACAGAGGGGATAATGTGTCAATATTTAAGGCTTAACAATGACAAAGACATGGACTTTGATATAATTATGATGAAAAGTATGCTCTAGGTTGTAACTGTAAAGAACACAAGTAATTTCAAATTTATGAGACCACTCCTACCCATTCTAAATACTGTCATCATTACAGAAGATACCCCTAATT
This sequence comes from Larix kaempferi, assembly GCA_027924585.1. Classification (NCBI taxonomy): domain Eukaryota; kingdom Viridiplantae; phylum Streptophyta; class Pinopsida; order Pinales; family Pinaceae; genus Larix; species Larix kaempferi. Next base: position 3,935,812 of record BSBM01000410.1, read on the forward strand.
TTGAGGTTGCTGACCAAATTCCTCTCATGCAAGAAGAAGTGAAACCATAATTCCCTCAAGAAGAACCACTCATCTCTCTTCATGCTTTATCTAGTATTTCATCCCCCCAAACCTTGAAACTTTTGGGTTACATAAAGCACCATAAAGTGGTAGTCTTGGTTGGTTGTTGTATCACCCACAACTTTATTCATTGGTGATTGGATGAAGAACTTCATTGTTATGTACATCTAATTCCCAACTTTCACATTATGATAGCTAATGGCGGGATGATGAAATGTGGGGGGAATTTTGAAAATGTGAGACTCCAATTGGGTGACTATCATCTCAAAACTCATATGTTGGCCATAGATCTGGGTGGTTGTGATATAGTTTTAGGTGTAGAATGGATACACACATTGGGGCCAATTACCATGGACTTCAAGGAGTTATACTTGAGTTTTACTCAAGACTCTCATACTCAAGACACTGATATTCTAATGACTAAAAACCCTACAACTTTGCTACTACTCTCTTTACTCGGTTTCTCCTTAGAAAATAGAAGAGGAGGCATGAAACGGGTAACTTGAACCCTTTTAACTTCACTTGATGATGCAAAACAATTAGTGTTGGCAGAATCCTCATTAATCTCCAATCAATGTGTTGGTTAAATTAAAATAAGAGAGAAACAAATGAAAAAATTAATTACTTCATTAGCTTGGATAATCCTCACCCAAAGGTTATGATAGTGGTTTCAATCCACCATGCTAGGGGTAGAAATAAAAAGTGGCATTAAAAATGTCACACAAAAATGAAATTTAGAATATTTAGTGAAAATATAGAGATTTGAATTGGAAAGGTGTATTAGGAGGGGGTTCAACGGACATTTTTTATTATATGGTAAAATTAAAGGTATTATTTAATATTCCATGAATGGATAAGCTATATCATAAGTTCATTAAGTGAACCCTCTGCCATTTTTACTAATACTTTTACCCTAAATCTGTTTTTTACAACTAAAAAAACATATTTATATTAGAAAAGAAGCTAGGACATTGAACCAAACAACCTTGTAATACACAATTTATAGATTTTTGATTGAGGTCCTAAAAAACCTAGACAACTTTTCCAACAAAATTGTAAAACAACATGACAAAACATAACTAAACTTAGACATAAAAAATTAAAAAAATATACCTACAGACAATTTCTACCCACTCTTTTGAAGTCTCTATAATAACTTCACATGTGCCCTTTTTCAGATATAATTGTCCCAAAAGGCGAGCTTCATTTGCATCAAATGATATGTAAGAAGGCGGTTGCTGAATATCGAGACCGCAACAACATGCAGCCCACATTTTTAGTGCTTACTGAGCCGTAATGAGAGCGGCAAAGGCAAAATTATGGTAAAAATAGAAAATGTATTTGTGTGGCCGTGTCATATAAAAACACTCTAAATCGCCGCTGCCGGGGATCGAACCCGGGTCACCCGCGTGACAGGCGGGAATACTTACCACTATACTACAACGACATGCTTGTGAAAGCACATTCGTGAAACGGTTGATACTTGTTGTTTTCTAATTATAATTAGCATATAAACAAAATTAGAGTTGAGCAGACCAATTTCTTTGGGCGTGAGAGGTAATGAGCGAACAGAAAAACATCCCTCGCTTCTTCAAAGGCCACCACTAACTAGTACCCTTACTCTTGCTCTTTCATTTATAGAGAATTTTAACCCCTAGCCATGGCCGAGTTGGTCTTGACATTATTTTGTACTTCTTTTCAAGGAGTGCACGCACAACACTTCAAAGAGTGACCTTCATATTCATAGTATCAAGAGATGAAACCTTTTGTTTTTTTGCTATATTAATAAGTGGAATATTAAAAAGTTGCTTAATATTTACATGTTAAGGAAAAAGTTTGGCTAAGAATAATAATTAGCATACCCCCAAAGTGGGGGAAAATGAAACATCGAGAAGAATTTCAATATGTTGTAAAATGAGAAAAAGTTGTGTGTATGTAGGCCAGCGTAGATCCATCTCAAACCCGGATCTATCAAGCACCAAGAGGGATCCAATTTCTTGAGGTGTAATTTTTTTTGTTTTATCTTAAATTTTTTACACATTAAGAAAAAAATTACCCCTTAAGAAATTGGATATCTCTCTTTTAATTTTTTAATTTTTAATTTTTAATTTTTTATAAGTTATGAGCGAACATGAAATTTTTAATTACTTTTGATTTTTTATAAGTTATGAGCTAACATGGAAACGTAACGTGGCAAATATGACAAATGTGACAAACGTTACAACATCTCCCCCATAATGGGTTGTAACGTAACGTGACAAATGTGACATGTGACATCCGTTACAGGATCCCCCCCATACTACAAACGTGACAAATGTGACATGTGACATGTGACAGGTGACATCTGTTACAGGATCTCCCCCATACTATTACTTTTTACATTTTATTACTTTTGAAAACGTTACATGTGACATCCGTTACAGGATCTCCCCCATACTGGGTTGTAAGCACCTTGTTTACACTCGGTGCAACAATATAATTTTATGTGTTTGAAAGCAAATCTAGCTAATTTATGATAGGGATAGTAGTCAATGAAATTGAAAGAAAAACTCTATTACAAGTAGTAATAAGCAATTGTAGTAAAATTAGTGTGTTCAAGAAGTTTATCCTTTTCAGGGAAGAACAGTAACCGGACGAAAACCCTACCGCTCTGTCTCATGGTCGTCGCCGCTAGGTCTCTTGGCAGTTGGGATGCTTCTGGGATGCCGTCTCCTCCTGAAGATCCCCTCTCGGCCCCTTTCCCCCGTCGTGGTTGGACGCAAACTGGGGTCTGCAGCAACTTCCTGGAGAATGAGAGGCGTGCCCCCGTACAGACATTCGAGATCTGTACCTCACACAAGAAGTTGGAGAAGCCTTTCAAGGCACATCCGCCGTCGCTAGAGACTCTGAAGGAGGATACTGCTGGTTTAGCGGCTCACCGAGCTCTCCTGGCAGCTGTGTCTCAACCGAACGGTGGCCCAGCCCGTGGAGACCCTTGGAGGACCAAAACGCCCAGCGACATAATCGTTAAGGGACATTACTTCCCACTTTTCGTTAAGTTGTTGTCTGGCTCCTCGAGATGCCTTCTCCTGAGGCCTTCGAACCAGGTGGCCGTCATCTTTGACAATTTAAGCGAATGGGAGGGCATTAACAGTAGAACCCACCATCTCTGCTTCAAGGGACGTCTCTTGCCGCTGGAAGCTAGGCTGGAGGATTGTGGTATCAGCAGGGATGCTACAGTCTACATTGGAGCAGGGCTTCGAGGAGGAAACAGGAGATCACCAGGAGTAGTTGAACCCTCCTACTCAAAGAGACGAACATTCACTGAAGCAGTGAAAACTAAGGAGGTTGGAACCTCCAATTCATTCTCAGGCTCGACATTCATTGTGGAGCATCAGGAGGAGACTGCCTCAACCTCGATGGGCCTAACCTCGACGATAAAATGCGGTGAGTTAGTTTTACTGCTATCATCTGTAGGTTTAATGGACTGTGGTCCTCATCAGTAAATTTGAGATATTGGCTCAAGCAAATGTGGGGGATGTACTTGGAGCTCCTCCTGTGCTCCAAGGATTTTTTCATTGTTCGTTTTGAAACTGATATTCACTGTAACCAGATCTTGGAGGGAGGACCTTGGTTCTAGGGGAACTCGGGACTGTCTTTGATGAAATGGTACCCTGGTTTTAACCCCTTAACAACTACAACAATGACCACTCTGGTTTGGGTAAGACTCCCAAACCTCCCCCTGCAGTTTTGGTATCCATAATCCTTTGTAACCATTGATGACTCCTTAGGGAAGTTCATCAAAGAGGACACAGACAGATTATCGAAGGGGCTAGCTACCTTTGCTCGCATCTGCGTGGAGCTGGATCTGAGCAAGGGACTTCCAGATACGATTAACATTGTTTGGTGTGAAGAGTATGTCTGGGCTCAGCCCCTTGATTACGAAAACACAACCTTCAGATGCAGATATTGTCAGCAACCAGAGAACTTGCAAAGAGATTGCCCTTCTTCTTCGACTCACTCCACGAAAAGGCGGCAGCATGGATGGCATGAAAGTAAGAATCAAACAAAACAACCCACCATGGACACAAAGGAGGGCACGCCAAGAGCTCCACCCTTTAAGGCTCCTAGGCCGAATTTGCCACACTCAACCCATCAGCAAGTTAGTAATCTAGAATCGACTCAGTGGGACTTCGGAGAACCCCCTTCTTGTGGGGAGGCAATGGACATGGCCCTAGTTGGAATTTCCTCCACAGGTGTCCAGAAGCGTCCTCATGAATCAGACAACTCTGATAGTGAAAAAGAAGCAGGAATAGCTCGCTCTCGGGGCATTCCTGAATACTCCCAGCATCAACTGACCTTAACTCCCACCTAGCCGACTCTTGATAAGTCATTAGGATGGATCGAGGTCAGAAAAAAGAAAAAGGATCCAAAATTGCCTCTGCACAGTTAGCACCCTCTTGGTAGAGAGTGTCTCAGAGTTTTATGTTAGTTAGTCTATGAAGCTTTTAAGGAAAGTCTTCTTCCGGTTGGCCCTTTTTGGGATCACCAACTGATGATTGTATACTATGTTCCATAATTTTTATTAATAGAAGGTTCACCATCTTACTTATAATAAAAAAAAAGTAGTAATAAGCAATAAATAGAAACTCATGTAATCGATGGCAAGTAAAATGATTTGTACATTAATTTGTCATACAAAAAAGTAAATATATGTGAGTAAAACAATAAAGGGATAGGTAATGATCAATTTTGGCTCTAAATATATTGGAAATCAATATTGGTATCAATGCCAAGCCATATTGAAGGGGATTTGTTTCTTGTTATTTCGATTTATGGGTGGAATTGGTATGTGTTTTGGTTGAGATTAGTCCCATGGAGACCCAATGTACTTATGAAATGCCGTGACTTCACTATTATTGAACGGAATTATTATTCTTCACTAAAATTCTCACATGGCTACCTTCATGTGAATCAATTTCACGGCTCCTTCCTTTCGCATGGGACAATCTCTCTTTCATACAGATATGCGATCTCAACAATATTTCACTACGCGATCTCTCTCCACAGCTCACGGATCCTTCATGGTTCCTTGGATAGGGAATCATCCAGCCAAGTCTTTTTTTATTCTCTTTAGCTTGACGAATTCATAAATGCGAGCTGCTGATGTGCCCTCTTTCTTTGATATATGCAACAAGCTTCCTTCCACCTTCATACCGCCTCATTTGTAATTATGTTCTTTTTTAATTGGCTACCCATAACGCCTTTTTCCCTTAATAAATTTTTAAGGCTTCCTTCTACGATTTCAAAGACATTACAACCCTTTTGTGAGATGATTGAAAGCAATTGTGTATAATTGTGGTTGTTACCCAGGAGCATGACCTACAACAATTAATCTTCGAAATAAATGAACGGCATAGACATAACCATAATATCAAAGTTAAAAAATTTGTTACAAAGGAATTAATTCAAACCTCGTCTTCTTTGAGGTATTCTCCAAGTGACAAAATGACATGCGAAATGGCAAAAAATATTTTAAAAAGAAAACCTCGGTAAATGACAATAGTAACTGTATGGATATTCTACAAAAAAATTTAGTGTAGCAAATGCTGACATGCTTTAGTACACATGGAGAGTTTGTCATAAGCATACGTTGATCAATTAGTCTTTGTAAAGGAAAACTCCATCCATATTACATGTTATTGGTGCAGTAACCACACATGTATATGTTTGAAACTTTAAGAGACAAAGGTCCTATTCCTACCTATAAGTGCTTTACTCATTTCGTGGCCTTTCAATCAAACTTGTGTTGTAGATGATCATGTTTACACCCGATAGATTTATGTCATTGCTATGGTGTACAATTGTACAACCATCTCTTGGTTTCTTGGATTCTCTATACCCTTTTAATGTGTCATAAAAGATTTATTTAGGTATGTAGTCGTTCATGCTTTCACTTGATATTCATGAGAGGAGCTTTTGGATAATAAATGGTATTTAGATTTCCATCAAGATTGCCTTCTACTTGCTTGCTAAAGTTGTAACATTTAATTTCTCTTTCACAACTTCTTTATATTATCAATTAATTTAAACATATCATCTTTCTTAAATTTTTTTTATTAACTTTGCTTACATATTCATTCTCCCTCCATGTACTTAATCTCACTTTTACATCCATTTTCTCTTCTTTTACTCGATTTATAACAACCACAACAATAAAAAAAAACCTTAAAAATAGGTAGCATTGAAAATAAATGTCATTTTGTTGTTTAATAAAAAATTATAATAATAAACAATTTAGTAAACATAAAATTCAACACACCATTTTTTTACATTGGTTTGGTTTATCAAAATGAGGACAACCCAAATAAATAAAAAATATTGCATTGAAAATTGGTTTTACTTTGTTTTTCTCTTACAATTTTTCCAAAACATATATAATAATAACGTTTGACAGATGGGTAGCATTTAATCACCGTGTAATTTAACATGGATAAAGATCACAATGCCAACGATTTTTTAATACACGGGGTTGACACCATAACAAAATTGGTTGCATCCATTAAAGATTATATTAGGTGTCTTAGAAAATACAGGCGTTAACCAGGTGTCCTACATGCATCAACACAAATTCACCACTTCATGCATTTAATGTGTATTCGGAAATTGTGCTTGGTTTCATTCCAAAATTAGCATATAGTTTAATGCCAGGCATTGTGCCATAAGTTCAAGAAGTTTTCTTTTTGGTCCAGGGGAGGATTCCTCCATCTAAACATCTAAAGACAACCTGTTGAGAACTAGGTCCTCAATTGCTGATTACAGCACGTAACACTCATCCTCCAATTGTTGTTGCCTCAGTGTTTGCTCAGCAAGGATCTCCAATTTGTTAAGGGATTGAGCAGAGAGACCCTACACTTGGATTTACAGGACCTGCACCGTGTTTTCCATCTCCTCTTCTTGGTAAAGATAAAAACTTATAACATAGTTGATGATTTGTTTAAACACATCTTAGAATGATTAAACATTGGATGCATTAACGATCAATTTTTTTTTTTTAATGAAGGTTTATTAATTTGGTGATATTAAGAGGTTTACTAATTAAGTAAAACTATGTTATGTGAGTTTATATTGGAATGTTTATAATTAAACACAAATAGGAGTAATATCTATTAGCTTTGAGTGGTTTTAACAATTAAGAACATGTGATTTTTCCTTGGAGATTATAGGTTCAAATTTGAAGGGGGTAGGATACACCTTTGTAAATTTAGTTAAATCACTACATGGAAGGGTCTATTGTCTAAAAAACAAATGGATCTTATGCATTGATTTGGTGTTTGGCTTGGTTGTGACCTTAAAATTGGATTATTATTATGATTACTATTATTTAGGAGTCAATGGGTATTTTGTGGGTATTTTTAATATACTAAAAACTTATAGATATTAAGGGATGTACAATTATGTATAGGGCGGTTATAATTAGGTATACAAGGGGAGGGTGGTTGGATAGGTGGCTATGAATGGACTAGTATGCACATTTCTAGGTATACAATGATGTATTCAATCTCATTGAATGCTCTTCTTCTTATTTGTTCTTTGATGTCAAGAACCCTCTCTACATCATGGGAATCTCTCACATATGAAATAATTTATACATTTGCTTAGGATTACAAGGTTCAACACATCCCTCAACTCTCCCATATTGACCCATTATGTGTATATTCCCATCAATCTGGGACTCATTGAAATCAAGGAATTTAACCACAACTTTCATTATAAATCGAGGATTTGAACAAGACATGAAGATGCTACTTGGCGTAAGGAATCTATTATGAATCCATATTAAATATAATCCTGTTGCTTTAGAAATGATGTTTACCTACTTGCTAAAGAGTGTGATGTAGACATTGATATTCTAATGACTAAGAACCCAACAACTATGCTACTAGTCTCTTTACTTGGTTGCTCCTTTAGAGAATAGAAGAGTAGGCATGACACATGTAACTTAGACCCTTTTAACTTCATTGGATGATGCAAAACAATTAGTGTTGGAAGAATCCTCATTAATCTCCAATCAATGTGTTGGTTAAATTAAATTAAGGGAGAAACAAATGAAAAAAAACACTTTATTAGTTTAGATAATCGTCACCCAAAGGTTATGATGGTGGTTTCAATTCACTACGCTAGGGGTAGAAATAAAAAGTGGCATTAAAAATGTCACGCAAAAATGAAATTTAGGTTATTTAGTGAAAATAGAGGGATTTTTAATTGGAAAGGTGTATTAGGAGGGGGTTCAACATAAAGACTTTGGGACATTTTTTATTATATGGTAAAATTAAAGGTATTATTTAATATTCCATGAATGCACGGGCTATATCATAGATTCATTAAGTGAACCCTCTACCATTTCTACTAATAATTTTACCCTAAACCCTTTTTTTCAAGTACAATTATATGTATATTAGAAAAGAAGCTAGGACATTGAACCAAACAACCTTGTAATGCATAATTTATAGAGTTTTGATTGAGGTCCTAAAAAAAACTATAGGTCTTTTCCAATAAAATATTGTAAAACAACATGACAAAACATAACTAAATTTGGACATAAAATTTAAAAAAATATGCTTAGAGACAATTTCTATAACATCCATCTTTTCCATATTCTTTTGTAAGTGGAAATATAACTATGCAATGTTTTTGGTGGGGATCAACTCAAGGGAAAATCCCCACCAATAAACCTTGTAAGTTTTGTTATTTAAATTCTAAGTTGTAATGGTTGATTATAGACCTAAGAGACTGGAGGTTATGACACAGCTAAAACAATGGGCAACAAAATGCACTAGGGGGAGAGGTTAGAGGCTAATGAAGCCTTAAGAATCTAGCTAATGATTATAGGGGTCATCATGGTACCTTTGGGTACTAAAAGGAAAACCGGTCATATTTCTCTCTATATTGCATAAATCCAATAATTATATGTATTTACTAGTTTCTTTAGGTGTTGCGAGACAATTCTTCCATTGCATGAAAAGGAGAAAGGGGTAATATTCACCTTTAAACATTAAACAATCTATTATTGACTGTTCATTTAAGACCATAAATAAGCTATTACTATTATTACACAATTTATTTTGGAGAACACGAATATTATTATGTGAGCTTATCTTTATGAACATATCCGAAGTATTAATATTGAATGGAAGGAACCATTACCTTAATTATAAGGGTGAGGTAAAATCAGTTTTACATACTAATAGAAATGCAAATCATATGTATACACAAAGAGAATTTGATATTTATTAGAATGATTAACTATTACAATAATATATTGGATATACAAGGGAAGATTAGGATAAAGAAAATGAAGTTTTGACGTTTTGGGTAGAATGAATGGCTAGGCCATTAAAAATACACTATTCATAGGGGAAGGTGTGTAAGTGGAGGAGTCATGTAGCCCTCAGTTTTCTTGCTTGAGAGGTTACATACGTTATGTTATGTTATGTTATGTTACGTTATCTATATATATATATATATATGTGTGTGTGTGTTGCTTTAAGTTTTAAATAGAGAACATCTTTGCTTGAATTATGGAGGCATTTTGTTGTCTTTAGTTAGGCCACATCTCTTGATTTAGATTGACATTAATGAGAGAGATCTACTAAGGAGCTCAGCTTTAACAAACCATCTCCCACGACCTCCTTGGAAACATCTTTTTAATTATTGGCGGCCTCAAAGGAGGGGATTCCCTCTCATGGGAGGATCCTCCAAAGTGAACAACACCTGTATATTAATGAGAGATCGTAACTCATGGGAGGGCACCCCGGTTCCGCGTTAAGAGATAGCTGTGATCTACATTGTGAGTTAGAATCTCTACATTAAGAGATAGCTGTGATCTATATATATATATATATATATATATGTTCGTCATGGGTTGTCTTGTTAATTGGTTTCATTTATGTGTGAAGATGTTATATTGATTGTCATAAGGTGTGCTCATAAGAGCACATGTGTATTTAAATGGTTATGAGATTGCCAGAATGGTAACGAGGGTGATTTACTTTATAAAAGATGTACATTTATATTTAGTTGGTTAATGATAGTATGTGTGGTATTCTACATAGAAGAAATGTATACACGTTAAAAATGAGTAATACTTTGAAATGATCAATGTTATAGTTGAGAAGGAGCAAATGATATAGTCCATTGTATAAAGATTGGTCCATTGTTGTTGTAAGATTATTATGTGATTAAATAATAGTGGTGGTTTCATATTCTACGACATCGATCATGCAGATCGATAGACGATAAAAGAAATTGGTTTATTTTTAATAAATAGTTATGTTGTTTTTAACCTCTTAGCTAGTATCGCATGGTATATAGGAAGGATATATTAAAGATCATAGATTTATTGACAAGACCATGCTATAAGTATTGAATATCTTCAATGTGAATATTGCATTTATATAGGTATTGCTTCTATGTTTCCCTTAGAGATGGATATGCAAGTAATTATCATTCTTGCATCATGTTATTGATAAACTTGGAGTATTATGTTTGGATAATCATAGAGTCTTATAAACAAGGATTAAGTTTAATGAATTTCAATTTAAAATGGGTCTATAACTCAAGAAGGAATATTTAATTATTATGAATAAGGTTTGTAAAGGCTAACATAAGGAATATTTAATTATTATGAATAAGGTTTATAAAGGTTAACATAATTGTTTATTGAACGATGTAATGGAAAATTTTTACTCCCATTTCCTCAAAATCACACTAATGATTTCGGGTGGGTGTGTTACAATTTCTACCTATTCCTTTAAAGTCTCTATAATAACTTCACATATGCCCTTTTTCATATCTAATTATCCCAAAGGGGAAGCTTCATTTGCATCAAAAGACATGTAAGAAGGGGGTTGTCCCATGAAATCCATAGCCTCTTCTTTAACCCTAGTGGACACAGTGAAAGGAGGAATCTCTAATGGTCATGAAAACTAAAGGAGGATGAAACTTAGAAATGAATAGAAGATATGCAAGTGCTCCACAACTCTCTCATCTTGAGATGCCAAGGTTTGTAGTGTTGGTTCTAGCTCTAGATTGTTTTTCTATTGTGAGTGCATAAACACCTTTCTCTCCATTGTGTTTTTGCCTCTCTCCCAATTCTCAGGTTTCCACCTCTCATTCTAATCTTCCCATCTATTTATTTTCAAAGTATTTACCATAGAACTGTGTACTTCTGATAACTATCTTCTTCATATTTTCATCCCTGGTTTCACCATCTTTCACATATTTTCATCCCTTGTTTCATTAGTGCCAACTCACATAACATGCAAAAATTGCTTGTATAGTGACAGTGAGCCATAGCCATAGTTTCTCACAACTCAAGGCAAATGTGAATTGTTCTAGAGAGAGGGCCTATCAAGTTTACAATAGAGAAAACCTCTCCTGCCTATGTAACTGTGGGCTTCTCTTCTTTACACAACACTACCACAAGAACCAAACCAAAAATGAATGAGCAATACCGAAAAAACACACTTTTAAAACCTATAATGAAAACCCACACATGCGAAGCAATCCCATCTTTTGTATGTCTTATTATCTCTACCAGATTACCTCATGCAGTGACAGAAATGTGAGATTTAATTCGGTTGACATTCCAACTTGCATGGTGTTCATAATGAAGCTCCTCAATTTCATTTTTTCTAATGTCATGGGATGGCGATATAACTTCCACGACTTCCAGAAAATTGCATATCCCAGCACAACTTTTAAAGAAAATGGCAGACATAATACAAAGCCCAGCACAGAAATAATACAAAGCCCAGCGAGCTACATCCCCTCATGAATCATAGTATATCTACATTTTGTACATTGGTAAGACGCCGGACAATATCGAGAGCGTAGATGTTAATTCTAAACTCAACGTGTAGCCACATTTTTAGTGCTTACTGAGCCGTAATGAGAGCAGGCAAAGGCAAAATTATGCTAAAAATATAAAATGTAATGTGTGTCACCTGGTAAAATGGTGTGTCCGTGTCATATCAAAAACACCAGAAAACCCAAAATCGCCGTTGCCGGGGATCGAACCCGGGTCACCCGCGTGACAGGCGGGAATACTTACCACTATACTACAACGACATGCATGTGTTAAACCAGAGCTATGTTTTATTCGAATTATAAATAGTACAATTTCGAGGCTCATAGATTCTCAAAAGCATTCCTTCTGATTTAAAAAAAAGTACAAGAATTATATACATACAAATAAAAGTAAAATAGTTATAGGGTTGTGGATTGTCAAAGATTTGAAGACTTTGTTTCTTTTATTAAGTCGAAAAAATGTATATAGAAAGTCAAATGACCTGTATAGAAAATAGGCGTATACATCCTATGCATGGGAAGAATCCCTATTTTAATTAAGCAAGGATTTCAAACTTTTTATGTTCACTAAACTTGGTAACCTTGTCATGAAGGTTTGGCATTGTGAGATTAAAATACAAATAAATCCCAAGTTGGATTATACAACATGGAGCTTTTATGAGTTCAACTCCAAGCAAATTTAATTACAGGTGCCACCTATTATCCAAGCTGTCGGCGTAGTAGAGAAGCCAACTACTTCCCTCTTAGAATTTATCTAAGATCAAACTAAGAATAAATTATCACCACGAAGATCGATAAATTTCTCCAAGTAAAGAAGGAAAAACCAATTGCAAAGGATTGACCTAGAGAGGACGGTCATCGTAACTCTCCCCATGGCCTGCATTATTAAGGATGACTCAGTTAGTGCAACTGGTAAGCAGGAAAATCAACAAATAAGAAAATTGGAGTTTAAACAAGAGCCACGAAGTGGCAATGTGCCCGACAATAGATTTAAGATTTAATGTTAAGTGAAAGTTTACTTTATGGCTCTTTTGCATTGCCCGGATTTTTGCAAACTAGGAAGAATCAAATGCAGTTAAAGTTTCTAGTATCGGTCTAGAAAGAAATTTGTTGGAGATAGTGAAAGCCAAAGGGTCTTGGCATAGACACGTTGTGCATGGATCAGGCCAGTTGTGGACACAAGCACAACATGGGTACCTTATTCAACACAATGTGGTAGTCGAGCTCGTCTCCCATATGATATTTTGGTTTAAGTTGGTTTTAAAAAAACTTAAAACTAATTAAAAAATATTATATGTGGTATCTTATTGAATACAACGCAATATTCAGCGCACTTATAAGTCAAAGGTCCTCGGCCACATGAATTGAGTGTAGCATAAGAACTACAAGCTAAGTGTTTTTTATTTTATTTGTAAATGAGATTGGATATATTAATTAACATACTTTTTAAATCAAGTAAAGATACATTATAATTTAAATGCAGTTTTTAATTAAAAAAATTCAATTAATAGAGAGTCCAAATTGTTGACAGTAAGGTTTGGCAATTTAGTTGTCATATAATCGTTTTCCTCAACTAGCATAATGATTTATTGTATGCCATTACATGAAAACTATGAACAACTAGTGAGTTGGTGTTTATACTTTCTTATGAGATGTCTCTTGACATTATATTATTCCTTTAAAATAACATTATGCCACAATTTGGACCCATTCTCACAATTCTTCTACAACTTTAAAAAATGGTGAATAGAGAAAGCAATGTGAAAAATAATCTCAAATAAATATTCTTTGATAAATGTAATAACTAGAGTTACTTCAATCTCCTAACCTTAGTCAATTAGATCATTTTTTATGTTTATTAGATTATTTCTTAATAGGGAAATGAGAATGCTAAAGTCGTTTAAATAAATATTCTTTGATAAATGTAATAATTATAGGTACTTCAATCTGGTAACCTTAGTCAATTATATCGTTTTTTATGTTTATTAGATTACCTCTTAATAAGAAAATGAAAATGCTAAAATAATTTATGGGATATGTATGTAGAATAATGAAAAGAAGGAAAAAAAACATGATGTTTCATATTAGAAGTGAAGAAATTTGTGTTATAATGGAACACGATCTTTATTAAAAAATTCCATTATACTATCAAACATCAAATATTAAATAAAAAAACAATTTAAATTAACATTTAAATAAAATAATTTAATATATATGAAACATTATAAATATAAAATATATTAATAAAAAAATCAAATATAAAATTAACATTCAAATCAAGAATTTTTCAATTCATATAAAATATTATAAATAAAAATTAAAAATATTCATATCGTTTTAATAAAAATTTGAAATGATTCATGTATTGTGACTCTTATATTATACAAACGAAATATTTAATTATATTTTAATAAATATATGTTTGAAATTTATATAATAATACAAACTAAATATTTAATTCATGTATTGTGACTCTTATATTATACAAACTAAATATTTAATTATATTTTAATAAATATATGTTTGAAATTTATATAATAATAAAAAAATTACAAATGAAATATGATATATTTAATTATAATTATTTATGTAAAAAAACATAATATATATCTTTTAAAATAAATAAAAAGTCAAAACATTAAAACAAGTTAATAAACGGTGGTCTATTGGTGGGGTTTGATGTATTTCATTCCATCCACCCGGGTTCAATTCCGTTGAGACATCTTCTGGCTTGGATTACTGGCTGACAGTTTGCTCGACCTACCATCCACGATATGTGAGAAAGTTTGTTGAGATTTCCCGTGCATTGTTAGCTTTCCTATATGTGAGAAAGTTTGTTGAGATTTCCCGTGCATTGTTAGCTTTCCGGAATAGCAGGAAGGTGATTTTTCCGCTGAAAAAAAAGGTTAATAATTATCTCCTTGTATGTGTGTGTATATTAAAAATCATTAACTTACAAGTAATATATATTTTAATACAAATGCTCAATTAAGTTAAGAATGATGTATATTAAACTATCAAAAATTGGATTAAAACTTTTAAATATTAGATGTAATTAATCTTCATCTATGCCAAAGAGGTCCATGCTATTTAGAGGAAAATTGTAGTAAGTATCAAGAAAGCAAACTAAATATCATGTACTAAAGTAATCCTCAACATTCAATTTTTAATTCAAATAATAAAGAATCAATAATGATGGGTTACTTTAAATAAAATGGTATTTGATATCTTTAAATAAAATTAAAGTGATATATCACTCAAGCATATTTGTTGTTAGGCTAACTTGTAGAAAGTGTGTAGAACACGTAAATGTGGATTAACAAGTAATACAAAGTAAGCACCAAGGGGGCATATAGCTAAATGTCCCATTGTAGTTTACTGTCACATTGACAAACATCACATACATGTTTTTTATATGATTTGATTCAATGTTTTTACTTTTAAAAATTGAAATTTGTTTAATCTAGTTAAATAATTACATGGAGATAGTGATAGAAGACTTTTCAATAATGATTTTTCTAGCATAACATTTATGTTCAACATTGCAATTTGTTATGAATCATGATCAATAGTTTAATCTAGTTAAATAATTACATGGAGATAGTGATAGAAGACTTTTCAATAATGATTTTTCTAGCATAACATTTATGTTCAACATTGCAATTTGTTATGAATCATGATCAATATAATAAGATTATAGTGATTTGCAATGAACACATTAAAATGCATGTTTCAATGCATACAATTTGCGTGGAATTCACAATAACTAATGTATTTATGAATAGTAAATGTATTTCCAACTATCATTTAAAGGATGACATAAGCAAACCTTGGAATTCACAATAACTAATGTATTTATGAATGGTAAATGCATTTCCAACCATCATTTGAAGGATGACATAAGCAAATCTTGTGACATATGGTATTCTTACATCAATGTTATTGCCCACTCTTACATGAGGAGAACTATGTCCTTTAGGATATTTCCATTTATGATTTATGAAATTTTGTGTTGTAAGAGATTAAAGTGGAGTAGGCTTCAACATGGTGTGTTTTTCTTAAAATTAAAATGGTTGGTGCTTTAAGACATTCATAAGTAAATAATATTTTAGACTAATATGTAACCAAATGCTTAATGTTTATTTAAATAGTATGGAACAAAATAAATATGATTGGATGAATTCATGGTCAAGTTGTATGCAATTGAATGCAATGCTTCTATTCATAAAAGTGAAGAGGATAAAATTATTGATTGAAGTTTCTTGTGCAACACACCTTGATCATTTTTTGTGGTGACAAGGACGCTCATGCATGAGCATTGTAGGCCAATGGTTGGATCTTTGTCTTTTATTATTATTGAATATGGACATCGAAAGTTTGTTCATATCATCTATTGTTTGGATGGTTTTGTAAATATGAAATTTTGGAGTTAAGTGAAGTGGTGGTTATTGTGAAGATAAAGGTTAAGTGTAAGTTAGAATGATTTCTCAAAAATGTGGTAAATGGGATAAAGTTATTATAAAATTCATTTTTATCATCTATCTTTTGGATGGTTTGTAAATATGAAATTTTGGCGTTAAGTGAAGTGGTGGTTATTGTGAAGATAAAGGTTAAGTGTAAGTTGGAATGATTTCTCAAAAATGTGGTAAATGGAATAAAGTTACTATAAAATTCATTTTTACTTTTTACGATTTATAATATTTAAGATATAAAAATGATATTATGCAAAGATATCATTGTATAGTTGTCATAGTCTCCCATAGTAATCAAGTGGTATATGAAGTCCCAATGTACCTCATTTCAAAAATATGATGTCATTTTCTCAAAATGCATATACCTTTATTGAAAAAGATGACTTACAAGGTGACAACATTACAAACATTGAATAAGATAATATGCATTTTCTAATATGCTTTGGTGAAGATGACTTACAAAGTGACAACATTACAGACATTGAATAAGTTAATATGCATTTTCTAATATGCTTTGGTGTTTGAGAAAGAATATTCACCATTCCAAAGAAAGACACCACAAAGGAATTTCGGATACTTAATATATTAAATTTATTTATTATTATAAAATTTGTAACTCTTTTGCTTTAAAAATCAACATAGATGCATTTAAACTTTATATAGTTTCATTTTTGTTATTATGCTTTGACCACTCTAATAATTACAAATCAAACTTAAACTTATTAGTATTTTTATTTCAATTTTTTAAGATAAATTAATTTTCTTATCATCATAAAATTAATTAATTTTTACAACCTCTTAACTTACACAAATTACCTTTTTTTTCCAAGGAAAAAAACGTAATTTCATTAAAAGTTAATCAAATTACATAATGTATAAGAGCTTCAAGGAGCCCTTTCTGGAAGTAAGCTTTTCAATAGTGTTTTCAAGCTCTAAAGTGAGAGCTCTATATCCCATCTTAATTGCATTCAAAGTGTCAACATAATCGCTATATAAGGAATATCGGTGTGTCCAGCAGAAAAAGAGAAGAAAACAATAGATCAGATGTTTTGTGTTCCAAGTCCTTCGATGAACGACCTATGATAGTATTCATGGAAAGTATCATTGTCCTGCTCCAAAATTTTCCATTGGCCAAGAAGTAGTGTCAAGCCATGTTTTGATAAGAGGTCAGCCTCCCAGTTTCGTTCCCTGTAGACATGTTGACATGTGAAATTTCCAAACATTCCAATTAGTCTCAATATTTCTTCTAACATTGTGCATAAGATTAGATTGTGACACCTCTGCAATTGATTTATCCAATTTATGATAATCATGGAGTCTCCAAAAATTTGAAGATGTGTGTAGTGTTTTTCCAGTGCAAAAATAAGGAGCAGTTTTAAAGCAAATAGTTCAGCAAAATTGTTTGTGTCGCGGCCCAGCCCCATGTGAATCTTGTAAAAGTGGGTTTTTGATAGGAACATGATCGCTCCCACACCACATATGTCATTTTGTGATGCTACATCAAAGTAGGCCCAAGACTGTGTGGGATTTATGAGTTCTTTAGTGATGATTTGGGGAATAGGAAGATACTTCTCCCGCGGAAAGTGGGAAAGTATAGAAATGTTTCGATTTACTAGGATGGTGGGGGTAGTAGTTTTTCCTTGGAAGATCAGTTGATTCCGTGCGATCCAGATGCCCCATATAGAAATCAATGGTAAGGCACGAATATATGCTATGTCCCGTGTTTTGTGCCAATTTTTCCACGCCTCTTCAACAGTAGCCCCCACCCACGAGCCAGCTGCCGAGTGTATGAGTTTCAGCTCAGACCATAGTTTTTTAGTGAAAAGGCAGTGAAGGAAGAGGTGGGAGGTTGTTTCCAAATCCTGTTTGCAAAGAGTACACCAACCCGGGCCCTCAATATTTTTTCTCTTTATGCGGTCCCAAGTAGGAATCCTGTTTGCAATCGTGCACCACATAATTTTTTTTTATTTTGATAGACAGTGTGATTTCCAAATCTTTTGCCACCACCATTTTATCTTGATATTTTGTTGCTTTTGCTCCATCAACAGTTTGTATCCCAATTTTGGAGTATATCTTCCATTTGAGCTTAGCGACCAAATAAGTTCATCAAAAGAGTCGGTGATACGAACATGTGAGAGTCTCAGTGAAATTAGATATTCATTCCACTCGTTGTTAAAAGCGACCGGGAGATCCAGGTCCTCCAGACTCCTCCATCCTTGATGCCAGAAGGTGGTAGAAAGAGGGTCTGCAATTTGATTTAGATGAAAAATACCTTATTGTTGTAGAAGATGAATGAGTGGATCCGAGAGTATATGTTTATTTTGACACCCGAGCCACGGGTCCCAACCAATACGAATTTGTGCATCATTTCCCACCCTCCAAGCAAGCCCCTGTGTAATGAGTGGTAAAGAAGCCAATACCGCTTTTGTTGGCTGCTTATATTGTTCTTGAGGTTTTCTAGAAAGACTCAGGTTCTGCGTAGTTTGAGGAACCAACAAAACCCCTTTTCATTGGCCCTTTCGGAAACAACCTACGAACAGACTGAGGTCTCACCCGAGGTGAAGTAATGGGGAGGTTGCGGAATTAGGTTTCCACAACCGGGTGATGCGCACTTCAACACATTGGTGAGCAGCGCGATACAGGACTCGCGCTGCGAACTGGAGACAACGCGAAGATCACTTCTTCTCCGGTAATGCTTATGTTATCGCGCATCCAAGGACTACGCGATGCGGAACAAAGGCTTAATACCGGGACATCGCAACAGAGGACTGTGCTTTCTCTTTAACACTTATACACTTTGATAGACTTTACTTAGTGTAAAATGACGCATTTAACAAGCATAATAAACTGCAACCCTCATGACTTTAAACAATATGATGGATTGCAATGTAACTGCGCACTTTCGGTGCTGCGCTCAGGGAATCACACTATACAGACTTCGTTGGTTTAAGTGTTTGCTCGATCAACTTATGCATTCATCTGACGTAGAAATACTTGGGCATTTAACATTCATTCACATATGTCAATACTTAACATATTATTCCCATCATTATCCTTATGGCGAATACATATAAAATAAAGAACACATGAACTCATAAACAAGATCTTAACCATTCATCATAAGCAAATACATAGATGCAACACATAATCAATCACATAACACATAATTTAACGTGGTTCGCCCCTAGGATGGGAGCTACGTCCACTGGAAATTTTGTTATATTATCAATGGGAAGGGTACAACAGTTCCAGTCTATGCACTCAACTGCAGACTCTCTTCTCTCTTCAGTAGGTCTCTGCGCACGTAGCTTGCAGAGCCTATTTAAAATCTTCTCTCAACAGAGATCACTCTTCTACAATATTCAAAATGAGACTAATGGAGATTCAACCCTTTCCCTTACAAAATATGCCCTTTTATAGATCTTGCCCGTAGGTCACATCTTTACAATCAAGTGGGCCAAAACCCTAAGGTTAGCCAAAATTGGCGCGGTTACCTGCTGACTCAGTCTGTCTCAGTTGACAGTTGCTCCACACGCTTATGGTCGTTTTGCTGGACCACTCGCAGCTCACATGCCCTTTGACATCCGCAGTCTTCACAAAATGGTTATACTGCATTGTGGCGTGTTTCTTTCCTCCCCTCTGGCCTTCCTGTTGCTGTCGACCTCGTGGCTTAGCTTCTAACTGTTTTCCTCCACTCCAACTAACAGGTCACTTTCATCTCCTTCACGCTGCTCCATACCCATTCCTGGGAATCAAGGAGTCACTTACCCAAACAGGTTGCTTTCACAACTCGAACTTTCCTTATATTCTTTACCAAAAGTAGGTGCTCTACTGGCACTGCGCGGTGCTACCACTTCGCGGAGGTGGCACTTAGTCGCGCGGTTCTTATCTTATCGGTACTGCGTTGCGCTGTAACTTCACAACTCCCCAAAACTATCTTGACAAAAATGCCTTGTCCTGAGCTGCGTTGTAACTTTGTAGCTCCAAAACTGTGTTGCACAAAAATGCCTTACTTGGGCTGAGCCCAATAGGCCCCTAACACTTACATGTGGCTTGTCCCCGAGCCACTTTCCACTTCTTGTTCTATGAGCTGCGCTTCCTCTTGGGGAGCTATCTTAGAAAACTCTTGATATGTTGCGCTTAGCTTAGAAATTGTATCCTTGGCATCCTGTTCAATTGCTTTGACAGTTTCTAACACATATGGTGTTAAGTCATCCTGAGTTTTCTCTTGCACTGAATCCTGTGCGTCGCGGATTTCCCTCCATTTTTATTCAATCTCTTGGGAGATAGCATGGGATTCTTCTTGTAGGGGCTGCGATTTATCTCCAGCTTCAGCCTCCCTTTCACTTAACACTTGAAGTTCCCTCTTTAATTCTTTGACTTTTGGAAATCTGCGGAGTCTATCTTTTGGTTATAGGGTCTTCATCTCCACGTTCAGGGCGTCTAACGCTACCTGCTTTTCCTGCAACTGGTTTGGACCTCCAGTAGCCTAGGGTCCTCTTGCAGCGTAGTAAACACTCTTATTGCTTCGTCCAACAAGTTTTGACACTTAGCCACTTCATTGGATATGCTTTCTGCAACAACTTGTAGTTCTGCTACTCTAAGCTCTTGCTGATTCGGTGGTGTCTTCATAGGATTCTGTGCTTCCCAAGCGGCAAGCTTTGCTTGATAATCAATCTTGATGCCTTTCATTTCAGCTTTAAGATCGCTGACTACAGAGCCGATCTTCTTTATAGTGTCTGTGAGCTCTGGCTACTCATCTCATTTTGGTATCTCCGCGTAGAATGCAGCGACAGTCTGCTATATTCTTCTTCGCTGCTCCTGTTCGCTTTCAAGTGCCTTATCCTTCTTTACAGTTGTTTCCTGCAACTGTCTATAATTTGATTGTAAGTCATGGTGCTGGTTCAAAGTGACCATGTCTCTATCGTGTATCTCCTCCACAACTAGTAGGTGCAGATTGTGTATACCTTCCAGGGGCAACATAGCAATATCAATGTCCACATGCTCTACCCTCTGCGTGCCCGCAGCTATTTTGCCGCACGATAAAATGACATTGAGTGGATCAATGCGGACGATGCGCGGCTTTGGTGCCATGGTTAGGGATAAGGGTGTTTTCTTTGGCTACGAAGTGTCCCTTGACCTTCCTTCCGACTCTGATTCTCAAGTCAAATCCAAGTCGCGCTGGAGTTGCTCAAATTTCGTTGCTATGCCTTGCAGTGCAGTGAGATTCTGCTGGAGACTTGCTTGTATCTCCTCATTCTTAGTGTCTTTGAGGTTCGGGATGTCTTCTAGATGCGTGGTGATCATGGATGCAATCATCTCATAATCGTCATCATGTAGCTTCGCGTCCAATTGGCCCTTTGAATCTTTCTGTTTCTTTTTCTGGACTTTCTCTGGCACTGAGCTTCTGGGCTCCTTCCTTTTTCCTGTTAGTGACTCTTCAACAACCGTTGTTGGTATCGGATTACTTTCGTTTGAGTCACTTTCGATGACCATTGGTCCTTCGACTTTCCATTCATCTAGCCATTCTTTCATAATGAGGTTGATATCCGCTTCGTCCATGTGATAGTTCCCTTGGAACCATTCTAGGTTCTTTTTCTGTGCCTTTGCTTAAATATAAATGGATTGCATGTCAGCTCGAAAATTTAAAGTGTGGATATACTTGGATGTTACCTATTTGGAGACGCGCGGTGTGCGAACAATCACATCGCACAACTGTTTAGAATGCGTGAATAGAACTTTATTGGATGCGCGTTGTCTTTCTGGTATCAAATTGGCCCAGAGATTCGCATATATGGTCCCTCGACAGTCATTGATGTTAGAAGTAATACCAACATAATGCCTTGGCTCCTTCCATCCTATAAATGCAATAAAAACCATCAACCAACTGTAATGGAAAGAAGCACCATTGACCTGAGTTTCACGGACATCATCCAGAAACTCGTTTAGTAGATATTGGCACCAGTTAAATCTTTCGCCCTGCGCTGCCTTTGCACCAAGGAGCACTGCGTCGGTTGGTACCTCTGTAGGTATGGCTTTTTGCAATATTTTTCTAGATAGCAGTTATACTACAAACCACGTAGCATCATCTTTTATATTGTCCGTGACGAACCCTCTTTTTCCTTTCGGGATACTGTGAGTTTCTTTCATTTGCGCGACAATTTACTTATCCCTGGTTTTGTTGGCAAAGTACTTTTTAGGGTTCTCTCCTCGCTTGCTTAACCCTGTGATGCGATGGATCAGGTCAACATTTCTGTCCATCCAAAGGTAGCTTTGGTGTGTGCGAGATATGAGCGTGCGCACCACCGCATTAAGTTTTGGGCTTTGGTCGAAGTGCGGGAGCCTCAATAGGTTCACCAACCCCGATTCGATAACTTCAGACAACCAGCTCTACGTAACCAACAATGGGTTGTTCTTCACATCCATCTTCCAACACATATATCTATCCGACTGAAATTGTGGGTATTTTGGCTCGTCTGGATCCTTCTGCTGTTGCAGCAAGTCGTAATCTTCGAACTTACAGTCTGCGATCTTACCCAACATATTTGCTTTTGGTTTTACATGTTTGGATATGGGTGGAAGTGGTATCTCGTACTTGGCGTTTCTGGAGAACTTTACCTCCGGTGCATCTGTTGTGCGCGGAGAGATATACTTTGGCGTCAAGGTTAATGGCAGCTCCTTATCCCCTGGTGGAACTTTTGGTAGCTTGGAGCCCATTACGTTCACCTTAAATTTCTCAACTACGGGTTCCTTACCCTTGCTTTGCATTTGTGTAGAATGTCGTGGTGAACGGCGTGAACCTTGTCCTTGTTCTGTAACAACCTTCTTAGCAGGGGTTCTCATCAACCCTTCAAACTCAGTTTGCTTAAACACCCTCACAGTTTGCTCAACTGTGGATTCTTGCTCAACTGTAGAATCGTCAGACATTCACTCGAATGTTCTCTGCAGACTCATGGGATAACTGAGCACTCACTGGAAACAGATTGAATTATGGTGTGTGGAAAAATTTCAGAGTTTCGGTAACGCCCACGAGTCTAGACATAGCAATATATATAGGCGTAGTCGGCCTTGGTCGCGCTCATCAACGGCTAGAAAAGCATTAAATGGCATGTCTGTTGGCCAAATCCGTTGAGGATCCGGGTCCTTTCCTTCATCAATTCCTTCAGAATGGCTATTTTTTTGTTTAATGCTCAAGCGGTCGTCGGAAAAATCATTGTATAACGGCTAGTTTTCCGATCGACATTTTAATGGCTAGTTTCTTGGAACGTTGCATCGAACTGCGTGGTAGGTTGTTACTATCCCGACGCAGTTACTTCGCGGTGACGTGCTTCTTCGTTCTGAACTTTGTATGTTTCCTGTTCTATTTGATCCGTGCAACTACATTTTGAGCTTCGTAATGTGCAATTTTTCTTTCCTTTTCATTTTCGTTTATTTGCGCAGCTTCACTACTCGACTATTGCTACGCGGTACATGCATCCTTTCCATCAAACTTCGTGTATCAGACCAAAACTGTGTACAAAATCTGCCCAATTTCTTGTGCCCAATTTCAACTGTACTTGACACTTAGAAATTTCCTTCTCTTTTGATCACTGAGGGTTCTGCGAAGTAGGACTATCTCAATAGGGTTTTAGTCTACTTCCATTAACCAGACCTGGTAAGTTATCTCCAGCTAACGTGGCTAACTGAATTGCGCCACCATTAGTAACATGCATAACAGTATATGGCCCAAGCCATAACAATATATGTCAAGAGAATCTCTACATTTTTATATTTGACAGATCGTGTGTATATATGTATGTATCGGAGGCGAACTCTCTTACGAAGGGAAGTTGTTGGACTGTCATTCTTGAAGAGCAACTTGCATCAAAATATTACTTGACAGAGAACGACTGTTTGATCTTTGCCTTATTTAATCTCTGCATTATAGTCTTTACATTATAATAGTTGATCCTTACATGATAGTAGTTTGACTTTTGTATTATAGAGTTTTGCTTGCACAGAGTCGATCTCTGAATAGATCATGCGATCTCTAAGAGAGATTATTTGATAATGCGATCTTTGCATCTTCCTATTTAATAGAATTTTATTTAAACTCTGTATAACGCATATGAGAGATGCGACCTCTACATATTCTCATTCGATAGAAATCTATATACTTAAACTTTGTAGATGCATCATATGATTTTACACTCTGTGGATGCGACCTCTGTAGCATATACTTAAACTCTGTAGATGCATCATATGATTACACTTCGTGGATGCAACCTCTGCAACATATACTTAAACTCTGTAGATGCATTATATGCTTACACTCTATGGATGTGATCTCTGCATCATATCCTTAAACTCTGTAGATGTATCATATGCTTACACTCTGTGGATGCGATCCCTGCATCATATACTTAAACTTTGTATAGTGCGGGTTGGAGATGCGATATCTCTGCATTTGTTCTTTTGATATAATCACCCTAGGGTTTTTCAATTGGCATGCCAACGGTGTGTTTAACTTTTAGTTTGGTGATCTCAACAATGAAAGAATCCACCCTAGTGTGCTCCAAATGGGTATGTTAGTATTGTGTTTGACTTTTTGTTGTGCGATCTCATCCAAGAGATCCATCTTAAGTAATGTTTAAAATGGATTTATTTTACATCTCAATAGTAGGGTTGTAATACCCCAAATGCTAGACTTTAACCCCTTTTATATTTTGCTAAGTATTATTTTATTTTACTTAGGTGACATTATAAATTTGAAAATTTAATTTCTGATGACCAGTTGGGACCAACACATTAATAAGATGGGAGTCACAGTACCTTATGGTTGGAGGATAAATTCCAATTAAAATAATAATGAGAAATTATTATTGGAGAAAATGGTAAACCCTAAAGAAAAGATTAGGGAGAATAATGAAATTAAAGAAATAAGAAAACGAGAGAATTCACACCAAAGAGAATAAAAAGAGAAAAGAGGAACTCATTCACATATTATCATGATCATTATCACACAAGAGAGAAATGGGAGCTAGGAATAAAAATAACCAGATCAAATGAAGACAAGAAAATGGGGGCAGTTTTGTAGCACAAAACTGAATCAGAACAAGAGAAATCATAGCAACTGGGTATAGCTTGGAACACTTGGTTGTGTTCATGTAGGAGAACTACCACAAGCTTGCAGGAGCACTACAATTACTCTAAATAGGATGTGATTGACTGATTCTCTTAATGGTTGAGACTTAAAAGTCCCTAGAGCATCCTAGAGCTTAGGAGCACTGAGTTGGATGTTGGGTTGTCTGCTGCCACATAAATTTTATAAATAACTTGGGGAATAAGTTAAGGGAAAATAAAATATAAACTCTGAACCAGGGGGACTGTGAACTCAGCTCGGGAGTGACCTGGAAGCAAGGAGAACTTGCTGGTCAAAGGCTGGGAGGTTTGTGGTTAGGTTCCACTGGTCATCAGAATACAAATAAGTTTATATGTTGCACTTATATGATAACTTTTATAGAACAATTGTTATGATTTGTTTATGTATATTCCTGATTTACTATTGAAAGGTTTGTTTACTAGATCTGATCAAATTCATATTGTTATATTGAATTTATGAGTATGGATCTTACATAAACTATTAGGTCTCTGTAGTATGGTACAGATTGGTGATCTAATTGCAATACCTGTAATATTCATAGTTTATGTTTGATGTAAGAATGAACACGTTCTTTGTGTAGTAGGTAGACAGAGTTATATTATAAATAATGATATATAATCTTGAGATAGGTTTTATCGAATGGTCATTATTTATATTCTACCCTATGGATATGTTGAATGTATTTTAAATAGAATACGTTTCTTTTTATTCAACATATCCCATTACAGATAGAGCACATGCCTCTCATATTTATGGTAGAAATGAGGCAAACATGTAAACCGTGAGGTTTACATGTCAAGCCATTATATTATATAAAATTGTTATTCTATTTGTATAGATAAACAAAAGGGATTATTGTAAACAGAATATTTCCTGTCTTTTTACAATCAAGCAAAACCCCGTGAATATATAAATGAGTTATATCTACAATTAATGGGTTTTCCATTACTCGATAGAGTCTATATGTTCCTATTGACTCTATACATATGAATAACATGTAATATTCAACATGGAACTCAGATTTGTTTATATCGAATCTGTAAATAAATACATAGCATTTAATATTCAGTATGGAACTCGATTTGGTTTCCCTTTCATTTGTAAACAATTACTATTTAATTTTCAGGATGCATATTATATTTCAAATGCATTTTTATATTGGTATGTGCATGCCATTACTCTCGGCATGGGAGCTCGACTCCATAGTCGAGCAACGACTTCATTGTTTGAATACCAAATCATGATACAATGAATGGAACCAACACTTATGCAATGTTTATAGAAGGTAAACGTTGTATGCATTCACACGCAGGAAAGGTTTATTACCCTTGGTTCCACGATTTTTATACAGTATGCATATTTCCACAATTTACACCGTAAGTATTTTAAACAAACCATGCTGCGTATAAAAATGAATGTGAATTTATCTATTGCAGCTAACATTTATATATGTATATACTGCTCGGGGAGCTTTTGAAAACATATTTCAAAGAATAACAAACAAGTGCTATAAACAATGTTCCATGCAATGCTTCATGTTTTTATAACCATTTCGAATATAAAGAATGGATGCACAAACAACATGGCGAATCATTAAAAACGATTTCGTTTCCATTCAAAGCTTGGAACCATAACATTTAAACATCCCCGAGACAGAGTTCGAATGACCAACGAATACTTAAGCGTTGTCTTGAAAATTTATAACATGTTTACCAACAATTAACTATTTTTACACAAGTCTGCGTGGTTGTACGAATTACATCTTAAGGCCGTGAAGACCATCCTCGCAGAGTTAAGCGTGATGCCTCAAAAAACTAGGTCGGCGGCCATTTCCTTTTCAACAACGAAAGCAAAAACCCTAGTTAATGTTTTAAGTAACTCAGCCCCCACAACGGGATAAACCCCACCCGAGGCATGCGGGTTGGGCGAATTACCTGGCCAGCTGGAGAACCCTTCTTCATGCTCGACGTCGGTTATGGGAGTCACCACGAGTGCTCCCAACCTCCACCATCTCCTTCTTGCCTACACAGGAAGGTTAAAACGGAGTTACTATCGTAGTAAAAACTTGTAAACCAAATATTTACCATAATAAACACCGTATGAAATGGGACACGTTACCTTTGGTAGAGCGAAGGCACAACGGTGCTTCACCTGCACAAGGATAGACATCAATGAAGGTTAGACTCTACAGGAAGTAATAATCAATGGACTTAAAGTATTGAAGTTTACATGCAGAGTGTTGAATTGGCTTACCTTCGCGGGCGTGGGTGATCCACAAAGCTCCTTCCTTTATTGTTCTTTGGCTCACAGTGGCGATGATCCCTCCCACTGTATGTCATAGCGTGAACCTTCTGCGCAGAGCAGAAGCTCTCTGTGCAAGACCCCGACGTAGCAACAATGAAAACTTTCGAAGACCAACCCTTACCAATTGCTGCATTACCGGGGCTCAAAGGTAATGGTCACCTCTGAAACCGGTCTCTAAGAAGTTACTGCCAGTCCCGTGGAGTGGATGGGCGCGAAAACCACGACGAGCTCCACAACGAGATCAACGGTGTTGATGTTTCCCGAATGCCCATAAACCCAAGTTGGATCGAAATCAACGGTCAAGAGCAGTTTGATAATTTAATTGAGCCTGTAGAGAGTACGCAGTACATCACTGAACGTGGCATCATGAAGTTAAGGTTTGACTGCGAAGTGGGGAACTTCATTAATGGAGTCGACCAATCGGGACCACATCGACTTAAGCCTTACACGCATTAGTATTGGAACATTTAAAAGTGTCGAGTGTCTTCACATACTTGCCACAGCGGCAACCCAAGCCAGGGTTTAAAACGTGAGATGTGGAAAGTTCAAGCCTGCATGGCACAACCACATCACCAACTCGATCACACTTGTAACATGGACCAACCATCGTGCTATTTTATCCATGCGTATTATATCATATATGGTATGTTCAATTACGTAGCCTTGATTCACTTTTGCGTGGCTTATTGAGACCAACATAGGCTAACATAGGCTAACATAATTGTCTGTTGAAGGACGCAAAGGAAAAATTTTACTCCCCATTTCCTCAAAATCACACTGCGGATTTGGATGTGTTACAATTTCTATCTACTCCTTTAAAGTCTCTCTAACAGCTTCACATAGGCCCTTTTCCATATCTAATTGTCCCAAGGGGGGAGCTTCATTTGCATCAAATGACATGTGTAAGAAGGGGGTTGTCCCATGAAATCCGTAGCCCAATTCCATCTTGTGTATGTCTTATTATCTCTACAACTTCTACGACTTCCACAAAATTGCATTAATATACATATCCCAGCACAACTCATCGTTTGTATATCTTATCATTATCTCTACGACTTCCAGAAAATTGCATATCCCAGCAAAACTTTTAAAGAAAAAAGGCAGACATAATACAAAGCCCAGCACAGAAATAATACAAATCTTTAAAATTGCAGAAATATACATATCCCAGCACAACTTTTAAAGAAATAATACAAATCTTTAAAATTGCAGAAATATACATATCCCAGCACGAAAAAGGCAGACATAATACAAATCCCAGACCAACTTTCGAGAAAACATGGAAGTCATATCATCGAATGTGGAGATGCGGGGTATCGATCCCCGTACCTCTCGCATGCTAAGCGAGCGCTCTACCATCTGAGCTACATCCCCCGATGAATGTTATCTTACCTGCATTGTTAAGATTTATAATATGCCGGAAAATATCGAAAGCTTAGATGTTAATTATAACCTCAACATGTAGTCACATTTTTAGTGCTTACTGAGCCGTAATGAGAGCAGGCAAAGGCAAAATTATGGTAAAAATATAAAATGTAATGTGTGTGGCCTGGTAAAATGGTGTGTCCGTGTCATATCAAAAAACCAGAAATCGCCGTTGCCGGGGATCGAACCCGGGTCACCCGCGTGACAGGCGGGAATACTTACCACTATACTACAACGACTTACCACTATACTACAACGACATGAATGTGTTAGAGTTGACCTTTGTTTTATCCAAATTATAATTACCATATAAAGAAAATTAGAGTTAGGCAGCCCAATTTCTTTGGGCGTGATACGTAATTGAGCGAACAGAGAAGAATCCCTCGCTTCTTCTAACGGCGACCACTAACTAGTACCCTTACTCTCGCTCTTTTCTTTCATTTATCGAGAATTTTAGCCGACTATGAGTAGCAAAAATGAGTGCACTAGGAATAATATTTTTGAATATCTTAATTTTTGAATATTTATATTTAAAAAAAAACTAAAAAACAATTAAAAATAACTTAAAAAAAATTCAAAGAATGGACAAAAAAGACAAAATATCTTAATTTTTGAATATTTATTTAAAAAAAAAACTAAAAAACAATTGTGAATAACAAAAGTTTCTTTTTACTTGAGTATTAGGAAGGGTTTGGAAAATAAAACTTGAAAAAGAATCAAGCAAAATACAAAAGTCTCTTATCTTATTTTATTTGAATACATAAATTATAGCCATTCATTTTAGTAACATTGATTTTAATCATAAATAAATATATTCATTACAATTGGACTTCTTGTATAGCTTGAACACATAATATAACGTTGGGCTTTTGTAATATTTTTCATTAAAGCTAAAATAATATTTAAAATGAAACTTTGTATTGAAAACAAAATGCAATTAATTATCTATTCATTGTTTCTCAAGTTTTCTAAACATGTATTCAAGAAAGCTTAATGTTTACACTACATAAGGGTTTGTTGAAGTTTAACTCTATTAACAAACCTGAGAGTATGGAGAGACCATTTATCAATTATGTTCCAAGCACTTCTTATTGGTTTCAAACAAAAATTAATGAAATCTATTCAATAGAACACTAATGATGATGTCGATGATGATGACAATGAAGATCATCATAATGATGATGGTGATGATGATGATGATTATATATATCTATATGTGTGTGTGTTTATGTATATGTATGTAATTGGTTCTCTCTCTCTCTCTCTCTCTCTCTCTCACACACACACACACACACACACACACACACACACACAATATATATATATATATTAAAAAACAACAATTTTAAAAGGCTATAAAATATAAATATAAATATAAATCGAAACATAAAAACAAAAACAAAAAATCGCCATACCTGTTGTTACCTAGTGTTACCTCCCACATTAATAGATACCATACCCTCAGCAGAGAAGAGACCATACCCCATACCCCGATGAACCCATACACTAGCGAGTAGAGAGCATACCTTGACAAGCTTCTCTAACCCCAACGACGACAACCATGACACCCACGCGAGCAGATCAAATCAATGACACCCACATCACCCATGTGAGCAGAGCAAAGTGCAAAGGACTAGGGTTAGCCCAAAATGGCTCCAAATCCCTAAGTTGAAAACCACTATTTTTATTGTGCTAGCAACATCTTCAAGGTCATGAACTCATGGTGGCTCTGCAAATTTTCCTTCATTTGTGTGTGTGTGTGTTGCTTGAGTGGTAGTGGTTTTGGATTTTCATGAGTAGCATATGATGAGATTAAGGAATTGATAGTTGGGAGATCGAATCCAATTGCCACCACTATAAAACTTATCCATGCCTTGATTAGAGTTGGCACCATGAGGAGGACTAATGCAACCCATGGGAGTCTAATTGCATTTCCTTCACATGTTATGTGATACAAATTCAATTTCAGGGATTCATAATATCACCCTCTTTTTTCCCTCTTTTTTGCCCTCACTTAACACTAGAGTCATTTTCAAGGGTCGTTGGAGGGGACTAAACCCATTGTCACACTAGATTACCAAAAAGGGAGTAACCAACCCCCTCCTGCTAAAAAATTTTCCAGACATCACAAGCAACTGAGTCCCTTGCAAGAAAATAGAAGCATTCAGTTCAAATTTATGATCTACAGATTCATGCAATTTCTCCAAATGTTGAGTGGTGGACTCTAAGCATCTATCTTGATCAAATGCACCAGTTGATCAATCTAAAACGGGTTTGTCCTATCAGTCAAGGTGTTTCAACTTGCCATTAATGAAATGCCCCAATCTCATGATATTGTTCCTATTAGTAATCTAGAATTGGTTTTTTGAAATGGTTAGTGGCTTTGTCATTTAGATTGCTAGAGTGGACGTTATGAATTTCACTAGTGGTCTATACTTCTATGAAAGGAACAAACCTATTTT
Organism: Larix kaempferi; assembly: GCA_027924585.1. Lineage (NCBI taxonomy): Eukaryota > Viridiplantae > Streptophyta > Pinopsida > Pinales > Pinaceae > Larix > Larix kaempferi. Next base: position 3,967,527 of record BSBM01000410.1, read on the forward strand.
TATGGACTAAACTGAGCTTGGAAGTTATTCTAATATTCCATGCATACAATCACTTTTTTTGGAACGTTTTACATACATATCACATTAATAGTAAGACCAAAACATAAATTGGACACTGCACCTTAAATATGCAGTTAATAATGGTGCACAGGCCCTTTGATCAGAAAGCATAACTTGAAATACAAGAATGAAGGCAAACCTTTTGGAGATACTTTCAATCAAAATATGTTAACTTCAAGAATATAAGTATTGGGATGTAAGTTTTACTTGGTTAGTTAGATGAATGATTATTTATCAATATCTTTAGTAACTAAGTTGTGATCTCAAGTGTTATCTTATTATATCATATTTTCCTATCTGTTTACTCAAGTCAAGTTTTAGGGGGATACTAGTGTTGTAAGCCCATCTTGTCTTGGTGACCTGTGACCCTTTATGGTACACCTAGCTGATTGTATCCCAATAACGATCAACAAGAGGTAGATTTTTTCTATGAGATAGTATGAGGATGAGTCTCCCCCATGCGACCGAACTATGCATTTCCTATGCATGTGGTGAATTTGAATTCTTGATGATGCGATGTAGTATGCACTAATGTGTTAGATCACTAGATAATGGACCTAATATTCTTATGACCATGACATAGGAACTTTCGGTGCTTAAATTTTTCTTTGTTAGATGATGGTGTGTCGGAGTTTACACCACTTTCCATTTCCATTTGTATCAACAACTCATAGATGTTTAACAATTCCCTTCAACCCAAACAATCTTCTAGGTTCCTTATCTAATATCCAAAAACTCAATAAGAAGCCGCATGTTTATGTCTTGAGTTTTAGCATACATAAAATGGATTTAATGTGGGACCTACATCTAAACCCACTTATAACACTCCATGTGAGATATTACTAGCTAAAGAAGCTCAACACACACAAATAGAGGACACTTCTAAAAAACTAAGAAACCTAAAATGGATAGAAAACCCAAGAAAATGAAGGCCACAACTTCTATAGATTCAAAGGAGAGTTTTCTTGAAATTGTAGAAGTGATATCTCTTCTTTTAGATGAGATATGTAAGATGTTTTTGGCCCTAAACAACATTCAATCTATTTCATCATTGTCGCAACCTTTATCTCAACCCATAAAACAAGCCTTTTGTGATTCCCTACCCGAGTCTCATTTCTCTTTTGACTTAACAAACCCACCTAATAATGATCATATTTATTGTTAAGAAGAAGAGCCCCTTTCTATAATTTTTCAAATCATAGATAGATCACTTGGGGAAGCAAACAATCTTGGAAATTGATCCTCCCTCACAACTCCCTCACAGTCAGAAATTGATCCTCCCTCACAACCAAAAATTGATCCAATATTTTGGAAGCATCAAACCTCCTACCTATGGTCCAGTTCTTACCCCTTCTTGGAGTTGCAAGTCAAAATTGGGAGGAGAGTGGACATGCTCATGGTTAGTTTTAGTAATGTCTAAATGTTCAATGTGAGGTTACACCATATGAACTTATTCACTAGAAGGTTGTGCACCAATTGCCTCTCTAATTTCACCCAAAGTATAATTATCTCCAAGGAAATCCATAGTTGTCTCCTCATCCACAACAACTTGTCTTGATGGAACAACCATTAAAGCTTCAAAAGATGTTGGAATTGGATTGACCTCTATTTAAATCTTGCAATTCTCGTGTGGTGATGGAGTAGAAAAAATGGTGGAATACTAACAACTAAGCAATATCATCATAAATGGATCTATGGGTAATTTAAAGCCTCTATACAAATATAGGCACCATTTCTAATATTTGCATAGTAGTATTTGATATCAAGTTAAATTGTGGTGAGCAAGGCATCATGTTTGGCCCTAGATTCCTATAGGCTTCATTTATGGGCCAAACCCTTTCGGTTATATTAAAACCTATCACTTAGGTCCTTCATGCAACCTACAATGACTAATCTAAAACCCTTGAGAGGTTGGTTGTGGTGGTTTGAGTCATCCTGTTTTTCCCTGATTGATCTGAAGCTTTGTTTATGGGATAAGGCTTGTGTCTCTTCACCAAGTCTTGCACAGTTCCTTTTTTGTATCATCAACAAGTTTTGCACCATGCTACATGTTTTTTTTTTGTAACTAGGGGAATCGACAACTGGGAAGGGGCTGGTACTCGCGTGACACGGGGTACAGGGATCCAATCCCATCCGCTACCACTATACTCCTAGGTGCACCCACACATCCCGCAATCATGGGGCATGGGTAAGCCGGGGTGATTTGAACTCGTGACCTCCATTTACAACATTTCCTTCATAACAAGGGAATCGTCGGTTGAGCTACACCCCTGCGAGCACCATGCTACATGTTATCACCAGTTAAGGTATTTGTGAGTTTCATCCTTGTTTGGAACATATGTATTATGTCACCTTTCCCTATCCTTTGTAGGTACCATTGGGTCTTGAATCCCATCTCACCCATCTAACCAAATTTGTTAGCATGGCCCTAAAGTCTCTCTCATCTCATCCTTTTGGGTTCATCACCTCGTTCATTGAATTCCACTCATATTTATTTTGGCTTAATCTCTATGGTCTCCAGTACACTCTTGACATTACACTCTATTTATCTTACACATTGACATTTGGTTGAGCTATCTCATTAGAGTTCATGGCCAGTACCCAAACTAGTCATCCTTTTAGATTCGTTCAAGGGAAGTCTTGTGTCTCATACCCCTCAAATCCTTATCCCATTATGTTGGAGGCTTGTTTATGTAGGTTGTTGTAAATTTACACTTTTCATATAAATGAAGAGGAAGGGTTTCATTTTTTGAATGGTTTTTTGTATAGAGGAAAATTTAGCATTCTTCATATAACATTATTACACTAGAAAACACATATTTTCATGTTGATATTGTATGTACATCACATGCATAGAATAATTAAATGGATGAAATCATAATCACATGAATAACATAATTACACTAAAGCTATAAACTCTAAATTAGATCTTTCATGTATTCATACGCATTGGTGATATTATGTAAATGGTTGCTTTGGCTTGAAGAAAATATTTGCTCCTTGTAGTCAAGCTCAAAATCCACAAAAGTAAAGGTAAATTTGTTTTTTTATCTATAATAAAATTAGTGTAAGTTGATATTGGTAATATACAATATATATTAACTTTAGGCTTGCAAAGTGTTCAATTTCTTTTCATGCAGTTTCATTTCCTTGTCATTTGCATTCACTTGTTGTACACACCACTTTTGCAGACATGTTTCACACCTTAATTTAAACATCACTTGGTTCATGAGCCCAAGTGGAGCCTAAAAATAAAGACTAATCTACACTAAATTCCTCACTCGAGTGCCAAAAGGAATTTTGTAGCTAGGTTAGGCCTTTGGGTATAGGCATCCAAATTATTCCCCCCAGTCACTATACATATGAGACATAGTGGTTGACTTTTTAGGGAACCAAAATCCTCTAGTGTTGTCCAACATAGTTGAGGGCAATTTGTGGATGGGACCATCCTTTCAGGATGGTACATGGCTAGACTGGAATTGGATGTTTGAGTGGTGTACCTTCCCCATTTAGTACTGAAAATCATCCAGATTAGTTCCTTTGGGCTGAAGCTATAGGTGAATCATCTGACATGTTCGTGAATGAGGTATCTTAGTAGCCATTAAATTAGGAATCTTACCCAAAGGTGATCCCATTAGTTGGAGGGCACCTGGAGCAGATATAAGTGAGCAAATACTCTCTCTATAATCGTTCCCTTGGATCTTCACTTATTAGACCAGATATGATTGAGGCCCTTATTTGTGTCTAGTGTTTGGAAGACCAGTATAGCGAGATCTGAGAGGTATACTCGAAAGGTAAATGGTTAGGGAAGTTATGGTGGTTAGGGTAACTACCATAACTATCTCTAATTCGATTTTTAATATATTTTTTTTGTGATTCTAAGAGATACCCACGGGTACATCTCTTGACAACAAGTGAGTAACTCGTGAGTCTAGTGTCAAACAACTAGCAGGTGCAACATTTTAGGTAAAAACCGTGAGTGATCAATGGAGATCCAGCGGGTGACCCATGAGTTAACAGTTGTGAGTTGACCCATGAGTTGACTGTAAAAACATGCCCCCACCACCACCAGTAACATATCCATGAGATTATGTCCATCCATGTCTCCTACTCACATTGCGTCGTCTTCTCCGCCAATCACTACTAGTATGATGCTTGTATTGGATACTCCCATATCAAATTATGGTCACTCATATGACACCCATGCTCATGGAACTGTTAGGAACCCATGTCAACCCTTCTATTTACTTTGATAGTATATTGTTGTTGGACGCATATGCTTTGTAAGTCGTCCCATAGTATTTGTTGATCCATAGTTTGTATTATTGTTGTTGGACACATATGCTTTGTAAGTCGTCCCGTAGTAATTGTTGATCCATATTTTGTATTGGCCCATGGTTTGTATTGACACATGGTATTGACCCATGGTATTGGCGCCTAGACTTAGTATATAAGTTTGTGTTGAGACCAATGAAGGTACCGTGAAGTTATTTGTATTGAGCTTACTCAAAGGAGGTTGCCCCCTCGAAGTGGCCTGCGATCAATATAAAAGTGATTCTGAGTTCTGTTATTTCTGCTATTTTGTGTGTTTTCATTAATTAATTATTGCAGGTTCTTCACATCTGGTATCAGAGCACTTTCTTGGGCTCATTGGGTGGAATTTTTGCCAAAAAAAATTTAACATCTGTTGCAAGTTCAGATCTGGGAATAATCCCTATCCGCTGAACTGTGGGAAGTACTTGGGCATAAGCCCTAAAACTCATTGTGAGGAGTACCACAGGAACCCCAAAGTAGCTGGCCCATTGAGAGGACCTGCCAGTGAAACGGGCAACGACCCCTACCTGATTGACTAGTTCCCACCCATGAGGTGAACCAAGAGCTGTCGTTTGTGGCAAAGCGGTTACTTGTTTTACTTGAGCCGTGGAGTGAGGGGTACTACCCCAATACGCAAGCCATCAGACATCATTGGTGGCCGAGTGAAACCCCTAAACTGTTAGGAAGCCGCACATACCTGGGGTCCATATCTATTTTCAACTAAACTTTTACCGATCACTTCCGCGTCGTTTCAGATCCATTCCAAGCCATTTCAGATCTATTCTGAAAGTCGTTTCAGATCTAGTCATTTCAGATCTCTTCTAACAACCGTTCCAGATCCAGCCATTTTCGATCGCTTCTGCACCGTTTCAGATCCAATTGTTCTGATCCCTTCCGCGCCGTTGCAGATCCATTTCTAGAAAAAAAAAATCCGTTCTTTCGCCATATCTCCCTTGTTTTAACTCCGTTTCCCTTGAAACTTTCCGGAAACCCCTGTAATCCCATTCTGCATATTTCATTCTTGAGGACCCTATCCCAAATTCTACTTCCCAAAGCCAGAAATCTCACATTTGTCTATTTTTAGGGTTTTCCATAACTTCTTCAATTTTCACCCACTCACCTCCAAATTTTGCCACCATGTTCCTTCCCTATTTCTGCTTCTTTGTCCCTCTTTGACAAATTTTCTCATTCTTTCACCCCGCTTCTGAAATCCCCATTTTTTGCTTCCCTGTCCATCAGAAAGTGTCCAGAACCTAGTCAAACCCCAATTACCCATCCAAGTTTTTCCCAAATCCATATTTCCCTATACTAAATAGGCTTTTGTTTGTGTTTTTCTATCCATTCCCCCCCCCCAAAAAAAAAAACTCCTGGTTATGGTTGTCACCCGTGCAGGAGCAAAAACCATGGAGGAAACACTTGCAGACACCCAAATCAAACTTCAAGATCTGGATGAAAAATTTCTCAGTCTCCATATTCAACATTCAGCCATAACAATAACCGACAGTAAGAATCAGAATATGTAGCCAATGGGTTCTCTTCTTCCAGCAATTTCCATGGTCTGAAGCTTGAATTTCCTCGCTTCAATGGTACTGATCCGACTGGATGGATCTATCATGCAGAACAGTATTTCAGTCTGCATAATACTTTTGATGTCCAAAAAGCTCCGCTTGCATCCTTTCATTTGGAACAGGAAGCCCTTTAATGGTACCGTTGGTACATCAAGGTTCATGACGAGCCAAAATGGACAGATTTTTTCTAACTCCTTTTGCAACGATTTGGTCCTAGTGCTTTTGATGACTTCACCGGAGCACTCACTAAACTTCATCAAATTGGAACTGTGAGAGAGTATTAGACAGAATTTGAGAAACTAGCCAATCACACAGAAGGATTGTCTAATGAATTCTACAAGAGTTGTTTTATCAGTGGTTTTAAGGATGAAATCCGGTCAGAGGTTAAAATGTTCTGTCCCAACCCAATGATGGAAGTCCTAGGGTTGGCTAAGTTAGAAGAAGAAAAGATTGCAGCCCAACAACGCTCCAAACCCACTTTTGTTCCCTTCTGAAATGTGGGTTCTCAACGACCTCCCATCCCGCCAGCTCCTCAACCAACTTCTATCAAGCATTTGTCTGAAACAGAGATGCAGGCACACAGAGAAAAAGGGCTTTGTTATAATTGTGATGAGAAATTCACTCAGGGACATAGATTTGTTCACCAAAAGCTCTATGTCTTGGATATGGATTCTCTGCCTGCCTCTAAAATTGGTGAAGAAGATCCAGATACAATGGCTGATTAGGTCGACATTCAGGAGTCGCCTATTGAACCCCCATCTCAGGATGAACAACCAGAGATATCTCTCCATGCTTTATCCAGTGTCACCACCCCCCAAATAATGTGGGTCAGGGGTTACTTCAAGAAGCTTCCTCTTGCAATACTCATTGATTCTGGTAGCACTCATAACTTCATTGACCCTCGGATCGCTAAACAGGCTGATTGTTTTGTCCATCCTTGCTCCAACTTTGAAGTCATGGCTGCCAATGGGGGCACCTTACCTTACAAGGGGAAGTGGCACAATGTGCGTATCTCTCTGGAAGATTATAACCTGCACTCTGACATGTTTTCCTTGTCCCTAGGAGGATGTGATGTGGTTTTGGGCGTTCAATGGTTACACACACTTGGCCCCATCTTATGGGATTTTGCTGAACTTTGGATGCAGTTTTTAGTCAATGGGAAACAACACAAATTTAAGGGATTACAACAAGGGTCTCTCCACATCATTAGTTCACATCGCCTGGAAAACATCCTTAATAATAATTCACATGGTGTCATCGCTCAACTCCATTCCATTCAGATGCACCCATCAACGGTCTCCCCTACTTCCTTGGATAGATATGCAGGTGTCTTTGCAGAACTAGTAGGCTTGTCGCCTTCAAGAGACCTTTCCGGTAAGAATTTAGCCGCATCGACATCTCAGCAGGACATGATGGCTATTTTTCATGTAGTACAGAAGTGGCAGCCATCTCTACTAGGAAATTATTTCTACATCAAGAATGATCTCCAGAGTCTGGAACATTTTTTGGAACAATGGTTCTCCTCACCAGCACACCGAAAATGGGTTATCCAACGCATGGGTTATGACTATGCGATCACTTACAAGAAGGTTAAGGATAATATGGTGGCAGATGCTCCTTCTCGCCAATTTGATGACCCAGTTTCTCTTACAGCTATTTCTCTGCTTGATCCAAATTGGTTGCAATCTGTTCAACAAGGCTATCTCTTCTGTGAACTCCATGCTTTTTCATTGACAGGGCACTCTGGGTTCCTCAAAACCTATGATCAGGAACAATGTAACTTCTTTTGGCAGGGACTGAAAATGAAAATTCACTAGATGGTGGTTGAGTGTAATACTTGCCAGGTCAACAAGGGTGAAACAACACTCCTTTCCGGACTGCTCGAACCCTTGCCCATCCCTACACAAATGTGGACAACTATTTCTATGGATTTCCTAGAAGCGCTCCAGTGGTACAATACCACATCTAAAAGGACACCATATGAGGCATTTTATGGACAGGCACCGCCAGTTCTTCTTCCATACATGATCAACAGCTCCCTAGTTCAGGAAATTGACTCGGTTCTTCGAAACCGCGATCGGATTCTTCTCATTTTGCAGGACAATCTTCACATGGCAAGAATTCGACTGAAACAACAAGCTGATCAACACCGTTCTGAGCGCACTTTTCATGCAGCTGATATGGTCCTTCTTTGTCTACAACCTTCCAAGCAATCCTCCCTGAAACTCAAAATGCGTCAGTGGGCCGGAATGCAACTCGAGGATGCTACAGGGGAACCACTCCTTCAGATTCTGCATCAATTTCCACATCTAAAGCTTTGAGGACAAATCTTTTCTTAAGGGAGAGGGGATGTTAGGAACCCATGTTAACCCTTCTATTTACTTTGATAGTATATTGTTGTTGGACGCATATGCTTTGTAAGTTGTCCCGTAGTATTTGTTGATCCATAGTTTGTATTATTGTTGTTGGACGCATATGCTTTGTAAGTTGTCTCGTAGTTATTGTTGATCCATATTTTGTATTGGCCCATGGTTTGTATTGACACATGGTATTGACCCATGGTATTGGCGCCTAGACTTAGTATATAAGTTTGTGTTGAGACCAATGAAGGTACCATGAATTTATTTGTATTGAGCTTGCTCAAAGGAGGTTGCCCCCTCGAAGTGGCCTGCGATCAATATAAAAGTGATTCCGAGTTCTGTTATTTTTGTTATTTCGTGTGTTTTCATTAATTAATTATTGCAGGTTCTTCATAGGAACAAGTTCTCTCCATAAAGGTTTTGGTGGAGGTGTTATCCCCATTCCTAGTTTAGTTGAAGCCTTTGATAGAGCAGTCTACATTAAGAGTAGTGGGACATTGTCCATTGAGCTTCTCATGGATGAAAACCTAGTAACATTGAAGCTACAAAAAATCCCAGATAACCAACAATGCAACTATATTCCATAACATTATATAATTATAGCAATATTTAATCAATTCTAATATTATTTTTTTATAGGAAATAATATGTTTGGAAGTGCCTACAATAGAGGGCTTAGATCTATTTGGGCCAACCATTCGCACCAGATATAACCAACAACCTTCTAATTTGAAGAAGAAGCTTTTGGATTGCATGGTTGATCTATTTGGATATATTTTCAACCAATCGCAAGTTACTTATTAAAGAGACACATATAGGGTTAATATAGAAAAAACCTAGGTATGATCAACCTCCTATGATGTCAGAGTTATAGATATAGCTAAACCAGCTTACCTATCTAAGCAATCAATAACCTATCAACATAAATAAGAACATAAAGAGAACAAGGAAAATAGTACACCAGATATACGTGGTTCACCCAATTGGGCTACGTCCATGGGAATGTTGTCTTCTATTATCTCCATCAATCTCCTTCAATCTTACAAGAGAGAAACTACAAATAACCCCAATACAATATAGCAGAGAGCTTGTGAGCACAATACAATGTGTTACATTATAGTATGATCGAATGTATGGATGTGACTCCTTTGACCCTATTATATACCAAGAGATGTGGAGGAATTACTCTCACATATTGCATGTGGGATAATATAATTCTCCATAATAACATCTCTTTATATAACAATGGATATCAAGAGTATACTTTACCATAATGAACATGGGATATAATGTATTACTCTTTTACATAAGATTGTGGATAAATTCTGACATAATATAAAGACATTATTACCTTCCAAGGAATATAATTAATATATTCCAACATATGATTCATGGGAGAGAGTGGAAAACTCTCCAAGAGGATGCAAAGGAAAAAGTTATGAGAAGATAAGGAAAGAAATCTTTAGATGGAGGAAGGTATAGCATTCATAATTTAACTTAGTATGATATTTTATAAGGTTCACCATAAAATTAAGATTCCATTATTTGAATTCCTTAAATATCCTTGTAGGATTCAAGATATAACCAAGGCTAGCCAGGCTAGGTTAGAGAAGCACTATCAACACAAATTTGGCCAAGGTGGATACTTGAAATTATATGCTCAAATTTTAAGTATGAAAGTGATTTTAACCTCTAATTAGTAAAAAATATGCAACTTGTTCATTATTAACATGTTTTGTTATGTTAGGGTGATGTCATGAAACAAGTGCCCATAGAAGAAGAAAGGAAACTAACTTTCAAATTAGGGTTTCATTATGTGCTTGAATGTGTCTAGGTTGGGGGGAAACCTGAAGACCAAACAAATGTTAGTTTTGAAAATGATATTCATGCTCAGCATCATTTCCAAAAAGAAAAGGTTGTTTTCTACAAAATAAAAAAACCTATAATTCAATATTTTCACTTTAATAATGTAGGAGAGATTGAGCAGAATTGATTTTGGAGGAGATCCACAATCTCATGATGGTACTATGATTGTATAATTATCATATTTATGAGATATTGAATTTTAAGATTAGATTTCATATAATTACAACTTTCATTTTAATTTAGGGGCAGAGGCTGTAGGTGAGGAAAGAAGGAGAGAAGAAGAGGTGAATTAACCTTTGACCATGGCCTCTCCACATAGATAAGGTAATAAACATTGATTTAATATATGTTAACATTAAACAATTATTAAATGTTGATTATGAATACTAATTATATATCATTTAACTTTTTTATAATGGATTTTGGTCCAACTCAACTTGTACATGACCAGAGACATGTGTTGTGTTTCCATGTTAGGCATCAAAATTCAACAAAGCCGGACCAACAATGTCCACCAAACACAACAAAGGATGGCGTGCCTCTTATGAATTTGTTTAAGAAGAAGAAAGATCGTAGAAAGTTATGTACAATGAGCATTTTTGACATGGTACATTTTGTACTTTGATTTTTGTATAATGGACGTCTTTGTTGATATAATATATTTAGTCCTATTTTGTAAATGATCTTTCTTATGGAATCTACATTTTTATATATTTGATGTTAATTTAATTTATTTCACACTAGTAGATAGATGGGCTATGGGGAATCAAGAGTGATGTGAAGGGGGGGAGGGGCCAGATGAGCTTCCACCTTCATGTGGTTGGCCTTGTTCATACGAGAATTGGTTATTCTCAAAACCAAGTGAAGCTCAAGCAATTATGTACTTTCACATAATATTCCAATTTTAATCTTATTAATAAGATAAAAACCATTTCTTTCTTTCTTTTTAACTAAATGTTATGTATCTAGTCTAGATTTTTTGTTGACTATACATCTTATGTGCCCATGTGCAGATGATACATTTTGATGTTCCAACAATGTTGTAGAGATTATGTACTACAGTCACCATCTCTATAGATGTTTGGATGATTCAGGTATTGATACTTTCTATTAAATATTTTATCACTCAAAAATTTAGTTATTTCTTTACATTTAACTAAATTTATGTATCTAGTATAGAGTATTAAATAATATACATCCTATTTTCCTTTGTGCATATGATACATTTTGATGTTCCAACAGTGTTGTAGACCTTATGAACTATGGTTTCCATCTCTATGGATGTTTGGATGATACAAGTATTGATAATTTCTATTCAATATTTTCTCATTGAAAAGTTTAGTTATTTCTTTATTTTAAATTGAATATTATGTTTCTAGTATAGATTTTTAGGCTTTATTGTCCATCTAGAGAGTGCAAAAAATGTCTAACTTTATTGTAGAGATCTAAATTCATAATCTGAAGATGTTAGATTTACACTACAAGGACCCAAGGAGATGAACTATCACTTCTCAAGTGCTTCACTCACACAATGTTTCATGGAAAATTCAAAGGAATGCCATGAGAGTGACCTTCAATGCTCAATTATAAAATTGCTTCAATTACTTGTCATGAAAGAACTTGGAAGGAAGAATAGGGACACATCAAGAATGAGAAGACTAAATAATACCAATAAAAAAAGCCTCTCTCACCTCTCCATTTCTTATATAGTGAGCATGAGAGTGTACATAGAGAATTTCTTACCATTTAATGAGTGAAAATGAAAATAATAGAATGAAGGTTCCCTTATTTATGCATAATAAAATAAGGATAGACAAATATTTCCAATACAAGATACTCCATATGAGGTACATCAATGGGCTACAAATAGTAAATGAAATCAATTGAAAATAGCCATCAGTGCCTCCAATATAACTCCTTCGTTGTGGGCACCCTCATGTGTAAGCAATAACTTATGTGAAAGGACTAGAATGGATTGTAGGTGAAGCACTTCCTTTTGATAAATTTGGAATTAGAGAGGGTTTGAATATACTCACATGGTCTACACATTCTTAATGATTATATCAACACTAAAGATAGGAATAAAGCACACTAAGAAAATGCCCATGTTGCGGGTTGAGTAAAATCATTACAGAAGCACATAAGACTCAATCTGGCACCTTGACTCTTGGATATAAATTCTCAAGCAATGGATATAAATTCTCAAGCAATGCACCTTGAATGATCATATAAAATCTTGCAATTCCTGTCTAATAGTGGTAAATTTTAATGCAAAAGGTAACTATTTTCCTTCATAACAACAACAGAACTCTATCTATTAACAACTACCTCAAATCAGTAGTTGTAACTCCCTCAATGGCCACACCAACAATATTTAAGAATCATGTAGTATAAAGCATGGATGTAAGAGTTTAAGAAACATCAAGGTCAAATCTTTGTTCCTTAACAAATTACAAGAAAATCAACCCAATACTTTGAAATAAGATTCCATGTGATGTGGACTGAGCCAACCTATCCTCATTACAGGAAATAGTTTGCACATTCATTCTTGACTAACTCATTTTACTCATTTTGCTTACAAGATATGTTGACTTTGATCCATATGCTTATATGTCTACCATGTAAGATTATCATGTAAGCATTGATTATAGTTTTAAAGGAAAAACTTTCTTGCATATCTGACCTAGACTAAAAGGAACACCCTCCAATTTTTTTTATGATCTTCACACCTTTCCTATAATAAAATGCCGAATGCATGGTCACCACCTTTCGCAATGTAATGGAATTGGATGTTATACAAGAGCATAGAATTTCATGTATGTATGAAGTGCTACTGTACCCACCAAAAATCTTTGCCAATCTGCAAGTTGGATTTGGAGTGCAAGCCATTGGGTTGATGTGATAGGATCCTAACTCACTCTGGTACTAACATCATAGTAACATTATGGGAAGTTTCCTTATTATTTCCTATGGGTCTCCATTGTCTTGTGGCTGTTATCTATGTAATACTACACGATATATTTATAGTGGCATGTTCTAATATGAAATTTGGTTCCATATTAATAGTCCTATTCTATGGTCAAATCTTTTTATTTCTCTTGCATGGGTTTGGTAGAAGGTGATTTTTTATGGTTCAATTCCTTGTAAACATTATTTACCCCAATCTACAATGTCTTTGATCAAATTCCACACAAATGAGTGAACATTGAACACAATATGATTTAAACTGACTGATATTGCTACTGATGCTCTCACTGATGTTTGTAGGAAGTCTAGTTTGAATTGCTACACCTGGGATTGCAAACTAGGAAAAAGTTTAGCATGTTGAATTATAGAACATTGGAGTTGTTTAATTCTCCATGTTTCGTCCATTGAAAGAGACTGACCAAAGATCTGAATGGCCTTTATATTTCCTATCTTGAATGCCAATTCATGATTTGCAATGGTGTTAGAAAGAAATAAAAATATCTTTATGTTTATGACAATCATAGTGAGAAGGATATAAAGTATATAAAGACTTAATATGTTTAAAGATTCAATAATATGGTTGGGTTCCGAGTATAGAAAATTTGAGTGCAAGTTTAAAATGAGGCTAGTAGCATTGAACCATTCTTATTTATTCCAAATGTGAGGGATTGTCTCCAGACCATTGTTGCATCTGTGATCGTAGACAACATTAACATTAATCCTCATATATGGGCATGATTGTTTAGTTCTCATGCAAATAATTTCCTATGTGCATTTAAAATAATATTATAGATTTCATGTGAATCTATCATCATCTAATTTTTCAAGTTAGATTAAGCATGCTCCCTCAATACATATGTGGCTAACATGCCTCCATGAGTCTATGCACCTTGTTTCCAAAACTTGGCATATGCTTCCAAATGTTCCTTTGTTGGAACCTATTTTGAATAAATGAAAAAGACTGTCTTGAGGCATCCTATTTTTCAAGTTAGATGAAACATGCTCCCTCAATCCATATGTAGCAAACATGCCCCCATGAGTTTGAGCACCTTGTTTCCAAAAAATTGCATATGCTTCAAAATGTTCCTTTGTTGGCACCTATTTTGGATAAATGAACAAGATTGTGAAGGCATAAACAATGATAATGGTTGGGCCTTATTAGCATCCTATTTTTCAAGTTATATGAATCATGCTCTCTTAAGACATAAGTGGCCCCCATAAATTGAATGCCCTTGTAGGATTTGATGAGGTAATTTTACTACTATAGTCTACCATACATGGTCTTGGTCTAAAAAATTGTGTCACATAGCAGTGCTTTTTGTTAACTCAAACCCAGTTGACAGGGGTTCCCATTGCTGTCGACACCAACCCACCGCGATCTCCCTGAGCACCGGACCAGACAGGTTTTATCCCGTCCAGCAACACTTGCGGATTAGATGAGGTCTCACTCGAGATGTTCAAGGGAGAGTCGACGAAACCATGTTTCCACCGAATGAAGGAGGATGTTTGCGTCAAAAAATCACTTAACTTATCGCGACATTCAAAGATATATCTATGCATTCAAATTTAACATCATTCATATTCATAGCATCATTTAACAGGATCTTTCATCACAACAAGTATAACATTAAAGCATTAGTTGCAGCAAGAAAACATAGCATCATTCATGAATTGTAACATGCATTACCATAAGTGACGAAAGATACATAGGAAATTTCACAAAATAGTTCCATCATGTCATATTACTTATGCAAAACCAAGATACAATATCTCTTCAAAACATAGATCTCGCAGATAACTCTTGATCACAACTACAGAAGCATATCAGCTCAAACTTCAGTTCCAGATCAAGCTATCCAATACATATGACTCTATGAATATAAATCGGATTTTGCCTTTACATTGCTTGTCCACTTATTAACAACTTCCTAACCGATACTTTGAGCAAATGACCCGAAATCTAACTGACACGGTCCAAATGACCCAAAAACCTGCATATTGCAGTACAATTGACCCAAAATTACCTAACGTATGGTCCAAATGACCCAAAACCTACATACTGCGGTACAATCGACTCAAAAATACATAAAATAATCTCCTTTGCACCCAGGTTTCCGCCTTCTGCAACAACTTCTGACTTGTCGCAGCATCCGCGATGCTGCAATGCTACCTTACCAAACCGCCTGCCAACAGGCCCCCAACACAATCTTGTGGCTCGCCCTCTAGCCATGTCAACTGGACATGGTGTATTCGTTGGTCTTGAATCAGAAATCTTCATACTGCTGCCGAATTTTGTTGACCCGCTGCACAACTGTTGCAGCAATTTCCTTACTATTCTCAAGGTCCACTGCCAGAGGGTGGGCACACAGGTGTGTGTCAAATCTCTGTTTTGCTTCCTGCACTGCCTGGAGTGCCGAATCAGCGGTAGAATTAAGCTCAACCCCAATGTCCTGAAACTCATCCAACTATGCAGATCGCTACTTCTGTTGCTCTTCTGCTTTGGCAACTCGTTGCTGCAAGTCCTTGATCTCTGCCTTTTTCGATACTTGCACCACCGATGGCTAGGTGCGTAGGGCAGTCTTCAGTGTAGCTAGCTGCTCTTCCGCCTCATGCCGTTGCTTGGTCAACTGTTCCAGCCGCTCATATTGGACGATGCTGCCCTAGAACAACGCAGTCTTCGCGGTGATCCTTTTTTCCTCCTGCTCCAACTCGACCAACTGAGTTGCCACTTCTTCAATGGCACTCTTCCATTCCTTAACTACCTTCTCTGGTGTGGCAGGCTTCAGGGCATGGGTCAATACCGCATTGTCCTCCTACAACTGGGCGATAATAGCCCCCAGCTTCTGCGCTCACTCGATCGGATCTAATTCTCTGATGGGCTTGAAGACATGGTTACAGGCTTCATCGATGGCTGCCTCCAATTGTGCTTGAGTTTCCCACAAGGCCGTTTTTTCTACAGTCAGCGGATTTTGTTCCTTCTTCAGCTCCATGATCTCATTAGCCTTCTCGGCCCAGAGGCTATCCATCATCTCCTTCAGCTCATCCACCACTTCCCATGCTGCCACGGCTTTTCCTTTGAGATCCTGAGCTTCCTTGCGGACCGCTGCATCTGCCTCCTGTGACCACACTAGCTAACTCCGTGAGTCATGTTCTCTATTCTCCAATTACTGATTGGAAACTGCTTGTATGCACACCAATGCTGGTGAGGAAAGCGCATTAATATTCACTGTCAACTCTTCAAACTGTTGCATCATTGTCCTGAGAGTGGCATCGTTGGTCGCAATCGCAGTCGACGAAATTTGGACATTTCGGACCCGCGGCTAAGTGCTGATTGCGTTGACTGGTTGTGCCAATGCTTCTTCGGGTTCCTTCCTCAAAACCATATCGCACAAGGAGTCCATACGAGCAGTGAGCACGTGGAAACCTTCATCTATCTTTATTGTCATCTTGTGAGCCGCTATGGTGGATGCATCAGCGATTGCTTGTATTAGTCAGCCCAACTGCGCTTCCGACGACAGGGGCAACCCACTGACTGTCGCAGGGTCCTAGTGACTTTTTGTTATGTTTTCTTCAAGGTCCCGGTCACTATCGTTGTCTTTATTGATTCTTTATTTGATTCATGATGACTGTGTTGGTCCTACATCGATAGGAAATCATCTGGGCCTTTCACCAGTTCTCCAGCCTCAATATCCGCCAACCCCATGGGTTCGCGCCATTCTGGCAGCCAATCATTCAAAATGGAATCCATCGCTTCTATCATCACCTTGTAAGGGGTCAACAACCATTTCTTACGTGGGTCACGTCTGGCTTGCACATAAATGGCGTGCGGCCAAATTATGAACACCATAATCTGCTTGAACTTTGCCACGGTCTCCTCAAATAGCCAAGGCACTTGTATTGCTGCATCAGAAAGCATCTCCCAATAAATCCAGAACTGCAATGCGCAATCCCAGTGTCGTTCTTATTCACGGACCCACCATAAATTTTGATATCGCGCTCCCTGATGCTCTTTTGCAGCCTCAACCTCCATACCTTGATAAGTGCTGGGCTCCTTCCAGGCAATAACTGCGATCAAAATTATCAGCCAGCTATATGTAAAGGAGCCCTTCCTAGCTTGGACAGTGGCAGCATCCTCCGCCAATTGGTTCAATAGAAACAAGGACCAATTCATCTGGACACCTTCCACGCATTGCACTGCGCATGCCACGATCCCCGAATTGCACTGATTAGGTCAACCTCCCTGAACCACCTTGCAGGAAAATATCTTGGTGCCGGTGAGAACCGCCTTATCGTTGATACTATTGGTACGATAGACCCAACGATCTCGTTCCAACCCATAGAGGTCAACCAACTACTTCGCCCTCTTTTTGTTGTTCTCCTTCCCTCTGAAGTATTGCGACGAGTCTACCCCATCTTTGGGAAACCCGGTAATGGTCGCAATCAGGTCGACAGTGACCGGAATCTTTCTATCCAGCCACAGTGAATCGCCATAGAAACAGGCTAACAGCTACTTCACACAAGCGTTAACTTCCAGAAATCGCTCGAAATGTGGCATGTTAGTGAGGCCCAATAGTCCATCCTGTTTTATCCCCCGTGCCCAATATTGTGGAATTGGCGTCCCTATGATCTGTGACTCTGACACATAGGGGTCCGACATGATTTCTAGATAGGCCACCATTTCATGATCATCGTACTTCAGGTGCATCAACGCCGTCACAATATCAGTGGTGCACTCCATTCCAGTAGGGAGTGCTGGCATCTTCAGTGGGTACTGCTTATTCCTGTTCACCTTACAGGGTGGTGCACCCGGTCGACTAGGGGGAACATACCCAGGGATGTCGGCAGTAGACAATCCCTCCCATGCAGCAGACTCGTCTATTCTGCGACTAGACTGTCCCGCCTGCACTTGCACCTCTGCCATCACCGCAATGGATGATCTAAGCTGCCTTTTTCTCTGTGGTGACTTAGAATGCTGACCTCCCCGATGCTTCTTGGCGATAACTGACGCTCCCACTGGCATGTTGGCAACTTCTACTTCAAGATGTACTTCCTCCTCTTCAACAGCAACAGGACTGAGGGGAGACTCTACTTCACTGGATATTTCGATCGTCTCTAGCTCTCCTAGCATACCTAACTCAACTCACTGAACTCCAAGGGATGGCGCAATGCCACTCACAAACTTAACTCGGTGCACAACACTCGTACTCCGTAAGTTCAACTGAACCTTGCCCGACTCACGACTACACTCACCAAGCAACAATGATACTCTGCTGCACTTTACAATCACACTTAACAACTGAACTCTCGTGGTACCTTCCAACCAGCTTCGACCCGTTCTTATAGCATCCAACCCGATCCTTTGTAATCATCACTAAATCCTCCATTAACTCGGCCGAAATTCTGTATTAATGACTCAAATCCATCATCAATCCTATCATCCAATCAGTCGAATCCGCCATTAATGCCCATCATTCGAACAAGCGTCGTTAATTAATTGTCTTAACTTTTGGCATTTATTATTGATTTGACCCGGTTGCTACCCTGCCACTGTCACAGACCGCTCCTAACTTGTGGCACAAGCCTCCTTGCTTGCGCATTCTATTCCTGTTGGTGCGCCAACCTGCCATCGATCAACCTGCATATATATATATATATATATATTTTCTTTTTCACCCGATGTGACTCATGCATTGCATTGTTCCAAGCCCGACCAATAGGGCTTCAAATTGCTACCATTAATCAACTTTGGGAGCATCGCTCCGTCCAACTACTGCCATTGTACCGCTCCTCCTGAAGTGATGCTACTGATGCGATATGGACCACGCCAATGGATCTACAATTTTCCTAGATGTTTCATAAACTTGTTGTCATACAACAACACCAAGTCACCCTGTTGAAACTGTTTGTTTTTGATGTGGTGATCGTGCCAAGCCTTTTGGCGATCCTTCTCCACACCCTGGTGGAAACCTACAATAAAGCGATCTTCCTCCAGCTGTACTAACTGTGCTAGATGTTCTTCTAATGCTGCTACAGCATCCATACCCATTGTTGCCGCTATACATAGAATCATAACGATGTACTCCATTGGCATAATCTCTTCTTGTCCATACACCAGCTTGAATGGTGTCTGTCCCGTCAACCTTTTTACACGTGGTGCGATATGCCCACAAAACTGTTGGGATTTTCAGATCCCAGTCATCGCGGTTCGCATTGCACACCTTTGTCAGCGCATGCTCCAATATCTTGTTGAAATCCTCCACCATGCCATTTTCCTGCAGATGATATGGCGTACTCTTCTTGTGTTGTATCTGCAATTCCTTCGTCAATGCGTTGATGGTGAGATTGAGAAAGTGGTTTCCTTGATCACTCAGCAATATCTTGGGGCAGCTGAAGTGAGTGACAATGTTGTCAAACAAAAACCGTGCAGCCATGGCCGCGGAATAATCAACAACTGGTGCAGCTTTTGCCCATCTTGTCAAATAATATGTCGCGGTAACGATATATCTTGCACCAGTGTGCTTCCCCAGTGGATTGATTGGTCCCGCAAAATCCACTGCCCATTTGTCAAACGACTGTAGTGTTAGCTGAGGCATCAGCAGCATCTCATCCCTCCTGGATGTATTTCTGGTTCGCTGATAGACATCACAAGAGCACGCATAATCTGTTGCATCATTGTGCAGTGTGGGCCACCAGAGCCCCACGCGAAGCACCTTCCTGGAAGTTGCTCGACCGCCGTAGTGCCCTCCAGCCACTCCTGCATGTGCTTCTGACAAGATCTGTGCTTGTGCATGTGGCAGGACACACCGTCACAATATCTCATCTATGCCCATCTTGTATAACTCTCCTGCGATTAGCTGGAAATCTATAGCCTTGACTACCAACTGCTTCTTCTGACTAGTGGTGAACTCTTCTGGCGTAGTACCTGTCTCCAGAAACCTAATGATTTCTTCAAAATAGCCATCGGCTACTTCAACCTTAAACAGTTCGCATCAGGCAACCCATCTTCAATGTTAGTTGGCTCCTCTCCTGTTTCAATCCGCGATAGATGATCAGGGCCAGCATTCAACCTCCTTGGATTCACAATCACTTCAAAATCGAACTCCTTGGAAAGAAGTATCCATCGACATATCTTCCCCCCAACACAGGCTTATTGACCAGGTATTTTAATGCGGAGTGGTCTGTGAACATCTTAAAATGTCCACCTAGTAAGTAGTGTCGAAACTTCTGCAGCGCATATACCATCGCCAGACCTTCCCTCTCGGTAGTGGTGTAATTCCTTTCTGCGGATGATAACTTCCGACTGGCGAAAGCAATAGGGTGATCAATATCCCCCTCTCCTGGTTGCGCTAGTACCACACCTAGTGCAATTGACGATGCATCAACATGGACATGGAATTCCTTACTCCAGTCCGGAAATACTAATATCGATGCCGAAGCCATATTAGCCTTTAGCTACTCAAAACTATCCTGACATTCAGGGCTCCATTGAAATACTGCATCTTTCTTCAATAACTTCTCCATAGGGGCGGTGATCGCTGCATATCCCCTGATGAACTTGCGATAATACCCAGTATGCCCCAAAGTCGCCCTCAACTCCTTAACGTTAGTCGGTGGTGTTAATCTCAAAATGACCGCAATCTTTGCTGTATCGACTAACAATCCTTGTTTGCACACAATGTGACCCAACAATATCCCAAACGGTGCACAAAAGATGCACTTATTCAAATTCAGCGATATCTGATGCTGTCAGCATCATTCAAGCATCAACCGCAGATTGGAAAGATGATCACTGATCAAGCCATAGACTGTCCAATCATCCATGAATACCTACAAAAACTTCTGAATAAAATCCCGGAACGCAACAACAACAACCCGCGAGAAGATCGCAGGTGCGTTCTTCAACCCAAACGACATCATGGTATACTAAAAACACCCCCATTCTGTCACAAAAGTCATCTTGCGGCGGTCTTCTTTTGCAATGCGAATCTGATGATAGCTTGAGAACCCATCCGTGAAAGAATACATTTCCTGGCTGCCCACACCTTCAAGTACTTCATCAGTAAATGGGGTTGGAAATGGATCATGCAAGCAGGCGTCATTCAACTTCCGTAAATTGACACAAATGCGCACCTTGCCAGTCTTCTTGTCCTGCACCACCATAGGCCTGATCCATTCTGACTCTTCAATTGGTTCAATGATACCAGCATCCAACATGCAATCAAGTTCTACCTTAACCCTCTCCGTATGTTGCGGATTCAGTCAGTAGGGTCGCTGCCTTATCGGTTTAACATCTGGTTTCAAGGGGATCTTCATCTCCCCTAGATCGCCCAAAATACCTTTCATCTCAGAAAACTTCGTAGGAAAGAGGTCTTGGAATTCATGCAGCAAATCAATGACCTTCCCCATCATCTCATCATCCCAATAATCTCCAACATTCGCAAACTTGGGAGTGGCCTCCATCCCAATATTGATCTTACAAAGCTTCAAGGGCTGACTGAACGGGTCACTTGGCATATTAGGAGGTACCACATCGCGACTTCCTTCAGATTCTGGAATATTGACATTCTGTGGATCATCACCGTCTTCGGGCCCACCGGTGATGTTGTAACATTCCATCATGGATTGCATCTAGCAATGTGCATGGGGATTCGTGGGATATGCCACTGGGACAACCTTCAGAACCACATCGCGGATGAACTGCAAAGCGTTGTTGACATCAGGGTTGGCATCCGCAAAGCTGAACGTATGAGTGAAGCCTACCATCAGCTCCACCCAAGTGGTAATTTCTCCTTGCAACTCGGCTGCAGTATACCATGAGCGCGACATCTCATCTAAAGTATGGATAAAGGCATGAACCCACTCATCTCTTAGTCATGGCACCCACAATGTCTGACACTCCTTCAAATGAATCCCAAGATTATTTCGACCATCATATTTCCCTGTGTGGTAGACCTCAGTATTGCCGAACCGAACCGTCGTCAATCTCCTGCATTGCGACCACCCATCGTTTGATTTCTTGTGTGTTTCCCACCATCATGCTGGAGCGGCCTTCAGTGCTTCCTCCAATGCCAGCAATCACTGTGGTTCTGAAACTCGTTCCTCAAATTCTGTTAAAAATTCAGACAAGCCAGGTAGCCCTTCATATACTGGTAATGTGACCGTCTGAATCGCAATGCGGCATAGTGACTATTAACCCACACTTGCGAAGCGACACCTCATGGAAGCGGTTCTGCCAGTCTTCTAACTCGTCATCAGAGTCGAAAGACGCAGAGCTGTCACTGCGCCATCCCAAC
Source organism: Larix kaempferi (assembly GCA_027924585.1). Lineage (NCBI taxonomy): Eukaryota > Viridiplantae > Streptophyta > Pinopsida > Pinales > Pinaceae > Larix > Larix kaempferi. The sequence continues at coordinate 3,989,955 of BSBM01000410.1, forward strand.
TCACCATTAGCATTCAGATGAATATAGTCTTCAGAAATGTTGAATGCATGGTCCCATCCACTGGGATCTTCATCCTTCGCTAGCTCAATGTATCTGCGTCCTTCAGCCGGATCCAACGGGGCTATGACTCTGAGATCGTGGTTTTCGAAAGTCATCATCCACCGCTTGAAGTTGATTACCGCTCCACTGTTGTTATCCCATCCGATCCCCAACAACGCAGGATACGAGCTTCCTCTTTCAACCACTTCGATGACATCGAAGTCAGTATAGGTCTTCATGCCCTCAATGTCCACCACCAGACATGGGACTCTCCCAATCGGTGTCACTTTAGCGTGATTAGCTAACCGGAGCTGTACAGGACACCAACTCAATGGGGGTCTCCCCATTTTCTGCCATGCCTGTTTGGTTAAGATGTTGACATTCGAACCAAGATCCAGAATAACTGAATCAACATCATAGTCCTCGATTTGGATATTCATTTGCATCTCCTTACCTGTCTTTCGCCGCTGTAAGGAGTTTACCGTGGACTCCTTCCATCCCCTAGCTGGATGCTGCAACAACCCCTCAATCTCAGTAAGGGCCACAGGATCTCGTGCCAACAATAAACAGTGCTCAAGAAACTTCTGCAAGGTTCCAGACTGCGCTGATGGACCTGCCTCTGAAGTAGCATAAAAAAAAGGGGGCATGTCGCAAATGATAGCTTTATCACTATCCTGGTTTATCGCACAACCTGCCTGAAAGAACGTATCACGCTCGGAATCAACGTCAAATGATACCTTCTTCTGCCCAACAAATCAAATGTCCCCTCCTATTGCTGCACCTCCCCGCGTGATGACTGCGATAGCCGCATCCTGTGGCCTGGGCTCCACAGAAATTGTCGCAACATTCACACCCTGATTCTGATTTGGTGCTGGGTTCCCTGGTTGGTTGACATTTTGATTAGCATTCTGAATTGGACGTTGGTTCTGGTTCTACACCGGTTGCTACACCTGATTCTGTACTGGTTGTTGTGCCTAGTTCAGATTCTGCAACTATGGAACATTCCCTGCTTGCCATCGTGCAATCAACTACGGGCAATTCTCAACTGTATGATCTGTAACAAAGCAAAACGTGCACTGCGTTTGCAATAGTGGGAAATCGCGTTGATACTGCCCCCATATCGCACAGTGGTAACACTGAACAGGTCCATGACCTCCTCGTCCTCCTCCACGACCAAATACTCTACCGTGTCCAACACGGAATCCACCATGTTGTTGGTATTGCGGTTGATTGTACTGTTGCTGCATAGGAGCTGGTTGCATGCCCTGCCCTTGATACGCATACTGCGGTTGCTGAACGTACTGTGGCTGATGTGGAGCCATTTGCATTGGAGCATATTGTGGCATAAACTGCTGTGGTCGCTACTACGGTACAAACTATACATGCAGTTGGGATACCTACGACTGCGGTTGCGGTTGATTGTATGGTTGCTGCATAGGAGCTAGTTGCATGCCCTGCCCTTGCTGTGCATACTGCGGTTATTGAACGTACTGTGGCTACTATGGATCCATTTGCATTGGAACATATTGTGGTCGCTACTATGGTATAAACTGTACCTACGGTTGGGCTACCTGCGGCTGCGGTTACGGTTGTTGTACAGCACGCTGATCGTCTTTTACATAGAATGCATCGTACGTTGTCTCATGAAGCAACCCATATGCCCGACAATCTTTGTCATCATGTCCCACAGATTTACAAAACGTGCAATAAAGATTCATCAGTTTGGTGACCATCTCCTGCATGTATGGACATTCCTCATGGCGTTGCCCATATACCTCACAAACGCGACACCATGGCATGCCACCACCACTCAACGGGTTTGGTGCTCCTGAAATGAGATAATTGCGGAAGTCAGGGCAATTGTCCTTGGTATGCCCTTCTCCTCGACATTGCGTACACCATACTTCTTCGCGATGTTCCTTGCCCTTCTTCAGATCTTGTAGCTATATGGTCAAGTTATCCAACTGTGTCTGTATCTGCGACATCCCAGCTGCGTTTTCACCAGTTGGCAACGTCTCCAACCGCATTGCAATCTCCAGAGCTTCACCGGGCGTCGTAATGTTCTGTTGCGTCATTGGTAATCGAATGTGCGGTAGTAGTGCCGTGATGAACCACTTCTTGTGTTGGACAGTGCTCATATCAAAACTAACCCTCTCCATCAGCGTCTTAAACCATTGGTCAAAGTCCCACACCGTCTCGTTGGGATACTGCTTAATTTCTTTCAATTCTGTAATATATTGTGCTTCAGACTTGGGTTTTCTGAATTCTGCAATCAAACCGTCCTTGATATTGTCTAGTGTCTTCTCTAGAGCTCCCGTAAGGACTAGAACAAAATTCAAAAACCAATCTAATGCGCGACTTCGCAGAGTTGTCTCTAACTTTCCTTTCTTAGCATTATCATCAGTGAACTATTTTACGGTCTATACTGCTTCACACAAAAACCAGTAGTGCTCAGGGTTATTTGTCCCATTCCCATGGAACAACAACAACTTAGCATCCTCGCCCGCCATCCTGGTCTTCCTTCTTGCAGGCGCTGAACTACTAGCAATCAAGTTTTGTTGACCTGGTGGGGTCGAAGTTGTGTTTCTTACCAGTTGACATATAGTGAGTGGAGGTGTGGGTACGTTGTTGTTGGGGTTTGGTCCTACCTCTATCCTGGGCATAGACTAGTTGTCCTTGTCTGGACTATGAGGTCGCTTCATCCCGTGTGGTCTTCCTTCGCGAACTTCCTATTCGATCGCAGTAGGACCTTCTCCTATCTTCTGCCTCTTTTCCTGTCGAAACCTCGCTCCTCCCCTTGTAAGACCACTCTCTTCCTCGGCTTCACTTACAATCTCATCATGACCTGCACCCATCTACCGCTTATCATTCCATGTACCGCCCCCCCTACCATCGTGATACCCACAGCCTCCGCCCACCAGGTTGTTTACTGATCTAGATGCATCTTCAATATACCCTTCTCGCAAATAAGCATCTTAATGGACAGTTGGAGCGACAACAGAAACCTTCCTCGGGGTTTGCGGAAGAAATATCTTTCAGCTTCACTATAAGAATTTTGCGTATCAACCGCAAATTCAGTGATATACTCTTCCAAGATGATATCGAGCCACACTTCAACATCTCGCGATGCTTTGTTGTCGACTTCTTGCAGTTCTTAGATCAATTCTGGGGTCCAGGTCGTCGACTCACCACCTTGGGAGTTTCTCTTCTGGAAGGTCAACTTCGCTAACCATTCGTACAAAATGACTAGGAATTCACAGAAAAACCATTCGTGCAGACCATCGTGAATATACCTTCCCAACCACTGATCTACTGTCAGTCGAGTGTTTCAACTTTCTTCTTCAGCAAATTCCTGCAACTTTTGATCGAACCAGCTTTGTATCTCCGGTTGCGTCGGATGCCACAACATATCCTCCTTTCACTTCGCACACGGTCCCGGCAACGGTTCCCATCGCTATTGACACCAACCCACCGTGATCTCCCTAAACACCGGCCCAGACAGGTTTTACTCCGTCCAGCGACACCTGCGGAGCAGATGAGGTCTCACCCAAGATGTTCAAGGGAGAGTCGATGGAACCATGTTTCCGCCGAATGAAGGAGGATGTTTGCGACAACAAAATCACTTAACTTATCGCGACATTCAAAGATAGATCTATGCATTCAAATTTAACATCATTCATATTCATAGCATCATTTAACAGGATCTTTCATCGCAACAAGTATAACATTAAAGCATTAGTTGCAGCAAGAAAACATAGCATCATTCATGAATTGCAACATGCATTACCATAAGTGACGAAAGATACATAGGAAATTTCACAAAACAGCTCCGTCATGTCATATTACTTCTGCAAAACCCAGATACAATATCTCTGCAAAACACAAACCTCGCAGATAACTCTTGATCACAACTACAGACGCATATCAGCTCAAACTTCAGTTACGGATCAAGCTATCCAATACATATGACTCTATGACTATAAATAGGCTTCCTCCTTTACATTGCTTGTCCACTTATTAACAACTTCCTAACCGACACTTTGAGCAAATGACCCAAAATCTAACTGACGCAGTCCAAATGACCCAAAAACCCGCATATTGCAATACAATTGACCCAAAATTACCTAACGTATAGTCCAAATGACCCAAAACCCACATACTGTGGTACAATCGACTCAAAAATACATAAAATAATCTCCTTTGCACCCAGGTTTCCGCCTTCCGCATCAGCTTCTGAGTTGTTGCAGCATCCGCGATGCTGCAATGCTACCTTACCAAACTACCTGCCAACACTTTTCTTTAAAACAAATTCAACAGTTTGTGACCCAACACATGTGACATGACACAATTGGAGGCATCTTAGTTTATGTCACGTTAGAGACATATACATTGAAGCTCGAAAAGAAGGTTGTGCCTCCTTGAGACCTGTTGGTGGAGTAAGCTTCATTCCACCAAAAAAAATGCTAAACATGTTCCGTCCAACACTGGCCATCTTTTATTTTCACTAATGCAATAATAACCATAATAGTTATGCTCCAATTTTAAAATGAAATTAAACTCTCCAATCAATATTATAGTTTATCTTTACTAGGTTGAAAGGTTCTATTTTGTCTCTCAATATCCCCAAAACAGAGGACAGTTGTTCATATTCTTTCTAGGCAACTAAATGCTTCATGGATAAAAATCATCCCTAAGGATAAAAATTCATAGGGTTAGAGTCCAAGAAACCTGTAGGAAAGAGTTGGTATTTATAAATTTTCATTAAAACTTGAATTTATAGAAACTTTTACAACTTTGTGATTCTAAAAAATCCAAACACTCCATGAGAGATATGTCTAAGATCCGAGGACTATATGCTACATTGTTTTGCATTACCAATGGAGATGGATGTTCATGTGGACCCCTTTAATGATTTGTTATTATGATGTGAATGGTAATGTTTATGTTATAAATTCCATTAATAGTGAATAATATTACAATATCCATCAAAGTTATCTTTTCAAAATCATTGTGAGTATTTTAGGAAACAACCTTTATATATACTTAAGGTGATAGCCTCTCTCTCTCTCTAGGGTAGTATAATACTAATGTATTTAAAGGAACACTAGAATATAATGAGTGTTTTTCACTTGGAAGGCCACGGTAGTCTGATAAAAAATAATTCACCATATATGTGACAAGTGAATTTGTCACTATGAGAAATTTGATAAATCTCCATTGGATTCAATATGTAATGCCATGGATTTTGGACAACAAATCTTTGTGGTCAACCAATTTCCATTGAAATGAACATTGTTTTAAGTTTTATTTTAACCCTCTAAAAATCCATTCTCTAAGTTGTACATTTGCAATGTTTAAAGGTATTTTATGTAGAATACCATTGAAGCATTGGTTGTATTCTCTAACAAACTCTCATAGTTTTTCTTAGTCTCCTTTAGTACAATATTGTATTTCTACGTCTAGGTCCCTCAACCCTTTCGATCATTTTCTCTCCAAGTCCCAAAGGTCCCAGTAGAAAAAAAAATTCCCCTTCTTGCTTGGTCTTCAATCCTAGAACTATGGGATGTCAACAATGCATTGTCCTTACACTTTCAAAGTCCAGATAGGTTGGAAGAGGAGATCCCAACCATGCTTTCGACTAAAAATATCCCATGACATCACACTTTCAACTTGTTTCCAAGCTTTCCCAAATCATTTGAGCATAATAGAACCATGTTTTTAAAAGTAGTGACTAGATTCAATGATGAGTCAGAAAGAAAATTGATGTATGAATCAATCAATGTGAATTCACTGAATAATTTTGTGGGTTATAAGCAGTTTCCATGGAGCATCACCCTCTAGAGTGTTGACCACCCATTTCGCTGCCAATATTTTCCCTTGAGTAAAGATAACAATAAGCCCAAGTGCATCCTCATGCTTTGGCATTCAATTTTGAATTCCATACAAAACATCTCTTTTGAGACCTTTAAACTTGCATGCCGCTAGTAGTTTGTATAAACCTTAGAAAAAAATGCAGACTTTGCTTGAATCCTGGAACTTTTTTTACTGTGTTTATTGTATTTGTAAAAGCAGTACTGGATTCAATTGAATATGCCTCATTACTCTTCTACTAGCTCTGTCATAGTTTTGTAGCTTTCCTTTCAGGGATTTAAAGACTTGAACCAATGCCTTGAAATCACCAAATTCTTAGTGACCTAATTTTTATTTATTTTTGCATGGAAATATATCATGCATAGTGGGGTTGGGTTTTGATTAGGTTTGGAATCATGTGGATAATATTTCTTATTACATCACAATATTATTTTCTTACTAGATTTATTTAGATTTATTTCCTAGTCATGTCAAGTTACCTTTCCTTTTTTTTTTTTGAAAAGTTGAAAAAAAGATGTTTTGTCTTGAAGTTTTCTACATGTATTCATTTTTTTCAGGCATAAATGCTTGAAAACTATAGGGTATAAATGCTTTTACTCTTACTTGCTTTTGCAAGAAACTATAGTCTTGTCCTAGTAATTGCCATCTTCCAAAATTTAGTTTAGCATTACCATTTTTGTAAAGTTTTGGTTGTGATTCTACTTTGAGTTTGGTCTTGATTCTAACACAGTGTCAATAGTATTATGTCTCAACATTGGTATGTAAATTAGAATTGTAGCTTCTAAATCATGGACATCATATATAGGGATTCTATGAATGTCTTGACTTTGTAGCCAATAATTTAACTCCCCATTTGTTGTCCTATTATTTGGATGCTAGATAACATTCTAGCATTTTTACTTTTAAAATTGTAGCAATCACTCTCTTAGCTATGAAAGTATTACATTTGGTAGCTTTGAAAGTATTACATTTTGGTTTCTTTTGAATTCAAGAAAAAATCAACCAAACCTATATAACTTGTTTATGGAAACTATTTTTCCACTTACGAGTTGGTATATGTGAGAATTCTATATAGTTTGAATAACGTGAAAGAATTCTAATAGCCAAGAATCTTGAAGCAAAGAAGTCCTCACAAGAATTATTCAGAGATATGAAAGAATAAGAAGAAGACATATTGAGACAGAAACATAAGAGAAGGAACTCAATTGATGGAAATATCATCTCATGTATTATTCCTCAATATGAATACAATATATAACTCATCTCAAGAGATAAAATAGAATGCCTTAAAGTCAAGTTGTAAAGCACAAAAAGGTAAGGCTTACTAGAAACATAAAAACCACCTAGGTATCAAAAACTGTCTAAAAGCTCACAAATTGGCTGAATATGGTATAACAGCCCATGAGTGATGTAAATGGAATGCAATGATGGCTTTAGGAGAGAAGAAATAATGTGGAGGTCGAATTGTTCAAGTGGCAAGAGTTTCCAAGTCAACTAGCTTTACCTTATCCACTAGAAAGTAGAAAAAACAGGATAAAGCTGTCTAAATCAAGAAAGTGTCTTTCTAATTCAGAAATGGAATAAAATCAAACAAAATTCAAGGAAATCTTATCCATAATTTGTCCAAACTCCTTTTTGTGACTTAGGATGGCAAATGGTCCACTAAAAGACAAAACTGGCCCTATTTAGCTGGTCAAAACTTAGGAAATTAATCTAGATGACTTGTAAAATATATCCTAAGTATGGAATGGGTTTTTAAATGTTCCAACACCCCCCCTTAAGCCTGACTTTATGAGGTAAAATATAAGAAATATAGGGCCCAAGCAACAAGGCTTATGGTCACCCCAATACAAAAAATTATTAGTCCATGTAGGTGAGGAAAGAAGGAAAACCACTTGGGAAGAAAACCTCCCCTCAAGATCATGGAATACACCATAATAATGCTCTCCAAAATCCAAGCAGGTGAGAACTTGGTCAAATGTCTGGAGGAATCTTCTTCTTGGGAATAAGTGGAATGTTCTCACTAGACTTGAGCTTCTTGAGATCAGGTCCAAATGAGACTTGATGATGTTCTCCATCTTCTGTGCAATAGGTGCTAATAATCATGCAGTGAATCAGAAGCAGGACTGAGAGAGCGAAACCAGTCACTCCAAATTGCAATTTTGCCTCCATAATATTCAATAACACACCAAAAATAAAACCAAGGAGAGGTTCTGAGTGTGTATGAGCTGCAACAACTGTTTGATTATTCAAATCAGAAGACATATGAGAGAACTAAGAGATGTCTCCAACTTCTTGAAAAACGTGTTGGCAATCATGTAGGAACTAGCAGGAGCATGGACAGAGGAAGTGAAAGCGCAACCAACAACCTCAACTGTATATTGACTTCCAAATAACTATATATCACCTTCTTGGATACCATTTACCAGCAAAGGACCCTCAATATCTGAAGTGTAAGAGGAGAACACTGATGAGAGATTGAAATATCTGAGTTCTTCTTCAACAATAAATTTTTGCCATTTGATCTTCAGTACCTACAAAACTTATACTGGAAGACTAATTTAATTAAGAACTACAAAGGCTATGATACCATGTGAGAATTCTATATAGGTTGAATACCATGAAAGAATTCTAATAGCCAAGAATATTGAAGCAAAGAAGTCCTCACAAGAATTATTCAAAGATATGCAAGAATAAGAAGAAGAAATATTGAGACAAAAAAATAAGAGAAGGAACTCAATTGTTGGAAATATCATCTCATGTATTATTCATCAATATTAATACAATATATAATACATCTCAAGAGAGAAAATAGAATGCCTTAAAGTCAAGTTGTAAAGCACAAAAATGTAAGGCTTACTAAAAACATAAAAACCCCTTGGGTGTCAAAATCTGTTTCCAAAACTGTCTAAAGGCTCACAAATTGGCTGAATATGGTATGACAGCCCATGAGTGATGTAAATGGAATGTAATGATGGATTTATGAGAGAATAAATTATGTGGAGGTCGAATTGGTCAAGTGGCAAGAGTTTCCAAGTCAACTAGCTTTACCTTATCCACTAGAAAGTAGAAAAAAACAGGATAAAGTTGTCTAAATCAAGAAAGTGTTTTTCTAATTGAGGAATGGAATAAAATAAGATTGAATCCAAGAAAATATTATCCAGAATTTGTCCAAATTCGTTTTTGTGACTTAGGATGGAAAGTGGTCCACTAAAAGACAAAATTGGCCCTATTTAGCTAGTCAAAACTTAGGAAATTAATCTAGGTGACTAGTAAAATATATCCTAAGTATGGAAAGTGTTTTTAAATGTTGCAACATTATATTGCAAGGGAAATATTCTTCTTATGTACTAGCTTGTATAATATTTCGTTCAATTATTGACTACTGTTGACTGCCCATCGTAAACCTCAAGATTGGATTTATTGCTTAGGATGCATCCATCCTTTGGAAGCTTAGTGTCCAATAAGATCTATATTTTATCTAAGGTTAGAAGTTAGAGGACATGGAACTTGAAAAGGTGATAAATGTATCATCCTTGTAGGCAAGTTCATGCATGCTAAGAGAAGTTGCAGGATATTGTTGGATATGCACCAACAACTCATGTTTAAGTAATGAGAATGGGACACCTCCCATTCTCATTACTTACACATAAGTTTCTAGTACATATCCAACAATTTATGTGTAAGTAATGAGAACGAGAGGTGATCTTGTTCTCGTTACTTGCACATAAGTTGATGGTTCATATCCAACAATATCCTACAACTTCTCTTAGCATGCATGCACTTGGCACCAAGGATGATACATTGATCACCTTTGCAAGTTCCATATCCTCTAAATTCCAACCTTGGATCAAATATGGATCATCTTGGACACTAAACTTCCAAAGGATGGGTGCAACCTAAGCAATAAATCCAATCTTGATGTTTATGAAGGGAAGTCAATAGTATTCAATATTTGATCATCGAACGTATGTTGGAATTCTGATGTCTTAGCGGCATGGGTGCAAGTACATCAATGAACTATGTTGTTAGTTGGTCAACTCCATTATGACATCCTACTGACATACTTTCAACTGTATTGACGAATTATGTTGTCGGCCCAGTGTCGATCTTACGATGTCCTAGCGACAAACTTGCAACCTTATCGATGAACTGCATTGTTTGAAGGTTGTCAGCATTAAGGCACAATAAGGCACTATGTCCTGGTAGAATTCACATATAATACTTATACCTGATAGAATTTGCATATAACAATGGATACCGGGTTTCATTGAAAATGATCCCATTGGAAGCCATGTATGGTAGAAAATGTAGTATTCTAGTTTCCAGTAAATTGGGACATGCCGATGGACAAGGTAATTGTTGACCCATAAATGTTAAAGGACATGGAATATTAGATAGGTAAGATCAAGCATAATTTAAAAGTGGTCCAGGACAAACAAAAAAAGCTGCGATGATAAAGGAATATTGTTCAGGGAATTCAAGGTTGGAGATCATGTGTTCTTGAGAGTAAAAGCAAAGAAAAGCTCGTTAAGCTTAGGTGTTTGCAGAAACTTGGCTGCAATATTGTGTGTACCTTTCGATATCTTAAGTAGAGTTGGACCAATGGCTTAAGAGATATAATTACCATCCTCCATGAAGGCTCATAATGTATTTCATATTTCATTATCGAAGAAATATGTTCACGATCCTAATCATATTCTTGACTGGAATTTGATTCAGGTTGAACGATAGGGAGAATTCTAGGTACAACAAATGTGCATATTGGAACATAAAGTCAAAGTGATTAGGAATAAGGCCATAGGTGAAGTTCCAATGGACACATTACCTCCCTAAGGAAGCAATTTGGGAGATTGAAGACACCATGTAGAAAGAGTGCAAGCATATGCTTTGAAAATTTTGATTGTAAATATTGTATAAAGTATGTAGTGTATGAACATCGAGGATGATGTTAATATAAGGGGGTGGGGAATGTAATAGCCCGTTTTTGTGTTCCTATTTTGTAATGCCAAGTGTAATATACAATGAGGCCTACAACTAAATTTAAGTATGATCTTTGAATTAACAAATTCATCAGTTGTGGATGAGGGAATGTTGAAAAGAAGGGGGGCAATGAACCCACTAAGAGGGAAAAGAAAAGATTAAGGTGGGTTAAATCCCTAGGAACTATAACCATTCCATTAAACCCATGTCTTGGACCCAATTTGAATGTATCAAAACTTAAATTAATACTGTAGAGAGGGGGGGCTTGACATATGTACTCAACTTTTTAATTATATAGTGGGTTGCATGGTTGGGAGGAGACATGTGGTGGAAAAATTCCATGCACCAGAAAGGAACTGTGAAGTGAGGAGATTATAATTTTAGGGAGTTTAGAAAAATAGGAAAGGGGAACTGTGGACCCTGAACCAACATTGAACAACTGAGAGAGGATAACCCTGTTGCTTTCGTGGAAGTTTTTGTCCAACTTGTGAACAATATTTTACCTACGAACTTGTCATGGAGCACCAGAATGGTGGTTGAATTTCCTGAGGGAGTTCTCAGCTAGAGAAGGGGGTATTCCACCAAGTGTTGGATAGGTTATTGTGTTTTGACCAATTGTTCTCGTGTCTTGTTAGTTTTGTGGGTGAGAAACAATTGAGTCCACTTGTGATATTTTACCTCTCGTGGTTTCATAGCCTCATCTCAGGGATGGAAACCTTGCTAGGATATTGAGGAGCAAGGAGGGCCTATGGTTGGGTGGAGCATTCCTCACACATAACCATTTTCCATAAGAAAATAAGTGAGTAAATTCTTCATGCTGTTACAAATTAGAATTTGTATTAAATGTGCCTTGTATGTATTAATCTGTATGGATAATAAATGGCATGCTAATATTTAAAATTCGCTTCTGTGTGTTGTAAAACTTTGGAATCTAAAATGGCATAAGGTAAACCCATGCATTCCCTTCTTGAATTGGCTAAGCATTTTAATGAGCATGAGGTCTTTGTTTTTATGAGTATTTTCATGAGTAGTTTACCATGAAAATCGTAGGACCTTGCAAGTATTTGTTTAAAATGTGCTTATTGGGAATTTGAGGAATACTACATACCAAAGAAACAACATTCCAATATAAAACAATTTTCCTTAGCTATTCAGCTCTATAATTTTCCAAATTGGTTGTTTGTTTGTTTGCGATTCCTTCAAGACTGGGAGGTTAGGGACATTTATCAATTCTGTACTCATATTATGCTTCTTTAATAAAGTAGAATTTTCCTTTAGAGTAATCGTCTGATGGAGAATGCACGTGTGTTACATAAGAGATGATAAGCAATATACGCTAGAATATTGGGTCCATTGTATCGGGGAAGGCTCATCGAGATTGGGTCATCGAAGTATGCTTTCGATGGAGCATATTTTTCGAGTGTGAAAGAGTCGATAGGTGAGGTCCGATGGGATATCATACCCGATGAGTTGGGAGTGCATCATTAGGGATTCACAAACCAAGGGTGCATAATGATATCCAATTGGATATGGCCGATGTGTCGAAGCCAACGGATTGGGAGGGTTGTGGAACATAGACTCGATAAGGATGGGGATTCCAATATCGAAGAAGTTGATGAATAAAGAAATAAGGGTAAAAGATAGAGTTGTCCATGGAGGTTGTATAATGTCACCTAAGATTGAAAAAGGGTTATGGACATGACCAGGGATGTTTCAAAATGGTATTGAAGTTGGAAAATATCCAAAGAATCATGTAGAGAAATTCCTTGTTAACCAAAGGAGCTAGCAAGTTGGTCGAGGATAGGAATTCTCTTTTACCATATTTCAATCATGCATGGACTAGTCTCTAAGTGTCTTTATAATTTAATTTCTCTGCTTAATTATAAAAATAAAAAAATTGTTGTGTATAGTTTATGTGAGCAGAACACTGATAGTTTGATGTGTAGTTCACACTAGGGAGTGTGACACAAAGGAAAATTTTGTGAAAAAATTGAAGGTGTTTCCTTCGGTTCATCCTTATCCTTAGTAATTTCTAATATATTTATGGAAGACTTTGAATCTATAGTTCTTAATAGTTTCCATCTTAAACCCAAATGTTGGTTATGGATCATCAATGACACCTTTTTCATTTGGGCACTTGGTCTATCTTCCCTCGACTGCTTTCATAAGCATCTCAATAGCATTTTTCCCCATATTTAATTCACCATGGAAATCCAACAAGACCACTCACACCCCTTCCTAGATGTCCTTGTTACTTGTCAACTTGATGGTTCCCCCCCACGCCAAGTTTATCGTAAGAAAACTCATACTAATAGATATTTTCATGCCCAATCCCATCACCACCCTACTAAAAAATATGCCATGCTCAAAACCCTCATCTCTAGAGCTACTCACATATTTGATCCTCAACATCTTAAAACCAAAACAACCCACATCACTAAAGCTCTCCAAGCTAATGGCTATTCCCTAACCTATATTAACAAATCTTTTTATTCAATCGACCATCCTAAACCCAAGCCATCCCTCCTTAATAACCCTCCCCTAGCCCTTACTCCCCCCCCCTTACATTCACAGAATCATTGATCACATTTCCAAAATCCTAGCTAAAAAGAATATCAAAACTTTGTACAAGCCTCACAAAAATCCCAAACAACTATTTAGAAGTGTCAAAGACAAATTTGACCTTATTCTAACCCAAGGGGTTATCAAATTCCTTGTTCCCGTGGCAAATCCTACTTCTGTCAAATGGGTAGGTCTATCCAAACCTATCTTAAAGAAGATATGATTGATACTTTTCATAAACATCTCTCCAAATCCATCATTTTTTTTTAAATTCCACATCACCAAACACCTCATTTGCTTCGATCAAACCAAAATCTTAGCACCAACACTACATCACTTAGCTCGACTCATCCATGAAGCCCCAAAAATAAAAATAAAAACATCCTAACAATTTTAATCGAGATTATGGATACAAGTTGAATCGGTCTTGGAAACCTTTCATCCATCAACTCTACTCCTCGCAATCCTCTTAACCGTTGTCGCTTCATTCATCATACCTTCAATTTCTCTACCCCCTCATCCTCTCTTTCTCTCATTTTAATTAACTATTAACTTTTCTTGTGTGTCTTATATTTAATCTCTCTTGATCTTCTATCGCTTTATTGCACATTCTATTTTATTAGTTCGCCTTGTTTCTTATTTTTAATCATCTTTATTTATCCTAATCAAACCCCTCCTCCAAGCTACTCTTTCTATAATATGATCCATTTGCCTTTATCTTTTATAATCACTTCAAATGCCATATTATCATTATGTTATTCTTATTCATCCTTTTTAGGCATTTAATTCTTACTCCTCCCATTCAATAACATTAAATTTGGCTAATTATCTTTTTAACTCCCTTATTATAATCTTCTAATCTTAATTTCTTTAATATTATTTACTCTTTTTTAAATTTATTTTTCACTTAATCATCTTTTTATTATTTTTACAATTATCTTATTCTTATTATTTATTAATCTCATAACCCATTTTTAATCTTTTCCAACAAATCATTAATAATTATATTTCTCACTATATATTTATCTTACTGGAACCTAACTCTTTTCTATCTTACAATGATTTCTAATAGACCCTATGAATTATAACTAGACCCATCACTATGTGGAAAACCCTATCCTTTTTTTAAAAATCTACAGAGTTGTCTAAAAATTCAATTATTTGGTCCGAATGAGGTTTTCACCCAAATCAATTTTAGTTTAGTTTTTTGTTATCTAAAACTTCAATAACACTCAAAATTTCAAAGTTTGAGAATTGTAACTAAAATTTTTAAAATTTTCTTTGAGATATTCTCAAAATTATATCAAAAAAATCAAAATCTTCTATTTGAAATCGTAAAATTTAAATGTATATATATACTAAGATCTTTGTCTTAATACCCACATACTTTGACCTGTACAAAAAAACTTGGTCAAAAGGTGTTTGGCAAAGACCTCAAAACTTAATCCATGGTTAAATAATGCCATTCCATTCAATAAGGTGTCCACATTATTGTCCAAAATTCAACCGGAATTGTAGATAATTGGGCAGAATCCAATTATGTAGAATTGTAGGTAATGGGGCAGAATCGAAGTTAAGAGGAATTAGTTGTGGACATGAAAGTATGATTTAAGAACAGTTTGACAATCAAAATGCCTCGTTTTTTGGTGATTTTGGGTTCAAAATTGGTTAAAATTTTGGTTGGAAATTGTTATTTTCGTATCTTTGTAATTTTAGTAATTGGGATTCTTTGTTCTAGATTAATTGTCCAATTTTAAAACTATCCAGATCGCTCAAATTCTGATCTGAGCACTCCAAATTGTGATTTTGGCAAGAATTGCTCTGTTCTGGCGGGGGCGTTTTGGTTAGCCCTTATACAACTCCGTTTGTTCAAAAAGAAATTTAAAAATTTCAGAATTTAGTTAATTAATAAGCTTTTGGTTGGAATATAGTAATTTTTTTAATAAATACGAAATTTGTATTGTTTAAATCATGTTTCTAAATATATATATAAATTTAACTTTTTCAAAAATTTCAGTTAACATCTAAATTATACAAGTTTGTGTAAGATTTTAAAAATTTCTTCCCAAATTTCATCTAATTCGTAACATAAAAATATGTATAAAATAGTGAAACTTTTAAACTCCACTGTTCAAAATAGCACTCTCACAGCTTCTCCTTTATTGAGGAAAGGATGATCCAGAAGCTGCTGAACACTGGTCCACCTATGGATATCCAATGGTGGATATAGTCGTTCTTGGGCGTTTATTGCTGGCCACTCATGAAATATTTTAACCAACCTCTTGGATGTCAATTCACACCGCCATGTATAACCAACCGCTTCATGGCCGGCCGCAACCAGGTTAGTTAAATCATTTTCGCCGCGGCCCGCAACGATTTTCCCCTGCCAGGCAAAATCCGCACGTAACTTCTGACTAAGCTGCCGCGAAACATTGGATGTCACGGAGAAAGACCCGAGCGCTCCCATTGGCCCGCCGTCTTTTCCATGAATCACCGTCCTGTCCTCGGCATCGTCCCGATGGGACATATTTCCAGTACAGTAACCACGTATCTCACTTCTAGATTATCTGAAGTTTCCCATAATTGAATCTCATAAATGTCAAACACTGGCGCATACCAATTCGATTTACACGACTTCTTCACGTACTCGCTGCTTCTCTTCTAAACTGGGGACCGTGGGAATCGAACGAACCAGGTCCAGGATTATACGAGTGGGAATCTCACTCGAAGTCCATGGGATTTGAACCCGATACCGGGTCCTGGATGAAGCCAGGCACAGCATGGGCGCGAGGCTCTCGCGCCCCAATTTGAGCTGGAGCCTTTGGCATAATAAGGCAATGAATAAGTCCAATGGCGGCCTCTTTGATGTGAAATCCATGTCACTTCGATTCCTTCATCGCAGAACGAGTACGATATTTTACACTCTCTTGATTCTCCGTATATCATTCGGTGCCTGGGCCGTGGTCAGACTATCGAGAATGCCGTGGAGATGGGCCGCGTAGGATAAACGACAACCAAAACGCCCCGCTTTTTGGGCCATTTGGAGATAAAAATGGATTAAAATTCTGTGGGGATAAAAATCGACTAAAAATCTGGTTGGAAATTATTATTTTTGTTATTTTGTAATTTTAGCAATCGGGAATGTCTGTTCTAAATTAATTGGCCGATTTTAAAACTATCCAAATCGCCGAAATTGCAATCTTCAATCACTAAAATTACAAACTTTTTCTAAAATATGAATACTCCAAATTATGACTTTGACCAGAATTGCTCGACAAAAATTGCTCTGCCCCAAATCGGAGGCGTTTTAGTTAGCCATTATACCGCTCCGGACTATCTCTTCATGGAATACATGCCAGGCGGGAGAACCGTAGACCTGCTCAATACGTTCGGGAGGCAGCTCGAGGAATCCGTGATCAGGGCCTATACTCGTGGCACATGGAATCCATTACCTCCACTGGCAGGGGATTGTGCACTGTTTCCGAGTTGTTACTATTTAGTTTTTCATTCCTCACACATGAGCCCATTGTAAAGAGGGCGGTGGAATGTAAAACACAGGATAAAGTATAAACCCACTGTCAAGAAGACATGTGAACAATGGGATATGCCCCTTGTCAAGGAGGAATATGAAACAGACGATGAGTCCTCTGACAGAGAGGGGTGTGAAAAAGGTAATAAGCCTACTGTCAGAGAGTGATGCGAAAGGAGGTATAAGCCTACTATCGAGTAGTTATGTGAAACAGGGGATAAGTCCACCTTCAGAGATTATGTAAAACAAGGGACTAGCCCATTATCAGGCAGATTTGTAAAACATGGGTAAAATGTCCAGTTGTATGAGAAACTGGGTAGGAGCCTACTGCCAGAAAACAATGCAAACAAGGTAGGAGTCCACTGCCAGAAAACAATGCAAACAAGGTATTTGAAACAGGGGTTAAGTTCACTGTGACAGAGCAATGTAAAATAAGGGATTAGCGTACTATGAGGGATTTGTGAAACAAAGTATGAGACCACTGCCAGAGAAAAATGTGAAAAGGGATATGTCCACAATCAGAGAGGTATGTGAAACAGGGAATAAGCCCACTGTCAGAGACAAAAGTAAAACAAGGGATTCGCCCACCATAAAGAGACACCATAAACAGAGAATGATAAAATAAGGGATTAGCCGATCAGAGCGCAATGCAAAATAACGGATTAACCCACAATCAATGTAAAACCGGGTATATGCAACGGGATAAATTTACTGTCAGAGAACAATACCAAACAAAGAAAAGTTACTAAGGCTTCCGTTCTTAGATGTTAAAATGGGAGTGAGTTTTTTAGGATTTTTGAGATATAATACTTAAACAAGATAAATGCAAAGTAAAAGTTAATTCAATAACATAAAAGAAAAAAACAATCACAGCAAGAAATGAATTTAAGCAAATAGTATCGTTAAAAATAGATCAATGCCAATGGAGTCGAAATAGTGTTATTAAAAATAAGAAATGTTTTGCAAATGTATCTTGGTCAGTTTTAAATTATTATGATGGGTGGATTACGGAAAGGGGGATTCCTGATATACTGCGAGGTACGAGGAATATGGCTAGATTTACGCAATGTGGTTCTACCTGTGAAATGTGGGATAGATTGGAGTCATAGGGGTGTGTCCAACACTACACCAGATGAAGATGTAGCCTTATGGATCCTCGTGGTCACTATCTAGTGGTCCTAGTGGTCACTATCTAGTGGTTCCCGCTTCATTGCAGAATTTTACCACAAGAGATAAAGAATCGAGGCACCGACTTTCCGCCTTTCGGGGAGGTTAATTTTATTGTGGAGTGAATTATGAAGTGATAAGAGCCTCTTTCTGATTGTCGCACCGTTCCATCCCAGAGGCCTATAGTATTCACAAGAGCATACAAAGACTAGTAGCTAAACGATTCATTTTATTTACAAAATAAAATAACTTGAAAGGAAAGCTAACTAAACAAGGAAATTGAAATTAATCTAAGGTTAGTAAATCCAAACGAAAAGGGAGAAAGCAAAAAAGCAAAAAACAGTCACGCCATGAAAATGACACAAGAATCCCCAGTGGGAAAGGGTGTGGGTAGCTCACTTGCTCTCTGTATATATGGTTTTTACAATGATTAAAGAAGGCCTCCTTATCTTTATAAGTTCAAATGAAAGAGGTTACAATGTTTGGAAGAAAAGAAAACGAGAAGATAGAAGAGGCTTTATGGAGATTTGGATTACTCGAATTTGTCCCAAAATTGGCATGAAATCCTCTCTACCTGTCTATAAGAAAACAAAAGCCAACAAACTAATTTAGTAGAAAAGTGCCCAAAATCACTTTGAAATTATTTTGGGCAAAGTTAGATAAATAAACCAAAATAATTCTAAGTTAAGCTAGATCTAAGAAAGCAATAACTAACAGAAGTAGGTTTGTGAGACCAACTTTCTTAGGATCTTGGCTTTCTTTTAAAGGGCGGCCAATATAAAGCACTAATTTGATTGATTTAAATTTTAAACTCAAAGAAAATAACTACTTAACAAGTCTTAAGATTTAGCTAAAAATGACTTGCAAAAGTAAGAGTTTCTTATGCTAAATCTACTTGAAAGAATAATTTTTTTGATACTTTGAGATCTAAGCAAAACTAAACTTATAAATTAGATCTGAAAATGATTTAAACTTTGAGAATAAGAGATCTATAACATAAGCTTAGAAAGTAACCAAAGAAGATAGTTTGAATTTAAGAGAAAGAAGGTGAAGTAGCCAAGAAACTAGAAAGAAAAGGCTTTGAAGTTTGCTTTGCTAGAACACTGAGGGACTATGTCC
Source organism: Larix kaempferi (assembly GCA_027924585.1). NCBI lineage: Eukaryota > Viridiplantae > Streptophyta > Pinopsida > Pinales > Pinaceae > Larix > Larix kaempferi. The sequence continues at coordinate 4,009,225 of BSBM01000410.1, forward strand.
TTGATAGATATTGAAGATGAGGAGGATGCAAGCAAGCTCCAACCATTCTCCAAGTGAAGTCACCTGAAACTTGAAAAAACCCTTGCACAAACAAATGGTTAAGGAGTAGTGTTGTTGGAAGCAGAAAACTAGAAAGCATACAATAAAGCAAAATGTGCATGCATCTCCAATAGGTATACTATAAACAATTAGTCAGAGCATAAAACAAACAAGCATAATCTCTTACCCTACTGAGAGGTAGATGTCCTTGTATGCCTACATCTAACCAATGAAAGCAAGAAGAAAAAAAAGAAAGATTATACCTCAGAAACCCTTGACAATTAGCATCCACACATGAGAAGAATTACACCATAGATTTGCCTCCAAATCCTTCTTTATTCATAATCAATTCAAAAAAATTCATAGAAATTTTTGGAAGAGCTTCAATACTCCCATATTAAACAAGAGGAAAGAGCTTGCTTTTATAAGAAAAACAACTCTACAACCCAAAGGGTGTGCATTTCTCATGAGAGGAGGTGGATGGGAGGTTGAGAGAAAGGTGGACGGTGGTTTGGATGCATGCAAATGGATGGTGACACCTCTCATGAGGTGTCCCAATCCCTCTTGGGAGGCCTCCACCTCTTCTAATAATCTTGTAACATGGAGGAATTCTCCCTCCATGAAGAGATTACTCCCCCTCCCCCCTCTTGGTGACAAGATGAATCTTCAATAATGATGTGGATTGGATGCTTAGACACCTCCTTCAGTGACCCATACAGGATTCGCAACAACCTTGACACCTTAGAGACATGTTCCAGACATGCTCCCTTTGATTTAGGAATTCGATTTTCTCCATATTTTCCAATTATTTGACACTTTTTTGTCATTTTTGAGAAAAAATCAAAATTAGTAATTGAAAATCACTAATTTGAATCTCAAAAGTGGGTTTAGGGGTTAAGTAGGGGCTCTGGGTTAGGAAAGGAGCATCCCCATGATTAATTCCCCCCCCTAGACCCACTTTTATGACCTTTTGAAATTTTACAATTAAAATACACCTTTTCAATGATTTTATTAAAAAACTAAAAATTAAAAAATCCTACGGGGGAATTAATGCATGTTCACAAGTCTCTAGGATTATGACTAGCGTGGTAATATACATATACTATAGGCTTTAATAACCCTCCCAAGGCATAATCATCAACTTAACCACCCCATCTTTGGAGGATTTAAGTGAAAAACTCGAAAATTATGTGTCGATAAAAAGCGTCGCATAATTAACAAGGAAAAAACATTGCAGGGTGATTAGTTTGATGACTAAGCCCTAAGAAGGCCAAGCCTTTTACATAATTTCATCATGCTACATCATTTATTACAATTCCCCCAAGGGGGTGTGAACATGCAAAAAACATAAAAAAGGGCTAGAATGGCCTACACGGACTTTTGATATTGAATTATGAACAACTGGATTCTTCATTCTTTATCGGCTCACTTGAAATCCAACTAAGTGCAACTTAGGTGGATAATAGCTGGCTCCAACCGCGGGACATGTGCTTGATCGGGTCTTCATGCAAGGAGAGCATATGAGAACACCAGAATCTCAGGTTTCTATACACTGTAAGAGCATCTCAACTTGACAAGCAAACCCTTCAGTAGCACAAGTTTTATAAAACAAAACAATGATCCACAAGTTGCATTTATTTGAAAATTAAGCTAAGAAGATTCCTAAGCACATAAGAAGTAAATACTGAAAAATAAATTCCGAAAACAAATGCTCACTTTAAGGAGCTTATTCTCCTACTCTAAGAATAACATAATTAAAATCCTAACTGTAATTAGAAATCCAATGTAACCATCTAAGCATTTCATGAATATAAAAAAAAATCACCTTGTATTTGGTTACCTACCAAAACAAGGATACCTTATTTGCAAAATGCAAACCCATGTGATGATTCTAGATGGGAGGGTTGGATGGGAGATCATAATCATGTAATACATCATCAAACTGATTCCCAAACCGGCAAGTCCTCCCACAGACTTCCTCTATCCAATATTGGATAGGACTAAGATATGAATTTGTGCAGTGAAGTAGATCAACCATTCCACCATACTGCTCCAATGGGCTTATTGAATGATAACTCTATGTGTAAGCCCTGGGTTACTCCACATCATAGGGAAGCTCTAAATGTGACGATGAAGACATATATTTTACTGACTACATCACATATGACCGCTCACTGTACTGCTTCTCCAAGTATTCATTGATGATACTCATGCATGGCTTCGATTGATCATATGAAAAAATTGCATGCTCCTCTTCCATAAAAATATTTTTGTAGGCCTTAAGGTCCATGCTCCCTTATCCAAACACCTCATAGATGGGATTTTCAATAAAAACATCAAGAGAATCGGCACTCCCCCTCTTTAGACATATTATACATGGGATTTTCATAAAAACCATCAAAATATTTTGACTCGTCATTTCCTTCTTTAGATATGTCATAGATGGGATTTTCAATGAATGTCCAATAATCATTATCAACATCCATGTCAGACATCTGGGATTCTTCATCACTTGCACCATGTTCCTGGCAATACCTGTCTTCCTCATAATTATAACATCTTCTTATGAAAAAAGATCACAAGGAAGTAAACCTTCCAAACCATCATCACTGTATGGAGAACATGAAAGAGTGTCATCATATACATTACAAATTTCATCATGGATTTCTTTGTAGGCTTCTGTAATGGTTTCTTCTTGAGCGGATCTGGAATACAAATGTGATCGTCATCACTGAAGTAAGCTTGGGAAAACTTCCACTCTTCAATGTTTTCCATCATGGTTAAATGAGGAGGGTTTTCAATAATATCTTCAATAAATGGCTCTTCATGGAATTCTTCAATGGGGTCATTATGAATCTCTTCTTTAGAGTCATGATGTTCTCTAGGAAGAAAAACACGATTTTCTTTAATAAGCTGCTTAATCTTTGCCTCACTCAAAAAACTTAGAGGTATCTCCCGATATCCATGGTTTTCTCTTAGGATGAGATGATGTGGTTCATGTTTTATAACAACATTTTCAGTCAAGGGCTCTCCAAGTATTTCTTCATGAGACAGATCTTCAACAACACACTCAATTAAGTGACCTTCATGAACTTCTTCAATAGGATCACTTGGGATGTCTTGCTCAATAGTGGAAATCATGGGTTCATTCGGCCTCACCAAGTTTTTAAGATATGTGAAGGCCCTTTCCATGACACTTACCATATCACCTTCACCATCATGCCACCTATGGGAAAACATAACAAAGAAATTTTCTAGGGAGGTAATGCATCCATCAGGAAGACCAAAATACCACCTCCATGCATCCTCTTCCAGATATTTAGCAAACATCGGCATTTTATTACACTCATGACAAATATTGATGTCACCCAACAATGAAAGAAAGGATATGATGTGAAATACGGCTGAATCACCATTTCCCCGAAAGATTGGAGCATCAACATATCCATCACTTGGGAGATACGACTCAAGATTAGGAAAACTCGGGATGTATGAGAAGTTGATGGGAGGAAATGCACTAGAAACTTGAGCACCATACTCTTTGTCATCCATATAAAAACTTAGTAGCACATCTCTAAATTATTCATTGAGTATATTTTGCACTGAACCAGGTGAGCTCTTAAATATTTTTACTATATCACATGGGCTCATTTACACGCAATTAATCTTCACAAATTTATGAGAAACAAGGGTTTTATCCCTTCAATGGAGTTGCCATGTGAGAATAAAAATATGAATTAAACACTCTCATAAAAATTACTTTTTGCTTTTCTTTGTAAATTTATAAAAATGAGAAGGTTAGTGGAGTCGCCAGATGAAAATTAAAGATATACTCTAAACATTCATCAAACAAAGCAAAAAAAAGGTGAAAAATCAAAAGTCGTACTCCAGGAATAAAAAGATTTATCCCTGACAACAACGCCAAAATGTTTCCGCCTGATACACACCTGGGTAACATGGGAGAAATATTCAAGCCACTTGGTGTGTCCTTGGGGACAAGTCCGAACCAAGTACTATCACTTGATCTTGACTCCTCCGTTTAGGTTAACTCTTAATGAATCTAAGGGAGGTAGACCCTTAGAAAAGTTACTAAGGATTTGGTTCTTAGATGTTAAAATGAGAGTGATTTTCTTAGGAGTTTTGAGATATAATACTGAAACAAGATAAATGCAAAGTACAAGTTAATTCAACAACATATAAAGATAAATCATTCACAACAAGAAATGACTTTAAGCAAATAGTATTGTTACAAATATATCAATGTCAATGGAGTTGAAATAGTGTTGTTAAAATTAAGAAATCTTTTACAAGTGTAGCTTGGTCAGTTTTAAATTATTATGATGAGTGAATTATGGGAAGGGGGATTCATGATATACTATGAGGTACGAGGAATGTTGTTGGATTTACCCAATGTGGTTCTACCCTTGAAATGTGGGATATATTGGAGTTGCGAGGGTGTGTCCAACACTACACCAAATGAGGATGTAGCCTGACGGATCCCCACTATCATTATCTAGTGGTTCCCGCTTCACTGCAGAATTTCCCCACAAGAGGTAAAGAATCGAGGCACTGGATTTCCGCCTTTCAGGGAGGTTAATTTTATTGTGGAGTGAATTATGAAGTGCTAAGAGCCTCTTTCTAATTGTCCCAACGTTCCAGCCCAAAGGCCTACAGTGTTCACGAGAGCATATGGAGACCAGTAGCTAAACAATTCCTTTTATTTACAAAATAAAATAACTTGAAAGGAAAGCTAACTAAACAAGGAAACTGAAATTAATCTGAGGTTAGTAAATCCAAACAAAAAGGGAGAAAGAAAAAAAGGAAAAAACAGTCACGCCATGAAAATGACACAAGAATCCCCAGGGGGGAAAGGGTGTGGGCATTGGGTAGCCTACTTGCTCTCTTTATTTATGTTTTTTACAATGATTAAAGAAGTCCTCTTTATCTTTATAAGTTCGGATGAAAGAGGTTACAATATTTGGAAGAAAATAAGAAGAGAAGATAGAAGTGGATTTATGGAGCTTTGGATTACTCTAATTTGTCCCAAAATTGGCACGAAATCCTCTCTACCTGTTTGTAAGAAAACAAAAACCAACAAACTAATTTAGTAGAAAAGTGCCCAAAATCACTTTGAAAGTGTTTTGGGCAAAGTTAGATAAATAAACCAAAAATTATTCTAAGTTAAGCTAGATCTAAGAAAGCAATAACTAAGAGAAGTAGGCTTGTGAGACCAACTTTCTTAGGATCTTGGCTTGCCTTTAAAGGGAAGCCAATATAAAGCACTAATTTGCTTGATTTAAATTTTAAAGTCAAATAAACTAACTACTTAACAAATCTTAAGATTTAGCTAAAAATGACTTGCAAAAGTAAGAGTTTCTTATGCTAAATCTACTTGAAAGAATAAACTTTTAGATCTAAGAAAAACTAAACTTATAAATTAAATCTGAAAATGATTTAAAATTTGAGAATAAGAGATCTAGAACATAAGCTTAGAAAGTAACCAAAGAATATAGTTTGAAATTAAGAGAAAGAAGGTGAACTAGCCAAGAAACTAGAAAGAAGAGGCTTTGAAGTTTGCTTTGGTGGAACAATGAGGGCCTATGTCCTTGATAGATCTTGAAGATGAGGAGGATGCAAGAAAGCTCCAACCCTTCTTCAAGTGAAGTCACTTGAAACTTGAAAAACCCTTTGCACAAACAAATGGTTAAGGACTTAGTGTTGTCGGAAGCAGAAAACTAGAAAGCATACAATTAAGAAAAATGTGCATGCATATCCAATAGATCTATTGCAAGAAATTAGTAAGAGCATAAAAAAACAAGCATAAGCTCTTACCCTAATGAGAGTCATCTCTCCTTTTAGGCCTATAGCTAACCAATGAAAGCAAGAAGAAAAACAAGAAATATTATACCTCAGAAACCCTTGACAATTAGCATCCACACATGAGAAGCATTACACCATAGATATGCCTCCAAATACTTCTTTATTCATAAGCAATTCAACAAAATTCAAACAAAGTTTTGGTAGAGAGCTTCAATCCTCCCATCTTAAACAAGAGGAAAGAGCTTCCTTTTATAAGAAAAACAACTCCAAAACCCAAAGGGGGCGCATTTCTCAAAAGAGGAGGTGGATGGGAGGTTGAGAGAAAGGTGGATGGTGGTTTGGATGCATGGAAAGGGATATTTACACCTCTCCTAAGGTGTCCCAACCCCTCTTGGGAGGCCTCCACCTATTCCAATCAACTTGCCACGTGGAGGAATATGCCCTCCATGGAGAGATCCCCTCCCTTCTTGGTGACAAGATGAATATTCAATAATGATGTGGATTGGATGCTTAGATAGCTCCTTCAATGACCGAGACAAGATGCTCAACAACCTTGACACCTTAAAGACATGCTCCCTTTGATTTAGGAATTGGATTTTCTCCATATTTTCCAATTATTTGACACTTTTTGTCATTTTTGAGAGAACCAAAATTAGTAATTGAAAATCACCAATTGACTCTTAAAAGTGGGTTTAGGGGTTGAGTGGTGGCTCTCGGTTAGGAAATGAGCATCCCCATGACTAATTTGCATCCCTAGACCTACTTTTATGACCTTTTGAAATTTTACAATTAAAATACACCTTATTGATATTTTATTAAAAAACTTAAAATTAAAAAATCTTACAGGGGACTTAATGCATGCTAAAAATACTCAAGGATTATGACTAGCATTGTAATATACATAGAATCTAGGCCTTAATAAACCTCCCAAGGCATAATCATCAACTTAACCACCCCAACTTTGGAGGATTTGAGTGAAAAACTCGAAAATTATGTGTCGCTAAAAAGCGTTGCATAATTAACATAGAAAAAAACACTCTAGTGTGATTAGTTTGATTACTAATTCCTAATAAGGCCAAGCCTTTTACATAAGGTCATAATGCTACATCATTTATTACAATTCCCCCAAGGGGGTGTGAACATGCGAAAAACATAAAAAAGGGTCAGAATGGCTTGCATGGACTTCTAATCTTGAATTATGAACAACTGACTTGTTCATTCTTTACCGGATCACTTGAAATCCAACTAAGTGCAACTTAGGTGGATAAGTATCTTCTAATATTAGAACGTTTAACAATTTTTCTTTGTAATTTGAAATATTTTCTTAGAGTTACTTTCATATATTTAACGGGTGTTTCTTTTCCTCAAGAAATTAAGTTTTATTTTGGTTAATATGCAATGAAACAAGCTTTGTTTCTTAAGCTGGTAATGTCCAAAAAAATGAAGATATTGTTTTGAGATTTCCAATTGTCAGTGAGACTTTGGGACATCTTCTATAACACAATGGAAAGTTCAAATAGATCTTCATTAAGACGCTCTTTGGTTCTTTGTAGATTTCATTAGTTGATCCAACCCTTTCCCTCAAACTTCCTTTAGATTTCATCCTCTAGAGCTTGTTCTAGCAAAACGTCTTGCCTTGTTTTTTTCCTTTCTGCCAGCTCCATGCAACACTCATATGAGGAACCCCTACTGGTACAGAATTTCCATGGGAGAGGCAAGCCTTGGGATCATGTATTGTAGTTGTTCATGGGGAACCGCCAGTGATGGCTTCACAAGAGAGGAATGATAGACATTAGGTGATGATCCTCCTCTGAATTTGAGATCCGAGCCTTTTCTACAAACCATTCTTTCTAGAGTTGTAGTAGAATCTAGGGAGTCCTCTAGAGAAAATATTAAAAATCCTACCATTGCAAAACAAAGAAACATGCTCCTTTCAAACTGCTCTTGTCATGTGCATTTTTACTAGACTTGCTATGGATTTTTTTTCCCTCGCACAAGCACGTGGACATTGCCACCACGTGGCTCTTATTTTATGTATTGTTTTGATTAAATTATATAATTTGTTCATAGATAAATTGTTTTTTTTGCTTTCATAAGTATCAGGTGTTATATCGTGGGTTGATGGATAATGTCATGAAACTTGTAATGTAATCCCTAATATTGGTTTTAGAATTTATGATTAGATAGTGTTACCCTTCTCAATTGCAAGCATGCCTAAGGTGTTGGCCGTAAAGTGGTCCAACAGTTTTTAGGGGTGTTTTGAGAAAACTCACAAACACTTATTTGGTAGTGACCATAGCAATGAAAATTCTTTGGGCATTCCTATTGGACTCATGATCACATTTTGTGTGTGTTTTGACATGTTATGGATTGAACTCATCAAAATGAGTTCCAGAGGGCATGCTAAGGACAATGTGGTGAGACTGGACAAATTGTTGTAACTTCTTATGAAATATGAATGATAAAGAAATCAAGAAGAGGCATCTTTTTTCTAAGTATAAAGTGGGCAGGGCATATTTGCAAAGAAAACTTGAGATTGGGTAGATTAGTAAAGGACAAAAGTTAACATGAGATAAACATCAAAAGAAATATGAAAGGAAAACAAAAGGTAAGCAAAAATATATTTCCTATTTTTGTACTAATTTTTTATACAAATATACAAGATTAGATAGATTAAAAAAGTCATCACTTGAGACAAAAATCTCTATACTTCATAATAGGGATCAACATTTTCAACCACATATACACATAATCCAAATTTATGGTCTATTAACTTACATTTCAACAAAATCACAACCCCAACAATAAATTTAAAAGCTTATAATAATAATCTAAAATCACATAATACCTCATGGAAAAATGAATATCCATAACAAACAAGATTAAAAAAATATAGAAATTAATTGACAAATGAAATACATTTTTAATCCACCATCAAAACAATGACCAAAAAAAGCAAAGGCTTAAAATATTAATTGCATACTTATCACAATGTTTATAGCTTGTAGTGTGCACAAACAATGAATAAGTAAAAAACAATAAAAGGAGTGCAACTTTTATTCCTTTTACCTATTCTACATTTGTAGCTCTCTCAAAGATAAAACCTTATAGACTTTACTAGACATATAGGGATGGCCATTACTAGATTTATTCGAATGAATGCTTATGTAATTGCCAAACTTGACTAGAACATATGTTGGTGTTGGATGGGTTGTTAATTTATTGGTTAAATTTTACTAAGTCTTGATGTAAATGGTCATTTGTTGTTTCCAAAGGTTAATATATTTAGTGATTAGGGTGGAGCATTTATGATAAGTCAACCTTAAGAACTAGGGGTTAGGGTTTTGTTTAAATTGTGTTTAAGGATATGAGTTAGACATGTTTAGATATTGATCTTGGATTGAGTTTAGTTAATAAGCATAGTTTGTTATTGAGGATGGATATGTATTGCAGTATAGATAGTGAAGACATATTTTAGAGTGGTTTCTTCTCTCGTTATTTGGGTTTTTTACTATAAATTTGTGTGGCCTATGGTGTGGTGGTTTACTATAATTGTGTAATTTTTTTTAGAAATATTTATTATAAGATTTCTTTAGCTAAGTTTCACTATGAGGGGTGTATTTGTGAGTCAAAGTCAACTAGGAATTGCATCTAGCCTCATTTGCACCCATACGGGGGATTTTGAACTTGGGTCTCCATGTTAATACAAATTAGATCACGCTTGTGCTTGCCACTACACCACACTCTTGTGGGAAGCTACTATCATTGTTCTGTATTATTAAGAAATAAGCAGGTTTAATGTTAATATCATTTTTATTTCTTTTGGTAAGTTAGGATTATTTATGACATTTATTATTTGCATTGTTTTGGTTATCACTATAGTTGTTGTTAATGGGTCACTGTTTATTTTACTTTCATGAGTATCATGTGTTATTATCATGGATGTGTTAAATTTTGAGCATTAATTCACAATACTCTAGGATATTTACTGAGAGAATAACATATACAGTATATCAATGCATGACAATCACAATAAGCATGACAAGCATCACAAGAATCAAAAGCATGAGAGACAAGAGACACAGAGTTTTCATGGGGAAAACCCTAAGGTGAAAAACCCCACAACTTCCTCAGAGATAGAGAGAGCAATGGCTCAACCAAAGTACAACCAAAATACACTGAAATAGTCTCCTAGTAGCAGATGATCCTCCTCCTCACTAGTGCGCCACTTTCTGAGTGAGAGTGAGATACTTTTCTGAGTGATCTAAATAGAGATCACCTGATCTCTATTTATACTAATCTGTTTGCCCAGTGACCTTATGGGGCCGACTTGTCTAGCTAGGTACATCCACATTATAATATATATAATTCAGGGCCGACCCTACATGGTGGTCTAATAACCCATCGGCAAGTACACACACTTGCGACACTTGTCAATCCACATGACGACACTTCCTTATAGAGGAATAACACATCTCTAATAAGGGTACAATAAATATATATGAAATACATAGATGAAATACATTCCGAAGTTACATATACATCAACACTCCCTCTTAACTAGGAAGGTATTTCTTGACATAGATCTGCTAGACAAGTCTTCTTCTCGGGATCATCATCATCGATGCATCGTCATCGTCATCGTCACTGCTGCTGCTATCTCAACCAATCTCTGACTCTACTCGTCATAGGAAGTTCTACAGAGCCAGTCCTTTTTCATACTGGATGTAGGCCCACTACCTGCAGGTCTTCGTCATCACTGGCCATACTGTGGAATCCTCAGGACTTATTATGTGCGTCACAAAACCTCAAAAGAGAATCCCAGGCTATTACGAGCACACGGCTCTACCTATAGGATCTCCCAGGGCCATATTATATGTGACCTCACCACAAAACCTCGTAAGAGCATCCCAGGCTATTACGAGCATGCAGCTCTACCTATAGGATCTCCCAGGGACAGATTATATGTGGTCACCACAAAACCTCGCAAGAGCATCCCAAGCTATTACAAGCACGCAGCTCTACCTATAGGATCTCCCAGGGACAAATTATATGTGGTCATGGCAAAACCTTGCAAGAGAATCCTAGGACTTATTACGGGCACACAGCCCAACCTATCGGATCTCCCAGGGACAGATTATATGCCATAGGACAAAACCTCGAAAGAGCATCTGCCAGATATCCTAGGGCACGAATTACATGCCATAAGCAAAACCTCGAAAGACTATCTGCAGATCTCCCAGGGCCAAATTATATGTCCTCCCAGAGAAAAACCTCAAAAGAGCATTTGCCAGATATCCCAGGGCACGAGTTACATGCCATAGGCAAAACCTCGAAAGACTATTTGCAAATCTTCCAGGGCCAAATTGTATGCTCATCTGCACAACCTGATCCACAGCCATAGAGTATCAACCTGATACTCACCATACATCATCCTGATGTACACATGATCATCCTGATCATCATCACTGCAACATCTTGCTGCGTGTCATCTGGAGCAACATCCTGAAGCTCGTCATCCATGATCATCCTGATCATATAATGCATCTACCTGATGCATACCAAGTATCTACCTGATACATATCATCATACATGATCCACCTGATCATACAATGTATCCACCTTATACAAATACAAATACATGATACATATCACCATACATGATCCACCTGATACATATACAGATACATGGTCCAAGCATCCAACATGATGCATACAAAATACATACAAATGATCCTACTGATCATATCCAACATCCAACATGATGCGTACATACATATACATATAAATGATCCAACTGATCATATCCAGCATCCAACATGATGCGTACATACATATACATATAAATGATCGAACTGATCATATCCAGCATCCAACATGATGCATACATATAAAAATGATCCAACTAATCATACAAAGCAGAAAACAGAACATCATCCTGATGTTCATCATCCAGCGCTTACATCCACAGCCATGTGAAGGATCCTCCTTCCAACATGCTTGGAATGGCTTTAGCAAATGTATCCATCACTTCTTCCTTGAAGTGTCCTCGATCTGAAGAACACCATGCCTCTCCCTGAAGTACTCGAACTTCACCTTGGCTAGTGGCTTCGTCAGCACATCTGCAATCTACTCGTCCGTCGCAACATACAGGAGCTTCACAGCTCCTCTCTGCACCATATCCCTGATATAGTGATATTTGATCTCTATGTGTTTCGACCTGTCATGAAACACTGGGTTCTCCGACAGCTTCACACAAATCTGGTTATCATAGAAGATACCAGTAGCATCCAACGGGAGATCAAATAACTCAGACAGTAGCTTCCGTAGCCATACTGCCTCACAACTAGCTGAATAGGCTGCAACATACTCTGCCTCAGCTGTACTCAGTGATACGCAGGACTGCTTCCTGCTAAACCAAGAGATCACACTTGATCCCATACTGAAGCAGCATCCAGATGTGCTCTTCCTATCTGCAGCACTGCCAGCCCAATTTGAATCAACATAACCTTGCAGGTTAAACTTTTGATTTGCCTCATACTTGAGCCCATAATCCACTATACCCTTCAGGTACCTTAGAACATTCTTTACAAAAACCAGATGAACACTCCTTGGATCTATCAAGAACTGACTCAATGTGTTCACCGCAAAGCAAATATCTGGTCTCGTGTTCATCAGGTACATCAAGGACCCAATCATCTGACGATACATAGAGACATCAACCGGCTCAGATGAAGCATCACATAGAAGCTTCAGATTCAATGCCATAGGTGTGGCCATGGCCTTGCAATCCATCATCCCAAATCTCTTCAGGATATCTACTGTGTACTTCCCTTGACCAAGGAAGATCCCACCTGCACTTTGCCATACCTCCATACCTAGGAAATAGTGCATTATTCCCAAATCTTTCATATCGAATTCAGCAGCAAGCTTCCTCTTAGCATCTGCAATCAGTCTGTCATCTCCTGTTACAAATAAGTCATCCACATACAGGAGTAGAATCACAAGATTCCCTTCCTCAACCTTGTAGTAAAGGTTGGAATCCGCTTTACTCTTGGTAAAGCCCAAACTAGATAGGAAACTGTCCATCCTACCATACCAAGTTCTGGGAGCTTGTTTCAAGCCATACAAGGCTTTCTTCAATCTGCATACATATGAATCCCTGTCATGTTTTGGGACTGCATCCCAAACATCTTCTTCATGATCGATGGATCATGGCATTCCATTTCTTCATCCCAGATCCTGGGAACTTCAATATCTTCAATAGATATCTTTGTTGCTGGAACAAATGTTGTAGTCCTTCTTTTGTAGGTGAAGATATACGGTCTTTCCTACACAACAAGTTAAATTGCATGATTAGAAACATCTCATAATTTTTAGAACAAATTATTTACACATAAAGAAATATGTCATGCAGTCATGTAGTTATCTTAGCCAATGCTTCAATACAACATTTATCCATGTTCCACAACTTTCTAGATGCCTTCCAGTCTCTACCAGAACATTGTTAAGAGTTTGCACTACTCCCAACATGTCAAAAAGAGGTTTCATTCTAGATAAGTAGCACTGGAATGTTGTACAGTGCCATAGGCCACTTACCCATCACATGCATATTAGTAGTATACTGTTCATTAATGCAATCATTCTAATATGCACAATACATCTCCTAAGTCTAGGAACATAAGCATAATATTATTTAAAGAAACAAAATAGGCAAGAAATGATAATTGAAATACTTATCTTTGTTTGTTTGTTGGGTGGACTCCCTCTGAGTCTTTGCTTCCTGGCAGGAGCTGTTGGAGTAGCTTCTTCTACACCTTTCTGTTGTGGAATGTAGGAAGATGGTTAACTCCCTCTGAAAATATGCATCCTTGCAGGAGCTGCTGGAGTGTGCTCCCTCTTGATCTTTGCTTCCTGGATTACTTGTCCTTGAACTTATATTCATCCTTGCTGACATCAATCTTCTTGAACCCTAGAAAGTATAATTTGTAAGCCTTCGAGCTTTCACTGTAACCCACAAAGATACCCTTCTTTCCTGAAGAATCTAGTTTGGTCCTCTTTTCCTTTGGGACATGTGTGTATACTGGACAACCGAATATTCTGAGATGGATGACTTCAGGTTTCTTACCAGAAAAGACCTCTTCTGGTGTTTTGTTGTCCAATATCTTGTGGGGTGTTTTGTTTTTGTACATATACAGTTGTTCTAGTTGCTTCTGCCCATAGATGCATAGGTAGATCCTGGTCATGTAGCATTGCCCTTGCTACTTCCATGATTGTTCTGTTCTTCCTTTCTGCAACTCCATTCTGTTGAGGATTATAAGGAGCAGTCAACTCCCTCTTAATCCCTGAATCACTACAAACCTTCTTGAAGTCACCTGAGGTGAATTCTCCACCATTGTCGGATCTGAATGTTTTGATCTTCTTGTCAGTTTGATTCTCCATCAAGGTTTTGAATTCCTTGAATTTATCAAACACCTCATCTTTGTTCTTCAAGAAGTATACCCAAGTCTTGCTGGAGAAGTCATCAATAAATGAGACATAGTAAACATACCCACTCAGAGAACTGGATGACATAGGACCACATACATCTGAGTGGATGATTTCCAGGATGTCTTTTGCCTTGCTTTCACTGCTTGGGAAAGCCTTCTTAATGTTCTTACCTTTTGCACATCCTTTGCAAACACCTTCATGTTTGGTCTTGATTTCAGGAAGACCCTCTACAACCTTGCTTGCAATTGGAAGTGCTTTATACTGCATATGAGCAAGTCTTCTATGCCAAAGTTCACTTGGCTCCATGGATTCATGCACCATGGCATGTTCAGGTTGTCCCTTCAATTTATACAAACCTCCCTCTTGCTCTCCAATCACTACTGCATCATCGATTGTTTTACCCTTTGGCCACATTAGGACTTGGCCATCCACAAATGCAACCCTCATACCTTTTGCATCCAATGCAGAGATGGAGAGTAAGTTCTTCTTGAGTCCAGGTACATAAAGGACTTCTTTCATCTTCAAAATATTTTCCAGAATCTAGGTTGTAGGAGGCTTCACCACTTCCTTTGATTGGGTATTGATAATCATCCCCAAGTTTCACCTTATGAGGTGATTCATGTTCAGATAGATTCACAAAAGATTCCTTAAACCCAGTCATGTGTTTGGAAGCCCCACTATCAATCAACCAATCATTACAACCATGGGAGATAGTACCTGTGAGAGCAGAGATTAGAACATACTCTTCTTCACTTGATGAGTCATCATCACTTTCTGCCCTAGCCTTCTTCTTTGGAGGTTCATCACCCTCGGCAGCATGAGCATGGAACTTTCCTTTGATGCCCTTCTTCTTCTTGCTGATGTTGTTGTTATTATCCCTTTTGTTCTTGGGACAATCTGAAGCAAAGTGACCCTTCTCATTGCATGTGAAACATCTTAGATCCTTCTTATTCTTTTGATAGGATCTTTTGTAGCGAGAGTGCTCCTTCTTGGGCTTGCTTCTTTTGGTGTGAGCTGCGAGAGCTTCATCTTCACCTCCCATCTTTTCTTCATGAGATACAAGTCTAGCTTCTTCTTGAGAGAATTCATCCCATAGTTTACTGAAAGAGATCAATTTCTTTCTTGCACAGATTCCTTGAATAAAGGAGTCCCATGACCTAGGTAGGCCATTTAGAGTGGTCATAACAACTTCACCATTGTCCACTACTTCATCCACAGCTTCAAGTTGCTCCTTGATCTGAGAGACCTTGGAGAAGTAAGATTGAATGGTTTCTCCATTCAACATCTTGACCCCTTTCAATTGATTCCGTAGAGTCATCTTCCGATTTATGTTCTTCCCTTCGAATAGCTTGGTCAAAGAGTCAAACATCTCCTTGGGTGTCTTTAGAGAAGACACATGGGGTATGAGATGGTCTTTGATAGAATCAGCAATGATTCTCTTTGCCTTGATCAAGTTCTTCTTATGCAATACCTTGGCCTCTTCATCCTCTGGGATAGGGATGTCTTCTTTTATATATGAGTCCAACTCATTCTCTTCCAGGATTAACCCAATCCTATACTTCCAAGCTCGGAAGTTATCATCCCCTTCAAGCTTATCCTCAAGCTTGGTGTGGTGAGACATCTTAAAGAGTACTTCAAATGGAAATAGAAAATATTTAGGTCTTACCACTTGAAATGCTGAAAACTGGATCTGTTCTCGGATTAGGGTTTGTCGAAAAAACCCTAAAAATTCAAAATGTGAATTTCAATTTTCTGAAAGGATAGAAAGATGCGCTTTGATGAGCTGATCAGCCTGGTGCATTCATAATTTGAGATCAGCAAAGCTTTACCCTTCAGATTTGTCTTTTTGTCCTCTCGGGTTCACTAGGGAGAGCCCTAAATTAGGGTTTGAATTTCCCAGAGATCTACCCAGCCAAAAATCTCGATCCAAAGCTCTAAACTTTGATTTTTGCAAGGAGCTTCCAGCTGTGTCTTCAGATTTCAGAAATTCCTATTTTTGTGGAAACCCTAATTTTTAGGGCCAAATCTGAAAATGCTTGGAATTGAATTCTGATTAGACAGATAGATGCGCCTTGATGAGTAGAGTCAATCTACTATACTTCTTTTCCAAGATCTGTGGAGAGAAACCCAATAAACAAGAAACTCAAGTTTCGGTCACTGCAAAATGTCTTCTTCTCAGGTTAGCTCTGATACCATGTTAAATTTTGAGCATTAATTCACAATAATCTAGGATCTTTACTGAGAGAATAAAATATATAGTATATCAATGCATGACAATCACAATAAGCATGACACGCATCACAAGAATCAAAAGCATGAGAGACAAGAGACACAGAGTTTCCATGGGGAAAACCCTAACGTGAAAAACCCCACAACTTCCTCAGAGATAGAGAGAGCAATGGCTCAACCAAAGTACAACCAAAATACACTGAGATAGTCTCCTAGTAGCAGATGATCCTCCTCCTCACTAGTGCACCACTTTCTGAGTGAGAGTGAAATACTTTTCCGAGTGATCTAAATAGAGATCACCTGATCTCTATTTATACTAATCTGTTTGCCCAGTGACCTTATGGGGCCGACTTGTCTAGCTAGGTACATCCACATTATAATATATATAATTCAGGGCCGACCCCACATGGTGGTCTAATAACCCATCGGCAAGTACACACACTTGCGACACTTGTCAATCCACATGACGACAGTTCCTTATAGAGGAATAACACATCTCTAATAAGGGTACAATAAATATATATGAAATACATAGATGAAATACATTCCGAAGTTACATATACATCAATAGGATGGATGGGTAATATCATTGAAGTTGTATGACAATCACTATTATTGGATTATTATTTATGATTAGATAGTGTTGAATGTTACCCTTATTAGTTGTGAGCATGCCCTAGCTGTTGGTTATTAAGTGTTCCAATATTTTGGTGGGTGTTTTGAATGAACTCATAAACACTTATTTGTTAGAGCCCATAGCAATAAATATTCTTTGTGCATTCCTATTGGAATCATGGATATTTTGTTGTGTTTATTGACATGTTATGGTTTGAACTTGCCTAATGAGTTATGGGGGGCATACTAAGGACAATGGAATGAGGCATGTGTTGTTTATCACAAGATCTGAAGGTGATATAATCCTACCTAAGGGTGTATTAGGGACTTATAGGTCAATTAATGTGGTGTCCTTATACACATAAATACATCAAAGCTTACCAAGCTTTGATTGGGTGTCCTTATACATGAAAATCCTTGTCCTCATTGCCCTTAATATAATCACTAAACTAGTTGATCATGAAACCTTAAATCTTGTCAAGATTTTCCAAACCTCTACCTTTTTCAATTTCAAAGGAAAATTCTATGAACAAACTGAAGGTGTTTCCATGGGTTCATCCTTATCCTTGGTAGTTGCTAATATAGTTATGGAAGACTTTGAATCTATAGTTCTGAATAGTTTCCATCTTAAACCCCAATGTTCGTTCAGTTTCATCATTTGGCCACTTGGTCAATCTTCCCTTGACTCCTTTCATAACCATATCAATAGCATTTCTCCCCATATTTAATTCACCATGGAAATCAAACAAGACAACTAACATCCCTTCCTAGATGTCATCATTACTTGTCAACTTGATGGTTCCCTCTCACACCAAGTTCATAATAAGAAAACTTATACTGATACCTCCATGCCCAATCTCATCACCACCCTGCTAAAAAATATGCTAAGCTCAAAACCCTAATCTCTAGAGCTATTCACATCTTTGATCCTCAACATCTTAAAAACAAAAGAACTCACATCACTAAATCTTTCTAAGCTAATCATGGATATTTCCTAACCTATATTAACAAATATTATTATTCATACCACCATCCTCAACTCAAGACATCCCTCCCTAGTAACCCTCCCCTAGCCCTTACTTGCCTCACTTACATTCACATAATCATTGATCACATTTCCAAAATTCTAGCCAAAAAGAATAGCAAAACTCTGTTCAAGACTCACAAAACTCTCAAACAATTATTTTAGAAGTGTCAAAGACAAATTTGTTCTTCTTCTAACCCAAGAGGTTTATCAAATTCCTTGTTCCTTTGGAAAATCCTACTTCGGTCAAATGGACAGGTTTATGTAATATTCCCAACTAAATCTAATTGCTTTTGAACTAACTATTGGAGTATTTTGGATTTGGATTTTAGTCAAACAATTGGAAAACACTACTTTGATACCCCTGGGATAACCCCCATTAGATCTGGCATGAATTTTTGTGTGTTCTGCTTAAGTGTTTTGACTATGTACTTTCGTCAAACACTTTGCAATAGATCCATTTTATGGCACTCTGTGACTCCTTGTAGTGTAGGGACTGATTTTCTGAGTTGGATTTAGATGTTTTTTTTAATGTTATACCTCAACTCTTGTTTTCACAATGGAAATACATAGTCCAAAATACCAAGCCACTCTACGATGCAAATATATATTTCAGATCTACTATAACAGTCATACAAACATTCAAGTCCGATTTAAACCATATTGATAGTCTTGTAGAGGGATGCCATGCTAGTTCCAATGTAATAATGATGCAACAAAATAAATAACTCAGAAAACTCAATAATATAAGTACAGTTCTACAAACAACTGTATATGGCATCCAACACTAGAAATTGTGTACAACATTCAACTTTGTTTCTTCTCAACGCTGTTGTGTGAATTATGATGATGGCAGCTTGCAATTGTTGTAGAAAATTCCTAGTATTACAGTGAAAACCCACTCCACCAACACAATAATGTATAGCAATGAACTTCGTCTCAAGATGAGTGTGCATCTCTCCAAGTGGTATGGCTCTTCTCTCACAAGATATGGCCACATCCCCCAAAGTACAACAAACTGTCTATGGATCACGCCATTGGTAGCGGACAATCCACTCGAGCGGACGCGAGCAGGATCTCCCTAGCTCAAAGTGAGTCTAGAACAAATAGAACAGACTACAAGTGCATCTCCTAGATCTACTTAAGGATCGAGTACTAGATTTCTTACCTTTTTACTATGCAATCCTTTCTCCTGAATGTTGATCCACGTCCCACAGTCGTCAGATCCAAGCTGCAAGACCTGTCAAGACAAGAAATAAGAGAAACCAGTAAAAGACATCTATACAATAAGTGATCTAAGTAAACAGTTAAGCAGGTAAACTACTCAATATCATTGCACACATGAACAATATTGGTGGAAAGCATTTGTATTACTACAAATAGAGGAGTACATGATAGAGATATAGAACCACAACTAAGGCTTAATGCTGTAGCCCTTCTCCGACGAAGCCGATTGCCATATCCTTCCAAGGAAGTATGAATTCTCCAATAGGTGAGTGGAGATGTTCTAATAATGATTTCACCAGCATGTAGATACCATAGTCTTCCTCCCTTTGGGATGGGAGTGAGCTTCACTTATATAGGACTAAGTGGATAGGGTATGGATAGGATAGGTTGAGAGATGGTAGGAGAGAGATAGGGGATCCTCCCAAAGAGTTAGGGGTCGAGTACCAGCTCCCCTAGAGGTCAAGGATAAGCCCCTAAATGAGCAAGTTTTGAGAAGGATCTCAAATAAGCTATTTTTGCCCATTAATTGACCTCGTCGCACCCTGCAATGGAGAAAGATGTGACATCGTATGTTGCTAGTGTGCAACCTGCGGTGACCCTTCAAAACCTAGCACAATTGGGTACAAATCCTCCCAGGATGATTACTTAGTCCAGGTATCTTCAGGGGTGTATACACTGAATCTTATGATGAGTAGATTTTGGGCGTAACAGAATGCCCCCCAAAGCATGAAGCTGTTGAAGATAGACAGGTGAAGTGCTTTGATAGAAGTAATGGCAATAGACTCGTCGGACGAAGGACACTACTGCAGTACAACTGACTCTGAACTGACAATCTCATATGAAGTACAACATGGCTGCCGACCAATACATTACATATCCATGGTAGTAATGACCGACTGAACACAATCATGGCTACTAGACACAAGCGTAGATCCATGATGAGATGATAACACAGTCACGACCAATACAAAAGTGGATCTGTGTAATATAACTCAAATACAAACTCCATCGCAACCTGGGTAAAATATGACTCCCCAAGGTCTTCAAGCTGAACCCACAATGATACGAATCTATCCATGTGATTACAAATGTCTTGACATCGAACATGATAGAAACCACTTGATTACCGGCCATTGATGTAAACCATTAACAAGTGCGAGGGAGATCACCATTGATGTCAATTATTCCAAGGTATCACAGTACATATCATCAAGCGTGAATAAATGAGTTGAAGTCGAACGCGAGATGAAATCTTTCAATCAAGAGTCAATGATGTAAACTCATGATGAAAGCGAGGTAACCTGCCATTGAGGCATGCAGGGCCAAGGTACTTGGTTGGTTTCTAGATTAGATCCTCGGATGATGAGTTGAGGTCGACAAGGATGAATCCGTCGAAGGAGGGCCATGATGAATCCCCCATCAATCGACATGAAACATGACAAAAGATGTGTAGAGTGGATCGAATAGTATAGTAACATGTGAGACTGACGCAAAGTAAACCGATATGGTGACGGGTACACTTGACTGCAGATGACAAATGATAGACGTGTTCTTGAACATGGGCATGGAATGACTTGGCAGTATTGACATAATGAGTACGACGCAAAATTATAATGCAACCGATGATGGGAGCTTCTTTGAATGACTCAAAGGAGTAACAGGACTTAGAATGTAAGCGGGGACTCATAGACAAACGGATGACCCAAGTGCTGTATGCAAATGCAGATGAGTGCCATGTTCAAGAACGACTACATACTTCCACTAATAAGGTATGTAACACAAACACTTTCCTTTTTCCCCATCATGAATGATGAGTGCCTCATTTGTTTTTTACGAGCTTGATGAGGGTAACCAGATGATCGGTATAGCTCATCTCATAGATGAGTCCAATCCCAAATATTTTTCGAACCTAGGATAGGAGGGGTTCGTCCCATGATGGGCCCTTCAATGTGAAAATTTAACGAGTCCAGAGAAGGTAAACTCGGTCGTCATTTCATGTTTAGAGAGTCTAAAAAGAACTAAAGAAGACTCCAACGGTCCTTTTTCGTAAAGTTAGCCTCATCGCCCGAAAAAGGGTAAAACAACGTGGAAGAGGACTCTTCCAGTCATGATTGGATGGAATATTCCTTTTTCGTAATTAGTGCCTCCTGGTCCAAAAAAGGGGGTAAACTATCACCAGGAAGATAACCATTCAAATACTTTAACAAGCGTGAATGCGACAAGTTCGTTTGGCAATCTTTTTCGTTTTTCGAGAGCCTGAAAAGAGCTTAACGGTAGACTCCGGGGGGTGTCCTTTTCCGTGGGAGTTTAACAAGCTCAGAAAAGTGATAAATCATAACTCGGTACTTGTTCTCATAGTTCCACAAGTACGAGAACAAACGAAGAGTAAACTCATCATCACGCAATAATTACATACTAACCGTTGCAAAAATAACGACAAAGCATTCAAGGGAATGTTCAAACCTATGATGACCGTTGTGATACGAGAAACGGCACAAAAGACCACTTACAACTCCTGCACACTAGAATATGTGTCAAATAGCCTCAAATATGACAAAGATGGTCAAAAAATATGATAAATGGCCCAAGAGAATCAAAATATTTGAAAAGGAATATTCCATTCTATTTATAAATAGAAAAATGAGCCAAAAATAGAAAACATTGTTTCAATTGCCAATTTGGGTGGAGAAGTACCAATTTGGAGCCTAAACTTCCTTTGCCAATTCCGAGAGCTATGACCTGCCATTTCACCAACCATCCGAACCAGGTAGGCCTAAACTTCATCTAGCAACTTTCTAGTGGATTAGATTTTGTTTTTAGGTTCATTTTTTGGGTTTTTTGATGAGTTTATGGAGGGCTATTGCACTCTCGACTCGTCCCAGTTGGCCCTTTCGGGACCTGCGAAGAGACCGGGTCGTCGCAAGACTCAAATGGGCAAGGTGCAAAGACATCGCACTGTACACAAATGTACAGTGCGACGGAGTTGCAAATTCCAAACATAAAAAAGAATTCAAAAAATGGACTTGTGGAGGTTGAATTAGGACCTAATAGTGTTTAAATGTCCTTCTTGGCAGGTCACTAGCTAGCCAATATGGTATTGGAGTGGCGAGAGAGAGAACATGAGCTAGAAGATGAACAAGCTGGGAACGATCCACACTGCGTGGATGCTTTGAGAAACTGCGGGTTACTGAAGTTCTTTGAGATCTAGGGGATGAGATCCCAGATCCCACTACTGACCCACATGCTCCAGAGTTGGGATGTAGCCCAACAATACTTTGTGATTGGTGAGCATATCCTCATGATAGACATTGAGGATATCTACTTTCTTACCGGTTTGTCCCGAAGAGGGGACACTGTACATCTTACTGGAACACGGGTCAGTGACCGTACAGTTGATGACATGATATCGCAGGACTGTATCGCTACCTCTCGACCTTCCAATGGGAAGATACTCATCAGGGATGTGGTGAGCCACCCACTGCGTACCATATTTCTCACTATTACTAGAGCAGCGGGTAGCCAAGCCCCACACACGGCTACTCGGACCCAGATGCTTTATGTGAAGGACTGCATGTCCCCCATGGTTTTCAACTGGTGCGAGGGTCTCCTCGCAAACCTTCGAGCTCAGCTGACCAAGTGTCGGCGGGGAGAGCTCAAGCAATTTGGTTATGGGTCGATCGTAGTATTGTTCCTCTTGGAGCGGATCCCTCTTCTACGTCCGCAGTTGCTACTTGATGATAGGGAGCCCAGGGATCCCCATATGCTCAGATGGGTTGAGGTCATGACCCGTCATGGTGGCAGGCCCATCATTAGCTTTGGTCCCGAGTTCTTTAGCTGGCTGGAAGGACAGTTACTCATGGTCGAGGACTTTCCATATAGTGGCACGGACTTCCGAGAGGATCCCAACTTGATGCTGCCGGATGGTGCAGCATGGGGTGACATAGGTGAGAACAAAACTACCCTTGTATTTTTAGTTTTGTATATTATATCATTTTTTTATGCAGTGCTGACAAGTACGTAATACGTGTGTGCAGATGTGGGCCCCGTATAGCCGGTGGGTCTCTCCGTTCTAGCGAGGAGAGACAGAGGCGGGGAGGCAGTCATTCCTGCAGGTGCTCATGTTGCCATCGAGGAGATGGAGGAGGTGTACAGGAACCTATCCCAGCTGACCATGGAGATACCAGAGCCAGCTATTGATGACTTGCCGAGACCTATGCAGAGGTTTGGGGTTGGAGCATCTGTGCGCTTCAACACCTTACTCCGCAAGGTGGCTCGAACCATAGACTGTTTCCTCACCCAGCGATAACGAGCTGTTCGAGCTAGGGGTGTTGTACGGGTCAAGCGTTCGTCCTGATGACACTTTTATACTTGTACTGAGAGCTTAGAGGCCTCATATTTTGTACTACTGAAAGCTACGATGCTTCATATTTTTGTAGAGACACACTGAAAGCCATCGTGCTTTAGTTTTTGTACCGGCACTACTTTTTGAGCGATATATATATACATAGACATTATCGGCAATTTATACATTATGTGTTTTAAAATGAAGGGTGATGTGATCTTGTTTACATGTTTTCTTTTATACATTACATTATTTACATTTTGTGAATGCTTTTACATATTATGAATATTATGTGTGTGTGATGTACCAATCCAAAATGAAGTTGGCCATCGAGTCAGCAACTGTGTTTAACTCTCATGGAATGTGCAGGTATTGAATGGATTCAAATGACCTTTCCAGGAGACGTACTCGTCTGAAGAGATGGAGTAAGGTGGGATCACGGATGGCGTAAACTCGGTTCAAATGGGAAACCACTAATTGAGAATCCATGTGGATGACAATATGGTTCATACCCAAGGAAATGGCGTTAGTTAGTGTTCCAATTACTGCTTGATACTGTGCGGCATTGTTGGTCGCAAACCCTAGGCAACTTCCTCCTGAGCTAATAAGCTCACTTGATGGGGAATATAGTACCCAGGCTGCCGAAGCAAGGTTATAGGTATGCTGGATGGCGTTGTTCGCGAATCCATAGCACTTTGCCATTTGCACACGTAGACGGAACATGGTATAAGAAGCGGAAATAAGATCTAAAGACATTCAAAAACAAAAGCGTCACAGCACACACAAAAACACGCCATGTACAGTATATATAAGAAAGTCTAAGCGTGATGAATTTAAGCGTAGTATCTCTTCAGGTAAATCCCATTTCGGGGTTCACCCAAAGAGATTCCGTCATAGTTTTCAAGCTCATAAGCTCCCTTCTCCAAAACACGTTTGACTATGTAAGGTCAATGCCACATGGATTTGAACTTTCCTGATCCTAGTTTTCTGTGCTTCTGGTCATAAGTGAGGACCAGGTCACCCTCGTTAAAGATACGAGGTTCAACTGACATGTCATATTGGGATTTGATGTGTTTCTTGTGTGCTTCATTAGCAAGAGTGGAATCTCGGTGGGACTCGTCAAGTTTTGCTAAGTTCAAGAGACATTCTTCCTCAGCAGTAGTGTTAGGAAGAAGTTCGACATCGAGTTGTAGAGACGGAATTTCACACTCTATAGGTAGGACAGCCTCCAATCCATATACTAATTGAAAAGGAGTGAAACCTCTGGTGGTTTTGACAGAAGTTCGGTAGGCCCATAACGCCGAAAAGAGCATGTTCTACCAATTGGACTTATGTGTCCCTACAATCCTTTGGACCATAGTTTTCAAGACTTTGTTAAGGGCCTCAACCTGTCCATTGGATTGCGGGTAGTAGGGTGTTGAATTTTCATGACGAAAACCCAACCTGTCGCTCAATTCATCAACCATATGGTTCTGAAAATGGGAACCATGATCGATAATAATTGCCTGAGTAACTCCGAACCACGCTATTACATGATTGAACATGAAGAGTGCGGCGGCTTTGCTATCGTTCTGGCATGTAGGCATAGCTTCGGCCCACTTTGTGAAGTAATCCACAACTACAATGATGTAACTATGTCCCCCGGCCGAGGTAGGATTACAATGCATAAAGTCAATGCCCCATTTTGTGAATGGGTCAATGGCAATAACCGGATGTAACAGGGTAGGGCGAGTGCGCTTCTTCATATGGAAGTGTTGGCAAGGGGGACATTTTTTTATGGCCTCAATACAATCTTTGAAGATAGTAATCCAAAAATATCCTACGCGCAAAATCTTCTGGGCTGTAGCCATCCTAGAGAGGTGACCTCCACATGGCCTAGCGTGACAGTCATTCAGGACGCGTTCAGCCTCATCGTGAGTGAGACAACGTCGAAGAATTGAATTAATGCCATGGCGATACAAAGTATCATTGATGATTAAATAATACTTTGCATGGTGACGTATCTTACAACAGTCGTCGCGAGAGAGTTGAGGATTGAAGCGTTGGGTTTGAAGATACAATAAGATATCTCCATACCAGGGGTCAGTTGTACTGATGAGAAACAATGATTCATCCGGAAAGGAGTCATTGTGCTCAACTTCTGCATCAAGACAAGGAAGGTCACAAATCAGCTCAGCAAACACCAAAGACTTCTTAGACTTGGCTTTCTCGAAAAGAAGATCAAATTCTTGCAGTATTACAATCCAGCGTGAGTACTTGTCCCCAAGCACCTGACGTGTCAAGACGTGGTACATGGGGTTCGATTCGGCAATGATGCTGGTGGTGCGGAGCAATATACAGTGGCGAAACTTCTAGATGGCGATGACTGCCGCAAATGCGAGTTTTTCGACATGTGAATATCTAGTTTTAGCGTTAGCCAGACCCTTACATACATAGTATATTACATGTTCCTGGGCGTTTTGATCCTCCTGTACCAAAACCATGGCGATAGTGGTAGCAGAAGCGACGAGATATAAGATGTAATCTCGATAATAATTAGGCGTTTGGAGTACGGGGGCATGCATAATGGCATGTTTGATACTGTCGAAGGATTTTTGAGCTTAGTCATCCCAAATGAATGGGACGTCCTTCTTGAGCAGTCTCATATACCCCTGAGTCTTCTCCGCGAAATTGCAAACAAAACGTCTTAAATAAGTCGCCTTCCCTTGGAGACTTTGAAGTTACGTCACATCAATCGGGTGGGTGGCAGGTTGATGATGGCCTCCACCTTTAAGGGATCAATGCGGATCCCATTCTTTGAAACAATAAATCCTAAGAAGCGTCCGGACTCAATGCAAAAGATACACTTATGAGGATTCAGACGGATATTGTACCATCTACATCTAAGGAAAATGGCCGTCAGATGATCAATGTGGAACTCGCGCTGCTTTGAATGAGCAGGGAGATTGTCCACGTAAGGTTCCACAAAGTCCTTAATGTCATGGGAGGCGTACAACATAGCCCATTGAAACGTGGCGCCAACATTTTTAAGGCCAAACGGGAGTTTGCGGTATGTAAACGTTCCCCACGGGCAGATGAAAGCTGTCTTATGTTGGTTGGCTAGGTTGATCTCAATTTGGTTGTAACCAGAAAATCCTTCCATAAATGAGAAGGTGACGCTTCCAGCACAATTGTCGATGATCTGGTTGATGAAGGGGTTCGGGTAGTTGTCTTTTGGACAAGCGCGGTTAAGGTCCTGATAATCAACATAGACGCGAATGGTGCCCTATTTTTTGTTCACAGGGACGACATTTGAGACCCAATCCGTCAATGGGATAGGATAAATAAAACCAGCCTTTAAGAGCTTTTCAATTTCTGCCTTAATTTCCGCAGTCTTCCGGGGGTGTACTGGTCGCAATTTTTGGCGTACAGGTTTGATTTCGGGATAGGTTTTTATTTCGTTAGAAACAATTGCGGGGTCTATCCCAGGCATCTCCTCATAGGACCAAGCAAATACATCTCGAAATTGCTTGAATAAGGCCATGCCAGCAGCTATTTCTTCAGGGGAACACTTCTGGCCTATGCAAGTGTGTTCCACTATACCAGGTTTCACCGAGATGTCTACTGGGATGGTTGGCTCAATATTGGCCAAGTTTCCCTCCGTGTCCGTAAGACATGTCAGGATGGGGGAATGAGGGAATGGGTAGATATCTGGTGAAAAGAGGGTATGGATGTTGTCCTCTATGTATTCCAAAGGAGGAAGAAAAGATGACCTATGATGGAGATCATCCGACGGACCATTGTTAACATTCATAACTTCCATGATGGACTCGTCTAAATGAAAAGTCTGAAGTAAGATATCAGGTAGAGATGACGTTCGTCGTAGAGAATAGGATGGAGAGGCCATGGTTAAATGGTCCTCTGGTGCTGATTGGATAGCTTCGTAAATACGTTCAGCGAGTGAAATAGGCATTATATCTCCAAGCAGGTGTGTTGTGGCTTCATCCGGTACAATCCAAGCATCGGTAGAGTGAGATAAAATCTCTGTGGAGATCATGTTCACCATAGCAACATGATTAGGGGGGTCCGCGGCTGGAAAAACGCCCATGAGAGATGAATCTTTCAAAAGGCCAACCCCTACACTCTCATATTGTTCTGACATCTGTCCAATGGAAGGAACATGGTCACTAGGATGAGTAGTAGCGTCTGGTGTACAAAAATCTAATTGGTTGATAGTAACAATTCGTCCTTGGTGGGGGAATTGTACTATGCGAAAGATTGAAGAGGCTACCGCCTGAATGGTGTAAAACCAATTGTGACCAAGCAAGAGATTATAATCTAACGGGGCCGAGACCACTTCCACATTAATGGTTACGGTCTTTCCACCCAACTCAACTGCAAGAGCTTATAAGGGCCAATGAGGTTGAAAGCCACACCCGTCGAATGCTTTCAACGTGGTAGGAGAATGATTCAATTTGGGGGAGCCAATGGCTCTCCAACAGGCGATCGACATGACCGAAGTGGATGTGCCTTCGTCTAAAAGGGTACGATGGACAATCTTCCCAGCAATGTTCGCAGAAACGTGGAATGCGAGCTGGTGTGAGAGCCTCGACTTAAAGTTGTCAAGTCGGAACATGGTGGTATTCAAGGAATCCGGGTCGAATGCACCGATGGCTGCAAGGAGAGTTTTGCGTTGATTAGGACAATTTTGCAAAACTTCCAGGGTTGAGATGGCATAAGGAGCTTGTGCCAAGTCCTCTATGATATTGTAATTTTGTGTCGCCCGGGCGTTGGGATTGAAAACAAGTTTTTGAATCATACTCTTGGGCGGTCGCAATATCGAGTCTAAGGAGGGCTTCTCAATGGGGAGAGAAGTTGATGGTACATTGACATCAGTTAAGGAGTCAGAAGCTTTTTCAGTATTACTTCCAGTGGATTCCTTCAAAGGGACCAGTTTATAAGATCGCGAGCGAGTGTTCAAATTGATCGTCTCGTTACGCGGCATGAGAACATGCGCGGTATTGGATGGTTCCCCCTGGGTTGGGGGGCTTTGAGCAATCATCTGCTGGTTCTGAGTAGGAAACGGATCATTGGGGACTATGAGAGTTGGTTTACCCCTAAGAAAATTTTGTACTTCGTCTCTATGGGGACATTATTTGGAGAAATGGTCATCTCCACACAGTAAACAAGGATACTTTAGTTTCCGTTTCTGCTTGGTATCGTCAAGAGTGCTCTTTTGTTCCTATTGGGCGGAAGACTTTTTGGGTTTCCCTTTGTTCTTCTTTTTACCGCCAGACTTCTGAGATGAAGCTGATTGGAAATAATTCACCTCTTCAGTTACAGCAGGAGCGGTGGACCTGGTGGTGCTATGGCCAGCCGGAGTCGGTTTGGATGATCCAACAGTGCTAGCAGTAGGCTGGGTGTTAAGGGAACCAATGATTCCATTAGTTGGGAGTCCCTTATGTGGTTTCGCAGGGTCATTAATGTCACGGGGTGTGTTAGGCAGGATATCAAACAAAGTGCGGATTAAGTGTAGACTAGGTCTAGCACATGGGCACTCGCGATGGCTTGTTCTTCGGCGACAGCACCTCGCATAGCAATGTCTCTTGCTATGGTAGGAATGAGGGATTTTGTGAACTAGTCTTCTAGGAGTTGATCTGGAATGGGAGCTTTAATGAGACGTCGTCTCCTTCGCCACTCGTGGATATGATCCGAAATATGAGTGGCGGTATTCTAATGGAGCGAGGTTAAAATCTCGGTACCAGTCTCATTGTTATCGGACAATCCACTCGAGTGAATGTGAGCAGGATCTCCCTAGCTCAAAGTGAGTCTAGAACAAATAGAACAGACTACAAGTGCATCTCCTAGATCTACTTAAGGATCGAGTACTAGATGTCTTACCTTTTTACTACGCAATCATTTCTCCTGAATGTTGATCCATGTCCCACGATCTTCAGATCCAAGCTGCAAGACCTATAAAGACAAGAAACAAGAGAAACCAGTAAAAGACATCTATACAATAGGCGATCCAAGTAAACAGTTAAGCAGGTAAACTACTCAATATCATTGCACACATGAACAATATTGGTGGAAAGCATTTGTATTACTACAAATAGAGGAGTACATGATAGAGATATAGAACCACAACCAAGGCTTAAAGTTGTAGCCCTTCTCCGACGAAGCCGATTGCCATATCCTTCCAAGGAAGTATGAGTTCTCCAATAGGTGAGTGGAGATGTTCTAAGAATGATTTCACCAGCATGCAGATACCATAGTCTTCCTCCCTTTGGGATGGGAGTGAGCTTCACTTATATAGGACTAAGTGGATAGGGTATGGATAGGATAGGTTGAGAGATGGTAGGAGAGAGATAGGGGATCCTCCCAAGGAGTTAGGGGTCAAGTACCAGCTCCCCTAGAGGTCAGGGATAAGCCCCTAAATGAGCAAGTTTCAAGAAGGATCTCAAATAAGCTATTTTTGCCCATTAACTGACCTCGTCACACCCTGCAGTGGAGCAAGATGTGACGTCTCATGTTGCTAGTGTGCAACCTGCGACAACCCTTCAAAACCTAGCACAATTGGGTACAAATCCTCCCAGGATGATTACTTAGTCCAGGTATCTTCAGGGGTGTATACACTGAATCTTATGATGAGTAGATTTTGGGTGTAACAGCCATCCAAGAGAAAGTATGGACACTAAAACTCATTGTGCCCTCCTCCAATAGAACAATGATATGCTGGATGATATTGAAGGATACACCTGATGAATGCACCCTCTAGAAAATAGAGTGACCGCAGTTTGAACCCATGAACTATATGTTTTAATCCCTATAGAATGCAATCCAAAACTAATACGTTGCACCAACAAAAAGGGAGGTAATGTTGGCGTAGATCTACTTTGACCCAAGGTCATTAACTAATCACCAACAAACCCCAAGATAACGTCCCTTTCGGCATCACCTGTGAAGAAGGTGAAGTCTCACCTGAGGTATCAGTGTGAATTGCAAGAACCATATTTCTACAACAGCGAAGGGGTGTAGCAGAACTCTACCAAACATAACATTCCAAATCCTCAACAAATCATAGAGATTCCACACATAGAATTTAAATAACCATGACATACATTCATTAACTATGCAGCATCCATGTCATTCATAAACTTCTACATTAACAACATTCATTCATTATTATGCAGAAATTGAAAAAATCACTCAACACATCATAACATCATTCACACACATTGGACAACATGATTTTAACATGGAAACCCAACTGGGAGAAAACCACAGAAGCGCTTTTCTTTATTCATGAGTCGCAGTAAATAAGCGCTTCATGTTTGCATATACAACTTACAGACCTCTTCTTCCTCTATTACAATGGATCTATGGATACAACCTACATATCTCCTTCTCTTCATGCGACCCTCTCTTTTATAGCACACAACATTATCTTCGACACAAAGCACAAAACTCTTTAGATTCACTTCTTAGCTCAACTCTTTGCTAACTCACTAGGTACCAAAAAGACTAAAAAAGCTCCCAAAAATCCAAACCCAATACATATTTATAGATTTCACACAACCTGTCCTCCCACTACTCCACTACTCGACTATACAACTCATTAATGTATGTGGACACAAAATCCTAACTAACTTAACAAACTCTGCCCTTGACATATTCAAATGTCAGTTGTCCTCGACTTCTGGCAGGTTCATCAAAGTATTTTCCTCGTTCATGAGCCACTTTGATTTGACTCTATTCACACCAAAAATGCTTCCAAAGTGTACCAAAACTTTTCCTGGCCCAACAGGTCCCCAACACTCACATGTAGCTCGTCTCGAGCCACTTCAAGGTTGCGCCGCAGGTGTCTTTGAATTTGAAAGGAAATATACATACTTTTGCTTTACATCTTTGACAATCTGTTGCATCTTGTCTCTATGTTGGCACACTTCTTGCACCAATTCTCCAGTAAGATGTGCTTGAGCTTGCAGCTTTCTCCATTGCATTATTTTCTAAACTTTACTATTTTCGCCACTCATGAATTCTAGCACATGTTCATCTTCACTCTGAATTTCTTCGACCTTCTCAGTCTACTTATGCTACTCAATCCTCATTTGATTTACTGCATTTTTCAATGCTTTGTTTTTTGCAACTTTTGCCATCTTCTCGGCAGGTGATAGAGTCTTGAGCTAACTCTTCAAACTCAACATCTTATTATGTGTCTCTTCCAACTTGTTATTAATATCTTGTAGCTCTGCATCATCCAATAGTGATTCCCGTGCATGTGTAGCATCCTCAAATAACTTTACACATTCACCTTCGAAATCCTTTATTGCTTTGATGGCTTCGGTTACATCCTCACTACGCTGTGCAGTAACTCCTGGCGGGTCACTAGGCACTAACTTCGCCTCCAATTCGACAATCTTCTCTCGAAACCCTAAAATGGATCTGCTTAGCCACACCGTTTTTTCCTCGATAGCTATGTCTTCAACTACCTTTTCTTTTGGTACTACACGACAGGATACCGTGACATCATTTGAAACTGCTCCTTTTCTATAGCAATCTCTTCCCACTCTTTCTGCAATTTCTCATATTCTTCTTGCAAAGTACTATGCTGAGTATGATACTTAATCATTTCACCATATGTGTTTTCTTTGTGTACCTTGATTTCTTCTGCAACATTTTGCTGAATGTTCTGCAACATAAACATAGGTAACATATATAAATTCAAATCTATACAGCTCAACTGATGAGCCTTCTCCTGCAATCCTGCTTCACTAAAATTCAGCGCTTGTGGAAGCA
This sequence comes from Larix kaempferi, assembly GCA_027924585.1. Classification (NCBI taxonomy): domain Eukaryota; kingdom Viridiplantae; phylum Streptophyta; class Pinopsida; order Pinales; family Pinaceae; genus Larix; species Larix kaempferi. The sequence continues at coordinate 4,041,789 of BSBM01000410.1, forward strand.
ATTGCACTACCCTACTCATGGAAGCAATTAGACTGCCCTGCTTCACTAAAATTCTTCTTGTGACTTTTCTTGGTCATGGTTATTACCCCAAGTACTTACAATGGGATGGGAGTCCCTATATTCACCATGAGCTCCATTTTGAGTCTGATAGGATGTCCCTCCCTATCCTAGATCCTACTACAACACGTATGTGGATATCTGTTCTGCTTCAATAGGAAATTTCCACTCCAAGGTCCATTCATCGGTGATGCCAAGGACATATTGTTCAGACAACTTATAAATGGTCACTAACCACTGCTTGTCTAGGTCATGCCTCGCATGCACATACATATGATTAGGTCCTGCTTTGAATCCGATAATCCCTATGAACCTAAGAACCACCTGTGCCTCTATGTGTGGGATCACTGGAACATTATGTTGGAGTGCTTCTTTATGCAAGTAAATTCGACATTGTTGTCAATCTCCCTCTTAGCCTCATCATTGTACCATAGATTGGCATATTTGGCGGCCCAACATTGACCACTTCGACTATTCATTGCATGATACTCCTATGGTTCTGCCCTAGCAACAAATAAAATTAACCTATGATTGGGGTACCATAGAAAAACTACCCCAGGACTCCCAGAGCAACAGAAATAACTCCCCAGTGGAGTCGCCAATTCTGTTGTTCGGTAATTTAACCTATGATTGGGAAGTTCAAAGAGATCATCAACATACTGGTAAGAAGGTACATAATCTAATTGATAAACAAGTATAGCATAAAGTATTTCTTTATTCAAGAAAAGCTAGGGTTATAATCCAAAAGAACATACCTAGAATATCTGAAGTTTGATCCAAGTTTTAAGCTTTTGTTTCCGATCCACAATCCCAGAGGAGAAACCTGCAAAAACCTGACACCTTTGTCAAAGCTTTTGACTATATAAACGTGAATAACCTAATTTGAAACTCATATATAAAGAAGATATGACTAGATTCAAAAGGTTAGATTCACAAAATAGGAAAATTATTTTATGGGAAAGAAAATCTCTTGCATTATTATCATCAATGGTAACAAGCTAAACCTAATCTCTAATCTGCACTGTTGAAACTTGATCCTGGGCTCCTTGCTCCTCTTCCTTCAATGGATATTTCTCCAACATTTCCATATACAAATGGTTCTCCCCCTTTCTCAAGGCCCTCTCCTTGTATTTATAGCAAGATCTGAGAGGATAGATTCAAAAGGTAAATGGTTAGGGAAGTTATGGTGGTTAGGGTAACTACCATACCTATCTCTAATTCGATTTTTAATTATTTTTTTTGTGATTCTAAGAGATGCCCATGGGTATATCTCTTGAAAACAAGTGATTAACTCGCGATTCTAGTGTCAAACAACTAGCAGGTGCAACTTTTTAGGTAAAAACCGTGAGTGGTCAATGGAGCTCCAGGGGGTGACCCACGAGTTGATAGTTGTTAGAGCCGTGGTTGAGTCTTAAAAATAATTCACAAAAATAGATAAATTGGAGGTGATATTGTAAGGTTCAGATCAAATGCATCTATATTCAATGAGGCTCTTCCATCCATAAGGTCCTTTTGTGTGACCAACAATGTAGTGTCGTCACAGACAGAGAAGTTCCAATCTGAGTGATAACAGATGCCCCCTAATGCATGAGTTCAGAAGGGTAATGATGGCCGAAATGCATTACAAACCAAGAAGTGGAGGAGCGTGAGAGCCACCAAAACAAAGTCTCAAACAGTACCTGGAACAAAACAGTGTCAGTGAGCAATTACAATCTTGACATAAGGAGATGTTCAGAATGATAGAACAAGGTCTCCAATACATATATAAAAAATATGTATATAGCATGGCCACTGAAATACAAGCGGGGAACCATGTCAAAAGGAGATCATAGCCATAACAACAAACCAGATTTATGTCTCATGAGGAGCCGATACAAGTAAGGCTCGGTCTTGTGCATCTTGGGTGATAACAAAGGATTTGTATCATAGGCCCAAGGTCTTCAAACCAACCGTCAATAAAAAGTACAAACCCTAAACCATGTGAATAAAAGAGTTGAAAGTAGAACATGAAGGATTTCGTTTGATTATCGGTCAATGATGAAAACCATTAACAAACGCGAGGACACCCACCAATAATGAAAATGGGGTACAAGGTACTTAGTACATTCTTACAAGTGTGAATAAGGGGTCTTGAGGTCGAACACTTGAAGAATCTGTCAAGTAAGGGACATTGATGTATTCCCATAACTCAACAGCAAGATGATATGCCACTAAGGACTGCAAATATCAAGGTACTATCCGGGAACTCTAAGTCTACTTCCTAGATAAAAATGTGTTGATGTCGATAGGAAGAGACCCACAAGAAGGAAGGAATTAAGGTATCCTTCATCAACTCACACGAGGAACACTGAGAGATTGAGTTGAAACAAGATTGAGATAAGGGATGGCCGACATGATAGGTCAAGATGAACTGCAAAGTGGCTGACACAGGGATAATCCTTGAGCATTGAGCACCATTAGGAAAGTGACTTAGGCAGCTTTGGACAGATAGGAAACATGATATAAGTTTGCCATGTAGGAGACATAACAAAATCTCCATATGATCGGAAGAGTAACCAATCGGACGAGTAGACAACTCCAGAATCAGGTTAAATCCTAAAGCCAAAACTAAAACCCATTGACTTTAACATAAGTGTTATGTTCAAGGAAGGATTAGACTTGTTGCCATATGATGAATGAATGATGGAGGTTTGATTTCCCTTCTCTTTTTAAATGTCTTTTCCTTTTTTAACGAGCATGAAAAGATTGAAAAGGAAGCTCGATAGTTTCTTTCTTGTTAAATTTTAACGAGTCCGAGAAATTAAACTCAACAATCCTTCTTCATTTTGAACAAGCTCGAAGAAGAGAGATAATACTGCTTGACACAGGTCCAAGCATGTGTAATTTAGCGAGTCCATGGGAGGGAAACTCAAGAGTTTCTTCATTTTTTAACGAGTTTGAAGCATAGATAGAATAGTGCTTGATAGGTTACTGATCCGTGGATTTTAATATCGAGCCTAGATCTGTTCGTGCTCGCCAGTGTTTTCATATTTAGGGATTCTGAAAAACTTAAACAAGAAATCCATACACCTACTCGTGGATTTTAATATCAAGCCCGAGTTATGTGCTCACCAGTGTTTTCATATTTAGGGAGTCTGAAAAACTTAAACAAGAACTCCATAAGGCACTTTTTCATAAAGTTAGCCTCCTTGCCCAAAAAAAGTGTAAAAGTATACGAGAGAGGAATCTTCTAGTCAAAAGAACTAGAGTATATATTTTCGTAAATAATCCACTAAGGTCCAGAAAAGGAATAAACTTATACCTAAGTGGATATCTATTTTAATGAGTTTGAACAAGACAAGTGTACTTGGAAATCTTGTCAATTTTAAGGAGTCTAACAAGAGCATGAAGAAACTCCATAGGGACGGGAACTTGATATAAGTAACAAAATGATGCATGATGAGTGACAAGTTCCCAAAGCGGAAAGCAACAACATGGGCAGTAGTATAACATAGTTTCCTATCTAGGGTGACCCATGTTTAAGGAAGGTCCTAACCATGGTAGGACAACGACAATGGAGGGTAAAAATGGGGGTAAAAATCACAGTCCATGGTGAAAAAGGAGGTCCTAGGGCATAAAATGATGAGGTATAGATGCAATGCAATGAACTAATCGACATGCCATGGGAATCCAAACCTTTTATAGAACACCAATGTGGACATATTTATGAAAAAAGCACCTTCTTGTACTTTTACCTTGTCAAAATAACTTCATTAGTCACTTTAGATTAAGAAAAATAATAAAAAGGGGTTTAAAACTATATAAATTGGGTAAAAAAATCAAAAAGATTTTCTATAAATAGTAACAAAACCAAAAAATGACCCATATTTACCATTTTACCCTTTGGAGAAGAGGAAAAAATCTACAACTTTGTGCGTTGCATACGATTGATCCGGAGGACCATTTCTCATTCCGCTACTTGCAGGTAACAATCAACCTTGTGCTTTGCATTTTTATAGTTTATTGAAGCTTTTTAATGGTGTTTTGGAGTGCATTATGTTGTTTAAAATTTTGATTGTGCGTACCTACAGGTAGGCTCTGTTGAAGTCGCGAGTACGTGAAATAGCCACAGTTAGAGTGATCTCGACTCGTCGGCAGGCACGACTATGCTAAATGGAGACCCATGGGTGGCGTAGAAATGGTTAAAAAACTCCAAACTAATGAAAAATTAATGGATGCAATGCATATATGGTGCTCACTTGGAGAGAAAGAGAATATGAGGCCATGGATAGAATAGCAATCGGGGACCCATTAACCTTAAATGCATTGAGATGGTGTGGACTTCTCAAGTTTTTCCGCACGTTAAATATGAGGGCAAAAATGAATTTACTCCAAATTTTGGTGCACCTTTGGGATCCTGATCAGGGAGTGTTTAATCTCCAAGGGGACACCATAGATATCATAGTGGATGATATCTACTTTATCATTGGGTTGTCCCAACGAAGAGAGGTGGTGAACCTCAAGGTCACATTTAGAGGTGTTGGAGCCTTATCTGTGCAGGATTAGATCAACACTTACTGCATAGTTGGTATGGAGAAGAGTGGCAGTTAGGTGTCAATTGGACATATAGACAACTTTCCTTTGAAAGTTATCCCGAGTACCATGAACAAGATAGGTGGCAGTGTGACCCAATATCTAGCTTCTCTAAGATATATGCATACTAGCATGGAATGTCTATGCAATGTGATATTTGACTGGTGTTTCGGCTTACTGGTGAACATGAAACACTAATTTACTAAGTGCAGAATGAGGAAAAAGAAAAAAATTGGATATGGAACCATACTGTGTACTTTCTTCGAGAGAGAGTCCCTTCCTTGAGCCCAAGAGTGGCACTCTTGCCGCTCAACCCCCATGAGCCTATGATGACCCGATGGGGTGAGATTTTCCAACGCCGTGGAGGAGGTGATACAAGCACTTCATATGATGACGAGGATTTTCTCAGTTGGTGGAGCTGACAGGTGCCAACCTTTGAGCAATTCCCATATGCAGGCATGGACTTCCGGGGTGATCCGGAGCTCATGTTGCCTCCAGGATCTTCCTGGGGAGATATAGGTGCCAAAAATTTGTTTTGAAAGTTATTTATTTTTTATGATTTTTGTGTTAAAAAATAAATGCGTTTTTGGTGAGTTTGAGTGCTAACAACATACATTTTGTGCAGATATCGGGCGAGTGCGGCCGGTTGGACACCCAAGGGTGTACATGCGACCAGTAGAACCAGGTGGTACTGATTCCATTCTACGCAGTATTGAGGGGAAGATGAGCCAACTGACACATGACATCCTTAGATATCGCATAGAACACATGCCCCTAGATATGCAGGAACATGTAGTGGGCGTGCCCCCTACATGGATCAAGATACTTAGGAATGTAGCTAGGTTAATGATATGTTACAAAGAGGCCATAGCATAGCAAGCTGAGGCACCTGCCTCCCCTTAGGGATACTGACACTATTTTGAGGTTGTTATGCCCATTTGTATATTGTTATATGTCTTTGACAGAGATTGAATCAAACTCAGATATTTTTTAGACTTATATATATACATTATCGGTTATATACATGTTGCTTAATGTGTGTGATGGTTTATTTTTTATTGTGTATGATACAAATGCCAATCGAGTATATAATTTGCATATGCATCAGCTAATGTGGTCTTAGTTGCAACTATGAAATTTCCCTTGCATTGTCACTTATCTCTTCATATGATGGGGGAGCATTAAATAGCTCCCTTTCTGTGCCTTGAAGCTAGTTCATGAGGTGATGGGATTCACACTTGGATCTTTATGTTTCTTGGCCACCTCTTGGCCTATAAAAGGAAGCCATGGGCATGCATCTTATATGAGAAATTTAGAGCAAGGTTATGCCGATGGAATCGTGTTGGAACTACTTCCACCTCTTCCCACACCTACTAGCATCCTCAAGCTCCCTTGCCACCTTCGTCAAAGGGGCAAGTGTTTCTCCCATTTGTTCTTTCAAGTTATTTAGAATTTAGTGTGGAAAATAAGGACCTCCATAAGGGAAATTGTTGGCTTCCCTTGAATCTCACACCTCCTAGGTGACACTACATGTAACAAGCTTGACCATTAGGCAATCTAAATTGGTTCTAGGATTTGCTTCTTGTTGTGGTTTGCATATCCTCACTCCCTTTGCTTTGTTTCAAGTCATTTTCAAGTTTTTGTTTTATTTTACTAACAAGAACCTTGCAGGATCAATTTCGAGTCACTCACATTTTCTTTTTGTAACACAATATTGGGCCTCGTTGACAACCTCAAAGACTTTCCCCAAAAGTGGGAAGGGTTGCACAACTTTGTGCAAATTTTCCCACAATAGTATTTATGACGACTCCACTATATTTTTGTTCATTTCTCTTTCGCTAGGTTGTTATTTGCTAAATAGCTAATTCTGGGTGCTTGTCTTGTGCTAGTAAATAGGTCCTTACCCTTCAATCCCATAATTCGACCTCCTTTTGGCTAGAATTGCTATTTACATAGTCATGCGGATCGAAACACCCGAAGCACACTACCCATGTTGATTTCCCTTTGACAGATGCGCTACTCACGCAGTTTAATAGACTCTCACCCATGCAATAATTTGATTTCCATTCACAGGGCATCACCTTATTGTAACCATGCTACAACACGTCTATGTTTGCATTTTCCGCACTACTTTGCGTCTATTTCTGTGTTTTTCATGCTATTGTCATTTTATTTGCTTTTTATCAATTCTGCATACAATCTTGTAGTCCAATGACTACTCACTAATGAACCAAAATTATATTAATTTGTAATAGTTAGTTTTTCTTTAGTAATTATCCCACTCAGACCAAGATTAGGAAGTAAAGAGTCATTCTCTCTCGAAAACTACTTGGGTAACAAACTTTGGGGCTTTCAATGGGCCTCATTGTTGTCACTAGTATTCAAGATGTCTCATGTTCTTTGTTTACTATCTATGTTTTTATGAAAAGTAGTGTAGCTCACTTGTTGCACACAAGCAAGGACCTAAAGATTCTATTCTCCCAAAATATGCTCTTCACCTCACACTTCTTGTGAGCTTGGTGAATCAGAAAAGGGTGAGAAGTGTAAAATACCTCCATTGCACTCTTTTTATTCATTATCATTTTGTTTGCAAGCACCATTAGCATCTTTTAGAGTTAAAGGTAAATCTCCATTTGCATTTACTTTAATCTCTTTAGTTAATTGCAACAATCGATTTGCTTATATCACATGTGTTTGCATCACTAGCACACACTAAGGGACCTAAAAGCTCTTCCAATATGACTATGCTCTTCACCTCACATTACTTGTGATCTTGGTGAATTAGAAAGGAAGGGAATTGTGAAATACCTCCCTTACACTCCTTAAGTGAATTTGGACCCCTAAAATCAACATTTGTAATTTCCAACCAACTAAAATCCTCCGCAGGAGGTCACAAAATAATATTTTAGTTAGGTAGGATTGATTGGGCTAGGAATCCATTAATGCCCACCAATCCAGTTTCATTAAGTTTTTGAAACGTAGCATTGTTGACTTATAGGGTACTTTTAAATCCTAATATCAGCGAGTGTAAAAAGGCAACCCGGATAAGAAGTGTGCCATGCCCATGGAGGTCAAAGTCGAGGTATAGCTGCCCTGCCCTCCCCAACGAGTCACACAACTTTTTGTGGAGGAGACACTATACCTCCGAGGTAGAACCACTTATCCACACTTGACGTAGGTATCTTAGTAGCCAAAATTAGGATATCACCAAGGAGCAATTGTGACTGCAATTGACTCCTGAATTCATATATTGTCGTTGGGAAATGTTTCAAATGTCTTTCGGGACATAGCCCCAGCATCGATATGACTGATTCTTTGTTACCTTCACCATTCAATCATTGTGTGGATACCATTATCACCATTGATTGTGCTTTTGGAAGGCTCAATTACATTTGAGAGGAAGGACATTAGGTATTTAGGGAATTTACATCTATTTTGTTTTTAAATACAAGTTCACTAACTCGTAATTAAAAAGAACCTACACATGGGAACACTTGCACTAAATTGACGTAGCACCTATCACTCACTTATTGCACCATTTTGCATATGTTGTTGTCAACATATTTTTGCATTTGTTTGATTGTGTTTATTTCCATCATTACTTTCATTTGTCATTAAACTTCCACCATAGAGGAAAAAAATCCCCTAAGGTAGTCCCATAGAATGCAAGGCCTATCCCATCTCTCAAGGGGTATTTACATACTTTCTCCACATGGTTAACGAGGGGGATACTCTATCCAGGGATGCTTCCAAGCCACTTTGATAGGATCATCATGGCGAGGTCAATCCTTGCTTGAGTCATTTTCTCCCCTTGGAGAAAACTTAGATCCTTTTGCTTCACCCTCTTGTGGAAGAGGCATCTCTTCATTTCCTCCCCTTGGAGATAGCTTGGACCCCTTTCATTCTTACTATCACAAAAGAGGCCCCCCTTTATCTCCTCCCCTCGGAGGAAATCCACCTTTTTCTTTTCCCTCTTGGGGAAGAGAGAATAATGCATGCTCATCTTCCCATCAAAGACAGGTATCCTTGCCACATATACCCCATTCTCCCCTTATACAGAACACTACATAGCATATAAAGGCGATACCTAACTTACCTTTCATGGCTAGCCTAAATCTCCTTAATATGGCCAAACTTATCAGTGACCCTATAGCACATGATTAAGGATGGCCAACTATTCCTGATAAGCTCCCCTCATATATCCCTATGTTTGAAGGGAAATAAGGATATGATCCAACCAACCATGTCATGTCATTTCACTTATGGTGTTCCTCCAATAGCATAGTGGAAGACTCAGTGAGATTTCGCCTCTTTTAGGGAACCCTTACCGGAATGATAGAAAAATGGTAAGTGAACTTACTGGGAATGACCTATGACACCTTTCAGACATTGGCCATTGCATTTCTCATTTAATTTTAGCTTCCCATTCACCATGACCCTGTTCTTGAAATTCTCACAGAATTTCGACAAAATACCTCTACCCATATAGCGGACCACATGCATGAGTGGCGTAGATGCCAAAAATTGTGCAAAATCAACATACAACCTCATCTCCTATTGGATTGGTTCATCAAGTCACTCCAACCTATAATTTCAAAGGATGTGGAAACCTCAATACCCCAAACTGAGGAAAGAACCATCCTAAAGGCCCAACATTTTGACCTTATCTATGCAAAATCTAGTTATTTATACACCATCCTACTTGGTGCCCCTTGGCATCGATATTTGGATCCCTCTCCTATGGGTTTGTCACATTCAACAGATGGGATTATCGGGTCCATTTCCCAACAAGGGAAGGTTCCTCCTCCTCCTATCGTTGTGCCATTCAACATGGCACCGCAGTACCTACCCATCCCTCTCATGTTGGAACCCCCTTCTCTTGTACCAACTCATAAATTTGGTAAGCTAAAGTACGAAACCTATAGTCCTACTTACCCCAATGCAATCAAAGCACCCACAATACCTCCACCGCAAATGGCACCATCCACTCCTACATCCACATCGTTTGGAGCACAAACTGTTGGAATATTTAAAACCCACATCTATGTCATTTAATACCTTAGTAGCATTAATTAATCATTTCATGATTAATTCCTATGTATTAGACTAGGTAGTTGGCTAAAACACCATTGTGTGGACCACAAGCTTCCTAAATCCAATAGAGCACATTCCTGGAGATCCTAGATTAGATTCTGGCTATTTTTTGACAATTATGGATTAGAGAGGCACATTAGCTGCTTTTACTGCTTTTTACCACTTTTTGGTGAAAGGTAAAAGCTAGTTGACTAGTGGAAACTGTTTTTTGGCCAACTCATCCTCCATGATGTTTCTTCCTTCCAAATTTTGAATTTGGCATGATTTTCCATCACACATCACTATCTGATCACTAAATCAGAAATTAGTGAGCCTTTGGAGTGACTTGGAGAACACACTTGCCACCTAGGGGGGTTTTGCATTATTTTAGTAAGTATGCTTTTGTAAGGATTCGAATGGCATCCTTATGCGTTCGAATATTTGATGTAATTCTATATATTGACAGCCTATTTCTTTCCCAAGGTTGGCTGATGTATTATGATTCATGAGAGTAATTCTATTTGCATCATATGTGACTATTTTTTCAGTGTTCTTGACTAGTTGTGTGGGAATTACTTGTGAGAGTTGTAATTTCTTGATCAGATCTTGGTGTGAACTAAATTTCACATGGTATCAGATCTATCAAGCTATTTGTTTCCCCATTGATTGTCTTGCAAGGTCCAACCAGTCTCAAGGAGGGTGCATTCAGTCATCTACATGGTGCATTCAATCACCAAGAGGGCGCAACAAATCATCTTGGGGCGCACCCAAACCACTCTAAAAGATATTTTAGAGCTGCCATGGATCAGTCACATCATATCATCCTCACTCCATTCAATTATTTTGACTGGAAAGCGCAGATGGAGATCATGTTGAGGAGCAAAGGCCTCTACAGGGTGACTATGGCAACTGAGACTGATCCAACATCGGCAATTGAGAAATCAAAGTGGCATAATTGAAGAGATGAAGCCTATGGTCTCCTTTGTCTCACTACATCTAGAGATATTTTATTTCATCTATATGGTCTTACCTCTCCCAATGAAGTTTGGCTTAAGCTTCAAGAATTGTTTGGAAAGACAGGTGAATTAAGAGGCCATCAACTGGATAATGAACTTATTTCATTGAGTCCACAGAATTTCGAAAACCTCCAGGATTTTTTCTCAAATTTCAAGTCACTTGTTCTACAGTTGAAGCAAAGTGGAATTGATAAAAAGGATGAGCAATTGATCTTGGTCATTCTCTCCAAGATTGGCCCAGATTATTCAGTATTTGTTTTGACCTTCCATGCCACAAGGAAGGCAGATCGAAACTGGAAGAGCCCCACACTCTCATATTTCATGGAGTCTCTTACACAAGAACAAGACAAGTTGGTCTTGATGGGATCCATCAAAAATCCTTTAAAAGACCACTGTCTGAATGTTGGAGATTCAAAGGGTTCGAAAGGGAAGAAGAAGGGCAATTTCAAGAAGCCCACTGGTGAGAAGAAGGACAAGCAGAAAGTCCATGAAGACTCTTCAAATTTCAAGAGAAATCCAAACAAGAAGAATGAGAAGGAAAAGTGTACTTATTCCAACAGGGGCTTTCATCTTGAAAGCTCCTGCATGAAGAAGACCATTGATCAAATGGCTCTACTCTTGGAGAAATCTAACATTCATCTTCCTGAGAGCGCAAGGAGGAAGGATGGAGGACAAAATTCTAAAGATAAGGAGCGAGTGCATGCATTGATGGCAAGCACATCCAAGCCTACCTAATTCATTATTGATTCTGTAGCTTCAAGGCACGTGGTGTCCACAAGAGAGAGCTTCTCATCTCTTGACTCTTCCAGTGGTCCAACCATTGTGTTGGGTGATGATTCTAAAACTTCAAGCAAAGGTAAAGGCAACATTGATCTAGATTTTGGTACATTCACTAATGTTTTATATGTTCCAGGACTTGCTGCTAACCTTTTGTCAGTATACTAGATGACTCACACAGGATCACCCAAAAAGTGGTCTTTACACCTAATGATGTTGAGATCTACGAAATGTCAATAGGTTGAATTGTTGCCTTAGGTTCTGCTGACCATAGCTCAAAAATCTATAGGTTTTCTCATTTTGTGCCATTCCCCTCACCTTCTGCTCTATTAACCCATGCCAATGAGTCAAGCAAATTATGGCATGAAATATTTGGCCACCTAAACTATAGATACCTTTCCCAACTCCATGAGAAAGAAATGGTCATAGGGCTGCCCAATATCAAGTTTTCTAAAGGTGTTTGTCAAAGTTGCATCCTAGGAAAGCACCCTGAGCATAAGTATGAGAGAGCCAAAATTGAGCTAACCTCAGCACCCCTGGAGCTTATTCACAATGACATATCAGGTCCATTCCCCCATGAGTCTTTGAACCATGCCAAATACATCCTTGCCTTCATAGATGACTTTACCTAGTACTGTTAGATTTATTTCATCAAGCTAAAGTTTGAAGTGTTTGGTTTGTTCAAGCTTTTCAAGGCCTCAGTTGAGAACTAGTCTGGTAGACATATCAAGATACTTAGATATGATAATGGTGGGGAGTACATCAATATTAGTTTCATCAATTTTGTGCCTCTTCGGGCATACAAATGAAACACACTGTTCCATACACACCTTAGCAGAATGGTGTTACTGAGAGGAAGAACATATCTCTTAAGGAGATGGCCACATGCATGCTTGAGGCCAAGTCTTTGTCTCCAAGACTTTGGGCCGAGGCAATAAATTGTGCCACATATATTTAGAACAGAGTGCCTCACAAAACACTAAAAGGAATCACTCCTTTTGAGGCTTGGACTGGTCACAAACCTGATATTTCTCATTTCAGGGTTTTTGGCTCCAAGATTTGGGATAGAATTCAACTTGAGAAGAGGAGGGCTATGCAGCCCCAAATCCAACCTTGTTTTTTTGTTGGATATTTAGAGGACTCCAAAGGCTACAATTTTCTGATCATGGCCACTCAAAAATCCTTCATTGAAAGAAGTGTTCAATTCAAAGAAGAGCCCTCTCAGAATGTTGAAATTGGAGAACCCTTTACACCACCACCTGAAGAAGTAAGTGATGCTGCTCTTGAATTTTTTTATTCTGGTATTTCTGATGATAAATACCATTTTATTACAGATCCTAAGTCACCAAAGAGGCCTAAATGGGTTGCTAAGACTTTGCAAGCAGCTGGTGAACTAGTGGGAAATCCTCAGGATACTAGGAGGACTAGATCACAATTTGAGAATGCTCTCAATGTGAATGATCCTTACTTATCTGATAGATGATATATGATGGTGGATTCTTATCCTCGGGCATATTTTGAAGCCTAACATGACCCAATATGGTAGGATTCTATGGATGAGGAGCTCCATTCACTGCAAAATAATGAGACATGGGAGCTAGTCAAGCTCCCCCCATGCAGAAAATTGGTAAGGTGTAAGTGGATATACAAAACCAAGTGTGCAGTTGATGGTGCAGAAGTGAAATATAATGCTGGGATGGTGGAAAAGGGATTCTTCCAAGTCCATGGCCTTGACTACAATGAGACTTTTTCACCAGATGCATAGAAGGATTTGATAAGACTAGTTCTGGAAATCTCTGCATCCAAGCACTGGGAAGTACATCACATGGATGTCAAGAGTGCATTTCTCCATGGGGATCTCGAGGAGGATATTTATATGCAGCAGCGATAATTCTATACATCTGATCCTAACTATGTGTGCAGGTTGAGGAAGTCCTTATATGGGCTTAAGCAAGCCCCCAGGGCTTGGTATGCCAAAATGGACAACTTTCTCTTGTCACAATCTTTTGTGAGATGCAAATATGATCCTAATGTTTACATGAAGCTGATTGATGGCTCAATTCTGATTATTGTGTTATATGTTGATGACCTACTAATCACGGGTAGCTCTATTGATCAAATTGCTTCACTGAAGACTGCTTTGCATCAAGCTTTTTCCATGACTGACTTGGGAATTCTTAAGCAATTTTTGGGGCTTGAGATTTCTCAAACTGAGAATGGAACTAAGGTTTCTCAGTCCAAATATGCATCTGACCTTCTAAAGAAGTTCAAGATGGTTGATTGCAAGCCTTCAAAGACTCCTTTCCTTTAAGGAGTTAGACTTGAAGAAGCAGAATCTACACCATTGGTGGACAACACCTTGTATAGGCAGCTTGTTATACTTGACTCATACTCGACCTGATCTTGCATATGCAGTGAGTGTAGCCTCAAGGCACATGGAGCAGCCACATGAGCTTTAGTGGAGGGCTGCAAAAATAATTTTGCACTATGTGCAAGGCACCAAGACTGATGGGATTCACTATGTTGCAGATTCTAGCCTAGATCTTCTTGGCTTTACTGACTCAGATTGGGCTAGTGATAGCCTTGATAGAAAATCCACATATGGATTTGTATTCATGCTTGGAGGTGGTCCTATTTGCTGGTATAGCAAGAAATAGAGTGCAATTGCACTATCTTCAGCAGAGGCCTAGTACTGAGGAGCATCGAATGTTGCTACTCAGTGTGTGTGCTTGCAGGGTATTCTTTCATAGTTTGAGATTTCCTTTAGTACTCATATTGTCGTCTTTTGTGATAATTAGAGTGCTATAAGGGTCTCAAGTGATCCAGTACATACACAAAGAACCAAGCATATTGAGATCCATATGCACTAAATCAGGACTTTAGTGCATGACCATATCATTGATTTGTAGTATTGCCCAACAGGTGAGAAAACTGGAGACATCTTCACCAAAGCTTTTACTGAGAAGACTTTCAGCTATCTTAGATCACTGCTTGGGATGGTTGAACATGTGGTGGAGTGAAGGATTGATCAACAATATTTCAATTTTGATTATGTCCAATTTTTAGGGGAGGTTTTTCCCATGAGGTTTTCCTTCTTTCCCTCTTTCATGGACAAGGCAGTATTGTACAGGGTGACCATGTCTTGTTACTGGGCCCTAGTTCTTTTTTATTTATGATATTTAGCACATAAAGTCAGACTTATGGGGGGGTGCTGGAACATTTAAAACCCACATCTATTTCATTTAATACCTTAGTAGCATTAATTAATCATTTCATGATTAATTCCTATGTATTAGACTAGGTAGTTGGCTAAAACACCATTGTGTGGACCACAAGTCATCATTGTGTGGACCAAAAGCTTCCTAAATCCACTAGAGCGCATTCCTGGAGATCCTAGATTATATTCCAGCGATTTTTAGACAATTATGGATTAGAAAGGTGCATTAGCTGCTTTTACTGCTTTTTACCACTTTTTGGTGAAAGGTAAAAGCTAGTTGACTAGTGGAAACTGTTTTTTGTCCAACTCATCCTCCATGATGTTTCTTCCTTCCAAATTCTGGATTTGGCATGCTTTTCCATCACACATCACTATCTGATCACTAAATCAGAAATTTGTGACCCTTTGGAGTGACTTGGAGAACACACTTGCCACCTAGGGGGGTTTTACATTATTTTAGTAAGTATGCTTTTGTGAGGATTCGAATGGAATCCTTATGCATTTGAATCTATGATGTAATTATATATATTGACAGCCTATTACTTACCCAAGGTTGGCTGATGTATTATTATTCATGAGAGTAATTCTATTTGCATCATATGTGACTGTTTTTTCAGTGTTCTTGACTAGTTGTGTGAGAGTTGTAATTGCTTGATCAGATCTTGGTGTGAACTAAATTTCACACAAACCACATATATCCCACCTCAAGGGTATAACCCTTATTACCCATTTCCATGTTCTCCTGGTGTTTCCCCCATGCCACACATGGTGGTCAATTTAGTCCAACCTTATTTCACACAACAAGCTCAATAGTTTGAGCAGATGAATACCGCAAATCCGTAGAATCCTAAAAATTAGGGGAAAACGAAAGGAAAGAACAAACAAAACCAGTATCAAGGGAAAAGGGGCAACCCCCTCCCCAGTAGAACTAGGACCATGGTAACCAGACTGTGGGGGATAATAACCCCCCAAGCAAGGGAAGAAAGCTAACATAAGAATCAATTATTTTTGCTCGATTTGCGGTGAATATGGTCACTTCACTCATCATAGTCCACTTATCTCTGACCGTCAATAGTTGGTGGAAGACAAGAAAAAGATGGCCATGAATCTTCTTTACACACATAACATTCCACAACCCCAAAATGTTGTCTTACAACAACCCTTTTCCAATCGAGGGGTCATTACTTAGAAATCAGAGCCCCTCCCCCCTCACCCTGGAAATGGGTCTTATCAAAACATCTACATGAAAATGACGGACGTCAACCTCCATACTCGAGCCAAAAGGCTATGGTGGGCTTGATCCCCCACAAGTGGAGGATGTACCTACCCCTTATGGGGGCCCTTTTCAAATACCATGCCCAAGTAGTGAACAAATCCCATGGATCCCAAAGGTACCACTTAGGCACATCTCCCATAACCCTCATATGAAATCCACCCACAATTACAGTATTGTGGATGACTTAGCTCAGTCACCAATTGTCGTGTCCATGTTAGAGGTATTACAATCTTTCCCAATGCAATAGAAGGAATTACTCAATGCACTTGGCATCGTCGATCCTTCGGAATCACACCTCATGAACTTCGATCTCGATAAATTTGAACCGCGACTACCCTCTTCAATCACATTCCAACGTCCAGTTATGGTTAAAAACATTATGATGCATTGATGCATCATCAATGAAGGCGCATCCACATGAGTCATGTCATCTAAGGTCTGGAAATGGTTGGGGTCACTTGAGTTAGCCATTGACCCTTTAGAATCACTCCTTGTGACCTTTGATCTCGATAAATTTGAACCGCGACTACCCTCCTCTGTCACATTCCAAGTTCCAGTTATGGTTAAAAACATTATGATTCATCGATGCATCATTGATGAAGGTGCATCCACATGCGTCCTTCCATCTAATGTATGGAAACCGTTGGGATCACTTGAGTTATTCCCCTAGTCTATCACCCTTCGCGCATATGATGGGTGACCATCACAACCAAGGGGATTGTACCAAAATTTCCCCATCAAGATAGGGGGGGGTGAATGGTCATGATCGGCATCAAATTAGTCAATGCACAACTCAACTATAATATCCTCTTGGGTCATAGTTATATGTATGCCATGAAAGTGGTTGCCTCTTTGGTCTTTTGCATCACGATATTTCCCTTTAATGGGAAGATAGTCACCCTCGACCAACTCACTTACTATGACCCTCATACCAATACCAACCCCGACAACGTGCTACCCACTGTCGCTGGAACCAACCAACCCCCTTACGTTGATATATTCCCAAGAGTGTACAAGGACTCCAACTTGCTAGGGGTATATTAAGGCCCCACTGCCTGAAATCCCTACATCAACCGATGGTCCCTACATTGACCGATGGCCTTATGTGCACCATTTTCACCTCTGAAAATGTAGCCACTACCCCTTTGGCATCATCATTAACACATCTGATGAGTCATGGTGTGGAACAAACATTGAGTCCCTCAATACCTCCAACCTTCCAAATACCATTCTTGTACCCTCCCACGGGAGTGCAAAGGACACCAGTTATGGATCAGCTAATTTTACCTAGGCCCACTTTGGGTATACCTGTGTGGTACCTAATTCCACCCTACCTAGAAATGGCCTGAAATCATGTATCCCACTAATAATGAGTTTGTCCATGTCTCATTTGTGGATCCATCTAGGATGATTACACCATCTGTACTAAATGCCAAGCCTATGACACTCATGATTAAACCATCGCTGGTTGTCGCTAAACCCACCAATGTGGGAATGAGACAACTTAAGTTGAAAACCCCCATTATAACCAACCCTACCCCCGAACCGTCATTGTCGTTCTCTAATCCTAAAGTATGGGGCATAACCCAACAACGATTAAAATCCCCAGTAATGACAACCACTACTCCTGCAATCATGCTCACTCCACCATGTGCCCTATGTGGGGAACAAGGCCATGTTACCAACCTGTGCCCCACCTTTCTAGAGCTCAAGAATTTTCTTAACACCCCTGTCAGTTTGATGCATGCAGTACATACAATAGCAGGGGACACATCTTCAACCTCGTCTCTGCCCACTATGAGAACCAAATCCAAGTTGTTGCTTACCAATCATGTGTGCTTGATTTGCTCATAGTTTGGGCATTATACGCACCATTGTCCCAACCTCCATTGATTTCAGGAGACTTTGGTGACCATTCACCTCACCAACCCTTTGGTTGAGAGCCCTTCACCTCAACCACAACAAACAAATTCCATAAATGTTGTCACTATGGCGACATCCACACCCGTACTAGAAGAATCACTTAAGTTGTAAGAATCACACCTGCCACCCCCTAATCACAACTTACCTCCTCGACGTCCTTAGAGTCCTGATATTATTCTCAATCAAGCCTACACTATGATCATGTATGTTTTTGACTCGCCATTCCTTTCAATGTCCTCTATTGGGTGCATTACGCACACTTCATGCATCATAGAAGCACCTATCAGATAACCTCGCCCCTTTGGGAACAACACTTCCCATTGTGGTCAAAGAAGAAACAAGTTCTTTTTATGACATTGAGGAATTGGATGTACCATTTGCCTCTCCTTCACTCAGTACTGATGAGCCTCCATCATCAATTTCCGAGCAGGCTCTTGGATCATCATTACCACTAGGAGATTCACACCACCCTCTGGTCTTTCCCCAAGAAGAGATTCTCCCCCCTCCATAAAGCCCCCTCTACTATGTGGATATCCTTCATCTTGACTCAATTCCCATCCCCTCAAGTGTTAGTGCCACCTACATCGACCCCATTCAAGTGGGACATCCCCTACCTTCTACCAACAATGATGAGTCCAATCCTATCGAGTCCGGAGACTCCTTCTCTTCAAATGAAGACATGTTAGAGGAATATTTCTTCTCCACAAACGAAGCAATAATAGAGGCCATGCATTTATATGAGCCCCCTTGGAATGACCTTCATCATAGGTCATCCTTCATCCCTACCGATGTCAAATACACCACTTCAGTGGCCCAACAATACACCATTGAATCAAAATAATTCTTACCTCCTAACCACGTCGATTGGTTCAAAAACCACATCCCATCCCCTAATGCCTTCGAAAATGGAAATCTAGCTAACATTTATCCCATGATTCAAGTTGATATTTCAATCACACTAGGGGTCATCGAACACACCTCACTTGGTGTGTCATGCTCCTCACAAGAAGTCATTCACTTCGCCTCTCTATTCAAAGAATTTCAAGATGTCTTCGCATGGTCCTATGAATAAATGCCTGGCTTAGATCCTTCAATTGTCGAACATCATATCAACACTTAGCTAGACCCACCCTCGATTAGACAAAAAAATCAACTCATCCACCCCTATAAGACTCCAACTATCAAGGCTAAGATCGAAAAACTCCTAAAGGCTAGATTTATTATCCCCATTGCTTATATGCGATGGGTCTCCAACCCTGTCCCCGTAAACAAGAAGCAAGGCACCATTCGAGTCTGTACAGATTTTTGTGATACCAACATAGCATGCCCCAAGAACAATTACCCCACCCCATTCATCGACTAGATCGTTGATTCACATGCGGGTAGTGAAATTCTATCCTTTATGGATTAATTTTCCGGTTATAACCAAATACGGATCCGCATCTAGGATCAGTACAAAACAACATTTACAACACCTTGGGGAACCTTTGCTTACAAGGTTATGCTTTTTGGTTTAAAGAAT
This sequence comes from Larix kaempferi, assembly GCA_027924585.1. NCBI lineage: Eukaryota > Viridiplantae > Streptophyta > Pinopsida > Pinales > Pinaceae > Larix > Larix kaempferi. Next base: position 4,061,222 of record BSBM01000410.1, read on the forward strand.
GTTGGAGCCACCTTCTAAAGGGTTATGGAATACGTTTTTAATGACCTGGCCCATATCATCCTAGATTTCCTTTATGACCTCACTGCCAAATCTAAAAAATGATCTGATCACCTCCGTGACTTACGCACTATCTTCACATGATGTTGTAAGTACAACATGTGATCAAATCCCCTAAAATACGTGTTTTGTGTCACCATAGGACATTTATTAGGATTGATCCTGTCAAAATAAGGGATCATTGTAGACCCATCCAAAGTCCAAGCCATCCTTGACTTACTTCCACCGTGAACACGATGTTAGTTGCAAAGCATCCAGGGAAAATATAATTTCCTTCGTCTCTTTGTTCCTGATTATGCCACCCAAGGACACATTTTTCTGCATCTACTTAGAAAAGACATCTCGTTTCACTGGGATGACTAGGCCCAAAGATCTTTCAACACACTGAAGCAAGCATTGGCTTTTGTACCCCTCAACTCTCCATCATCCTTTGACAAATATTTTATCCTTTATATCTCGGTGTCATCTTCTGTTATTGCAAGTGTCTTGGTTCAGCAGGATGAAGGCCATAATGAACATGTCATTTACTACATCAGCAAAACATTGGCAGGACCAACACTCAACTACACTCATGATGAGAATCTCAGACTAGCCGTGATTCTCTCAATACAGAAATTGTGCCATTACATCTTACTACGCAAAACAATAATGATTGCAGACTCTAATCCAATGCAATACATACTTAGCCACCATCTCATTAATGGAAAATTTGCACATTGGATCATTATTCTTCAAGAATTCGACCTCGAGTTTGTTATCCCTAAGAGAAAAAAGTCCTTGGCCCTTGCCAAGCTCATCGCTGACCTCCTGGACACTACCTCGGGCGAACCTGTGAACGACCAATTACTCGATGAACATCTTTTCCTCATATCTAGCAATGATCCATGGTACGACGATATCCTAACATATCTCCGAACTCATAAATTCGCCCCTCACTTATCCCATGATGATCATTGACACATACATCATCAAGATCCATGATATCTTCTCCTCAAAGATGTATTGTATCGTCACGACGTGGACATGATCCTATGACGCTACTTACCCCATGAGGAAATTGAATAGGTCCTCAATGATTGTCACAGTGGAGCATGTAGTGGCCATCTCTCAAGGCTGGAAAATGCCCAAAAAATACTCTACGTAGGCCATTTCTAGCAATCAATGTTCAAAGATTGTGTTTACGATGTTAACAGATGTGCAAATTGTCAAGTGTTTTCATGTAAAACACGGGCTCCCCATGCCCCTCTCTATCCAGTTTCCAGTTTCCTTCCAATAATAACCACCGGATCGTTTTGCAAATGGGTAATTGATTTCATGGAGTGTCACTCGGCCTCAATGTAGGGCCATAAATATATTGTAGTGGTAGTCGACTACTTCACTAAGTGGGCCGAAGCCATTCCCACATTTGATTGCACAAGCACCACCACGACACAATTCTTCTTTAATCATGTCATTTCAAGATTTGGAGTCCCAAAGAAGTTAGTCTATGATAACGGTACCCACTTCTGTAATTAGACTTTCGAGGAGTTATCACTGTTGTTAGGATTCAAGCATGAATTCTCAACATCTTACTATCCTCAAGCTAATGGCCAAGTCGAAGCCATGAACAATTTTCTCAAAACCATGCTTCAATGCACGGTGAACAAGAAAAAATACAATTGGCATCATATGATTTTCCCCACTTTATGGGAATACCAAACCATGGTTAAAATGGCCACAAGATTTACCCAATTCCACCTTGTACATGGAGTAGAGGTCGTATTTCCTATTGAGTGCCAAATACCCACACTCCAATCCACTGTGGAGTTGTTACCTGACACTCCGTCTCTCGAACAACACATGTTTACTTTGGAACACCTTGACGAAGTACGAAGGGACTCATTCCAACAAAACGAGGCCATGAAGCTTTGCTCCAAAGCACAGTATGACTGCCAAGACTGGCCTCGCACCTTTAATGAGGATGATTTTGTACTTGTGTTCAATGCCAAAAAGGACTCCAAACCTGGTCTAGGTAAATTTGTTTCTAAATGGACTGGTCCATATGTCGTAAAGCAATGCCTTCCCAAAGGGGCATATATCTTAACCGATCCCGAAGGAATAACCCTCAATATCCCTATCAATAGCTTGTACCTAAAACATTTATATGCTTGATTCACTCGCATTCCACAGATGTGCTATATTTTTTTGGTTACTATTTATGCACTGTCAATACCTTTGTCATGTTCTTTACTACCCTTGGGTACTTGCACCATGTGTGTAGGAAAATGACTGACAAACTGAGCCTCCAACCCTTTCAACAATGGTGCAAGACTCGCATCACAAGTATCATCTTGAAACTGGCATATAGGCACCATTTTCCCTCTGTTTACATTGCATTTACTAGTACTCCCACTAATAACCATAGGGTCCTAATTCCCAGCAATGATGTGCCATCAACATCATTGCTGCGGACAACACGCTTCCCCCATGGGTGTGCACACCATTGCATCCACGTCATAATTTGGCACCCATGATGTTGAACCCCCACAAGCCTAAGGAATCTGTTCCAACTTGAAAAGATCAACCCATAGTTCATCATTTTATAGTTGAGCATTTACTCTCCCACCTTAAGTGGTCGATGCCATCAAATTCTTCAGCACATGTTATGATCAATACTCACAGTTGACCACTCATACCTCCATGATAAATCTACCATTTGCAATCTTCTTCTTATCATCACCCTCGCGAAGGAAACAATGGGGTCCCCACCCTTCGCAGAAGCCAATTCTATTTAGTTATTCCCGCAGGAACAATCCGCATGGCATTAATCCATGGGGCACCCATCTTCACGTTTTTCAAACAACCCTCACATCATCATGGAAAAGGTTCCCCGACTCAATTAAAACTGTGGGAACTATTCCCATCATCAAATTGGTTCCCCAATTCACCCAAAACCACTGGAATCCCATCCATCATCAAATTGGTCCCCTAACATGCTCAAATCCATGGACCCTACCAATTATTATTTATGTACAAACAATTCCCTGATCCCCTCAAAACCGTGGGAACACCACAATTCTTTTGGCAGCAACCCCTGATCGCCTTTGATCGATTTCGTTGAGTCTCCATACCCCCGACATTGCCAGTTTTTCCATTCACCACCACCCTCGGTGTAGTGTCTCCAACAAAACCATTCATTTGCAGTTTGTCTCCCTCTGTTACACTCTATACCTTTATTTGAAGAAAGCTTCCTTCAAGTTACTCCCCAAGTTGACATCGATCAAAGGAAGTTATGAGCCCCATGCTTATAAGTTAGTCTTGTGTCAGGTCTGTCAATCTTACTATTGATTACAAAATGTTCTTGGTTCATCAGATAAGACCCTCGTCTTATCATGTTCTTCAACTCTCATTGACATCAAATCCCTTTGAGAGTTGCAGTAGTTGCAGTTGTACCTTGGGGTCCCTTTCAATCCATAGAAGGGGCCACCTCAAACTAAGTGGGGAGAGTCATCAGTGCTCCCTCACCTAGTGGTCTCTCTTATGCTCGATGTCAACACCTCTATCACATCAGGGAGATTCATACGTTTTGAAGGTAGCAGTGTTCATATTTACAAATCATGGTAGAAGGAGTACAATGAGGTTCTCCACCAAGTACATTCACCAGTATTTTGGTCCCCCACCCCCGTGGGATTATCATGGTCATCAACAGTTCTACTTCTTTGGCACCTGTCACATCATTTCTAGGTTCAATTACTCTCACATGGATTGAAGCCACCTTCATCCATGTACCAACAATATTATGAGTTGACCCCTCGGTATCCTCCCATTGTAGTCATCTTGATATATTTTCATGAGCATGGGTATGCACACCTCATTTGTATAGATACACTCTTCTTTATTATAGCTTCACCGGTCATCACCAACAATATTCCCCCAAGGGATCCTTCCATCCACACTCACTTGAGAACTTCCAAGAACATGAGAGAACACAAAAGAAATGATGATGCATTATCAACTCTACAATACCTCTGAACCTCATACATCAAGGGGCATATGTTAACAACTAAATTTTGCACACATGCGACATTTTGGATAATCTTGCAGTAACGCGTCATCAACATATAACATGCACCCCAATGAATACATCCTCATCAGATCCAGCAAACAACATGAGTCCAAAAATGACAAGAAATAATCAAAATAAGAGGTAGCGTAGGTACACCCATGTTAGCCCGTGCTAATGCGCAGATTATCATTTTTGTGCCCGCACGAGCATAGTGCAGATTTTCCTTCGATATCTTCTTGACTGTCAAAACGTTGGGATCTCAACTACCCGTCGTGCATTGAAGGTTCATGAAGGCTCCTCACCAAAAAAAAAAATGAACTTGTCTCTTCATATGATGGGGGAGCATTGAATAGCCCCCTTTGTGTACCTTGAATTTCATGAGGTGATGGGATTCACACTTGGATCTAGATGTTTCTTGGCCATCTCTTGGCCTATAAAAGGAAGCCATGGGAATGCATCTTATAAGAGAAATTTAGAGCAAGGTTATGCTATTGGAATTGTGTTGGAACTACTTCCACCTCTTCCCACACCTACTAGCATTCCTCAAGCTCCCTTGCCACCTTCCTCCAAGGGGAAATTGTTTCTCCCATTGGTTCTTTCAAGTTATTTAGCATTTAGTGTGGACAAAAAGGACCTCCCTAAGGGATATTGTTGGCTTCCCTTCAAGCGCACACCTCCTAGGTGACACTACATGTAACAAGCTTGACCGTTGGGAAATCTAAATTGGTTCTAGCATTTGCTTCTTGTTGTGGTTTGCATATCCTCACTCCTTTTGCTCTGTTTCAAGTCATTTTCAAGTTTTTGTTTTATTTTACTAACAAGAACCTTGCAGGATCAATTTGGAGTCACTCACATTTTCTTTTTGTAACACAATGCTAGGCCTTGTTGACATCCTCAAAGGCTTTCCCCCAAAGTGGGAAGGTCTGTATACCTTTGTGCAAACTTTCCCACAACAATCATAGTAGTGTTTGAATTCATAAAAGAAACTTATAGTACCCATCATTTTCATAATGTCTATGACATCCAATTTTCCTCATTACTACAATCATCTTGCTATTACAAATCTCACCAACATGTAGGCTAATTCAACAATAATTGATATCCATGTAAAGCAAATTTCACATATCAATATGTTTGTATCAACATTACAATAAGAATCATATGCTTATTTATACCCTACATTGCATCTATTATACATTTACAACATATTTTTGAGTCAGTATCCATGTACCAAGCCTCCACTTCTTACTTTGCATGTTTAATGAACTCACATATCTATCATTATCACAAACATATAACCATAAAAATTACATAAACATGTCCATATGTCCACATATATAATGTCTCATTAATCTGGCTTGTCTAAAATATAAAGTAATTGAAATAAACATTAGGACAAGTGATAATATAGCTCTAGCCACATAATGTCAAATGTGGGGCATTACAATCCACAGTACATTAATTGGTCACTATATCTATCATATTATTGACTATAATAGGCCCAGAGGCACCTATTACACCTTTAAGGAGGATTCCACCATTCCATCCTCGTTTGAGAAGTAATATCCACAATTTTTGTAGTGATGATGTACAACCATAAATTAGGGTCCCACATATGGGTGCTAACTACAACATTGAAGTAGTCTAAGAAAATAGCTCATAAGTCAGGGCCCCATGTATAGGTGTTGGCCTCAATGTTGAAGTAGTCCAAGAGGATTGTCCATAATGAATGGTCCAATCTACCAATGATCATGGTGACACCCAACATGGATGGCTAATTGAGGCGCTTAAAAGGCTCACCATAGTCATGTGGATCCAAATATATAGGACCCTCCATACCCGTATATACTTTGTAGAGTCGTAAAAGGGTTACTCTGGAAGGAACACTACCATTATTGAAGAGTCACACTAGAAACTAGTAGGCATCACCTTCTCATTTATTCCCTCAATGATGCTCTCTTCACTATATGAAGCAATATGTGCACCAAAGAGAAGCTAGAAGTAGTTATCTTCCCATAAATGACAAATGTTTATTTTTTTGCAAGCCTCCTCTAAATAACACCAACCATATAGGTCATTGGTATACTCCCCTTCAATGTCCACTATGATGTGCATTTACTCTAATATCTCCTACATTCTATCAATAATGTCCATCAATGCATATGCTAGTCCTGTTAGGGTTTTGGGGCAGTGATTTGCAAGGTTTTTAGCCAAGGAAAATTTTAGGGACAAAATTTATCCCATGGGCTAATTTTAAATGTTTTTTTCCAAAACAAAATTCGCCAATTACCATTTTTTTCCAAAATGATTCGCCCAAATTCCACAAGATAAAAAAATTTACTCTAAACATTGCCAAAATTTTCAAACAAATATGTGAAATCCTTAAAAAATTGAATATTTTACAAAAATATCACCAAGCATTTTGTAGTTGGAAATTTAAGAATTAGTAAGATTCACCAATGTCTCTACACTTTAAGAAATTTATGGATCCTTAAAAATTTCCTTAGTTGTAGCACATTAAATATTGCTCAAGTGTATATCACATAATACACCAAATCAAATCCATGGAATTCTTTTGTCAAATGACATTGAACTAGTTGCAATTTGGGGACTCTGTCAAAATATATCTTCTCTACAATACCCATGATCATCATTGAAAAGTCCTAAAAATAATATATTTTCAAACTACAATATCTCTTTTGTCCGACCTCTAATTCGAACAATTTTTTTATTGCATATTTTTGTGAGAGGAAGATAGATTTGTAGTTGGTTTCTGGAAATTATGTCAAAAAATGAATAGAAACAGATCTTTGTGTCACAACCATAATAGAAAAATCCATAGAACAACACATGTTCAAAGTGCCATATCTTCTTCGTTTGACCTCCAATTTGAGTGATTTTTTTTTAATTTATTTATTTTTGTCCAAAGAATCTAGATCTGCAATTAGTTTCTCAATTTTGCTCAAAAAGATTTATAAATTGACCTTAGTGTTTCAAAATCAAATCTATAAAAAATATTAGGGAAATTTTGGCCCTTTTTCCCTGGAAAGTGCTATGATACCACTTGTCATGGTCCTTAATAGATTCAGATATTTTCACAATGGTACATAAAAAATGTTCAATATGTTATTCAATATCAAACCCCTTAAGGTAGGGTAACAACATACAATGATCCTTTTATGGAAGGATCAACTCCTATCCATTTGCCATTTTGAGGGAGCAACCTCCCAATGAACTAGGATCCAATAAAATAGTATTCCAATACATGACCACATAAGGAGGACTCCATAACCAAATGCTAACTACCTAGTGGGCCTTCTTTTATAACGTCGCATTACACATATTCAATGCTAACTATTTAGTGGGCCTTAATTAAGAGTGGCCCTAATATACATTGCATTAATTGACCCATAGTTCCTTATTACACCCCTAGGTAGGATCTGACCACCTTTATATCTTGTGATAAATAACAACATCCTCATCCCATTGTCCTTATAATGCCCCCCATAATTCATTTTAGGCAATTTCAAATCACAACATGTCAGAAAACACAACAAAATATCCATAATTCCAATAGGAATGCCCAAAGAATCTTCGTTGTTGGGCACTAACAAACAAGTGCTTGTGACTCCGTTCAAAACACCCACCAAAATGTTGGACCACTTAATAACCAGCACCTTGGGCATGCTCACAACTAATATGGGGAACACTCAACACTATCTAACCTAAAATCTTAATCCAAAAACAATGAGTACACTACAACTTCCATGATATTATCCATCCATCCATGACACATGATACTCATGCAAGTAAAAGAAACAGTGACCCATTAAAAACAATTAGAGTGATAAACAAAACAATGCATACAATAAATGTGATTTTTAAAGAATCCTAAATTATCAAGAAAAATAGCAAAAGTAACATTAACATTAAACATGCTTATTTCATAACAATAAACAACAATGATAGTAAATACCCATGAGAGTGTGGTCTAGCGGAAAGCATCAAACTAATCTATTTTTTATTAAAACATAGAGACCCAAGTTCAAAACCCCCAATGTGAGTGCATATGAGGCCAGATGCAAGTCCTAGGTGACTTTGATAACATAGATACACCCCTCAGGGTGCAATGTAGCTAAAGAGGTCCTATAAAAAATATTTCTAAAAAAAAACACACAATGATAATAAACCACCGTACCATAGGACAAGGCCATTTATAGTAGAAAACCCAAAAACTAAGAGAAAAATCCACTCTAAAATAGGTCTTCACTGTCTAGTAATATACTACAAAACATATCCATTTAGCATAACAATCTAATGGACATCCCATTCCTCAATTACAAATTATGCATACTAACTTCAACTCAACCCAAGATCAATGTCTAAAAATGTCTATCTTATATCCTTAAATGCAATTTAGACAAAACCCTAACACCTAGTTGTTAAGATCGACTTACCATAAATGTTCCACCCTAACCACTAACTAACTTTAACCTTTGTATTCCTTTACAATAAATGACCATTTACATCAAGACTCGGTCAATCTTAACCACTAAGTTAACAACCCATGCAACACCAACATATGTTCTAGTCACCTTTAGTAATTACATAAGCATTTCTTGGAATTAATCTACATTGATAGTTGTCCCTATATATCTAGTTTAAAATGGAAGCACAAGGTAGTTTCCCCTTAGACTTGTATGGACAATAACTATCCACAGGTCTCAATATTTTATCCTTGAGAGAGCTACAATAGATTTAGAATAGTTAAAAGGAATAAAAAGTTGCACTCCTTTCATTAAATTTCAACTTATTCATTGTATGTGCACACTATAAGCTACAAACATTGTGATCAATATGCAATTAAGATTCCAAGCCTTTGTTTTTTCTAGTCTTTGTTTAGATGGTGGATTAAAAATGTGCTTCATTTGTCAATTACTTTCTATATATTTTTTGTCTTTTTATATATTTTTTTTGTTTTTTTGCGAGGTTTGAAATCTTGGTGACATATGAATACAATCTTGTTTTCCATGGATGTTCATTCTTCCACGAGGTATTATGTAATTTTGGATTATTACATGCTTTTAAATATATTGTTGTGGTTGTGATTGTGTTGAAATGTAATTCAATGGATACATAAATTTGGATTGTGTAAATGTGGTTGAAAATGTTGACCCACATAAAAGGTTTGTCTCAAAAAGAAACTTGTATCTCCATTTAACCTTTATATATTCACATACCTTCATGTAAACAAAATTACACAACTATGAAATATACTCTTAGTCACATCTTATTTTCCTTTCATATTTGTTTTGTATTTCTCTTTCATTAACTTCCATCCTTGGTCTAACTTAATCCAATCTCAACTTTCATATTTGTTTTGTATTTCTCTTTCATTAACTTCCATCCTTGGTCTAACTTAATCCAATCTCAAATTTTCTTTACAAACATGCCCCAACTTATATTATAATAACAATGACAAATTAATTTTAATATATGGTTGTCCATATAACTAATTTTGAATGGAAACACAATGTAGCTACCCCTTAAACTTCATGGGCAATAGCTACCCACGAGTCACGAGTATAACACTTGACTCATGAGAGTTACAATAAATATAGGACAAGTAAAAAGGAATAAAGGTTGCACTCCCTTTCATTGTATTTAGACTCGTTCATTGTCTATGCATATAAGGTACATATGTTGTGGTTGTAATGCAATTAAAATGTTTTTTTTTTAAATTTGGATAGTGGATTAAAATTGATTGTTTAATTTGTGGGTTTGATATATTGGTTACATATTTAAGAATTTTGATATATAGTGTTGAGTGCTAGTCAGGAGTATCAACATTTGACTCGTGAGAGTTACAATAAATATAGGAATAATAAAAAGGAACAAAGGTTGCACTTCCTTTCATTGAATTTAGACTTGTTCATTGTCTATGCATGCAAGGTACAAATGTTGTGGTAGTTATGCAATTAATTTTTTTTTTAATAGTGGATTAAAATTGATTGTTTAATTTTTGTGGGTTTGATACGTTGGTTGCATATGTAAGAGGTTTGATATATAGTGTTGAGTGCTAGGTGTTGTGGATATTATATGACTTTTGCTTTAGTAGCTTTAGTGATGACTAGATAGAGTTAATGGCTATTTGTGTTATTTTGGTCTTGGAGTATCACCTTAAACTACTTTTGATTGGTTAAGAATATATTTTCCTCATAAATTAATAAGCCAAGAATCAAATTGAACCACCAAATTATTACAGATAGCCACATTTTCTCTACACACAATGATGCTACAAGTTAAAGTCTTAAAGTCTTTAGATAGCCACATTTTCTCATAAATATTGTAAACTTCTTAATATTTATAAAAAAAACCAAAACAAAAACAAAAAAACAACTTCCTCATTTTTTTTCCTAATATTACTTCTGTTATTTGTAAAAATGTCATTATCTAACTTGCAAGCTTGCCAATGATACCTATGATGTGGCAAATATGTGGTTATATCACTTAATTCTTACATGCAAATATATGAACCTTGGGAGAGTGCTCACAACTCAAATATATGTACCTTGGGAGAGTGCTCACAACTCCAATATGAGATCATATTTGTAATATTAAAAAAAAAAAAATCATAGTCAAAAGATTTGAAAGGTAGTGTTTCAATACTGGTCATATTTATAATATTAAAAAAAAAAAAAAATCATGGTCAAAAGAGTTGAAAGGTAGTGTTTCAATACTATTGGAAATTGAAGGCTTATCATATATAACATATATATGTTTATGGTTTTTGTGGTTACTAAAGATTGATGTTTGTCATAATATTTGTAGATTAGAGAGTTGGTGTTAGAGAGTTAGAGTGGAGACATTATGGTTTGATCTTTGTGACTCTATAAAAGTTGAATCAAGTGTAGTTGCAAAGCAAAAGTTTGTACTTGTGTTGAAATAAGAAGAGTTACACAAGAAGAGTTTAGGGAAATGTGATAAATGCAAATCGTAGTTTGTACTTGTGTTGAAATAAGAAGAGTTACATAAGAAGAGTTTAGGGAAATGTGATAAATGCAAATTCGTGATTATGTAGAGTATTTGCATTTACTCATCTCACTGCTTGTCTGTTTTGAACAAAATGAATCGTTATAAAGAATTAACTATGCACATTTGACAAAGCTGCTTCAGTCTACTTCTATGTCTAAGAACATTTGAGATGATTTATGGTTTTTCCAATGGAAGCCAAACTATGAAACTTAACTTTCATTGGTGGAAGAGATAGTAAGCCCATTTTGTAGCATGAAAATTTTGTTAAATTTGATCCGATGCAGAAAGTATTTAAGTTTAATTGACTATGTAATTTACACAGTCACTATGGCAACAGTTTGACAGAAGCGCATGCGATAACGCATCTCCTTGATTGCAACCTTGCAGATTGTGGTCTACTTGAAGATATTGCAGGACACAAACTTAATTCTCAAGAAAACTATCAAGTCATTTCATTTAAGTCGCGCTCCACCAATTCAATGTCTGAGAAAATAAGTTGTAGCCACGTGAGAGTATTAGAGCTATCTGGAACAAACTAAGAAGCATAAGCATATGCTCTGCCTCTGTCACACAATTTACATGTGGGGAATTGAAGAACTCTACTTCACGTTTATTACAAGAGGAAAATTCTCATAAAATCTCCCAAACCTGCTCTTGAGCGTTATTTCTTTGCAAGTTCTAGAGTTGCTATAAAACATTGTTTGGAGAGGAGTATCTTTGCATTTTCATGGCTTGATAGCCTAAACAGGCTTTTATGACCTATGAAAGCTTGGGAAATCAGCACTGAGTCACTGACCACTTACAAAGGTTTTCTAGGTCTGCATTCACCACTTACAAAAGCAATGGGAGGTCCATAGCTGCGCCTTACAACTTAGGCGACAGTGAGAACTTAGGGCTCGGCTGCATCCTGAAACCAAAAACTCCAATTTTTGGTGTGCCTTGTTGGTTTGGGCTTCATTTCTGGACAATGGAGGGAGGAATTGAAGGAATTTTACATATCGATTACATAACATGCAACATAGTGAGATTTGAACCTGGATAGGGAGTATAACAACATTCCTCCCAACTACCCAATTGACAAATTTATGGCACTTCATCTCTGGACACCGGGTAGAGGGAGTGAAGGAAATGTATTGCACTCCATCTCTAGAGACCAGATAGATGGACTGAAGTTTAGGGTGCTGCAATGTGATAGAGGAAACCCAATCATTTTAGGGTTGTCTGTCTTCTTTTTTTTGCAACCATGCGAATCCGTAGCTCATTGGGATTACCAAGGCAAGGCCCAAGTTCAAATCTAGCGGCGGCCACTATAACCCAAGAGTATATTCAACAGCCTGCAAGTCAGATATACCAATAACTCGTTACTTAACAAGATCCGAAACATCTTGGAGACACACCCATATGGGGTTCCCACTTACAAAGGCGCCTACACTTCTAGCCTTATCATAATAGGCCAACATCTCATTGAGGACTTAAAACTGGGTGGAAAAAATAAAATTCACAACTCTTCACCGTGCAGTTGCCAGTTGCCAACTCATTAACTATTTTAAAGCTGTCTTTCAAATTGCGTTAACCTCTAAGTCAGAGGGCTTATAGTCTGTTTCACATCCCTACGCAACAGTGGGCTTATCCCGTCTCACAAGTCTCTTTGATAGTAGGCTAATCCCTTGTTTGTCATTGTTCTCTGACAGTAGACTTATCCCGTTGCGCATACCTCTGACAATGTACTCATCCCCCGATTCATATTGATTGTGGGCTAATCCGTTATTTTGCATTGCCTCTGACGGTGTGCTAATCCCTTATTTTACCATTCTCTCTTATGGTTGGCTCATCGCTCTTGCTCTACATACATTTCTCTTTGACAGTGGGCTTATCCCCTGTTTCACATACCTCTCTGATTGTGGACTTTTCCCTTTTCACATTTCTTTCTGGTACAGGTTTCATACTCTATTTCACATATCCTTCATAGTAGGCTAATCCCTTATTTTACATTGCTCTGTGACAGTGAACTTAACCCCTGTTTCACATACCTTTCTGATAGTGGGCTCCTACCTTGTTTTGCATAGTCTTTACAACTCTCCCTGATAGTGAGTTAGTCCCTTGTTTTACATCGTCTCTGACAGTGGAATTATCCCCTGTTGTTTTACGTCGTCTCTGACAGTGGACTTATCCCATTGTTTCACAAAACTCCTCGATAGTAAGCTTATACCTCGTTTTGCATTACTCTCTGACAGTGAGCTTATTACCTGTTTAACACCCTTCTGTCAGTGGAATGTTGTCTGTTTCATATTCCTCCTTGACAATGGGCATTTCACATGCTATGATGGTTCACATGTCTCCTTAACAATGGGTTTATCCTGTGTTTTACATTCCCCTGCCCTTTTTACAATGGGCTTATGCGTGCTTAATGACAAATTAAATAGTAACAAGTCGGCAAAATCTAGAAGAGTACACATATCATTTTTGTTTGCTCAAAATTTGACATTGACAATGACGGAACAGCTGCCTGCAAAAGATATAAAGGCTACCTGCAACTGTCAAAAATCAGAGTACACGGAAGAAGTATTCACAACAGAATATCGCTAAGAAGCAAACATCATGAAAGCAGTAGTCATAATATCAGAGCTAATCAGTATTCAATTCAGGAATCAACTTTAAAATAAACAGAGGAGCTATTCCCTTGTACCCAGCAGCACCCAACCCTTCCTAACCTCCAATTTGTTTTTTGAAAAAATATCCGTATAAAAAATCCACTGCTTATAGCTGCGGGCACACTTTTCTTTGAAATTTTTTAATTTTATACTCAAGTTACTTTCTATTAAGGCATTCAGTTCCAACTTATTCCAGTGATTCACCAGCATTCTCACCCTAGTTTAAGTTCACTATAGTTACAAAATAGTGATCTAATTACACCGATACGAGTTACCTTAGAAAATAGTGATCTAATTACACCAATAGGAGTTATATTAGAATTTAGGGTGGACTAGCATTTATGTTTTTCCTAGACTGCACAAGGATGAGTTAAGTGTACTGTCCAAATTGATTTTATGGCAGTCAATAGGAGTTTATATCTAAGAATTTAGGGTGGACTAGCATCTCTGTTTTTCCTAGATTGCACGAGGATGAGTTAAATGTACAGTTCAGATTGATTTTATAGCAGTCAATTGGAGTTTATATCTAAGAATTTAGGGTGGACTAGCATCTCTGTTTTTCCTAAATTGCACAAGGATGAGTTAAGTGAGTTAAGTGTACGGTTCAGATTGATTTTACGGCAGTCATTCAATAATATTCCGAGTGATAACATGTAGCTGAAGCATAGACAATGGATGATGATGATTACAACTACGCATGGAGAACAAGTAATAGATAACTTATTAAGTTATTACTTATTTGTGGCACCTTATCGGTGTTCACCGACCACAAGTTAAGTGGCTATGCTAGTCCTTCTCCTACTACTCCTACGGATAGAGGTTCACTAAGCTTACAAAATAGCTATCTAATCCAATTTTATCTTATCTTTCATGCAACTTGCTCAAATCCAATTTGCTCGTATCTTCATGCAACTTGCTCTGAGTCTATCTTTATCTTCATACAACTTCTTATTCACATTTTGCCATACGTGTTCAACAAACTCAACTTCACAGTAGAAACCAACTAGTTTTCTAAGCTAAATGTGCTCCTGCATCATACAATTAGCTCAGCTAAGCTGAAGGTTCAGCTATAACTCCATGGTTATCAAGTAACCACATTCTCACTCTATCAGTCACTTTATCAGGTAGCCACGACACCGACCAGAGAATGAGAACATACCATCACCTGTTTCAAGTGCTAAGAAGCGCCAACACTCAAGAGAGTTACTATTATAATAAATACAGTAGAAAATAGCAACAACCATGTACATCACGGAATAATGCAGATTAGAAACATTTGCTGTCTATTCCTTGTAACTTCGGTACCGATTGTAACAGTGCTATCAGAACATAAGTTACATGCAAGAAACAGCAATCACACCATGAACACAAAATATGGTGGAAAGCCACTTTGTTAGCTGATAAGCATCCGTAGTATGTGGAAAACCCTAGCTCTCATCCCTGCTCATTCTAGAAAACTAGTATGGGCTTTTATGCAGAGATCCCTATCCCTGTGCCTAAAGACTGTGTACTTAGTCGAAAGGTGTTCGGCAAATACCTCAAGATCTAATCCAGGGTTAGATAAGTCCATTTCATTCAGGAAGGTATCACAAAAAATTCAACCCATGAAGCTGTATGTGGAATTGTAGGTCGAATCATCTGGAATTGTAGGTAACGGGGCAGAATCATGCTGTACCTGGCTCCATCCAGGACCCGGTATCGGGTTCAAATCCCACGGATTTCGACTTAGATTCCCACTATTATAATCCCGGACATGGTTCGTTCGATTCCCACGACCCCCAGTTCAGAAGAGAAGCAATTGATTGACTGTAATTTGTAAGGCGAACTGGCATGCGCTAGTGTTTGACATTTCTGAGATCTAGATAACACAATTATTGGAATGATCCAGAAGATACCTAGATACAATGGAAGATAACGATGGGGATGTATACCGATATACCGTGAGACGGCGGGCCAATGGGAGCGCTGGGCTCTTTCTAAGTCTCCGTGACGTCCACTTTTCCCGGCAGCTTTGTCGTTAGTTACGTGCGGATTTTCCCTGCCTCACCGGGAAAAATGGTGGGCTGGCACTCAACCGGCGCGTAGGATAAGAGACCACCAAAACGCCCAGCTTTTCTGGCGATTTTGGGTCCAAAATCGGTTGAAATTCATGGTCGAAATTGTTATTTCCATATTTTTGTAATTTTAGAATGGGATTGCTTGTTTTAGCGTAATTGCCCAATTCTAAAATTATTCAGATTGTCTAAATTGCGATTCTGAGCACTCCAAATTGAGATTTTAGCAAAAATTGCTTTTCTGGATTTTGATGAGTTGGGGCATTTTAGTTAGCCCTTATACACCTCCACCGTAACCTGATTGGATTGGAGGAAAGCAACATGTCTAATAATATGACAATAGATCATACAATACATCATACCACTTCCCCATTTTTATGGAGATTGTGATGTCTTTGGAAAAGCCACCTAGTTCTTTCAAGTTCAATCCAGAATGGATGCAGGCGGAGGATTACAAAGATATGGTGAAGGATGCTTGGATCTCTTACAGGAAAGGCATACACGGTTCTGTTGGGCTTCATTTTCAACTCAAAATGAAGCGGGTTAAAAATATATATATTGTTTGGGAAGCTGATAAACAGATTAGAATGGATTCTGAGCTGAAGGAAATTGAAGTCAAGTTTGACCGTTTTCATCTCTCTAATCCTGTTGGTTTCCAGAGTCTAGAACATAAGAAATTTGTCCACTTGTTAGAATCTCAGAGGACAAAAATTCTAGATGACAAAGAAGCTCTATGGAGGCTGAAGAGCAGAGCCATATGGTTACATAAAGGTGATGGCAATTCGAAATTTTTTCATAATTTCATTTAGCAGCGCAGGTGCAGCAATGCCATTTGTTGTATCTATGGTGTGGGTGGATCTAGCGGTTGATGGTGTTAATCATTTTAAATCTTTTTATATTCCGGAGAATCAAGGTATTTTAGAATTACAACCATTAAATAATTAAAGTTGGCTCCCAAGGTACAAGTGTCACAAAGTAGATTTGAACCTAGGTGGAGAGGATAACAACATTCCTCTCGACCACCTGATCTACACTCAATTGACATCAGAATGATCATGCTACTTAAATGGATAAGATGTTGCGTATTATTAAAGAATATCCTACGCTGGTAGATGAAGAACAGAACCAACAGATTTATAGGGCTATCGACATGGAAGAGTTAATGGAGGCTATTCGTTGCCTTCAAAATGAGAAAAGCCTACTCAAATGGATAAGATGTTGCGTATTATTAATGAATATCCTACACTAGTAGATGAAGAACAGAACCAACAGATTTATAGGGCTATCGACATGGAAGAGTTAATGGAGGCTATTCCTTCCCTTTACACTGAGAAAAGCCTTGGTCCGGACGATATGTCAATTGAATTTTTCAAGGGTTTCATGGGACATATTTGCAGGCGTTCTGTTGGCTACGATGGAGGAATCTAGGATTAAGGGAAGGGCCTCTGCATTCTTTAATTCCACTTTCATTACATTGATTCCCAAAGTGGATGATGTTAAGTCATGGGGTGAGTTTCATCCAATTTCGCTTTGTAATTGTGTATATAAGATCATAGTCAAAATTGTCGCGAATAGATTGAAAGTTTTCCTTTCAAATTCTATTTCCCCGGAACAGTTTTCCTTTCTCAAAGGGCATCAAATTCATGACGCCATAGGGATTGCTCAAGAGGTATTACACACTGTGAAGACTCATAAAATTTTCGCTGCCATCATATCAGATCATGTTTCTAGGAGGGTAATCGAAGTAGATATTGATTGATCTATACAATGGGTCAGGCTTCTTCGACGATGCCTCTCAAGGGGATCCTGAGAGGGTCAGAGCAGGAGGACTTTTATTTCTTTCAGATCAGGTATATTTCTCCTTTGTTGTTGGGCTAGGCTAATAAACTAACAACAAGGCATAAATTTTGGCTCTTCTCTTGGTTCTTAGGGTGGCTCATTCAAAGAATATCAATAGAATTCAAATTTTCAGGGACTCTAAGCTTATTGTTGACTGGATATTATACAAAAGGTCTCCAAAGAACATTTTTCTTCAACTTATCTATGAAGAAATTATATAGTTATTGGCTTTTTTTCAAGATATCAAATGTAAATACATTTTCCATGAGGGGAATTCTAGAGTTGATTCACTTTCAAAAAGGGGGCTGCTATTGACTGAAGGCTCATGGAAGGTTCTATACCATGGGTCAGGCTTCTTTGATAGTGCCTCTCAGGGGGATCCCGCGAGGGGCGGAGCAAGTGGACTTTTATTTCTTTTTGATTAGGTACAGTTCTCCTTTGTTGTTGGGCTAGGCTTATGAACCAACAACAAGGCATAAATTTTGGCTCTTCTCTTGGTTCTTAGGGTGGCTCATTCAAAGAATATCAATAGAATTCAATTTTTTGGGGACTCTAAGCTTATTGTTGATGGGATATTATACAAGAGGCCTCCAAAGAAAATTTTTCTTCAACCTATCTATGAAGAAATTATACAGTTATTGGCTTTTTTTCAGGATATCAAATGTAAATACATTTTCCATGAGGGGAATTCTAGAGTTGATTCACTTTCGAAAAGGGGGTTGCTATTGACTGAAGGCTCACGGAAGGTTTCATCTGGGGGATAACATTATGGAATTGGACCTTGGTCCTTTGATTATATAGGGCCTCAGGTGGCATTATGGTCAGTTGACTTTGTGAATATCATTGAAAATCTGGTTTCAGGCCATATGATATTGTTTTTTTTTTTATAGAAATTACTGAGTGCAATTTTCAAACACAAAGGAATTATCCTTTTGTATCTTTTTTGGCTAGTTTCATATTTTATATGTGTATATGCTCTATTTTTGGGGACGATCATTATGATGTTATCTCCATATGGTTAATCTATATGATCAACAAGACAAGACTTTTTAGTTTATTCGATATGTAATTTATTACAAATTAATGAAATATGAATTTTTTTGGAAAAAAAATGACAATACATCGTCTCGTGATAATCCAACTTGATTGGATTGGAGGAAAGCAAAATGTCTAATAAAATGACAATAACAAGGTTATCACTAACATATAGCAATGAAGAATGTGCTGTCCATAGAATAACAAGGTTACTCTTTTTGACACATTTATATTAATAATTCCATTTAAGTAAAAATATTTTAAGAAAATACTTTTTGACACACTCTATGATCGCAATTTTGTTTTTATATTGTTTTCAATATTTAAACAAAGGTTGTGATTATATTGTTTTCAATATTTAAACAAAGGCTGCGAGCAACATAGTCTTTACTTTTAGAAAATTAAAAATATTGCAATTACAAATATTAATGCAATTAAAAATGGGTCAAAATCAACTAATTATAATATAGTTAATAAAAAATAGATTCAATGGTTGGGAGGTTTGTTTATTATCTTCTGATTCTTAGAAAATATCAAATATAAATCGAATAGTTAGGAGATTTGTTTATTATCTTTGATTCTAAAAGAATATCAAGTAGACTTTCTTATATTAGAAAAAAAAGCATAACCAATTAATACATTTACAAATTACGATTGAAAAACATTCAAAAATACTCCTCATTCCATCTTTCAATAATCTTAATGGAAAATAGTCGTTACCCTTTACAAATTGAATTGGGAAGTACATTTTTTACCTTTTCAAATCCCGTACTTCAAACTGAAAGATAATCTGTGAGATTTCACATTCAATTTCTATAAACATAGAAATTTAGTTTTACATTCATAATAGAATCATAAATCTATGTTGTAGCATTTATTCCCAGAAGATTTAACCATTATGTAAAAGAAAATTTGGTTTTATAGTTAACGATAAAATATTGCTCTAAATAGTACGTAGGTTTTGTGATTTTTAAGATAAGGAACATAGTCCCTGAATCCATATGATATTTCCATGCAAGAAAAAAAAAGGACAATACCCATATTATAAATTGACCAGTATAATACCCAGACTAAAATTTCTTAGTCAATGCATCTTTTGTATAAATAAACAATATAGTGAATAATAAGTTTATTTACATCTTCTCTTGACAAATAGAAGTATTTAAACACTGGAACTTATAACCTTATGTGCCTGGTTGTGCCAATGCATAGGTTTGTAAACCCTCTGTCCGAAGAAACTAATTTCTGGAATGCTCGAACAACCTGACGAAGAAATCGGAACAACGAGTAAAATGCCAAGTAATTCTTCGTTCCCTCGGTAATGATTCTAGCATGTGATCAAGGTATAGGTTAATGGACACCCGTCATATTCCGACAATTTAATTAATAAAAATTGTGTAGCCAATTTTAATGATATCAATTTTAAAATTTTTAATATTTAGATCATGTTTTATTTAATAAGTGGTAGTTTTTTTTAAGTTAAATTATGTTTTTATATTACTTCCAAAAAGATATATAGAAATATTAACAGAGTATTATTAGGCCCTCTCAACACTGGGAAAACAGATCCGAGGTCAAAAAATATTAAGTCATCCTCAAAAGAAAGTATTGAGGTATCATAGTCGTAGAGATTCTGTCATTCTGCATAGTAGGGTAGTTTAAAAACAAAATTACAACAGGAAAGAAACTGGAAAGTCTAAACATAAAAAAGACATAAGTGGACTGAACTCTAGTTAGATGTTCAAACCGGATGTGGCTTCCTGAGCCTTAGGTTCTTTGACAAGCTCAATGCCGAGCCTACGAGCAATCTGGTTCTGATTGTGAAGAATTTGCTTCAGGTAACCTACCATCTCGTCTTGTTGGAGCAAGATTTCAGCGTGTGCTTCTCCACGCTCTGTCGGGGTCTTTCTGAGGATGTGTTTCTGCAGCCAGTGAATGTCCAAAGTTTGTCGGTAGAGCGTGGTGCTCCCTTTGGTACTGCCCGGGTCCGGAACCAGGGCTTCAAACTCCTCCCGAACTTCGGAGTCTGAGAAACAGCCCCTCGTCACTTGGGCGTCCTCTTCAGCCTCCTTGATTTCCTCTTGCACCGATGATGGGGTATCTTCCTTGAATATGCAGGATTTACCCACTAAACTCCGCATGAAGCGAACCGGCGGGCCTGGAGAGGGGCCGGTTGGCTTCGTCTTTCGCCTAATGCTACCTCTCATGGGCGACATTGTTGCTACCACCGCGAACAAACAAGAAGTCGAGTTACTAACAGAGATAATGCAACTAAGGGAGAGTCGTAACTCTATGAACCTCACTGCTTTCAATCTTGTGCCCCTTCGAACAGTATGCAGAGTTTACGGTGGTTCTTTCCCTTACCATCATCTCTAACCATTATTGCAGGAGTACCTTCCTCCATGGAGCATAACGCGGAATGAATGCGAGCTCATAGAGCCAGACGAGGATAGTACTTAGCGCACGCCGGAGGACTAGAGCGTTCGAGCGGGTGTATAACAGATGATGTCTGTTGGGACATGTGGGCAAACGAGGCCGACATGTGTCCTACCTCGTGGTTGACACAAGTAGACATGTGTCGGTCCTCTTGGTTGACAGCCTCTTCATGGGAGCGGCCCCGCTCTAGCACCCATCATGGGGGTTAATAAATGGTAGTTGAGAAATAATATCTAATTATTTTATAAAAGAGTAATTAACAATTAAAATTATGCAATTCTAACAACCTAAAACTATAATTTCAACTAGTTGTAAAGTAAATATAAATATTTTTAATAAAAAATCCACTTATAAAAATATTATTTTTATCACTATATTTTAGTAGAATGAAATTAAAGCAAACAAGTAAAACTATAATTTCAACTGGTTGTAAAGTAAATATAAATATTTTTAATAAAAAATCCACTTATTATTTTTATCACTATATTTTAGTAGAATGAAATTAAAGCAAACAAGTGAAAAGTATGGATTTAAAGTAAAATGTTTAACCAATTTTGACATTTCACTTCCATCACGCTTCTATTTAGATTTGAAATTTGATAGGAAAAGTGTCAAATAAAATTAAGAAAGCATATCGGTTTTGTATTAGAAAAAAACTATGTAGGTGGTTTTATTATTATATGATATATATATAAATATATAATTTTTTAAAAGTGTCAATTTAGGTCTTTTTTTCTTTTATTACGTGTCTTTATTTATGAAGTCCAAAACACTTAGGCATAGTAGAATTATGAGCAAATCAAAACGGAATTTGTTGAAACATGCTATAGTATCCATCGTAAAAATATAAAAAATGTTTTGGATCAACTTTATTCTATCTAATGCATAGACTTTTGTGGATGTTCTCCCACTTTTTCACTAACGTGTGGAAGAGTTTAAGGCGTTTAACTATGTGTTATTCAAAATGTACATTTTTTACCACCCTCACTTAGATATAGAAAATAAACTCGTTTTAATTAATTAATGCAATGGAAAATGCAGCATTTCATGGTCATCGACTAATTAAAAAATGCCCAAAATATCCAAAGTGGTGGAGAACTATCAAAGAAGTGCATCATCATAGTTGAATTATAGTGCATGGATTTTGCACAGAGTGTATTCATGCACTCAACATGCAAAGATGACCACAAGGGATCTCATCATCTCACAATGGATTACCTATGTCAGTAGTCTTTCCTTAGTTGGCCCAATTCTAGGCGTAGGTGTATGAATGTGTTTTCCCCATTATATGCAATTTAGTCCCTAGGCAAGGTCCCCTTGCTTTCTTTCTTAGGACATACTTTGATCATGTTTATAGCTTGGCGAATTCCTTAGTCGGACATTCTCTCCTCATGTAGGATCAAACTTGGCATTCATGCTTGTTTTGGTCCACATGAGTTAGTTACACCCTTTCAAGGTTCACAACATGCGCATGTTCGTTGTGAGTGCAAATAAGGGTTGACAAAGTGAAATATGTTCTCCTATTTTCCAATTTGTCTTAGAATGTGTGATATAGAGGTTGTATGGCCCATCCATGTATGTCTCCTATGGACCAATGAATCAAACATTCCTTTACAGTGAAAAAGTAGTGAATGACTTAGTGAAACCCGTGACTTAATAGTTGAAGGGACCAACTTTATTGACATCTATTTGTTGTACTTTGGGCTCCCTTTGTGGTTCCTTAGTCTATAAGTAAACCCTCACTTCATATAGGTCTGGGATCTTTAATTCTCATTCGAAAATGCATCGTTACTCTACCGTTTTTTAATTGAACCTCTCACATCCTTCTCTCTAGCACCAAATTCTCTCCATCAACTATCCCATAGAAGGGACTTACCCTCACTAGTTTCTCATCTCTTAGACGTGGACTCTTCTTTTTATTACCTTTGGCTAATCATATCTAGGGTTTTCCCTTTCAGGTTTCTCTTGGATCCTTTCAATCCCTTTTTCGATGAGTATTACTATTACTATTGATATGGAGAGCACCTCATAGCTTATGACCAAGAGTCATTTACCATTTGGTAATATTGTTTCATATGTTTGCTTGGTATATGTAATGTGATTTATACACATGCATTCCATCAATTAGAGACATTATGTTCCATAGGAAATGCAAGGAGGTTGTTAGTGGCTTAAAGCCTCATTGGAGATCATCCTCTCCATCGACTTCATTAACATTGACATCCCATTATTGGATCAATTGTATTCACCTAGTTTTCTCCTCCTTTCATTAGAGCATTTATGTGTTTCGTGTTTCCATAAGTTAACTTCCATTTGTGCATTGGATTTCTATCTTGTCAAAATTCTTGAAACCTACGCAAATCACTCATTTAAAATCAATTAAACTCTAGGCCAACATTAAAAATGTATTCCAATAAGTACTCCAATGGATTCCCTCTGTTATGATCCTACTGAGGGGGTAATGGGGGAGCTTGTGGGGCCCATTAGAGTAGAAGTGGAGGCCATTCAATTTTTATTATTAAGTAAGGTCAACTAAGTTAGTAAATAAATGTAATGGGACCTCATTAAAGAAGGTCCACTAGGTTAATATTTTATGGTGATAATATAAATCAGGATGGAGTCCACTTTATGTGACATGAAGAAGAATGATTGTATGTTGAGCATTAGCTCATTAGGAGGAATCGCCCTCAGAAAGGAAAGTGAACAAGGTTGGTTCAACTCATCAGAAGAACCATTTCAACAATAATACAGATTTGAGCTTATTGCATATCTCTTGTATTGTTTGAGATTTATGATATCTCTTGTATTTTATCTAATTTAATATTGGCAACGTAACAATTGGTATCAAAGCCACTTGGGGCCACCACATTGGAAAATTTATTTTCTCTTTTTTTGCAGATTTTTTAAAGAGAAAAGAGAGGGTGGTGGAACTCAGATGAATTCTTAGTATGTTCCTACAAAATATCTAAAAACTAATAGCATATATGGTTTTTCCTAGAAATTTAGGCGATTTAAAAAAATCATGTAAATCTAAGTCTAGGAGAGGGAGATATCATAGTTTGAAATCTGTTCATTTTGAAGGGTTTCAAGAGACAATTGCGCAGAACTTGCAGAGATTATATCTTTTGACATACTTATTAGATTGTCGAGACTAGTGCCGTTGGAAATATTATCTCCTCTGATATATTATATTTTGTATCTCCAGCTACACTTTCCTATCTATAACCCTAGAAACAATTTCGCCATCCATGGCAACATGGTAAAGTGGGGACTAATACAATTGGAGAAGTATGGACCTAAAGTGGCCCATGCATGGGAACAACTTTAGCCATGTAGGTCATGTGACCAATTCATGGCTTGCATGAGACAAACTTAGAGATTAACAACTTGAACAAGCCATGTATACTCTCCTTCAAGATATTAATTGTGAGATTAGTATCCTTAGGGATCTATTGACCTTTATGGTACTCATTATCAATGAGTTGTCCTTAGAAAATGATCCCATCCATGTACCATACATGCCTCCTACTTGAATATGAATAATATCATGTGGGTTTGCACCATCTTTAAGGCTTGGGAACCTTGCCTCAAATGTCATCCCCTTGAAAAATTATCATTCAACCACTGGCACTCAAGACCAACCCACTTCTCCCAAGCAAGTGAGGTGGCATGTATAGAATAATCTTGACACTTTCACAACACCAATGTCATGATCTTTTAAATAAGGATGCAAAGAGATCATCCCAACACAATCCTTCTTCCTCTGGACAAGGATACATGCACCCAACTTTTGGCACTAAGTTCAAGGTGTGGTGTAACTACCATAAGGTTAACACCAATCATGTAGAGGACTATCATGTCCTAAAGAGGAAGTGCATTGCTATGTCCAGTCCAAGGATGCTTAACCCTCTCCCCCAATCCAAGTTCATCCTCCTCAACACAACTTTCTTGTTAACCATGAACCTAATGCACAAGTTCTCTTCGACGTGAGACTTCCCCTCTTTCTATGTTGGATCTTACTGGAGTTGTTCCCTCAAGGAAAGAATGATTTGATGTTTTTACAAATCAACCACTATATTCTCCTTGCATCATAGTGGCCATAGATCATAAGTCTCAAACAATTATCACATAGACCCAATATTTCTCCACAAGGTTTGGTTTAGTTGGTAGATAGGGCTACCTCCATGCCTAGGTCTCCTCTATCCCTTCGTCACCCTCACATTTTGCTATGGATACCTACTTAACTAGTAGTGTATATGAATCCTAACCCTTTTCCATTTCATTTTTATAGGCCTAGTGTCATGCTTTCTACTTATTCCACTATGCAAGGGGAATCCATGGTGGATCATTTTGTAACTTTGGTGGTTTCTATGTTTGGTTCAAGGTTTTCCCCTACTTCATTCCCTACCATGTTTGTGAAAGTTTCATTCCCC
Organism: Larix kaempferi; assembly: GCA_027924585.1. NCBI lineage: Eukaryota > Viridiplantae > Streptophyta > Pinopsida > Pinales > Pinaceae > Larix > Larix kaempferi. Next base: position 4,086,807 of record BSBM01000410.1, read on the forward strand.
TTACACTTTCCATGGCTCCACTTGGGAAAGTTACCCCATATATGTCCATTGATTGGTCTACCCCCATATCTTAGGTAAGAGATGGTGTTCTTCCCTTACTAGTTGTTGCTAGTGGGGTATGTTCTTTGTGCACTTTTTTGTTATGTCTTTCTCTATCTTGGTTGGTTTTCCCTTGTTCTTTCATTAGTTTTCCTTAACTAATATGTACTATTGTTGTATCCCCTCATTGCAAGCTCTATTGTGTTGGTATTTTAGAGGGCCCAAGGTGATCAATGATGTCATCCCATGTCTTATTTCTTGGTTTCCTATAGGGTAGCTTTATCTTTTCCCAACCGTGAAGGAGGGTGTTTTCTCTTTTTTGTTTTGATCTTAGTTTATTGTAGGCCTATGTATCCTCCCCTCATTAGGGATTAGGTATTTCCTCTTCCTCCTACCCCTCTCAAGGAAATATATGTTTGTCTTCTTCTCATGTTACACTCGAGCATGTGCCCCTTTTCCCTTGATGTTTGAATTGGATGTTTATAGTTTTACTCCCTCATTTAGTTGCTATATGTTTAATGTCAAATGTGGGTGTCATTCTCTTTACCCAATTATACATGCATAATGTATCTCATGGTTGTCACATGCCCAAGTGGAAGATAGAATACCTCACCAATTTGTTTCCCTGTGACATATAGGTAATTGCAAGTGTTGCACCCTTTAACTATTGCTTCATCTAGTGCACAAAATGGCTATTTCCTATTAGTAGTGTGACCTTATATCTTTATTAGTTTAAATTTATGGTGTGTTTCTAGTGGTTAGATCTATTTCATGCTTTCATAGTTTAGATGTTATTTATTTCTAGTAACTAAACTTATCATGCTTTTATAACTTGTTGATTTCATGTTTTACTTGTATTTTACTATTGATGACTAACCTATAATGCCCTTGCAATTAGTTGATATCCGAGATATGTTATTGTTGGATCTCTAGTAGACAATGTTTTCATCCTTGTATACAACTGTAACATCTCGTAATTTCGTAAAAATTTTAAATGTTTAAAAACAACATTTAATATTAAAATGCAATGCGGAAGTAATAAATGTTTAATAAAACAGTATTAAATAACAAAATCATTAATATAGAAACAACTTAACTATTGTGTCCTTTTAACCAATGACATTTTAAGATAGTGACACGTCATACTTCTATAACGATTAAGATGCTAAATTATTTTCGTTTGTAATAATTCTTTAAGCCAGAGTTCTTTTGAGAGGGTGCTAACACTTGTTTCTTATTGATGACGAAAGGGGTCCCTCAAGGTTCCCCGAGGCTTACTTAGCTATGTTAGCTAAAGCATTTGTCCCCGTCCTTCATGCGCAGATTCACAGGTAAGAGCAAAAGCGACAGAACAGGTGTTAAGAGTATTTAAAAATTCCAATGGCCGTCAATGTTTTTAAAGAAATCTATGTAACTCTTTGTTGTAGGTATGGATCTCTGATCTGTTCTAAAGATGATGTTTTGAACATGTAATCATCTTGCAACATTAGCATAATTTCAATTGATACTTCATTCGAAATGAATATGTCAACAAAATGCTTTTGTCTATGGCTTGTTATGATATAGGCTAGATTACAAAAACTTAGTATTATAATGATACTTCTACTATCTATTTCAACCATTAATGTATTATGCGTCGATCTATGAATACTTGACTGTGTGTAGGCTTTGAAACTATACAAAGATACCACATGAAATGTTATGATGCATTTAGACTTTTAATTCAACTCTACTTGAAGTTTAGTAACAATTTAAACTATGTAAAAACCATATATATATATAAATCCTAACTATAGAATACAAATTGGATTAACATGTCAATTATGAATTCTAGGTATCGCTCATACGAGAACTATATGAATTAATCGATAGTGCAATACTATGAAGTTTTATGGAATATATCCCATAGTCAACCTATACGAACAAAATCATTCAACATACCTTTGATATTATTAAAACAATGGATTGATATGTAATGCATTAACATTGAGGTGGTGACATGGTAGGTGTTACCATCGTAATGAAGAATGAGTACAGAAGGGTTGTATCACGACGTCGGTCATGGTCTTGGCATTGAAGTCTCCTGACAGTGTTAATTAGTGGAAACACGAGTGAATGCCACCGTGGCCAAGGATATGTGAAGAAGTTTACTAAACAAGTGATACAAGTCTTACCTGTAACTATTCTTACCTATTGAACTGTTGATTTGGCACTTGGTGGTTGTAACAATTAATAGAGTAATAAATATGGTGGTTGTCCATATTCCAATACGCCTGGTTGGCCATGATCTCCACCGTTGATTTGTGAAACCTTGAGATTGTAATGAAAACCCTATTTGCATACTACATCAACTTTGAACGTGTTTCTCAGCATTCATTTTGCTGGGTAATGGTTTGAGAGAGAGGCCGACAGGCCGAGGAGTTTTAGGGTTTGTTAGTGTTTGGTTATTTGAATTCGAACCCGTGACCTCTATGCATTCAACCTATAAGTGACAGTTCTATTTTTAAGAAGTCGAGCTAAGGTAGTGAAAGGTCGCAGTGGTTTATTGGTTGAAGGGTTGATCCTGCAACTTATTTCACTGTATGAGTTTGAGAGATGTTTATCTAGGGTCTTTATTGAGCAATGGCACTGGTTTTGAAACTCGATATGTGGTAATCGTTGTTGTTTCTCATAACTGGACATCTCGTTTTTCTGGGCTGGACGTTGGCTTTTTCAATCTTTTCTATAGGAAGTCTCCTTGATACGAAGGTAAGAATATTTCTTACCCATCTCTTTGTTTTACAAACCTTCATACGTAATGTGGAAACCTTGTTTAACCAATGTGTTTTTTTTGTGGTAGGTTAGCCTTCATTAGAGAACCATTCTCTTGGAGATGATGGGGAGTCTTGCATGTCCACCAGTAAGCTTCGGTGGTTTCCTTACCTTGTTGGTCATCCTGTTAGTTGAAGTTCAAGAATGGGGTTTGACACAGTTCTAGGTATTTGGATTTTGACACGGTTTTTGTCCAAGAACTTTGTGGACAGTAATTCTATGTTCCTAGTGTTAAGTTTAAACCAAATAGACTAGCAAGATTACTGAAAGAAACATAATCACAAGATAGACACATAATTTACCCTGGGAAACCCTCATGGGGTAGAAAACCCAGCAAAGCTTTCCTCAATAAGATGATCAACCAAAATACAAGATGTGCTCCAAGACTTGACCTCCTTCTCTACCTCCTGTGCAGACCTCCCAGACACAAGTGCGCTACTTTTCTGAGTTGTGTAAGTGTGTCAAATGAGGAGCTCTCCTCCTCTATTTATACTAGTTCCCGACTGACCAAAATCCCTAATGGGGCCGACCTCTCCTGGAGAAGTCTAATAACCCCTAAAATATAAAATCAGGGCCGACCCCCACATGGTGGGTCTAATAACCCTAATTACCACAAACCATTGGAGGAATAAACATCTCCGGATACATAATAGAGTCACCTCGGAGGGATGAAACATCTCCGGAATAATAATGTACAATTATAATATTCTTAGAAGTTACAATATTCAACACTCACCCACGAGAAGGATATTATAACAACATCTGCAGAAGCAAGGAGTCATCGACTACATCATACATGATACATCTATAAATTATCGGAAGCTTTCTTCAATTCATCATCATCAGTAACTCAACCAGTTACTGGAACATCAACATCATCAGTATCGTCATCACACGATCATCAACATCGTTATCACACGATCATCAACATCGTCATCACACGATCATCGGCATCGTCATCATATGATCATCATCGTCGTCACACGATCATCAGCATCGTCATCACACGATCATCAGCATCGTCATCACACGATCATCAACATTGTCATCACACGATCATTAGCATCGTCATCACACGATCATTAGCATCGTCATCACAAGATCATCAGCATCGTCATCACACGATCATCAGCATCGTCATCACACGATCATCAGCATCGTCATCATATGATCATCATCGTCGTCACACGATCATCAGTATCTGGATCGATCTACAGCATACTCTGCAATACACACGATCATATTACAGGATGATCAATCCCGCTCTCTTTAGGACATAGGTCCATGGATGATACAATCCAGATCAAGTTCCAGGATGATCAGTCCTTATCACTTTAAGACAAGTCTCATGTCTAGGGACGATGCAATCCCATCACGTACATTTTGAACCCAGTTCATGGACGATGCAGTCCTCACATGTACCTTTAAGACAAGTCTCATGTCTAGGGATGATGCAATCCCATCACGTACATTTTGAACCTAGTTCATGGACGATGTAGTCCTCACACGTACCTTTAAGACAAGTCTCATGTCTAGGGATGATGCAATCCCATCACGTACATTTTGAACCCAGTTCATGGACAATGCAGTCCTCACACGTACCTTTAAGACAAGTCACATGTCTAGGGATGATGCAATCCCATCACGTACATTTTGAACCCAGTTCACGGACGATGCAGTCCTCACACGTACCTTTAAGACAAGTCTCATGTCTAGGGATGATGCAATCCCATCACGTACATTTTGAACCTAGTTCAGGGACGGTGCAGTCCTATTTTCAGTTCTCGGAGACATCAGTCTACGGCTCAATTCTGGGACCGAGGTCTGGGGAAGATGCAATCCCCTACCTGTTCATTCAGGACTTCATTCTCGGAGACATCATGTCTACGGCCCTCTTTAGGACTGAAGTCCAGGGATGATCCAATCCTCACATGTCCACCAAGGACTTCATTCTCGAAGACATATGCCTACGGCTCTCTTTAGAACATATGTTCAAGGATGATGCAATCCTTCTTCTTTCTCGGAGACATTTGTCTACGGCTCACTTTAGAACGTGTGTTCAAGGATGATGCAATCCTTCTTCTTTCTCGGAGACATCTGTCTACGGCTCACTTTAGAACGTGTGTTCAAGGATAATGCAATCCTCACATGTATCCTCATCAATACAGGTACAAGTATCCTCAACCATACAAGTACATTAATCTATACATGTATCATCCAAAGTATGTATTCTCACCAATACATCTATCATCAAAACATGTATTCTTACTAATACATATATCATCAAAAGCATGTATTCTCACTAATAAATCTATCATCAAAAGCATGTATTCTCACTAATACATCTATCATCAAAAGTAAAAACAAGTAAAAATAAGTATTCTAAGTATAAGAGTCCTAAATCTAAATATTTCTAAGTATCCAGGTGTAGTAAACAGGTAACCTCATCATCGACCTTGCTGTCGATGAGACAATCTCATCATCAGTGACTATACTACTCCCCCTTTCGAGGAGGGTCCTTTTGAACTACACCAAGCTTGTCTCGGAAGTATTCAAATTTCAGTCGAGACAGAGGTTTGGTCAAGATATCATCAATTTGATCCTCAGTGCTCACATACTCGAGCTTGATAGCTCCTCTCTGCACCATATCTCGTATATAAAAGTATCGGATCTCTATGTGTTTTGACTTATCGTGGAATACAGGATTTTCTGTCATCTTAATGCAGCTTTGATTGTCACACATAATCACAGTGGGATCCATTTCTAAGTCAAACACTCCAGATAATAGCTTTCGAATCCACACTGCTTCACAGCTGGCAGAGCAGGCAGCTATATATTCTGCTTCAGCAGTACTGAGAGCCACACTAGATTGTTTCTTGTTGAACCATGAGATCATGGCAGAGCCAAGACCATAACATCCACCTGATGTACTCTTTCTGTTTGAGACACTTCCTGCCCAATCAAAATCTGAGTAACCATGTAATCTGAGTTCATGACCTCCAAGATAATATAGACCAAAATCTAATGTATCTTTTAGGTACCTCATTACATGCTTTGCAGCTATTAAGTGAACCTTTCTAGGTTCTACTAGATACTGACTTAGGGTATTTACAGCAAAGCATATATCTGGCCTAGTATTTTTTAAATACATCAATGACCCAATGATTTGTCTATATAGAGTTAGGTCCACTAATTCCGATGAGTCATTAACTAATAACTTCAAGTTGGAGTCCATGGGAGTGGCCATGGATTTACACTCCAACATATCAAATCTTTTTAAAATCTCCATAGCATACTTACCTTGATTTAGAAAGATTCCTTTTGGTTCTTGCCATACTTCTAGACCTAAGAAGTAGTGCATTAATCCGAGATCTTTCATCTCGAATTATGAAGAAAGCTTCTTATTGCTTTCAATAATTTGTTTCTCATTTCCGGTTAGAAATATATCATCTACATATAACAACAATATAACTAGTTCATCATCCATCACTTTGAGATAAAGATTGGGGTCAACTTTACTCTTGGTAAAGCCCATGCTTGTTAAGAAATTGTCAATCCTTCCGTACCAAGCCCTGGGAGCTTGCTTCAATCCATATAATGCCTTTTTCAGTTTGCATACATGAGTTCTCCCGTCTTTAACCTCAAACCCTTGTGGTTGCTCTCTGTACACTTCTTATTCAATTACACCATTCAGAAAAGTTGTCTTAACATCCATTTGGTGTAATTTCCACTTCATCATAGATGCAAGTGCCATGATAGTTCTAATTGAAGTATACCTAGCAACTGGTGCAAATGTTTCTTCATAGTCAATTCCCTCCTTCTAAGAGAATCCTCTGGCTACAAATCTTGCCTTGTATTTTTCAATGCTACCATCTGCAGCATGTTTTATCTTGAAAATCCATTTGGAAGAAACCACACTTTTATCTTTTGGTTTGGGAACTACATCCCAAACATCATTTTTCATTATTGACTGATATTCTTCTGTCATTGCTTATACCCATTTTTTATTATGAGATGCCGCTTCATAGCTAGTAGGTTGTTGATCCACAAGATCACACATCAAGGCCATATAGTTGGACACTAGCTTTGGTTTCTTTCTTTCTCTAGTGGAGCCTTCAGGAGCTCCATATCTTTCAGCTCCTTGAATAATATCTCTAGCCCATGCTGTCCTTCTTTTCTTAGATAAATCTGTAATAGGAGGTTCTTGTGGTTCCACAATGTCATGATCCTCTGGTGAATCATCTTCAGGGATGTGCACAGCCTCTGTGATTCTAGGAGGTGTATCTTCTTCATAGATTTCTTTAAGTTGGCACTTCCTGGATTTCTTGTGAACTGCTTCTTCATCAAATGTTACATCTCTACTTATTTCTATATGATGAAAACCTGGTATGTAAATTCTGAAGGCTTTGGATGATTCACAATAACCAACAAATATTCCCTTCTTACCAGAAGGATCCAACTTGGTTCTCTTTTCTTTTGGAATGTGGATGTACACAGGACACCCAAATATTTTGAGATGACTTACCTCAAGCTTCTTTCCTGTAAACACTTCTTCTGGAGTTTTGAATTCAAGAGCACTATGGGATAGTCTATTTTACACATAGACTGCTGTCCTGGCTGCTTCAGCCCATAGATACATGGGTAGATCTTGGTCATGTATCATAGTCTTTACACCTTCCATGATGGTTCTATTTTTCCTCTCAGCAACCCCATTTTGTTGGGGATTGTAGGGAGTGCTTAGTTCCCTCTTAATTCTGGCTTCTTTACAAAAGTCTTCAAAGTCCTTTGAAGTATATTCTCCGCCATTATCTGTTCTGAGAATCTTGATTTTCTTTTTTGAGAGATTTTCTATTAGGGCCTTGAATTCTTTGAATTTTCCAAAGACTTCATTCTTACCTTTTAGAAAGTATATCCAAGTCTTCCTTGAATAGTCATCAATGAATGAGAGATAGTACTCAAACCCACTTAGGGAAGTGGTGGGCATTGGTCCACATACATCTGAGTGTATTAGCTCCAAAATGTTCTTAGTCTTTGTTTCACTCTTTGGAAAAGGGTTCTTGACATTCTTCCCTTTCTTACAACCTTTACATGAGCCATTATGATCAACCTTCAAATCTGGTAATCCTATGACCACCTTGCTTACATAGGGTAAGGCTTTGTAGTTAATGTGAGCTAGTCTTCTATGCCATAGCTCACTGGGGCTAGAGGTTTCATGAGCAAGGGCAACTTCTGGATGTCCCTTGAGCTTATAGAGACCTCCTTCTTCTTCACCAATGACAACTGCATCTTCAATTGATTTTCCTTTGGACCACATGAGTACTTGTCCATCTATGAAAGCCACTCTAAAACCTTTCTTATCTAGTGCTAAGATAGAGAGTAGGTTCTTCTTTAAACCTGGTACATATAGAACTTCTTTCATTTTCAAGGGTGTTCCAGAATCAAGCTTGTAGCTTGCTTCACCAATTCCCTTGATGGGATATTGATAATCATCTCCTAGAGATACCTTTTGTGGTGAAGACTTTTCTTCAATTCTTGAGAGAGTTTTCTTTTGACCTGTCATGTGCTTTGAAGCACCACTATCAATGAGCCATGTATCTTCTCCATGAGACACAGATCCAGAGAGTGCAGAAAATAGGACATATTCTTCTGGATCTTCTTTCTTTACTTTAGATCTTTTCCTTCGAGGCCTTTCCTCTTCTTCTTCTTCTTCTTCTTCTCCGACTTCTTCTTCACTATCATCTTCTACCATATGTGCATGATGTCTTTTGTGAACAAACTTCTTCTTCTTCTTTCCTGGTAAAGTACAGTCTCTAGCATAGTGTCCTAGTTTAAGACAATTATAACATTGGACTGTGGAGAGGTCTCTTTCTGAGTTTGTTCCTCCTTTCCTTTTGAATCTATGAGAGGGCTGAGACTTTTTGTGGTTCACTTTCTTGAAGTGACCCCTTTTTCCTCTTTTGGTGTGGGTGGCCAAGGCTTGGTCATCCTCTTTGAGAAGAGCTTCTCTGTTGGCTACCCTAGCCTCTTCTTGAACACAATCCTCCCATACTACATCAAACTTCATGCTTTCTTTTCTGGCACACATAGTTTGTATGAATGATTCCCAAGGTCTAGTGAGACCATTTAGAGCAGTCATCACAAGTTCATCTTCATCAAGAGTATCACCAATGGCATCTAGTTGCTCCTTGATTTGGGAGACCCTTGAGAAGTAGTCTTGAATGGATTCTCCTTTGTGCATCTTGGTTCTCTTCAACTGAGTCCTTAGGTTCATCTTCCTATTGATATTCTTTCCTTCATACATTCTTCATAGGGCATCATACATTTCCTTTGGAGTCTTCTTGGAGGCCACTTGGGGAATCAAGTGGTCTTTAATAGAATTAGCTATGATTCTCTTTTCCCTAATCAAATCCTTCCTATGCTTCTATTTGGCTTCATCTCCTTCAGGTTCTGCAACTTCATCCTTGACATAATGAGCAAGATCATTCTCTTCAAGAATGAGACCAATTATGTATTTCCATGCCCATAAATTTTCTATACCTTCTAGCTTGTCTTCAAGCTTAGTGCTTGAAGCCATCTTCTCTTGGGGGAGTCTAAGAGATAAGAGATAGAGTAGTAATTACCCGAAAATTTTAACTTTTCACTTTTCCAGAACTGCAACAGAATTTATGGTTTATCGCACTTTTGGTAAAACTAGGGTTTGACTTTCTCGGAGTTCTACCCAACCAAAAACTTCGATCCAAGGCTCAAAAGATAGATCTTTAGAAGGGCTAATCAGCCATGCAACCAGAATCCAAAAATACTGACTTTTTGTAGAAACCCTAATTTTGGGAGAGAGAGAAATATAATTTCACCTTGTGAAAGATGTTCTATTCAGGCTAGCTCTGATACCATGTTAATTTTAAACCAAATAGACTAGCAAGATCACTGAAAGAAACATAATCACAAGATAGACACTGAATTTACCTTGGTAAACCCTCATGGGGTGGAAAACCCAGCAAAGCTTTCCTCAATAAGATGATCAACCAAAATACAAGATGTGCTCCAAGACTTGACCTCCTTCTCTACCTCCTGTGCAGACCTCCCAGACACAAGTGCGCTACTTTTCTGAGTTGTGTAAGTGTGTCAAATGAGGAGCTCTCCTCCTCTATTTATACTAGTTCCCGACTGACCAAAATTCCTAATGGGGCCGACCTCTCTTGGAGAAGTCTAATAACCCCTAAAATATAAAATCAGGGCCGACCCCCACATGGTGGGTCTAATAACCCTAGTTACCACAAACCATCGGAGGAATAAACATCTCCGGATACATAATAGAGTCACCTCGGAGGGATGAAACATCTCCGCAATAATAATGTACAATTATAATATTCTTAGAAGTTACAATATTCAACACCTAGCTCTACTATCGTGCTGGCTAGTAGTTTTGATGTAGTGTCTATTGTAAGAGTTTAATGGAAAAGTGACTCGTTTTTGGTATTGTAAAATCTACGAGTAAACCCTCATCATTTGATTGTTACAGTAGTTTGAAACTACCAGATTTACTGTGTAATATTGAGATTCCCAATCGTTGATGAAGATATAAAAGCAAAGTGTTTTTGGATGACAATTATTATGATGGTGAAATCGTTTATGTAAACGAATAGATGGACTGTGGTCTTTTTAAACAAAACAACAATGTTTTAAAAATGAATATGGTTATTGTTTTAGTATTCGAATGTTGGCCGAGAGTTTAAGGCTTGCATACCTATATGCATGTACATCGTTTTTCGTTGTTTGAAATCATGATTTGGAAAATAGCTGAAGTAGTTTGTACTATTAAATTTTTTTGTGAAGGTTTTGCCTCCATACTCTAGTTTTTCGTTTACAAAGGATACCCTACTTGAGACTTTCAAATGCCATCGGGCATGTGTTAAGGTTTGTCCAACCTTTACTTTCGGCTATTTGAAAAATATTGATGTTTAAATACTTTGTGTAAACAGAAGTGTTAGAAACCAAGAATTGGTTCCTCACTTGTAAAATGTGAATGTTTCCAAGAACTATCCATGTTTTCTTACTAGAGTTATAACCTGTCGTTTAAGTAAAGCTACATGGAATGCATTCTACTAAGTGAAATTTACTGTAATGTAGTAGTCTTGAATGCTAATTAGGGTTTAATAAATTATAATGTTATCATGCTTGAATAAAATCCACAGTTTGTCTTTGAGATAGAAAAGATGATGTTTATATACAGAGTTAGGGTTTACAATGTATTAGGTTTTGATACTACTGAAATAAATAATTGATACATGAAATCAAACATGAAAATAGTGAAGAATTACAGTATATGTAAAGATAAGAAAACTATTTATTGATCAGTTCCATCAGCTGTTAAAAATCATTGGAAACACTATTACTTGGAAAACATGATATGTATGATTTTAATTGCATCTGTTTGCTATCTTGATTGAATAGAAATAAGAGGAAATTATATGTCTGTGCAGAAATTAAACTATATTTATATTTCATGAAATAACATAAGAATCCTATAACACTATTGATACTATACAATAAATTTTGCTATGTTTAGATATAGGACAGAATTATAATCATAACACTTACTGTAATTAATTGTCTAATCAATGGCAATCTGCCTATCTCTAATCTATCATTTAATTTGCTTCTCTATACTAGAGTACGATGCAAATAACAGCATGTGGAAAAATATAGAGTTGATTTTCTAATCAGATTTTTAACAAAGCTTATCATTCAGACTTAAACAAAGATCAGAAATAAATACATTTACAAAATAGAGTTTGATGATTTCACTAAACAGAATTATTAAATTGTAAACAAAATAGGAAACAACAAAACCTGGTTAATCTGTAGGGAAACAAACAGCCCAAGGAGCCTATTCCACCCAACCAAATCCTGAAGATAGCCAAGTTACTTGCCTTAGGACCCCCGAGCCTGTTCACTAAACCACCAGGAGGAAGAAACTTAGAAGCTTAGGACCTCAACTTGCAGTAGCATTAGTTATTCAGTCTTAAAGACTGTAGCAATCAAAGGGACCTGCACCAGCACCTCTGATTCTCCTTCTCAGAATAAATTGCAGACTTACAATGCACTCACATAGCCTCCCTATTCAAATCTCTCAGTCATCACCTGATGCACATGAGGAATATTTCTGCGGAAAATATTGTGTAAGAGCTACCTACTCAATTCGAATTTGCCTATGTAGGCTGCCTAGGCCTTTTCAGTTGTTAACTGGTCATTAAATGAGCTGCCTGCTCACTCCCTCCACCTGGGGGATAGTGCCACATTTGTAGGGGTAGTTGTCCCATAACCAACAGCTAGTGGTGAAGTGCAATTTCTGCCATATGTCCCATGCCTTCTAACAGCTTCAATTCCTCCTAGTGGGTCAGTGAACACTCATTTAACAGTTCCCTTGGGTGTTTGTCTCCTACTTTAATTTATTAAATAATAATGATTCAGTAATTACATTCATCCTTGACCAAACTTGGTCATAATTACAAAACTTTGTAATTAAAATTTAACATAAAGTATTTTGCTAATAAAATAATAATTTCAGAAATTGGGTAGGTGACAACAACTTCATGCTTTCATGGATGAATGATTTGGTTAACTTGGTCTTTATTTCATGCTTAGTAACCAGACCTTGTTTTTTCCTCTATTGCCAACATTCCTTTGCATGGCATGCATGGTTGTTTGTTGATCTTAATGTCCTTTGCATGATAATGTGATCATTATCATGCATCCATGTGAATCTTTGTGGTTATTCACTCATGTATATTATATTTTGTGTAAGAGGACCTCAAGGATGGCATGTATTTTTCCACATGTAAAACACCAAATCTTTCCACAATTTTTTGAAGGGATCCTTCCCCTATGCACCATTATATTTTTTTACTGTTGTGTGCCTTGTTTTCTATTGTCTTAATAGTTATTGCTTGGCATTTTCTCTTTGCATGGAACCTTAATGTTATCATCTTCATGGATACAATTTCCTACCATGGGGGGTATATGTAGTGCATGGATTTTTCACTTAGTCAATCCATTCACTTAACCCCCAAGCATAACAATGAGGACTCATCTCATCTCAATATGGATTACTCATATGTAATGTCCCTAACATCAAACTAAGGTAAGAGGCACTAAGAAACCCACGAAGAAGGGGCTTAGTGAATTATTACACATCGGATTAAGGTTAGGCCAACTAACCATTCAACCAATAAATTTAAATCTATAGCCTTTTAAAATAATTGCAAGGCACACAAGCATAACATTCCCCTATGGTTCATACTATAGAACATAATAATAATAATGTAATTTGTAACATGTACATGAGGAAGGCATGGTAATTAGAATCCCTAGTACGATTATGAACATACAATTAACTTAGGTGCTTGATAGTAATTATTGGATTGTAATGCTATTGAGAACATGATTAGTAAGTATTTAGTTGTTGTGGTTATCTTTTGCTTGCATAATAATTATCTTTCATATGAGTATTAATTATCAACTCTGTTATGCGTGTGTTGATAGTATGGTTAAGTAATAAGTAATAATAACATCAAAACATGTCCAAATGAGCTTCCTGGGCATTTTCCCTCACGTTTTTGCCTCATTTTCCCTCATTTTCCACAGCTGGGAAGTCGTTTTTTTGTTCCAGAGCAGTGGGAAAGAAGGGAAATCGATTTGGGGGTTCATAGAGGTCGTTTTGGCCCACTGAATGCTCATATAGCTATGGGAGAAATCGTTTTTCTCCCTGTGGTTATCTCCCCATCCCATGATTCGTTTTAGATGTTCCATGATTTGGGAAAAACCCATGGAAATCTCATTTTGGGCATCCCATAACTAAAACGTTTTTCTTCATTCCCAATAGTGGTGTAAATATGTGAGTTTGCAATATTTCATAAGTTGGCTTGGGTTATATGTATCCCTTGATTTTGTTTGAATTGGGTGTAAGCAACCAAAAGTAGAAGAGGATTCAGAATTGGCTTGATAAACCTAGTGAAGAGTGTAACTTTACTAAAGATCAAAGGGCTTTGGATACTTTCTATGCACACCCTAAGAGCACTAGAAGGGAAGGTTCGGGTTGAGGGACTCTGTAGCAGTGAAGAGAATACTTCATTGTGTTGTGTGTGTAGGTATTGTGAGTGCCAAGCTAGCTAGATCTTGTATAGGTACCAATAGCTCTGTGGTTGAGCTCACTAGCTTACTACAATTCTTCCTTTGTACTGCCTTAGTAGCTTGATAAACCCAACGGTGGATTGGATTGGCTTATTTTGGTGTATATTTGGCTATGCATGAGTATGTTGTTCCCTTTTTCCTTGTAGAAATCATGCCCAACTCAAGTGTGGCAGTTGTGTTGAGAGATTTATGAGCACAACTGACCTATTGTTGGGTGGAATGTTGAAGTGGCATAGCCAGTTTCTCGGGCCTACTTCATTTCAAGATAAGTACTCTCTTGTGTTAATTCTGCAATGTCTTTATTTGATGATTATTATGAATATGTTGAATGCATGCTATACGTGTAGTAGAATTTTATTCCGTTGTGTCAAATATAATCATGCATCTGCACACATATGCATTTTGTTTGTATGAATTTATACATCTATATGATGGGGCTGAGAAGTAGAAATAGCCAAGTTTTAATGTCATGTTCTCTCCCTTGCGTTGGATCGATGGGAGGGGACGTGACATTGTGTAACACCTCAACTCACTAATTTTGATTCCTCTTCATGGATGATGTGTCCACATATGAATTTGAGTTGGGTGGAGTGGCTTGGAGTCACTCTCCTTGAAATTCAAATTGCTTGGGTTGGATTAGAGTTAACCTCTTGTGGTTGAGTTACCCCCCTTGGATTGACTCAAGTTGGCTTACCTTGGTTTGATTTTACCCTCTTTGGTTACAATTACCTTCTTTTTTCTATAAATCCATCTTTGATCTCCTTTGTTGGGGGTTCTTTTTGGATGGTTGTTGAAGGTTGTGGATTATTGTTGGTTTTTCTTGGTTGTTCATGCCAGTAATGTTGAGAGCTTGGTAAGCTTGTGAGCTTGGGAAGCCATGTATGCTTTGCTATGTGAATGAACCTTGTACTTGAAGCACTGTGATTTTGTATGGTGTTTGTGGCAATCCTGGAAAAATCTGGTATAGTTCCTTCGTGTCCACTACTTGTCTCTGTCCTGGACCTGCACATAAATCCTGATGGTGCAAGGCGATGTCTTGAAGAACCTAGGGGGTGAATGGATTACCGTTGCACTTGGTAGTGGGGTAGAGGAGAAAGAAAGCGGTGAGGAATTGAGTTGTAGATTCTCAAAATAACACTTGAGCTATTCTTGAGTGCACCTCCGTTGTGGATCTGTGGCCTCAACTGAGGGGTGGCATGTCAAAGTGAGATATGGCTTGGCAGTGCCTTTGGTTGGGTGGAACATGGTCCGGTTGATGCCATTTGCACATTAATAAGATAAGTGGTTTATTTGATGTAAATTAATATGTTTATATTATGTTTCCATCGCTGCTATAGTGCCCTTGATGGTTGATCTATTCACAGTTAAATGTATATGGTTTTGTCTCAATGATTGGATGCAGATTTGATGGTTTAACTTTTGGAAACATGTACATTTTCCTTGACTATGAGATCTGATCTTGATGGAAGCTTGACATATGTGATTTATGTGTTTATTTTTTTTTAGCTTACTCTGCAAATTCTCCCTCTATGGCTGATTATATTAGTAGATAAATTTGTAATCGCAATTGCTTGGCTTTTGGAACTCTAGTTGAGGAATCTTGCTTGGAAATTGGGGTTTTATCCTTGTTTTGAGATCTGATCTTAATGGAAACTTGATATGTGTTTAATCATGTATTATTTGTTGTAGAATTCTCTACAAGTGCACCCTCCATGGCTGATCAGATCTGTTTCGTGATTCTACAGTTGAAATTACTGAGTTTCGATCACTAGTTGATGGGTTTTCTACTTGGAAAACCAGATTGAATTGATAGTTTCTATGGAGATTTGAATATCTAATGTTGTATGGATATATTTGAATTCTCTAGTGCACCCTTGGTGGATGTAGAGTGCCCCATATAGTTGATATGCTTGTTATTTAAATTTTGCATTGGTTTTGCATATATTTGGATGCTTACCAAATGATCCAGTGGTGATTTCTATAGCTATTTGTAGATCTAATTTCCTGCATGAGTTAGGGGTTGTATATGGATGTGATGTACTTGTTGTTGTTAATTATTAAATGGATATAGTTGTTAACTTCATACCTGATCCGATAAGTAATGCAAAACTATTAATAAAAGTGTCATAAATTGGATTGACGGGAGTGCCATAAATTGCATAGTTTTATGGCAGAAAGATCTAGTTTGTAATTGTTTGCAAAGAATCACGTAAATATGATTAGTTAGAATTATTGGGTTGATTATGGTCACCTTTGATGTTTTAATAATGGTAAGGTCCAAATTTATTAAAGTTTGTAAATCTGGTTGCATTGTCATGCTTGCATGGTGTTGCATATGCATGAGCTCTTGGAGAGTTTTATAATTGTTTTTAAATTGTTGCAATTATTTTAAAGGTTGTATGTTTGATTTAATTGGCTTGATGGTACGTCATCGTAGCCTTTGGTTGAACCTATTCCGTTGTACAATACATTTATTCAACCTTCCTTTGGGTTTACATGTGCCTGTGACCTTGGTTTCAGGGTTAGGTACATTACAGATGGGGTGAGAAGGGTGCCATATATTGTCCTTTCACCTTGGCGCATGGAGGGGGTAGGTGGAAATACAAAAGTTCAAGGTGGCAATGTTGATGCGGAGGAAGGGCGTATGGAGGAAGGCCTTGAGAAAGCCCGAACTTAGGATCTTTAATGTGATCCTCCTATCAATGGTAAATTGCACTCGATTTATGTAATAGTGTGGTCTTGGAATTCATGGCAGTCGACGATATGGTTGTGCATCTCAAATACTTTGAATCCCAACTCAATCATGAGCTCCTTGATTGTTCCCTCACTGTGGCTTATGTGAAGTCATTAGCTAAGGGTGGGCTCATGGACATTCTTGGTCGCCCTTGGATGATGTTCATTCCTCCCCTAGCACATATCACTTGGCTTTAGAACAACATCGTTCTATTGGAAAAGGACCAGGCTATGTTGCATCAATGCACTAGATGCCGACGAGGGGGAGGAGTGAAGAAAAATTAGATGGAATGACAGTTCACCAAAGAGATGCCATGGCACATTAGATCTGAGATTGAAGAGGAAGAGACAAGCCTCTCTGCAAATATCCAGGCACACATGATTTAGGCTAAGAAGACCAATTCAGAGGGCATTCATGGTCTGGATACTTACCGGGTTTTGAAAATTCTCCTTGGCATTCATGGTTTGGATGTTGCTACCATTTGAAATGACATCAACAATATTCATACCAAATTGGATATCCTAGCAGAAGCGACAAATACTCATTTGCAGATGTGCAACCAACCTCATGATGGAACATAAGTAATTTCTCATGTTTAATTGTGTCTATGTTTTTACTCGAATTCTTTACTTTTGAAGATGGGCAATAGTCATACTCCTAGTAAATACTTTCTAGTCGTTTTTTGTCAGTTAATATTTATCTAGTTAAGACAACTTCAAAAGGGAGGGATGCTCCGATTTCCCTATGTAAGGTAGGTTTCCCCTCTCTGATTTATTTTTGTTAAATTCCGGCTCTTAGAACCTAACTAAACATATTTCAATGTCTAACATGTCTTCCGTAGTGGCAGGTCAACCACCATTAACACTTTTCTATATGTTATGTATTTTATTTGTAATGAAAAGACCTATAACGAACTAGAAAAAAAAGAAATACAAGTAAAAGATAATAAAAAAATATATTATTATTAAAATTATGTAACTTATAAATAAAATTGTTTTTAAAAAAAAGTAATTCAATTTATTTTATTATTATTTTTTAAAAATAATAAAATTTAGAATTATAATTTCATATTTAATAAATAGTAAATAAATGTATCATTAAATAATTAATCATAAAAAAAGCAAAATATCTTGACTTTATAAGAATTCGAAGCAACCAGAATTCATTTATTTTTATCATATAAATTTATTTAGCTGATTGCATGCTTCCACGTTTCAAAATTAATTAATTATATATAATAATAATGTCAAAGCTCAACTACTAGAAAACAATTCTTACTTATAGGTCAGTGATTCCTTAACCCCTTTAATATAGTACTTGTTTTTATTTGTAAATAAAACAGTCAATGGTGACTCCTAATATAATCAGAGTGAATAATTTAAAACTATAGTACCATCACGGTGAAAATAGTGGAATATTTTTAAAGTGGCCTCCATAACCAGAATATTAAGGTTTGTAAATAAATAAAAGCACACATTGCTGACTTTTGAGGAGATACCATATGCGAGGAGGCATTTACCCTTTGTAAGAGATGCACTTAATCTTTTTTAGTTTTCCACGAAATTTTAAATAAAGATATAATTCGAATGGTTTAATATTCCAGGTTTGACATGGAATCTCTCAACAAAACTTATTGAGTATGACTTTACAAAATAAGCATATTTTATGTGGAAACATTGAATCTCTCGACACAGCTATGGTATATTTTAGAAAAGAAACAATTTTTTTAAGCATATTTTATATATAATATAATCACATAACTTAAAAAGAAAAAATATTTTAAATAATAATAAATTTTAAAATAAAGGAATATATAATTTTAAATTTATTATTATTTAAAATATACATATAAATATTTTTTTTTTTAAGTTATGTGATTATATTATATATAAAATAAAATAGAATATTGAAAGGTTTTATCAAGGATTTATATAATTTTTAGATTTGGTTAAATTAATAGAATGATTATTTAGATTTGGTCAAATTAGACATTTACAAATAAAATTTGAGGATTTAAAGTTAGAGAATATTTTATTTTTAATTTTCAAACCATTTTGTATTATAATTTAAATAAATCATAAAATAATATGAAAAATAAAATTGAAATTCATATCCAAAATATTTATCATTCTAGATGTTAGATTTGGTGAAGTTTTTAAGTTAAATTTGGTAAAAGTTTTCATTTCTTTGTTAATGGTTAAAAGTCTCCCATGCATTCTTATATGTTGTTTCCATCATCTTGCTTCTTTAATCCATAACCAAATTGCTAGTTGGCATGTTAGAAAAGGAAAATAATGTCATTTGATCTTGTAATTTAAAATTAAAGATCATGTAGTTATTTTGAATTGTTTAATTCATTGTGTTAAAGTCAACGTTGCAAAATTAGGTATAAGGTATTATTTTGTGATAAATTACTTATGTTGAATGATTCCCTACAAAATGTATAGGAGAATGCAATTTGACTTGGAAATGGAGCCACTTTTACATTTTATTGATTCTTATATTTACAACAATAAAATGTTTGAAGATGGATATACATGCATTTTCAACAACCAATGAGTTATAGAAATGATTATAGGTTTAAGATGTATCAACCTTAGTAAAATTTACTCTTAAGAACAAATTGGGGTTGTTGAGGACATGGAAAAGACTTTTGCTTCTCATCAAATTATCATTTCTATGTGTTGAAATTTCAAGATGGTTATAAACACATTTACAACAACCAATAAATTATAGAAATGATTGTAGATTCAAGATGTATCTTAATAAAGTAGAACTAATGGCTTGGCTATCTATGGCTGTGTTGAAACTTTAAGATGGAGAGGTCTAGATGATGAGCACAATTGAATCTTAAGAAAACACCATTATGAGCATGGCTATCTATGTTTGTATTGAAACATAAACATAGAGGGGTATAATTGATTTACCAACTACTAAGTGAATAAATTAATTATGTTTAAGACGTTTTAACCCTTAAAAATTTATACTCTAGTGAGTTTGCTTATCTATCGTTAAACGTTTTCATCTTAGTAAAATGCTTCTTCTACAACTCTCTCTCTCACATTTTTTTGGTGATGTGAATGATTGTGCATTATTGTCATTAATGTTATGTTTGTGAATTTCATGGTAGTTTTTAGATTTAATCACCTCATCTCTTTGACATTCAAGGCTCCCTCAATCTTAGTACATGAGATTTGGATCATTGGTATCATAGCGAGCTACCACTCCTTGGAAACGAAGGACTAAAGCAAAATTTGAGATTCAAATATTTGCATTGCTTTGCAAAGGATCCCTTTGGTAATGTAGAATGCAATTCAACAATTTATCAAATCTTGTCCTATAGGGTTTCTCAACTTGAATTCAATGCACATATTCACATCCCTGAAATTGCAAAACCTTATTATCAGCATACTATTTTTATTAGTTAACCTTTTTGAGGGATGACCAAAATCAAAACAACAACCCACAAGCTACATTGATTAGGCATTGTACTTATTCAATGTTTTGAATTGTTGCTTCATTTTTATTAGTTAACCTGGGATGACCAAAATCAAAACAACCACCCACAAGCTACATTGATTAGGCATTGTACTTATTCAATGTTTTGAACTGTTGCTTCATTTTTATTAGTTAACCTTTTTGAGGGATGACCAAAATCCAAACCACAACCCACTAGCTACATTTATTATAGGAACAAGCTCTATGAAAACATAAGGCAACATTAAAAAGACACAACCTACAGAAAGGAACATACTGTGTAAGATTTAATCCAAAGGTTTCTATTAAATTGTAGTTTAACTATTTTTTTCATTCTCAATATAGTCCATGTCATTCTCAAGGTATTAAAATTTTAAGATAAAAATGACTAATTACATTCCTATTAATCACTTGAATTATAAAATTCAATTGAATTATAAAATTGAATGCAATTTAAGAAGTTAAACCATAACAAAGTATTATTGCCCTTAGTTATAGTTATACCCCTTATTTATGATTATACTTCCGAAATTTTAAAATTAAGGGGTTTGTGTAATCGCTATTAACTTATTTATAGTTTATATTTTGAAATTTGATTTGTGTCAATTCAATGGTTATACTTTGAAACTTTAAATTCAAGGGATTTGTGCCAATTAAAATTATACAAATATAAATTAGTGTAAAATCAATATGTCAACTTGGTTAGGTATAAGCATGTCATGATGATCAATCTTGGGGAGAACAAACATCTAATAATTGCATTTGTTGGAATTTTAAAGAGAGATGTATAATTACTTTTGGGTCAATTAATAAGTTATAGAAATAAAGTTAAAAAGTGATTAGATTGGTTTAACAAATCATTAAGATATAGAAATAAAGTAAGTTAAAAAGTGATTAGATTGGTATAACAAACACATTAGGGTTTCAAGAACATTCTAGCCAATAAAAATCTTGGCCAATATTAGAATATGTCAAACAATAACCGTGTACTTTGCATATGTGGAACTTTCATCATATTAATATGGCCTCAATTTATAAAGGCAAACAGCTTCGTTGTTAGTTTGTGCCATCTCTGTTTTTGTGAAGAGAGTTGCAATCATTCCACACCAAGACAAAAAGCCATTCACCATTGATGAAAAAGTGTAATACATTGAATAATAATAAAGGTAATGCATATTTCATGGTGTACGTTTAGAGGAATCATCTTTTGTCTAACATACAACATCATAATGAGAGCTCGTGTAAAATATCACCACGGATCCTAAGGAATCATATCCTTCTAAATCATGCATGCAGCCCACTTTATGTGACAAATCGAATGCACAACGAATCTCCATCCCCTCAATCAATTTCCCAACCACTATATAAATCTTTTTTTCTTTTTACCACACAACGTATGTATTATAATCATCAATCACCCGAGCACTAGGAATTGCGAAAATATAATAATAATATTGAAAAAACATATGCATCTTAATACTATACTAAAACACCACCTTTAAACTTTACTGTTCTACTGTGACAGGGGACGTCACCATTTATTTAAAATACATAAAATTTATCATCAAAATTTGCTCATTTTTTAAAGATCCAATATTTAAATTTAAAATATAAACTAAGCAATCCTTTTGTCATGAAAAGGAACTTTGGTCATGGAATTAATAGTTGGATTTGCCCTGTCCAGACACAGAGAGCTTCCTCTTTTATATATATATAAAATCATCCATCATCCAAAAGTTTTGGAAATTTAGAAATTGAAAATTACAAATCTAAATAATATTTTAATAAAAATTGAAAACTATAAATCAACATAATATATTAAATGAAATATTTTTATCTTTCGCTGTTATGAAAAGTTATGTTATATAACATTTGACAAATTCCTTACTTTCTAAAATAAATAATTATGAACTGAAAATTTAGAAATTGAAAATTATAAATCTAAACCAGAAATTTTAGTTGAAAATTATAAATTAGCATAAATATTTTTTAACTTTTACAGTAATGAAAAATTATATTATAATAGAAGATATTTTTATTTCTTGCTATTCATAAGGGTGAATCAAAAAAATTTACATTATAATCTATCTCATAGATAGTATACTATCATTCAATTTATCTATAATTTTTTCCCCAAAAAATTGATATGAATCAGTTCTCTGCCAAAAAATCTTCAGTGAAATCAATATTCAGAGTTGTACCATCTACAAACTAGTTGACCTAAAAAATACAAAAATGCAGAAATATTCTAAGAAAATTACAGAACCTGGATTGGAAGGGCAACAATCTTTCCTCCCAACCACCCAAGCTACAATCAATAGACACACACATATATATATATATATAAAACACATATATATATATAAAACAAGATCTTATTCTTCGTTTTGCATAAAAATAAGATTCTGCTACATACTTAGCATTGCTAAATATAATTTTGTTATATTAATAAAATTATTAACATTATTCCAAAAATCAATCATCCATGGCAATTCACATTAAAAAAAATCTTAAAACACATGCATCGCATGAAACACCACCTTTAACATTTAATGTTATGCTCTGATCGGAAACGTCACCCTCAATTTAACATAAAATAAAAATAAAAAACATCATTTTCAAAAGGCCGCAAAAGGAAGAGAATCAGACCATTAGTTAATAAAACTTAATGTAGAACAAACTATTATCTTGTGATGAAAAGAGACTGCGAGCTCTGAACAGAGAATTAATGGCTGGAGTTGTTCTGTGTAGACAGAGCTTCCTGTCCTCATTTTTTGAATTGTGATTTCTTTCTAAATTCAGATCATATTTATCCAAAAGAAAGTCCCAAAATAAATGCGTATAGTCCAAAGAAACAATATTCGCATAAAATCAAGTTTGCCTGGAATTGAAGAAAATATAGCTTGACAGTAAATGTTACCTAGTACATCCAAAGCCCAAGTCGGCAGTTCGATTCTTGCCCTTGGCATGACAAGAAAAGTACGTCACAGAATGAGCACTGTTATGTGCATTATTTATTATCTGTTGCTCACATTAAACGGCACGGTGATCTCCAACTGTAAGAAGCTCCGGCAGTTGGGGAAGAACAAACAGTAACCGTAAATCTCTGTCATCTGAGCTCAAGCAAGAGGCATTTGCATGCAAGAATGGCCGGAAATTATAATTAAACGCGAAAGAAAGAAAAACAGAGAGAGAACCAGAACCGGAGAGGGCGGCCTTTTCTTTTCTTTAATATTAAAAACGAGAAGAAAGAACAACAGGTTGAGAGGTCGCGAGATCGATTCCCACAACAAAACCAAAAATAGAAGCCCTAAAATAAAAACCAAAAACCAAGCCCCCGCTGGATAAAAAAAAAATATAAACGTTAATGCCAATAGACGGCTACATTGTGCTCTTTTTTTGGCTCGTTTTTTAGAGGGTTTCGTCAGGCTTTTGCATTTGACGTGAAGAAATCGACGCAGGTGCGGCAATTGCAGTCGGTGAAGAGGCAGACGTCGCATCCGAGGCAAACGCAACAGCAGCAGCCCTCGCAGGCCGTGGCCTTGGGGCAGCCGCGGTGGGCCTTTCGAGAGGCCGCGCGCTCCTCCTCCAATTGGCAGTCCGTGGCTTCGTAGGGGAAGTCCTTGCAGGACCAATTCGGATCCCGGGCAGCATCATGGTGGACGCGGCACTCGTCCCGGTCCCGGCGCTTGAAGCGGCGTTCCTTCCTGCAGGCTGAACAGCGCACGAACTCGTCCCGGTGTGCCGCCCGGCGCGCCGCTCGGCCCTTGCGGGCGGCGGTGCCCGGGTTGTGGTAAGCCAGCAACCCCGTCTTGCACAGCGGCACCTTGCGGCTCTCCCGTATCACCCAGATGTTGTTCTTCCATTTCTTGGAACGGTTCCCAGCGTGCTTCTCGAAAGCCGGCGGCGTAAGCGTACCCTCCTCGCACCCGCCGGGGCTGCACTCGCAAGCGATCTCGAACACGCCCTCCTCGCTAATTCTCAGCGTCCCCACCGCGTCTCCGTACTTAGCGCTGGTGCACCCACACATCATTTCTATGAACCCCTTCCCTCTCTTGAGCCTGTATATCCCTCTGAGGTGCTCTTCTTTAAAAACATCCTCAGTCTCTGCTTCCTGAACCTTCGCTTCCTCCATCTCAGATTCGAACCCGCGATCTCTAGCTCCTCCTCTTTATTTTCCAATACCCTCCCTTCCTTCCTTGGCCTCTAATCCATTCAAGAATCCCAATCTCACTCTGAATCCCAATCCCAATCCAGCCCACACGAGGCTTAAGCTTTGAAGGATCTTTGAAATAAAGAAAGACAGAAACAACAAGAAGAATAAAGCCGTTAATGCACTTAACCAGACAAGCCGGGCGGCCGGCTATTCGAATCCTTCACAGCCTCTTCTTCCTCCTCGTCCTTGTTTCTTCTGTTCTCCTATTCCCCTATTCATCATTATAAACACCTCCACCACTCACCCCGCTTTTTATTTTTATTTTAATTATTATATATTTTCTATAACCTTCCCCATCTACCCGCTCTTTTCTATTAATATATAATTTCTTTTTTCATAAAACCTAGCGATTAACGAACCCCTACTCTTGAACTCCTCCCACCACTCCTCAGCATTAAAGGCAGTGTTTATTAGGGTGGCTAGATCGACGTCCAGGCCACTCTTTCCTGCTCACACCGATTTTCTTAACTATTTTTCTCTTCTTAACAAAGATGTCACGTGTCATTGCACAGTTTCAAATTTTGGCTTCACCCATCAGCAATTTTGTTATGAATGAAATATTTTTTTAGAGGAATGCAATCTTACACAATTAGTTATATTATGAGTGAATATTTGCAATGCAAAGTAAAAATAGCCAAGGCCTCAAGATTAAGAACCTTAATTTTATATGAAGGTGAGGGTGGTGTTAGTGTTTTTGTTATATTTATAAATGTTTTGATGAAAATTTTCATTTTCATTTTTTATTAAATATAAAATTTATAGTCAAACCCTGCTAGCTTATTAGGTTATAGTGTGGGTTTAGTCAGTAGAGCCACGACAGTTTGTTAACAGGTAGTTCATGTAACTACATGAAGAACAAGTAACATATTTGTGGCACTTAGCTTGTGACCTATCTGTGTTCACTAACCACAAGTTAAGTAGTTGTGCTAGTCCAGTAATGAGTGGAGTGCACACTCCATACACTCGACTCAATGTACATTTCATACATTCCACTCCTCCACTCATCAAATTAGTTTTCTATAAAAAGAGCGTGTCAAAATATTGAAATGTTGTCTATGTTTAGAATGGATACTTTAGATATTTATAAATGTTTTGATGTTTTGAATGACTAATTATGAAAGTATTATTATGAACCCTAAAAAATTAGGAAGGTGATATTAATGTTAGAAATTTAATTTCATTTTTTAATTAACTATAAAATTTATAATATTAATTTTTTATTATTTTTGAATTTAAGATATGTGTAAAGAAAAAATAAGAAACAGATAGATATGGCTTTTATAATGTAAATTTTTATAGTTTATCAATATAGCATTTAGTTTTTTGGAAAAGTAATTGTATCAATATAGTTGTTAGTTTTTTGGAAAATGAATTGTGTCAAAGTGTTAACTGTTTGCGGTGGACACTCCACTTATAGTCTAGGGAAAGTAGTTGGAATGTCCAATATTGGGAGTGAACACTCCACTTAGCCAAATTAGTTTTTTGGAAAAGGAACCGTGTCAATATAGTAGTTAGTTTTTTGGAAAATGAACTATATCAAAGTAATGAGTGGAGTGCACACTCCATACACTCGACTCAATGTACATTTCATACATTCCACTCCTCCACTCATCAAATTAGTTTTCTATAAAAAGAGCGTGTCAAAATATTGAAATGTTTTCTATGTTTAGAATGGATACTTTAGATATTTATAAATGTTTTGATGTTTTGAATGACTAATTATGAAAGTATTATTATGAACCCTAAAAAATTAGGAAGGTGATATTAATGTTAGAAATTTAATTTCATTTTTTAATTAACTATAAAATTTATAATATTAATTTTTTATTATTTTTGAATTTAAGATATGTGTAAAGAAAAAATAAGAAACAGATAGATATGGCTTTTATAATGTAAATTTTTATAGTTTATCAATATAGCATTTAGTTTTTTGGAAAAGTAATTGTATCAATATAGTTGTTAGTTTTTTGGAAAATGAATTGTGTCAAAGTGTTAACTGTTTGCGGTGGACACTCCACTTATAGTCTAGGGAAAGTAGTTGGAATGTCCAATATTGAGAGTGAACACTCCACTTAGCCAAATTAGTTTTTTGGAAAAGGAACCGTGTCAATATAGTAGTTAGTTTTTTGGAAAATGAACTATATCAAAGTGTTGAAATGTTTGTGGTGGACACTCCACTTATACTCCCGGAAAGTAATTAGTTTCTTAGAAAATAACTGTATTAAAGTAATGAGACATTCCCAACATCCACTTATCGAATGTTATAGATAGATGATGAGTGGAGTGTAATTACTTGAAAGTTGACAAATTTACACTTTTGTTGCTATATATGTGTATCAAATATACACACATGCATACATGTATATACATGTGTACCATACACACACACACACATATATATACATCTATATGCATACATACATACATATGTATGTGTGTACCATATATGACACACATATGGTTATATGATAGATGAATGGTATAAGATATGTGTTTGTATATATTTGGTACCATATATGTGGTACACATATTATACCATAGATGAATGCTATTATATATTTATTTGTACACATACATATATGGTACTATCATATATATATGTTTGTATGTATTTGGCTTTAGATTCCATAATAACAAAAGCTTTAGAGGAAAAAATAAATGCAGTTTGAAGAAGTCTCATTTGCACATATCTAGGAGGAATTCAATTCCAAAGTAGACACTTTTTCACTTTCAAAAGAAGTCATGAATTAGAATACTTCATAAAAAAAATATGTTAAGTCACTATTTTAATGGTTTTGTTTTTTTGTAGTTTTAATTTTTATTCAGCATTTTTTTTATTATTAGGTCAAAAAGTCTAGAATATGTGTAAGGTCTTTTAAGGAAGACTATAATATGTCCTAAAATTTTAGCATTTTTTTTATTATTAGGTCAAAAAGTCTAGAATATGTGTAAGGTCTTTTAAGGAAGACTATAATATGTCCTAAAATTTTAGGATAAATATATTCACCAATTGTTAGAAAGATATGATCATTTTTATTTTGGTTTCAATTTAAAAATATTAAATACAAAGTAAAAGTTTAAAGGAGAAAATCCATAAAAGTAAATAAGTTTATAAGGAAAATGCCAACTTATTACGTAACTTTGGTTTGGTAATTCTACTCTTAAAATCCATAAAATCCATAGGTTCTACAATCTTAACTCATAAATTTTATGTGAAGAGATATTAATCACAAAAAATACAATCCATTTTAACATGTTTAAAAGAAATTTAAACATTACAACCCTTCCAAAGAAGAGCACACAACATATTTGAAAGTTTGTAATTGTTTGCACATTTTAGATATTAACAAAAATTGACAGCTATTTACAATTTTTTAGTTTCAAGATGCATAACAAAATACAAACATGAATTTTAATAATAATGATTTACAAATATGAATTTTAATAATAATTCTTCATGACATAGTTATATATAATAAAATATATAAATGAAAGTTAATAATAATGATTTATGGCATAGTTAAAATTTGATAATTATTTACATATTTTAATTTAGAAAAAAAATGTTATTTATAATTTAATTATTATAAAAATGATAATGTCATTTGACAATTATTTATAAAGAAGTTATAACATAATTTATATGAAATAATACTAGTAAGATTTTACAATGAGATAGTAAATTCATTTGACAATTATTTATAAATAAGTTATAAAATCATTCATATGAAATAATATCACTAAGATTTTACAATGAGATAGTAAGTTAAATGAGTTTGGTTATAAAGAAAACTTTATAATTAATTATGTTTAAATTTTAAGAATTTTAAAATAATTTATAGAAATCTCAATTATGAAAATTCATAAAGTACAAATACATAATTATTTATTTTTACTATAGTAATTAAGATAATTGAATTGCTTTTTTTAGTGAAAAAAAATTAGAAAATATGAAATATTTTTAAAAGATCTTAGTATAAAGTGTTATAAAAGAAAATAGATTTATGAATAATTTGGAGAATTAAAATTTGATATTATGGACATTTTTATTATTTTTTGTTATAAAAAAATAAAAATAAGATTTAAAAATTAGCTAGATCGTAATCAATGATGGTGATGGGTATAGTTAAAACTGAAAACTTTTTATTGTTTATTATTTTTGTTAATCATTGAGAAGATTTCACTCATGACATGCATACAAAAAATTGCATCTCTCATGTTTAATGATGTTACTTTTATATTTGAAAATTGATTTGTTTAATGATGTTGTGTATTATATTTGAAATTGAGTGAATTATTTATTTAGAAAAAAAATTAATATGGGAAATGCAATTCGAACTATTGAATTGTGGTATCAATTAGATCTTATTTCCCAGTAGTTGGATGTCCAATTGTAATATATTCAAGATAAAAGGAGTTACTCCTTAAAATATTCATGGTAAGATGTATTTATGCCATATCTGTTATCAATATTAGTTTTAAAAAATAAAGATAATTGTTATATTCCACCTTATATTGTAAAAGCACCTCCCTTCTTTGGGTGAAACTAGAAAAAAAAATCATGTATGAAATAATAATCAAGCGTGGCATTATAATTTTAAAACTTGTAAGGTGTTATTTTACCTTCCAAAGTTGCACTTCAGATGTTACAAATTCCTTTAAGAAAGTGCAACCCTAAGGGCACCCAGGAGGATTTCCCAATGTCACCTCAAAAAACTTCCTCTCTTTAGACTAGTAATTTTTTGACACAAGGTGAAGGAGAAACCTTACAAAAAATTTGTTTTGGGTATTTTTAGAATACGATGGATAGTGGAATTTGCCAATACCATTTCCTATCCAATTGGGCTACATAGTTAAGGAAAATTTAGAATAAGAGGATTTGAATATGACAAACAAGACATGCTTAATCCATCATAGATGTGTCATAATCAATCCAAAATATATTTTTAGAATATGCACAAATAAGGTAAGAGCCTTAAACGAGATGCATTGCCACAACCATGAATTTATTGCTGACAATAATGTGTATCCAATAATAAAGAAGACAAAAACAACCACTCCAAACAATAGAAATGACAAGAACAATATCTTTTAATAATTCAAGATTACACGAAGGATTAGGGAGTGTTTAACAACCTCAACCCTAATCTCTTCTTTTTGGGAAAATATCCCCTTCTATAAATATTATTTGAGCAAAACATTAATGACAATTCTTGTAAAAGCCTAATAATACGATGAAGTAGCCTCAGCTTGTACCAATGCCCTTCTTCCAATTCTCTCAAAATATATTCAATGAAGTACTGACTTGGGAGATAAATCTCTCTCCCAACTATGCAAATCATAAAATATATTCATTTATAACATTCCCTGAACAACTTAAACCAAATATATTTTCAAATATTTTATAGAAGGCTAGTGGAGCACTCATTTTTTATCGAATAGAATGATTTGAATGGGTCCATATTGCCACTTTTCATCTTCATAAGCAAAACACCTTTCTTAAAGCATGCATTTACTCTCCATTTAAGGGTTTGATCATGTCAACAATACCACATGGCATCTCCTCATTTAAAGAGCTTGCCTCCATATATGTAGAAAAGGTCTCAAATAATGTGTGCTTACCCCAAATTCCTCCTCAAAGGTGAAAATGCACCTCCAAATACATAGAAACACATCAAATAATGTGGCCTCAACCCCAAGGCACCTAATAGGTGAAATATGTCTCCAAATACGTGAAATGCACCTTAAGCAATGTGTCACTACCCTAAAGACCTCTTCAAAGGTGAAATGCACCTCAAAATATGTGGAATCTACTCCATTATGGTTGTTTCTCGTCCCTTCTTTCCTTCAACATGGCTCAACCACCTCCTTGAAGAGGACATTCAATATAAGTAAGCCTTTGACCATACCAAGTGCAATTTTAGTGCCATGTGACATCCTTTCAAGTAGGTTGTTTCTTCTTCAACCCCTTTCCTTACCACATGTCATGCTTTGGGCCTCCAATAAGGTAGGTTGTTCTTAATTTCCATTGTGTACTATAACATTTGCTTTCCATAAACTATGTCCAAGGAATTTCCTAGGCAAGGGCATTCACCTTTTGAGTCTCTATTTTAACTCACATTGTCCATCCGCATAATCTTGGAGCCTTGGTTTCAATCCATGATTAGGGAACTCCATCAATGATGCAACACCAAGCTAATATAGGAAAAGGTGCATGGTCTCCAAGTCTCTCCTTGCAACCTGTAATTATCATTGAGCTCCCATGGATCCCCTCTATATTAGTGAGAGAAAAGTGCCAATGAAATGCAAACTAAGTCATGCATTTTCAGGGGGTAACATAACAATTTTTTTTTAAATCACTTGTAACAAGCGATTGGGTTGCATCATGTTGGAGGGTGTTTAGCATACTTGAAAATTGATAGTTATTTACACACTTATTTACTAATTTTCCTCAAAAACTATATAATTTTTTTAAAAGCTCCAAATATTTGGTTGCAAGAATGCTTGCACATTTTTTACCACTTTTACTATTAAAAAAAAGATTTTTTTGTTGAAAATTGGTAGTTATTTGCACATGTTTTTACTATTTTTTCTAAAAATTATATAATAATTTTAGAAGTTCCAAAAAAAATCTAGGCAAAATCCACATTTTTTATTCTAATATAATGAAAAAACACCCTTTTCTTGTGAATGTAAGCACATTACATAGTCAACGAGGATGACCCTATCTCCTGACATCAAAAAGCTTATCACAATAATGTTGTCTACATTCTCCATATATTCTATATTATCAACTGATTTTTCCCAAAAAGAAGCTAGACCTACATACTTCAAACATATAGCAATCCAAAGCTCCAATCATAACAAAAATATTGCAGTGTTGTTTCAACAGTTCCTTATGTTGGCACAAATTTAGACCCAAGGTTCAAAATTCAGGGGAAACAATAATCTTATGAGAAAATATCCCCTTCTATAAATATTATTTGAGCAAAACATTAATGACAATTCTTGTAAAAGCCTAATAATACGATGAAGTAGCCTCAACTTGTACCAATGCCCTTCTTCCAATTCTCTCAAAATATATTCAATGAAGTACTAACTTGGGAGATAAATCTCTCTCCCAACTATGCAAATCATAAAATATATTTGTTTATGACATTCCCTGAACAACTTAAACCAAATATATTTTCAAATATTTTATAGAAGGCTAGTGGAGCACTCATTTTTTATCGAATAGAATAATTTGAATGGGTCCATATTGCCACTTTTCATCTTCATAAGCAAAACACCTTTCTTAAAGCATGCATTTACTCTCCATTTAAGGGTTTGATCATGTCAACAATACCACATGGCATCTCCTCATTTAAAGAGCTTACCTCCATATATGTAGAAAAGGTCTCAAACAATGTGTGCTTACCCCAAATTCCTCCTCAAAGGTGAAAATACACCTCCAAATACATAGAAACACATCAAATAATGTGGCCTCAACCCCAAGGCACCTAATAGGTGAAATATGTCTCCAAATACGTGAAATGCACCTTAAGCAATGTGTCACTACCCTAAAGACCTCTTCAAAGGTGAAATGCACCTCAAAATATGTGGAATCTACTCCATTATGGTTGTTTCTCGTCCCTTCTTTCCTTCAACATGGCTCAACCACCTCCTTGAAGAGGACATTCAATATAAGTAAGCCTTTGACCATACCAAGTGCAATTTTAGTGCCATGTGACATCCTTTCAAGTAGGTTGTTTCTTCTTCAACCCCTTTCCTTACCACATGTCATGCTTTGGGCCTCCAATAAGGTAGGTTGTTCTTAATTTCCATTGCGTATTATAACATTTTCTTTCCATAAACTATGTCCAAGGAATTTCCTAGGCAAGGGCATTCACCTTTTGAGTCTCTATTTTAACTCACATTGTCCATCTGCATAGTCTTGGAGCCTTGGTTTCAATCCATGATTAGGGAACTCCATCAATGATGCAACACCAAGCTAATATAGGAAAAGGTGCATGGTCTCCAAGTCTCTCCTTGCAACCTGTAATTATCATTAAGCTCCCATGGATCCCCTCTATATTAGTGAGAGAAAAGTGCCAATGAAATGCAAACTAAGTCATGCATTTTCAGGGGGTAACATAACAATTTTTTTTTAAATCACTTGTAACAAGCGATTGGGTTGCATCATGTTGGAGGGTGTTTAGCATACTTGAAAATTGATAGTTTTTTACACACTTATTTACTAATTTTCCTCAAAAACTACATAATTTTTTTAAAAGCTCCAAATATTTGGTTGCAAGAATGCTTGCACATTTTTTACCACTTTTACTATTAAAAAAAAGATTTTTTTGTTGAAAATTGGTAGTTATTTGCACATGTTTTTACTATTTTTTCTAAAAATTATATAATAATTTTAGAAATTCCAAAAAAAATCTAGGCAAAATCCACATTTTTTATTCTGATATAATGAAAAAACACCCTTTTCTTGTGAATGTAAGCACATTACATAGTCAACGAGGATGACCCTATCTCCTGACATCAAAAAGCTTATCACAATAATGTTGTCTACATTCTCCATATATTCTATATTGTCAACTGATTTTTCCCAAAAAGAAGCTAGACCTACATACTTCAAACATATAGCAATCCAAAGCTCCAATCATAACAAAAATATTGCAATGTTGTTTCAACGGTTCCTTATGTTGGCACAAATTTAGACCCAAGGTTCAAAATCTAGGGGAAACAATAATCTTATGAGAATTGACATTTTCAGTATTCAAGAATGAATAAAGTCTCACTCGAGACTCTCACAAGAATTACTAAAACGTGATATTGTATAGGATTACATGCAGGTTAACGTGTAGTTTTATCATCATTCATCCAATATAACACATCATTCACAGTGCATAAATATCCCACGATACACATGAAATAACAGACCATCGATCCAATATTTATATTTAAGAGAAAAGGATTAATCATTTATATAGTCTCGTCATTCATCTCTACATTCTTGGATACTACAAGGACAATAGTAGTTATAGCCTTATCATTCATAGTGACAACAACCTTCTCTATTTCCCAACCTTCCCCTTAAATAAAAAATGACTGACAGTTATCAACCATTAATTGTCCTTAACAACTACTTTAACTAAAAAACCTTTCCTAATACTTCATTAACTATCCTTAACTAATACTTGATTTACGTATTATTATGCAGACACATACATTACATTCTTAGCGCTCACTACCTACAATTTACTGCACTAAGATATGATAAAATAATGTTGTGCACAGTTTAACAATCTATCATGCATACCAAAGAAAAAACTATAGCACCAACAACTTAGCCCCCAACACTATGTTTGGCTCGCCCCCGAGCCAACAATCTTCACTTGGAAAAAAACTATTGAATTGACGATAGCTCTTGTTTTAACTAGTCAGAAAGACTCTGAAACTAAGCATCCAAATAAAAAATGATTGAATCAAAACTTCAAAATCATGAACAAACTTAGTTACCTACTCTATAGCTATCGATCCTTGTTGAGGCTTCACAAGTTCACCCAATTCTAGCGCCTTAACAATTTTAGCATGTATATCAATGTAGCGGGAGTAATGTTGTTCAACCTATTCCTGGAAATTCATCACTTTGGAGGAAAATCATTGTTGATTTGATCTTGCAGAGGTAATTTGTCGAGTAAGAGTAGAAATCTCTATCATGGCCTTTGTGAGTTTAGACATGGGTAACGTATAAATAGATTGCTTCTTTACCATGATTTGATCCTCAAATGCCTTAACCTGATCATCCTTCATGCACATCTCAAGCACATCTTGATGATGTGTCCAAAGTAAAACAACTTGAGTCAACAAGACCAAAAATTCCCTATGCACCAACTTTTGCCTTATGAAATAATTCCTCTGCGACACTTATCTGCTTCCCCAATTCCAACTACTTTGTTGTAGGGACAATGTTCAATTTTGCTTTAAGTTCCTCATTTTGTGTCTTCAAAGTATGAACAACATGTACTTCAACAACCTTCCTTTTGACTAGAATATTGTCATTTTCCTCTTGATTATCTAAAGGAATACATGAGTAAATATCTTCAATTGTATTAATCAAGGAAGCATGCGTGACCACTTATTTGACATGTCATCTATAAATATCTACATATGCACAACTAAGACCCCTATGACGCTCACCCAGCTCTTCCATGATATCCCCAACATAGGAATGGAGCTTTTAGGGAGAAACTTGGGACAAATCAAGCTACATATATAAATGAGATGACGAATATGTGGAAGAATTAGGAGCATCATGAGCTATGATTACCAATGGATCAATTCTGATAACTCTGATCTCATATGCATGCAATATACTATGACCAAGACTTGAACTCGGATCACTAGAACTTGGTACCATTCTAGCACTCATCCAATATGGTTAAGGAGCTGCTTAGCCTAGAATTTTTAGATGCAGAGAAGAGCACAACTCACTCAACTGCTTACTAGAATCATACTGCAACACTTGTTGAACCTCACTATTTGTTTGAAGAGTACTAATAAGACTCTGGACAACTATTAATTTCAGTACCTTTGGTAGTCTATTCTTCCTATCTTTTCAAATACTTTGTCGCATTGATAATGCATCTTGTGCATATTCTCCGTGCAGGGGGATTAATTGGCCCCATGAAATCAATTGCTCAACTTTCAAATGGTTCTAGTGTAGTAACCAGAAAGAGTGGCAATTCATCTCTTATAGATGGTTTCCCAATAGGTTGGAAGACATCACAACGTTTACCATACTCTTTAGCCTCCTGGGATAGAGAAGGCCACCACAATCCAACACACGATACCTTCCTAGCAGTCACTTTGCCTTTGTTATGTTTGCTAGCAATCCCTTCACTCACTTCATATAAAACTATGTCACGCTTATGATCCATCACACATATGTGCAGTATACCATCAACTCCAATTTTGTACAGCTGGCCCGCAATCAATTGGTAGTCTACACTCCATGTTACCAATTGTCAATGTTGTGCCATCGTATAGTCGTCTAGCACTTTACCTATCATTAAAAACTCTTCTAACTCCATGAACTAATCTGGTAAATTTTCTACTCGAAATAGTTGTGCATCCAACAATTCATCTTCTAGAATCCCACCTACTTCTCTAGATTCTAACCTTGATAAATGATTTGGGCCCACATTATGCTTATCGGGTTTTACTACCACCTCAAAGTTAAGTTCTTGAAATAACAACAACCATCGACAAATTCTCCCCCCCAACACTAGCTTATTCACTAAATATTTCAATGCAAAATGATCAATGAAAATTTTAAATGTGTTTCCTAACAAATAATATTTGAATTTATGCAATGCATATATCATTACCAGACCTTCTTGTTCAATGGTGGTATAATTTCTTTATTAATTTGAAAATTTTCAACTTGCAAATGAAACTAGGTGATCTGTAGAACCTTCTATTGGTTGTGCCAGTATTGCACCTAGAGAAATTGAAGATGCATCCACATGTACATGAAACAACTTCATCTAGTCCGGAAATATTAAAATAGGCATAGTCACCAGTTTGTCTTCTAGCAAATCCAATACTTTTTGGCATTTTTGAGTCCATACATATCTGATTTCTTTTTTCAATAACTTCTCTAATGACACAGTAATCTGAGCATAATTCCTTATAAATTTCCTGTAACACCCAATGTGTCCCAATACTACGCACAACTCCTTTACCGATGTTGGGGTTTGCATATTCACAATGACAACAATCTTCGTCTATTCCACAAAAAAACCATCATTGCATGCTACATGTCCCAATAAAATCCCAAAAGGTGTGCAAAAAATACATTTCTTTAAATTCAACAAAATTTGCAACTTTCTGCATCTATCCAACACCAATTTCAATACTTACACATGCTCCTTCAACATACTAAACACACTCCAGTCATCCAAATACACTTCCAAAAATTTATGCATAAAGTATTTGAAAGCAACTACCACAATTTGATAAAATATCATTGTTGCATCCTTCAATCCAAAAGGAATTATTCTGTATGCAAATTACCCCCATTCAGTAGTAAACATATTTTTCATCCTATCCACTTCAATATTAACTTGGTGATACCCTGAAAATCCATCCATAAATTAATAAGCTTCTCTACCTCACACATTCTCCAACATGTCATCTGTAAATAGAGTCGGAAATGGATCATGGATACAAGCTACATTAAGATTCCTAAGCTCCACACAAATCCCGATTCCTCTGATTTTCTTATCTTTCACCACCATCGAACTAATCCACTCTGATTCTTTTACTGGGAATATGATACCTGCTTCCAACATCCTACCAATTTCTTGATGTATCTTTTCCTTATACATGGGAGTCAGTCGGTATGGTCATTTCTTTATTGGTTTTGCATCAATATTCAGTTGAATTTTCATCTCCCCTAAAGACCTTGCAATCCCTTTCATTTCTAAAAAACTCAAAGGAAACATATCCTCATATTCCTTCAACAAGTCTACTACTTTAGTGACAGTTTCCTGATCCCAATAATATCAAAGCACATCCATCTTAAGGTTCTCTTATATTCCAATGTTATGCTTCTTTATATGTAGTGGTTGTGAATACTTAAGCACAATACCACTTGAATCCTACTCATTAACCGCGTGCACACCCGTTGTTTCATTAATTTGTATCTCCACGGGGTCTTCTTCCTCTACATCATCATCACTCACTTTCCAACAATGAACAAGATGATTTGCTTTCATCATATTTTGATGGGTTGCGCAAACTATCCTTTGTGCAAGTTTTGAAGGTTTTCTACAAAAAAAAAATTCTTAATCTTACATAGAATCTCTTTAAGTGCAGGACCATTATATGTAAACCCAAAAGTTATGCAAAATTGATCGACTACACTTTTCCACTTCGTCCTTCTTCTGGTTTCCTCTTGAATATACCAATTTTTTGTTACCATGTCTAACGTGTGAATGAATCTATGAACCCATTGATCTTTAGGAACCTGTTTGTCCATCCATCTCTTCTCACAATACCAAATATGTTCCCTACGATCTATTGTTCCCTTATATCTATTCATCAATTGCAAATCCTTTGGGTATTGGAACCTCATTTTAACACATTTCACCAACTGTGCCCAGTTATGTATTCTTTCTTTATGCGTCACCCACTAGCATGCAATAATTTCCTTAACCCTACTATCCATGGCCTAAATTCTTAAATGTTTGGGAACCTCTTTCTCCATATGTTCTATAAAATTATTTACTAGCCTTGTTCCATCGAAATTTAGGGTATCACATAATTCATTGCTTATCCAATGCACTAACTTAATAGTCCTTGCGCACCTTCTACTAGACACTTCATATAACCTATTCTACCATTTCTCTATTGCTTCCTCTGCGTCAATATCAAATGAAAAAATGATTCTTCAACTAATATCCCCATATGTTTTTGGATTCACATAATCCTCCTTTCTCTCGGTCATATTGTAGATGTTTTCTACCTCCTCACTTTCTATAACATCCCTCACACATTCTATATATCGCTCTCCTTCCTTGGGATCCAGTGGAGCAACCACTCTCACTATATTTGTTTCAAAGGACCTCTGCCTATGCTTCAAATTCAATATTGCATTATTATCAAAATCCCAATCAATGCTTAGTAAAGCCAGATAGAGATCTATCTCATCTAGAATCTCAGTTACTTCAATATCTGCAATTGTCTTTACCCCAACAATATTTACTTCAACATTCTCCAATCTACCTATAGGGTAGATCTGATATTTATTGACCAACCTAAGCTAAATAGGGTACCAAACTAATTTTGGTTTAACCATCAACTCCATGATTTCTTTAGTAGAATATTTACATCCGACCCTAGGTCCAATATTACATTCCACATCGTATAACATCCCAAGTCTATTTCATTTTAAATTATTTGCCCATTCTTCTCGTTTTTTCCAACATTTCGCACATTTTTTTTTTTTGGTAATGGGGTAGAAATGGGAACCTCCATCTCACTTAATGTCACCAACGTATTCAACACTAGAGTTTTTTTTTGACAATCGCGGTATCATTTAATAATTTAATACAACTTCACAAAATTCACTAACTAAGTTTCCATAATCATCCTTTTGATAGTCATCATATCATAAATCTTATGTTTGCAATGCTGCATCCTCGATTGCCTTTTGTGAATCACATTGGTGTGAAAATCCTCACAGCAAATCTAAGAGCTGATGTTACCTCACAAGAAAGATTAAGTAGGAAAATAGAAGAAGAGTGGAAAATGTAGTGTAAAAGAGCAACCGAATTATGATACAGTAGAACTCAAATAGAAGAAAAATAACATCACACTAATTCATTAATTGTAATATGGAAAATAAATAATACAATGGATAGGATTCAAATACCTAGGTGGTAGTTCGAATTAGCCTGCATGAACTCATCATCAGATCAGTAGAGTGTCATCAATGCACAAGTAACCATCAACCATGTGTCAAACTGAGTCTAACTGAATGTAGTAGGTGTAACTGATGCATGGAGCACTAACATAGTGAAGGAGAATCCAAGTAGGGTGCATGAGGAGCTAACTGCAGTCAGAATAGTCAACCAAGTCTCTCTGGAGGTCCATCAGAGTGTTTCAATGAGTTAACTAGTCAATATGTCCTCAAATCAAGGAGAGATCCACAAATCAAGCAACTAACTAAGTGTGTCACTGGTGGTAGGTGAGAGAGGGCGCACTTCACATGTGGTAGGTGAAAAGAGGGTGCATCATTGATTAGGAGGGTTGGAACTGAGTGGAAACAGGCTCCCGAGGCTAGTAAACTAAGCACTAGGTGCTAGGAGACACCATACTGATGACTGGGATGCATGCAATTGCATGCCTGCATGCATGACTAAATGCAATGCTAGTAGGACTAGGATGGAGTATAGGAATATCCTAACACCCCCCCTTAATCCATATTGGGCCTTGGTAACTGAGACCAAAGGTCACCCAATACAATGAATAATAGAGAACAATCCATGAAACAAGGAAATGGGAAAAACCTCATGGGAAAAATACCCCCCCCTCAAAAGAGACTGTAAGGCACACCAAAAATAATAAATGCTCCAAACTCAAGCAGGTGTGATGCTTGGTCATATGTCTGGAGGTATCTTCTTCTTGTGAAGAAGTGGTTCATGTTCCAAAAACATGTGCTTGTGTTCTCCCTCAGTGGATGCAAGCGAATATGGAGACATGTGCTTGTACTTGCTCTTCATACCGAATGTAATGAGAACAAATCCAAAGGTATGAGGATGATCCTGGAACCTGTGATTCGAATCAGCTGAGGTAGGATCAAATCCATGAATGTGTAGATAGTCTTTTTTTATCTCCTTTGAACCATCATAGGTGAGATCATGCCCAAAAGAACCATCACATGATAATGGTTGCTTGGACTTCAAATCAGCTCCAAGACTTGATAAATGGTTTCTTGAGATCTCCTTTGAACCAGCAGGGGTGAGATCAAAACCAAATGAACCATGAA
Source organism: Larix kaempferi (assembly GCA_027924585.1). NCBI lineage: Eukaryota > Viridiplantae > Streptophyta > Pinopsida > Pinales > Pinaceae > Larix > Larix kaempferi. The sequence goes on from BSBM01000410.1 coordinate 4,126,824, forward strand.
ACAATGGTAATGGCTTGGATTTCGAATCAGCTCCAAGAAATGATGAATGGTTTCTTGAGATCTCCTTTGAACCAGCAGGGGTGAGATCAAAACCAAATAAACCATGATATGCATGATAAATGATCCCAAGCGAATGGCAATACCCTACATCTTCAATGAACTTCTGAGATCATGTACAAATGATCATATAGTAGTACATAAGAGGTAAGTGATCAAGGAGAGTGAATGCATCACCTCCAATTTCTGATTTAACCTCCAAAACATTCAATAGATCATCATTATGCAAACCAACAGACTATTGTGCAAGAGAGGATTTAAGAACCTCTTCAGTTTCTAGAGTGTGAGCTGGCTCAAAATTTGAAATAGAAGACATTGAGAACATGAGTGTTGAATCTACAAGTTCTTCTTCTTTTTGGACAACTTCATTATGAGATATGTTTGATACTGAATCATGATCAGAGAGACCATCAAGGAGGGAGAATGCATCACTGAGCTTGCTCTCCAAATAGTTTGCACCAATCCCTTCATTATGTTTTCCAAATCTTTCATCCAGATGGGCCCATAGCTCTTTTGGAGATTCAATAGAATCATGGAAGTGGGATAACATACAACGAGACATAGCAGTCAGCATTGCTCCATAGGCTCTATCACCTTCATTTAACCAATCATTATCCTCTTCAGAGGATTCAAACTCTCTTTCAAGACAATAATAAAAAATACCATGTCTCTTCAAATATGCTATCATCTTTGGTTTCCATTCATCATAGTTGAATGGAGAGAGAGGAGGAATTCCTTCCAGATTCATGGAAGTTGTTGCAGAAGACCTGCAAAAACAATAGAGAATATCTGCAACTGTTGTTGCACTCGAAATCTTGGTAATAACCTAAAAAAAAACTCTCAGGAATGGAGATAGACTATACTCTCAACATGCTATGATACCATGTGAAAATCCTCACTGCAGATCTAAGATCTGATGTATACCTCACAAGAAAGATTAAGCAGGAAAATAGAAGAAGAGTGGAAAATGCAGTGTAAAAGAGCAGCAGAATTATGATACAATAGAACTCAGATAGAAGCATAATAACATCACACTAATTCATTAATCATAATATGAACAATAAATAATACAATGGAGAGGAGTCGAATACCTAGGTGGTAGTTCGAATTAGCCTGTAAGAACTCATCATCAGATCAATAGAGTATCATCAATGCATGAGTAACCATCAACCATGTGTCAAACTGAGTCTAACTAAATGTATTAGGTGTAACTGATGCATGGGGCACTAATGTAGTGAAGGAGAATCCAAGGAGGGAGCATGAGGAGCTAACTGCAGTCAAAATAGTCGACCAAGCCTCTCTCGAGGTCCATCGGAGTGTTTCAGTGAGTTAACTAGTCAATCTGTCCTCAAATCAAGGAGAGATCCACAAATCAAGCAACTAACTGAGTGTGTCACTGGTGGTAGGTGAGAGAGGGCGCACTTCACATGTGGTAGGTGAAAAGAGGGCACATCACTGACTAGGAGGGTTGGAACTGAGTGGAAACAGGCTCTCGGGGCTAGTAAACTAAGCATTAGGTGCTGGGAGACACCATACTGATGACTGGGATGCATGCCTACATGCAATTGCACGTCTGCATGCAAAAATGAATGCATGACTAAATGCAATGCTGGTAGGACTAGGATGGAGTATAGGAATATCCTAACAATTGGAACTGTTTCTGTTACGTAGCATCAAACTTTGGTAGTGCTTTTGTTGCTTTCTTAATCTTCACTTCTAGAGGTTGTTCCATAAAAGTTCTTTGATCTTTGATCTTTGTCTTCTCCAATCTTTATTCCACCTCTAGTTACCACATGCACATTCGTAGGTCCCTTCCCTTTTTTCTCCTTGCGCGATTTAGTTGTCACCATATTACAACACACTTTCTTTTCCTCCCATTTTGCTATAAGCTCGAGGTTGTCTTTTGTCGCATGTTCTACATTGTGATAGTACCCATAGACAATGTGTATTTCATGCAAAACCACATTAAATGGTTAGTTTCTCAGTAGTTGAAACAAATGAGTTGCCTCACAATTTTGCCAAAACCTCAACCTCTACCTTGATATGCTCCTCGAAATCCACCACCTCTACCTCCACATTCATTATATTCTTCTCCCTGTATACGATAAGGATCCATAATGCATTATTTCATCATAATATGTAATGCACGATAACTATTTACAACGTGCCCACTAATTTATAGAATTCCTAGAAAGTGGTGGTTGTTTTCAATTGGTACTTTTGCAATGTTGGGAAACAAGGAGGTATATGGCCCCATTTTTTACAAATCTTGCACCATTTCTCCTAAGGTCCCATAGAGAATGAGTTTGGTGCACCAGTCGCTATATAATCTTCAAGTGCAGGACAATCATTTCAATGGTTCCCTTCCACATGACACAAAGTGCACCACACATTCTAATGCATTGCTTTCCCTTTTGTCATCTCTTACAATTGCATTGTCAATGTGGCAAGCTAAGATTGCATTTTCACCATACCTTCTGAAGTCTCCCCCCCAAGGGTAGACTCCAATTGCATAGTGATTTCTAATGCTTCAGACTATGGGAGAACCTTATGTTGAGTAAGTGGGACCCGAATGTGTGGAAGAAGTCCTACAATAAACCACTCTCTATGTTGTACATCATGAATTCGAAACGTCATTCTCTCCAATAAAAAATATTGAAACCATTGATCATAATCCCATACTGTCTCACCCTCCTATTGCTTAATTTATTTAATCTGTATAATGCACCGAGATTCTGACTTAGGTTTCTAAAATTATTTCAACATATCTTTCTTTATCTCTACTAAGGATCTAGTTTTCCCTGTTGAAGTTGTAGATTTGTATTTCATATACCAAGTTAGCGTGCGATCCCTTAATGCAGTATCCCTTTGCGCTATCTTATTTGCCTCATATGTGACGTATTTCACCTCCCAAACTACTTCACATGTGAAACAGTGTTGCTCTGCATCATTCCTTCTATTCCCACGAAAAACCGAAATCCTAAGCATCAAATCATTCATTTGTCCTACCATATTTATCCTCTTTATAGCTATTCTCCTCCTACTTGGTGATATCGCTCCTCCTATTATCTATTGCAAGATGTTCCTAAGTTCTTATTCAACTGAGTTTTTTCCTTTTGCTTCTAAACTACATGCGGGAGTAGAAGGGGGGGTAGTTCGAAAAGTGGATTATACCAGGTGATCTACCCATATCCTCCCCTAATGGACCTAGATGGTTCCTTAATTTTCATATGATTCAGCAGTTATGTTATCGCCAAAACATCCTCATACTATCAAATTTGTTACTATGTTTGGAATCACTTTTATTCGTATATAAGTCTTCATATTCACAATTTCTCTACTGGGTTTCTATACAACCATCTCCTCTCTTTCTTGCATCCCTCTCTAATTTGCTTTCTACTATGCCACACCTCTTTGCTAGCCTTTATTCTTTCTCTATGCTCTCTTATGGTGCACTACTCAATTCAATGTACCCTTCTAGTATTCTCCCTTCTTTGTTGGTTCTTGAAACCTGATTCACAATATATTCACTCGTCTTTCTCAATCTCTCCAATCTTATCTTCCATCCCGCTTCTTTTAGAATGTTCCTTCTTTCATGCATCTATGCTCTTTTTCTTTTTTTGCTCTTCTAGGTCCATTCTTTCCTAACTCTCTATCTCATCACCCTACCTTTTTCCTCCCCAAACACCCCCTCGACGTAGGGGTTTTATGCTTCCATCCTGTTGGGTTCCATGCACATCTATCCTTTTTCAACAAATTAAATTTTGATCCAAAACGGGATTTCTTCCAATAATCTTCGTCTAGGCCCGATTTCAAACTTTTCTTTAGGACAAATAAATTATTCACTATACTCAATGACAAAGTCTACAATATATCCTTCTTTTATCCTTTCAAACCAGAAATCAACAATCCTTGTCCACTTATTATCTAAGGTTTTCAATCTAGCAATCGGTTCTTGATTCTAAACTATGGGTTCTTGACCTTGCCACACAACACTGATTTCCATTTGTCTTTTTATCCACTCATGTAATAAACAACACAATTCAACAAAGAAAAAATTCATGGAGATCAAAATAAATGTACCTTTGCTTCCATCCCTTGGGATAAATACACAAGTTCCTCGTTTCATGCTGCACAAACTCCTCTTATTTTCCCGATAACCAATCTTGTATATCCTTCATTTACGAATTCCAATTCATGTCCTCTGGAAAACCCTATCCATACTCAAGTCCCAACAATGGAACTGATTGTTGGCACAGATTTAGACACAAGGTTCAAAATCTAGGGCCAACAATAATCTTATGAGAATCAACATTTTCAGTATTCAGGAATGAATACAGTCTCCCATGATATTCTCACAATAATTACTAGAATAGGATATAGTCTAGGATTACACACAAGTTAACAGGTAGATTTATCATCATTCATCTAATACAACACATCATTCACAAAGCATAAAGATCCTATAATACACACAAGAAATAACAAAATATCGGTCCAAAATTTATATTTAAGAGAAAAGGATTCATCATTTATACAGTCTCATCATTCATATCTACATTCTATGATACTACAAGGACAACAATAATAATAGCCTTAGCATTCATAGTGACAAAAATCTTCTCTATTTCCCAACCTTCCCCTTAAATACAAAATGACCGACAATTATCAACCATTAAATATCCTTAACAACTAATTTAACTAACAAATCTTTCCTAATACGTCATTAACCATCCTTAAATAATGCTTGGTTTACACATTATGTCGCAAACACATACATTACATTCTTAGCATGCACTATCTACATTTTACTACACTAATATATGAAAAATACCAATGTGCATAGTCTATCAGTCTAACACGCATACCAAAGAACAAACTATATCGCCAACACCCTAGTATCATAATTTGGTAGATATACTTTATAATCATAACAACATATATAACTCAAATACATAAAAACAAAACTAAGGATCCACCATCATAAAATATACAAGGTCATATTATACTCCAATAGCTAGCCTTCATAAAATTTTATCAAAAATAGAGCCATAGGAACAATTAATATACCATCTTTAGATAATGGCTCCACTGTTTTTTTTCTCTATAGATGTGGGAGAAATAAATGTGGTCAAATAGGCCAATGATCTCATTCATATGTGTTGCTAAAGGAAACAAAGAAATATTGTGAATATTATGCTTGTTTCTCATTCGATTGATTATTAACATGGAGTCCCCATATACCTAAAGTGATGGCAAACCCTTCGGCTAATCCAACTTTCATAATTAAATCAAGGCCAAAAATGATGCATAATTATTGATCCATTTCCCCACATTGGATTTGGAATTTATAAATCCCGTCTTAATGCAAAAAAAGAATTCCACCAAATTTCACAGCTTCAATCCTGACCTTGGGACACACCATAAAAAACCCCAAGGTTTATTTTTATCCACCAAAATCTCACCTGCTTGCCGTGGGATTATTTCTTTGTGATTTAGTTTGCAAAATTGAAATGTATAGAAAACCCGTGCAAAGACCTAGAGTGAATAAATGGATCTAATTTCAAGTAGGAAGGAGTTTCAGGCAAGCCAATACCCCACAAGACCAAAAGAGGGGCAACTATGAATTGCTTAAGTTCTCTTCTGCAAAACCAAAAGTGGAGACATTCCTTGACATTATTTCCTAGTCGAACATTTTGTAAAAACATCCATTGGCTTGCATCTTTCCAAAGATGAAGTGAAAATGGGCATTTAATTACTAAATGTGTGTTGGTCTTTGAATCCTTCTTGCAAAGTATGTAGATGCTTGGACCCTTCTTGTTTCTACATTGTAGAATCTCTAGGTTAAGACTTTGTTTTCCGAAGCTAACCACATGATGTATTCATTTTCTTTGGGACCTTAACTCCTATATTTTGGTCCACTAGCAGCTAGGGTCACCATCAATAGAGGACAACATCACTTGATATCCATGCATCATTGTATATCTACCTGCCACCTTATTCTTAGACTAGACCACACAATCCTTCTCACCCCTAATACAAATATGGCATCTTCTTTAATCAAACATAAATCATTCCCAAGCATTTGATTATCATCCATCAACCCGAATGAAATATCGAACCTCCACCTTTGACTACAAATGTTAGTAGTATCAATGTCCACAACTTGATTTAATGCAAATAATATCACATCCTTGAGATGTTAAATTAAATTTGTTGGAATAAAAATTTGGTTGTCACAAACCATAATAGCATCAAATCCCATTTTTACCTGAGAACCATTCCCATGTTGCCAAGCAAGGAAATCACAAATAACAAGAAACATTAAAGATAAACTTTTCCACTTATTAGATACATTTCTTACAGTCTTTCTTTCCTTCCTAATCTAATCAATAAGTGAATCATGGGCTATATAATTCTAAATGATAATTCATTCCAAAGACTATCCTTTGTGATTAAGTTCCGTGGGCTTTTTGTTTCAAAAAATTTAGGAAATATATGGATGTGTTTCAAACCCCATATACCTTCCTCCTTGGGTTTAATAATAGATTTCCACTTATCTAGATAGAAACCCACTTTGTCATTTGATCCCCTCCATAGGAAGTTAAAACATGTCTTCCTTATTTTCTTTGGAAATCCCTTGGGAATATGGGCCAATGAATGCTATTACATTGAATTCGCTTCTAGAACAAACTTGACCAATGTCAATTGGCACCCCTTGAAAGCCACTTATTGCACAAAAACTTATATTTCTTTCTATTTTTCTTAATAACCATTGTGAATCTCTTGTTATGCATGCATTTGGATTTAGTATGAATCCCTCCTACATATTCAAGTAATTAAGAGGAAATAGATTATTTAAAATTATGTGTCTCCACATCCCACAAAGAATTAAAACAAGCCATTGACTTATGGTAATTGATTTCCATGTCAATTGCCTTACAATATAGCTCAAGAATCTCTTGGATATTTTTCTCCTCGCTTTCAGAGCCATTTGAAAACACAAGTACAACATCAACAAATAATATGTGCTTCAGATGTTGTGAACCCCCTGTATTTATTCACTAAATACTTCTTATCCTTCTTGAATTCTAAATGGGAATGTTATGTCCTTCAAATACCAACAAAAATAGATAAGGGCATAGAAGACATCCATGTATCAACCCTCTCAAGGGTTTGAAAAACGGGGAGGTTTCTCCATTGATAAGACCAACATAGGATATAGACGTCACACACACCATGATCCAATTGACAACATGTATATTAAATCCAATATGAATCAGAAATAACCTTAAGTACAATCAACATGTCCTATCATACAATTTAGAGAGATCCAATTTAATCATCATGTTTGGAAACCTTTTACTCTTAATTGTATGTAAGCCCTCTTGTGTTGACTCAATAGATTTATGAATATGTTTTCCCTCAAGAAATCCAAATTTCTCTAGAGAAATGACATCATAAAGTATCCTTTTAATTTTCACTATCAATATTTTGGAAGTGATCTTAGATACACAGTTACAAATAGAGATTGGTTAGATACACAGTTACAAAGGGAGATTGGCCAAAACTCATCACATGATACTAGGCTATCAAATTTGGGAATAAGAGAAATAAAAGTAATATTAATCGAGCTCAACACTTCAATTTATAACTTCTTCTACAACCTTTAATATGACATCTCCAAGTAAATCAACTAAACCACTGAAAAACTCAATGGTCCAACCATTGGGCCCTAGAATCTTATCATTTTGGAATGAGGACATGACTGATAACAAATCCTTAGACACTTCTTCATAAATTGGTTGGTTATCTTCCTCTGAGACCATCTGTGGTAATTTAGAAGCAATATTTACAATCTCAACCATGTTTGTATCCATAGGTTCCTTCTATATTTCCTCAAAATGTTGAACTCTCAGCTTCACTAAATCCTTGAATTTCTTGAGCACTCCACCATCTACATTTTGCATCTTCCAAATAATGTTTTTTCTTTTCTAATGGTTAGACAAACAATGAAAATACTTTGCATTCTCATCTTCAAGATCCAACCACAACACCGTACTGTTCATACACCAATCATCTTCTCGATCCTTTAGATACTTATTATTTTTTGTCTCCAAGTCCTTATACCTTTGAAGCTCCTCCTCATTAAATATACCATTTCAATTACCACTAAAAGGTCTTCAATATCCTTCTCAATTTATTTGATTAATCTGTCTATGATTTTAAAGTGGTATTCTACCCAAGCCATGACTACTCCTTTGACAAATTTAAAAGCATCAACAAACTTCTGACTAATAGACCTCTCTTGGTTGTCATCAAAATTATTCCACTCTCTTTTGACAATTTTCTAGAATTATTCCTCCTCCAACCAACTTGGCTTAAATTTAACTGTTGGAGCACTTTTGCATCGACCAGGGTTCAACACTTAACATCCACCAACAAACCCCACAATCCACGGAAACCGGACCGAAAGGGAGTAAATCCCTGTCGGCAACACCTGTAGAGAAGATGAAGTCTTACCCGAAGTATCTATGGGGACTGCAGGAACCAGACTTCATGCAACACAAAAGGGGAACATTCTACAACAATTACATTCATCATTACGGTTTGTTACAAAACAACGACAAACCATAGCTTCAACAAGTTCATAACATCGATGGGTTCCATTACTTATCCCGGTTAATATATTCGCATCCAAATTCCATACAACTAATCCCATAATGTATTTGATATTTATTCAACATAAGAAAGAATGCATATCACATCACAAAACATTACACATAAAAACACCATGTTTTAACGTGGAAACCCATATGGGAAAAACCACAGAAGCGCTTGTATTTTATTAAGATTCACAACGAAATAAGCACTTCAGGTAGGACTTACATATTTCTTCATGTATTACAATGGATCTGCGCACACAACCTACAGATTAGCGTCTTGACTTCCTCAAAATATCTCCGACAGACGGGATGGATATCTTCATTACAAAGCACAAAACTCGACTATCTCTACTACTCACATGTGTCTCACCCAAAAATTCCTTTCTAATACATATCTATAGGGCGCGCTAAGCTTGCACCACTCCCACTAAACTGCTAACTTCCTAATCGACTCATTATTACAATGTGGACCAATTCTAACTAATTGAATCAACTCCGACCTTTGACATGATCAACATGATTGTTTTCCCCATTTCCTAGCCACTTCATTGTAGTTGACTGCATCGCTAAACTGGTTCCACTTTATCTTAGTTCATACCAAAAAAATGGTACCGCTAAATCTCTAGGCCCAACAGGTCCCCAACACTCACATGTGGTTCGTCTCGAGCCACTTCAAGGTTGTGATTTAGGTTCCTGTAACTTCAACAAAAACTCTTCATAACGGATCTTTCTTGCTTCGACCAACTGCTGGACTTCTTCCTTCTTTTGGCCAACAGTCTCAACTAATTTCGCAGTAATATGTGTTTGTATTACCTCAAAATCCTGAGTGATCGTCGACTGGATGGAATTATGTAGACTTCCAATGTCCTCTGATATGCGTTGTGCCTCAAAGTGAAGTGTCTGGACTCTCCTTGTGCGTTTCCTATGCTGCAATCTCAACTGGTTAACTTCCTCAGTTGTAGCTCTTTGCTTTCAGTGGCTCTTCTAATTCTCTGAACTGGAGACAGAGTATTCAACTGCTCCCATAAGGAACTCATCTTCCCTTCAACATCCCCAAGCCATGTTTAAATTTCCAACAGGTCAGCATCCTCAAACAAGGTGTCCTAGGACTGCGACACAATGTCATACATTTGCATAGATTTGGATTTCACGGCCTGAAGGGTATGAATAGCCTCCTGAATATCTGATCGCCGTAGCTCAAGGACTTCAGGTGGGGTGCTGGGTACCAATTTCGCTTCTAACTCTTGTACCTTCAAACGATATCTAGAGATGACTGTCTCCAGTCAGTTTACCTTCTCTTCTGTTGTCATTTCTTCAATAACCTCTGCCTCTGGCGTTGCTTGGCATACAACTTTGAAATTTCGTTGAACTTTGTCTTTCTCCTGTTGCAATAGGTCCTTTTCCTGCTGAAGTTCAACATTTAATTAGAAAATCCCACTAGTGTCGCCACAAAATGCGTCATAAAAGAAGCAATAAATTCATCCCAAGTGCAACTTCGACAGGTAAGGTCACTCAGGAACTTCGACAGATAGAACTGTGACAAACAACTCACTCATCAAAATATATAACTTTGACATGTCTATCATGTTAGGGTTTCCATGTGACAAAAATAATGCTTCGACAGACTAACTACAACACACCTTCAACTTCGACATGGAAAAAGACTTCGACAGATTGGGAAGTTGAGGTTTCCAATTGACAAAAATTAGACTTCGATAGGGAAACCCTCGATGGACCATCTACGACATAATAGTAACTTGGGGTTTCCAAAAAGTTTCGACACAACTGTACATCGACACAACTAATCTACGACAGAAATAAAACTTGGGGTTTCCAAATATATATATATATATATATATTTACAAAGTTGCAATCAATTCTTTTCACTTTGACACACCATGGTTGTCCCTGTAGGGTTTCATCCGGCTCCCATTCACCAATCCTCAAAGGATTTGACCATGTAGTGTTTGTAACTGTATTGCACCTCCTTCTGTAATAAAATTTATAACATATGGCCCTAAGCAATGCATCTGTAACTTACCAGGATGTTTGAATAATTTGTTGTCATAGAGAAGAACTAAGTCTCCTCGTTGGAAATGTTTCTTAGTGATGTGGTGATCATGCCACTCCTTTTCTCGGCCTGTATGCACTTGCTCATGAAACCCTATGACAAAGCGGTCTTCCTCCAATTGAAGTAACTGCTCCATTCTTTCTTCAAGGGCCCTAGTATCAGACATACCTGTAAAAGCTACAATCCTTAAATTGGGGGCAATATACTCCATGGGCATCATAGCCTCCTGTCCATACACCAATTTGAAAGGAGTCTGTCCTGTCATCCATTTACATGTCATTCTATAATCCCATAATATTGCTGGGATTCTTCAATCCCAGTTGTCGCAGTTCACATTACAAACTTTAGTGAGTGCATATTCCAAAATTTTATTGAACACTTCGATGGTTCCATTTGCTTGTGGATGATATGGAGTAATTTTTTGATGATAAACATGAAATTCTTCAGTAAGGGCCTCTATAGTTTTATTAAAAAAATGTGTGCCTTGATCACTTAGCAAAATACGCAAGCATCCAAACCTGGTAGTGACATTCTCAAATAAAAACTTCGCAGCAGTACAATCTCGAACTTGTGCTATTCAGCCCAACGTGTAAGATAATCTATCGCGGTTATAATATATCTTGCTCCTGTCCTTTTTCCTGGTGGATTGATAGGTCCCACGAAATCAATAGCCCACTTGTTGAATGCTTGCAATGTAATCTAAGGTACTAAAGGAATTTCGTCTCTTCTTGAAGGATTCCCTATTCTCTAACACACGTCGTAGTTTTGGCAGTATTCTTTCACATCTTTGTAAAGGGTCAGCCACCATAATCCTACTCTTAATATTTTCTGCACCGTGGCACTTCTTGCATAATGGCCTCCTACGAACCCATCATGATCCTCGACCAATATGATTGATCGCTTGTGCTCCACAACATAGTGACACAATACTTCATCCAGTCCCAACTTATACAACTAACCGACGATCAACTGATAATCCGTGGACTTGACTACTAACTACTTCTTCTAAGCGGTCATGTATCCTTCTAGTGGCATACCCGTGGACAAAAATGTAACAATATCTTGAAAGTATTCATCAACCATTTTTACTAAAAAGAGATGTGCATCTGGAAGATTGTCCTCTAAGCTAGTTGGTTCTTCTCCAGTTTCCAACCTCGAAATATGGTCGGGGCATGCTTCAACCTCCCTGGATTAACTGTAATTTCAAAATCATATTCTTGAAACAACAAAAACCACTGACAAATATTCCCCCCAACACTGGCTTATTGACCATGTACTTCAATGCAAAGTGGTCAGTAAACATCTTTAAATGTCCTCCCAGTAAATAATGTTTAGATTTTTGTAATGCATAAACCATAGCAAGTCCGTCTCTTTCAGTCGTAGTGTAATTTCGTTCTATAGTGGATGATTTTCTGCTGACAAATGCAATATGGTGGTCGATGGACCCCTCACCTGGTTGAGCAAGGACCGCCCCTAAAGCAATAAATGACACATTGACATGGACATGAAATTCTTTCTTCCAGTCAGGAAATACTAAGATAGGTGTTGTAACCATCTTTTCCTTCATTGTATCAAGACTCCGCTGGCATTCTTCATTCCACTGAAATTTTGCATCCGTTTTGAGAAGCTTATCCATCTGTGTTGTTATCTGGGCGTAGCCTTTAATAAACTTCCTGTAATATCTTGCATGACCCAGGATTGTTCTCAACTGTCGAACTATAGTAGGTGGAGGCAAATCGACTATGATATCAATCTTTGCAGTGTCTACTAGCATTCCTTTCTTACAAACAACATGTCCTAACAGTATGCCAAATGGAGCAAATAATATACATTTCTTCAAGTTCAAATAAATTTGATACTGTCGACAACATTCTAACATAAACCTTAAATTATCGATAGGATTCTTAAGTAATCCATAAACTGTCCAGTCATCAAAGTACACTTCTAGAAACTTATGAATAAACTCCTTAAAGGAAGCAACAAATACCCGTGAAAAAATAGCAGGGGCATTCTTTAAGCCAAAATGCATTACCATGTATTGAAAACAACCCCATTCTGTCACAAATGTTATTTTATGTCGATCCTCGTTAGCAATTTTGATCTGATGATATCCGGAGAATCCGTCCATAAAAGAGTAGGTTTCCTATCCTCTGACAATCTCAAGCACTTCGTCTATAAAAGGAGTGGGAAAAGGATCATGTAAACATGCGTCATTCAGCTTCTACAAATCAACACAGATTCTGATCTCTCTAGTCTTCTTGTCTTAGACCACCATAGCACTGATCTATTCTGATTCTTCCACATGATCAATAATTCACGCATCAAGCATTCTATCGAGTTCTTCTCTCACCTTCTCTTTATACCACATATTTAATCTATACGACCGCTACTTTACAATTTTAGCACCAGGTTTCAGGGGAATCTTCATTTCACCCAGATCACTAGCTATACCTTTCATCTCTGAAAATTTAGTAGGAAAAAGATCTTGGAACTCATGCAATAAGTCAATAATTTTTCCCGCAGTTTCATCATCCCAATAATCACCTATGTTTGCAAGTTTTGGATTTTCAGTAGAGCCAATATTTACCTTTTTTTTTATCTTCAACAGATGTATAAGCTTATCTGATGATATATCTAGTCCCTTCAAATCGTGACTTCCTTCACTTTCCAGGATATGGACATCCCTCGGGTCGTCATCTTCTGGTCCGCCACTAATATTGTAACATTCCATCATTTTCTCCACCGTTGCAGTCCACTATGGAAGATTGGATGCTGGTCCTGGGATTTCTTCGAAACTTTTAACCTTAATAATTTGCAGAACCGCATCTATTGTGGGACTTTCATCCTCATAGTTAAACGTATGTTTAAAAATTGCAACCAAACAATCTCAATTTGTAGTTCCTCGTCGTAGCTCCAGCGACGTATACCAATTCGTCATAATAGTATCAAGGGTATGGATGAGCATATGGACCCACTCTTGCTTGGGTATATTCTTCCAAATTGTACTACAGGTAGCCAAATGATCAGAAGGACTAGTAAGTCCTGTATATTTATTTCCCGTGTATGCGATCTCTACTTCAAACTGAATTTCTAAGTATCTATTGCACTGCGACCAACTAGTTACAGAGTGCTTATGTGTATCCCACCATATCAGTGGTGTTGCTTTTAGGGTGACATATAGGGCTAATAAGTGATGTTGCTCAGGCACTTTTAATTTCAAATTCATCAATAAACTGACCCACATTAGGTAAACCTTCATACATTGGAAGACTACATACATCGGTTCCAACCCATCGCAAGGACTTTTTCACATGAGCACATCTTCGCATAAAGACTTCATGTAGCCTATTCTTCCAATTTTCAAGAGCTTCACCAGAATCATATGAACAGAAACTTACACTTCGCCAATTGAGCGTACCGTATGTTGTAGGATTAATATAATCATTGAGCCTAGAAGATACATTATAAATGTTGTCTAAATCTTAAGCATCATAATCCCCTTTGACTGGTTCTACATATCTCTACCCTTCTAATGGATCCAGAGGTGCGACAACTCTAATCTCCTCATTTTCAAATGTCAGAACTATCTTTTTGAATTTTATGACAGTCTGATTCTGAATTTCCCAATCAATCCCTAATAGTGCAAGATACAGATTGGTGTCGTCGACAATCTCTATGACTTCAAAGTCTGCATATGTTCCCAGTCCTTCTACTTTGACAGGAACCCCAACAATTCTCCCAAATGGTATTACTTTTTGTTGATTAGTTAAGCGTATCTGGATAGGTGACCATTGTTGGGCACCATTTTGACCTCTTTTTGTCATCTAAATATCCTCCATTTTCCTCCATAAAACCTTCATACTCATTTATAAAGCTTTAAATTCAACCACAAACTTTGGTTAAAAGGTATAAATGTCATTGCTTTTTAACAAATTTAATTTTGAGATTTTTAAAGCATTTAAACTAAGGTTTTTATTCAGGATTACAGGATGTGATAACTTCCCGTAATGTCTCCAAGGTTGAACACTTGCAGGCCAGCTAGGCGTGAAATGAAATATGGAGAAAAGATCCTCAGTGTCCAAGGATGGATGAACTTCCAACGAATAGATGATGTGGCTCTCATAGGTGTCAAGTAAAAGTCGGTCAAAGACGACCACCTGTGCTACCACTCAGCACAAAAGCAGGGCAGTTCCGATTTTGTCGATTTTCATAGATCTGATAGAGGATCTCGAGGACTATGTTCATTAATTAGTTTCCAGGTTAATAGCATTTCTAGTTTTCAAGAATTTGTATAAGTACTTCATAAAACCAGAGGAGAGGATGATCACGATTTGAGACTAAAAACGCATACTGTTCTAGACTGCGTTATTTCTATTACTGTGTATGATCGATTTTATGGTGAATATATTTAAAGCTTAAAGCTCTGTGATTCTTCAATTACGTGTGTGAACGAGGCATTGGAGGGCCCCCTCTGTCGAGTCTACACACTCCTTTTATTTGCCAGTGAGCTATTGAATCTCTGCAAACGATTTGATTGTTGCCAGTGATATGTTTTAATTACTGTAGGATTCGATTTTCTTATTGCAAACGAATTAAAACTAGTTTTCAATCAGTTTCATAAAGCTCTGTTATCTTCTTGATTATTTATCTCATTGATTATACGCTGGAGAATGATCTCACCTTACTGTGCATTGCTTGACTATTCGATGATGGAGTATTAAGAACAATTATACATTATGAATGCTTTCCTGTAAATGGAATTAATGTTTGATTGCTTATTCAATGATGGGATAATGGGCAGAGTTTTATAATTCATATTTTAGGGTTAGGATTTATTCAATGCTAGGATAATTTAGGATTACTTTGAAATTGTTTTTATTATCTCAAATTGCTTTCACATATAAATTGCTACGAAAATGAAATATCAAATGAAGTTGTTCCTGTAAGGGAATTTTTGTGTTTTCAAATCACAGACACTTAGTTTATTAATAGGTTTCTTTCATAGATAAACTAGATTTCCAAGACAAGTCTAGATTTGAGTCCTTATACTTGGATATGCCTCTAAGTCTACCAACCCCGATTGACATAAACTTAAGGTTTGATCTGCATTAGTAGATTGAAGCCCAAGATTTTGGCGCCGTTTCCGGGGAGGCATTGTAGAAGCAGGCTTAGGAACTTTAGCAAAAATTTTCTAAAAAAAAACATAGAGTAGATTTTAGTTTTATGTCAAGACAAAGAGACGAGAAAGGAAGGTTTATACAAAACCCCCCAAAAACAGAAGTAATAAGACCTTCTTTTCCAAAAGGATACATCACAACAGTGGGTACTTTTAAAATGGATGAGGAAGAAACATCAAAAGGGCCAACTGCAGAACAGAGAAGGGAGTATGAGAGGATGTTAGAAATAGAAAACAAGCGCAGACAAGAGAGAAGGGAAGAAGAGACAAGACATGAGAGGGATGAAAGAATAGCAGAAGATCAAGAAGCCACCTTTAAATTTCCTATCTTGGATACTAGCATTATCCTAGGAGTAGAGGTAAAAATGAAGAATATCCCACCATCTGTCTTACCAAACTTTTATGGCATGACCTTTGAAGATCCTGACTCTTTCCTATTCGAGTTCGATATCTTATGTCGAACTTATGGATACACTGATGACACCCATAAGCTTCGTCTTTTCCCTGCTACCCTTAAAGCAGCTGCCTTGAAATGGTTCATGGGCTTAGGAGAACATTCTATTACTAGCTGGGATGAAATGAGGAAGATCTTTCTTCGAAAATATCAGGCATATTGCAGATCAAAGGGTTTAAAAGATGACATTTTTGGTATGACTCAACAGGAAGATGAGAGCTTGGAGGAGTATTTGGAAAGATTCTCATACAACCTGTAGAAATCTAAATACAATTCTTTAACACCTGAGATGATTAGAACAATCTTCCTAAAAGGAATAAGAGAAGAGTATTTGGATATTATGAATGTTATGGGCAAAGGTGGCATCTCTTACCTTCCCTTTGATGAAATACAAGATTTATGTCAGAAATATTCAAGAGGAAAGGCTCGAACTGGAAAAATGGATATCAATACCAAAGTAACTAAATCTGCAAACAGTGGTATTTCTAGAGCTGAGCTTGGAAATCTGCTAGAAGATTTCAAGACTAATTTATTGAGTACCTTGGGCACACAAGTTAAAGCAACAAAAACCAAGAAAAGGCAGGAACAACAGGACCAACAAGATCAAGCTTTGTCTATTTTTTGTCCTAAATGTAGAAAGAAACACCCACTAAAAGAATGTCCTTTAAATGTTGTTGAAATTTGTGGCTTATGTACTTTTAATCACAAAACTGATGACTGCCCTAGATTGAAATAATTACAGGCAGCTCAAATGGAGGAGAATCAAAGCATGGAGTCTCTCTACTTTATGGGACAACGGAGACCTTGGCAGCCACGATTTTCAGGTATGTCTCAAGATCCTATGCAACAATTTCATACAAATTATCAAACTCCTATTCAGAATTCATGGAGTGCACCCATGCCTTGGAAAACTTGGTCTCCTCCATTAGCCCAATCTGCTCCAAATTGGAGAGGGTATGCCCATGGTAACCAGACATATCAGCAGGCTTATTTGCATCCCTATCAACAACCTTCTGCCTATCCCCAATATCAGCAGAATCAAGTCCAAGCCCCATCTTTTCAAGTTCCATCTTTTCAACAACCCAACAACATGGCTCCTCAATTGGGTACACCACCTCAACAACTTCAATTCCCATCCAATCAGCCTCCACCTCGGCCTACACAATTACCAGCTCAGCCAATTTCAAATCCAAATAATAAAACAGACAGACCCATGTATAATGTTGATGAAGGAATGGCGCTTCCCTACTCAATCCTCCCACTGCAAAATATCAATTTAAGATCTGGAAAAACCTTACAAAAAGAATCTCCTGTTATCTTAGAAGAACAAGCAGAAAATGAGAAAACTCCAAAAAAATTAAATATAGAAAAATCTCAGTCAGAAAATCACAATAAAAAAGGGAAAACAACAGTATCTTATACACCTCCTTTTCCTGAAAGGTTGGTCAAAGAAAAACCTTTGATTTCCTTACCTGATTTTGATGTTTTGAATGAGCTAACAAATGTATATGTCAAGATTCCTCTACTGCAGGCTATAAAAGATATTCCAATTTACACTAAAGCAGTTAAGGAACTATGTCTTAATAAAAGAAAGAAGGATCCATAAAAAATTCATGTGGTAGGCAATCTAGCAGGATTAATGTCTAACACTGTTTTCATTGAAAAGTATGTAGATCCTAGAATCCCAATGGTTACAATTACTATTAATAACTTTCAATTCCAAAAACATTGATCGATTTAGGTGCTGCCATTAATGTCATGACACTGGAAACAATGGAATACCTTCACTTAACAAATCTCAGACCAACCACAATAGTCTTGGAATTAGCTGATAGGTCTAAAATTACACCAGAAGGAGTCTTAGAAGATATCATTGTTTCTTTAGACTCCTGGGAGTATCCTGTTGATTTTATAGTGCTACAGCCAAAGTCTAACCTAGGAGGTCACCCATTGATCCTTGGCCGACCCTGGTTGGCAACATCGGATGCTTTCATAGGATGTAGGTCAAGAAGTATGCTCATTTCACATGGGACAGAGAGAAAACAGATTGCACTTTACCCTTCTACCCAAAGACCTTCTACATTAGATCAGCTGTCATGGATTAATGAAACTAAAGAACAAGAAGAAGAAGTGATTCAGCCTGTCCTGAGTATCAATCAGTTCTTTGATTTTCAGGAAGAAAACCACGAAGATTTGTTGGATTATTTCATTGTTGAACCTGATATTTCAGAAGAATTAAGAGATATGCAATATGTTGTAGCAGATCAAGTTTTGGGTTATAATTTTCAAGAAAATTGCACAGTACATTCTCTAGCATTAGCACTTCATGATGTTTTTAATGTTCATTCAATCACAGATATTCACAGTAAAACAGTTGAAATCAGGTCCAGGCAAAACTTTGAAAATAAGTGCACATCTTACTACATAACCGGAAGAACAGTTGATTACTTTGCTGAATAAACATTCCCATGCATTTGCCTGGGAGTACACTGATATGATAGGTATTCATCCTGAGACATGCACTCACCACATTTACATAGATGATAGAATCAGACCTCTTAGACAACCGCAACGCAGAATGAACCCTATACTAAAAGAAATAGTCAAGGAAGAGTTGAAAAAGTTGTTAAAAGTGGGATTTATTTACCCCATCTCCGACAGCCAATGGGTCTCACCCTTGGTTGTTGTTCCTAAAAAAAATGGTAAATGGCGCATATGTGTAGATTATAGGGAGTTGAATAAGGCAACATTAAAAGACTATTTTCCATTGCCTTTCATTGATCAAGTGTTGGATGCCTTAGCTGGAAAAGAATATTTTTCATTTTTAGATGGTTTCAGTGGGTATAATCAAATTAGTATTGCAAAAGAAGACCAAGACAAAACCACCTTTACATGTCCCTGGGGCACATATGCCTACAAGGTTTTACCTTTTGGCTTATGTAATGCCCCAGCTACCTTTCAGAGGGTTGTCTTGGCCATCTTTGCAGATCTAATTCATGAGTGTGTTGAAATTTACATGGATGATTTTTCTGTGTATGGAAGTACCTTTGAGGATTCATTAGCAAACTTGGAGAAAATTCTAAAAAGATGTATTGACTCAAACCTTTCCCTTAGTAACGAAAAGTGCTTTATGATGATGACTAAAGGGATAGTTTTAGGACATCACATTTCTTCATCTGGAATCAAAGTAGATCCTGCTAAAATTCAAATCATTGAAAATTTATCTAAACCAACAACTCAAACAGATGTAAGAAGCTTTTTAGGGTATGCAGGCTATTATCGTAGATTTATTGCAAACTTTAGTAAGATAGGTCTGCCATTGTTTAAATTGCTTTCAAAGGATGTGAATTTTAATTGGAATACTGACTGTCAATCTGCCTTTCAGACACTTAAAGAAAAGCTCTCAACTGCTCCCATTTTAAGGGGACCAAATTGGACATTGCCTTTCCATATTTCTATTGATGCTTCTGCTACTGCAATAGGGGCCTCATTGGGCCAGAAAGAACATACTTTGACTTATGCCATCTATTTTATTAGTAAAAATCTGACACCTACAGAGTTGAACTATACAGTCACTGAAAAGGAGATGTTGGCAGTGGTTCATGCTGTAAACAAATTCCGTCATTACGTAACTGGCTACGAAATTTTTGTTCATATAGATCATTCAGCCTTACGATATTTAATGAATAAATCTATCACTAATGGTCGGATTACTAGATGGTTGTTATTAATGCAGGAATTCAATATCACTGTTCTAGATCATCCTGGACGCGAAAATCAAGTGGCAGATTTCCTGTCTCGCTTACACAATACTGGTGAGGTTGTTCCTGTTCTAGATATTTTTCCTGATGAACACCTGTTTGCAATTTCTGTTATCACTCCTTGGTATGTTGATATTGCCAACTACTTGTCATTAGGCCAACTACCCCCATCTATGACATCTAAAGAAAAGAAAAAGATTATTAAACAAAGTGCTAGGCATATATGGGTTAATGGTGATCTCTTTTACACAGGATATGATCTAATTATAAGAAGATGTGTACGACAGGATGAAGTCTTAGATATTTTAAAGGCATGTCATGATGAACCGTGTGGTGGCCATTTTGCAGACAAAAGGACAGCATACAAGATACTCAATTTGGGGTATTATTGGCCTTCCATTTTCAAAGATGCTAAGAGGTATGTTAGAAGTTGTGATACTTGTCAACGAATGGGACGGCCAGTCCGGTCTGATGAAATGCCACTCCAACCACAAATCCTCATTGAACCATTTGAAAAGTGGGCCCTTGACTTCATTGGTCCAATTCATCCACCATCACAAGGAAAGAAGTACATTTTGGTCTGCATGGACTATGTTACTAAGTGGGTAGAGGCCAAACCATTGCCAAGAGCCACCGAACAGACTGTGGTAAACTTTCTTTTTGAGGAGATATTTGTCAGATTTGGGGTGCCTAGAGAGATTGTAACTGATCAGGGTGCCCAGTTTACTTCTAAACTAGTGTAGGAGATAGCAGAAAAGTATAAGATTAAGAACAGAAAGTCTACCCCTTACCATCCACAAGCCAATGACCAAGTGGAATCTACAAACAAGACTTTAGAAGGAATCATTGCCAAAACTGTCCAAATGCATCGGAAGGATTGGTCAGCTAAGCTTACTGAAGCTTTATGGGCATACCGGATCACCTGGAAAAACAATACTGGTTTTTCTCCTTATCAACTTGTTTACGGTAAGCAAGTCCTCCTTCCTATAGAGTTTCAAGTTCATACTTTCAAGTTAGCAGCAGATTTGGGCATGGATCTTTCAGAGGCTCAGCAAGAAATAATACTTCAGTTAAATCAACTCGATGAGATGAGACAGGCTACCATAGAACACAATATTTTGATTCAACAGCAGAGAGCTCAATGGCATGACAAGTTTATTAAAAAGAAACAATTTCACATCGGTGACTGGGCACTCCTGTTTTACTCCAAGTTCAAAGACTTCAAAGCCAAATTCACAACTCACTGGCTTGGTCCATATGAGATAGCTGAGGTATATGACAATGGCTCAGTCAAACTTCAAATAATCGATGATGCAGCATGTACATTTGTGGTCAATGGCCATCGGCTCAAACTGTATACCAAGCCTATCAATAAGGAAGATTTTATACAGCAAATTTCACAGCAACGGGAAATGGAGGTGCTGGATAGACACATCAGTGTTTCTCCTTCCATTACTTCTTAGCTGCTCTGATATTGCCAAATAAAAAAAAAAGAGAAAAAAAAATAAACACAGAGGAAAAAAAAAAAATATATATATATATATATAAAAGAAGGTTTAGTTGTGAAAACCAGGTCACTGGCACAACATAAACTTGAATTTTCCATGGAAAACCAGGTTCGCTTGGCCATTGAAAATTCATAAAAATATTTCATTTCTTTTACTTAGTTTTCTTTTGAAATAATAACATTCTTGTTTGACTTGAGGACAAGTCAATAAGTAGGCCTGTGAGGGGGATAAGCATTTTATCCTTTCTGGAACCCTCCAAGTTTTTTTTCATATGCAGAAGGGACCTGATTTCCAACAATACAGTAATTTCTAACAATGAAGAGGGACTTGACTTCAGGTAAGGCAAACGATACCTACAGAAGGACCTGACTTCCAGCAAAGTAGGAATCTGAGATGGCAGACAGAAGACATCAGAAGGACAGAAGTGAATCAGAAGTACATACAAACCAGATACATCAGGCAGCAAGCTCATCATACAGAAATATCAAGCAAAGTCTGTAAGAATTTTAGTTTTTGTGTTTTAAAAGTTGCATGATTCTTTGTTTCAAAGTATGACATATTTACCAACCCTCATAAGTTTGACTGCCTATTTCATTATCCTCACAATCTCTGCCAGCATTTCATTTACTTTCCATTATCCTACCCTAGGGGTCAAGATGGTGGTCAAAATCAAACCTAAGAGCAAATTTTAAAATGGCCAAAGTATATAACTGCATTCTGCAGGCAGGTCTTTTCAACAGAAAGCAGAGAAACACAAAATATATATACATGTTTTATTTACCAAGGAAATTTGAATATTTTCATGTTCTCTTTCATATACTCTAAGACGAGGACATTATTGCATGATACGCATTAATTTAAAAAGAAAAGTTAGTATATGAAAAGGGTCATGGAACATATCATGAAGTGGCGAATCAACAGGGAATTAAGTGGCCAGTTCAAAACATCATTGCATAAAATGAGGGAATCATTGATTTTACCTCCCACGAATCTCGCCCATATATAGGGAAGCTCAATTTACAAAATTCAAAAATTTGAAATGATATTTCATACATCCGTGGTTGTCCAGCTAATTTGCTCTTCCCCAAACCGCACATCCATGCTGAGAGTTGACAGACTTTTATTAATCTAAGGAGGAAACACTGGTTGCATTACAGTGGGGGAAAGCGCAGTCTCTCAAATCAGAAACTCGAAGCATATTCCTTTCTTTAAAAATCCTCGGCACGAATTTTGTAGTGATGAAAAGAAACACCACTGGCATTACAGAAGAAGAAATACAGATACGAGGATGCGTATTTCATCCAGAATGTGCAAATCGAGGAACCACGCAGGCTAGGTAAGCTTGACACCCTGGTTTTTTCTATCAATTCAGACTATCAGAAGAACGATTGAAGAAAGAAGAAATTTTACAGAGTTTAAAATTTGAAACTGGAGTTATAAGCTAGGGTTCAGTCTTATTTGAAATTTTCCATTGCATATAAAAAAGAGATTTTTTTTTGTTAAAGTTGTAAAATGGTGTCTAGACTGGAACCAAAGAAATTTGAGCCCACAGCCATTCATGAAAGATGCATGGAAATTTTCGAGAAGAAACAATGGGTGTCTTTCTTTGAAAAATTTGATGGGCACAATGATAATGTTAACCTAGCTTTTGCTGGCTCATTCGATGGAGAGAGGGCTACAGTAGGAAATTTAAGTTTCAGACTGTCTGAAGACATTTTGGCACAGATCATTGGCTTACCACAACAGGGGGAAAGATTATTTAAAACAAAACAATTCAAGGAGAAGGTATGGACACCCTTTCTATGCAGGTCAAGGGCAGGTTCAGTGGAATGGAAGAAGGGGATACCAAGGAGTTGGTTGGTTCATCCCTGGGATGAAATAGTATATATCATCCAAAGATTCATCACCTGTGAAGGGAGATTTAACATTGTATATCTTTATCACATCAAGATGTTGCAACACCTGAGGGGTGATTGTGAGATTAATATGCCCCATTTTTTATTACAAAACCTTTCCAAGATGGCTAAGGCTGTTCAAAAACGTGAAAAAGACAAGCTAACAAGCCTTTTTCATTGTGGGCTCATTAAAATAATCATCACATATGAGTTACAGAAACAAAAGTTTACATGGCAAGAATTTATCATTCATAATCAGTTTGAAGAGCTAGAAGAGCTTCCTGAAGAAAACTTGGAAGAAGACAAACTGTTGATGATAACATACCCCAAGGATGAAGAACAGAACCCTGAAGCAACAAGCTCAAAACTGCTTAAAGGGAGAAAGAAAGAAAATGTGTTAATAATCACAGATGATGAAGATAACTCTGAGGCAGCAAGCCCAAAACAGCCTCAGAGAAGAATACGAACCAGGAGCATGATGGAAGAAGAAAGAAAGCTTCAAAAGCAAGATCAAATCTTCACCACTTATGAGAAGAAGCCGAGGAAACATCAGCAAGCTCAAAAGAAGTCAGCATTAGAAGAGGATGATGAAAGCCAGCAAAAGCAGTATGAATATATACAATCCTTGGAAAGCCAAGAAGAAGATCCAACAGGTGAGATAGGGCAAGTCCATGAAAGTAAAAGTACCCAATAAACTGAAAACATTTCAGATGAAGTGATAAGGCAGACTAAAAAGATAAATATTTTCTTTGATCAACAAGAAAAAGAAGGGAAAAAGCATCCAGGACTGGAAATTTTAGATGAACAAGCTTCTCCTTTCTTGGAGCAACAAACTCTAGAAAAAGAAAAGAAGGGAGATTCAGTGCAAGAGAATGAAGATATGGATACTAATTCTGAGCAGCCTTCAGTGAAGATGGGAAAGAAGAAAACTTCCAAAACTAGTAAAAAGATTAAGAAGTTGAAAATGGAAGTAAAAGAATTAGAACTGAAGAATGAAAAGTTAACAGAAAAGAACAGAAAACTTAAAGTTCAAAGGGCACGAATCTCCAAGCATACATATAAATGGCATAAACAAAAGAAGATTTACCAGACCAAGTATGAAAAACTGAAAGTTCTTTATGCAGCTCGAACTTCTACAGACCGCATCATCTCAGACAAGAGGTACATCAGAGGATTAGAAGCAGAGTTTCAGCAACAAGATTTTGTTCAGAACATAAGCAGGGTCAAAAATTTTGGAGATACTTTTTCTTTTGTGCACGAGGACATGCAACAGCTTCCTCTTGGGGGAGATGTTGGGCACCATTTTGACCTCTTTTTGTCATCTAAATATCCTCCATTTTCCTCCATAAAACCTTCATACTCATTTATAAAGCTTTAAATTCACCCACAAACTTTGGTTAAAAGGTATAAATGTCATTGCTTTTTAACAAATTGAATTTTGAGATTTTTAAAGCATTTAAAACTAAGGTTTTTATTCAGGATTACAGGATGTGCTAACTTCCCGTAATGTCTCCAAGGTTGAACACTTGCAGGCCAGCTAGGCGTGAACTGAAAGATGGAGAAAAGATCCTCAGTGTCCAAGGATGGATGAAATTCCAACGAATAGATGATGTGGCTCTCATAGGTGTCAAGTCAAAGTCGATCAAAGACGACCACCTGTGCTACCACTCAGCACAAAAGCAGGGCAGTTTCGATTTTGTCGATTTTCATAGATCTGATAGAGGATCTCGAGGACTATGTTCATTAATTAGTTTCCAGGTTAATAGCATTTCTAGTTTTCAAGAATTTGTATAAGTACTTCATAAAACCAGAGGAGAGGATGCTCACGATTTGAGACTAAAAACGCATACTATTCTAGACTGCGTTATTTCTATTATTGTGTATGATCGATTTTATGGTGAATATATTTAAAGCTTAAAGCTCTGTGATTCTTCAATTAAGTGTGTGAACGAGGCATTGGAGGGCCCCCTCTGTCGAGTCTGCACACCTCCTTTTATTGCCAGTGAGCTATTGAATCTCTGCAAATGATTTGATTGTTGCCAGTGGTATGTTTTAATTACTGTAGGATTCGATTTTCTTATTGCAAACGAATTAAAACTAGTTTTCAATCAGTTTCATAAAGCTCTGTTATCTTCTTGATTATTTATCTCATTGATTATACGCTGGAGAATGATCTCACCTTACTGTGCATTGCTTGACTATTCGATGATGGAGTATTAAGAACAATTATACATTATGAATGCTTTCCTGTAAATGGAATTAATGTTT
This sequence comes from Larix kaempferi, assembly GCA_027924585.1. Taxonomy (NCBI): domain Eukaryota; kingdom Viridiplantae; phylum Streptophyta; class Pinopsida; order Pinales; family Pinaceae; genus Larix; species Larix kaempferi. The sequence continues at coordinate 4,152,680 of BSBM01000410.1, forward strand.
GATTGCTTATTCAATGATGGGATAATGGACAGAGTTTTATAATTCATATTTTAGGGTTAGGATTTATTCAATGCTGGGATAATTTAGGATTACTTTGAAATTGTTTTTATTATCTCAAATTGCTTTCACATATAAATTGCTACGAAAATGAAATATCAAATGAAGTTGTTCCTGTAAGGGAATTTTTGTGTTTTCAAATCACAGTAACTTAGTTTGTTAATAGGTTTCTTTAATAGATAAACTAGATTTCCAAGACAAGTCTAGCTTTGAGTCCTTATACTTGGATATGCCTCTAAGTCTACCAACCCGGATTGACATAAACTTAAGGTTTGATCTGCATTAGTAGATTGAAGCCCAACAACCATACTAACTTCGGCTTAACCATGTTCTCCCACGTTTTCTTGGTTAAGATGTTTACATATGAACCCAAATCTAGAATAACAAAGTCCATGTCATAGTCACCAATCTGCGCATTAAGTCGCAGTTCTCGACCAGTCTTATGTCATCTCTGGACATGATTAACAACCCTTTCAGATCGTACAACTTCTTCAGATTCTCCAATTAACTTTTTCAATTCTCTTAAAGGATCCTCATATTTAACCAAAGCCAAACAAATTCTGAGAAATGTATTAAGGGAACTTATTTTTCCAAAATTCTTCTTTGGCACAGACTTGTCGAAGCAAGGTGGCATGTCGTACATAGGTCCTTCTTCATGGGCAGGCGACGGGGAAGATGTTGATGCACCCTTCAGAATTTCATCCCTAGCTTCAGAGAATATACTTTTCTCTTTCTGGACATCAAACTGTGGTGGCTTCTGAGCTACCAGTTTGACTCTTGGATCCCTTATATTATTGTTATTGTTCTTATCTCCACCTATCGTAGCACCACCTCTCGTTACAACAATGACAGCAGGTTGACCTGGTCGCGGTTCCACCGAAATATTTTTCACATTTTGATTCTGATTTTGATTATGCTTCGCTTGCCACTTGGCTATAAGCAGATAGTCTTCAATGGTATGATCCAGCGCCCTGCAATACGTACAAGATGTAGCAGGATAGGGACAATCTCTAGAATAATTTCCATGAGTACTAAAATTATAACATATGAGATGTCCTCTACCTCGTTCAAATCCTCCTCGTCCACGACCTCTGAATCCCCCTCGAGGTTGATTAAATTTTGTTTCGGGTATTTTCATCTGAACCTTCCTCCTTTCATAAGAAATATGTCTGCAGTCTGCTCAGTGTGCAACTGGTATGCTCGACAATGCTTTTCGTCATGCCCAATAGAGCTACAGAACTTGCACCATAAGATCTAGGGATCACTCACCATCTTTTGCAGCAAGTAGCATTCTTCTGGTCGATGTCCCTTGGTCTGAAACAACACCATACACCAGGATTTATTGGACTCGGATTGCCAACATTAAGGTAGTCATGAAACGATGTACATTGGTCTTTTGAATTTCCATCTTCTTTACATCTAGTGCACCAAACATCTTCACGCTTTTCTTTTCCCTTCTTAACATCCTAAATTTGAATAAACATGTTTGTTAATTGTGACTGAATTTGAGCCATACCACTGCCAGTCTCCCCGATAGGTGATGGTTCTAACTTCATAGCCAATTCCAAGGCCTCCACATGTGTCAGTATCTTCTGTTGCATAAGTGGAATTCTGATGTGGGGAAACAATGCAACAATAAACCATTCCTTATGTTGTAAATCATTCATTAGGAAGCTTGTATGAGACATCGACGTTTTGAACCACTGGTTAAAGTCCCAAACAAACTCATTCGATGCTTTCTTAATTTGATTCAATTCTGCAATACATTGATATTTAGACTTAGGCTTCTTACATTCAATCTTCAGTCCTTCCTTGAATTCTGCCAAGGTCTTCGTAGGTTGGTTGTAACTTCATAAAACTTCATAAACTAGTCTAAGGCACGACCTCGGAAATTCATGATCAACTGTTCCAACTTGACATTGTCGTCCTGGACTTGCTTCACAGTCCATACAGTGTTGCATAAAAACCAGTGTTGTTCCATATATTCTGATCCATTCCCATTAAAAATAGGTAACTTCATGTCATCCCTGGCCATTCTAGATCTCTGGGGATTTGATTGATTCACTACCAATGGACCACTACTCGGAGCCTTCCCACTCGGCGAAGTACTCTTTGGATTCCTACCACTACTCTAACTTAGATGGAATAAAATGCGAAGAAATATTAGGTCTTACCTTGGTCTCTAGATATGTACGCGGGGTCGTGGGTATGTCACAACCTCGGGTCTGGAACGATCCTTCAGAGCCTTCTCCTACCTCGGGAATGAGTTGGTAGTCAACCTCTTCGTCACTAGAATCCTCATCGAACTATGGCACTGATTCATAGTTTCTCCTTCCAGTTGCACTGCAACACCTCTTTTCTGTCGCAGTTCTCCTTCTTTTGTTCAACTGAAACCATCTTCCACTCCGCAGAAAATCCACACTCTTCGCCTGATTCAATTTCGTCTCCACTTATCATATCAGCTCATCCCATTAATTCTGTCTAGACCGTTTTCCATCCGATACCCATGCCCATCGTACATAATTGCTCTACTCGTCAGATTTCATTCGCATTACAATTATTTTACAAAGAAGCTTTTTGATTGACAAGTTCAATGACTTGAGATACTTAACTCATAGACCTTCAAAGAACTCACGTTCTTCTGCACTATATGACTTGATAGTGTCAACATCAAATTCGGTAATATACCCCTCTAACACACTGTCTAGCCAAAAATCTACTGTGCAAGAGATTCTATTGTTCACACCCTTCAGTTGCTGTATTAACTCAGGTGTCCAATACCTAGGTTCAACTCCTTGGAAATTTGTCTTATGTTTAGTCAACCTTGCTAACCATTCATGCAATATCACCAGGAAATCGCAAAAGAATACTTCATGAATATCAATAAAAGCATAATTATCTAACCAATCTTCATTATTCTGTTGAGGGTTTCTATTATGCTTCCTTGCAAATTCTTCCAGTTGCAAGTCTACCCAATCTTGTATCTTTGGCTTAGTCGGATGCCACAACATTCCCCTTCACTTCAACGTCTCGGTCCCGACAACAGAACTATTTGTGGGAGCACTTTTACATCGACCAGGGTTCAACACTTAACATCCACCAACAAACCCTAGAATCCACAAACACCAACCCAAAAGTGAGTAATCCCTGTTTGCAACACCTGCAGAGCAGATGAAGTTTCACCCGAAGTATCTATGGGGATTGCAGGAACCAGACTTCATGCAGCACAAAAGGGGAACATTCGACAACCATTACATTAGTCATATGTTTTGTTACAAAACAATGACATACCATAGCTTTGACAATTTCATAACATTGACAAGTTCCATTACTTAGCTAGATTAATATATTCGCATACGGATTCCATACAACTAAGCCTATCATGTATTTGAGATTTATTCAACAAAAGAAAGAACACATATCACATCACAAAACATTACACATAAAGACACTATCTTTTAACGTGGAAACCCATCTGGGAAAACCACGGAAGTGATTGTATTTTATTAAGAGTCATAGCCAAATAAGCACTTCAAGTAAGACTTACATATTTATTCATGTATTACAATGGATTTGTGCACACAGCCTGCAGATCAGCGTCTTGGATTCCTCAAAATATCTCCGACAAACAGGATGGATATCTTCATTACAGAGCACAAAAATCGACTATCTCTACTACTCAATTGTTTCTTACTCAAAACTTCCTTTCTAATACATATTTATAGGGTGCACTAAGCTTTCCCCACTCCCACTAACTTGCTAACTTCCTAACCAACTCATTAGTACAATGTGGAAACAATTCTAAATAACTGACTCAAGTCCAACCTTTAACATGATCAACATGACCGTTTTCCCCCAATTCCTGGCCACTTCGTCGAAGTTGACCACATCGTTGAACTGGTTCCACTTTGTCTTCATTCATACCAAAACAATGGTACCACCAAAGATTTAGGCCCAACATTAACAAACTTGGAGGATTTTCATCACAACTCTCCAATTGTAAGAAAATTGGGCTATGATATGAACCGCCACTAGAACCAATCCATGAATGGTACATGTCCACTAACTAAAGAAGAGAAGGTACAGACACCAAGAATCTATCAAGCATCTTAGACACCATCTCTCTTCTTGATCGATTGTTCCTCCAAGTAGATCAAAGAGAATTGACTCAACATCCACCAAATCCGCTTGTTCAATCTAATGTATCAAAAACGTTGTCTTCATATCAACCCTAGCCATAGTGCCCCCAAAATTCCAATCTTGTAAATTTAAAGTTTACTTCACCTCCAATAATATGGCTAACTTATCATGCATGATTTTCTTAGAAAAAATATTTCCCATAAATATTACTTTCGTTGATAGTGTTCGTACACATTCATCGTGGTAGTTTTCTGATCCAAATTTTACATGTGAATTCCATGCATAACCTTAAAACAAAAGTAAAATTGTTAGTCACCTCTATATCAAACTTCTACCTAGTAATCAAGCCATCAAATCATTAATCTAGAAGCATCAGTAAGCAAGAAATCCCGAACCTTGAACAAATTTTTTAAATTAATAATAGTTAAATGCCCATTGCACATTGTTTGTTGCAGCAAGAATATGTTTGGACTCTCAATTTCTAATACCCTAAACCATTCCAACCTCTTATTGAGGTTACCCAATCCCTTTATATTTAATGACAAAATATTCATTTCACATCTTCCTTATGGGGATATGCTTTTGTAAGTACCCCTTCAATTGTAATTTATTTACCTTGATGTACTTCCTTGATTGCTCTAACTTTTGCATAATGTACGGATTACTTCCTACCAACATAACCAAGGCTTATCTCTTTAATGATGTCAAACCCCAAATCCACTGGAATCTTGTTCTCCACATTCATGCTCTAATTTCTTTGATCTTAGCATATATCTCTATTTCTCCTTATTTATAGGATGCATAATAAAACCCCCTAATCACCAAGATATGATTTATTTGAATCTCTCTTCCTCAATTTGTATTCATAATTAGATTTAAAAGAGGTTGGGTGAGTCTATTATTCAAGTCAGATGTAAATAATTTCTTAGAAGTTTACCTTTTATACTTTCTTTGCTAATATTAGCCTCAAAGACCATTTCAGTGAAAGTGGACCAATTCATATTTGGATCCACATTATTGATGGGAATATGAGATTTATATAAAGATGGATTTGACTTACCTGCCAAAGAATCTTCCTCCATTCATGAAAATTGAGAATCCTCTTCTACTTGCTACACCAAAATATCAATTGTTGGAAGCTTGGGAGATTTAGTATTCACATCATCATTTTGGGATATCCAAGTTGTGCCCAACATTCAACCTTGAAGTCATCAAAGTGGTTTCCCCACCACCCTCCTTGTAATCATTGACCAAATCCTATGATTCAAATCAACCCCCTTCATCTTGAACAACAAGCACAAGTTTTTTTTTTGTCTCTAGGTTCGGGGACATATCTTCCTTGAGATCCTACTTTGATGCCTTGGAATGGTATTTTATTCTCCACACTTAATGGAAAAAATACCGCACATAGTCTACCAAACCAAAATGTTCATGCTATCGATTTGACCCTCCTTTAGATCAACTTCAATCAAGACCTCAACAACAAAATGGGATACACTGGTTTATATGAAGAATCCATAGCTATAGTCTTTCCTAACACATTACCCAACTCAATTAAGAAGGAATCATTCCAAAACTCTAAATATAAAACCTATAAATTGACCCAAAAGGGTACCCGATTGACCACCTCTAACCATAGGCCAAAACATGGGTGCCATGGTTTCATAGATAAATAATGTGAATCCCAAAAACCATTTACTATCCAAGATGATAGTTGCATCCTTCTCTAAATGAAAAATAAAACCAACCATCCACTAGTTAAGATATAGAATGAGGGACCATACCCAATTATAGGATCCCAAAAAGTATGCATCCATTTATTCAACGAAACCCCTAAAATATACTTACCAAAAAATTAACTGATGAGGATTTTCTTAGCAAGTGTTAAACTTGAGTAACTAAGACATCTTCTCCAACAACCATCCTTACGCTATATATTCTTTTCCCAGACACTTTCTTTGGTATTTTGGACATAGAACCATAGCCTTCCTTGGGTGTATTCAAAACCCTAGGACCCCATCCATCAAACTTGCCATATCCAATCCACCTCCAACAAAACTAGCTCCCCTCACCATATTTGTTGCCTCCAAAGTTACACTTTGTATTACTTCACATTAAGTTGGTCACCATAATTGTCATCCACATTCCAAGGGCTAAAAAAAACTAGAGACTCAATTGTGATTGAGTTAACATTAACTTCATCTTATTGGTATCTAGAAGAGAAATACACCTCCATATGGTTCTTCTCGTTTCAACCATAAATAAGGCAGATTGCAATGTGTTATCTAACACTTTTAGATGACTTAATTTATGCAACATGACTTACCCCAAATTTTCCCATACTTAAAATTTTATTTCGTAACGTTACAATATCTCTTGATACAATTCCCTTAAGTCCCCTAGCACAATCCTCCAAGGTCATGTTAGGATGATATTGCTCAAGGGAGGCAAAAAATTGATACCATCAATAGGGCCCTTGGAGTAATCCACTAATTGGACATCCTCCTCTTCCTCAGCTAGGGTTTCCTCAAATCTCATCTTTCAATCAATAAAACATTAATTATTGAAAAACAATACTATATTTTAGATTTGAGGATGTAGATTTTCATAGTTAGTCTTAATTGTGGTAAATTTTTGGATATGAACGTTATAGGAAAATGTCCCAATGTTTAGAGTGGACACTCTACCCATTATTAAGGGATCCAAAGGAAGATTCACCAAAATTTTTGCGATGATATCTATTTGCACTTTTTTTACTACTTTTACTATTAATGTTGATGCTTAAAATGGTTTGGGAAAAAACAATGAGAAACACCCTCAGAAGGATGATCAAGGGGAAGAGGGGATGGAAGCCCAGGTTGCTTTAAGCCCTCAAATAGATAGGATTCATAGAGTCAGTTAACAATACTAAGTGCATTAGTGAATAACCGTGTGATTAAATAAAAATATGTAAATGTGGAACTAATCAAGATGCAAGCGTTAGTAAATCAAAAGGACAATATGCAAACTATCTAACCTATATACATCAATTTCTAAGGGAGAAACAAAATTAATCAATAAATTAACAATGAAAAGAAATTAATGCAAAACATGTACAAAGTAATGAGAGTGCATTACATAAGGAATTTACTAAAAATGGATCTTTATTTTTTTAGTATAAAAATGCATCAATAATTCTATACTTTCTGATGTATATGTAATTTCATTAGCTGCTTTCAAGGTGTGAAAATAAATCTACATTTTCATTAAGTTCTGCAATTTTTACAAGCTGATAAATACATGTCTCCATGAATGAAATATTTACTACTTAATAAATTGACAACTTTGCGTGTTAGTCGTTTGTTGAAATTTAATCCAATAAATGCAATTGATTACATGTAATAAAAGATTGTTCAAAACGTGTATAGGATAGCAAATTTTGTTCGAATTATATATCATCGAAAATCCTAATGACTACAAGTTGAAAAAATTAGAATCTTTATGTACATGTTAGTAACTAAAAACAAAACATTATTTACAATCCATTAAATGTACATATTTTATAGTTTTTCCAAGCGAAATAAAAAGGAAAAAAATAGTTGAATGAAGTAAAGTTACAACAAGAGATAGACACAGATATGTGAAAAATGGAGTTTTTATTAAACATTGGAATTTGACAGTCATAAAGTAGACTAAGCCATGGTTGGTTTCATCCCCTGAGAATAGGAGGTTAACGAGACCCTATGTTTCCCTCAACGATTCAAGTTCATCGGAGTGTAATAGAGAGAGCGGGAGTACTCCCTGCTCAGATTGTGTTTATGGTAACCTATGCGCATGAAAACACTAGTAATACAACTATACAAGAAAAAACAAAATACGTGTAGGAAAACAGATCGTACCTCCGGCGGAAGGACACTCTACCTTCACCCTAGTGGATGGACCTAAGACGTATCCTTCCCTACCATAGCTATACTGTTAGGTCCTTGAAAACTAATTATGAAAGGGAAAAAAGCAGTAATGGAACATAGCAATACTCAATTCTTACCTCAAGTGTGAGACATTTGTTTCAGTAGCCTCATCGTGGTTTTAAAGGAATGTGTGTGGGTAGGCAAAGTGTTTTAGATACCTCAAAAGCTGAAAAGTTGCTACATCTTTTGACATTTAGTCTTCTCATGTGTGTCCAAATAAGGGTGAACCACAGTAACCGTCGCTCTCCCTCAGAAAAAATAATAGAACAATCATGAGGGTTTCAAGCATTTCAGAAACTTGGTATGCTTGAAATCCCAATGGATTCAAGGATAACTTTTGGGCCTCGACCACAAATTTGTCTTTAGTTTCAACATATGAGATTTCACTGTCGCCTACAATATGAAACCATTTTATGCAAAAAAAAATGTGAACAACTAAGTCGATCTCTTTTAGTTTAAGACGATGAGTGTTGCATTATATTGTAACAGTGCAAGCAAAAAAAATTGAGAATGGAAGTAGTTCAATAATGCAACAAATATTGCTTTATTTGCTGCCTAATTTCGACCAAAAGTCCCGTGGGACCTTCAGATTTTTGGCTGTTCCAAACAACGCCTTTCGTTGGTCTTAGTTTCTTGTTGTACTTGTGGAAATTTAATGATACCATAACAACGACAAGACTCTGTCACTCTTGACCAAATTTCTGAGCAAGCTCTCCAGTCACTAATTTATCCTCACTCTCAGCACTCAAATTCCCAGTTGAAGTTTTGTTTTGCAATGCTTGTGTTTTCCTAGTATGTGTCCCTTCTCCATTTCTCAGTTGTCGGTCAAGGGTTACCTCTATGCTCAACCCTATGTGATTCCTTCCCAATCGTCATGGTGCTTTCTTTTTAACATGGTATCTCTACGATTTAGTTCATATTAGGCTTGGTGCCTACATATAAATTCAATCAGCCTGTTCTTTAAGCCCCCAACTAGCTTGCGTGTCTCTCTCCATTCACATACTAGGATATACCTATTTTGGATTCAACACCCTCATTTTATCTCCTGACCCGCCCTCTATGGATCACCATGTGCATGGGATTCTTTTATCCCTCATGGATGTGTGTCTTTGTTGGTTTCTTCTATGCGTTGAGCGTCAGTTGTGCCTAACCACTACCATTGTTGTTACTCTAATGTGACCTGCTAATGTTCCTTTATGCAACGTCCTGTGTACCAGCCTTCCCACCTACCATCCATGAATATGCTACTTCCTAGGTGCATTATTCGATACTCTGGGTATGATGCTATGGGTGCTAGTCTATGGGCATTTCCCTTGTCTTGTTTCTATTAGCATGTGCGTGTTATACCTATACCTAGGGTTTTGGTTTACAGAATTGCATGCCATGTTTTTTTCTCTTTGTGGCTACTACAAGGATGCATTTGCAGGGTCTCCAGGTAGTGTGTTACTCAACCTCAGACTACGGTAGCCTATTGGTCGTTTTGTATTCTCTCTAGTGATCATTCTCTTTCCTTGTGCCACATGCCTTGCATGTACAACTCTCTTCATTTTCCCACGCTTTCAATCTTAGAGATGCTTATGTTGTGTGCTTGTCGGTTGCATCTTCATTGGAACCATTCCCTAAAAAATTGTAGATTGTTCACTACCCAATGTGCCTCCTTGAACAATGTTAATTTCCCTTTTTTCAAAAACATATATATATATCATTCTGATCAAATAGTATGCATTTGTAGATAGGATATTAGGGAAGCGAGGATATCATTTAGGATTAGGGGAATTGTTTTTATGAGAATAGAAAAACATGGGGGGGAGAAGAGCTTAATTTTTGGAAAAAAGGATATAAAAAGGTAACACTTTTTCTTTTTCTTTAATATTATAAAAGACCAAGGAAAGGAGGTAAGGATAGGAAAGATTAATTTTGTAATCACGAGGCATGAGTATTTAAAGATAAGGGCAAGGGAATACTTATGAAAACAAAGGAAAATCATAATGAATGAGAGTTATTAAAGGAATTCTATGAAGGGGGTATCTTCTCTCTTTTTTTAAATGGAGGACATTTTTTGTTTTCACACAAAGAGGTACCAAAGGGGTAAATTTAACTTTCTAGACATGGGTTTAAGGAGAACAATGATAAATGGATGCATCCGATGAATTAATGGACGACGTGAAATTGATGTATTTCAACTGACATGACGCAAATGCTTACATTCATTGAAATTTCAACCGAGTGTCAAGAGGGTCAAACAACGATGGATTTTTCCAAATGAGATATGAGCATGACCAGCATGACGACCTGAACACTATGACACTGATTCTGTAGCATGACGATGCAATTAACAAGAAACAATCAACTGCAAACTTGACTTGACTATGACATGACAACACATGAGATGGAACTTGGAAAGTATGCCTAAGGGGGCATATGGAAGTGAAATGGTGAAACAAGATACAAACGTGACAAGTACATTGCCCCGGATATGACAATGAGATCAAAATGACTATGCAAAAAAAATTGATATATTCGTTTGAGTTTCTATGTTCTAGTTGAGAATCAACATCTAGCCAAATTAAAATAAACCAAAACACAATGACCCATGACGACTCGACAATGACTGATCGACAGGACCAAGACACAATCATGATGTAGGTACATGTACTCTTTTCACCCCTGAAAAGGACAGGGAGTGAAGAGAGTAAGGATAGCATTCCACAATGGGCGAACACGAGGGATGAAATAAGTGTTGGGAAACCAAAACATAAAGCAAATAACAATTCAACATACCCCTAGGTTTATCACTAGGAACCGCCCAATAGTTATGCTCTCTCCACGTCATGTTCTTTCTTGTATAACAAGAATGATTGTCATCATGTCAGAGTTTATCATCAAAACAATCTAGTGAAAGAGAATAGTGGCAAATTGCATTTAAAGACACCAAATTCCAAAATAGCTTATTTGGGCAACTGCAAAAAGGAAATAACAAAAAAGAAACTATCTAAGCAAATGAAATGTTAAACTATGAAATTAAAGACTCCTAACTAAGGTGATGAGATGTAATAAAATGCATGACAGGAAAGTAAAATTCCCTAGGACTAAATGCAATCTACTCCTACTCATACGAAAGAAGAAAAAAAATCATGTAAGATGCCATTTGTTATATAAGAATACATCTTTGGTGCTACAACTGTTATTGTTTGCATCATTACTACAGATTTTTTTATCGTGAGAACTCGAAGTAAAGATAGGTTTGATTGTGTCAATCAAAAAAGAAAAATTATTCGTGATCGAATCAAACAAAAAGAAATGCAAAAGCAAAAAGTTAGTACTAACATGAGTGAAAAATTGTCCAACCTATGAATCACAAATATAATCTCTGAAAATTAACCCGGAGGTCTCCCTTTCTACTTCATTGACTATATCAGACGTGTGAATAAATAATTTAGATCATCGACATTAATTGAATTTGCATTGATTAAAGCCTCATGAATTTATTAATTATTATTTTCTGTGAAGACAGATGACTCATTGTTGATCGACTCGTGATAATCATCATAGATTGACTACAAATCATTCTGAGGTGAAACATTGATTTCATGATTAAAAATTTCATTGGTGACATGTTGATGACGGGTAATATAGGATGTGGCTGATCAATATGATGCATGTCAATTTGTGATGAATTGTGAATGACATGATTGTCCTCAACGGAAGGTTGTTTGGTCGTGGGTTCATCATTGAGAAATTCACATCCTTTAGGAAGAGATTTGTGATACTCGTCGTAAATGGGATGTGAAGGAATTTGAGATATGGAATCTCCCTCAAACATAATCTGAATATCAAAAGGAGGGACTTGAACAATTTCATCATCAAATTGGCATTCATTGTCAACAAAGTTGTCGTGATTTTGATGAGATTGGATTGGAATAAGACATCAATATTGGACATAATATGATCATTAAGAACAATATCGTCCATGATCACGGTCTTTTCATGATGAATTTCATCAATGGAACCATAAGGAAGGTCATCATAAATTGTATAAGAGTTGGATAGGAATGAGAAATCACTCCCACGAATAATTTGATCATTCATATTAAGGGCCTCAATGATTCAAGATTATTTATTGAATTGGTATGTGTCGTTGATGAGAGTATCACAAAAATCATGATGAATAGGATGAGGAAGCTTCTCCAAGATAGAAGACATCAAATCAAAGATAGGTTTGTGAAAGGCATCGTTCATACCCGCAATCGAAAAATATGGAACATCTACATCAGTTAAATGATGAAAAAATGAAGCAGCCAAAGATTCGTAGAAAGAATTGGTCTTAATATCAACTGAGTCAAGAAATCCCTAATCGAAAACATTATCATGAATGTGATTAATTACCTCCTCATAAGGATTGTTCTCTTCCCTTTGATGATCATTATACGAGTAATTTTCAAGAGAGGGTTGAATATTGAATAAGACTTTGTTTTGAAAATTGATAGGCTCATCATCGATTAGGACCTTGTCATGTGAATTACGGAGACAATGGATGTCAAGACGAGGTAAGATACCTTCCTCATTAGGGATTTGTTTGTAATTGGATTGAAAGATACCTTTTTCAAAAGGAAACATTCATGAAGATCTTGAGAAGGAGGAGGGTAACCGAATTCAACGGATTAATTGTATCATTGATCATATTGAGAAGAGAATTCAAGATTTGAGAATAGTCATCAGATGAGAATTTATTAGGCATATATTCCCATTTTTTCTTATTTTTGGCTTCCAAAAGCTTCTGACAAATATTAGGATCATGATATTCATCATAGAAGTCACACCAAGGTGGAGTATATTTTGAATTATCAAACTCAATGTTGAACAAGTTAAAGAATTCCCCCCAACCTTAGATAGAATGATCAGGTAAGGATTTGAACCAGATGGAAGCTTTTCCTTATAGTGTAAGTGGAAAAATACAAACCATCAAGGATACATAAAAAATGTGATAATAATGGCAATATTCGGCGAAATTCTTGAGATAATTGTCATGATTCTCCAGAGGTAGACCTATAAATTGGGGAATATTTTTGTCTAAATTCCAAGTTTCCGGTTGAAAATTTGGAATTACTGGCGTGTCGACTGGAGTAACACAAGGATACCAAGCATACATCATGATTAAAAGAGGATTACACTTCAAAAAGAATGATTAAAAAACAATCAAATCAAGGATCGGATTCTAGAAAGATCAAAGAAAGATAAGGACATAAGTCCCTAGTATGGTTTCCATTGTATGTTGATGCTCAAAATGGTTTGGGAAAAAACAATGAGAAACACCCTCGGAAGGCTGGAAAAGAGGAAGAGGGGTTGGAATCCTAGGTTGCTTTAAGCCCTCGGATAGATAGGATTCATAGAGTTAATTAACAATACTAAGTTCATTAGTGAATAACTGTGTGATTAAATAAACATGCGTAAATGTGCAACTAATCAACGTGCAAAATTTAGTATATCAAAAGGACAATATGCAAACTATCTAGCCTATATACATCAATTTCTAAGGGAGAATTAATTAATCAATTAATTAACAATGAAAAGAAATTAATGCAAAACATGTACAAAGTAAGAGTGCATTACGTAAGGAATTTACTAAAAATGGAGCTTTAGTCGTTAGTATAAAAATACATCAATAATTCGATACTTTCATACTTCTATGTAAAATTCATTAGCTTCTTTCAAGGTGCGAAAACAAATTTGCACTTTCATTAAGTTCTACAATTTTTATAGGCTAATAAATACATGTCTCCATGATTGAAATATTTACATCTTAATAAATTGACAACTTTGCATGTTAGTCATGTGCTGAAATTTAATTCAATAAATGAAATTGATTACATGCAATAAAAGAGTATTCAAAATTGCACGTGATAGTGAATTTTGTTTGAGTTATATATCATCAAAAATCCTAACGACTATGGGTTGAAAAAATCATAATCTCTATGTACATGTTAGTAAACAGAAACAAAACATTACTTACAGTCTATTAAATGTACATATTTTACAGTTTTTCCAACCAAAATAAAAAGGAAAAAAAAAGTTGAATGAAGAAAGTCACAACAAGTGATAGACACAAATATGCCCAAAATGGAGTTTTTATTAAAGATTGGAATTTGGCAGTCATCAAGTACACTAAGTCGTGCTTGGTTTCAACCCCTGAGAATTGGAGGTTTACAAGACCCTATGCCACCCTCAACGATTCAGGTTCACCCGAGTGAAACTGAGACAATGAGAATACTCCTCGCTTAGATTATGCTGACAAGAACCTGTGTGCATGAAAACATCAATAACACAAGTATACAAGAAAATCTAAAATGTGTAGGAAAACAAAATGTACCTCCAACGGAAGGACACTCTGCCTTCACCCTAGTGGATGGACTTGATACATAGCCTTACATGCCACTGCTGCACTGTTAGGTCCTTGAAAACTAAGTATGAAAGGTAAAAATGAAGCAATGGAATCTATAATTAGAGGAAATTTGAGGTCTAAAATGGGCATTATAAGAAAACGAGCCAACCATAATTTCTTGATGATTTGGAATTCAAGAACCAATAGAATTTCAATAAAATGAGTCAACCATAATGGTTGACTTAAGATATTTGTCATAAAAAGAACTACTTTTCTTGTTTGTATTTTCAACACATCTCCCTGTGTTTGTACTCAAATTTCTAGCGGGAGCACTTGTTGGATGCAGAATTTAATTCCACATCCAATGAGTACCCACACTGCATACTTTTGACGGACCTCATTTCCCCCAAAACAAGAAATACCTGAAAAATGTAATGATGACATCATCGTGACATTTTTTTAGGTATTTCTTATTTTGGGGGCAACGAGGTCCGTCAAAAGTATGCAGTGTGGGTACTCGTTGGATGCGCAATTAAATTACGCATCCAATGAGTGCTTCCGCTCGAAATTTGAGTAAAAACAAAGGGAGATATGTTGAAAATACGAACAAAAAAATATTTTTTTCTTTCTTCCTCCAAAATTAATAAATATTATTTTATTATTTTAACTATTATTTCATTAGTTTAAATATTATTTTATTATTTTCCTTTGGAGGCCCATTTTAGACCTCAAATTTCCTTTAATACGGTAGTACTTGCATCTTACCTCTAGTGTGAGATATTTGTTTCGATAGCTTCATTGTGGTTTTAAAGGCATGTGCATGGGTAGGCAAAGTGTTTCAGTTGCCTTGGAAGTTGAAAAGTTGCTGCATCTTTTGGAATCTAGTCTTCTCATGTGCGTTAGAATGAGGGTGAGTTACAATAATAAAAAAGGAGGACCTAACTAGTATAACTCCTAGCCAAGTTGTGCTACCATGGATAGAACTAAATGGATCGTGCTCATCTTTGCTATGGAAGAAAAGGTCTCTTCATAATCAATTCCTTCTTTCTCAATGAATCTGATCCAGATGGATATAGGTGGCCACCCACCTATTCCACTGGCTCAAAACAATATTCCATTTTTCTAGTTTTCTAGTAACTTTTCTACAGTTTTTTGGGTCTCAAACTTCTGGGGCCGTTTTGAGGCCCTAAACAAATTTTTTTGGAGATTTGGAGGAGGGGGCATTATTTTTTAATGGCATGATTTGGTCCCAAGTATAAATTTGTAGATCTCGGATAGAACTTTCCAACGGGCTATCAATCTTCCCAAACATAGGTCATATGCAAAAGTTATGACCCTAGGAAGTTGACTATTCAACTAACCACCTTGGGGCCGCAAACTTTATGACAGTTCATCTTCTAGGGTTAGGTTTTTTGATGTTTAGGGTTCTTTCCCTCATGATTATGATAAAAATGATCTTTCGGCCTCTTCTTGTATTCACCTTGTCACGAATGAGGGTAGCCGCGACATCCCTTCTCAAAGATATAGCTACCGCCATTCTAGTTGTTTTTATTTTATAGATTGTTCTATTTCATTCATTTTAATAGAATTTGAGTTTACTGTATCACTGTGTTTCTTGCCATATATTTGTGTATGTGAATATATATATTCTCTTTCACTTCTTTCTCACATAAATCTGGATCAGTGGTATCAAATCCTTCTTCTCTTGTGGTTTCTCAGTGCATGTCCCTAACGAGATTTGAATATCGAGAGTTGGGTCTCGAACTAGTTGAGCTTGGGGAAAACCCCTCTCGTCGGCCCAATCAGGCTCACATGGTGCGGGAAGAAAATATAGATGACAGAGCAGGATATCCTATTAAGTCGTTGCTCGAGGAATCCCTCACGCGACAGAGGAACAAGATGATGGATAACTTCACATAGATCCTTCGAAGAATGTCGGCGGCGGCGGCTGCACCTTCAACAAGCAATCGTTTCGGGGGTGCGACTCCCTTCAAGGTACAAGTTAAATTTGACATTCCCTTATTTGAAGAAAATATAGATGCATATGCGTTGGAGAAATGGTTAAATTTGTTAGAGGGTTACTTCTTTGTTCAAAAATTTTCTGACAGCGAAAAGATCACATTCACGCTCCTTAAGTCCCTTCTCCATATCAAAGACTGGTGGGATGGGTACTTCGAGAGACATGTAAGAGATGATTTTGAACTATTTAGGATAGAACCCACTTGGGCAACTCTTTTCGATGCCGCCAAGGAGGATTTATACCCAGTCAGAAACTATGATGAACAAGACACCAGGTGGACAACTTTGCGCTAGAAGAGAGACTAGACAGTGCTAGAGTTTACCAACATGTTCCATACCCTGTGCTCCAAACTAGGTATCAGAGACTTTGAACGACAGTTGGTCCTAAAGTACCGTAGTGGCCTACACAGGTACACTCAAACAGAGATGGATTTCCTGGACATATCGTCACTAGGAGCAACTTATCAGTATGTTGTTAAGATCGAGCATAAGTTTAAGCAAAAGATTAAGCGGGTTTTTGGGTCTGCAAATCAGCAGCAAAATCTTGGCAAAGGTAGCCCTAATTCACAAAGGAAATGATAGAGCAAGGATGGACAAAGACCTGACAAACAACCCAAGCCGTAGGCAAAGAAGGGTAATGGGAAATCGAAGAAGGACACTGGCAAGTGGTGCGTATTCCACAAGATCCCATGGCACAACACTAATGAATGCCACTCAAAAAAATCCTTGTTAGCTGAGACTAAATCCCCAAATTCAAAATCTAGCTCAGAATCTGATGCAAAGAAAGAAAGGGGAAAGCAGATCAGTGACGCGGAACCTAGTGCCACCTTCACAACCGCAAAGATCCAACCTGAAGAGTTAATGGAGCCAAAGGAAGGGGAGCGCCTCTTCCATTCACAACTGTGGGTGCAGGGGACTCCACTACATTTCATTGTTAACAGTGGCAACTAGAAGAACCTCATCTCGGTCAAGGTCATCAAAATATTAAATCTTCCGACGGTTCCACATGCCCAACCATACAACATCAATTGGCTAAGCCAAGGACGAGACATCTGTGTCAGTCAACAGTGTCGCCTTTCCTATGGCATCAAGCCCTTCAAAGATGAGGAAATGTGTGATGTTTCCCTGCTTGAAGTTTGTGATGTTCTTTTAGGACAACCATATATGTGGAAACGTCATGCTATGTATGAGTCTAGACCTCATAGTGTCATTATTACTTTGGGAAAGAAACTCTACAGGATACTAGAGACACTTCCCACAACTGCAGTGTCCCTCATCAAAACTAAGCAGTGCACGAAGGTAATCTCATAGACAGGGAAATTCATCCTCTTCATGGTTCGTTCTAAAGGTGAACGATAGATCGCAGCAACATCCACCACCTCCACACAAAACCCCTCTACATAGCAGAAACAAGTGGACAAGATCGTGGAAGCATACAAAGACTTCTTCACCACACCTATTAGGGTGCTAGTACATTGCCAAGTCAAGCATTCCATTGATTTGATACTCGATGCACCTTTACCTAATGAGCCAGTATACATGCATTCCCTCATGGAAAATGAAGAAATCAAATTCCAGATTCAAGATTTAATCCAAAAGGGGCACATGCGACCTAGCTCCTCACCTTGTGGGAGCCCAATTGTGTTGGTACAAAAGAAATATGGGACATGGAAAATCTATATTGACTACCGAGCTCTAAACAATATCACAGTCTAGAATCAATATCCCATTCCCTAGATCGACGACCTTCTTGACCAACTCAAGGGTCCCAAATATTTTAGCAAGATTGATCTGAAGTCTGGCTATCATCAAGTGCCAATTGAGCAGACTGATGTCTGGAAGTCTGCCTTCAAATCCTGAGAAGGCCTTTTTGAGTGGTTGGTCATGCCTTTCAGCTTGATTAATGCTCCAAAAACCTTCATGAGGATGATGGACGATATTCTACATCCATTCACCAATTCTTTTAATATGGTCGTATATCTATATGATATCCTCATCTACAACAGAACATGAGTGGAACATTTGCAGCATATCCACCAGGTCCTTAGAACCCTGTGACAACACACGTTATACGCCAATCTAGATAAGTGCTCATTTGGCATGGAGAGGGTTCAGTATCTGGGATACATCACGGATGAACATGGTGTTCATGTGGATCCGGCCAAGATCCAATCCATTCGCAATTGGCCAACCCCGACAACTCTCACAGAGCTTCACAACTTCCTAGGCCTTTCCAACTACTATCACAGATTTGTGTTGGGATTCTCTAATATTGCTTGGTCCCTTAGCTAGGTGACCAAAGGGGGATCTAAGGCCAAGTTCTTCTGGTCCAAGCCACAACAACAAGCATTTGAGGAGATGAAGCAACGACGCCCTTCCTTGCCTTACCATATCTGTAACAACCCTTTGAGATTGATACAAATGCTTCAGACTATGTTGTTGGTGAAATCGTCACTCAACATGGCCATCTAGTGGCATATCACAATGAGACACTTTCAGATACAGTGCGAAAGTACCCCACCAATGACAAGGAAATGTATTCCATTGTCAAAGACTACCGCCAATGGAAGCATTACATCCTTGAAAAATAAATGGTCATCCACACTGATCACAAGCCTCTGCAGTTCATGCAAACCCAAGTAAAGTTACAGAATGACCGCCACCAAAAGTGGTCCACTTACTTGCAACAATTCCACCTAAACATTAAATATAAGAAGGGAAGCACCAATCGAGTCATCGATTTCCTCAGTTGGACTCCAATAGTAGCACTGACCAAGATGCTCAACTCTTGTGGCCACGAGACCTCCGAGTAGCCTCAACTATATAAAAATGATCCTAAGTTTTATGCCATCTATCAATCCCTATGTGAAGGCACATCCATGGCAGACTTTCATCTCTAGGAATGATTGTTGTGTCACCTGGGCCATCTCTGTATTCCTTTAAGCGAGCGTGCGAAGATGATTTGGGAAGCACATTACAATTGGGTGGTATGACACTTTGGCACTGCAGAATAATTTTTATTGGCTCAAGCTATGGCAAGATGTCAGTTGATACATTAGATCTTGCACTGCTTGTGCCATCGCGAAACCTTCCATCAAAAAGTAGGGGTTGTACACCCCTCTGCTCACTCCTAATGGGCCATGGGAATCCATTTCCATGGATTGCATGTCTAGACTACCTTCAACCAAGCACAATAATGAGAACAAAATGAAAGAGCATATAGATATTTAGATAAACAAATATATGGAAAGAAACACAGTGATATAGTAAACTTGGATTCTATTAAAATGAATCAAATAGAACAAACTGTAAAATAAAAGCTACTAGAATGGTGGTAGCTATATCTCTGAGAAGAGATGTGGCATCTACACTCATTCGTGACAAGCTGAATACAAGAAGAGACTGAAAGAGCCTATTTATCATAAGCATGAGGGAAATAATGCTAAACATCCAAAAACCTAACCCTAGAAAGTGAACCGCCATAACATTTATGGCCCTAAGGTGGTCAGTTGAACAATCAACTTCCTGGGGTCAAACTTTTGCATACGATATCTGTTTGGGGCACTCGATAACTTGTTGGGAAGCACCAATCAAGTCGCCGATTTCCTCAGTCAAACTCCAATACTAGCACTGACCACGATGCTCAACTCTTGTGGCCACAAGACCTCCGAGTGGCCTCAACTATATAAAAATGATCCTGAGTTTTCCCCCATCTATTAATCCCTATGTGAAGGCACATCCATGGCAGACTTTCATCTCCAGGAATGATTGTTGTGCCACTTAGGCCATCTCTGTGTTCCTTCAAGCGAGCGTGTGAAGATGATTTGGGAAGCGCATTACAATCGGGTGGTATGACACTTCGGCACCGAAAAGACAATGGCCATATTGCAGAAGCATTTTTATTGGCTCAAGCTATGGAAAGATGTCAGTTGATACATCAGATCCTGCACTGCATACGCCATCGCGAAACCTGCCATAAAAAAGCAGGGGTTGTACACCCCTCTGCTCACTCCTAATGGACCATGGGAATCCATTTCCATGGATTGCATGTCTGGACTACCTTCAACCAAGCACAGTAATGAGAACGAAATGAAAGAGCATATAGATATTCAAATACACAGATATATGGAAAGAAACACAGTGATATAGTAAATTTGGATTCTATTAAAATGAATCAAATAGAACAAACTGTAAAATAAAAGCAACTAGAATGGACAGTAGTTATATCTCTGAGAAGAGATGTGGCAGCTACACTCATTCGTTAGAAGCTGAATACAAGAAGAGACCGAAAGAGCCTATTTATCATAAGCACGAGGGAAAGAACCCTAAACATCCAAAAACCTAACCCTTGAAAGTGAACTGCCATAAAGTTTATGGCCCCAAGGTGGTTAGTTGAACAACCAACTTCCTGGGGTTAAACTTTTGCATACGATCTCTATTTGGGGCACTCGATAACCTATTGGAAAGGTCAATCTGAGCTCTACAACTTTAAACTAGTGTCCAATGCATTCCATTTACAACCCCCCCCCCCCCCGCATCTCCAAAAAACTTCGTTTAGGGCCTCAAAACGGCCTCGGAAGTTCGGGACCTAAAAAACTGTAGAAAAATTACTAGAAAACTGCCAAAATGGAATATTGTTTTGAGCCATTGGAATAGGTGGTTGGCCACCTATATCAATCTAGATCAGAATCCCTTTGTATCTAGTCTTTCCTTATGCTTGTCATGTCTCCTATCTGCTTTGTACTTGATTTTATACACCCATTTGCAGCCAATGTGTTTCTTCCCTAGGGGTAGCCCTTTGAGAGCCCATGCCTCAATTTTCATTAAAGTCTCATGTTTGGATTACATGGCCTTCTCCAATTTTGATCTTCCTTTGGCCTCTTCATATTCTTTAGATTCATATAAGGCCTAAATGTTATACATCAAAGCATAATTGATTGTATCATATTTGTTAACTTTTCTTGGTCTTCCTTCTACCCTCATCTCATCTAGATGAACATCTCCAATGGTATTGTGTTACCATTTTGATCTCTTATTAGTATCCCCTTCTTCCAAAAAAAACATTGTCACATTGCCACTTTTTTATTGTGAATCCATGGAGACTCATATTCAAAGTTACCCCCCCCTTCAAGTGGAAGTTGTACAAGCTTCATACCTAAGTTTCTAGTCAAAACTCCCTCATTCTAAAATTGTTTTAGAGCCAAACTTGTCTGAAATAGCCTTGCATTCCCATTGACCAAAATATCTTGATTAAAGCTTACTTTATGACTATATACATCAATTAACTTATGTGCTTTGTCAGTGTCCATGTAGCCTGTGAGCATCAATTTCTTACTTTTGGGATCTCGTTTGATTCATTATTCTTTAGGGACCCTTGCACATACAACTCAACCAAAAAATTTGAGATGACTTGTAGTTTTCGTCTGGACCATTTATTTTGGAATCTTCTTCTACACTATCTTAGTTAAAGATCCACTAAGAAAATACATTTTTGCGTGCACTACTTCAACCCAATAACTATAAGGAACATATTTGTTTTCTAACATAAAGCATGCCATCTCTAGAATAATGTGGTTATGCCTCTCTTTCACTTCATTTTATTGTGGAGTGTAGGGTGTGGTGTACTTCCTTTGAATACCTTCTTGAGTACAAAAGTGATTAAATTTCTTGGAGAAAAAATATTTACCATTGTTAGACCTGAGAATTCTAATGCAAACCTTAGACAATTTTTCCACCATTGCTTTAAACTTTTTGAACTCCATAAATACTTCAGATTTTAACTTTAAAAAATACATCTGCATTTTTCTAATGAAGTCATCTATAAACACCAAGAAATACCTGGCATCAAATATTGATGTGATTTTCATCGGCACACAAACATCCACATGAATGAATTGAAGTACCTCCTTAGATATCTTACCCCATCATTCATGGAATGGAGCTCGATGCTAATTTCCCACTTGATAGGCTCTACGAATTCCTTTTTTTGTTGAATATTTGAAACACCATCCACGAACCTTTCTTTAGCTAAATGAAAAAGATGGTGCAAATTCAAATGTCAATACATATGATGCTAAAGCACATGGGATTCTTTAACACTCTTGGTCAACAAATCATGTTCTTTGGCCTCCTTTATATCAACCAATTGAATAGTTTGTAATCTTCAATACCAATATAAATTGTCTTCTTGTTTCCCTTGTCAACCATGTATCATTTATGGTCGTTGAAAATAACACGTGAGTAGGCGCTTTGCTTCATAATTTGGCTTACTAAAAGTAAATTATGTTACATACCTAGCACTTAGTAGACATTAAGGAAGACATGTTGCTTACCTGTAATGTCCCAAATTTGGAATTGGGTCACAATGGCCTAATCACATTGTCCTTATTCAATAGAGTTTGTCAAATTGATGCTAAAGTTCAAATAATTGCCAAGGAGGAAAATTACTAGTTTCCTAGGTTTGGGGTGGAAGCTTTGGGATTTGGAATAATGAGGATAATAGATGATGTTTGAACATTAGAATGGAATAAATATTTAATAAAGGACCTAAATAAATATATACAAGTGAAAATCAAAGTGGCATTTTATCATGAAGACACATGGAGGAAGTGGGACCCACATATGGCTAGATTTCCCCACTACACTTGGCATCATTCTCTCACCCATTCGAATTCAAGGTGAATGGTAACATACTTGGGGGAGTCCAAAAGGTATTATTCATGGCATGACTCATCCAAGGTCGAAATATAGAGGAAGAGTAACTCCCATGGAAGAGGAAGAGACAATTTGGAGCTAGTGAGACACTTGGGCTAGATTCCCTAGCTCTATGACAACAATGATGAGGATGCTATGACACCTATGACACAAATCAGACCTGAAGGCTGACATATGACATATATGACATGTCATGTCTAAAAATAGACTCCAAGAGGGCGCTCAATGGTGTTAGTGCAGCTAAGATGCTTCCACATGTGATTTGGTGGAAGTGGGAGACTAGGAATTGTTGTACAAGTGGCGTTCTTTGGAATCTCTTCCCAAATTGAGTTGGCATGAATCTCTTGGAAGGAATTCGACCCATGGAGGACATTAGAACTTTATAAATTTCAATAACAAAGAATGAAACCATCTTTTGATCATTTGTAGAATTTGCAATTGCATTTGTAAAGAGGGAGAGCTAGTGGATGACTAGTTTCTTGCCTTAGCCAATTTCGAGGGTGAAAGATTCCCATCCAAGTTGGTAATTGGAAAGGCCATTCAGAACTTTCATTTGGAGCTCTAATGGAGTCTTTATTTGTAGGTCTAATCTATAGGGAAGCTCATGTTTTCTTCTATTGCAGCTCACTCCTTCAACCATTTCCAGTTTTGATGGCATATTCTTGATCCTTGAGGGAGGGCGTTTTTGGTGAGATATTGTTCTCTTTGGGGGAGCTTCTAATGCCCCATTTATTTTGTAATATGAATTAAATACTCTGTTCTTCATCTCCAGAAAGCTTCAGGTCGAAATTCCAAGTAGAAATGTATAAATCTTATTTTTAATGGAAGAACAATGCCATTTCCCCACTACCTTGTTGTGAACCAATGTATTGATGATGATTTCGAATGAATGGATGATTCTCTGATGCATTTGTGATTAATGGACTGCCATGGATGTATTTTACAAGTTTCATGTACTGTACTTGAGCATTTGAAGTATTTTTACTCAGTTTAATTGCATTGGGAGAAGAAATAATGCCATTTCCCCAAGGGTCAAATTGGTGATTTTTACAGTTGAATGGGAGAGGGTTGGAACAAATATAATAATCAATTAATGGTTCAAATGAGACCTTAATAAAATACTTAATACATTCCCTACCTCTGTTCATAAATTTGAGTGGGTTTGGAGGCATTTGGGAAGCCATTTTCAGTACTTACCCCAGGGGGATTTGAACCCCAAATTACTAGTAAAATTGCATACTTGGTCCAGAATATTAAGAGAGTTTGCAGAGGTATTTTGGTGGTCATATATCATCTCTGAACATCATATTAAATTCCTAATATCATTCATACACCTTCCTTGAATATTTGAAGGCATTTGGAGTTAATTCGAGACCTAGAGACCAATACTAGTCAAAGGAAAATTACTGGTAAAGTTCCAAAAGAATATCTTAAATACATATTTATGTTCTAACATCATCCATATACCTTCTCAGAAGATTTGGGAGCAATTGGAGCAATTTGGGGACCTAGAGTTCAAAACTAGTCAAAGGTCAAACTAGGGAAAAAAGTGAAAAATTGTCATTTTAATAAAATTCCTAACAAGGGACATTACAGTAGTATTAGAGCATGGTCCTTGCACCTGTGGATTAGGTACATACATTCAATAATAATAGGCAGCCATGTCTTACTATTATGATGAATCCTATGAGTACAATTCTTATGAGGAATATGCAGATGCTTATGAGCAATATGAAGCAGAATGTGAATGGTACGAGGAAGAGGTGCCATCATGCAACACTTCTTACAATTTCAAGAGAAATGAAGATTATTCCTATGACTTTAAATCTGATGAATATGAGTGTGTCACACCAACCAAGGATAATTCTATGAGTGAGTTCCAAAGATGGAGAGCAAAATATAAAACCTTGCCCCAACAATATCAAAAATATCAAGAATATCTTGGTTTTAGCAAAAATACACAAAATTCCATGTCTTTTGAGTACTTTGCTGAACATGCTTTTTAAAATACACCCAAAAATGAAGATGTGGAGTTAGTAAAGAAAGGTTTATGCCCTTCTTGTAAAAACCTTGGAGTGAGTATCATACATGTGTGCATGAAATTATGTCCCAATTAAGGAGAGCTTTTGGGAATTCTTCAAAAAGAGATTCCAAAGATATTGATCATAAGGAAAACAAGGGGCAAAATGCATCATTTTGCTTGAAGGATAAAAATGAAGAGACATCACAAGAGCATGAAGAAGATTCTATTGAAAATATGGAAGCTCATTTCGAGACACCTTCTAGCTTAGACATGAACCAAAGAGCATCTATTGATGGATGCTTAAACTATGAAGGAGTACCTACTGATGGGTGCTCACACCTCTATGTTGGTGACATAGAAATCACTTTTGAAAGTGTTGCTGCAAGCCCAAGTTCCATTAAGAACTATAATGAATACCTTGTAGCAGTTGAAGAAGAACCAAGATCAACTTCCCCATCACCACTTGAGCTTCATGAAGTTGGTCCAAGCAAAATTGAAGAAGATGAGGAGTTTCATTTGCAAGAGCCTCATTTTCTTGAAGGGTCCTTAAAGATGAATGAAAATAAGATCCAAGAGTCCCTCAGCATTCTCCATGACACTCAAGCATTGGTGTCAAATTCTTGTTGGAGAGCTACTTCATTAGAGGAAACATCCTTCCTTGAAGACATGGAGAAGATTCAAAGAGCAATGTGCCACATCAAAGGTAATTTCATGTCTTTGTTTTTTGATAGAAAACATTTGTTTGAGCTTAATGAATTGTTACATGATACATACTTGAAGAATAATGAGGATATTCATAAGCTCACAATTCAAAATGAGCAACTTCTTGAAAAGTTGCAAGATACTTGTTTTTCCTCCTATGTTTCAGATTGTCAAATGGTAGATTGTTTGGAGGATTCTCATGACATGGTGGATCATGAGAAATGTGGAAATTTGAATGTGCTTAATGTGTTTTAAGATGAACTTGAAGAGATCCAAACACTTGATGTGGTGGAAGAAGAACTTGAATTGTCTCTTTATGAACGTTATGCAATTTTTAAAGAAGAGCATGATTCCTCTACATTGGAACCAATCCATGACAAAGGTTTCCCACTTTTGAAGGATCTGCATGATACTACCCACATGGATCCTTCCCATGATAAAACTTCTGCACTTTTTGATCATTTGGGTGAGTTAGTTCATTCTCCTACATCCTACAATTCCATGTTTTGCAGTATTAGTCTCAATGAAATATGGGTGAAAGGGTTATTTTTTATGGTGCCACATGAGGAGTATGGAACTCCTAGATTTACCTTTTATGATGACATGGTTGGAGCACACTCTTATTCACATTTGCAACAACATTATTTGTCACTTTATGATGATGCAAATAGACATGGATGCACCTATGATATGCATTTGAGTCACTTGAAGACTCATGATTTTTCTTGCTCAACACTTGATTCATTTGATATTGGAGGAACTTCATCCAACACTTGGGAGAATAGATTTATGATTGGAGAACATTTTTGTTGGAAGCCACATACTTTGTTATATTTTTATGATTCTCACATTCATGGATGTATGGGTGAGACTTCTTTGAGTCATTTGAAGTCTCCTTGTTTTTTCTGCTCATTATTTGGTTCAGATTTTAGCGGAGGTTCTTCATTCACTTCTTGGATGAAAGAATGCATGGCTGAATATTTTGATGCATATCACATCCTTTTGGAGCAGCATTATAGGACATGGGATCCTCACCTCTGTCATTGGAGCAGATTTGATTGGTCACTTGAAGCTTGTATGCACTTGGAAAATGGTGGTCTACTTGCTTGGAGGTATAAGCACTTTCATAACTCTTTGATGAAGCATATCCTTGATGTACGTTTTCGTTATGTTGTTATGTACTTTGATGATATATATTTGGTACTCATGATGTTTGGAATAATGCATACAAGAAAATGGGATCCAGGAATCCTCTTATCTAATGGTGTGGATTGGAGAGCACTCTTAATTGTTGGGGTGCAATACAAGCAATGGGACCTTGGAATAATTTTTGTCTCATTGGTTTCATTTTTTGGGGGGGAAGCAAGCAGTATGGGAGATGGATTCCCCACTTAATAAAGTGATTTTAATCAGAGTAGTGCAGCAGCAAGCATGGTGGTTCCTCACTAAAATCTTCATGGAAACTCAAAGACTCAAGGTTGGGCAATTCAATGGCAACTTCAAAGAATTATACAGAAAGCAGGTTCTTCAACACCCATGTTTAAAATTGCTTGAGGACAAGCAATATTGGGAAGGGAGGATTTGTAATGTCCCAAATTTGGCATTGGGTCACAATGGCCTAATCACATTGTCCCTATTCAGTAGAGTTTGTCAAATTGATGCTAAAGTTCAAATAATTGCCAATGAGGAAAATTACTAATTTCATAGGTTTGGGGTGGAAGCTTTGGGATTTGGAATAATGAGGATAATAAATGATGTTTGAACATTAGAATGGAATAAATATTAAATAAAGGAACTAAATAAATATATACAAGTGAAAATAAAAGTAGCATTTGATCATGAAGACACATGGAGGAAGTGGGACCCACATATGGCTAGATTTTCCCACTACACTTGGCATCATTCTCTCACCAATTCGAATTCAAGGTGAATGGTAACATACTTGGGGGAGTCCAAAAGGTATTATTCATGCATGACTCATCCAAGGTCGAAATATAGAGGAAGAGTAACTCCCATGGAAGAGGAAGAGGCAATTTGGAGCTAGTGAGACACTTGGGCTAGATTCCCTAGCTCTATGACAACAATGATGAAGATGCTATGAACCCTATGACACAAATCAGACCTGAAGGCTGACATATGACATATATGACATGTCATGTCTAAAAATAGACTCCAAGAGGGCGCTCAAGGGTGTTAGTGCAGCTAAGATGCTTCCACATGTGATTTGGTGGAAGTGGGAGACTAGGAATTGTTGTACAAGTGGCGTTCTTTGGAATCTCTTCCCAACTTGAGTTGGCATGAGTCTCTTAGAAGGAATTCGATCCATGGAGGAAATTAGAACTTTATAAATGTCAATAACAAAGAATGAAACCATATTTTGATCATTTGTAGAATTTGCAATTGCATTTGTGAAGAGGGAGAGCTAGTGGATGACTAGTTTCTTGCCTTAGCCAATTTCGAGGGTGAAAGATTCTCATCCAAGTTGGTAATTGGAAAGGCCATTCAGACCTTTCATTTGGAGCTCTAATGGAGTCTTTATTTGCAGGTGTAAGCTATAGGGTAGCTCATGGTTTCTTCTATTGCAACTCACTCCTTCAACCATTTCCAGTTTTGATGGCATATTCTTGATCCTTGAGGGAGGGTGTTTTTGGTGAGCTATTGTACTCTTTGGGGGAGCTTCTAATGCCCCATTTCTTTTGTAATATGAATTAAATACTCTGTTCTTCATCTCCAGAAAGTTTCAGGTCGAAATTCCAAGTAGAAATGTATAAATCTAATTTTTAATGGAAGAACAATGCCATTTCCCCACTACCTTGTTGTGAACCAATGTATTGATGATGATTTCGAATGAATGGATGATTCTCTGATGCATTTGTGATTAATGGACTGCCATGGATGTATTTTACAAGTTTCATGTACTGTACTTGAGCATTTGAAGTATTTTTACTCAGTTTAATTGCATTGGGAGAAGAAATAGTGCCATTTCCCCAAGGGTCGAATTGGTGATTTTTGCAGTTGAATGGGAGAGGGTTGGAACATATATAATAATAAATTAATGGTTCAAATGAGACATTAATAACATCCTTAATACATTCCCTACCTCTGTTCAGAAATTTGAGTGGGTTTGGAGGCATTTGGGAAGCCATTTTCAGTACTTACCCCGAGGGGATTTGAACTCCAAATTACTAGTAAAATTGCATACTTGGTCCTGAATATTAAGAGAGTTTGAAGAGGTATTTTTGTGGTCATATATCATCTTTGAACATCATATTAAAGTCCTAATATCATTCATACACTTTCCTTGAAGATTTGAAGGCATTTGGAGTCAATTCGAGACCTAGAGACCAATACTAATCAAAGGGAAATTACTAGTAAAGTTCCCTACATTGACCAGAATTGAAAGAGGATTTGCAGAAGTATTTTAAAGGTCCAAAAGCATCCCTTAAATACATATTTATGTTTTAATATCATCCATATACCTTTTCAGAATATTTGGGAGCAATTGGAGCAATTTGGGGACCTAAAGTTCAAAACTAGTCAAAGGTCAAACTAGGGAAAAAAGTGAAAAATTGCCATTTTAATAAAATTCCTAACAAGGGACATTACATTACCTACCAAGGTAATCTATATATTTCCTTTGCTTTCTAATCAAAACTCTTCCCCACCACCAAAAACCACAGATGAAACATAAGCATCATAGTTAACAAAGCAATCATGTATATTGGTGAAATGATGTGATGTACCATAAACAATATATCAAGCAATCGACTCTCCCATGATTTGCTTGCTTAGTTATGAATGTGAGAGAGAAATCCCTTCTTGGTGTTTTGCGAAATGGGCCTTCTCCTTTTTTTGAGATCGTCCCTGGTTGAGTTTCTCATCCCACAAACTATTTATGCAAATTAGCTTCTTTTTATGGCTCACCTTTCCACAATAATGAGAGTTGAAGGTCCTCTGATAACCTAATTCATCTATGCTACCTAACTCTTTCTTCCATTATTATTTCGAGCAAGTTTTCCCTTGGCCTTGACTTTTGTTGCCAATGTCAGTTATGAACTTGCTACTATACTTTCATTACCAAACTGTTTTTTCCACCCATCTTGCTACAAGAGCTTTGTCCATATCTCATCAAATCTCAAGTCTTTTCCAAGAACAATAATATTAAGTGCTTCAATAAAATGGTCAAATTCAATTGGTAAACTCTTGAGAGTGATTACCACCATGTTTTCTTCTACCATATTCCACCCAATGACATTAAGTTTTTCTCTAATATCCTTGATATTGCCAAATTTTCATGTAAATGATCACTCTCATTCATCTTTATATAAAACTATAGTTTGAGGAAGAAGAGTTTGCCTTTGTCTAAGACTTCATGCAAGTCTATTAAGTTCTTTGAAATGGTTGCAACATCCTTTATAGTGTGATTATCCTACACTTTCAAAAGCATCTCATCGGTCATAGATAGCTTTATGAACATTACTGCTTCTCTAGTTCGTTCATCATATTTGTCCCAGTCTTTTCCTACTATTGGTGATTGGCTTTCCTCCCCCAACACAAGTTTTTCGAAACACCTATACTAAAAAATGGCCAACATACATTGTTTCCAAGTATTATAATTTTTACTAGAGAATTTTTGGTTACCCTCCAACATGATATTAGACTAAGTAGCCATTTTATCAAATAACTACGTAGACAAAACTATTGAAATAAAGACTAAACTTATGTACTTTTCTACTTGAAACTATATTTCATAGAGAAGAAAACACAAAAATACCCACCTACAAATGTTGTAGTTTTTTAACATTGCTAAAAACAAGATGATTCTAACTAAATCTATCGAAAATATGCTTAGAAAACCTAGGGGTTTCTCTCAAAGTTTTGAATCTACCACTAGTCGGTTTAATTTCTATCAAAACCATAGAAATTTATGAAAATACAACAAAACAATGCACAAATCTACCATAAATATGCTAGACAACTGTCGAAGTAGATAAATTTCCCTCTAAAATTGCATAAAGCATTGAAAAAATGTAGAAAATTGAACCTTAAAAAAAAATTACAAGGAAACTTTCAAAGATTTCAAATTGATTAAAATACATTTTTTTTCTTATGATACAAATTATGTATAGTCTATATATTCGTATGGATCTATATGTACATTTTATTGGTACAATTGTAGAACTGGAGAAATCAACTACCAAAAAAATGGCTAGAACACTGCAAACCAATGTTCCTACCTCTCTTTTAATCTTCGAGTTAAATTGCTTTTATTTATTTATTATATAATTTGGATTTAAATTGAAATAAAATTGATTTTTCATCTTAAATATGAACCTGAATTTAAATCAAGAAAAAGAATGATGCTCATATTTTAAACAAAAAAACCAATACCTACTTTTGGGCTATTTTGTAACCCCTTCAATTTCTTAGTGTGTTTGAATGAAGCCCCTTAGTCCATCATTGAACTTTGTTGTCCCTAATACCTTCTCTTACTTCGCTTACCTGGCTTGGGCCACACCAACCCTTAACATGGTTTGATTTTTAAGTGTCTCCTCTCGCCTAACTTGAAGGGTTTGAACTTGGGTCACCATGCAAAATGAGGCCCATCGAAACCAACCGTGCTAGTAGAATTTGACGTTTAAAGTTTAAATAATTAATATAAAAGTGAATTTTAATGAATATGCTCAAGATTATGGTATAAATAACCTTTATATTCTAACATCTATTGAGTATGGAAAAGGATAAAAGATAGGTTAATTTTTTTTATTAAAATATAATATAGATACATCAAATTCCGCTAACACGGTTGGTTTCAACGTGCCTCATTATGCATGGCTACCTGAGTTCAAACCCTGCAAGGTAACTAGGAAGAGACACTTAAAAGTCTAGCCATGTTAAGGGTTGGTGTGGCCAAGGCTGGGTGCGATCCCCAAGTGATTTTGATGCCTTAAATTGTCTCGGGTTGTAATTTATTAGACCACATGCTATTCCTACAAGTCACATACAAGCTAGAAAACAAAAATATATATAATATAAGATAATATAGATAAATCTCTTAAGTATTAAAAATATTTAAAAACTTAAGTTTAGAAATTTCAATAATTAAAATATTCAAAATTAAAAGGCAATTTAAGTTAATTTACGTACTTTATTTTATTTTTGTCTCACATTAACTTTCTCCTAATTGACATTATACACAGGATGAAATGCGAAGTTGGGTAACACTTCCGTGAGAATCGAGCTCCCGAGAAGCATAGTGGTCGTTATTCGGCCGAATAAGCATATTTATTCGGCCAAATAATATTATTTATTCGGCCAAATAAATATGTTTATTCGGCCGAATAACGGAAAAGTTATTCGGCTGAATAATAGTTAACGGTGAAGTGTTAAAATTAACGGTGTCCTCGATATGCATGCGAGGCATAGCCGGACGAAAAATTCGTTCGGTGGTGCTATGTTTATTCAGCCGAACAATTATTCGGCCGAATAAGTATTCGGCCGAACAATTATTCGGCTAAGTAATTATTCGTCCAAGTAATTGTTCGGCCGAATAATTGTTCAGCCGAACAATTACTCGGCCGAATAATTGTTCAGCCGAACAATTACTCGGCCGAATAATTTTTCTGCATAAAAGCTCGGCTGCGTCTTCCACTTGTCACTTTCGCTTCTGTAGTTTATTGGTCCCGCTTGTCTCCCCGCCAGCAGCTGTTGGACCCCCACCTGTCGCTTTGTCGTCTCTGGACCTCGCCTGTAGCCCTCGTCTTGTTTCGCCTCTCGTCCCCGCCTGTAGCCCGCGTTGTTCGTCGTGGCTTGTTGGACGTGGAGGTTTGTGGAGGTATGTAGTTTTATTTTTAATTTTTTTGTTTCATTTTATGTTTTCTAAATTTTGTTTGAATGATGTAATGTGTGCAAGTGGCTAGTTGTCGTTCGCTTCTGGTTTCGTCGGCTGGGCTTCGTTCGTTTTTTGGTTTTGGCAGTTAGGTTGTCGATTTCATTCATTCGTTTTTCGGCTTCTTCTGTTTCTGGCTTCGTCCGTTCATTTTCGAGTTTGTTGGACAGGTTTTCTAATTTTGGCCATTTCTATTCTATTCATTGGTTCAGCGTCGCATTTCTTCTGCGTGTTGGTCGACTTGTTTGATTTGGCTTCATCATTTCTGCTGCGTTGTAACCGACTGTTTATTTGAGGTGGAGATAAGAAAGTTATTAGTTTAAATTTTTATTCTATTCATTTGTTTTTGTTATCTTTTATGTTTTAATTCATTTTTTTTTGCAGGTATTGTTTGCCTATCTGCTATTTTTGGCTTCGTTGCTTTGGTCTACGGGGTTACCTGTTCGGCTGACATAAACAGGTGAGTCAATTTTCATTTTTTTATAGTTTCTATGAGGTATTAGTTTTTTTGTAATCACCTATAGATTATTAGCACTATAGAATAGTAACACAATAGAATCGGAGTATATATAAATTATAATTGCTACAAAATGAAGATTAGTTCAGTTTTGTCAACCAATAATAATAATTTGAAGTTATAATAGTTAACCAACCCACTAAAAAATTCAACCCCTATTGTTTTGCTCGGTCATATGTCTGGTTCCCAGTATGAATGAGGTTGTTTTTCAATGTCGTTCGCTGTATTTGGGTAGCATGGGTAGCTTAGGCAGAGTGGGTGTGGGCTCTATTTACATTTTTTAATTGTATGGTCCATAGCTTCTCAACTATACTAGTCACCTTACGATGCCATGTTCCTTCGACTTTGAACCTGTTTCCTACAGAGTCTCCTCCAAAGGGCTAGTGCAATCCTCCTTTTGCACCCTTCTCTATGCATGCAGATTTAACTATTCCTTCAACACTGTCTCTCTTTTCGCCCTGTAATTTTGATATAAAGAATAGTTGTACTTATAGTCCAAATTATTGAGTTCGAAATTCCAATAAGAAACCAAATCTAGAAGTTTCATGTTTGTAACAACCAAACTTAAATAACATAAAAAGAAAGCCAGTACTTACGCTAACTTCTGTCAAATATTTTTTTGTGGTTAGTAATAATCGCAGATCCATCAACTTGTTCACACAAGATATGCCGGCCATAAAATGTTTACCATATAAAAAACTCATCCTAATCTACAAAAGATAGTAGGGTGTGGCAAGTTTTTCTTCATTTTGTTTCTTTTCATCACCTTCTATTCTGTCACTTTTAATCACTTAATTATATTTTTTGAATCGTCAATTTGAATCACTTCGTCATGTCTCCATGTCTATATGTAAGCCCCTCTTTCTGGGTAGTGTCATATAATCTTAAGCTGCCCATCGACTCTGCCAACCAATAGTATTACATTGTTAGGAATATGCCCATTGTTAGTCTTCAACCAGGAGATTAGTAAGGAGAGTAAAGGAGCCTAAAATATATAAACAAAATCGTTTCTTTCAGCAGTCAGAGCCACTCAGAAATCATAGCTGCCATCATGATTCATATTATACATGTCCCTGAAATAAAGGTATTGTTCAATAATTAGAAAGGGTCATAGATGTGTTTTCTATCTAATAGTTCTTTATATCTATTGATGGAAAAGAAATTATAGTTTAGCTATGTATTTTGTCTAATAGTCCTTATACTTTTGAGGAAAAGAAACTAGGAACTAAATCATTGTGTTATATAGTAGTCCTTTGAATCTTGGAAGGAAACAAGTATAATCATCTATTATATAGAAGAAACTAATAAGTTGTTTATTGGAAGGGATCTTAAATGGGTAATTGTATGCTTGCATTATTTAAAATTTATTGCTTAGAATTATTTTAGTGTGAGGATGAATTTGAAGTTACAATGTTAGGAATAGTTTTAGGAAACGGAATACGTATGATTTGTGTTAGATGTTTAAAGATTGTGTTACATAACTTTGGTCGTTTAGATAAAATATAAAACTAACACATAAGGGAATTATAAATTATAAATTCTGCGGCATTTGGTGCATTATAATTTGTTTATTAAATGTCAATTTATGGATAATAGCACATAGTAGAACATAGTAAAAGGAATATGTTATGAGTTGACATTTGTGTAAATTTAGATATCATATCAAATGGAAAGAGCGGAGTCTTCAAAGCAAAAGCGTAGGAGGTCATCACATTCATCGGGAGATGGTGTCCCAATTGGTAATCAAAGGTTGTCGAATTCACCTCGAGATTCGAGTTTATTGTATGGGTCACAGTCATCCGATCACCAACAAGGTGATAGGGGTAAAAACAATTCCCCTTTATCTTCTGTGGGAGAGTGTCGATCTCAACCTTCTGTCGGTATGAACATTAATGTTTCAATACATGTATAATTTGTATTTTTGTTAAATGTTTCGAATGTTTGGACAAGTTTAAACACTTGACTTCGGCTATATTTGAAGCAGAGCGAGGTTCAGAAGATGTGCGTAATTCGATAGAGCGGGAGGAAGATAAAGATAGGATTGTAAATGATGGAATAAGTGTGGGCTCAAAGCAGGGTCCTGAAGATCCTCCTAGAGCTAGGACAACATATGTTCCACTAGCTAAGGGTTGTACACCCATATCAACTTATCCGTCTGATTTACCTGATGAGCTTCCATGGGAAGGTGTTGTGCAACAAACTATCCTTGAAAGTTGTAGATCCCACTATGGCAGATTGAACAATGATCTTTCTAGTTTGGATCTTCCTTCAGAGAGCAGTCAAAGTTTAGAGATTGTTTTGGGGTCATTGCAAAAATTCATTAATGCATATGAGGAACTTGGACCAACTACAAATGGTTTTGCTCATTTGATGTAGAGGCGAAAGGAACAAGTTATGGGTCCAGACAAGTGGGAGGTTGTGAAGGAGAGAGTGACCAAAGAACATGCCAATTCAATGTTTAATTTCAAAGAAGGCCTTAAGCGAAAAATGTTGAAAGTGCAATATTTCAAGCATCCTGAAATTGCACATCTAATATATGATCGGTTCCTTGCAGCTTATGGTCGATTGCCATGGAACGATGAGGTTCCTAATTATTTTGCTAGATTTTTCTATGCGGAGTTTTTTTTAGGTATGAAGCCAAACTATACTGATATTCCTTCTGAATTTTATGGAGTTGGAAAGGGTCGAATATATAATCGAAAAGGTGCTCTTAGAGACCCTACAACTCTTCGACCTTCACCTCAGATACCTCGCCCACCCAGGGTTGTGGCATTAAGATCAGAGATGGAGCCCACATCCTAACTTGGGACAATCGCAAGGGATTCTCTTGGTGATGGTTTAGCGTCGGCTCTTGTTGGAGTAGAAGTGGGATTGGCTCGAGAGAGGGCTCGTGCTACTATCCGTCAAAAGTTTGTTTACAAAACGAATGATGAGGTAGATGGATTGAGCATTGACGATCTCAGAGCTTATGCCAAGTCTTGTCGCGACATAGCTTCAGATGTGTTATCGAATAACACATCGAGTATGGGAGAGGTAAATGTTGATTATGCTATGACAATCTATTTGATCTTTTATTCATTTTGAATTGAATTTTTTGTTACATAGTAATAAGTACATTAAGTAAATATATTTTGTTTGCAGTTTTCTAGAATGCTAAATGCACAATTTTCAAGTCTCCTCTAGTCAAAATGAAGAGCGTCTTGGAGAGATATATATTTATTATAATATTTATGCTTGAACTTGATATTTTATATTTGTTTTTGAATTTTAATAAATATCAATATATCTTATTGTTAGTTTGACTTATCCATGCAGGTTTCTTTAGAATCGAATTTTTTAGATGATTTATCATCTCTTGTGAGCTAATGATTTTAATTTTTTTGTTTTGGTTTTATTTATATTTTGCTTCCACTATGTTTTATTTATTAACAAAATTTAAATTTTAAGGGAGAGACCACATGGAAATTCGGGGTGAAGATGTAAGTTCTTTAATGAATGCGGATATTGGCACCGAGGTAATTTTGTTTAACTTGAATTGATCTCTGATATAAATTTAATACTTCATTTTTTTGGATTTATTTTAAAATTGTTTAAATACTTTATTGGATTCATAAATTGCTTTTGTGCATGTTGTAACTTGGCTCTCTTAGATCCTTTGGAGCCAAAGGGAAGACTCCGGATGAAGAAAGTGGTGGATATGCATTCAGAAAATTTGATATACAACTTTTTTAATAATTGAATTGTTCTTACATACATAGGTTTAATATTTAAATAATTTTTTGGATTTAGTTTAAAATTGTTTAAATAATTTATGATATTCATAATTTGTTTTTATACATGTTGCAGGCTCGGTTGAGTCCAAAGGAATGCCCTAGTGGAAGATAGTGGTCCAAACTTTCTTGTTTTTGTTGATATATATATATATATATATATATATTGTAGTTGTTTTGGACATCGAGGGTATTTATTTTTGAATTATATACAAGTACATGAACTTTTTTATTGGATTATATACGAGTACATGTTAATTATTTAGCATATTTGCCACTTGGTAAAATGTTTAGAATATGTTTTGCATGAATGTTTAAAATGTTAAGAATTAATGTTTGGAACCTTTGATATGTGCAATCTAAAGTTAGGAAATGTTGAATGTTGAGAATGAATATTATGGTAAGAATGAATGTTGGGAGGCGTCAAGAATGTTTAATATGTTAAAAATGAACATGTTTGGAATTTTTGATATAGGTGCAATCTTAAGTTGGAAAATGTTGAATGTTAAAAATGAATGTTATGTTGAGAATGAATGTTTTATGGTAAGAATGAATGTTTTATGGTAAGAATGAATGTTGGGAAAGTGTTGAATCCTAAGAATGAATTCGAATTGTCACTTGAATATTTAAAATGTTAAAAATGAATGTATGGAACATTTGATAGGTGCAATTTAAAGTTACATGAAATGTTAGGAAATAGAATTTGTTAAAATGTTCAATATTATGTTGAGAATGAATGTTATGGAAAGAATGAATGTTGGGAAAGTGTTGAATCATAAGAATGAATGGGAAGTGTCAAGAAGGTTTAAAATGTTAAGAAATGAATGTTACTAAAGTTTAAAATGTTAAGAAATGAATTTGTTACCAAAGTTTTAGGAAATTTAAGAATGTTACCTGATATAAATTATTAAGAATGAATGAATGGTAGGAATGATATAGGAATTTTTGATAGAAATATGAAGTCTTAATAGATTCAATTTCTAATGTTATGAATGAAAATCTATGAATTGTTTGATAAAAGTTTCAATCTTTTGATCGTTTGATCGATATGATGTTGCATATGTATTTCAATTTTTAACTAATGTTTCTTATATATGTTCATTGTTCAGGTACTTTGTAGATGGTGAATCTCTGGATGCTGCTGAAATCATGGCAAATGGGGATAAATGATTCTTTGTTTTTTAATCACAAGTGAGGATTCCCGGATTGTGAAGTTTATGCTAAGTTAGAGCAATGAATTTTAGACAACAATTCGATGAATTTTTATCGGTTTGTTGTAAATAATCATTACTTTAATTTAGCATAAGCTTCACAATCCAGGAATCTTTGTTTGTGATTAAAAATCAAATGATCGTTATCTCTATTTGCCATGATTTCAGTTATGTGAACTTACATGTAAGAGATATATTATCTTTTTGCAACAATCATTTATTTAAAAGTTTATTTATGGCAAAGTACATTAGAGAAACATGTTCAATGGATTAGATGAATACAAAATCTAGTAGGTTTCCCGGTGATTTCTCATTGGCATCAATCAATCAAAAGTAAAAATTCGGGGCGGAGTGTGGGGATAGCCACATTTGTTATCTCGTCCCTTAAGTGGTCTAATAGACATATGGGGAAACGAATACAAAATCTAGTAGGTTTCTCGGTGATTTCTCATTGGCATCAATCAATCAAAAGTAAAAATTCGGGGCAGAGTGTGGGAATAGCCACATCCGTTATTTCATCCCTTAAGTGGTCAAATAGACATATGGAGACCCGAATAAAGTACTTTATATCACGAAATTACAAATTGGAGATAAACATTCCATATAGCTGAAATACAACATTTTTGAACTTTTTCCAATTTTTATTAAAAATTTCATTACCAAATAATTTTTGAATTCATTTTTAAGCATGCTAAAATACAACCATTTAAACTCTTATTCTAGTTCTTATTCAAGATCATAGTCATAAAATTCAATGAAAAAAATATATTGTACACAACATTTGTGATATGGACAAAAAATATATTGTACACAACAATTGATATGGACAAAAACATAGATCAATTCATTTTTGATATATAGTTAACAACATCGCAATGGAATGTCATCTTCAATTATCCGTTTATGGTCACATATGGACAGTTTCCATTTTTTGTTTTTTAACTGTTTTTTTTATGGAACTTGTACCAACGTTATTCGAGATGCACATACTAAATGACTATACTGACAACATATAACATCGGGTTCATAATCTTGAAAGTAGACATTAGTTTTAGCCACATGGGTCTGCTGAAAAAAATAGCCTTTTAAAATGATAGATCCTCTTTCGTATGTAAATCCGTTGTCATTGTAGTCTTCCAATAACTTCATCTTTCCTTCAGTGCATCGCATCAAATAATATTTCGCATTTTCGTTGTTGTCTAAAGGTGCAATCACAACGAAAACATCTCCTGCGCAAATTACAATTGGTGTTAGCGTTTTTAAATCAATTAAATTGACTATACATATAAGGTGATGGACAAGAATGAACAATCAATTTAAAAGTCAAGTAAGTTCATTACCTTCTCTAACAAGATCTGAAATTCTATTGCCATCAGATGATATTGCTATTTCTTCTTATTATAATTCTTCTACACTTGCTAGTGGCATTTTTCCCTTTGGATTAATCTCTGTGTGTTTCCAATCTTTTACGTAGTTGTTTGTTATGTTTTCACAAGCTTCTGTAGATTCAACATTTTCAATGCAAATATGACAAAAGCATGATTGTTTTCTATTGTCAAATGCAAACACGTTTTGGAATGATTTTGTTTGAATAGAGTGAAGATCTCTAGTCCCATGTATGGTGCTAGCATCATATGGTATTGATCTATTTATATCTTGGACCCCAACAAGCCAAAAAAACCTACACAATAAATGATAAATCACAAAGAACAATTTTTAATGTTAGTGTACATTTTTTTAAATTTCAAGAAATAATATAAATTAAAAAAATAGTGTACATACCTCCACACATCTTTTGATTGTTGATTATAATCATGGCTTAGATTTAATTGACACCATTTGACAACCTCTGCAGCTGAATGAAATCATGCAGAAGAATGGTTCATTTGCCATCTTCGAAGTGCTCTTTTTACGCATGCTCCTGCACCATCATGTTCACCTTTTCCATGTCCAGTTTCAAAGAAATTCCAGCGATGTTTAATGTTCATCGCTTTATGAAGTCGACATAACCAAAAAAATGATCATGAAGATTTAAATTGACCCGCACATCCATCAGACCATATCCAATGTTCATTGAATTTAACTTCGCATTTTTTTAGTGAATCATAGAAAATATTTTCTATACAATGTTGAACAAAATGTGTATCGTGTGTACGATCATCGCTAATATAGAAGTGATATTCTTTAATCACATCTCGATTGTCGCATGTGCTTTCAATGCCATCAACATCCTATTGAGAATGTCTATATACAACATGGACAAATATCGAAACTTGGTCAGAGTGATAGTATTCACTCTGTATCTCTTTTTGTGCAGCAAATGTATAGTTTTCAGTAAAATCAACCACGGACAAAATTGTTCAAGTTGGAAAAATTTCACGAGACTGTTTGAATTGAAGATCTTGCCATCGTGCTCTATGTGAATACTGGGTGTATTTATAAATTTCACTTTCAAATTTTTTGAGAAAATCTATCACGCATATCTTATCTTCTAGCAAATCAATTCTTTTGGAATGTGAATCACTAGAACTTGTAGTATGATTGATGTATTCGTATCTCCTCCAATCAACATTTACATTCGACAACGATTGATCATTATCGATAGGATATTTATTGTGGAATAACACCAGATTTCTACAACGATGACAATGTTTTCCATTGACACATTTCTTATTATAAAATACTTCATTGTGATTTCTCTCACATAGAGTTTGAGATATGAATTCACGTATTGTGGGCGGAGGTAGTGAATTTGTCCAAAACATTTTACCAAATTCAAGAAACGTGTCATAATATAACTGAAATTACACATGATAACGACAACAACATGTGTCATGCATAGTAATAGGTCTAACATACCATGGTTTTTGTTGCACAAATGTAGTGATTGATATATTAATTCCACGATGATCTTCCTTGAATTTATTGAACAATTGTACTTGTGTCATGTCCATTATATGTTTTGGTTGGCTTTCATATACATTTTATGATATTCTTTTGCGTATCACATCTCTTGAATTTGGTGAAACTCGAGCATGTTCCAACCAATATTCCCGTACAATATCTTTAACACCTGCTCCCATTCTATCTTTGTAAGGTTGTCTACAAATAATTGCCCAGCAAGCAAGTTCATTATTTTCATCTATTTGCATTCTGAATTTGCCATGTTTGTATAATGTCTTTCTTGATGTTCCAACTGCTTTTGCTAGTTCTGTTGTCATACGCTTTTGTTTAGTACTAGCTGAAAGATTGCTGTATGAATTGTTTTACGTGCAACACTGATATTTTTCTTCCTGGATTTTCCAAATTTCTTTATTGCATCACCTATATTTTCTATCACATTTTGTTTCAATTTCGACTCTTTTGTCGCCTTGTGAATACCCAATAATGATGTAGCACCTTCTAACTTCTTGGACACCAATAAACATC
Source organism: Larix kaempferi (assembly GCA_027924585.1). Taxonomy (NCBI): domain Eukaryota; kingdom Viridiplantae; phylum Streptophyta; class Pinopsida; order Pinales; family Pinaceae; genus Larix; species Larix kaempferi. The sequence continues at coordinate 4,194,477 of BSBM01000410.1, forward strand.
TCAAAATTTGTGCTTGTCTTGCTATTGAGTAATCCTTGAGAACTTCATCATAAAATTTTGTAGCACGATATCGTGCAACATGTATTGGTAGTTTTTCTCCATATTTGTCATAATCAATGTCTTCTAACATTTCATCATCAATGGTGAAAATACCTATACATCAAGTTAAATTTAATTTAACATATATTCAAAAATACAATTCATTATAAAAAAATGAATTTGGAAAATATATGATATATACATACCAAGTCCAATTTCTGGATCTTGAACTTGATCTTCAATATTGACTTCATCGACATTAGCATGTAAATCACTATTTACATCTTCAACAATGGTCTCTTCAACTTCAATTTGTTCTTTTTGTACTTTATTTTCAATTTCCATTTCTTCAACATTATTATATAAATCTGTATTTATATCTTCAATAATTCTCTCTTCCGTTTCGGCAACCCTTTGTTTTTTGGCATTATATCTGAGTTTTTGTTTTTCTCTATTAGCATCATCATCACGTTTACGATCACCTTTTTTTAACGTTTTCTCTTATTGCCCATGATTATTTAATCTGTAGATGATAAATTAAATAATCATCACTTTATAGTAAAAATAAATAAATTAAGATTTAAAAACATTTACGAAATTTATAAAAACATAAACTGAAATTTACTTCACCTTATAAAAATCTTGTAAGAGTCTTTTGAAGAAGATATCTTTGGAATTAAATTTCCTTTGAAAAAAACTCTTTAAACATAAATCTTTTTTGAAAAAAACCTTCTTGAAAAGAAATAAGAACTCCTTGACAATAAATCATCTTTGAAAAAACCCATTGGAAAATAATAAGAACACCTTGTAAATAAATCTTCTTTGTAAAAACCACTAAAAAAAAAAAAAAAAAAAAAAAAAAAAAAAAAAAAAAAAAAAAAAACCCTTCTTGGAAAGAAATAAGAACTCCTTGACAATAAATCATCTTTGAAAAAACCCATTGGAAAATAATAAGAACACCTTGCAAATAAATCTTCTTTGTAAAAACCATTGGAGATATAAAAAATAAAAATAAAAATAAAAAAAAAATACTTTGGAAAAAAACTTATTTGTAAACATATATTGGAAAAAACCCTTGTAAAGAAATATCTCATTTGTAAAAATACTTTGAGTAAACAACTCTTTGAAAAAACCCCTTTCAAAGAAATAAGAAGTGCAAAACTACCTTGGAAAAAAACCATTTCCAAAATACCTTAGCAAAACAACTATTTGAAAAAACTCATTTCAAAGAAATAAGAAGTGCAAAACTACTTTGAAAAAAATCATTTGCAAAATACCTTAGCAAAACAACTATTTGAAAAAACCCCTTTCAAATAAATAAGAAGTGCAAAACTACCTCGAAAAAAAACCCTTTGCAAAATACTTTAGCAAAACAACTATTTGAAAAAACCCCTTTCAAAGAAATAAGAAGTGCAAAACTACCTTGAAAAAAAACCCTTTGTAAATTACCTTACGAAAACAATTCTTTGAAAAAATCCCTTTCAAATAAATGAGAAGGAAAAATACATTTTCTTTGCAAAAATACTTTAGAATAAACACTCTTTAAATACAACCCTTGGAAAGAACTTCTTTGGAAAGAATCTCATTGAAAAGAAACATTCTTTGCATAAACCACTTTGCAAACATGTCTAAGAAAAAAAATATTTTGAAAAAACTCCTAGCAAAAATGCATTAGAGGAAAAAATCATTTACAAAAATGCCTTAGAAGAATACTTATTTACAAAAATGTCTTACAAAAAAACTCCTTCAATGTGCCCTTTGAAGAAAAAGAAAAAAAAACACTCTTTAAATACAACCCTTGGAAAGAACTTCCTTGAAAAGAACCTCCTTGGAAAGAAACATTATTTGCATAAACCACTTTGCAAACATGTCTAAGAAAAAAAAAAAATTGAAAAAACTCCTAGCAAAAATGCCTTAGAGAAAAAATCATTTACAAAAATGCCTTAAAATAAGACTTATTTACAAAAATGCCTTACAAAAAAACTCCTTCAATGTGCCCTTTGGAAAAAAATAAGAAGAAACACTCTTTAAATACAATCCTTGGAAAGAACTTCCTTGGAAAGAACCTCCTTGGAAAGAAACATTTTTTGCATAAACCACTTTGCAAACATGTCTAAGAAAAAAAATATTTTGAAAAAACTCCTTGCAAAAATGCCTTAGAGAAAAAAATCATTTACAAAAATGCCTTAAAAGAATACTTATTTACAAAAATGTCTTACAAAAAAACTCCTTCAATGTGCCATTTGGATTAAAAAAAAAAAAAAAAAAAAAAAAAAAAGACAAAAGAAAAAAAAAAACATACCTTGTAAAAGCCTCTTTTTGCAAAAAATATCTTCTTTGAAAACCTTTTCAAAAATAGTTTGACAAGAAATATGCGAAGTTAAAACATGCGAAAATAATGAATCAATTTAGGTTTATTTATACGAGTATAGAAAACGTATTTTTTTTTTTTCGGTCGACGAAATTTTGTTTTCGTTTCATTATTCGGCCAAATAACCTTTGCTGTGATTGACGTTGCCGTTACGGAAAAAAGTTATTCGGCTGAATAATTATTCGACCGAATAATCTCTGAGACATGGAAACTTGGCGATTCTGCAGAATTTTCAGGATTCTCCATTTTTTTAAGGGAAAAACAACATCTTACACTGCAAAACGAATGTCGGACTTGATACCATTAGATTCATCATTGAATCTACTTTACGTGGGTATAGATTTTGTCGTGTATAGATAAGAACTGATATTTTTAATGTTTTATTTTCGTAACATGTGTCGAGTTTGGATTCATCTCCTTAAAAAAACGGTGAAAAGAAAAATCCATAACTTCAAAAATACACCACCAAAAAAATTGAAAAAAATGTGAGATTCTTAATTGGCGTGTCTACTTCAAAAGGGTGTTCGTAGATTTGTTATTTTTAGAGTCAATTGAGAGAAAAGTGGCGCAACAAAAAACATGTTAAAAATCGACTAAGTTTCCCCATTGATCAACTTTAAAAAAATATAATAATTAGTATATAGATCCATTGATTACAAACTTATAGTCAGGCACTAGTACATTGTGTGTAGATTGTCGTAGCATTTTCTGTTTTTGCAAAAAACAAATCTAACAGCGATTTTACTGGCGCAACAAATCATGACTATTTTGTAGTCTTTTTATTTTATAAGAACACATTGTCAAACATTTGCGAAATCGACATATCAAATCTCAATAAACAAAATTGAAAAAATTATGAATAGAAAGCTAACATAATTCTCTAAAAGTTTTCTTTTTACTGCAAAGTGAAATTCTAAACAAAAATATCACTTTTGTTCGCCCAAAGTTGAAAAACATGAAAAAACCAAAATTATTTTCTCATGAGACCCCCCAAAATAGACACGCATCTTCATTTTTTCACCCTCTACAAAGTTCAAATAATTTAATAAACAATTCACAGAGATCAACAAACAAGCTTTGAGAGACTTCTTCATCATATCTTTAAAAGATTCATAAAAAAACTCATACAGTTAGGGGAGAGAAGAGTAGTTGCACGGGGGACCAGTATTGTAGATATAAATGATGTTGGCTAACCTCAATCTTCGAAATACTAGTTATAATAAGTGGTTTATAAAAGTACTTTATGTACAAATTATTGCCAATATTTTTCATGCTTTTATAATTATTTATCAAAAAACTTTCTTTTACATTTTGAAGCAAAATTAATATTTTAAATTTTAAATTTCATTTTAAGTCACATCAATGTTCACCCATTGGTTCCAATAAAAAATACACTAGAACACATTAGGACTAGACAACTTTGAACTTTATGGCTCACAAGACATCAATTTGAATTCCTCACACCTCAAGACCAATATAGTTAGATGCAGAACACATCAATGTATATATAAAAAAAATGGAAGAAAAAATAGCTCATGAACATGGAGAATTAATTTACCCAAAAATGAATAAAAAATACACTCAATCATCTAAAAAAAAAGTGTCACCACTTCCAACACCACAAGGAAATAAACATAATTATAAAAAATAAATCCAGTAAAAGAAAACTACTACATAATCCTCAAAAGATAGATCGAGTCTTCTTCGGGAACCTCTCTTCTCCCTAAAATACGCGAAAAAACAAAATCCCTTATGTGTGCATATACAATAGGGTGCCATGCACTTTAAAAAAAATTGAGTTAGATCATTCTTGAAAATTAAATAGTTTTATATTTTTAATTATTAAAAAATAAGATTTTTAAGAATGTAACATGGATTTTAATCATTTTTATTTGCTTTTTATATAATATGAAAATTTACATGATTTAAATATAAATATAATTTTTAGTATTCTTAATATTAAAAATAACTTTAAAAGTTTTTTTTTAAATTAAATATTAAGTATCATATATTATTTAAGGATTATAAAAAATTATTTCTTCATCTTTAATATTCCCTTGAAAATTTATAATTATGTTTTAATTTATAATTATATATTTATTTTAAAACTAAAAAAAATAAAATACAAACCTTTCACATGTAATATAAAATAGTCATTATCAAAATCTAATGGAAATATATTTATATAAATATTATATATTGAAAAAGTGTTGACTCAATTTTTTATTAAAAAAACATTATAATATATATTAATCAATTAATTATAAAAAATATAGTAAATATTATATATTGAAAAAACATTGATTCAATTTTTTATTAAAAAAACATTATAATATATATTAATCAATTTATTATAAAAAAATATAGTAGATTGCCATTTAGTGATGAAGATAAGTGTAAGTTCTTTATGTGTACGAGGGAAGATGTTTGACTTTCCATGTGTATGAGGGAAGATGTTTGACTTTCCTTTCTTTTATGATCAAAGAGTCTTAATATATGTTCCATAAACCTATAGCTTTATTTTTTTAGTGAAGAAAATATTTGGAAAACTATGTACATAATTTAAGAAAGGTCAAAATCTCAAACATGGATGTTGATTTAATCCAAAACACACCTCATCATGAAATTTTAATGATAGTCAAACTATAAATTAAAAAAAATTAATGATAGTCAAATCATAAACTAAAAAAAAAATAGTGTTTATGCCTCATACAAATAACTACTCTATGATCCACCCACTCATAGGTAATTAGTCATGGTCATTCAAGGCCTTGAACCATTCAATGACTAGATGATCAAAGTCAACAAGAATCATAGGTCTCCACCCCTTAGTAGGTGGCTATAGGGGCTTGGGCTTGTTTGAGATAGTGAGTGCCGAAGTAGGAAACTATTTTTCACAATGTAGTGGTCTAACTTAAACAAACTTTATTCATCTTACATGGAGCCACATGCCAATACTTAAGATGCTCGATAACCAACCTCACTTTACCTCACTTTGCAAGTATGCACAATAGTTAGCAATGACAAGTTGGCTCATATCAATGCTCCATCAAACCAATATAATTAATATGATGACACAACAAATATATTTTTGAAAAAATGACACAACAATATCCAACAAAGCATGTTTTATTTCCCCTTATATAAAAAAAAGGGATTTATTTTGAAGAGTATCCAAGCACCCTAAATCTTATTGGCCCTTGGGAGGTGGTCCCTAGCAAAACAACCTGTCATGTTAATGATGTATCATTTAAGTGTTACATTGAACAAAGAGAATTAATGTGATGACACAACATTATTCAACAAAACATGCTTTATTTTTCTCTATATCAAAAAGAGGCATTTAGCTTCGAAAAAAATCCTTACACCCTAAAACTCAATGGTTTTTTGGTGGTTGCAAGACAACTTGCCATGTTAATGATGTCAACATTCTCTGCCCAAGTCTAGACTTATGAGTAAGGGTAAAAAGCTAAAAAAAAATTCAAGGTTTCTACATGTCCACAATATGGATAGGGTTTGGCGCTCTCAAAGCAATATATTATTTTTAAAGAATTCATATACAAACAGTTATCAAAATAATATATTTATACAAATACTATTTAAAGAAGTTGAATATAACTTGAGAAGACCACTATACATATTATTGATACCATTAAAAGAACAATCACATCCAAATTTAAATAGGTTTCTCATAATTATTATGATAATGATCTAAGTTCAAAGTATACTTCCCCACCATTCTTCAGTCACTTATAATCATTTACCTCAAGTTAAAAGGTCAAAAATATATTTCTACCCTAGCCTACTTCAAGAAACAATTTAACAATACTTAGAAAATGATCCATAACTATGAAAACTAAGGTGAGCTAAGAAAATTTCTCCTATTTTTTTTATATAAAAATAAATATTAAAACAAATCAATTAAATCTTTATCAAAAATTTTGAAATGTTAAAACAAATCAATTAAATTTTATCAAATTTTTAAAATCAATTAACCAAAATTATTTTCAAATAACAATAATCATCACATAAAAACATAATATCATAGCTAAAAAAAATTATAAATGAATTTATTCATTAAAAATAATATTATAATTATATAATATAATTGTCAAATTACAACATTGTTGATTGTCTTTCTTAAAAGTTGCAAGAGTTAATTATGCTTTTGATATTGTTATAATTTTAAGGATCTTGAAGCAATCTCTACTTTTTAATATATATTCAATTACTAATATTATTAAAATCGTATTTAATGTTGTAATTTCCATTGCACACAATAATGTCTTCAAGGGAATATCATTTTTCTCACCAAATGATAGAAAATATTATCTTTATTAAAAATGATATATAACATACCTTTCTCATTTTTTTTTTCCTTGGAAAAAGTCGTAATTTTATTTCAAAAAGTTGAACAAAATTACATTCTGCACATGTAATAGAATCACAAAGATCCCTACATTGTCACATATATACTGTCCCAGATGTCTGATATGTCTAGTGACCCATACAAACCCAATATAATGAAGATGGCTGTCCATACAGCACTCATATATTCGATTACATATAACTATATCTGTCTCAAATAGTTTCAATCAAACAGAAAATATAGCCTGTCCAAATAGCCCATCAAAAACAAAAACAAAACAGAACTGATGTAAAATCAGGTCAACAGGAGCAGATCATGCTCCATCCGGTCCTCCGTAGCCTCATGGAAAGGCCGATGGTAATCACTGTATGTGCCAGCAGTAGAATGTATAGTAATCCGCCATGTGCCAAAAGTCATATGTTGCTGTGACGCTTCTTTGGAAAGAAGATCGGCCATGCCATTTCTCTCCCTGTAGACATGTGTAAATGTGATATGATTAAAAGTCTGCTTTAACCGTAAAACATCTTCCAGTACAGGTAAGAGTACCATCACATTACATTGTGTATGCTCATTGGCCCAATCAATAACTATCAATGAGCCTCCAAATATCTGTAGTGAAAGACAACCCTGTTCAAGTGCAAATAACATCAACAGCCTAAGTGACATAATTTCAGCATAGTTATTTGTACCGCTCCCCAATCCAGCCACGATGTGAAAATAATGGGACTCAGATTTGTAAAGTACGCCCCCCCCACCACACACCAATTGATGGTCAAGTGATGCACCATCGAAGTATGCCCACGGTATGGATTTATCAATCATTTCCTCGGTCACTGGTCGATTTCTAATCGCTTTGGGTGTAGTCTTGTAGTGTAATATAACAGCCACAGCGTGTGCCACTACGTGCTCCATCGAGATCCTACAGTCCTGAAAAATGATCTTGTTTCGGGTGATCCAAATGCCCCAAGCGAAGATACATGGGGCTGCATAGATGGAAGAGGTCTTTTGATCTGACCACCAACATTGAAACGCATCAGGAACACTCTCTCCCCACCATCTCACATTGAGATCCAAATATTTGCAGATATTAGTCCAAACAGCCTGAGAAAACCGGCAGTGAACAAAAAGGTGAGAGATGGTCTCTTTCGCATCCCTACAGAGTGGACAGAAACCCGGTCCCTGTATGAATCGTTTCTCAGAATGTCCCAGGTAGGTGCCTTATTTTCCAATATCGCCCAGAAGAGTAATTTTGCTTTACCCGGGCATTTAAGCTTCCACAGATATTTCCACCACCACACCAATGCCCTGTTATGCACTTCCACATTTAGCTGAATATATCCATGTTTTGGTGTGTATATCCCAGAGGGATGGTGATCCCAGAGAAGTTCATCAGGCCTATTTGTTAGGCGAATATTCGTGTATCTTAAGTTTCGAATATAATCCTCCCAATCTCCGAGCATGTCATCAGGAACCTCTAGACGCTGTGCAGAGGTCCACCCCTGATGCCATATAGTGGATGATCCCGGTTGTGCAATATCAGCCAGAAAATGACAGCCTCTAGCTGCCAGATAAGTCCTTAATTCCACAGGAAGGACATGTCTCCCCCTACATCCTACCCAAGGATCCAGTCCGATACGAAGTAGATGCCCATTTCCGATTCGCCAAACTAATCCAGATCCAACCAGATGAAAATGCTGTACCACCGCTTTCCATACCACAGAGCAATTTGCCCTCGACTTATTGCCCTGCCTAATCCAATCAAGTAGAGTTAAAGGAGCAATGTATTTATGATATACCACTCGAGTCCAGAGGCTCCATGTATGGATAATTCGCCATGCCACCTTGGCCCCCAATGCTTTAGCAAATAGAAAAATATTCTTTAAGCCCCATCCTCCCAGTGCTTTGGGGACCGCAATCATTTCCCATCTAACCCACACCAAAGCTCGATTATCACCCTTACCCTTCCAAAGAAAGGCAAAACACAACCGACGGATCTGCTCCAAGACTCCTTTGGGAATCCAAGCAAGTGACATCCAATACACCGAAATAGCTTCCAAAACTGATTTAACCAGAACCAGTCTCCCTGCCCTCGAGAGCCATTTATGACTCCATCCATGTAGTCGCTGTTCCAATTTAGCAATTAACCAGTGCCAATCTGCCTTCAAATATGCATTGGGTTTCAAGTGAAATCCAAGGTACTTTAAACCATCATCAATATCCATAGTCCTGTAAGGTAGTCTGATGGCCAATCTGAGAATCTCCTGCTCGTTTAAATGCGAGCATGTGATTGTTGATTTATCAATATTCACTAACATACCCGCTGCATCTTGCAGTAAATTGAGACCTTCAACCACCTTATCAATATCCTGTCTCGAGCCATCACAAAATATTAGAATATCATCAACAAATAGGAGATGTGTGATATACAATACCTAAGAGATGGATATGCCACGAAAGGAACCATCAGCTTTTGCTTTCAGGATAAAACGACTGAGGCCTTCAGCAACAAGGAGAAACAACAGCGGTGAAAGTGGGCAACCTTGTTGTAGCCCCCTGCCAGCATGGAAGAAAGGACTAGCAGAACCATTGATCAGAACAGCAAAGCTCACCGTGGTGATGCAGGCCATAATCCATCGTATAAATTCATAGCAAAAGCCCAGGTGTGTTAGAAGCATCCAGATATAGAGCCAGCTAACCCTATCAAATGCTTTAGAGAGATCAATCTTAATCACTGCACCCTTCTGCTTCTACACCTTCATAGTGTGTATACCTTCCTGTGCAACACCAATGGCCTCATGAATTTGACGACCTTCCAAGAACCCAAATTGTTCACATGAAATATGTTGAGACAGAATATTCTTGAGTCTCCTCGCCATCACCTTAGAGATGATCTTATAGATGCAATTGCAGAGTGATATAGGTCTGAATTCATCAAAACTTTCAGGCTTGTCCGATTTAGGAATGAGAGCTATAAAGGTCGAGTTAAATGGACCATGTACAAACCCAGCCTTTCTTGATTCTTCCACCACATCCAATAATTCCTCCCCGAAGAAGTCAAAGAAGGCCAAGAAAAATTCAATAGGCCAGCCATCGGGCCCCGGGCTTTTATCTTTCTGGAAGGATTGCATAACCTGCGAGAGCTCAATCGGCAGCACCTCCTCCATCAACAATTTGTTCTCTTCCTCCCCCACAAAACGTGGGAAGAGTTGAGCCATCCTGATAACCTCAACTATAGAGGCCCCAGGTTGTGCGGTGAATAAATCTTCGAAGTGTCGAACACCCATCTCAGCCAAACCATCAAAACTGGAGACCCGTTCCCCTTCAGTAGAAGATAATTCCCAAATAGAGTTAGTGAATTTTCTCCCCTTTGCATATGCTTGAAAAAAATTTGTGTTCTCATCCCCACACTGTAACCATATTGCCCTACTTTTCATTCTCCACATCTCTTCACGCTCACACAGTAACACATTCCTGCATCTTTCCCATTCCATCAGCTCACCTTTCTGCATTTCATCCAGATAACCCATACCCTGACAATGGAGAAGTCTATCAATATTCATCTCAGCAGCCCTCAGATTCTGATCATCTTTCACCCTTTTTTCAGTAGCCCAGAGAATAGTGGCCTCTTTAATACGCTTGAGATTGAGTTGAAAGTGTACGCCCGCATGCTCCTGTGACTCCGTAGGTCGATGAACCCACTGATTCTGTACCAATTTAAGAAAAGCCTCCTCCTTCAACCAGCTAGGATTGAACTTGAATGGACTAGGGGGTTTGTCTCTACCGCCTCTTAACTCCAGGAGGATGGGGCAGTGGTCAGAAACCCCCCCTGACCCAACCCATTGCTTGACTACATCAACCCCCAGAGCCAACACATCAGCCACCAGAAACCTATCCAGTCTTTTAGCCACCCTTTGATCCCCTGTTCTCTTATTCCTCCAAGTAGGGGTTAACTTGGTTGGTAGTATGTCAAGAAGATCCTTCCCGGCGAAGGCTTGAATGAAAAAGTTAGCTAAAGGATCCGGAACAGCCCGAGGCCCCCAAACTTCAGAAGACCCCAGAGAAAGGTTGAGATCCCCACCCAATATCACATCCCTTCCAGCAAAGAGATCCATACTTAGCAAGGAGTCCCAGAATCCATCCCTATTTAAATAGGGTCCATAGATATTGAGAATCGTGATCATCCTACCAATCTCAGCATCCCAAACTTCCAACCCGATACCAGAAGAGATGCCCCAAGAACTATCATATCTGCAGCTCTTCACCTTCCACCCCGTGGCCAGCCCTCCAGAGCGTCCACGAGCATCCACTCCCACGAACTTCCAACCAAGTAGCAAATTTTCCAATACCCGAACAACCTCCACACTGCCACCCAATGTTTCTTGCAACAGTAAAATATCAGGTTGATTTAAATCCACCAACCTCCGAAGTGACGATTTTTTAATGGGACTCGCCAACCCACGACAGTTGAATGACAATAATTTCATAATAAACCCCCTTCCAGGGCTTTCGCTGCTCTAAGTGCCCATTCAATAGAGGATTGTGTACCCATTACCAAATCAACTTTTGCCCGGTCTTGTGCTTTTGACAAATGAGATTTACGTCCCCGACCTTTCCCCCCAACACTAGCAGCCAAATCAGGAAGTCCCTTACCCCCCAATCCATCAGCAGAGATCACCCTATTTCTAAGAGCATAGCGGATACTACGTCCCGCAGAACTGGGAGAGGGTTTAGTGGATACAATAGATGGTGTGTATACACTATCCGCTTCAAGTAACATACAAGGAGCTACAGGGCATAGTAAAACAGAGCTGACGGGAGGATGAGACCCAAGACTAACCCCCCCCAATTCATTAGAGACAGCAAATAAAGAAACAGCAGAAGAGATATGTTGAGACATACCCGAGGGATTCGAGGATGAACCCCGACGAATAAATGACTGCTCTTGTAGCTTTCTGGAGGCTGCCCGAGTCAGAGGTGTCGTGGTGCCCATTGTAGTCCCCACTACTACCGGCTCCTTGCTCCCAAAGTCCAATCCCTCGTTCACCATTGATGCCATATGTGGCCCGGATCCCGGCATCCCACACGGTGCAACTGGTACCACCGATACCTGGTCCGCCCCTGTGTCAATAGCAGTCGCCTTACCTTCATCCCCCACCACCTGTGAGTTCCCCTTCAACGCTGGATCAGAGCAATCATCTGCTGCAAGAACAACCAATGGTCTGCTACTCCTAAACGGTAACGGGCAACAAGCTACCAGGTGTCCATGAGCGTGGCAGTAGTGGCACCGAAACGGCACCCCCACGTAGTCCAGGATTTGTGTGAAGTCCCCATCCTTCGTTTGAACAATGATCTCAGCCAATAGCCCCAGTCGAAGATCGAGTTTAACCAAAATCTTTGCCACCGTATAAATGCCTGTCTCATTATGGGAATAATCAGAACACACATAGTCGCCAAGGAAATTCCCAATCGCGACAAATCGGGTTTCATTCCAGAGATGCATGGGGAGCCCAGGTAGCTTCACCCATATTGGTTCTCTGTCAATTTTTTCTGTTTTAGAGTCGAAGAAAGGTGACCATCGTTTCAGAACAATGGGGACGCCCAATATCGACCAATGGCGGCCTAAAACAGCATCAACCTCCCCAATATTCAACAAGATGAAGGAGAACCAACCTTTTGTCAATACCCTGATCTCAGGTGCAGTAGATACCAGATCCCTCCATTGCTCGGCCGCCCATCGCTGGAGGAAACCACGACCGAGCCTCTTACCACGAACATGTCCAACCACTGCGATGTGAGAAATCCTCCGCCTCCTCCATCGAGACATCCACAACATACCTCTCTCATAATATTATGGTCAAAATTAATATATTATACTCAACTACTACTAATATTATTAAAATTGCAATCAATATTATTTATTTTAATTGTACATAATGATATTATTAAGTAGCCCACTTAACCTAGAACAAACAGTGAATGGATGTATTGTTAAAACACTATTTGGGTAAAGTCATCTATTTAGTTGCTAAACTTAAAAAAAAAATTATTATTATTATACTTTGTCAATTACATTTAATATTGTCAAATTTTATTCTATAAAATATTTTTAAAATAAAATATCAAAATAATAACTTTATTAATATTCTTTTACTTTACTTATATTTTTTATATTATATTTTATGTTTAAGTGTAAAATGCACAACATTTTTTTGCTTCATAATTTCATGCTTTTCTTCATAATATTATATTTTATATAAAAAAATTATTACTATATATATATATATATATATATATATATATATATATATATATATATATCATCAATTTTGATTTATATACTATAATATTCTAAAAAAATCAATCTTATCACTAAATAATAAATAAATATTAACTCTGTACCAAAAAGTTCATTGGCCTTCCATTATATTATAATTAAGCTCCCATAATATTATATCTTATGTCGTTATACAGACGTACTGGAGTGAACTAAATATATTTAATGTGTAGAACAAAAATAAACTAAATATATTTAAGAAGATAAACTAAATATATTTAATGTGTAGAACAAAAATCAAGAGCATTTAACTATTTTTCATATATTATATGTTTTTTTTTACTTGGTTTCTTGTTACTCTGCCCACTGTAATGAAATTATGCCACATAAAATAAATAAATAAAAATTACATTCCATCTGCCGAGGCCAGTAGTAGTAGAGTACGGAACGTAATATAACATCACAGCAACATCAGCACAAAAAAAAAAAGCATTAATAATGATTGACAAGACTCTTAAAAGTTAGATTGCAATGTTTCGACAATAATTAAAGCTCCCAACAGTCTTCAGTATTTAGATTTTTCCGTTCTGTTTTATGATGTCACAGTTCACGGTTTGCATTTCTCATTTTCAATAATGCATTCAAACACTTCATGACCAAAATGGAATAACCATTTCAATATAACAGTAGCTTGGCCAACCATAAAAATACCAAATAGTTTCAAAACTCAATTATTATGCTACATCATATCCATTAACTTGATCCTATATCATTTCGTTTGTTGGTTCTCTATAATTGGTTGCATAATTTATCAAATCAGTACGCAAAGCATCAAAGCGGAATTTCAGATATCATAAAACTTGATTTTCAGGTATATAGGTATAAGTGAATTATCTGCATGCCAGCAATAAAGTAAGGTGTGTTCAGAATTTTATTTGATGTGTATATTTATCATTAGATTACAATTTATATATATATGGATATAAGTGAATTATTTGCATACCAGCAATAAAGTGGGGTATGTTCAGAATTTTATTTGACTTGTATATCTATCATTAGATTACAACTTAAATATATATAGGTATAAGTGAATTATTTGCATGCCAGCAATAAAGTAGGGTGTGTTTAGAATTTTATTTGATTTGTATATCTCATTAGATTACAAGTTAAATATTGGTAGGTTAGCAATAACTTAAATATTTGTATGTTAGCAATAAATTAGGGTGTGTTCAGAATTTTATTTAACTTGTATATTTATTATTAGATTATAAATTTATGATAATGTTTTAGAATATATCTTGGTCTAGTTATGATAAATCTCTACCAGAGAAGTATAACTTAAGTCCAGAAAGTAAAAACCAAAAGTAAATATAAAAAAGTATAACTTGATTTTCAAGTTTGATACAACTGAGAAGTATAACTTAAATCTAGAAAGTAAAAATCAAAAGTAAATATAAAAAAACATAACTTGATTTTCAAGTTTGATACAACTTGATTGAGGTAAATATTAAAAAGCATAACTTGATTTTCAAGTTTAATACAACTTGTTTTGTTTAAGTATAATAAAACTAAGTTTGTGCATGTAACCAATAAACTAAGGAATATCCAGAATTTTATTTGAATTATGTTAAAATATTTATATCAATCATTAGATTACAAATTTATTTTAGTGTTTAGAATCTAACTTGGTTTAGTTATTTTTATCATAAATAACTAAATTCTTTCAAATTAAAATCATATGTAATTACACTTAGATATTTTGGACTTCCTCGAGTGGATCAACAAGATTAACTTGAATGTAACATTAACCTTAGTGTATACAAGTGATTCATTTTATGGTTGTCGTATCCTGTTATGCTCAAATGCATCTTAATTAAGATTTAAATAAGTTTCAGTTAATTAATTAGTTAAATGCTTATGTTATTTTAATGGTTAGCTTTTGTTTAACAACCCCATCTCCACAAAATTAAGTGGTTGGAAACACCTATAGTGTTCATCCGCCACTTTACTTGTGGTTGTGCTAGTAATAAAATAAGGCATCTAAAGATTAAAGGAGATTTTCAGGTATGGTAGAATTTGATTTTTATTTCTGGTATAACTGAAATCTCCATGACATCAATAAATTAGTGTGTTATATTAGGTCATAAATTTATGATAATATCAGAATTCAACTTGGTCTTGTTATGATGAATCAAAGTGACTAAGTGTATGGTCTAGTAGCCAGATGAGATTTTCTATGACCTCCTAATTGACAATATGTTTTGGATAGATAAAACTACTAATTAAACTAACCCTCAAAACTAAAACCCATGTCTTAATATTTACAATTATATATACTTATATTTATCACTAACCAATCTTTCATTGCTTAATGTGGTTTTAAACTTCATAGACTAGGATACCATAAAAGTGGTTACCTATGTATCCTATGCTAAAACAATGACAACTAATGAAGAATGTAAAACAATTTACAGTTCTCTTTTTGGTTGTCTAGCCATGTGTGAGATTTCAATGATCATTACCCTCTCACATTTGGAGCATAATTAAGATTTTGAGCATAATTGAGATAAAATTTGTAATATCCATTCAATGACTTTTGCATTTAAACTACATGGTGATATCCTAGTATTCACGCCTATATATGGTGATGTCTTAGTATTCACATCTATATATGTTTTCAATGTACTAGTTAAAAACCTAAACTTCTTAACATTGAATATCTAGACAAAATTCATCTTCATAACTAAAAATAATGTAATAATATTTCTATAATGTAGTTTGAATCACAAGAAAATGTGAAGGACATAGAAATGAATGAATGAAATATTTAAAGAATCACTTGTATGGTTGCCTAAGAAGCTTATCATATCTACTATTATTCTTTTTTTTGGAATTTATAATCAAATTTTTCTTCTTTGCCAATCAAAACCAAAATATGAACACAAAATTCTTCATTCATATAGTTTATAATTAATGAGAAACATTTTTTCAAAACTATGTAAAAGGAGTTTTGAGAAATTCAAATAATAATGATTGTTTAAGTGTAGAATACCAAAATATGAAAATGCAATCATATAAGATAACACAATAGATATAGACATTTTAAGATGGGTTGATTCTTTTAATGGAGGAATCAACTCACTTGCAAAGGGGCAACCGCATATGAGCTAAGCTCCACTTACAATATTTTCTGTACACCCTTATAAGGAGGATTCCATCCTTAACTCTAAGCTTCTAACTCCATGGTGGAACTTCTTTAATAAGATCCCATTACATTTATTTACTAACATAGTGGGCCTTATTTAATAATAACAATACAGTGAACCTACTCCACTTTACATTGAATGGCCTCCACTATTATTCTAATGGGCCCTAAGAGGATAAGAAAAACAACCTACTTTTTATACTTTTTGATAATATACTTTAATATATTTTATATTTATAAACACATAAAATAATAAATTAAAAATCTCAAAAATATTATTCAAAAAAAAACTATATGGTCAAATTCTTTAAAAATGGATTATGTATTGAAAAATCATTTTTTTTAATTTGAAAAAAATAAATACTTCACATATATAAAATACTTATTTCCATATTAAAACTATACTAAGTTTTTGTAGTTAAATATTTTATTTTTTATTTTTTAATTCTTATTCAAATCTTACTATTCAACTATGAAATATCAAAAAGATATACAATCACCATTTCAAATTTCAAATAAAAAGTAACCAAATAAATGTACAAACCAAGTCAGAAGATGTCTCAACCGAATTGAACCCGGGTGAATGGAATGAAATCCATCTATCCCCACCAACACACCACCCTATCCTTAAGACACCACATTTGAATACTATATACCATATCAATCTACTTACTAATCTAAATATATGACATAATATCAATACATAGTTTTTAGTTAAACGTCACAACCGTTTCCTATTATACGTGACCCAACGTTTCTGTGTATATATGCATCCTCCGTAGCTGCACATAGACATCATCTCTTAGATGCATATTATCTATATGCCACAAACTGTCCTATATATGATACCAAGTGGTAACAGAGGAAACAAATTGTCCTGCATATGATACTAAGTGGTAACAATGATACTAAGTGGTAACAAAGGAAACCAATTATTGTCCTGAATATGAAACTAAGTGGTATCAGAAGAAAAATCTGGCATCTGTGAAGTCCGTGTCTGTCTGTTCTCTTCTTCACAGTTATGTGATGATGTAAATTTTGGTATTATTCAAATAATGCTCCTGGTGATGGTCTTCACTTTTATCAGTTATATATAAATAATATAAAACTGAATGTATAATGGTTGGAAATTGTGTTATCCAGCTCAATGCACTTTTGCTTCAACTGAAAGCACAAAGGCTCCCTTGATTTCTTCAACATTTTGTTTGCAAATGACTGGTAGTTTGATATGTGAGTATTTCCAAAGGATATGCATAAACAAAGAGATAATGAACAACGATATTAATGCAGTATTTGAATTTCCAAACCAAACATATCTGCAACAATAACTGCAAACATGGTGAACTTGTCCAGTAGGTTAAGTAGACCAATTTGATTGTGTTAATGACAGGTAGAGCATGTCCTGACACTTCCTTACTTTATCCTGGTCTATCGATATCAACGGACTTTATCGTCAGGTACAGTAGTACCGAACCATTAACTCTACAATATATTCTCGTAAGGTAGACCTATATTTTCGATATTGGCACAGCGAAGGTTTTTTTCAATTAGGATCAATATCTCGTGTACACTGTTACACAGCATTACTTACTATGAGAATCAATTTCTTCTGTATAAAATTAACAGTAGAGTTTATTACGAGTGTATAAACTTTTCCCAAATTTAAAAAACAGCATAGTAAAAACAATAATAATATATATTAAAAAATAAAATTAAACTTAAAGTAAAGATAGTGATATGTAATTGATTGAATTATATTAGCACAGCTACAAACAGAGTGGCCAGTGAACACCCATAAGTGTAACCAACCACTTAATTTTGTGGAGATGGTTGGTTATTAAACAAAGGCTAAACATTAAACTAATTAATATAAATATAAAACAAATACTCTTTAATAAACATATCCATTTTCTTAACCACCACTTAGTCTAGCTTATTTCAATCTTAATCAAGATGCATTTGAGCATAACAATATACGACAACCATGAAATGAATCCCCACTGTACACTTGTTACACTCAGGTTAATCTTGTTGATCCACTCAAAGAAGTCCAAAATCTCAGATAATATCTAAACACGTGTAATTACTATTATACCAAGTACTTAAGACAACCGAGTTAATATATTCATTTTGACTCCCTCTTGGTTACTCCTTTTTATTATCAAGGTCTGCTAGTAATTTCAAATTTGGCATAATTTAGTAGTATTGTCGATGATGTTCAAAATTTAGTTCAACTTAGTTCAGAGGATTTAAGAATTGGTTTACAATCTGCCATCTGTATTCCAAAGGGAAAACCCATCATTATTACTTTAAGCAAAGTCCTTGTTATTTGAACCCGTATATTCTAAAGTGAAGCTGATAACACTAAAGTGAGAAAAGTGTAGACATGTACTACGAGTGATGAAAGAATTGCTGCTACAGACAAATAGCTGTGTGATTTTAGAGCACAGCCGTCTGATCGATTGGTCTGCTGCAAAACCGACAATAGGCAGATGGGATGTGCTGTGAGGCAATCAACTGTTAATCCTAGTTAGGTTATCATCCTGAGGTAAAAAGTAGCTACATAAATACCCATTGCATAGCAATTCTTTCTTATGACTAAATTTCACTGTTACTAAAACTGTGTTTGGTTTGGTGGCACAGAAGGCTTTGCCCACTGGAGTGCTAGTTACATTCTTGCAGTCATGATAAAAGTTGAAATCTCAACTATATTGTAATCGAATATTTATTATTTTGTACCTCAAACTACTGAGTTAATGTATTACAAAGGATGGAGCTTAAACAAGCTCCCAAAGAAAGAAGCTTGAGAGGCTAGAAGTTCTCATTTGTTTTCACGTTCTTGGAACCGTTTTTGTCTGATTTGGTTCTTGTACTTGTTTGGGAACTAGTTTATCATGAATTTCTTTTAACTCTAAATCAATTAAGGGGTTGTGGTGCGGCTTTAATGCTGACCCGATGGAAGCCAGATTCCATTCCCTGTAGGGAAATCTAGTTTTCTTTTGCCAGAGTTGTTGCCAAAGGGAAACAAATTAAGAAAGCAACCCTTAATAAAGAATTAAGAAAAATCTAAATTTTTTTATTATTAAAATTAAATGGCTATAAAGATACATTAAATAATGGCGATCCCTCTCAATACAATCAAACAATGGTCATCTCTTAAAACTTGCATGAGCCAACTACTGTTGATATGATATGCGTGGGTGCATACTATCTACCCAACTACCAGTGTTGTTAGAATTGTACTCTATTTTTCCCGATCTTGATTGCACCCAATAATGCCACATTGTACACCATGTTGCCTATATTAAATGCGCACAATAAATATTACATAAATATTACAAATGCATGGCCTTACTTTACATAATATCATATCCTATATGTGCATTATGTACTTACTGGAGTAAACTTGCATGACAGACTTATACAGAGATGAACCGAAATCGCTTTAATGTTATCAATAAAAATATAAAACTTTATTGCAATTTTTCTTTATATTCTATGTTTTCTTTTTCTTTATATTCTCTGTAATCTTCTTAAATATTTCCTGGGCCAAGTTTGGTGAAATTATGGCACATGAATATGTCTATGAAAAGCTTTTTAGATTCCGTGAGGAAACAACAGGTAAAGTACGGAAACTAAGTTCAATATCACAGACGTCACCACTACAAAAATGCCCGACTAATCATTGACAAGACGTATCCAAGGGGTTGCAATGTTTCCACGATAATTAATTCTAATAGTTGTCTATATCTAGAATTTTCCGTGCTGTTCACTGTGCTTACCTTTCTCATTTTCAACAAACCATTAAGTATGTGAAGACCGAAATTAAATATCTATTTCAACGTGATTGTTGCCAATAAGAAAATTACCCAAAAGTTTCAAAAATAAATCATTATGCTACTATTACATTTATAATTTATCAAATCATTACACCATAGGTGGTAACGAAACAAGGCATTAAAGCTTCAAGGGTACCCAAAAGTTTCAAAAATAAATCATTAAATGCTACTATTTCATTTTTAATTATACCGATAGGTTTTTAGATATTATTTAAGATTTTGGACTTCGTTGAGTGGATCAACAAAATTAACACGAGTGTAACAAGTGTACAGTGGGGATTCATTTCATGGTCATCGTATCTTATTATACTCAAATGCATCGTGATCAAGATTTAAATAAGATTTAGTTAAGTTGTTAAGAAAAGGGGTATGTTTATTACATAGTATTTCTTTTTATGTTTATATTAATTAATTTAATGTTTATGTTACTTTAATGTTTATATTAATTAGTTTAATGTTTAGTCTTTGTTTAACAACCAGTCATCTCCACAAAACTAAATGGTTGGCTACGCCTATCGGTGTTCACCGGCCACTTTACTTGTGGTTGTGCTAGTTTATCAAAACATTACACCATAGGTGGTAACGAAATAGGGCATTAAAGTTTCAAGGATTCTAGGGTATAACTAGTGTATGCATTCAGTATGTGTTACATCTTCAAATCATCTTACCCGCAGGTAATAACGAAATTAGGCATCAAAGCTTCAAGGATTTTCAAGTATAACTGAAGTCCGGTGTATGCATTAGATTAGGATGTGTGAAATTTTCACATATTTATTACCATTAGACCACAACTCGAGAGCATGTTGAGAATTAAACGTGGTAAGTTATATCTCCACGTATTTACCATTAGACTCGTACCCAATGGGCAAAGAGTCCAAAGAGGGAATGGCATTAAAGGAAATTTGAGGTGAAAAAGGGCCTTATGAGAAAACGAGCCAACCATAATTTCTTGATGAGTTGGAATTCAAGAACCATAGAATTTCAATAAAATGAGTCAACCATAATGGTTGACTTGAGATATTTGTAAAAAAAAAACTACTTTTTTTGTTCGTATTTTCAACATATATCTATGTGTTTTTACTCAAATTTCAAGCGGGAGCACTCGTTGGATGCGGAATTTAATTCTACATCCAACGAGTACCCTCGCTGCATACTTTTTACAGACCCTGCTGCCCCCAAAACAAGAAATACCTGAAAAATGTCATGATGATAGGAAATATGGGACACATCAGGGTTCCCATGGTGCAGTTATATCCTCTATTCAAAATCTAGTTGTTAGGTTTGCAACCCAATTGCTAGCTTGTGAACTGGTCAGAAAATGCAAGAAGGAATACCTTTTTAATTAATTTGTTGCAGTCTGCTTGGAAGTGTAGGATAGTGGAAAGGACTTTCACTATAGTGGGGTTATATTGATTATAGCCATGATATACTAGAAAGCACCTGAGGGATGAGTATTTGATACAGTGGTAACTAATACATTTCCAACATCCAAGTTAAACATCTGGTAGTTTTCAAGGGACAAGGAAATTAAAAAAGGTAAAAATTAGGTATTTCAGCACTGGTACACCTCAATGATTCATCATGATGTTTTTCAGGTATTTCTTGTTTTTGGGGCAGCAAAGTCCGTAAAAAGTATGCAATGTGTGTACTCATTGGATGCGGAATTAAATTCCGCATCCAACGGGTGCTCCCGCTCGAAATTTGAGTAAAAACACAGCCAGATATGTTGAAAATACAAACAAAAAAATAGTTTTTTCTTTCTTCCTCCAAAATTAATAAATATTATTTTATTATTTTCCTTAGGAGGCCCATTTTAGACCTCAAATTTCTTATAATGGGGAGTGTTGGAACCTAGGTTACCTAGGTAAAAACCAGAGATCCTATCTAAACCAAACCACAAAGGAATAACTTAGTGTCCATTGAACACACTGAATTAGTGATGTGATAACATAACATATTATGAATATTAGATTGTTTGGCTCAGTCAAAGTGATTAAAATGTGTGGTGTTCTGACTTCTAACTTGTGTTAACACAGAGACCCAGGTTCAAACCCCCATATAGATGTCCCACATAGCATGGGAGCTTGGTCTATGGAAAATTGGTGTAAGTTGTTTATAGTATAAGCAATGTTGCTAAAAAATGAAAAGATAAAAACAATAGTATAAGCAATGTAAGATAAAAACAATAGTATAAGCAATGTTTCCAAAAAAATGAAAAGATAAAAACATATTGTGAATATTATATTTGCACTAGGAGAAACAAGGTGTCATTCTACAACCTAGTATGAGGTAGATGTGTGATGTCCATGCCTATCACTAACACTAACATGACACATGGCATAAGTTCGACTCAATATAATATTTTAAAAAAAATCAAAAACAACTCATTCTCCATATGAGATGTGTAATTTATGTACACTCACCAAACTCAAGATCTTTTAAAGTTTTGTGCATAGAGATATTTCAATCTCAATTTATTTTTTACTCCTCTCAATGCTTAATAGATCCGAAGGTAAGATGGATCTACATTGGTCTTACCCTAGACATTTTAAGCATTGTAAAGTTTGTCCCTTAGTTTTTCTTTATCCCACTCAATGCGTAATAGATCTAGCCTCTAGGTTAATGATGCTTAAATAAACTAGCATAAATTTATTTTAACACTAGATATTTTAAGTGTTGATAGGTCTAGACTTGGATTTTTATTTATCCCACTCAGCGCGTAATAGCCAAATCATTAAATGAAGAGAACATATTGTAATTCTCATTAACCAATGTTCGAGAATAGCGTGGTCTTGAACCCATGGTTTTTTAGAGACCAAAATGTTGTGAAAGTGGTTTCTATGTGACTTAAACCCTTTTAATACCAACTAATGAAGAGTGCAAAACAATTTACATATTCTCACACACCTTTTACTCTCATGGTTGTCTTCGATTCTTGTTTGTTGTCTTCTAGTCTAGCAATCTTGTTTAGATGAAATCATTGGCTCCAGTGGACAGACCATCCTACTGAAGTCACCTACATTGTTGTGTTCTCATGTTCTAATCTTGTGGAGGCTCTTGACCAAAGTGCATTGTGGCTAACCTTGGTCCAATAGGAGCGAGTGCATGTGTGTGTTGAAAAAGGGTAGCTCTTGATCCCTAATTTTGGGGAAGTGGTCTTAAGGTTAGTTTGGCAATCCCCTTTAGATAGAGTCATTGGCTCAAGTGGATAGAGCACCTCTTTCAAGCCACTTGCATTGTTGTGTTCTCATGTTCTAAGAACATGGAGGTTTCTTGAGCAAAGAAGGTTGTGGTTAACCTTAGCCCCATTGGAGTGGGTGCATTCATGTGATGGAAATGGATGGCTCTTAGTCCACAATTAGCGGGTGGTGGTCTCAAGGCTAGTCTATAGATCCCCTTTAGAGGAAGCTTTCAGCTCAAGGGAACAAACCATCCCACTAAAATTACTTCTTGTGTTCTCATGTTCTATTCCTATGGAGGTATCCTGACCAAAGCGGGTTGTGGTCCACATTGGCTCATTGGAGTGGGTGCACTCATGTGATGGAAAAGGATGGTTTAGTCCCCAATTAGGGGCTGGTGGTATTAAGGCTAGTCTAGGGATCCCCTTTAGAAGGATCTTTTGGCTCAAGGGAACAAACCATCCCACTAAAGTCACTTGCATTATTGTGTTCTCATGTTCTAATCTCATGGAGGTCTCTTGATCGAAGCAAGTTGTGGTCGACCTTGGCACAATAGGAGTAGGTGTGTGCTTGTGTTGGAAAAAGGCAGTTCTTAGTCCTTAATTAGGGGGTGGTGGTCACAAGGTTGGTTTGGAAACCCTTTAGAGGGAGTCATTAGCTCAAGTGGATAGATCATTTTGCTGAAGTCACTTAAATTCTTGTAGTCTCATGTTCTAATCCTGTGGAGGTTTCTTGACCAAAGTGGGCTATGATTGACCTTGGCTTGATAGGAGTGGGTGCATGCATATGCTGAAAAAAGGCGGTTCTTGGTCCTTGATTAAGGCAGTGGTGGTCATAAGGCCAGTCTTGCAATCCCCTTTAGAGGGAATTGTTGGTTTAGAGGGATAGACCATCTTGTTTAAGTCACTTACATTGTTGTGTACTCACATTTTAATGACATGGACATTTGTTTACCAAAGCATGTTGTGGCCAACCTTGGCCCAATAAGAGTGGGTGCATGCGTGTGGTAAAAAAGGGTGGATTTTGTTCCTTGATTAGGGGGTGGTGGTCTTAAGGTTGGTTTGGGAATCCCTCTTTAGAGGGTGTCAATGGCTCAAGTGGATAGGCCATCCTACTAAAGTCACTTACATTGTTGTGTTCTCATGTTCTAATCCCATGGAGGTCTCTTAACCAAAGCAATATGTGGTTGACCTTGACTGAATAGGAGTGGGTGAATACATGTGCTGGAAAAATGCAGCTTTTGCTTCCAGATTAGGGGTGGTGGGCTTAAGGGTTGTCTGGCGATCCTGTTTAAAGGGAGTTGTTGGCTCAGGGAGGTACACCATCTACTAAAGTAACTTACACGTATTCTCATGTGCTCATTTATATTTCCTAAGCCTATTTAATGCCCACTAAGGAAGAGTATAAAGTGGTTTACATATGTCACAGCTCTTCCTAATATACATGACCCAACCTTCCTCTTGTATAAATGCAGCCTCTGTAGCCGCACATGGATATCATCTCTTCATTGTGTATAATATATATATATATACCACAAACTGTCCTACATATGATACCGAGTGGTATCAAAGGAAAAATCTGGCACCTGTGAAGTCTGTGTCTCCACTCTTCTTCGTAGTGATGTGATGCTCTAAATTTTGATATTACCCAAATATTGCTCCCATGGACTTCACTTTTATCAGTTCCAGATAAATAGTAAAAAGATGAATGTATAAAGGTTTGGAAATTGTGAGGTCAAGTTCAATGTACTTTTGCCTCATCTGAAAGCTGACATATAAGTCTACCTTGGTTTCTTGACCAATATGACTGGGTTACACTCTTGTTTGCAAATAACTGGTAGTTATACATATGAAGTATTTCCAAAGAATATGCATAAACAGAGAAATAATGAACACTAATATGAATGCATTATTTCCAAACATGTCTGCAACAATAACTGCAAACATGGTGAACTTTGGCAGTCTGCTAGAAAGACCAATTTGATTGTGTTTGGGGCAGGTGGAGCAGAGTCCAGGACATTTACTTTTTACTGGTGTATTTGTTATTAACAGGATCATCAGGCACACCAATACCAGATCAATTATTTCCACCCATATGGCAGGCAGCCTCAGTATAATATGGCTTAAACTATTCTAATAATAAGCACATCAATTATAACTTGGGTACTATTTATTCTTACAGAGGCTCCATTGCAAATTCTGCCTTTCCTAACGGTATCCAATTGAAGAGAACATAACCAGGTATGCTTGCTTTTGCTCCATGTCCATGGAATCAACACTTTCAGATACAGGCATAGCATAGGGTCCTTTCAATTGGAATCAATATCTTGTGTACACAGTAAATTCCACAGGGATTGATAACACCACAGTTCATGATGGACTATTTTTCATTGTCTATGCCTCTGTTTTTTTTCCTTGGAAATAACTCTCCCGGAAACTCACAAGCACTTCCCTTCATTCCAAGGATGGTGCCGTGTATAAAGAAGGTGGCATAGACTTAGTTTACCTGATCCCATGGGAATCAAACTGATGACCTGCACAGCATGCCAGATTACTGGCCATTCTGACAACAGTGCCACCAACCGATTGAACTAACCCTTGGGGCTGTCTATGCCTCTGTTTTGCAATGTGAATGGGAATACTATTCTGTTTTCTTGACTTCCTGCACAATATGCAGTCGTGGTAGCAATAAAGATTTATTGCCACACAATTAGGCTTTTTAGTCAACTAGGATTCGAGTCTTCAACCAGAAATTTACAAGTCTGGTTTGCCATGGCAGTTACATTTAAAATTTCTAATAAAAAGACCATGAATCGTGTCACTGTTTTTGGTTTTTGGCCTTGTTAGCATATACACTGGCCTAGTTAGGAATATATAGGATCGACCATCTTGGCAAAGGACTATAACTATAAGCATGCCCCATTTTTAGACTGGGCTGCATTTCTGGCCTAGTTAGATCTCAGATGGAACCAGCTTGGGATAAAATAAATTGCCTAGGTGAATCAGCATGGCCATCTCGCTTTTGACTTATTTAGTCCTCTCTAATTCTAGAACTGAGTCCTCTAAATTTAAATGGCTCCTTATTCCAAGTCTAGACCTCTACAGAATGGTTTGTGCATTTATTTTAGTAGCGTTGGTAAAGCAAGTAACACCTGATCCTTCCCTAGAAGCTTGGTTTCACCACAACGAGCTATGCCACACATCAATTACAAAACACTTTTGTTTCAACTGAATTTTATTTCTGCGAGAAGGTTTTCTATTGAATGGTATGTTGAATCCACTATAAGCTTCTTTCTTCTACAATTATTTAAGCATTTTCCAAAGCTATGATACTAAGTCTTCAAACTTCAAAGTACCAAAACCGCATAAAGGTGTAAAAAGAAAACACTTAGCGAGCTGTTCGAGTTCTGCACAAGAAGTCTATTGAATTGCTGGTGGCCTTTGCTTTCTCCAACTCAACAAAATGGCCTATGCCAATAAATCCTATTGTGCAAAGAATTTCGACTAAATTTTGTTTGAATTGTGACTATCAAAATGGCATTCCCTTTATGTTGTTGGCAATCATCACTAATCTTAAAAAAATTGCTTCCCTTAACTACTAATATAACATTGTAACAATCATATAGAACATTTATAGAGCACTGTACAGAACGTTTACACATTAATAAAAACATTGTCATGTTCTAATTTGCTTTGTGTCTTATTCATTATATACTTCATTTTTGTTCATGCTTTTGTGCTCATACTTTAATTAGACCAATCTGCTTAATGTCTCTTTTGATTTGCATCCTGGAATCAAACCATTGGTATCAGATCCATACACTACAAGCAGAGCATCTGGCCTCTTCAACCATTCCTTTTATTCATGCCCATTAACACCTGTTCTAAATAGTGTTGCCTAAATCTTCAACTCCCTTCTGTTTCTGATTGTCGACCTACCAGACCACAAAAGACCACCATGACTTCAATGTGAAACACCATGAGAACCTCTTTGATGGAGCAACTTCTTGAGGACACCCTCAACCAACAAAGAAAAGGCTTGATAGACAATTCTCAAAAATTCTGAAGATTTACTATTAGCTTTTGGGTTACTCTAAAAGTGTTTACACCATGATAGGGGTGCCTTCATGTGATGTGGGGTGCATGGTGAAACACTAGGCCATCAGTTGTATCTTAAACCTTTGGGTTGACGATATTTGAGATCTTTCTATAGTTCATTGCTTGACCCTGGACCTTATACACTTCTTAAAGAGGTGGTTATTCTTATGTTGCATTGGTATCTTCTACCTGACACACATGTTGGGAAGATGGTTTCTTGGATGAGTGGTGGATCTACCTTGGAGGAAAAGCATTGGGCATTAGGAGGGAGAGCGCTTGGCCTGAGTAGCATTGGGATCACTTGGTATTTCTTAGAAGGATAAGCACTTGACTTGAGGATGCTTAGGTTGAGGGCACATTGCTTGATGTTGACTATGGACTTGGGACACACATTTGAGCCTTTGAGGAGGAGCATTAGAGCATTGAATGATTGTCTTGGAGAGAGGATCCTTGTGATGAGAAGTGTTTGACACTTGGATCATATGCTTGGAGAGCACACCACTTGAGGAGTTATCTCTTAACATGCTACACCTTGGAGAGAGAGCACATCACATGGAGACTTTATCTTGAGGATTAGATTAGGCTAATTGTGTATATATCCCACCTCTTCTATTGTTGGCCTCCCTCACCTATTCTATATAAAGGGAGTAGAGAGTCTTTAGTTTTACCAAGAGAGTAGAGTTGAAAGATTTCATTAGATCATTGTATCTTGAAGATGAACTTGTCTTGAGTCTTTGCACTTGTTTTAATGCAAGGGAGAAGGGGCTTGGGTTTGTGAGAGGAAAACCTAGAGAAGACTTGAAGTGCTAGGGTTGATGAACTTGTGTGAGAAGGATCTAGGGTTTGTGCCAAATAAATCCTATAGGAGACGTTGTTGCACAAACTAGCAACCCTAAGATTGCAAGGAAGAATCGGCTGCTAACCTAGTAGAACCTCAGGACACTACACCTAGGTGTCATGCGAGCAGTGTCCTCTCTCTTTAGGTTTCCTAGGTCCACGTGAGTAGACCCATATTAACCACGGGAGGTGTTCCCAACCAAGTTTCTCCGGCTACTTGCCAGAAGCTACCAACTTTCCCACGGTACTTCACTTGATCACTTTCTAAAGTTGACAGAGTTCCGAAAGGAAATTAGAAGGATTTAAATGTGGTGCCTTGCAATTGATTAAGGCCCAAGGGGTTTAAATGCAAACAATGTAAATACCCCCTAGGAGAACATGGCCATACTAACTTTGTGGGGCAGAGAGATAAATGCAAGCTACCCCAAAAACGTAAATTGTGAGACTGTTAAAGGATTTGAAGTTAGAGTTGCTACCCCAAAAGGTTAAGATAAAGAGGAGATTAAAGTTTTATAGCAACAAAGTTAACTGTGCCTAGGAGGATTAAAGTAGGTGACACAATTGGTTTATGGTGTTGAGTTTGAAAGTAACTAGCACTAAATGTCTTGTAAGATTAGGTAGATTGCTCAAGTTTTGTATTCAAATATCTGCTAGTTTATGTGAAATTAAGGTGCCTGTGTGGTGTTTTATAAGTGTCTCAACACATAGTGTGCTTGCTGGTTTGAGGTGTTTTTTTAATGTCAAAATGTGGAAAAAGCAATAAAATGCACATTAGGGTAAACAAACAATACTAGACAATATGCAGGGTAGAGTTTTGGGTTTTCAGTGCCTTTCCTAGGGTTCTCTAAGCAAAGTTTGGTTCAGATTTAATTCATTAAACACAATTATATTCAAATGTATGCCTAGGAAACAAAGTACTCTAACCTTATTATTTTATATTAGGTTTATCTCCACCATTATCTAGGAGATGGGTTTGCACTCCCACATTGTACTTATACTGATTATATCATTTTAGTCCCATTGACCTACCTTTGTGGTCATTTGTTGGACATTAATAAAATTATCTTATCTTATCTAACCTAGTAATGCAAGTTTATCCGAGTGGCTAAAAATTAAAATAGTAGTGGAATTAGAAGAATGGAAGAAAAACTAGAATAAATTCCTAGCCAAGTGCCTTGATCCGTTGGGTGATTGAGTCAATTTGCACCTCCAAGATGGTGATCTAAATGAAATGCCTCCCCAAATTTGTGGACGTTACAAACAGCCCACGAAACCTTTCAGATCTGAAGTCGCCCGAGAAGCCCCTTTCGCTCCAACCTGCTCATAAGCAAACTAAGACAAGGAGGTCGCTTTGACTATCCAGAGATCACAAGCTTAGCCACAAACAAGTTAAGAAATAATATGATGGGCAAGAGAAATAAAACTAGAAATAAAAGGTTTCTCGGTCTATTTCTACATTCTATCTTCTTGCTAAAATCTTAAAGATTAAACAACAATCCGAGATTTCAAACCCATATACAAGTAAATATTGAACAATAATACCTCATATCTTCATGAAACCACCATAGAATCACCATAAGAGAGCAAGAATCAAAATCTCAACACTCTAAGACACAAGGTACACTAGAGAATAATGCAGTATTTCAAAGATCTATTATTATTCCAGAAATCGACCCTTATAATGGAGCTTCTCTCTCTCTTTTATCACTCAAGAGAAGTGCAAAACCCCTAATCCTAAAGAGATGGATGGCTGAGATGTTCATTTGAGTCTCATTTTCCAATCAATGGTTTAGATTACATCTTTCCTCTTATGGTTGATATATATATATATATAGATATAGATATGTATACCACAACTAGAGAGCGCACTAAGAATTAAGCTTGGTAAGTTATATCTCCACATATTTACTATTAGTCTTTGTAATGTCCCCATTTTTTGGATTCCCCTGCTCTACTGTTGGAGATGACTTTCGGGGCTTGTGTCAGCTAGGTCAAAGGAGTGAGATTATGTTACCAATGAGTTCGGAGGATTCAAAGGAGTTTTATGGGGCCCAACCTAGTCCATTTACCATTATTCATCATCGAGATCACTTCCGCACAGTTTGTTCTTGGTTCAGTTGCATTCCGACGATTCCCATAAATTGGGAGGATTATTGGGCATAATTTAATTAAATTCACTAAGGGTGTCATCTCGATCATGTTATTTGAGGGAACACCATGGTTCAATATCTCATTGGAATTGGGATGAAGAGTTTTAAATGTTGGGAGGATGAAAAGTGACTTCCAGTGCCCGAAAACGTTTTAAAATGAAATAAATCACTTTTTGAGTAAAAACAGCTTAATAAATTAATAAAGTGACAATGACTTTATAAAGTCACTTTAGTTAATTAATTGAGCGGGAAAAAGGTAAAAGTGGCCCAAAAAGGTAAAATGACCTTAAAAGGGCAAATTGATCCCTCTCTCATTCATTCAGGATATTTTCACTTTTTGAAAACTTGAGAGCTCTTGTGGCTTGTATCTCTTGGGACGAAAACCCTAAGAGGGGAAACGATTTCGGGGGTGAAACCATCCACCCTAGTAGTTTTGAAGGGGCAAGATCACCCAGACCTCGCCATTATGGTTATTGTGATTCAGTGCCATGGAAGGAAATGTATTTTTCTTGCAAAACTTTGGAGTTTTAGTTGAGATGAAGACTCTCTTTTGAGGAGGGCGCACTAGTTTGAGGAGAAATACAACATTATAGTCATCCTTTCTCCAATATTCACTGCTCATTATTGTGTTTGTGCCCAGATTTGAGCTACATGAGGAAGACACTGTCAACAGTGGAGGTTGTGGATTTTTGAGGAAGTTGTGGTTGACCATAGAAGATGGCCGCCACCTTGAAGAAGTGCCTGAAGTCTTGAGAGGGCCATGAGGGCTGTTGAGAGGAGAATGCAGCATCCATTACTCACTATCCTAGCCGTGATCTGTAGAGAGGTAAATCTGCTCCAGTTAAATGCAAGCTTGGACACTAAGAGAGCGCACCCCACTGAACAAGAAGATTGTCATCAAACTCAAGTTAGACTGATGTTTATTTGCTTGTTGAAGGACACCAAACAGGGATGGGCACGTCCATTTGGAAGCCACACATTACCAATATTCTCACAACATCAATTCGTGACCACTGAAGGAGTCTATCTGCTGACTGAAGGTGTGGTAGTTCATGCATATGTACAGGTCAGATGTTTATGCAAGTTCATACCTGATTTCCTGAGTGTTGAACTCTATTATAAATTATAATTTATAACAGTGACTTTAAACATTTTCTCATAGAAATATGAGGTTGTAATTTCCATTTAGATCAATGCCAAAATATTTGTGTTTGTGATCATGATGTATGGTGAGGAACCATTAAATTGAGTTCTGAATATTACAAAGGGAAGCAATATAATGTCAGTACTCACATGTGTTTGATGAAACTTTAAAACCCAATTTACACACACAAATCAGATTTGATCGAACAGTAAGCTACAGCAGTGTACAAGCAAAGTGTTTGATGAAAGTCTAGAGCCAAGTTACACGAACAGTAAGCCCAAAATCAGAATTGGTTTTAGAACCAAACCTATCACACGAAGAGAGCAGCAGTCATTAAAAGTAGAATTTGGAGGTTGAAGGATAAACTAAACAAAAACCACAAAACAGCAGTAAGTCCCAAATTATGGCAAAGAGTCCAGAGAGGGAATGGGGGAGCGTTGGAACCTAGGTCACCTGGGTGAAAACCAGAGATTCTAACTAACCAAACCACAAGGAATAACTTAGTGTCGATTGAACACACTGAATTAGTGATGTGATTACAGAACATATTATGAATATTAGATTGTTTGGCTTCGTCAAAGTGATTAAAATGTGTGGTGTTCTGACCTGTGTTAACACAGAGACCCAGGTTCAAACCCCCAAGTAGACCTCCCACATAGCATGGGAGCTTAGTCTAGTAGACCTCCCACATAGCATGGGAGCTTAGTCTAAGGAAAATTGTTGTAAGTTGCTTATACTATAAGCAATGTTTCCAAAGAATGAAAAGACAATAAAAAAATGTGAATATTATATTTGCACCTGGAGAAACAAGGTGTCATTCTTGATTCTACAGCCTAATATTAGGTAGATGCGTAGATGTGAAATGTCCATGTTTAACACTAACATGACACATGGCATAAGTTCACCTCAATATAATATTTTAAATTTTTTTAAAAGCAACCTATTATGGATGAGATGTATAATTTATGTACACTCACCAACTTAGATCCACCTTAACTCAAGATCTTTTGAAGTTTTGTGCATAGAGAGATTTCAATCTCAATTTGTTTTTTATTCGTCTCAGTGCTTAATAAATCAGAAGGTAAGATGGATCTACATTGGTCTTACCCTAGATATTTTAAGCACTGGAAGTTTTGTCCCTTGGTTTTTCTTTATCCCACTCAGTGCTTAATAGATCTAGGTTAATGGTGCTTAAATAAACTAGCATAAATTTATTTTAACCCTATATATTTTAAGTGTTGATAGGTCTACACTTGGATTTTTATTTATCCCACTCAGCTCATAGCAGCCGAATCGTTAAATGAAGAAAACATATTGTAATTCTCATTAACCAATGTTCGATATTGGTGTGGTCTTAAACCCATGGCTTTTTATAGACCAGAATGTTGTGAAAGTGGTTTCTATGTATCTTAAACCTTTTTAATGTCAACTAATGAAGAGTGCAAAACAATTTACATATTCTCACACAACTTTTACTCTCATGGTTTTCTTCGATTATTGTTTGTTATCTTTCTCTCATTTTTGTTGTCTTCTAATATCAATTAGTGAAGTAGAGTAGTGTGTTCAAATGTGAGATTCAAACAATAACCACCCCCTCAAAATTGGAGCATAATTAGGATGCAACGTGTAACATTCATCCAATGCTTTCAACCACTTTGTTGTTAGACTACATTCCTAGGGCTTAATATTTATATTTGTCTATGTTTGTATTTCTTGTTTAGCAATATTTGACGTAGTTACATTTTTAAACCCATGTTTTCATATAGACCATAATATTGTAAGAGTGGTGATTGGGAGGTGGTGGTCTTAATGTTGGTCTAGCGATCACCTTTAGAGGGAGTTGTTGTCTCAAGTGCATAGACCATCTCGCTAAAGTTACTTACAATGGTATGCTCTCATGCTCTAATCTCATGGAGGTCTCTTGACCAAAGTGGGTCATGGCCAACCTTGGCCAAATAGGAGTGGGTGTGTGTGTGTACTAGAAAAAGGCAGCGCTTGGTCCCCAATTGAGGTGTGTTGGTCTTGAAGTTGGTTTAGGGATCCCTTTTAGATGGATTTGTTGGCTCAAGTGGACAAACCATCTTGCTAAAGTCAATTATATTGTTGTGTTCTCAACTTCTCATGTTTTAATCTTGTGAGGTCTTTTGACCAAAGTGGGTCTAGGGATCCCCTTTAGATTGAGTTGTTGGCTAAGGTGGACAAACCATCTTACTGAAGTCAATTACATTGTTGTGTTCTCAACTTCTCATGTTTTAATCTTGTGGAGGTCTCTTGACCAAAGCAAGTTGTGGTCGACCTTGGCCCAATAGGAGTGGTTGCATGTGTGTGCTGGAAAAAGGTGGTTATTGGTCCCTAATTTGGGTGTGGTGATCTTAAGGCTAGTCTAGCAATCTTGTTTAGATGAAGTCACTGGCTCAAGTGGACAGACCATCTTGTTTAAGTCACCTACATTGTTTTGTTCTCATGTCCTAATCTTGTGGAGTCTCTTGACCAAAGTGCGTTGTGGCTAACCTTGGTCCAATAGGAGCGGGTGCATGTGTGTGCTAAAAAAGGGTAGCTCTTGATCCCTAATTGGGGGGAAGTGGTCTTAAGGTTGTTTTGGAAATCTCCTCTAGACGGAATCATTGGCTCAAGTGGATAGAGCATCTCATTGAAGCCACTTACATTGATGTGTTCTCATGTTCTAATAGCATGGAGGTCTCTTGGACAAAGCGGGTTTTGGTCAACCTTATCCCCATGGGAGCGGGTGCATTCATGTGATGGAAAAGGAGGGCTCTTAGTCCCCAATTAGCGGGTGGTGGTCTCAAGATTAGTCTATAGATCCCCTTTAGAGGAAGCTTTTGGCTCAAGGGGGAAAACTATCCCACTAAAATTGCTTACTTTCTCGTGTTCTCATGTTCTAATCATGTGGAGGTCTCCTAACCAAAGCGCGTTGTGGTCAACGTTGGTCCCATTGGAGTGGGTGCACTCATGTGATGGAAAAGGATGGCTCTTAGTCCCAATTAGGGGGTGGCGGACTCAAGGCTAGTCTAGGGATTCATTTTAGAGGGATCTTTCGACTTATGGGGACAAACAATCCTACTAAAGTCACTTACATTCTTGTGTTCTCATGTTCTAATCCCATAGAGGTCTCTTGATCAAAGCAAGTTGCGGTCAACCTTGGCCCAATAGGAGTAGGTGTGTGCATGTGTTGGAAAAAGATAGTTCTTAGTCCTTAATTAGGGTTTGGTGGTCTCGAGGTTGATTTGGAAACCCCTTTAGAGGGAGTCATCATCTCAAGTGGATAGATCATTTCGCTAAAGTCACTTAAATTCTTGTGATCTTCTAATCCCGTGGAGGTATCTTGACCAAAGTGGGCTATGATTGACCTTGGCTTGATAGGAGTGGGTGCATGCATATGCTGGAAAAAGGTGGTTCTTGGTCCTTGACTAAGGTGATGGTGGTCATAAGGCCATCTTGCAATACCCTTTAGAGGGAATTGTTGGTTTAGGGGGGAAGACGATCTTGTTGAAGTCACTTACATTATTGTGTACTCACATTTTAAGGACATGGACATTTGTTTACCAAAGCACGTTGGGCCAACCTTGTCCCAATAAGAGTGGGTGCATTCATGTGCTAGAAAAGGGTGGCTTTTGTTCTTTGATTAGGGATGGTGGTATTAAGGTTGGTTTGGAAAACCCTCTTTAGAGGGTGTCATTGGCTCAAATGGATAGACCATCCTACTAAAGTCACTTACATTGTTGTGTTCTCATGTTCTAATCCCATGTAGGTCTCTTAACCAAAGCGAGATGTGGTTGACCTTGACCCAATAGGAGTGGGTGCATACATGTGCTGGAAAAATGCAGCTTTTGCTTCCCGATTGGGGGGTGGTGGGCTTAAGCGTCATCTAGTGATCCTGTTTAAAGGGAGTTGTTGGCTCAAGGGGGATAGACCATCTACTAAAGTCACTTACACGTAATTTCAAGTGCTCATTTATATATCCTAAGCCTATTTAATGCCCACTAAGGAAGAGTATAAAGTTATTTACATATCTCAAACACCTCTTGCACCTATTGTATTCTTGTTTGTTATCTTTCTCGCTCTCGCTTATGTTGTCCGCTCATATCAATTAGTGAAGTGGAATAGTATGTTCATTTGTGAGATTCCAATTATAACCGCCCCCCACAAATTTGGAGCATAATTAGGATAGAACTTGTAACATTCATCCAATGCTTTCAACCACTTTGCTGTTAGTCTACCTGCTCAAGTCCTAATACTCACACCCATATCTGTTTGCAAGGTTTGTTGTATTGGTTACAAGTCCTGATTTCTTGAAATGCAATGCCTAGAGAAAATTCATCCTCAAAACACTTAGAAATGATGTTCCTTTAGTGTAGTCTGAAATTTGAATCACAAGAAAAATGTTAGGAACAGAAATCAATGAGGTAACCCCAAATTCAAGGGGTCTAATGATAGAAGGAACCTAGAAAAGCAATATATGTACACACTGAAGATAGAAGATATTTCCAGCAAAATAGTAATATATTTAGAGAATCACTTGTAGTGATGCCTGATGTGGGAAGCTTATCATATTAGGGACAGAAATCAATGAGGTGAGCCCAAGTTCACCTGGTCTAATGACAGAAGGAACCTGGAAAAGCAATATATGCACACACTGGAGATGGGAGATGTTTCTAGTAAAATAGGAATATACATAGAGAATCACTTGTAGTGAGGCTTGATGCAAGAAGCTGATCAGACCTACTATCTTCCTTGTATGGAATTTCTAATCAAGTTTTTTCTTCTTCCCCAACAAAAACCACAAATTGAAACTCAAGAATTCTCCATGGAAAGAGAACATTTTCAATACCAGCTAAGAGGTGTAATATTATCAATAAATAGTTATTAATTATATGTCGCAACTCTTCCTAATATACATGACTAGACCTTCCTCTTGTATCCATGCAGCCTATGTAGCTGCACATGGACCAGAGCCGCTAGGAATCGACCCCCCCCCCCCACGAATCAATCCCCAATCGCACTCCAGAAGGAATCGGTGAGGAATCGATTTTGGAATCACGATTCCTCATCGATTCCTCCTGGAATCGATTTCATAATTCGCGCTTCCTTGGAGAAAAAAACGCTCCCTGGAATTTTAGGAATCAATCCGGAATCTACGCTTCCGGATCAATTCCTCATCGATTCCTGAGCGATCCCGGGCAAAAAAATCGCTCCCGAAAACGCTTCCTGAGCGATTCCTTAATTTTTATTTTTATTTTTAATCTTTCTGGATTGGCTAGGGTTAATTTTGGCAAATAAAGTCTATTGGACTCCATTTGGACTCATTCTATGCCCTCAGTGGTAAGCCTCTTTCCATTTTTAAGACTCTGATTTTCTTGTATTTAAGCTGAAAATCCCTGCTTGTGCATGTAGACTTTATGTTTCACCTTCCAGAGAAACTTCCTTCAGAAGATATTTTCATATTCTGGAACCAAATGATATGGAAAAGTCATCATCTATATTTCTCTGGGAATGAAAGTTTGCAGAATCTCAGTGAAGTATCAGGACATGAAAAGCCACAACTTGGGAGTGTATGGATGGAAAGGAAGAAAAATAATCAGTGTCCATTGATATCCAAGAGTGGCAGATATATGAAATACGTGAATACAGTGACGATACATCTATATAAAATTCTTCCCATGGACTGAGACATAGAATATAAATCAATAGGTTTGGTGGTTGGCGGTGTTTCTTGGAAGCTCAGGTGACACATTAGGAGTCCTACAGTGAAGCATAAAGCTCAAATCATGTACGTTATTCATCATCTATATACATAAAGCTCCCAAGTGTTTGTTACATAATATCTTTTGCTCTAAACAAACAAATAGTTGGATGACAATATTCTTCTGATATCTACTGAAGTGCTGGTGTTTCAAAAATTTACAGTAGAAAGAGTTGTAGTTCTTTGAGTAACTGTAATACTTCTCAAGGATTACCTAACATTTGTTGTTGCTGCATGTATTTTTGCTTCCTTCTCTTTTTTGCTTCCTTTCCCAACACCATTGACATCATTATCTTCATAATATCTTTTAAGCTCTTACTCATCACCTAGTTTCTTCCTATGAAAGAAGCCCTGGTTGCTTGTCTTCTATGTGAAAGCTTTGTCTATTATTCAACAAGCATTGAAATTGTTCACCATTTTTCATTTAATTTGAGCATTATGATGGTTTCCCCAAACACTGGTACCAAAAAAAAAGTTCATTTGATGCACTGCCTAATTCATAAAATAATCCTTGGTATGAAGTGAGATTAACTTCCAATGACAATTTTGGTGGAGCCTAATGAAATGAATCCTTGATCTTACTCACAAGATACATACATGAGCTATACAAAGGTATATGACATCAACCATGCAGCCAAATCATTTATTCTTTTCACTACAACCAAATGTTCCAAAATTAAAAATAGCTCTACTTTTATACTGGGCCCTTAAATTCTTCAGTTTATCATGTAAGATGTTGCAATTGCCATGCTACTTTGGAATCTACAATTATTGATGGTGTGAATGGTACAGTGCATTTCACCTTATTCACCAGTGACCTCTTTCACTGATGTGGGCATACACAATCAAATGTAGTGATCCAAAGAAAGGCACATACAAAACATGTGAACATACAAATGGCATACAATGAGGCAAAGAAAGAGACACACAAACAAAAAAGAGAGACAGCCAAGACAAGAATAGAGAATTGTCGATACTCTACATTGCTATACACTCTTCCATTAGAAGTTAATAGAGTATGACAATGCCAAAAAAAGAGTAGGCATCGAGGATTTTGCAGGACAGTTACAAGGAGAATATTGCAGGTTAGTTACAACTTACAAGTAATACTGTCGATCACTTACATGGAACTTTTAGACTGTCAAGAATATTCAGACAGCTGGTCTCAAAAACAGTTACAATCATAGTTAGCATATATGAACTCGGATTTGGATTCAGATTCCATGCAATTCTGAAAAAGCCTTGTTGGAAGAATCCATATCCAAAAAAAAATTGGAAGTATGGATGTCATTAATATGAAGAAACATACTAATGATATTTGATAAAATAGAAAACAGTCTGCATGTTAATTTTAATCAAATTCTAATTAATACAGTTTGGTTATATGAGAAAAATGGTATTGACATATGAGGGTCAAATACATGCAACATTGTCTTAAAGTCGATGCCATCAGCTACACATTTGTACTTCCCTTACAAAAATTTGACTTCTGTTACAAAAATTCAATCATAGAGTTTGTTTTATAAAGTAAATCTTAACAATAACTTAATATCTTTGCAAGTTTGATATTGGATTTAAAGACATCACTTGCAAATGGTCATTGCCATAGCTATGTCATTCCAGAAAATCTTCTGAGATGTCCTAGATGATTGATGTTATATCAATGTGTACTAAATGGTTATATGAATATCTATGTTTTGATGTTTTCTATAGCTAATTTGGCATAATACATGTTTTTTTTAATTTATATGCATCAAAATATATTAAAATATATATTATATAAAAAACGCTCCCGAAACGGAAGCTTTTGAAAATTTCGCTTTTCGCTCCCGCTCCCGCTCCCCGCCTCGCTCCCACTCCCAACAGCATAGACATGGACATCATCTCTTCATTGTGTGTGTGTACACACACACAAACACACCACAAACTGTCCTACATATGATACCAAGTGTTATCAAAGGAAAAATCTGGCACCTGTGAAGTCTGTGTCTCCACTCTTCTTCGTAGTGATATGATGCTCTAAATTCTGATATTACACAAATAATGCTCCTATGGGCTTCACTTTTATCGTATCCAGAAAAATAGTAAAAAGCTGTAAGTATAAAGGTTTGAAAATTATGAGGTCAAGCTCAATGTACTTTTGCTTCATCTGAAAGCTGACATATAAAGCCTACCTTGGTTTCTTGACCAATATGACTGGGTTACACTTTTGTTTGCAAATAACTAGTAGTTATATATATGAAGTATTTCCAAAGAATATGCATAAACAGAGAAATAATGAACACCAATATGAATGCATTAATTCGAAACATGTCTGCAACAATAACTGCAAACATGGTGAACTTTGGCAGTCTGTTAGAAAGATTAATTTGATTGTGTTTGGGGCAAGCAGAGCAGCGTCCAGGACACTTCCTTACTTTTTACTCGTGTATTTGTTGTTAACACACCAATACCAGATCAATTATTGCCACCCATATGGAAGGCAGCCTCAGTATATAATGGCTTAAACTATTGTAATAATAAGCACATCAATTATAAATTGGGTATTGTTTATTCTTACAGAGGTTCCATTGCAAATTCTGCCTATCCTAACGGTAGCCAATTGAAGAGAACATAAGCAGGTATACTTGCTTTCGCTCCATGTCCATCGAGTCAACACTTTTAGATACAGGCATAGCACAGGGTCCTTTCAATTGAATCAATATCTTGTGTACACAGTAAATTCCACGGGGATTGATAACACCACAATTCATAATGGACTATTTTTCATTGTCTATGCCTCTGCTTTTTTTTCCTTGGAAATAACTCTCCAGGAAACTCATGAGCGCTTCTCCTGATTCCATTCCAAGGATGGTATCCAGTGTAAAGAAGGTGGCGTAGACTTAGTGTGCCTGGTCCCATGGGAATCAAACTGGGGACCTGCACAGCATGCCTTATTACTGGCAACATCCTGACAACAGT
Organism: Larix kaempferi; assembly: GCA_027924585.1. Lineage (NCBI taxonomy): Eukaryota > Viridiplantae > Streptophyta > Pinopsida > Pinales > Pinaceae > Larix > Larix kaempferi. Next base: position 4,234,703 of record BSBM01000410.1, read on the forward strand.
GGCACCAACCGATTGAGATAACCTTGGGGCTGTCTATGCCTCTGTTTTGCAATGGGAATGGGATTACTATTCTGTTTTCTTGACTTCCTGCATTACATGCAGTCGTGGTAGCAATAAGATTTATTGCCACACAATTAGGCTTTATAGTCAACTAGGATTTGAGTCTTTAACCAGAAATTTACAAGTCTGGTTTGCCATGGCAGTTACGTTTAAAATTTCTAATAAAAAGATCATGAATCGTGTCTCTGTTTTTGGTTTTTGGCCTTGTTAGCATATACACTAGCCCAGTTAGAAATATATAGGATCAGCCATCTTGGCAAAGGACTATAAGCATGCACCATCTTTAGACCGGGCTGCATTTCTGGCCTAGTTAGATTTCAGATGGAACCAGCTTGGAATAAAAATTTAAAATAAAGTGCCTGGGTGAATCAACATGGCCATCTCGCTTTTGATTTATTTAGTCCTCTATAATTCTAGAACTAAGTCCTCTTGATTTAAATGGCTCCTTATTACAAGTCTAGACCTCTACAGAATGGTTTGTGCATTATATTTTAGTAGCTTTGATAAAGCAAGTAACACCTGATCCTTCCCTAGAAGCTTGGTTTCACCACATTGAGCTATGACACACATCAATTACAAAACACTTTCGTTTCAACTGAATTTCATTTCTGTGAGAAAGTTTTCTATTGAATGGTATGTTGAATCCACTATAAGCTTCTTTCTTCTACAATTATTTAAGCATTTTCCAAAGATATGATACTAAGTCTTCAAACTTCAAAGTACCAAAACCACATAAAGGTGCAAAAAGAAAACACTTACCAAGCTGTTCGATCTCTGCAGAAGAAGTGTATTGAATTATTGGTGTCCTTTGCTTGCTTCAACTCAACAAAATGCCTATGCCAATAAATCTTATTGTGCAAACAATATCGACAAAATTTTGTTTGAATTGTGACTATCAAAATGACATTCCCTTTATGTTGTTGGCAATCATCACTTATCTTTGCAAAAATTGCATCCCTTAACTACTAATTGCAACAATGATATAGAACATTTATAGAGAACTGTACAGAACGTTTACACATTAAAAAAAACATTGCCATGTTCTAATTTGCTTGGTGTCTTCTTCATTATATGCTTCATTTTTTATCATACTTTCCTGCTCATAATTTAATTAGTCCAATCTGCTTAATGTGTCCTTTGATTTGCATCCTGGAATCACAGCCAATGCGGGTTGCAGCAATGAGTGTGGCTACTCGAGTTTTTATTTTATATTGCCTTTTTCTTTTTTCTTTTTTCTTTTTTTTTCCATGTGGTTCACTAATCGGCTTAGCCGACCGCTACATCCACGAAATAATTTCCGATGGACCCGCCCCGAAGGGGTTTCCACCCTGCGGCCGCTGCGTGCCAACCCCAAGAGAGTTGATGAGAATGGATCCCGTGACCTCGCATGCTGGGAGGCCTAACTTTCGAGAACACATCCAATCGAGCTAACTCTTGGGGCTAGAATTATATTGCTTTGTAGTTTGTTATATATATATAGTTTTTTTATTTAATTTATGGTATATACTATATATTATATATATATTTTATTTTAAATTTTTGTTTATGTTATATAATATATATTTTATATTTATTTATGTTATTTAGTTTTTATTTTTTATTTTTATATTTTTATTTATTAATATTTTATATTTATTTTTGTCATAGATTTTTTATTTTTTATTTTTTATTTATGTTATATATTTTTTATTTTTTTTTTATTTTTTATTTTTTTTTATATTATATAGTTTTTTAGTTTTGTATATATTTTTTTTATTTTTGTTATGAGACAATGTTATGAATTATTGTATAAATTATCATTTTATAGCTTATATAGATTGGAAATGCTTTTAATCTCTTTTTTTGTCTAAAATGTACAATTTTTTTTATTTTTTTCCTATTTGCCGAGTCTGTCCCGAATCTTTCCCGAGTTTTTACCGAGTCTACGAGTCATATGCCAACCGAGTCTTTGCCGAGTCAGAGTCGTGCAACATTGCTATACGGTTTGAAGACTGCACAACTGATCAAACTATTCTGAAATATATGACAGAGGGAATACTACTCCAAGAATTCATGAGCTAACCTGATCTAGCAGGCTACAGTGTTATGATGGTTGATGAGGCCCACGAGAGAACACCTTCCACAGATGTTCTATTTGGTTTAGGGAAGGATATTGCTCGGTTCCATCCAAACATAAACTACTTATATCTAGTGCAACATTAGATGCAGAAAAGTTCAATGATTACCTTGATGCAGCACCAATTTTCAAAATACCAGGGATAGGTATCCTGTTGAAATTCATTATATAAAATCGCCTAAAGTAGACTACTTAGAAGATGAAATTGTTACCGTGTTACAGATTCATATGACACATGTAGCAAGAGATGTTCCTATGTTTTTTATAGGACAGGAAGAGATTGAAGAGGCATAAGAGATTCTGAAACACAGGACGAGGTGTGTAGGGACAAAAATTGCTGAGGTGGTCATATGCCCCATATATGCCAATCTTCCATCAGATGTTCAAAAGTTGAAGGAAAGGATATTGTACTTAGTATGTGTGGTGGGAAATGGGGAGATAATTACCTTCCGATTTAATGAAATTTCTGTAGAACTAAGCCATGAAACCAACGTATGTCAGGTGAGAAGTTAGAACAAAACCTATCCTTCTCCTTTTCCCATTTGCTAATTTCTCTCAATACCTTGTTCCTCTATAAATCGGTCTTACTGCTTCTGGGGAACATTAGCTTTGCTGGTAATTACTTGGAACACTTGACCGGGGATACCTCCTATGGTTAGTCTGAGTCTTTTGTTGGTGGATTCAGAAGACCTAAAGAGAGGAGACCCTATCCATGTGACACTTTAGGGTAGAGTCTTGAGGTTCCACCGATCTGGCAATCAATTAATCCTTGCAATCATTAGACTACTACATTGTGTGACAACAAGTGCATCTCCTGAAAAGTTGTCAATCTTAGCACCAGCCCTTGCGACCTAATCGGAAGAGTGCTAATTTGTGAGGTAACATTTTCTGGTGTCATTGTCGGGGACTCAAAGGAAAAGTAACGACATTCCATTCGAGGTGTTCCCAAGTCTAGTTCATTCATTTTTGGCAAGTTTGACATCCTTGGTGCTGAGAAAGTTGAGGTGAGTTTTTTATTTGTACTTTGATAAGATTATTGTTAAGGGCTTGTTATCACATCCATAGTAGCTGGGCTACCATGGTCACAAAGCAAATATCTGCACTTTTCTGAGCTTTGCCTTTGCACGCATTTAGTGAGATCAGCTATGATGAGCAGTATTATTTGTGATCATTCACACATCAGAGCAGCCTTATATCAGACATACAGTAGACCTTATGCCAAGGTTGAGCCTTAGGACCTCAGATTTGATGACCGAGATGATCTTTTATTCCATACAAGTACAAGGCAGTGTCAGAGTTCCAGCAGCAGCGTTCTCAATGGGTATAGTTGGTCTAGATTACAGATATTGATATATGACCCAGTATATATATGATGTGCATTGGTATTATTATCTTGTTGTTTAGGTCATTTTGATAGCTTGACTTGGCATATAGTAATTATGATCTGGCAGTATATATGTATGTTAAAATGAAATTGGTTACAATGGATTATATGAATGATTGCATTACTGACATTTGGAAACTCTTGTTTTATACTCGTTGGTTTTTACCTTCTTAGGAATGTGGACATGATCACTCTCGTCTTTTTGACTTGCTAGCTTAGGCACCATTCTCACTTGTCTCCATCCATCCATTTGTCTTCCCTTATTATTGATTTTTACCCTGAATTACACCTTGACTTGTGATATGGAGGACCTCCCCACTTTTGCCTCTATGTTGGACATTGTTGTCCGCCGAGATGCACACCAGCAGCAGAAATCTTTCGAAAGTTGTTCCCTCACTACAAGTGGGGAAAGTGTGTCCTTGGGGGCAAGCAATGAGCCAGGTATTGTCACCTGAATCCCAACTCCTCCGTTTAGGCTAACTCCTAACGAAGCCAAGGGGGGTAGTCCCTACAAAGAGTTGTCTATGGCTCAATGTGTTTTAATGTTTTTGGTGTATGGTGATGCGGATGGATGTTGTTTAGGAGTTTTAAAGATGAAAGACCACAAATTTACTTTAAATGAAACACAAGGTAAAATGCAATCCACGTTGCGAAACAGTATATGAAGACTTTGCGAAAATAAGAAGCATCCACAGATACAAAATATAAAATCCAATGGACAAATGGCCCAACTTAATAAATATAAAATAACCAGTGGCAAAATGGAGTCAAACAAGTGTAGTGCTTGGGGATGCTGAAATGCAAGTCTCAATAGTAGTTGTTTGTGAGATCGTTGTGTAGATTATCTTGGTAAATTAAAGTTTTAATGATCTTGATTATTAGGCTAAGAACAACAAGGTAATCAAAGACCGGAAAGGTATACTTTCAATGGCTTCCCCTTCTGATGGTATGTCGGACCACCCAGATTTCGAAGAGTAAGTGTCTAATGACTTAACTACTTTGATGTCTATGACAGCGGCAACTTCCGGCCCCACTAGGTTTAGGAACTTTGCCCACTACCTGAGTATGTCTCGAAAAAAGCATTACGGTTCGTTGGTTGTGGGGGTGAAAATTTTATTATGTTATCGAAAATTATCAAATCCAACACCTTTCTGAGTACTAGCCCAACCTTTTCAGGTTGGCAGAGCATACGGGTGTTGAATAGCAACTAAGATAAATTATTACGGGGGTGTGAGTTGGAAGTTTTTATTATTTAGAGCACAATATTCAACTCTCCGATAAAGAGCGCTCTTGACTTTGTCTTATGACAAGGTTCAAGAGACTTAGCTATTTTATATGCCTAATGTAGGGAAAATGCAAGGTTCAAGAGAGTGCTCTTGACTTGGGTTATTACAAGTTCAAGAGGCTTTGTTCTTTATTAAAATAGAGACAGTTTGTACTTAAAGAAAAAGCACGTCTTCCAAAGTAAACAAGTAATGAAAGGAAAAACAAATGGGAGAGAAAAACAAGGCCAAATTGAGTAACAAACCAAGAAATAAACAAACAAGGTGAGATCAACCTTGGAACAAGGTAATCACTAGAACCACCAGTCCTTGAGACCTTCGAGCTAGTTGAACTTCAACAAGGAGTCTAATGGGGATAGAGAAGCTACCACAAAACAATGTGGCCCTTGGGATTTCATCCCAAGGTTGCTATCTCAAGTCAAGACTTGGAAATAGAAATTATTCTAAGTACAAAAATGAAATTTAATCTAGGAAATTTGTACAAGTCTAACTAAAGCATGCATGAAACAGTCTTCCCCAAATAGGGAAGGAGAAACAAAGTGTGGGAGGCCTTATCCCACCTAGCCTTTTTATTAACTGAGTTACAAGTGCCTTGGGAATTTAACCCTTGCAAGGTCTTTAATGAAAGATAAGATAACTACAAAAAACAATATAGGGCTTTTAAGAGCTTTTACAAAAGGAGAATGTGGTTTTATATCTTCATGGTTATCATCCTCTTCATTGATTTTGGATCTTCTTATTGGTTCAGTTTTCCTCTTTGGGTTTTGCTCTTTTTCTTCTTTTTTGAATCTTGTTTTCTCAAGTCTTTCTTCTCCTTCAAAATACCTACACAATCTTAAATCACCTCAACATGGCACCCATTAGATGTAAATCAAAAGAAATATAAACTTAAGATCTAAACTAGGAAGTTGAAAACAAAGCAATGCAAGCCTAACTTAACAATGGGATCTAAGATGCAAGTATGACTAACAAATAAACTAGATGCAAATACTGACTAAGATCTAACAAGTGCAAGTAAGTAACTAACTTTAATAAAAGAACTAGATCTAAACAATGCAAATGTAAACTAAATGAGATCTAACTACTTTCTTTTTTGAGAAATGCAATGAAACTATCTCTAACACTTAACCAACTTTTATTTGTTTTGTGTGTTTTTTGCAAGGCTATAGGAAATGGACGAGAGGAAGAGACTAGAAGGGGTTTGAAGGCTAAAACGAGAAGAAATGAAGGTCAAAAAGGGAGGTGGACGAGAGGAGGAGGGAGGATGCAAATCAAAGGGACGAAAGAGATGAAGAGAGAAAGCTTGAGGGAAGAGGAAAACAAGAAGACAAGGTGGACGAGAGGAGCTAAGGGGAAGAAGACAAGGTGGACGAGAGGAAGATGGGATAGCAAATCAAGGCAAAGAAGTCAAGGAGAAAGTGGAGGGCTTGAAGAAGATAGCCCTTAGAACCAAGGTGACCAAGTTGTTTAAAAAGGTTTTGTTGATGAAATATTTGAGAAGAGCTCTTATTAGCCTTCTTTAGATGAAAGATTTGAAGTTCTGTAGATCCTGCAACCACAAGGTGTTAAATCAAAGCTTGAAGATGAAGCATGGGTTTGATGCAACCGAGCTCTTACCCTTCTTCACTTTAGCAACACCTAATCACAACACATACAAGTCAACCAACAAGTGAGATCAACAATGCTAGTATGCTAGAAAGATCAAGATTAAATCAACAGTTTGTATAACCGACTACTCATGCCCACTTTGATCTTGAAAATTTTTGCATAAATAACCAACTTGAAACTACAAATGGCTATTCTATTGTGCTAAAAATAGCCCTCCTAAGCTAGCAATTGATCAAACACTTTGCAAAATTGAGAGATGAGTTTAGAAAAGATGTCACCTCAACAAGAGATGAAATCACACCAAAGAATGAGAGCTCATGGACCTCCAAAGTCGAATCTTTATTTCAATATAAAGCCAAAGCTTGTTACAAATTGTGCAGAGTAATCTTACATTAAATTCTCCATGTGAAGAGAGCTCAAAGAGCCTCTACTTATACAAAAACTAAAGCCTAGTCTACCCTAATTCGAATTGGCATAAAAGGGAGCCAATAACACTAAGCATCAATTCGAATTGCCATCAAATCTCAATCACCATCAAGCTTGGAGTGGAAGACTATCACACAACTCGAACTTGTATTGAATGAGGGTGGGGAGGTGGCCTCCACCTAGGCAAGGCGCCCCCCATCCCTTCCTTGTTATCTCCACCACCACATAGTAATGTACATGCATCCAATAAGAAACCTCCACCTCAATAACACATGAGCTTTTAGGAGATATACGTGATCCTTCCTTGAGTCAATGCATGAGCTAATATAGGATTCACGCCTAGTTGTGTTGAAAGCCAAGCCATGATGTGGCCTAGACTTTAGGAAGGCGCCTACCAAGAAGTTAATGCACATCAACAACCCATTTACCAAGTGACATATCATCAAATCGAGTTTTGCATGCATGAGGGCGAATTCACTTGGAGGAGATCTCTGCTGGTGACTGGATAGATGACTGAGATGATTGGAATCTTCATTAATGCCCAGTGCCATGTCAATTAGCCTTTTATTTTAATCCATGTGGATTATTTTGGAGAGATTTGGATTATCTCCAAATATTCAATTTTTTTTTTAATTAATAATTTCCCTATAACTTACTTTTTTGAGAAATTATTAATTGAGGCTGAATTAATATCCGAAACTAAAGATAAACTGGTCCAGGGATCATGAATGATTTTTGGCTTAAGGTTCAAGCCTTCAATCACTGAATTCGGAACCCGGATGACTAACATATTACAAATTGAAATTTTTCCATTTAAACTATGGAAAAATTTATAAAAAATTTTAAAATAATTAAAAACCCAAAACCGGAGGACCGAGTAAAAAAATTTCGAAAATTTTTCGGAGTGTCCTAGTGACCTAGGACATTTCTAAACCTATTCTAATAGTGTCTAGTGGGCTTGTATACATCAATTGGACTCTAATAACACCCCATGGCTAAAATTTTCAAAATCGGGCATTCCAGCTTTGGAGGAAGCGGGAGAAAACCTCATCGATTATAGCTCGGCTATAGGCAAAGTATAATTGACAAGGGAAAAAACTCCCTGGAATACCTTAGTTGCTTAACCAAGTCATGGAGAACCGAGCCACTCAAAATCCTACTAGCACACTTTATTACAAACCCCGTGGGGCCATGGTCATGTCGACTGAAAAACAAAACTGACTTGCCAAAACTGGCTAGACACAAAAGATGGATCATCTAATACACTGGAACACAAACACTCATCATGTTTGTCAAATGGCGGCTCTTCAGATAATCCAACTATGGTACAAAAAAGTTGGTAACATCTGGCTCCAACTGCGGGACAGGCACTTGCTTGATCTATGAATCAAAGAAAGTGTTCGAGAATCCCAAAACATCAGTTTCTTGCATGGAAACAAAAGTGTATTAGTTCCCCATGTTCATGATAAATATTGCCAAAATGAAATACCAACATAAAATATTTTTTGCTTTTCTTTTTTCAAATCAAAGTACATAAAAGTAAAATATTTTCTCTTCTTTTTTCTAACATATACATAAAATATGATACAACAATTTAATGTACAAAGGCTATAATACATAAATATGGTACAAAAATAGAATACATAAAAGTACAACAAGATTAGGTTCAGAGAAGTCTTGAGATGACCCCTTGGTCATCTTGAATGTTGTTTCGATAAAACGGCTTCAATTGTTGCCCATTCATGGGTAATGGCAACATGTCTCCATCCATGGTATTTAGTAGGAAGGAATTTGTTCCGGCCAGGCTGCGTATAATAAAAGGGCCTTTCCAAAGGCTGTCGAATTTTCCATGCTTCCCAAGCTTTTCCCTTCTTTTGTCCCATAAGAGAACAGTATCTCCCACTTTAAAGGATCTCGGCTTAGCTGACTTGTCAAAGGTGGTCTTCATACTTTCCTAATGTCTTAACATTTTGTCTAGTGACGTCCTTCTGCTTTCATCAAGTTCAATTATCTGGTTGGCTCTATGGTTGAAGAAGTTCCTATTATCACACCATAGTAGCAGGGCTACTATTCTTGCTTAGCAGATATCTGCACATTCCAGAGCTTCCATTATTCAGAGCATGGCTATGATGATTGTATATTTTGTGATCACTCATGATCAGAGCAGTGTATTATTCAGACTTATGTTAGACCTTATGTCAAGGCTGAGCCTTGAGAGTTCAGATTTGATGACTGATGTGACCCTTTATCCCATACAGTTTCAGTTCAGTGCTTAGAGATGTATTGCAGCAGCATTTCAGATGGTACATGATGATTATTACTATGATGATGTTGTGTGATCTATGGATATGTTATCACTGACTGTGGATTATTATCTTGTTGATTTAGTCATGTTCACAACATCTGCTTGGTATATTATTCCTGATGTGGCAAACTGCTTAAAATGAACTATAAATCATAAAATGGACAATTGCTTGCACATTTAGGTCATTTAACAAAACCCACTTGTTTTCCACCTTACATAGATATGGTCTTTCCTGACACCAGTTGTCTGCTAGTGTAGGCTCCATATTCACTTGACTCCATCCATACATGACTTTCCTATTTGACTTTATACCTTGACCTATCTCATTTGACTTTCTGATACTGAGGACTTCCCCATTTTTCTACCTCTGTGTTTGGACCGCATCCCTGTATATTCAGTGTCTCGGCTCTAAGTTGGTGACAAAACTTGCCTTTGGTGAGTTGGATTGTAGGCCTAAATCATTCTAGTCGGTTGTCCCAATGTTTGGCATTGGCTCGAACTCCCCCTAGTCACTTGAGATGTTGTTGGCTAAAACTGAAAGCTCATGTTCTACCTATGGAAACTTATAAATTCGCCCATGGAAACTAAAAAGGGCAAGAGCGATGAACAGCTAAAAATACTCCTCGAAGAGTATAAGAAAGGTCCAAAAAAGCAATGGTTCTTAAAAGCTATATCTAAACAATTGCTGACCTTATATGTATTTGAAAACATGCCCTGGATGCAAGCTGCAACTAGTTGTGCTTATCAGCACACCTGAGATCCGAAGGGTTATGTAGGCCAAAAAGGCCATGAAATGAAATTGAATGATCCTAATGAACCTGGATCAACTTGATGTAGACATGATGCCTAAGTTGAATAAGCACTCTCTGAACAACTTATCCATTTGTGAGGCACCGCCATCCCCCGTGTTATTTTGTCCAGCACAGAGTTTGTAACTTTCCCCCTTCTCCCAGTCCAAAGTATTTTTGAGTTAAGTTAGACAAGTCAACCCCTTGGCCCAACCTTGTTCCTAGCCTTCATCCTTCACTAGCAGTTTGACCATGTCCAATGGGTGAGTTTGTCATTTGAACTAGTGTGCAAGTAATTCTATATAACAAAGGAATATGCTAACTTGATTAATGCCACTGAATGGATGTTATACTTTGAGCTTGGCTGTGAGAATGATTAGAGAAGCATGTCTTAGTCTACTGATGTGATTTATCCTTGGTTGTATATTATTGGGATCCGTGATGATGTGGGCCATATATATATACCTATTGATGATGATTGATGGTCCCACATACTTGATGATGATATCATATGATGGACATATGGTTCAGATGATGATTGATGTAGTTCAGCAGGTTTTATTGTTACTTCAGATCATCAGATTATGCACTGTCCATATATGGTGGGCCCTACAGCTGGCCCATTAGGGCAACCCATGGTGTATGAGTACACATTCCTAGTGGATTTGGGTCTTCTGGATCCAATGAGACACTATTCTTTCAGTTCCGGGCACTTCTGACAATGATTGATGCAGTTTTACACTTGTTGACCAGATTTGGGGCTGATTTCCCAGCCTGAGCAGCAGGGGCCATAGGAGGCCAGTTCACCTAGGGCGCTGTATGAGGAGGGGGTGGTCCAGCCACTTGTTTTTACCATTTACCCCCCCTTCTGGAGAGCCTGGTGGGCTCAGATGGACAACGCAGATGCCTTGGGAGGCAGTTTTGGCACTTTCACAGTTACCGAGGCAGTTAAAAAATGGGATAAAGTGGTCACTGAGGAATTCGATATGGGCAATTGAGGCAAGGTTTTGGAATTTGGTTTTCACAAAGGTCTTCCAGGGTGATCCCACTATCTTCCAGCCAGTTTTCACCATGTGGGTAGGCCCACAGCGATCACATGAGGTCTTTTACTGCTTGTTTGTCATAGATTTTGAGGACAGATTTGATCATTTATATTATCTTGGACATATTTTATTATTTTATTGTGCCTTGGGGATGAGCTAGTAAGGATTGATGCCTCCTAGCCCCACCATGTGCTTATTATGTCATGTCCTAGTCATCATGAGGTGGATTTTTTGGTACTTTTACCCCTTCTAGTGGATGACGTCACCCTCCATGATTATTTTATACTATGACATCATCATTGTATTGGGTGATCCATGTGATATATTGTTATGGTTCATCTTAGCCATTGATTGTACATTGAGATCTTTTAATCTCAACCACTCATTTGATGTAGTATTGTAGAGTGGTATAGGGTTTTGGTCTTTATTATCCTATATAAGGAGGAGACCCCCTATTGTATAGCTCACCTTTGGAGCTCTGGAATATTGGAATAGAACATTTCTTTGTGGAGCATATCTCTCTTGTCTTGTGGATTCTCTTGCATATTGAGTATACAGTATCTCTTCTATGTATCATTGTGGATTTTAGTGCTTCTACTAGTTTTCTTGCAAGAAAATCGAATTGGTGGAGAGGAGGGCGATTTCTTGAGGGTTATTGTTGGAGGGATCCACATATTCTCTCTTGGGTTGATCTTGTGACAGGGAGTATCATTATTGTATCTTTGTGACATAGTTGATGCTTTCTATTACATCTTTCTATCATTTTCATAATCATCTTACTTGACTTGTTTCTTTGATCTTGTCTTGTAGGAAGAGGACAATTTGGCTATCTTGGAGGAGGACGTTTTGGTTGGAGCTCTTGGATCTCACTCTTGAATATACACATAGGAGAATGCTATCAATTTGCAAGGTGGCCACAAGCAATTGAGGTAAGATCTACAAGGTATGTGCCTCTTTCATCCATTCTATCTTCATTAGTCACAAACCCTAATTAATTAAAACCCCAATTTTGGTATTTCTTAGATCTACTTAGATCTAGCCTTGCTTTTGAAAAGATCTTAAGAACCCACCTCTATAGCATCCACCCCTAGTTGGATCTATAGTTTGGTGGTGATTGGGTTAAAATTGACACACTTTTCAAGGCAATATAGCCCTCTTGAACCAAATCGCACTTCCTTGGAGAGGCTTGTTGGGTTAGATCTAGCACATGGGTAGGTGAGATCCCGCTTGATTTGTAATCTACACACTTGATAACCTACCCTCAGACTTTTACTTTGGTGATTTCTACCTTGTGGGCATCATTCCACATTTTGAGGGATTAAAACCCCCTTTTGAATTTCTTGGCACCTTAAAACTCAGATCTAGTAAGATCTAACCCTTGGATTGACATGATTTTCTAGATCCACATAGATCGGTGCATAAGCTACTTGGATCTACAGTTTGGTGGCCATTGGACTTGATTTGGTCCACTTAACCCCCCTTTTAGCCCTCCTTGAGCAAGGTCGCACTCCCCTGGGTGAGTGAGTTTGCCCACTTTGAGGAAGTGGGTGGTTAAGATTTTTGTGGATTTGGAACGGCCATACCCTAAAACCTAGGTCTAGAGTATCATTTTGTGACGATCTGCCTTGGGGGCAGCATTCCTTGTTTCAAGGAATTGTGGTCCACTTAGGGTCATTTCATGAAAACCTAGATCTAGCAAGATCCAACCATTCTATCTCAATTAGCCCACTTGACTTGGCTCCTAGGTGTCCCGATCTACACTTTGACATACCTTTTGACCCCATTAGCCCATCCAACAAGGCACTAGTCCTCCTCAAAGCAAGTCGCACTCCTTGGGAATTGTGTCAAACCTTAGATCCGATACATGGGTACTCCTAAAATTAACTTAGATCCATAGATCTACTCATTACATAACCTCTAGTACCAATTTCATCCCTTAGTTTCACCTTGTGGGTCCACTTAAAGCCATTTCACACATCCCAAGAAAGTAGAATCCACTTGTGTAGCATATGGTGATGTACCTTATCATTATACCTAATTATGTGGCCTAAATCATACATCGGTTGAAACACTAACAATCTCCCAAACCACCTTCAACCATACTTTAACATCTAGGTCCACTCAACTTTGCATTGGTTTCCGTAACTCTTCACTTACTTATCCTTAGAAACCTTTGTTTGGGTCCAATCAACTGTGATTGGTTATAGGGTCTCCCCCTAGGTCTTGTTTCACCTTGACCTAAAGCAAAGAGTGCTTCGGTTGACGTGACTCCCACCTTGCATTGGGAACCGTGGCATCTCTTGGGTCACCTCTTTAGTTGCCTATCTCCTCTACCGTCCCGGATGGGATACCACTAGGGGCAACTACAAGTTGTGTGATAACAATTCCTCCATATTGTAGACCTTGTGATGCATTACATGAAGAGTCTACATGCTATGTAGTTGTCAAGCCTTAGAACAAGAGTATCTGGGAAGTAGCAGTAGTGATGTCTTCGCAAGCGAGCCTGAGTTCATCAACACAGTAGGACATGTTCACCCTCTCTCTAAAGAAACATGGAAACAAGCTAGAGAGTATAGTCATGAAAAGGATAAGCTAGCTAATGCTTATGGTGAAATGCCTACTCCAGAGCAGATTAAAGAGATGCCTAAATACAAAGGACTTACCTATCAGAGGCGGGATTATGCTGGAGCCCCCAAGGCCAAACAACAATATGTACCTGTTATCGCACCATAGGAGCTGGGCTACTATTCTTGCTGAGCAGATATCTACACTTTCCAGAGCTTTGCCTTTCCAGAGATCAGCTATGATGAGCAGAGTTATTTGAGATCACTCACAGATCGGAGCAGTATATGTCAAACATTGAGTAGACCTTATGCCAAGGCTGAGCCTTGAGAGCTTAGATTTGATGACTGATGTGACCTTTTGTTCCATACAGTTTCAGTTCAGTGCCAGGGTGTTATTATTGCAGCAGTGTTTCAACTATTTATGGAGGATGATGATTATTTATATGATATGATGTGACCTATGGATTTGTGATTATTTTCATGGATTATTATCTTGTTGTTTTAGTCATCTTCATAGCATTGACTTGGTATATGATTCATGAGGTGGCAGTACTATCTAAATAAATGAAATGAAATATCTTGGTCGCTCTAAATAATAATTTGGATGTATTATTTGCACTCTTAAGGTTTTCTGACAATACTCATTGGTTTCATTACCCTCCTGTGAGCATGGACATGGTCTTTCATGGCATTCTTGTTTGCTAGCCTAGGCACCACATTCACTTGACTCCATCCATCCATGACCATCCTTGTTTTGGTTTTCACCTTGACTTGCCTTCTTGATTGCTTGATATGGAGGACTTCCCCATTTCTACCTCTGTGTCGGACCACATCCACGTTTGTTTTGCGTCTCGGCTCTGAGTTGGTGACAGAACTTGCCTTTCGTAAGTTGGATTGTATGCCTAAATCATTATGGTCGGTTGTCCCGATGTTTGGCACTGTGAAAAACTCCCTCTAGTCACATGAGTTGTTGTTGGCTAAAACTGAAAGCACATGTACTACTTATATTGGAAATCTATTATGAAAGCCTGTGAACTTAAAATTCTAGAATGTGTTTCTCAACACACGTGAATAAAGGCTAAAGCAATGAACTATTAAAATACCCCTCGAAGGGTATAAAAAGGTCCCAAAAGCAATATGGTTAAACAAATGCTATATCCAAATATTGTTGACCTTATAAATGTAAATATGCCCCAGATGCAAGCTGCGATTAGTTGTGCTTCTTAGCGCATGTAAAATCCCATAGGGGTCATATAGGCCAAAAAGGCCATGGAAATGAAATGAATGATCCTAATGAACCTAAATCAATTTGATGTAGACATGATGCCTAAGTTGAATAAACACTCTCTAAACAACTTACCCATTTGTGAGGCACTGCCCTTCCCTTTGTTATTTGTCCAGCACAGAGTGTAGCCACCCCTTTCCCCGTCTAAAGTGTCACTTAGAAAAGTTGGTCAAGTCATCCCCTTTTGCCTAGCCTTCTTGTTAGCCCTCACCCTTTGCTAGCAGTTAGGCCATGTTTGTTGAATGAGTATGTCTTTAAATCTTTTGTGCAAGTAAAATATAAACAATGATGAAATATAGATATGTATTAACTGCCACGGAATGATGTTTATACTTTAAGTTAAGCTGTGAATATGATCTAAAGGAACATGTCTTAGTCTTTTCTTATAATCTAGTCCTTGGTTGTATTTTGACCTAGTCAAACATAGTTTGACCATGGTCATTCTTGGGATCCATGATGAGATGGACCACTTGTGCCTATGATGATGATATGTGGTCCCATATGCACCTATTTGATGATTCCATATGTTGGATATATGCTACAGATGATGATTGATGCAGATGGTCAGTTTTATTATTATTTCCAGATCATCATATTTTACACTGTCCGGGTACAGTGGACCTTACAGTTGACCCCACAGGTCAGCCCATGGTGTATGAGTACTCATTTCTAGTGGATTTGGGTCTTCTAGATCCATTGAGACACTTATCTTTCATTTCTGGGCACTTATGATTATGATAGCAGCAGTTACCCATTTGCATATGGTGGATAGCATTGAACCTCTGCTCTTGTGATTTGTAATACTCTTTTGATTAATATATTGTTGGAGACTTTGGAGGTCATTGGTGGCTCTTGTTCTTCATGCATGCAATTTTTGATTGAGGTAACACTGTAGATTTCCATTTTTGCTTTTATATACTAGTTGATTAATCTAGCTTGGCAAGGATCTTGGATCCTAATAAGGTAAGCATTCATGGTTATTGATTTGCTTATGTTTATTGGATGCTTAGAGATTTAGGAGCAGCAAATAGTATTCGGTTGTACTTTTGCCCTTCTTATTTCTTATCATTTGATTTACTAGATTTAATCTCTTGTGTGTATGAGCTTGTTGGTTTTGCTACAAGATTCAGTGCCCAACTTTGAGAGCTCATCTTGTCTTGTTTCTTCTCTCAAAATCGGTGGTGGATCACTTCTTTTCAAAAAACATATCTCATTCTCTTGCAGGCACCAAACTACTTCTCCAATCTTTAAAAGCTAACAAGCTTTGGTTTCTCTCCCATCATTTCTTCTTAAAAAGATTTACAAGCAAACTCTTTTTTCTTTTATATATTGAAGCAAGCATTTGAATCTAAAGTTTAAATTATTCCAGTCTTGTTTTCAAAAAATCAGATCTAGATTTGAACTCATTTTTACATCAAAAAAGCTAGATCTAGATTCATTTCTTCTAAACTTGTATATGTCCAAATTTTCCCATGATTTTTGCAAGATAGAAGGTGTAAATTTTATGTATATTTGTGCATTTTAATCACTGTTTTGGAGCACTTTAGCTCACTGTAATTTAGCAGGTATGCGTTTTAAAGTGAAGGATTTGAGTGACCAAGACCACAAAAAGTGCAAAAAACATCCCGGTGGACAACCAACTCATTGTACTTTATTTGTATATCATTGTAAGCCCTTAGATCCAAGTAAAATGGACTAAGGAGCACTTATTTTTTCAGTTTTACTTGTAATTATTAACTGAGAGCAGTGGGATACCCAGTGCCCACACCCCATCCCCCCTAGGGGGATTCGCAATTTTGCAAATTTTTTGTGATTGAATTTTTCTAACCTCACATATTCCACACACTCACTTTGAAAGTGCAGGGCGTATACTTCAACAATCATTTTAGTTTTATTCTATTTTATTTTTTGCAAAAGTAAACTTAGAAATAAAACCAGTTTCGTCACCATGAAGTATGCTCTCACCACCACCTAAAGGCATCGTCGATTAGTGGTGATTGATCAGAAAGTGACGCATAAACTTGGTGAGCTATATCTTTCCTTTTTGCAATCTATTTTGTCAAGCATTCCATTTTATTCCACAATACAATTGTTCAAACAAATCGAAATTTACATTTGGTTTTTAACCGAATTATGCTCTTTCCCCTTGCGGACGCCTGGGCCTATGGGAAATCAGAAACGGTTGTAGCCACTCTTTAATTTTTTCACATCTAATTAATATTCACTCAATAAAATCAACTACCCGTTAACATAAGTGAAAATCCGGCACTTCGAATTAAACTTTGTGTGGGGAAATTCTTCAGAGGAAGCGGGACCAACTGGGAGGCGACCTCAAGGCATAGTTAGGCTATACCCTAGTTTGGTATAGTGTTGAACACCGCCTTAGAGACTCCATTCCATCCCACATGTTCTCGTGAGGAGCCACCGATTTTTAATTTCCGGACATTCCTTCCTGTACCTCACGGTATTGTTATCACACCATAGTAGCAGGGCTACTATTCTTGCTTAGCAGATATCTGCACATTCCAGAGCTTACATTATTCAGAGGTTGGCTATGATGACTTTATATTTTGAGATCACTCATGATCAGAGCAGTGTATTAATCAGACTTATGTTAGACCTTGTGTCAGGGCTGAGCCTTGAGAGTTCAGATTTGATGACCGATGTGACCCTTTATCCCATACAGTTTCAGTTCAGTGCCTAGAGATGTATTGCAGCAGTGTTTCAGATGCTATATGATGATTATTCTTATGATGATGTTGTATGACCTATGGATGTATGATCATTGACTGTGGATTATTATCTTGTTATTTTAGTCATGTTCACAGCATTGGCTTGGTATATAATTCATGATGTGGCAAACTGTATAAAATGAACTATCTTGATAATAATTTAAAATGGACTTTTTACTTGCACATTTAGGTTGTTTGACAAAACTCACTGGTTCACTACCTTGCATAGATATGGCCTTTCTTGACACCATTTGTCTGCTAGCTTAGGCTTCACTTTCACTTGACTCCATCCATCCATGACTTTCTTTATTTGGCTTTAACCCTTGACTTGTCTTACTTGACTTTCTGGTATTGAGGACTTCCCCTTTTTCTACCTCTGTGTTTGGACCGCATCCCTGTATGTTTAGTGTCTCGGCTCTGAGTTGGTGACAAAACTTGCCTTTGGTAAGTTGGATTGTAGGCCTAAAGCATTCTAGTCGGTTGTCCTGATGTTTGGCATTGGCTCGAACTCCCCTTAGTCACTTGAGATGTTGTTGGCTAAAACTGAAAGCTCATGTACTACTTATGGAAACTTATATAAATTCGCCCATGGAAACCAAAAAGGGCAAAAGCGATGAACTGCTAAAAATACTCCTCGAAGAGTATAAGAAAGGTCCAAAAAGCAATGGTTCTTAAATGTTATATCTAAACAATTGCTGACCTTATATGTATATGTAAACATGCCCTGGATGCAAACTACAATTATTTGTGCTTATCAGCACACCTGAGATCCGAAGGGTTATGTAAGCCAAAAAGGCCATGAAATGAAATTGAATGATCCTAATGAACTTGGATCAACTTGATGTAGACATGATGCCTAAGTTGAATAAGCACTCTCTAAACAACTTACCCATTTGTGAGGCACAGCCATTCCCCGTGTTATTTTGTCCAGCACAGAGTTTGTAGTTTCCCCTTTCTCCCAGTCCAAAGTATCTTTTAGCTGAGTTTAGACAAGCCACCCCCTTTGCCCAACTTTTTTCCTAGCCTTCATCCTTAGCTAGCAGTTAGACCATGTCCAATGGATGAGTTTGTCATTTAAGCTATTGTGCAAGTAATTACAAATAACAACGGAATATGCTAACATGATTAATGCCACTGAATGATGCTATACTTTAAGTTAAGCTGTGAGTATGATTAGAGGGACATGTCTTAGTCTACTGATATGATTTATCCTTGGTTGTATGATGACCTAGTCAAACCAGGTTTGACTATGGTCATTTATTGGGATCCGTGATGATGTGGGCCATGCATGCTTGTTGATGATGATAGATGGACCCACATACTCTTGATGATGATGCTATATGATGGACATATGATTCATATGATGATTGATGCAGTTCAGCAGGTTTATTTATTACTTCAAATCATTAGATTATGCACTGTCCATATATGGTGGACCCTACAGCTTGCCCATCAGGGCAACCCATGGTGTATGAGTACACACTCTTAGTAGATTTGGGTCTTCTGGATCCAATGAGACACTTATCTTTCAGTTCCAGGCACTTCTGACAGTGATAGATGCAGTTTTAAACCTGTTGACTAGATTTGGGGCTGATTTCCCAGCCTGAGCAGCAGGGGCCATGAGAGGCCAGTTCACCTAGGGCGCTATATGAGGAGTGGGTGGTCTAGCCACTTGTTATTACCATTTATCCCCCCTTCTGGAGAGCCTGGTGGGCTCAGTTTGACAGCGCAGGTGCCCTAGGAGGCAGTTTCAGCACTTTCACAATTACCGAGGCAATCCAGAAATGGGATAAAAGGGTCACTGAGGAATTCGATTTGGGCAATTGAGGCAAGGTTTTGGCATTTGGTTTTCACAGAGGTCTTCCAGGGTGAACCCCCTATCTTCTAGCCAGTTTTCATCACTTGGGTGGGTCCACAGAGGCCACAAGAGGCCTTTTACTGCTTGTCTGTCACAGATTTTGAGGACAGATTTGATCATTTATATTTATTTTGGACATATTATATTATTTTATTGTGCCATGGGGATGAGCTAGTAAGGATTGACCCCTCCTAGCCCCACCATGAGCTCCATGTGTCATGTCCTAGTCATATGAGGTGGGCTTTTGTACTTTTACCCCCTCTAGTGGATGATGTCACCCTCCATGAGTACCTTTTAGCTATGACATCATCATTATTTGAGTGATCCATGTGTTATATTGTTATGTTTCATCTTAGCCATTGATCATGTATTGAGATCTTTTATTCTCAACCACTCATTTCAAAAAGTGGTTATGAGATCTAGGGTTTTGGTCTTTATTATCCTATATAAGGAGGAGACCCCTTCATTGTAAAATCATCTAGAGAATTTGGCTCTTAGCTCTTGGAATAAAATTTCCATCTTTTGGAGTACATGCTTGGATCTTGGAGTGGATGTTGGTTGCTTTGATTGTAAATTCTTTTGTCCATTGCACTGGAGGATCTCTTGTATCTATCTTGCATATGTTGCCATACTTTTTTTTACAGGTTAAGAGGATGTTTTTGACAAGTGCGAATTGGTGGGGAGGCTTGCCCTTCAAGCTTGGAAGAGGACGTTTTGGTTAAACAGGGAGTGGTTTTGTCTTTGTGCCAACTATTCTTTGCTTATCTCTCTCTTGCTTGTGTCTACCTTCAACATGTTAAACTAATTGATGCTTTGCTCCTTGGTTTTGACAAGTTAGAGGGACACACATGTGGCTTGGAGAAAATCGATTTGGCAAGAGGGCTTCAAAATTCTTCATTTGATCTTTGGAAAAAGTAATCCTCATCTCAACTAGCATTCATCTCCTTATCCAGGTATGTTCCAAATGTAAGGTCTTCTTCTTCCTTGGCTTTCCATAAATTCTAGATCATAAAAACCCTAATTGATTAAAACCCTCATTTTTCACTTTTTCTTAGATCTACTTGGATCTAGCCTTGCTTTTGAAAAGATATTGAAAACCCACCTCTATAACATCCACGGCAATTCGGATCTATAGTTTGGTGGTGATTGGGTTCCATTTGACACACTTTTCAAGGCAAAATAGCCCTCTTGAGGCAAATCGCACCCCTTGGGAGAAGTTAGTTGAGTTAGATCTAACACATGGGTAGGTGAGATCTCACTTGATTCATACTCTCCTCACTTGATAACCTACCCCTAGTGCTTCACCTTGTTGATTTTTGCCTTGTGGACCCCACTCCCCATTTTGAGGGTTGTGCCCCACTTGGGTCAATTTGGTGATGCATTTTCAATCTTGGATCTATGGAGATCTAGCCATTGGATCCCCTTTATTTTCAAGATCCACATTGATACTTGCCTAAACTACTTGGATCTAAAATTTGGTGGCCATTGGGCTTGATTTGACACACCTTTCCATGCTTTTAGCCCTCCTTGGGCAAAGTCGCACTTCTTGGGGGTTTGAGTTTGCCCACTTGTGGGACATGGGTGGTTGTGATCCCGCTTGATTTGAAAAGAGCATACCTTGAAACCCCTACCTAGTATCTCACTTTGTGAAGTTCTGCCTTAGGGGTATCATTCCTCATTTTGGGGATTGTTGTCCACTTGGGTCACATAGTGAAATATTAGATCTACTAAGATCCAACCATCACATCTTGAATAGCCCACTTGATTTGCATCCTAGGTGTCCCGATCTACATTTCCACATCTCTTTTGACTCCATTAGCCCATCCATCAAGGCACTAGTCCACCTAGGGCAATTCGCACTCCTTGGGAGTTGTGTCATCTCCTAGATCCCATATGTGGGTATCTCTAATTTCACTTTAGATCCATAGATCTACTCATTACATACCCCTTAGTACCAGTTGCACCCCTAACTTCACCTTGTGGGTCCCATTTGAGCCATTTCCATATCCCAAGGAAGTGGGCCCCACCTGTGTATTTCATGGTACTAGATCTTATCATCTTATCTCATCATGTGGCCTAAATCATTTATTGGTTGAAACATAAGTCATTCCCTAAACCTCTTTCAACCACATTTAAATTTCTAGGTCCACCTAACCTTGCATTGGTATCCGTAACTTGTCTTTTACATATCCCTAGGAACCTTTGTTTGGGTCCAATCATCTTTGATTGGTTATAGGGTCTCCCCCTAGGTCTTGATTCATCTTGATCTAAAGTGAAGAGTGCCTTGATTGATGTGACTCCCAGCTTGCATCGGGAACCGTGGCATCTCTTGGGTCACCTCTTTAGTTGTCCATCTCCTCTACCATCCCGGATGGGATACCAGTAGGGACAACTACAAGTTGTGTAATAACAGGTATCTCGGGAGTCCCCCTTTTTCCCCTTAATAAATTCTAAATCTTAATAATTTAAAAGCAACCAAGAGGCATTTGCAAAACACTTTCCCTTTCATTCAGCATTGTTTATATGTTATATTGACTCCATAAGGCACTGGTTCACTACACACTTCAATTGCTTAATATCATATCAAATATTGTGTATCTGTTGGCAGTCATTTTAATTTATGCTGGTGAAAGCAAGTCTTTAATTTATTATTGCAAAGCTACATTGGAATGCTTTTAAACATCAACACTCTAATAAACTCCTAAAACACAAACACCTTTAACCATTTCACCGGAAATTCTAAAGACCTTAGAAACTTTCCTTCGGGACTACCCACCTTGGCTTCGTTGGGGATTTTTCCTAAACGGAGGAGTCAAGATTAGGTGACAGACTTAACTCGAGACTTGCCCCCAAGGGCGCACCGAGCAGCGGCATATATTTCTGTTGCGTTAACCTGGTGTGTTGATCCAGCGGCAACAGGCTGAATGGGGATGACTTGACTAACTTGACACTGTGATACTTTGGATGAGGGGAATGGTGTTACACACTTAAGCATGTGTTGGACAAGGAATACACAAGGAATGGCGGTGTCTCACAAATGGGTAAGTTGTTCATAGAAGTGCTTGTTCAACCTTGGCAAAAATGTCTACTACTAGAACCGCCGTGAACTGGGTGCCCGGCTAACTGTAACTTGAGGTTCTAGAGGACACTTAGAATTAGTTGTCCCTTGCTCCATCTTATATCATAACCCGCAGGCTCAATGAGGAAAGTTTCACATAAGGTCAACAGTCTTTAGATTTGGTATACGTTTAACCACTGCTTTATTTGGACCTTTCATTTCATTTCATACAATTTCACGGCCAACAATCTTTAGATTTAGCATACATTTATCCATTGCTTTTTAGGCCTAATATGACCCCTCTTGGATTTAGCATGTGCTTACAAGCACAACTAATCGCAGCTTTCATCCGAGGTGCATTTACATTTCATAGCATTGAATTTCATTTCCATTTCATAGCCCTTTTCACTGGGCTTTACAAGATATAACAATAATTTCCATATGTAGTACAATTTTGCTTCAAGTTTTAGTCAACACAACTCAAGCAACTAGGGGGACTTCCGCAATCTAAACCACACATCGGGGCAACCGACTAGAGTGATAAAGGCATAAAATCCAACTCACCAAGGGTAAGTTTTGTTGCCAACTCAGATCCGAGACACAAAATAAACATGGATGCATGTCCAACACAGAGGCAAAAGCGGGGAGGTCCTCCATATCACAAGTCAAGGTGCAAGTCAGGGTGAAAATCACCAAATGAGGAAGGATAAATGGATGGGTGGAGACAAGTGGAAATGGTGCCTAAGCTAGCAAGTCAAAAAGAAAATAAATGATCATGTTCACATTCATATGAAGGCAAAGACCAACGAGTATAAAGCAAGAGTTTCCAAGTGTCAGTAATACAATCAATGCATATAATCCATAACAACCAATTTCATTTTAACATTAATATACTACCAGATCATAATTGCTATATACCAAGTCAGTGCTACCAAAATGACCTAAACAGCAAGGTAATAACATCAATGCACATCATATATATACTGGGTCATATATAAATATCTGTAATATGAACCATCTACAACCATTGAGAACACTGCATCTGAAACACTGAACACTGCCCCGTATCTATATGGAATAAAAGGTCATATCGGTCATCAAATCTGAGGTCTCAAGGCTCAACCTTGGCATAAGGTCTACTAAATGTCTGATATGAAGATGCTCTAATGTGTGAGTGATCGTAAATAATGTTGCTCAATATAGCTGATCTCTGTAAAGGAAAAGCTCGGAAAAATGCAGATATCTGCTCTGCTAACATGGTAGCCCAGCTAGTGTGTATGTGATAACAAACCAAAAATCCCTTTCACTTGTGTCTTCACCCTTTTTATAAATCTTCATGGAGCATTTCACCCTCATTCTAGAATTCTCTCACAATTATTTAATAAAATATTAATAAATGTTATTTTATGAGAGAATGACACCTTGGGACTCATTTAATTCCTCTCTAATGTTATTTGGCCAAATAATACCTTCATATTCCTTGGAAATTCGAATTAGAGAGGCTTACCTTGATTTTGGGGAAGTTACACTAGCATGTGGGCCCACACCTCTGCTCTAGCGCCCTCCTTAGCTAAATTTAACACCTGCAACATGTCATAGGCTGCCATAAGTTGTCATAAGCTGTTATAGGATCTTAATCTTGTCATAAGTTGTCATAGATGTCATAGGTTATCATAGATTTGTTATTTTTAGCCCGGGGAGTTACAACCCATGATAGGATTCCTTCCACCTTGAATGGGAGTTACACCACATATTTTGGACTCATTCCTCCACTAATGCGCCCTCCTTGTCCATTGTGTCCAATGCCACCTTAGAATTCGAATTTGAGTGAGTTACAACTCATGTGGGGCCCAACTCAACCTCCTTATGCACCCTCCTTGTCCAATTTTTCCAAGTGACTTAGGTCAACGCGTCCCCCTAATCCAATGGAGTGGTCCATAGCAAAAATTTGGGGACATGACAGTCCTCCCCGCCCAAGATTGCTTGTCCTTAAGCAAATTAAACCTGGGAGTGGTAATGCTTCTCCTTCTTCCCAACTTATGCTCATTGATTTTTCTGCCTCCTTCCTTGGTGATGATTGTTCATAAGGCTGCAATTTCAAGTGGACCAAGTCATCAACTCTATAGTCCAAAATCTGAGCTACACTAAGGCTGAAAAATGGTATTATGGCTCCAAACCAACCAAAAGGAGGTGAAGTATACCTTGCTCATTGTATGGTCCTGCAAAGCACTGACATAGGAAACCTCTTGACCAATGCCAATAAGAAGAGTAACTCTATATTGCTGCCACTCGATCAACTCCCCACTAAACTAGTCTACTAGGAATCTCATCTTGAGAAATCCAAAACTGACTCTCACCTCCAGGTCTGCTGCTGAAAATCTGCCCAACACTGCAACTCCAAGATCCCCAGCTAATATCAACAAGGCACCACCATGATGCCACTGCGCCACTCTGATCATAACCATCCCACTATCATACTCTGTCTGCATCCTCTGTCATACTCTATTTGAATAAACTTAGAAGACAAAATCTTTGCTTCTCATGCAAAGGAACTTAGGATCCTAATCACCAATGCACGGATAAAAAGGTGAAGGTGCTAAAGGAAGAACACAAAGTCACAAAAGTAATGTTTGGAAAAGGGAAACAAAAAGATTGTCCAATTACCTTTCCAAACAATTCAGTAGAAGAGCATGCTAATGTTAAGGCTGCTGAAAATTCCAGTATTCTCATGCCATCATTTTACGAGGTTCTGGAAGAGGTAATTGTTTCTAATTGTCTTGCTTCTAAAAATAAGGATGAAGTTGACTCTTCATGTGTTTCTTCTATTACAAATGAGTACATTGATTTTCATGAGATCGTAGAATCTGATTTCACTAAGACCGCAAAGGAAGTTTGGACAAACAAGGAAGAAAAAGAACTAACACAGTTTTATTCCATTGTGGTTTGTAATGGAAAAGAATCAATCGTTGCTAAAGGTAAGGGGTACACAAGTCTCTATGTTGGTGATTTAGAGATCATTATTGATAAGCCTTGTGAAGAGATGGGTTTCCTTGATAAATGGTGTCTGATCATAATGCTATCCCACCTTTTGAAGATTGCATGGTATCATCTAGTGAATCAATTGGTTTTGATGAGGGTAGTGTTCTTACAAATGAAAGCAAATCAGAAAATCTATTGTGTGACAGCCTGTGCCACTTTGATGAGTTTGAACAAAGACCTTTAGCATTGTGTAATTTGAAGGACTGATTATTGGTCATAGAGGATAAAATTGTGCCAGTATTAACAAGGGCAGATGATACTCATAAACACATTGAAGATCTTATTTGGAAAAATCAGATTGAGGAGAGGCAAAAAAGAATTGTAAGTGGAGTCACTGGTACTCGATTGCACATGATCAAAGGAATATTAGAAATGATGAAATCAGATGACTTGCAGTTGTTCATGGATAGGGACCTTGCTATCAAGTTCGTTGAAGACAAGGAAAAAGAGGCCGGTGAACTTTGTTACCAGCTAAGCATGGATCATTTCTCATTATACAAAGCAGAAAATCAGAAAACTATTGCAGCTACACCTAAGGAACAGGAAGGTCAGAAGGATCAACAGGAAAGTGAACTCTCAGACTTAGATGAAGATGCAGATTGCAGCCATGAGATAGCGTCTATAACTGGTTATGCAGGCGATTTTCCTAGTGGTACACTTGACGAATCGACAATTAATGATGGGCAATCAAATTTAGAAAAAAAGATGCATGAGATGTACAAAGCAGTGTAGTTTCACTCGGCCAAGACTCGCGAGTCTCGCCGAGTCAACTGCCAGCTGCATAACCGCAGCAGACTCGGAGCCCTAACTCGGCACTCGCGGGTTTAGGGCAGACTCGTTGAAACTCGGCAAACTCGTGGATACTCGTCCAAACTCGTGGATACTCGGCGTCCGGTTTTCCATCCATCGTGGCAGTTAATGGGCCGTATTTTACCACCTCGGGGTTTCATATTGGCGCCAAAAGAATGGCGCGAAAGTTTGGCGTCGGTTTTGAGCCTTTAAGAAGGCGTTCGGGGTCCTCCTCCACTCATAGTAAGCCGCGAAGTGACTGAGAGTGAGCCGTGAGAGTTCGTGAGTTCCGAGTTGAGGGTTCATAGTGTTTTCCGAGTTGATTTCCGAGTTGATTTCGTGAGTTCCGAGTTGATTTCCGAGTTGATTTCGTGAGTTCCGAGTTGATTTCCGAGTTGAGCCGTGATTTCCGAGTTGAGCCGTGAACTGGGTGCTGGGTTCCGGAGTTTGGTCGACACTCGACAACAGCCTGCTACCTGCTACCGTTGCTCCCGTTGCTGCTCGACATTAGCTGCCATCTCGACATCAGCTGCCAGCAGGTTGGTCGACATTTAGTATTTATTTATTTATTTTAATGCTGTTGAAAATGTATATTTTATATATGTTTTAAATCTAAATTTTATAAATGTTTTAAATTTTATATATGTTATTAACAAAGTCACCTGACACGGGGACACGGGACACGTAGGACACGAAAATACGAGAGTCCGACACGGACACGGTGACCCCCGAAATCAGGACACGTAGGATACGTTTTATATACATATATATATTTTTTTTTTAAATATATTAAAATTTAAAAATATAGACATATAGATCCAAAAATATTTAGAAACTAGAACATTTACAAATATTCAATAGAAATTAGAATAAAAACACATTAATGATTACACATTTGTCATTCACAAATCACGATTCACAACACATTTGTCATTCACAAATCACAATGAGACACAGATGCATGTCGGAACCATATTTCTCATTAAGTCATCAAAATCAAAATGTATACATATATGTCGGAATGCCACTGGGCACTGGGCCACTGGCAAATGCCAAATAGACTAATAGTAAATACAAAAAGGGGTGGATCAAGATGGGAGAATCCCATATGTCAGTAGTCCTCCTCCATGCCTGAATCAACATACTCATCACTGCCACTGCCACTGCCCTGATCCTCATCCTCCTCCCCCTCCTCCTCCTCTCTGCCCATCTGACGATCTGCATCTGCTGCTGTGGAGGATGACCCCTCTGTACGATCACTATCATCAAAAGTGACCGGCTCTAGCACTGGATCATTAAGATCCATGTTGGCTAATGCCAACTCAGTACTGTTGTCCAAACCCATATCATCAGGAAAGACATCCCACATCTTTGTCTTTCCCTTCACCCACTCCTCCCTCTTCCTGTAAATAAGACGAAGGTTGGAGTGCACATACACCATGGACTCTTCCCTGGACTGCTCAAGCCTGCTCTTCTTCACACTGTACAAGTTCCCATATGTGCTCCAATTCCTCTCACAACAAGAGGATGATGTAACTTGAGAGATGACCCTGAAGGCTAACTTCTGTAGAATAGGGGATGTTGCCCCATGAGTTGCCCACCAACGATAGGGTGTCTTACCCTCCCTATCTCTAAGCACATCATAGCCTCCAAATCTCCCAGTGCCAGTGGAAAAATCTACAAAGCCATCCTCCACCTCCTCAAGCATGTCTCTATCCTGAAATAGCCGTCTAAGTGCTATCTTCCTCCCATTTGCAATCTCTGCATCCATGTGAGGAGGGACTCTGTGTGAGGCCCCCGATCCACCAGTGAGCCACTCCTGAGTGTAGAACTTGGGGTTCAAGGAGTGGGCCAAGCAATGCAAAGGTGTGCAATTCTTATCCCACCTGGAGATAAGAATATCCCGAATAATGGTCCATAAGTTCTCTGCCAATGTCCCATACTCGGGACACTCATTCTCCATGACAATGGACCTCATGGACTCAATCATGGAATCCCACCCCTCATAAACCTCTGCTAGGATGGGCTGGTCCGTGTCTGCATACCGCAACAAAGAAATGATTGGCTCCATGATCTTAATAGTAAGATCCACCGTGTCC
This sequence comes from Larix kaempferi, assembly GCA_027924585.1. Taxonomy (NCBI): domain Eukaryota; kingdom Viridiplantae; phylum Streptophyta; class Pinopsida; order Pinales; family Pinaceae; genus Larix; species Larix kaempferi. The sequence continues at coordinate 4,263,140 of BSBM01000410.1, forward strand.
CACCAACCATCATTTAACACCAAGTCCTTCACCTTTTGTGAAGCAGCCTGATCCGTCTTTCTCCAAAAAGCCCAAAACTCTGAAATCACCATGGACCCAAGAGCGGTTTTGACCTCCCTCAACCTCTTGAGCATGATGAATGAGGAAGCAAACCGAGTATCTGCAACCTTCAGCAATGAAAGCTGTGTGTACTGTTTGTAGATGGTGAGGGCATTTGTGTGGTTTTGTACAAAGTTACGGATATGGCGTGCATCCTCAATAAGGTTGTCAATCCATGCCACATCCGAAGCAATGGCTTTCAGTGCTAAATTCAAGGAATGGACAATGCAAGGTGTCCAAAAAACCTGTAAGAGCAATAAAAGCATGTATCAATGACTCTACAACACTAACATTGCAATGACCAAATTCAAACAATGAGCAAATTAGAAATGAAAGGTGTCCAAAATGAACATACCTGTGGATATTTAGCTTCCACAATCATGCCAGCAGCCTTGCAAACAGGTGCATTGTCCGTGATGATTTGTACACACGACTCAACACCCACTTCTTCAATGGTTTTGATGAATAAATCACCCATAAATTGTGCATCCTTGTATTCGCCAAGAGCATCAACCGCTTTCAAGAACACCGGTCCATTTTGGGAAGATACCATGAAATTGATGAGTGGATGGCGTGCGGGATCCGTCCATCCATCAGAAACAATACTCACACCGGATGAGGGCCATGTTGATCTAATTGGCTCAAGAATTTTATCTACCTCCTTCTTTGCTTTAACCAACAATGTGGTTCTAAGCTTCTCTGAACCAGGAGGCACATAACCATTTGGAGCACGTTCCAAGATAGTTTTAACCGTCTCAAAATACAATGGTGACCGTGCAACATTGAATGAAATGAAGTTGAGGTAGAAGAAAAATGCAATAGTAAGGTCTACCTCTTCTCGCGCCTCTTTTTGAAAAATCCTATCCATTGGACCACCTGTAGATTGCCTCTTTCTTGTTTGATAAGTATCCCCACGCCCACGCCCACGCCCATGAATGCTAGGTGGAAATGGAGGCTTGGTGCTAGAGGACTTCCTCAAGAATGGAAGAGGATCATCCTCTTTTTTCTTGCTTGCTGCTGCCACCTTCCCTAAGCCAACATGATCCTCTCTTTCCATATCCCTCCTTTGGTGAACAGTCACCGCTTTGCATGAAGAAATCCCACAAGAAGGAAGGGCCAACAAATGGCCCTTAACCCGGAAATATGTGCTCATGAACTCATGCTTGCAAAAATTGCATTTCCAAGACACGTTGCCTCCCCCACCAAGCTTTGCCCCGGGTCCATCTTTCCTTGTCACATACTTCCACAAAGGGTATTTTTTTTCTTGGGCTTGTTGTCTTGCTAAAACAGGGTTAAGTGGAGCCATAGAATGAGCTCCACTAGCAGCCGATGGAGCACTTGACGGAGGAGGAGAACCGCTTGTGCTTGGTGGAATAGGAGGGGAGGCCCTAGATGGTGCATTTCTCCCTCTCCTTTGCCCCCTACCTCCTGCCCTAGCTGATTGAGAGATTCCTTTTCTTTTGTGATGGTTGAGCTTGCAATCCTCTCCACAAATCCACCGGAATGCACTTGGAATCGATTGGAAACGATGGATAGCCTTCAAATCTCCTTCAAATCTCCTTCACCTGCACATACAACTCACTATCAACCAAATGCTTCCTTGCAAATGACAAAAAGAAAGGCAAATTTCGATTTTAAAGTGAACCCGGACGCACTTTTCCGCCAAAAACGTGTCCTGTTTTTCAAAAACGTGTCCGACAGTCGGGACACGTTTTAACTGCGTGTCCGATTCGTTGTTGAGGGCGTGTCCCGATTCAGGATTCGAACTAAGGTCGAATCGGACACGAATTCCAATCGAATCGTGTCCGATTCGACCGATTCGGGACACGGCCAAGCTGAGGAACGAATCTGGTTTCTGAGGTTATTAATAATATATGTTTTTTATTATGTTTTATATTATGTTATTTTAATTTTTATAAATGTTATTAAATTTTATATATGCTATTTTATGTTTTAAATTTTAATTTTAGATATGTTTTTTTTAAGTTTTAATTTTTATTTTTAAATTACAATGTAATATATGTAATCATATATTACATTGTAATTTAAAAATAAAAATTAAAACTTAAAAAAAACATATCTAAAATTAAAATTTAAAACATAATAAATTAATAACATATATATTTGAAATTTGAATTTTTTATGTTAATTTATGTTTTTGAGATTTTTTTTAAATTTCATTTTCAATTTTCTATTTGAGTTTTTTGAATTTGTTAAGTTTATTTTTTTATTTTAAGTTTTTAATGGTTTCTTTTGGCTGCTTCCATGACTGCCTATAAGGCATGTAGGCTGCCACTGGGTAGCCTGTAGGATGCCACTGTGGCAGCCTACATGCCTGTAGGCAGTCATGGCATCAACATGCTCATGCCATGACTGCCTACAGGCATGTAGGCTGCCACAGTGGCAGCCTGTAGGCTGCCACTGTGGCAGCCTACATGCCTGTAGGCAGTCATGGCATCAGTATGAAATTTAACCATTAAAAACTTAAAATAAAATAATAATAAATTTAACAAATTCAAAAAAATCAAATACAAAATTGAAAATGAAATTTAAAACAAATCTCAAAAACATAAGAAAATTATAAATTTATTTGAATTTTGTTTTTTAATTTTTTAAATTTGTTAAGTTGTTTTTTTTATTTTAAGTTTTATTTTTATTTTTAAATTGTTTGGCCTTGGCATGCTGATGCCATGACTGCCTACAGGCATGTAGGCTGCCACAGTAGCAGCCTACATGCCTGTATGCAGTCATGGCATGAGCATGCTGATGCCATGACTGCCTACAGGCATGTAGGCTGCCCAGTGGCAGCCTACATGCCTTGTAGGCAGTCATGGCCGCAGCATGCCAAGGCCAAACCATTAAAAAATGAAAATAAAACTTGAAATAAAAAAACAACTTAACAAATTTAATTTAATTTAACAAATTACATTTAATTTTAATTCATAAATAAAATTTCATTTTAATTGTTTTTAACTTTTTCCACTCAGATCGTCATCCATGGCACCTAAGGGGAAATCTGGAAGGGCTCTTGATAAAGCATGGGAACATTGTGTCCGGGTGGTCCCAGGGCAAAACAATCAAGTCAAGTGCAAGTACTGTCCAACGATTATGTATGGGGGCATAAACAGGTTAAAACACCACTTAGCTCGAGTTGTGTGCAAAGATGTCATAGTTTGTGATGGCTGCCCTGAAGAAGTCACAGCGGAAATGAACGCTGCTTTGGAAAGCATCAAAGACCAAAATGCCAAAAGATCTAGGCTGAGGTTTGAAACTGCAGGGATGGGCAGATCTCCAATGGGACCCCCAGGTAGTTGTACATCAAGTTTTGCACCAGGTGCTGCAGCAAGTCCATCTATCACCTCTCATTTCATCCTTCCTCGTACGACCCCGGGATCTCAACCAACCTTGGACAGCTTTAATGAAAGGAAAAGGAAGGAGGCAGATATGGCAGTGAGGAGGTTTTGGTACCATGACAGCCTATCCTTCAACATTGCAAGGTCTCCATTTTATCAGCCCATGGTAGATGTTATTGCAAGCGCTGGCCCTGGATACAAATCCCCCTCATACAGTGCACTTAGGGGGAAAGATCTAGATGAGGAGTTGCAGTGTGTCAAGGAACAGTTGGAGAGCATTAAAAGCTCATGGGAGTTTACAGGTTGCACAATCTTGTCAGATGGTGGGACAGATCAGAGGAATAGAACGATCATAAATTTTCTTGTGGCTTGCCCTAAAGGAACCATGTTCCTGAAATCTGTTGATGCATCCTCACATGTGAAAGATGCAAATCTGATATTTTCATTGTTAGCAGAGATTGTTGAAGAAGTGGGGGCCAAAAATGTTGTCCAAGTAATCACCGACAACGCAGCAAATTATGTGGCAGCCGGTAAATTGCTTTGTGCAAAATACCCTTCTATTTTTTGGACCCCTTGTGCTGCCCATTGTATAGATTTGATTTTGGAGGACATTGGGAAGTTGGAGTGGGTGCAAGGTGTGGTTCATGAGTGCAAACAAATCACCAAGTACATTTATAACCATGCTTGGGTGCTGAGTCTTATGAGAGAGCACACAGAAGGTGAGCTCAGTCGCCCTGCTGTCACACGGTTTGCAACCAACTTTCTCTCCCTCCAAAGCCTTCTTAATGAGTACCAAGCATTGAGACGGATGGTTAGTAGTAGGGAATGGATACATTATAAGGACAACACAAAACCAGATGCAATGGCTATGAGCTTGTCTGTTCGTAGAGATAGTTTATGGGAGGAAGTCACTGAGATTGTCAGCATGACAGAACCACTTGTGAGAGTGTTGAGGATCATGGATGGTGACAAACCACCAATGGGGTATGTTTATGAGGGGATGGACAGGGCCAAAGAGGCCATCAAGGTCTTCTATAAGGGGGATGAATCAAAATATCGTCCTATATGGGATATTATTGATTCTAGGTGGGACAGGCAACTACATTCACCATTACATGCAGCAGGGGCATATCTCAATCCGAGCATATTCTATAATGCAGGGTCTAAAATTCAAAAGGATCCTGAGGTGATGAGAGGTATGATGATATGCATTGAGAGGATGTACCCCAATCAAGAAACTCAAGACTTGATCAATATGCAGCGAGATATGTACAAGGACTCATATGGCATGTTTGGATTTAGCTCAACACAACGTCTCAGGGAGAAGAAAATGCCATGTAAGATTCAATTGTAATTCGTTAAAATTTATTTTGCTAGTTTTATTTTTAAAGTTTGACATTGCAAAACTTGTAATCTTTGTTTATTTATTTTTATAACAGCCCAATGGTGGGTAGATTGTGGCGCTGAGACACCCAACTACAGGAATTCGCCATCAGAATATTGAGTCAGCCTTGCAGCGCTTCAGGTTGTGAGCGCAATTGGTCAGTATTCGAGCACATCCACACCAAAAAGCGCAACAAGTTGGAGCATGAGAGGTTGGAGAAGTTGGTCTACATATACTACAACCTTCGGATGCTCACAAAACAGTTGCGGGGAAAGGATTTGGATCCAATTTTATTGGATCAAATTGATCTAGTCTCTGATTGGGTAGTGGAGGATGAAGCTCCTCCTGATTTGGCTTGGCTTGATGAAGAGACTGAGGGTCCCTTTGGTGTACCATTTTCTGAAATGGAAACGCCAAACACACCTGCATCACAGTTGATTTTTCCATCTAGTGATGTTGTCACTAGCTCTAGTAGGGCCTATACTAGGCGTTCCACTGCTCATAGTCATGCATGAGAATCGAGTTTGGACTTGGAGACACTATCTTTTTTTATTTTCTAGTTATGTTTACCTATGTATTTGAACTTGGTTCTATCAACTATGTATTTGAACTTGGTACAATTTTGGAATGTGTTCAAGGAATCATCTTTCAGTTCACTATTTTGCATACAAATATGAAGTGTCAAATGTTGTATTATTAATTTTTTATGAGATGATCTTATGAATTTCTGCATAGAATTGTTTTTATAACTTATATGGATTAGAAATGTCATTATCTATGTTTTTTGTGCTTAGAAGTTACCGCATTTTTTATTTTTTTCATATTTTTCATATTTGCCGAGTCTTTGCCGAGTCGTTGCCGAGTCTTATCCGAGTCTGCTGAGTCCCAGGCCAGCCGAGTATTTGCCGAGTCCGAGTCTGACTACATTGCTACAAAGACACCAACAAAAGGTATGAAGCAAATTCTGATTTGAAGGTTATGAACAGCAATCCATTTCTTACATATGATTTTGTTCATCATGAGCAATTGGATGTGCTCCATGTGGATGATTTCGGTAAGGAACATCACCTTGCTCAAGATTATATGGCTAAGCATGAGGTCGTGTTTATGGATCCAAGCTACACTCAAGGTATAACATTTCCCACAGGATTTACTATTCCTTGCATCATGAAGACAATCACAGTGGAAGGACACATGGTATGTAAAGATTTGGTTATCTTAGATCTAATGAGAAGTTTGAGTTTGTATGAAGAACTTATGATAGAAACTATGAGATGTCCTTTAGAGAAGATATTGCAATTTGATAATGCATGGTTTGTCAAAGGCAACACATCTTCGAGATGGTTAGCGAATGAGAAGTTGATGATTCCCAACTTTGAACCTATTGTTCGGCATTCATGGATAACTAATAATCAAATATTTCATACCCCTAAGTTGTTGAGTTGGCATAAATTCCTCAGTGTGCAGCAAATTGGAGAACTTTCAATCTTAGTTCAACGGTTTTCAACTTGTACATTGTTGATTAGTGGTTGTTCTATAATGCTGATCACAATTTTTTCAAACCTTGCATTGATATTAGCAATTGATTGGAAGGGTTTGAACACGCAGGATTGTCAGTTCAATTCTTGGAGTATGATTATTGATATTGATCATTTGATGTGCACATCTTCCCACCTTGAGGATTTATGATGATCCAGTTGTGGTATGTGGACTATTGTGGATTGGTTCATTTTGGGTTGACGGCTGACCTTGGTAATGGAGTGGATACCATTGATGTTGATTTTGCAAGCATCAACAAATGCACTCTTGGTGGGTGCCACATGGAAATCAAAGTAGTGCAGCATCAGCATGGTGGAGTTACTCTTTGTGTTGGTATTTATGCACAAGGTTTTCAGGGCCTACGTGTGACTACTGATGATGGAAGAAACATTCCATGGGAGGTTATGTACCTTAAAAGTGATAATGTTGCTGCCATCACCTCATCTCACAGATTTTATGGAAGTCCATTTGATGTATTGCAAGTGGGCTGGAGGGATATTATGAGTAGAATTTGGTGTCCTACCGAGTTGGTGACTTTTAGGAAGACATTCCTTGCTAGGAGCATAAGTAGAAATTTTATCTTGGCCAAGATTTTTCAGTTCTGCAATGAAAGTTTTTTCTTTGTAAATGTTGCAACTTGAAAATTCAGACTTGCACAGCTGCAGATTTGAGCACTTTCAGTCCAATCAGCTTAATGGCGGAGTTAATTGTGAGTTTCAGATGGAGATGAAGACTAGTTCAGCTAATCAGTTTATGTGTTGGTTGGATGTTTGGGCACCAAATCAGTATTACTACTTGTATTCAAATTGCACTCATGCTTGGAACAACAGATTAGTTTTCAGTGACAGTTATTTTGGGGAAGTGCAAGGTGTTGGGAATGAGTTAGTTTATGATGACTTTCGTGAGCTTACTCCTTTGATGCTTAGGTTTGGGTTCTTCGAAGAGTAGTTTTCTGAGGGGTTGACTGAGTTTTTACAGTTTTGGGTTGCTCCTCCTACATGTACTTTTCAGGAGACCTCTTGTACAGGTGTCCAACAAGACAATGCTTGGAATAGATGGTGTTGTAGATCTCCTAGGTTGGCTTGGGACCCTGGGATCATTCTCAGTTTCAATTTGGTTCAACTTTTTTTACTTTTTTTTTGTACTAGAGGAATCGGCAACGGGGATTGGGCTGGTACTCACGTGACACGAGGTCCAAGGGTCCAATCGCGCTACCACTATACCCCTAGGTGCATCCACAGGGCCAGAACCATGGCGCACGGGCCAGTCTAGGGGGATTCGAACACATGACCTTCCATTTACAACCGATTTCAACTTCTCATCTTTACCACTTGAGATGCCCCCCATGGGCTAATTTGGTTCATCTTGTTGATCGATGGGTTGTGATGGCATTGCTTGAGGACAAGCAATCTTTGGGAAGGGAGGACTGTAATGTCCTCATTTTTGGGTTCTCTTGCTCTGCAAGTGGAGATGACTTTTGGGGTTTGTGTAGGCCTGATCAAAGGGGATTAATTAATTATTCAATGTTGGTCGGGCGAAAAGCAACATTAAAATTTCGGATCCTGGCAGCATCCCCCAAAGAACTTTGAGTTTTGTTATTTCGGCCAATTTTCAAGTCTTCGAGTACCTACCATCAATTCAATATAAAGGTTAGCAATTACATATAACACCAAGCATCAAATCATAGCCACGAAGGAAGGGGACGCTGCAGAAGCCAATCATCATACTATGCTGCATGAAACATTACAGCTCCAAGTGGCCATGTTAAATTGAATGATTTTCATTGCCAGATACTCAGAGAATGAGCACAGGTGTCAAGGGATAAAACTCAGAACCATTGTATTTTGTGTTGTAAATGTTGAAGATACTGGAGATTGACGGAAATCTTTATGCATTCCTGGAATGGCCAAACTTACACCAGAGCACCGAAAGGGATGCTTTCACTACTTCAATGCCAGCTAAACAACAAATTGCAAATGTTAAATACTCTGCCCAAAGCCTTCAGAGCACGTAGAGGATATAAAAGCTGGTGAAATCGGGTTTTGGTTATGTTTCAAATAAGCAAGTGATGACGGTAATGATGTTGAAGCCTATCCAAGCAGCGTCATGTAGGCTGCATACCTACTACATCTATCTTTCCTGCGACCCTGGTATGTTTCAAAGGAAATTGTGCATCATGTTTCCATGGATTTCCCATTCAGATAAGAATTCACAGCGATCAGAAATGAAAGCTGGAGTGTGAGTTAATGGCCACGGTGCTGCCATTCTCCAACTACGATGTTCAGTATGACAATGCGAAATTTCACTACTGTTCATTCTTTAAGGTGATCACACAAGCAACACTCACAAGTGGTGTTAGATGAAATTGCTCATACTAATCCTGATGTGTGCGGTAATTGGGAAGCTTCACAAATATGCTGCCAAAGAAATTAAATGGAGATCTCCAATAGAACTCGCAGAGGATCATCATCATAGAATGAAAACATGTTAACTGAAATTGCTATATGCCAGCAAGGTGTTAAATTCCATTTAATTACTGAGACTGCTCCGATTATTGATCTATTATGCTTGATCCGTTAGCATCAGAATCGCCATCATTCTAGAAGGATGACACAAAATTGAAGCCAGCTCCAAAGGGAAATTTAGTGATTCAATGATTCAATGTATGTTTGGCTCGAAAATGTTTTTGAGAACATATTTGTTATCTTCCACACTTGTCAAGGCTAGTCAATAACCTAAGATCAAGCATGGATTGAAAATTAGCAGATGGTTGATATTTTGCTTCCAGTTGTGGAGTTCTCTAAAGATTGGGTCAAGAACTTATTCCTGATTTGAAGCATCGATTCAGCATCCCCAACAGTCTGTTCCATATTGTTAGGCAACCAAATCACAAATGGAAGAGGATCACCACTCAGTTAAATTTATCCAGATTTTTAAGACATTGATCAGTTAATAAAGATTATGTGGCAGTCAAGCCAAGGTTACTTGGGAGCGGGGAGCAGGAGCGGGAGCGGGGAGCGGGGAGCGGGAGCGAAGCGAAAAGCGAAAATTTCAAAAGCTCCCGTTTTGGGAGCGTTCCGGGAGCGTTTTTTATATTGTATATATTTTGATGTATTTATATCTAAAAAACATGTAGGATGTTGAATTAGCTATAGAAAACATGGATTAAACCATATAACATCAATCATATAGTAGTTATAATTTATAACATTATCATCAAATGATCAACCATAACTACTTTTATACGAGCTTGGCAATGAAGGGAGGTACCATAACATTGTCATCAAATGATCAACCTAGTATAGGAGCTTTTAGTATTGGAGAGGTAGGGAGCGCCTTGGGATCGCCTTAGGAGCGTTTTGGGAGCGAGCTTCCGAAGGAAGCGAGCTTCGGGAGCGAGAGCGAGGGGGTGGGGATAGCTCCCACGCAACATAGAGTCAAGCATTTCATCGAAGAAGCAGAAAGATTCAGTGGCATTCGATCTCAACAACTCCTAGTCTTTTGCAGAAAAGTTGAAGATTTGTTCTATTTTGAGTTTGTTGATAGGATTTCATGCCTAATTATTAGTAACAGCTATGATCATGTAATTGCTATATATTTCATTAGTTTGTAATGTAACAACGGGAGGCAGAGTTCCAGCCGAGAGGGCTGAGGCAGGGGTCAGTATAGTTTGATACAGAAATTTGTAGGCCTGTATGTGGTCTTTATTTTCATATTGATCATAAATGAATGTTTTTTTGAAATGGATTATGATCTTTGAGCCTTTTCTATTTTAATTAATGAGGTGTATGCTGTCAATATTCTGTCTATGCATGGTCTTAACATTTCATGCTATGATTCTTTTGATTAGTATATAACTATGCCCTTATTCTAAGATAGAACCTGAACTTTTACATTCATAAAGTCATTCTCTGTCCATGTTTAAATACTGAAACCAATGTACTCCCTGTTACCTGATTATTGAGTTGTTTGATCTCTGTTATATATTCATCTACCACCAAAACTGATAGAGTTACTGTCTATGATTTAAAAATCGATCGAATCGGTTTGCTAACCGACCGATTCACCGGTTCATTACCTTTCCGGTTCAAACCGGTATGCAAACCGGATCGGAGCACCAGTTGGACCGATTTTTTACTTAAATCGGTCCGGTTAGCTAAACCGGTCCAGTTCAACCGATTTAAGTAAAAAATCGGTCCGGTTTGTTTCGGGCGGGGCCAACATAAAACAGTAATATTTTATTTTTATTTTTTTATATTTTAAAACTATAAAGTATAAACCTAAACTACGTATCTAACTACCCAACCCAACCCAACCTATTGCATTTGCACTTAGAAGTTAGCACTAGCAGCAACCGTGTGTGTGGGAGACTATCCGGAGCAGTGTGGAGTCATCGTGGACGCCGTGATCGTGGTCTGGACCTGTCTGTGCAGTGAGGACGATGGATGTGCAGTGGACCTCTACAGGAGACTCGGTTTAGTAAATAGGTAGATAATAATATTAGAATAATACAAAATATTATAATGTTTAGTAAATAGGTACAAATAAAAATTCTAAATTTGTAAACATTTATTTAGAAGTATTATGTTGTTTCAAATTTTAATTGAAAGAACAAGTTTCATTAAGTAGATTATGTATTTATATTTAAATTATAAATTAATTAAAAGTTAATATATAATAGATTGATAATTATAATTATTTTATGTATTTAAATGTTGTTTTTCTTAAAAAAAATTAAATATTTTATGTATTTTTGAGCAAACCGATTCATTAAATTCAAATTGACCGATTTATGACCGATTCATTACCGATTCCGATTCCGATTCCGAGTTGACCCTCGACCGATTTCGAGTCCGATTTCGATTTTTCAAACTTTGGTTACTGTTTAGTTAACTTATATCTATATTTAAGATCTCCTTAAGCTTGACCTTAGCAGTCAGGGTTCAACTTTAGGGATAACAGGAAGTATCATGAACATTCTGAAGAACTCAAAGATTTCAAAGGAACAAAAGGACTAAGAGAGACTTCTCATCCTTTGAATGTTTTACTTGTCACAAGATGGGACACATTGCAAGAAATTGTCCCCTTAAAGTTGAACAATTCAAGAAGAGAAACAAAAGATTTCATGCCCATGCAATCGAAGATGATGAACATGATGATGAAAAGAAGGCCAGAGAAGATGAATATTCCTGTGAAGAATATGTCTTAATTTCAACCCTTACTGGTTCAGTTTCTCATGTGGACAGTGGAGCCTCCAAGCATATGACAAGTTACAAATATTCTCTCTCACATCTTGTGCAGAAAGATTCTCAACACAAAGTGAAGCTTGGAGACGATTACCAATACCCTATCAAAGGGATGGGAGAAGCCTCTTACAAGTTGGATTCTGGAAAGTCCATGAAGATGAAGGAAGTCCTATATGTCCTAGGTTTGAAAAAGAATCTCTTTTCTATCTCAGCTTTAGATAAGAAAGGTCCCAAAGTTTCTTTTGTAGATGGTGAAGTCCTCATGTGTCCAAAAAGGAAGACAATAGTGTTAATTTTTGGTAGAATTAGGGTTTTATGGCAAAGAATAAAAATTAATATACTTTAATGCAAAAATTACAGTTAATAAACAAGTACTAAAACTAAATAGTACAGTATAATAGTAACTTCTGTTATCACCTATTTTGTACAATAGTTGAACCTCCATTGAGCCGCCGGTGTTGGAACACCATCAGTGTTCACTTCCAGAGTATCAGGGGTTCAGATTGCAATAATTAGCCAATTTTGGCTAGCTAGTTTTATTTTTCAATCAAAATGACCATGGCCCCACAAGGTTTGTAATAAGTGTGCTAGTAGGATTTTTTGAGTGGCTCGGTCCCCCATGACTTGGTTATGCAACTAAGGCATTCCAGGGAGTTTTTTCCCTTGTCAATTATGCTTTTCCTGTAGCCGAGTAATAATCGATGAGGTTTTCTCCCGCTTCCTCCAAAGCTGGAATGCCTGATTTTGAAAATTTGAGCCTTGGGGGGTTATTAGAGTCCAACTAATGTGTATAAGCCTACTAGACACCATGTATGTCTTAGATGGTCATTTTATAGGGTCCTCGTCCAATAAAAACACTATCCGACAAAATTTTACCGGACACATTGGATTGAGTTTTTAATATTTTTATTTTTTTTAATTATTTTTCCAAATATTTAATTGGAAAAATCAAATTTGTAATATGTCAGTCATCTGGGGTTTGTTTGAAGGCTTGATTCATAAGCCAAAAATCATTCATGACCCCCGGACCAGCTTATCCTAAGTTTCAGATGTCAATTCAGCCTCATAATTAATAATTTCTCAAAAACCAATAAAAGAGAAATTATTGATTAAAAATATAAAAAATGAATATTTTGGAGATAATCCAAATCTCTCCAAAATAATCCAAAAAGAATAAAATAAAAGGTTAAATGGCATGGCAAAGGGCATTCATGATGATTCCAATCAACTCCACTCAGCTTCAGTTAACTATCCAGTCAGCACAAGTCAAACTCCAATGGGTAATTCGCCCTCCTTCATGCAAAAGTCGATTTAGTTGATGTGGCAAGTAATAAATGGTTTGTTGGGAGTGCATTTACTCCATGGTAGGCGCCCTCCTTGAATAGCGGCCACATCACTTGCATTGGCTCCCTTTGAGGCGAGTTAGCATTCATTGTGACTTGAAATGAGATCTTCCATAAGGGCTCACGTATATCTCCTTGTGGGCTCACGTATTACACTTGGCATTTTATAAATGGTATGGTGATACTTCCAAGAAGGGATGGGGGGCGCCTTGCCTAGGTGGAGGCCACCTCCCCACCCTCAACCACCACTAACTCGAGTTCATGTGATAGATTGGCACTCCAAGCCAGGTTTTGATTGGATCATGATTGAGATTTCGAATTTTAGACATGTGCCATTGGCTTCCTTCAAGCCAATTCGAATTTACTCCTGGGATAGCTTGTATTTTGTATAAAAGGATGGCATTGCCTCCTTATTTGAGATGGAGAATTGGGCATAGAAACTCTGCTAAAATTGTAATCAGTCTTTCATTGAATAAAGATTTTCGACTTTGGAGGTCTATGTGATTGTTTCTTCATTGGTGGATGTGTCTATTATGAGGTGATATCTTTCCTTGCTTTCAAATTGTTTCTTATGTGTTGGATCAAATAACTAGCTTTAGAGGTCTATTGTTAGAACATAAAATTTTCCATTTGCAGTTGTCAAGTTGGATTATTATGCAAAGCTTGTTGTAATCTAGATGAATACAAGTACTCAATTATATGAAGTATTGATCTTGATTTAATATTCCTAGCATACTAGTTATTTTGTTTGATCTCACTGGCTTTCAAGTTGATTGTCTCAACAGATCTTGCTCTTTGGAGAAGGGTGTGAGCTCAGTTGCATCGATCTCATCTCCATCATCATAAGAACCTTCTAACGTTGTTGTCTTTCAGGATCTACAGAGTTGGGCTTGTTCCAAGAAGAAAAACACAAGGAGATCTTACTCCAAAGCTCCATCTTCAATTCAAATCTATCTTTCTTTCTGGTTACTTGGTTACCTTTTTGAATAGTGGATCTTCAAGTTTTATCATTCCCATACTCTTATTTGTCTTCTTTTTGTTAAGTTTTGGCTTGAGATAGTACCTTGCCACATTATTTTGTGGCTACTTCTCTATCCCCACTAGCATCCTTGCGGACATCCAGCTAGCCGGAAGGTTTTCGGGACTAGTGTTCTAGTGGTCACCTTGTTCCAAGGTTTGACCCTACTTGGTTTGCTAGCCCTTTTCCCCTTCAAAAACCCTCCTAGCTTTGCTCTCATCTCCCTCCTTCTCTAAGCTTTTGTCCCACCTCAAAAGGGGCTTCTTCCAAGCCTCTTTTCCTTCTCGTCTCCCCTCCTTTTGATCCTTTTCCTTACCTTTTGTTTCTTCCAAGCTAAACCCTCCTCCTTGCCTTCGTTTCCTTGCCCTTCCTTTTGGTTTTTGCCTCTCCAAAAACTCTCTAGCCTCCTTTCGTCCATTTTCCTCTCGTAGATCTCTTTCCCCATTCCTTTCCTTTCATTTTTCCTTTGCTTCATCCCTCATCTCCCTTTCGTTTTCTCCTTTTTCCCTTGACTAGCTTTTGGCCTTCATCTTGCTCTCGTCCCTCTTCAAGCATCTTTCCTTTCGTCCCTCCTTAAGCACTACAAAAAAGTTCATAAAAACAACAAAACTTTGTTTTTGGTTAAGCCTTGTTTGCATTGCACTTTTAGTATTAGATCCCTCGTTTCCTAAGTTAAAGTTTTATTAGCTTTCATTGATAGATCTTAGTTAAGTTTTGCATCTAGTTGACTTGTTAGTTTCAATTTGTTTTATTTGACTAATGCTAATGGGTTATTGAGTTCATCATTGTGATAGGTATTTGAGAAAGAGAAACTCAAGAAATCTTGAAGCAAGAAGAAGAGAAAAAGGTCTAAACCAGAAGAACATCAAAAAACCAAAAGGATGATCCAAACCAAGAAATCATTAATCATTATCCTTTGTAATAGCTCTTAAGAGCTTGTTTCAAGTATTTTCCAAGTTTATTTCTCTCAAAGTCCTTCCAAGGGTTTTAATCCCAAAGGCATTTGTACTCTTATAATAAAGTTTGCAAGTGGGGTTTTTGAGCCCCCACACTCACTTCCCCCATTTGGGGAAGTCTTGTAGCCTTCTTTGCTTGGTTGAGTTGTTACTTAGTTTCCCTTTTTGCTCTTAGATCACTAATTGCTAGATTAGTTCATTTTTTTGGCATCTTTAGTTGCTAGTTGTTTACTATTTTATCAAAAAGTTTCATTTTTCAAGTAATACAATTGCTTAAGTTAGAAATATCTTGAATCTCACCAATAGTGGATCAAGAGTGCTCTCTGTCGGAGAGTTCCTTTTATTTCATTTTTACTTACCCCCATGCTCTCCCAAGTACGGTCTTTGACCTGAAAGAGATTCTTGGGTAGATTAGACTTTATTTCCAGTACAGTTATTTAATTCCATGCATCATAAGCCTCTTGAACATTGTCATAAGACGAAGTCAAGAGCGCTCTCTGTCGGAGAGTTTTTCCTTGTGTTCTTAATAAAAACTTCAAACACACATCCACCTTTCTAAAATTTATTTCGTTGCTTTCCATCACCAAGTATGCTCTGCCAACCCTAAAAAGTTGGATTATTACTCAGAACGGTGATTGGATTTGATTAATCTCACCAGTGATAACCATAATAAAATCTTCACCCCCATAACCAACGAATCGGCGTTGTTTCGAGAAATACTCAGGTAGTGGGCAAATTCTTACTGGTGGTGCCGGAAATCACCGTTGTCATAGAGTTCTAGCTTGCTGGTTAAGTCCCCTGGACACCTAGCATAGAATACTGGACAGTTCGTCAGGTCACCAAGGGGAGCCACTGAAGGTATATTTTTCCGGTTGGACTCATACCTTGCTTTCTTAGCCTTAATAATCGAGATCACTAAAACTCATAAAATCAACCAAGATAATTTGCACAACATTCTCACCAACATTATTCTGAGAATTGTATCTTCAACATCCCCAAGCACTTCGTATATTTGACTCCATTTGGCACTGGTCTTTTTGAACTTTTATGCATCGCCATTAATCTGGGCCATTTGTCCATTGGAATTTGACTAAGTCATTTATCTGTGGATGCTATCTTATTTCACAAGTCTTCATTGTATTGTTTATCTCTAAATCTTGTGTCTTGTGATCGCAACGTGGATTGCTTTTTATCTTGTGTTTATCTCACTTTTATAAACTGTGATCTCATTATAAAACTCCTAAAAAACACCCATCCGCATCCGCAACACCTTAAAACACTTTAAAACACAAGATCCATAGAACACTCTTTGTTAGGGACAACCCCCCTTGGCTTCGTTAGGATTTTGCCTAAACGGAGGAGCTAGGATTCAGGTGATAGTACCTAGCTCATTGCTTGCCCCCAAGGCCACACCTCTCCCACTTGTAGTGAGGAGACAGCTTTAGAAAGATTTATGTTGCTGGTGTGCATCTCAGCAGACAACAACTTCAACAAAACATAATTTTCATCTCTTTCGACTTTTCAGCTTTAACACTACCAAATGGGTCACTGTGTTAAAGTAATCTTCAGTAACATGCAATCACTAACAGTAGTATAACTTGACACAGTGTGCATTAACAGTAACATAAATAAAGAAGACAAGTTTAGGATACTTACTTGGGGTGTGGGACCCTTCCTGTTTTATACTCAGACATTTTACTTTCAGAATTATTTGATCCTCTCAAAGGCCAGTCAACAGTAGGAACAAGCAGACCCTGACTTAGAGGTTAAGTACAAATCAAAGAGAGAGAGAGATGACAAGGATGGGATATAGTCAAACAGGGATGATCAATCACAGTCAAAAACACAGTTCAAGACTCGGCACAATAAGTCTGGACCCCAAGCAAAAGAATCACAGTTAAACTTCAATGCATAGATCAAGTCTTAATAATATAGATTTGGTCAAAACATGTCACAGTAGTAGATCTGATCAAATGCAGGTCTTAACATAAATGAGTAATCAAGGCTCAGACGAAACTAATCATACACCCTGCGGCCTCCTCAAATGAGCTTTCAACAAGCAGATTTAGATTAAAGAGGCTCACGGCCTCCACAGGTGCTCACACAGCAGACTATATCAGATCTAAGGGCCTCATGGTAGACCTCAACAAAACCCCAAAAACCTCATGGATAGCAGACCGAGCCCACAAACAGTAGATCTGAACTTAACCAGCAGATCTGAGCTCAATTAAACCCTCGGCTGAGGTAGACCAGGGCTTCCAAGGCTCACGGTTCAATCACAAAGGTCAGATCAGACCCCAACAAGTCTTCAACTAGCAAAGTAGGGTCACGGTTGTCCTCAATATGCTCACAGGTTAGCAGACCAGTCATCAGAAGGCTCACGATTCAGTCAGCCATGGCAGCAGTAAGCTCTTAAACAAACCCTAGCTAAAAAGGAGGCTTGACGTCAACCTATAGTGATCAATTTTAGATCAAATCTGATGTAGTGTGATGAAGGTAGTCTTCAACAGGAGGGCGGCCCTAAACAATTGAGAAATCAGCAGCAATAAATTCCTTAAAACCCTTTACGTTAGGCAGCAGAAAACAAAGCTTGGAGAAGATGATGAGATGATATCAAATGAGGAGAATAGGACTTCAAGAAATAGGATCTTAAACTTCTAGAAAGATCATTAAATTAAATCTTTGGGGTTCCACATAATTAGGAGGGTACCTTAAAAATAAAAATCACAAAAATATAAAATATAATTAAAAGTGACTTGGGTGGGTACCAACATTTTAGGGTCAAAACAATAAAGTCACTTTTAATGACATAAAATATAAATAGGGTGACATTAGGTGGGTACTAGGGTCATTTAAATAATCAGGCGAGGGTACAATGACCCAACATAAGATAAGTGTGGGTACATGACCCATAACCCCTAGGACCAATGGTATACCACAAAGTGGACAAATAACCATAGTACCCATAGGACCAAAAACATCAAAATGGTACAAATCAAAAAACAACTCAAGGTGGGTAAATGACCCTATTAACCACAAGTCAAAGACAAGGTACCACAAGACCAATAAACAACAAGGTGTAAAGACCCAAAGTAAATCAACCATGGTAGGGAAGGTACAACCAGTCATCTCTCTCTCAAATGTACAAATTCTCCATATAACTAGAAATTTCATCATCATTGTATAAGGAAGGGTCCACACTGGATGATGTGATCATGTGGTCCTCCAAACTGCTCCTTGGGTCAAGTGCTAGTGACTCCATCAAGGGGTGGCCAGTCCCTTGAGAAGACCACCTAGCTCAACCATCTCGAAGACCTAAGAGAAGAGAACATCACACATCATCATCTTGGTAACTAACCAAGAACCTCCATTCTCAAGGAATGGATCTCATCCCAAATATGAGCTTCAGTCCTAGACTGAGTCAAGTTGATCAACCACCTGGTCTTTGACTAGGTTCTTCAGCCCCAGGTTGAAGATTGACCGAAGTCAACATCTTGGTAACTGACCAAGTGCCTCCATTCGTAAAGAATGGCTCTCAGCCCTAGGATGAGCTTTCAGTCCTAGACTGAATGTTGATCAACCACTTGCAGGACCTACTTGGTCCTTGACCAAGAATCTGCCTAGTCCTAGACCAGGACGTCTCTGTCTCAACATGCAGGATCTGCTTGGTCCTCGTGACCAAGAGACTGTCTAGTCCTAGACCAGAATACCCTAGAGACAAATAGGGGCCCTAGCCACATGCTAGGGACTTTTCCATGGCATCAATTTGCTTGGTCCCCGACCAAGAACCCCAAGAGACAACTGGGGGGCCTAGGGTACCTTCTAGGGTCTTACTCTATACGCTGCCTGGTTAACATGACCAGGAACCCTAGTTAACTGAATAGGGTACCATCCTCTCTGAGAATGGGTCTCGCAGCTGCACTAAAAAATTAACAAATCGATGATGCAGTTGTGATTGGAGTTGAAGAAGGAGGACTCTACAAATTGAAGGGACATGCAGATTCAGCCTTAATAGTTAGTACCATGAGTCCTTGTGAGTTGTGGCATAGAAGACTCACTCATGTACATTACAAAGCATTACTAATAGTGAGCAATGTGGTGATAGGATTACCATAAATCCAGGTTGATCATGAAGGAATGTGCAAAGGATGTGCACAAGGAAAGAATACAAAGAATCCATTTCCAAGCAATGATAGTAAGGCGAAAGGCATCTTGGATATTATTCATTCAGACATTTGTGGACCAATGTCAACTACTTCTCTAAGCGGGTATGTTTATTATGCTTCTTTTATTGATGATTATTCCCGCAAAACGTGGATTTATTTCTTAAAGAATAAAGATGAAGTATTTGGAAATTTCAAGGAGTTTAAGGCTCTTGTGGAAAACCTCTCTGAAAAGAGGATCAAGACCTTAAGGTCAGATAATGGAGGAGAATTCACATCAAGTGAATTCAAAGATTAATGTAAAGAAGCTGGGATTAAGAGGGAGATTACCATTCCCTATAATCCCCAACAAAATGATGTGGTTGAAAGAAAGAATAGATCTATCATGGAAACAGTAAAAGCCATGATCCATGATCAAGATCTTCCTATGCACTTATGGGCCAAAGCAACTAGAACCGTAGTCTATGTGCAGAACAGAATCTCTCACAGTGCTCCTGGAAACAAGACTCCAAAAGAGATGTTTCCTGGTGAGAAGCTTGAAGTCAGTCACCTAAAAATATTTGTTTGTCCAGTATTCATACATATTCCCAAGGAGAAGATATCAAAGTTGGACCCTTCAGGAAAGAAGGGGATATTTGTGGGTTACAGTGAGCAATCAAAGGCTTACCGAATCTACATCCCAAGATATCGTCAGATTGAACTCAGCAGAGATATTACATTTGATGAGGATGCATCTTTTAGCAAGTCTAGAAAGAATCATGAGAATGAGGAGGAGCACGAAGGTCCTAGAGTTACAGAAACTAACAACACACCAGTCATAAATGTTGAAGAAGAGCATGTACTAGAGGATCATGACATGACAGAACCTCAAAGACCTAAGGAGTCACCTCATGAGATGATTTCATGGAAAAGAAGACCAGCTTGGGTACGAGAAATAACTCAAGATGCAGAAAAGTATGGTGCTCCAGAAGGTACATGCAGAGAAAGAAAGAAGCCAAGGCGATACTCTAGTTATGTAGCTTTGATGTGTAACCTTGTTAATGAAGAACCTACATGTTTTGAAGAAGCAGCAAAGAAGAATGAATGGTTGGATGCCATGGTTGAAGAATACCAGTCCATCATAAAGAATGATGTTTGGGATGTGGTACCGAGACCGAAAGACAAGTCAATAGTATCTTCAAAGTGGATTTTCAAAACAAAGCATTCAGCAGATGGGAGTATTGAAAAATACAAGGCAAGATTTGTAGCTTGGGGGTTCTCTCAAAAAGAAGGAATTGATTATGAGGAGACTTTTGCTCCTGTGGCTAGATACTCTTCAATCAGAACCGTCCTTGCTTTGGCAGCTAAGATGAAATGGAAGTTACACCAGATGGACGTAAAGACAGCTTTTCTGAATGGTAAGATAGAAGAGGAAGTGTACATCGAACAACCGGAAGGTTTTGAAATAGATGACAAGAAGACACGTGTGTAAACTGAAGAAGGCATTGTATGGATTGAAACAAGCACCCAGAGCATGGTATGGAAAAATTGATGGTTTCCTAATGAGCTTGGTGTGGATTCCAATAGTAAAGCAAATTCCAACCTTTATTATAAGGTTGTAGATGGTGAAGCCATGATATTATTATTATATGTGGATGATCTATTCTTGACAGGTGAAGATAAGCCCATCAGTGAATGTATGAAGAAGCTTGCTTCAGAATTTGAGATGAAAGACCTTGGTATGATGCATTACTTTTTAGGTCTTGAGGTATGGCAGTGTCCAGACGAGATTTTCCTAAATCAAGGAAAATATACTGTTGAGATCCTAAAGAGATTTGGGATGATGGATTGTAAGGCTATGACTACGCCAATGACAACAAACTTGAAGCTCTTAAATGATGCTTCATCAGATGCAGTGGATGTTACATTGTACAGACAGATCATTGGCTCGTTAATGTATTTAACAAATACAAGACTAGATATATGTTTTGTTATGAACACCTTGAGTCAGTATATGGTGGAGCCTAGACGTGTTCACTTGGTTGCAGCAAAACATGTGAAGAGGTACCTAAAGGATACATTGGATTGTGGTCTCAGATATGTATCAGATAGTGAGATCAAATTGCATGGTTATACAGATTCAGATTGGGCAGGAGGTGTCGAAGACAAAAAAAGCACTTCAGGATGTTGTTTCAATGTGGGATCAGGTATGATCTCATGGCTCAGTAGAAAGCAAACCAGTGTTGCTCTCAGTATGGCAGAAGCTGAATACATTGCAGCGTGTTCAGCTTGTAGTGAAGTAGTTTGGCTTCGCAAGATGTTGGCAGGATTGTTTGATAACGAGATAGATGTGACTGATATCCTTTGTGATAATCAGAGTTGTATCAAGATGTCAGAAAACCCGGTGTTCCATGATAAATCGAAGCATATCGAAATCAAGTATCACTACATTTGGGATATGGTGCAGAAGGGAGTTGTAAAGCTCAAGTATGTTCCTACAGAGGAACAAGTTGTTGATGTGTTAAATAAGCCTCTGTCTCAAGTAAAGTTTGAATATTTTCAAGACAAGCTTGGTGTGGTCCAAAAGGACCTCCCTCGAAAGAGGGAGTGATGATGATGATGTGGTTTCCTGGAGCCGTGGTGTGGCAGCTCAGTCTAGGATTGGTATGTCAATCTGACAAGGCCTGTTTGATCCCAAAAGGGTGTGTCAACCTGGCAAGGCCTGTTTGATCCTAGGGGGATTGGTATGTCTGACTAGGCTTGTTTGGTCCGAAAGGATTAGCAAGTCAGACAAGGCCTGATTGGTACCCAGGTAGATCGGTATGTCTGACTGGGATTGTTTGGTCCGAAAGGATTAGCAAGTCAAACAAGGCATGTTTGATCTACCAAAGTGCCCAGTATAGAGCAATTCCAGATGTACATTGATGTTATTCTAGCATTCATATGTTGATGATGATGTTGTTCCAGGCTTCCAGCATTCATATGTTGATGTTGATGATGTCCCAACAGTGCCTTGTTGATGATGACGATGATGTTGATGGTGTCCCAGCAGTTATGTGCTAATGATGATGTTGATGATGATGTTCTAGCAGTTCTATATTGATGATGATGACGATGCTACAAATATATGATGTTTCAAAACTTCCTATGACATACAGAGATTCACCAGTCAGTTGTACAGTTGTTGATGTTGATGTCTGTAGAATACCTTCCTAGTTAAGAGGGAGTGTTAAAGAAATGTAACTTCGGAAGATATTATAATTGTATTTGTTTATTATATTATTATTCCTCCTTCGGGAGATGTCATTGATGTAATTAGTCATGTAAGAGTCATTGAAAGAGTCAATGTAAACCCTCCTTTGTAAGTCGGTTCAATAGTACCTTTAAGAATTGTATTAAATATATTCTTGAGTCTCCCTAAGTGAAGTCAGCCCTGTTAGGGTAAAAGGACACCCAACAGAAGAATATAAATAGAGAGGTCGAGTTCCTCATTTGGATCATTCATTCACTCACTCAAGTTCACAAGAGAGAGAGAGAGAAGAAGTTCGTTGGAGAAGAGAAGTTGCTATTTTGTCTTGGGGTTTTACATTGTCTTGGTGAATTCTATATTGAGGAAGTTTTGCGGAGTTTTCTCCCTTGTGGTTTCCCTGAGTAAAATCTTGTGTTCTTTGTGTTGTTGTGCTTGTCTTTCTTTCAGTGATCCTATTGTTGTAAATGATTTAAAGTTATCATGCTAATCAATTAAAAACTTAACAGTCTTTGCTCCCATCCAATCCGAGAAGCAAGCAAAAATTTCAGTCGTGTGGAGTTCATCTTTGCAACAGGGACAAAGGTTTCAATGTAGTCGATGCCTTCTTGTTGAGAGAAGCCCTTGGCTACCATTCAAGCCTTGTGACGTTCAACAACACCTTCTGAGGTAAACTTGGTCTTGTAGACCCATCAACACTTCACAACATTCTTTCCATGTGGTCGAGGAATTAAATCCCAAGTCCGATTTTTCAAAAAGGTATCAATTCCATCAAACATAGCATTCTCCCATTCAGGTTGTGCCTAAGCATTAGCATAGGTGTTAGTATCACAAGTTTCGAGAACATGAGCAATCAAGGAAACGCTTCCATCTTGTTTCTGACTACAGGTGCCGACCAATATTAGCATCACCAACATCAGGTCCAACAGCTTCAATAGTCTTAGCAACCTACCAATGTAAACAAGTCGTCGATGAACCATGTCGATTGGTTTCATGAGTTTGTGCTTGCAGATCGTTAGTCGATGTAGATCGACTACCAGTCGACTCAAGAACAAAGGTCGACTGTCTGGTCAAAACTTAAAAGGAAGGTACAACCAATCCATATTCTTCAAGAATATCCAAAGGATCACTGTGTAATAAGCCAAAGAAAGAGTCAATAAATTAATACCTGAAGTCTTCCCATCAAAGATCACAATCCTGCTCAAGATAATCTATTGTTTGACGGGGTCAAACAGTCGATAGGATTTTGATTCATCAGAATATCCCATCATGATGCAAGCATGACTCTTTGCATCCAATTTCTTCCTACAGTTGTCACTGATATGTGCCCAAGCAACACATCCAAAGGTTCTGAGGTGTCCGTCAGAAGGTTTTCTTCCTCGCCACTTCTCAACTAGACTCATGTCGCTGACAACTCTAATCGAAACAAGGTTCAGGAGATAGTTTGAGCAGTAAATAGCTTATGCCCAAAATTTTGTCGACAGGTCTTTGGCCTGCAATAGACATCGAGCCATTTCTACCAAAGTCTTATTCTTCCTTTCTACCACTCCATTTTGCTGAGGAGTGTGAGGAACAGATCTCTACCAAGAGATACCATTATGTGCTAGGTAATCTTCAAACTATTGACTCACATATTCTCCACCATTACCTGATCTTAAACATTTAACAGTTCGACCACATTGCTTCTCAGCCAATGCCCTAAATTCCTTGAATCTTTCAAAGACATGACTCTTATTTTTCAAGAAATAGACCCATGTAAATCTGGCGAAATCATCAATAAAAGTTAAAATATACTCCACACCTGCTAATGAGGGTTTGTTCATGAAACAAAGATCACTGTGAATAAGTTCCAGTCGGTCCTATGCTCACCATGCTTTCTCTAAATCAAAAGGTGCCTAATGATGCTTTCCAAGCATGCACCCTCTACAAAATCCATCAGGTGGAACGTTCTTTGGGAGAACAATAACAATATTCTTTGTCACCATCATCTTCAAACTTCGAAAGTTCAGATATCCAAGTCGCTCATGCCAAATTCGACTTCGGTCGTTGGTCTGAGCAACAGGAGTAGTTAGTCTAGTTGGTCTAGAATCATGCCTAAGAGAGTCGCAAAACTTATAGTCCATCTTTAGGATCTAGATAGCATGTAGCAACAAATGTCCTCCCATTCCTCAGATCCTTTGTGATAAAACGATCTGACCAAAACTCAATAGTCTTTCCAGTTTGTGTAAGTTGAGCAATCGTCAGAAAATTCGCACTCAAACTAGGCACATGACAGACATTCGAGATTCTACCATGTCGACATTCAACATCTCTGCTTCCAACGACTGTGAGGGCATAATCATCAACAACATAAATTTTTTGTTCCGAAGCTCCAATTTAAGGAAGAGAACAAAGAAGCATCCTTAGCCATATGATGAGTACAACCAGAATCGACTATCCACTCAGTGTGAGTGGTGTGGGCATGTAATGCATGGGAAGTGCTGACAGAAAAGGTGAAATTATATGCAAGACGGTTGGTTGAAAGGACAGCCAACGAATCTTCTTCAAGATGCTTGACCTTTTCTTCCAAATCCTTTGTCTTCTTCCAGCAGGTTTTCTCTACGTGTCCCACCTTTCCATGATAGTGACAAGATCTCTTCTTTCGATTCTTCTTGGTCGATGCTAACTCGTTAATCTTTCCTTTAGTAGGTTGGTCGATACACTCCTATTATTTAATTGGGGTGTCTAGTCGACCCTGTTCTTTATAATTTTGCTTGACCTTGCCTTTGAGAAAGTGAGCCTGGTGTTTTCTACCAAGCTTCCCTTCATCAAGCAACTTTTGTTAATCCTTGATCAATAAATCACAAAAAGTATTAAATAAAAAGTCCTTACAGTCTTCCTTGCGTGACATCTAATTGGTGCGAAATGTGGAGCAGAACACATCATAGGTTGTCTTCAAATTCATTAGGACCAGTTCAATGAGTTGTCCATCCTTCTTTGATAAAATATTCCCACATTCGCCCAATTTCAACTATAGTTCTTTAATACAAGCCAAATAGTCCTCCATCCTTTCAAAGGAATGGGGTTCTAGAGAGATCAACTCTTTCCCTATCTGCATCACTTGAATTTGATTAACCTTATCAAATAGCGACTTCAACTTATTCCAAACAGAATGAGGACAGTGGATCCCACTTGTATGAAAGCGAATCTCCCTTTAAATGTAGGTCATGATGACCCCAACAGCTTCATCCTTATTTTTGTCGATGACAAACTTAGTGGCTTAGCCTACTCGTCCGTCGAATCCGGAATAGTAGTCTTGGTATACTGCTAGAGTCCCTTGCTCTTTAGTAACATTTCCATGTCAAGAACCCAGATTGCATAGTTATGGCCATTCAAAATAATAGGTTCTATCTTGGAAGCCATCCTTCTGATATCTTATAGATTTGATCCAAGTTCAAAGGTATCCGTCAACAAATATTCAACCCAGAGTTGATCAACCCTAGATCCGACTCAACACGATTTGAGGACAACAGGCTAGGTCAAAACCAATAGCTCTAATACCATGTTGGGAAATCCTTTGAACAATAGAACAGATGACAAAAAATATTAGAAGGGATAATGATATTGCAAGAACAGAGGTGGTGTCGACAAACACCATTTACAGCACTTATGCATAGTGCATTATGATCAGAACATCACAATGCATTATTAGCAAATCTAGTATAGTACTCAATGCAACCCATAGGGTCGTTATTTTATAGTCTCCAGATCTAACAAACTTCCTTGAATTGAGGGTGATCTGGTCCACAAGTAAGGATTGTTGGTTCTAATCTTTTCCTGAAAGACTGCAATGTTCCCTTGATTAGTCGGTTGTTCTAGTCGATCCAACCATCCAATCGAATGCCTTGTCGACCATCCCAGTCAATCAATCAATCGACCACTCAATCAAGCCTTCAGTCGACTGTTCTGCTAGTCAACTGTTGACTTTCGACTGACTATCTCCAAAGATCCAGAGGTGTGATGAACCTACATAACCTTTTGTTCCAACAAAAGGTATCGAAGATGGAGCAAGTCCACTCAAAGCAATGGACACCAACTCCATATCCTCCACCTATGTCCGTATGGTAGCTACTAGCTAGTTGATCTCTCAACTATGTGACCTTGATAAGGTAGCTCACCATTTTATCTATCTTACACATGCAAACAACAAAAAGCTTGTCCTTCAAGAGCATTTATCAATACAAGTACTTTGAAATAAACCAACCAAAGTATCAAACATACTTGGCGTCTCCTATGCAATGTGAGGATGAAGTGATCCTTCACCAAATCAAGCATGATTCACTTTGCCTTGGCCTCCTTGTTATAAGTGGCCAACATCATCGAATCAATAGGGGCAACTATCACTTTCTCAACATGTTCCCAAATCTCAACTTCCTCCATAAAGATTTGCAGCCTTAGCTACCAAGGTATGAAATTGGAAGCACCATCCACCCTATCATGCTCTCTAAGACCTAGAGTGATCATCCTACAAATCTAAAGCACACCTTAGAGCAAAAATCAGCAACAAATGAGTGGAACAATCCTTCGAGGGTTCAAGTGCTTCTCCCAAATGACTTATGGTTTCTCACCAAACAACATATAAATAGGTCAAGTACCACTACCAAATACAATCCAGCTGAAATATTTAACTCCCTCTTCACCTAGAGAGAAATCTCCATCAAAATAACTCCAATATCATGTAAAAATTTCAAGGATCTGTAGTTTATTGCAAATTCAGAAATTTGACCTCGCAAGGAGGTTTCCTAGATCTAGTCTCTGTGATCTTCAGTCTTAGGGATGATCTGAAATATTAATTTACAATAGAAAACAACAAACAATATTTCATCTCATTTCAACCCAACACACTAGGCAGCCCAAGAGAAAGGATACAAAACATATGCCAACAAGTTCTAGCTCTTAGGGCACACTTTTCCAAGTAGAAAGCAGATCTGATCACTTTAATTACAGCAGATTTACTACTAGCAGATTTACTGATTTACAGCAGTAAATATGCTCTATTATCTTCAAGATATATGTCAAATCACTTAACACTTTCAGCCCTATGTTATGTCAAATCAACAAAAACAACAAATGTTGGAAATTACCCAATCAATAAGACAATGCAAGCTTAAAATCAAATCTGCAACTATACAATTTTGGACAGGTGAAAACTTTACATACTCATGGCTTATCACAAGATGGTACAATTCTTCAAGCTCTCCAAAACCCTAGCTAAGAAAAACCAAATAAACACTAGCCGCCACCAAAGATCTCCAACAAGCAAGCATCAACACAAGCAAGTCCTCCTTGGCTTCAACATGTCTCCCATAAGTGTAAGGTGTTTCCATCTCTTCTCCTCTTCAACAAGCATACATGTAGCACTAGGGCTTCCTTCTGCCACAAAACCCTAGTCTTCTTCTCTCACAAGAGCTAAAAGAACAATGCTTATTCTCCTCTAGGGTTCTATCAAACCCTAGTCTTCTTTAACTCCTTAGGGTGAAACCTTAACCCTAGGATTTCCCTATAATTGTCCAAGCACCCTAGAGCTACAAGACAAAGAGAGAATACAATAAAGAAGAGTACAAAGAGAGAGAGAGGTGCACTCCACTCCTCACATCTCTATTACAAGAGAGTGATGAATGAATGAATAGAAAAGGCACTCTCCTTCTATTTATGAAGATAAGTGAGACCAACAATGTCAAGTGGAGCTAATGCACTACAAGCAATCTACTCTACACAAGTAGGCCCGTGCATGTGAAGCACTACACTCAAAAAGGACACATATCAAGATCCAAGGTGATGTCATCAACAAGCAAGGATCCAAAGCATGAACACTCCATGAGATGTGTTCAATGCTCCTCCTCCACAAGCCTCCAAAGCTCTCCTAAG
Source organism: Larix kaempferi (assembly GCA_027924585.1). Classification (NCBI taxonomy): domain Eukaryota; kingdom Viridiplantae; phylum Streptophyta; class Pinopsida; order Pinales; family Pinaceae; genus Larix; species Larix kaempferi. The sequence continues at coordinate 4,291,374 of BSBM01000410.1, forward strand.
CCATGAACTCTTCCGAGTCCACTCCACAGATATGATCAATCACTATATCAACCCAAGATAGCATAAGTCAAGTACAAGCCTCCATGCAACTGACCCAAGTGTGCCCATGCCATCTAGGGCTCAACGTCCTCCTCCAGAATGCCTAATGCTCCTCCAAAGCAAGGCATCCTCCAAGCAAGCAACCAACCTCCATGTGGCCAATATGAAGAATGTCACCAAGTTGTCTAAACTTTAAGGGTCTACAGTGCTCCAAGGAAGAAAGCCACGTAAGCATCCATACAAGGTCTAGCAATCCAAGAGCAAGTCACCTCCACATGTGCATGTCATCATAGAACAACCAAGGGTCATCCATACACCATGCATTCCACATCACATGAAGCACCCCCAAGCATGGTGTAAACACAACCAAGGGTCATCCATACACCATGCACTCCACATCACATGAAGCACCCCCAAGCATGGTGTAAACACTTTCGGAGTAACCATGAAGGCTAACATAAAGTGAGGTTGAACAAGACCTTATTGGGTTGAGCAAAGCTTAATAAGTGGGCCTTAGTGTTCCCAGACTTACTGAGTCCAAGTTTGAATCTGTTCTTTGAGGAAGCCGAATAAAAACAGCTCCTTTAATTTTAAGTGAGCACCAAGTCAGATTCACAAATTTTGACTTGTGAATATGCCTCAAACTCGCAATCCAAACGCAAGTCAGATTGAGCTGGCAAGACTGAATCATGAGTCTTGCAAGTCAGACTTGATCGTCTGCTTATAAAGACAACCTATTTTTCTTATTTTGTGACCCTATTTTACAGCAGACAACCAACAAACCTGTCAACTGTCCAGAATCCATAGTGTTTGCAGTATACAGCATCATCAGTTGGGCTGTGATTTAACAGTAGGCCGGTGGAAATCTATCACAACTAGGCCATGTTCGTCCTCAAAGCAACATGTGCCAGGAGTTTCTTACCTGCTCTGGCCAAAAATTGGGTAGTTCTTGTATACACCTACAACTGAGTTATTATTGAAAAATCGCATTATATGGACACTCTTTATTTTCATGGTACTGCAAATATACTTTTCCTGGAATTTTAGTATAGAGATTTTCCAAGTAACGCTTTCTCTTCATCCGAGCCCAGTCTGGTAATATCTAGGGAGAAGCTATAGTACTGAAAACATAAAGTAGTATAGAGATTTTCCAAGTAACGCTTTCTCTTCATCCGAGCCCAGTCTGGTAATTTCTAGGGAGAAGCTATAGTACTGAAAACATAAAGTAATCAGGGAGAAATGTGAACACACACATACTAACCTGCAACCTTCTAGACCACCAAGAGAAATATTCACTTGATAATATTCAAATAGAACTTTCTTAGGAAAAAAAGTCCACATTTCCTTAACTGAATGATCTACTAATTCACTGATGTTCATTATGAAAAACAGAACATAGCATTTATTTGACCGGAAAATATACTAATTCCCTGGTTTTCGCTGAGATAAAAAAAAAACCCGAGTGTTCTTCCTAATTTTCCTCCATGTTTAATGCCATAAAAAGCATTATGGAATGCACTAACCATCCTGACAAATGCCGCGGTAAACCATAGTCCCGGTAATATATGAATCCGTCCTCCCTTTCGTTAAATTTCGCTCAATTTCGCTCAGTGCGTGCGTCGTGAGAATCGAACCAGTGACTTCCCGCGAAAATGTAAATTCAGAAGTCGCAAACTTTGAATTGAATTTTCACTGCTAACTTATGATGAGATCATAATAGTAAGGCTATTTCCAGGTAGCTAGACATCGAGATAAGATATATTTTGCATATGCTCCCTCTTGTTAATACCCATGTTATATAAAGCATAAACACTGAAAGTCAGAGATGCCAAATGATTGTATCGACTTGGTTGGTTGCATTATACAAATTACATACATTGCATTACAATCATATATATATATATATACTTTAATGGCAAAAGCAAAGGCAGGGCCTAACCTCAAGCAGCAATGGCCATCTCTCTCATACTTTAATGGCAAATGCAAAGGCAGGGCCTAACCTCAAGCAGCAATGGCCATCTCATCTATATATACATAATTTAAAGGCAAAATCAAAGGCAGAGCCTAACCTCATGCAGCAACGGCCATCTCATCACACTAGCTGAATTTGTAAACCCGAATCTAGCAATATACCATGGTTTCTCCATGCTCCAGCGTATGACATGCTTCAATCCAGATATCTTCTTGGCGTGGATATCGAGGAGGATACCAGAATATGAAAATTGAAACTTGGGTTTCTAGTCAATGCTGGAAGATCTGCCTCGTTTCATGCTTGCGCTAACCTTCCTTCAAATTCTTCGCTTCTTCGACGTCTCTTCTCCTTCTCCGGTTGTAGCTTCCAACGCTTGTTAAAAGGCATCATCTGTTGTTTGAAATTATGGATTCTGCGAGAATTAATTCAGGTTTAGTAGTCAGGTGTTTGTTCATATGTGTTTGTTCATATGGGAAAGAAGATGTCGTCAAGTGATAAAAAAAAAACAAAGATATATTCCGGTGTATGTGAGTTTAATTTTAAATTTTATATAAAATTTCAAACAAGTATAGATTTATTTTGAATCAAATTTAATGAAATGTAATTTTAATATTTTTACAATATAAATTTTAACTTATAATTCATAATAAGCCTTTAATTTACATTTAATTTTTATGCTTCATAATTAAGCCTATAATTCACATTTAATTTTTATTAAGTTTATGAATCATTTGTATAGGAAATGTTTAAGCTTGATATTGATAAAACTTAATAAAACTTTATAAATCATTTTTTTTTTAAACGGTTATATTTTATTTGGACTTAACACGGTTGGGTCGTAGCCTAATCAACCCTTTTTACAATTTGCCATTGTATAAAAGTACCTTTTCCATCTATTACAAAATTGATTAAAAGTACCTTTTCCATCTATTACAAAATTGATTAGAACCTGCCTTTCTACGAAATAGGAGACCAAAGTGAATCATCATCATTCTTGATCATCTCGGAATGAGCTAAGAGACAACCCTTATTGGCCATTGCATCTGCTTCCTTATTAAGACTCCGGAGAATATGGAAAAAGGAGATGGAGCTGAAATTTTGCAACAAATTACGAACCCTCTGCAAGATCTTATTGAGCACAGAGTTCTTAAAACTATCTTCTGTGATTAAGATTTTAATTAAGATTTCCGAGTCCCCAAAGATTTGAATGGCTTGGCCACCATTCCCATGGGCTAGCTGACAAGCTTTGAGCAGTCCTAAAATTTCAGCCTAGTTATTTGTGCTCTAACCAAGGCCCCAACTGAATGTGTCTTTACTATGACCGTCCAAACCGTAGATGATTCCTCCAGCTCCTGCTATCCCTGGATTTCCTTTAGATGCTCCATCAAAGAAAATCGTGACTTTACCCTGATTCTGCCACCACTGCTGGAATTCTGGTTCAGGACTCCGAAGTCGCCACGAAGGATTGCTGATAGGACGCGGATAATTCTTGTTCCTGGCTTGCTACAAGGGTACTCCAAGCTAGCCAATCTCTTCAGGAAGAAGCAGATTATCTTGTTTAGAGGGGCGATTATCCATTGTTTCTACTAGCAATGCTTTGGCTTTTGCAACCACCGTTGAGGGGGAACACTTGTTTTGAAATATACCTTCATTCCTTGCTAACCACACTTCCCAGCAAATGTATTTTGGGAGTGCTAGCCAAATTTTTGACCAAAGAGATTTGCTCTTAATCACGTGGGGGTATCGGTCTTTCCAGGTAGAAAATAAAATGACAATCATGCTCTGCGAAGGAATTTGAGCGTTGAGCCCCTGCAAAACCTGCTACCACACTTCCTGCGTGTAAGGGAAGTCATTGAATACATGGTCTATTGTTTCATGGGCCATACAACAGAGAGGACATCTGTGTGGCCCAATAATACCATGCTTAACTAAGTTCTCCCCTGTCAAAATTCTTTTGTGCATGAGTACCCAGCTAAAGAAATTAATTTTAGGGATGCTGAAGGGATCCCAGACATGCTTCCACAAAGCGGCAGTATGAGTCAGAGTATGATGCAGTTGAAGGACATCAAATCCACTGGCAGCTGTGTAAACTCCTGTTAGTCCCCATCCCCACTTGTCCCGAGCTCGAGAGTGCATCGGTGCTAGCCCAGAAAGCGCATCGAGCAGAGTGCGTTCTTGATTTTTCATCCATTCTGGAGGTCGTGGTAAATACTAGGCGTGCCAATTACCACCAAGATCCCATATAGAGATGTCTCCCAGTTTTAGAATGCCACGTTGAATGAGCCAGTCACATAACTCAGCAAAATCGGTTGACTTCCTGAGAGGTCGTTTTCCCATTATATTATCGTCCCACAGCCATATGTTCTTTCCATTGCCAGGAATTCGATAGAGGTGAGCTTTAAAGAACTCCCACCCTCAACTGCACAGCTTCCAGAGCGTGGTGCCTTTGTTGGATATGCCATCATCCATGCTAGACAAAGAAAGCCCATTCATATATTTTTTAATGAGCACTTGGATTACTAGATGTCTTTGGTTTAAGAAAAGTTGCCACAGAATCTTTCCTCCCATAGCCAAATTAGCAAGCCCCGGATCTCTTACCTAGAGTCCGCCTTCAAAGAAAGGTCGTTTCACAATGTCCCAACTGACAGGATGAAATTTTTTATGATTCCCCTTGCCTCCTTGCCACAAAAAATTCCGAATAAGCTTAGACATCTGTTCGGTGATCATTTTTGGATCCAGAATAAACGAAGCCTGATAAATGGGAAGAGATGAGATAACCGATTTGATGAGAGTGAGCTTTCCAGTGGTGGTGAGCCACTGTCCACCCCAGGTTGCCAATTTGGCTTTGATTTTGCTGAGGATTTCGAGCCATTGAGTCTCCTTCGTGCTGCCCAGGGTTAAAGGCAAACCTAAATATTTAATGGAATCCCACACTGCGTAACCCATGAAACCTAAGGAGCGGGCAATATGGAGGATGGTGGGTTTATCTACCTTCCAGCCATACACAACACTTTTTTTCTTATTAACAAGAGCTCTAGAGACTCTGCAGAAACTTTGGATAACTTCATTGAAATCCCTTGCTATTTTTACAGAGGCACCTCCCAATAGGAGAGAATCATCGACGAACAGGGCATGATTTAAAGGTTCTAACTCTTTCACCACTCGAATGCCTGGAACTGTCCCTGCTGACTTCTCTGTTGTCAACTTTCGGCTAAGAGAGTCTACCATCCAGATATACAGGAATGGGGACAAGGGGAAGCCTTTCCTAATGCCCCTCATGCCTTGGAAGTAATTGGCTAGCCTACCATTTACCAGGGGGGCAATCCAGGGCTTTCCTATACAAGCTTTGATTAGCCTTACAAATTCAGAACTAAATCCAAAAGATAGGAGAATTTGAAAGAGAAAGGAGTGTCTTACCCGGTTGAAGGCATTAGCCATATCAAGCTTTATAAGCATCCCTTGCTCTTGCCTTTGGTAGCTGGAATGGATGGTTTCCTGCACAAGAACCACATTATCCATAATATGTCTGCCTTTGACAAACCCACCTTGACTGGGAGAGATAATTTTTTCCAGCAGTGGCTTGATTATGTTCGCCGGAAGCTTGGACAGAATTTTATAAGAAACATTGCACAATGATATAGGCTTGAAACGCTCAAAAGTCCCAGGGTTTGATTCCTTGGGGATTAAGGCTAGGAAGGTAGAATTTGTGCTGCCTGCAACCTTGGATTTTTGAAGAAAGCCTTTGATCATCTGGTATAAGTCCAACTTGATTATGTCCCAGCAAATTCTGTAGAAATGAATGGAAAAGCCATCAAGCCCTGGTGCTTTGTCCAGCTCCATCGACCAAATAACATTGCAAATTTCAGTTTTAGAGAAGGGCTGCAAAAGACTAGAATTATCCTCCTCTTCAACCAGTCGGGGTATATGATTAAGAAAAGCTGAGAATTCCTCCTCAGATTCCATGCCTTCTCCAGTGAAGAGCTGCTGGAAATGGGAAGTTGCAGCCTCTTTTAAATGATCTAATTCTTTGTGAACAACACTGTCAGGAGATGTGATTTCATCTATGTGATTACGAGAAAGACGGGCTTTGAATTGGTTATGAAATAAGGTAGTATTTATGTCGCCCGACTTGAGCCAAAGGCTTCTGGACTTAATCCTCCAATGCTCTTCCTCCTGCCTGTAAGAGCGAAAGGTGGAAAGTTGGGCAGCTTGCTCATTTTGTATGTCTGAGAGGGTAATGTCTTTATTCTCTAGCTCAAATTGCAATTCTAACAGCTGATTGGTAGTTTGCTTTCGGTGACTAGAAGGAGAGATAGTGGGATTTTTTAACCATTTTTCAAGGCCACTTTGGTAGCTTTTAATTTATGTTCCCAAACAAAGTTGGGCGAGCCTATGACAAGAGTGCTCCAGGCATTCAAAACAGTGTTGACGAACCCTTCTCTTTTGGCCCAGAGGGGGATGAACCGGAAGGGGATGGGTCCCAGTTTTACTTGTTCCTCGAACTGTAATAAGATAGGATTGTGATCAAAAGTCAATTTTTGCAGGACTTTAGTGAAGATAATCGTTTTTTCTGCCAGAAAGGTACTTTGCAATAGGAATCTGTCCAACCGAGTTGAAATGTGTGACCCCCCAACTCTGTTATTTGACCAGGTGTAGAGCCCTTTTTTTGGTTTGAATTCCAACAAATCCCACTGTTGAATAAGGTCTTCAACAAATGGGAGAAAATGATCTCTGCTCGTGTTGCCTCCTCACTTCTCCTTAGGTTCAAAAACTAAATTGAAGTCTCTAGCAAGAATTAAATTCTTGGGAGAGTGCAGCTCTAAAAATTCAGACAGAGAACGCCAACAATCCTTCTTTTCTGCATACAGAATTGGAACATAAAGATTGACAAGAGCAAAGGTCATCTTACTTGTAGCATGACGAAGCTCGGTGAAGATCCAATGCTACGTCTTGAAGGAGCTTTCCAAGTGTATTTTGTTATCCTCCCATAAAGTAGCCAACCCTCCGGAGGAGCCCCTTGCACTTACTACTTTCCCGACATTTTTTTCCACTTCAAATTGCTGATCTCAAGAAGGGTTTCCCCTCCAATTTTAGTCTCTTGGAGCAAGAGGATCTCATGGTTTTTTATTTCAACAGATTATTTACAGCTTCGGCTTTTAAAGGATTCCCCAAGCCTCTGCAATTCCAAGAGACTAGACGCATTATTTACTAGCTAGTGAGGGAGCAGCTCCTCCCTTGGGAGGCCTGTTTCTAGTATTTTTGCCTATGGACATCTCGATCGTAGACTGACTTCCTTTCATTTTTTGCCTCTCAGCTTCTTCTGCCCGTGTCTCCCTATGAGATTTTCTCCCGACTCTTTTTGATGGCCTCTTAAAGGTCTCATCATCCGAGGATCCTGAAATCTTTGGAGACTTCTTCATTGCCATTTCTGCATAGGAGAGTGGGCTAGGTGCTCCTGTCGGGATTCCGGCTTGAATAGGGTCACTTTCTTCCAGATTTTTTTCTTCAGCAATATTTGTGGGCTGCTATTCCACCTCATTAACCACTGAAACTGGCTGGTCGTCTAGAGTACTAAGAGTCTCAAAAGGATTGTTAATTATCTCTGTTCTTGAAGGAGCTGAACTACCTTCACCTTGAAGTTGTCCAGAGGGAGGGACTTCACTCCCCATGGGTGCTCCTTTAACTTTTGATCTGTTATTCTGTTTTGCGGAGTTTGGTTTCTGGACCGTAGTCCATTGATCAACCTTCAATTTCTCTGCATCCTCATCTCCTTTCTTTTTGCAGTACTTGGCAAAGTGGCCATAACCATGGCAGTATCGGCATTTAAATGGCAGCTGCTCGTAATCAAGCTCTTCAATGTATGACAAATCGGCCACCGTGAGTTTAATTGCTTCAGGGAGTCCTACCTCCAAATCTACCTCTACACAAATTCGTGCGCAGGTATATCGATCCTTCCGCTTTGCACGATCTATTATTTGCCAAGCTTATTTCCAATGGCTTCTAGAGATTTGGGATTCCAGCAGTGCAGTGGCAAGTGAGGAAGGCGTACCCAAACTGGGACTGCTGAGAGCACATCTTGCGTCGGATCGAAGTCCGACGTCCATTTATTCAGATACAGCCCCTGAGGACCCATAAATAAGGACCATTCCTAAAGATGATATTCCTATCCTCAGCGTTGTAAAAAACAAATACAAAGAAGCCCTTGCCAACTAGACAGCTTTTGATGCCATCTTGACTCAAAGATCTCCAGTTTCGCTGCACCCAGTTGTCCACAGCTTTGGGCGAAGGCCAGAGACCAGTGAATTGTCAGATGAGGCCTCATTCAGTAAGATTCAAGGCAGATTTGCAAGGGTCTTCAATTGGCAGGGTAACAGAGGGAATGCTGGCCAATCTTTTCACAAATTTTTGTTGTTGCTCACTAGCTGGGCGTTTTGCACAGGCAGCCACCAAATTCTTGGATGCTGCTAGCTTGGGAGGAAGAGGAGGGGCCTCAGGGCCCCCTCCAGGAGCCATGGCGAGAGGGACCAGCAGGATCCCACCGCGCAGAGGGCAAAGCACGCAAGAGAGAGTTTGAAAATCACTATGAAACTCAGTTCGCTCCAAGAACGCGTTCTCAGTCCCAATTGTACTTATGAATCATTTTCAAAAAACGTATGTAAATCAAATTTAATGAAATGTAATTTTAATATTTTTACAATATAAATTTTAACTTATAATTCATAATAAGCCTTTAATTTACATTTAATTTGTATGCTTCATAATTATGCCTATAATTCACATTTAATTTTTATTATGTCCCTGAAGGGGAACATAAATATATCGTTGAATGCCTATTATTGTTGCCTATTGAGCCTAGAAATTTATGCTAGAGCTATAGTTTGAATTTGCTATATTAAATCCAGTTTTTTAAATTGGTATTTTTTTTAAATATAATTGGTTGTAAAACAATGACGTCAGCCTAGTTTTTCCCACCCCAAGAGGGGGCGGCGGGCTGACGTCATGGTGGCTTCTGACTTCCGTGCAAGGAGTTGCAGACTCATTTAATTATTGTTACATTGTTGTTGTTTTTTTATTATTATTTGTTATTTAAAAAAAAAAATGATATATGGTCGTAACAGCGGTGGAGATCATCGGGTCCGTTCACACTTACCAAGCATACCAAACATATTAATGGAGCCATCATTGCAATTGCCACGGAGGAGCCAATTCGATCACCATCAAACTGTTCGGTTACACAACTCAGCAGCACTGGAGCTATTACCACTGGTTACACAACTCAACACTGGAGCTGTTAACATTAGTTAGTGGCACATGATTATGCATATTACTTCATCCACGATGGATTTCCACTACCATGACATATGTGCGTATGTATTCAATGCTGGCGTGATGTTATCACTGTGCGAATCTGTGACATTTATTATTATCAATCAGATCGTAAGTACGGTTATTTTATTATTATTATTATTAGAATTGTTATATAGGAAAATCGTAGATTCAACTTTGGACGTCATGATTGTTGCATAGTAGAGTTTAGCGCATTTAAAAATGTGGCTAAGGTTTTCAAAGACATTAGTTAGGGCCATGAATTATTGCACACAACAGTTAAAATATAAATTTTTATTTATTGTTTTTTTCAAAATAAAAATGATATATGGTCGTAAACAACGGTGGAGATCGGCGGGTCCGTTCACGCTTACCAAGCATACCAAACATATTAATGGAGCCATGATTGCAATTGCCACGGAGGAGCCAAGTCGATCACCATCAAACTGTTCGGTTACACAACTCAGCACTGGAGCTATTACCACTGGTTACACAACTGAGCACTGGAGCTGTTACCATTAGTTAGTAGCACATGATTATGCATACTACTTCATCCACGATGGATTTCCGCTACCATGACATAGGTGTGTATTCAATGCTGGCGTAATGTTATCACTTTGCCAAAAAAATGATATATGGTCGTAAACAACGGTGGAGATCAGCGGGTCCCTTCACACTTACCAAGCATACCAAACATATTAATGGAGCCATGATTGCAATTGCCACGGAGGAGCCAACTCGATCACCATCAAACTGTTCGATTACACAACTGAGCACTGGAGCTATTAGCACCGGTTACACAACCCAGCACTGGAGCTGTTACCATTAGTTAGTAGCACGTGATCATGCACACTACTTCATCCACGTTGGATTTCCGCTACCATGACATAGGTGTGTATTCAATGCTGGGGTAATGTTATCGCTCTGCCAACCTATGACATTTATTATCAATCACATCGTAAGTATGGTTATTAGGGCCATGAATAATTGCACAATAGTTTGATTTTTTATATTTATTATTATTATTATTATTATTATTAATTTCATTTTATCCTACACATTGCACCTGATAAAATAAGGTCTTGTTCCATTAATCATGACGTCCAAAGTTGAATCTACGATTTTCCCATATAACAATTCTAATAATAATAATAAAATAATAATAATAAAAATAAATAAATAATAAATAATAATAATAATAATAATAACAATAATATTAAAAAAAGAATTTAAACTTGTAAAATGTGAAGGAAGATGTGAGTCACCACCCTGCTACTGGAGTTTTTATTAAGTATTAAATAGTGTTATGATGGCATTGTCAAATCCTTGTACTGCCATGACCTTTGGCTCTGCGAGGCGGCTCTACCCTCTTGTATTATCTGCGAGGCGTTAACAGGTGGATTGTAGAAATTCTAACCGATAGTTCTGGAGGAGACAAAGGGCGTGAAAGGGTTTATTCTACCATCTTGTTCGAGTGGGTCTCGGCTTGGAGGTCTATGAATTTTTCTGATACAGCCGACTTACAGTCTTACCAGATAAAGCTTCTAACACGAGCTCGACCCATGTCAAAGAAGCCCATGTCATAGCTTTGCGACTTGGCTGATCACAAACGCGCAGCTTCATACCGGCATCAAATTGAGACTTGAATTCTTGTTTCTGGTAGGTTTGGTTACAGTGAATCATAGACTTAAACTGTTTTTTATTTAGTTACCTGCTTATTGATAAAAATTCTCCTAATTCAACTTATGTCTTGTAGGTGATGGTAGGTTGCATCGAGGTGTTCAAACTGCGTACAAGTAGGTTGCATCGAGGTCTTTAAACTGCGTACAAGCACGTGTTGCTTCTCGGGTAAGAAACAAACTCATTACTGTATGTTCTTTACGATTGTTAGAAATGAATTCAAGAGTGAAAAAGACCCTTAAAGGAGGTCTGCGAGGGAAGACCATGTCTTCTCGATCGTTTAAGGCAATCTTACTGTATATTCTCTACGTTTGTTAGAAATGAAATCAAGAATAAAAAAGACCCTTAAGTGAGGTCTCGGAGGGAAGACCATGTCTTCTGGATTGTTTAACCCAAGTACATAGATATAAAAAAAATTACTGATTTGTTGAGGACCGAAAATGATTCATACAGTTAAACTGTTTTTTATTTACTTACTTGCTTATTGATAAAAATTCTCCTGGTTTAACTTATGTCTTGTAGGTAATGCTAGGTTGCATCGAGGTCTTCAAACTGCGTACAGGCACGTGCTGTTTCTCGGGTAAGAAACAAACTCATTACTGTATGTTCTCTATGTTCGTTAGAAATGAATTCAAGAGTGAAAAAGACCCTTAAGGGAGGTCTGCGAGGGAAGAGCATGTATTCTCGATCGTTTAACGCAATGTTACTGTATATTCTCTACGTTTGTTAGAAATGAAATCAAGAGTAAAAAAGACCCTTAAGTGAGGTCTCGGAGGGAAGACCATGTCTTCTCGATTGTTTAACCCAACTACATAGGTATAAATTTTTTTACTGATTTGTTGAGGGCCGAAAGTCATATGCGAGACTATTGTATCTCTCCATGCATCTGCAGGAGAAAGAGTTTTTATGTATAAACGATGACAGGGTACCGATTTATCAACTAGAGTGAAACAACGATAAAGCTGGGCAAAAATATAATATATAATCGCACAGTTCGAAGTAGTCATATAAGCTAGTGAAACATGGAAGTCTCATTTTGACTTCAGTCATTTTTTACAGAGTAGGTGCGGTATGCTATTAACAGAAGTCTTAAATATATAGTTGTCTCTCGACTGATGACTTTATGAGAGTGATATACATACACTGTACAACCCATGAGGGTTCCAAGGACGGGACCAATTCGTATTGCAGGCTGCCCATAGCGTATTAGAGGGTTAAAATCTTAAATACTTAGATGGGCACTTTCTCAAAACTAAAAACTCTCATCAATAGGGTTGATAAGTTAACTACTGAATAAGAGATTAAATAATGGCAGGTCAGGTCTGAAAACTATTAAGCATAATTTATACGAGATAAAAAAAATTGCCAACCTGTTTGAAATGCAGATGATATGGAGCTGAAATCATGAAGGGAGGTACGCAATAATTCCACCTAGTAAAGAAATTAAGCAAAATCCAAATCTAGTAATTTTAATCGATTCATCGAGATTTCTATATATATTTTAGGATGTACCGTTAATAGTTGGTTTTATATATATATTTTGCCATGCACCATTAAGAGCTTCATATATATATATATATATATAAAGCGGGTTTCAGCTATGCATAGCAAACGCAGCTTTAAAAACACAAAATTTACATTCCCATCAAGCGATCTAAAAGAACCCAAGTGCCAACTATGGTTAGCAAGCGATCTGAAAGCACCCAAATGCTGACGGTGGTCACCATTGCATCTCTGTCTCGATAGGCAAATAAGGGTAACCAGGGGGGGTTTCAACATAGAGTGTCTTCACGGGTAAACAGAGAAACCGCTGGTAGAATTTTTATAGGGATGCCAAGGGCTGCCAGACTCAATATCTTGATAAAATTTCATACTTTACTTTTTTTATTTACGACCAAATAAAATTTCGAAGGCCTGCCAGACTCAAAATCCTGAGAAATACTTTATAAAACATTTGAGTAAGAAACAAATTGATTACTGTATGTTGTCTACGTTCGTTAGAAATGAACTCGAGTGAAAAAGACCCTTAAGGGAGGTCACCGAGGGAAGACTATGTCTTCTCGATCGTTTAACGCAAGCTTACTGTATGTTCTCTACGTTCATTAGAAATGGACTCAAGAGTAAAAAAGACCGTGAAGAGAGGTGTCCGAGGGAAAAGCATGTCTTCTCGATTGTTTAACCCAGCTGCATAGATATAAAAATCTTTAGTGATTTGTTGAGGACCGAAAGTCATATGCGAGACTATTCTATGCGTCCATGCATCTGCATGGCAAAGAGTTTTTATTTATAAACGACGCCAGGGTACCGATTTATCAACTTGACCAAAACAACGATAAAGCTGGGCAAACAAATAATATATAATCGCACAGTCCCAAGCAGTCATATAAGCTAATGAGACATGGAAGTCTCATCTTGACTTTAGTCATTTTTTACAGAGTAAGCGCGGTATGGTATTAACGGAAGTCTTAAATATATAGTTGTCTCTCAATTGATACGGGACCAATTCGTATTGCAGGTTGGCCATAGCGTATTAGAGGATTAAAATCTTAAATACTTAGATGGACACGTTCTCAAAACTAAAAACTCTCATCTGTAGGGTTGACAAGTTAACTACTCAATAAGAGATCAAATAATGCGAGATCAGGTTTGAAAACTATTAACCATAATTTATATGAGATAAAAAAAACACCAAATTAGTTGCAATGGAGATGAGATGGAGCTCAAATCATGACGAGAGGCACCGAATAATTCCACCTAGTAAAGAAATTAACCAAAATCCAAATTTAGTAATTTTAATCGTTTCATCGGAATATATATATTTATATATTTTAGGATGTAGCGTTAATAGCTAGTTTTATATATATATATATTTTGCCATGCAGCATTAAGACCTGCATTTATATATATATATATATATATATATATATATAAAGCGGCTCTCAATTGTACATGGCAAACCCATCTTTAAAAAGACAAAATTTACATTTCTGTCAAGGCATGTAAAAGAACCGAAGTGCCATCTGTGGTTACCAAGCCATCTGAAAGCACCCAAGTGGTGACGGTGGTCACGATTGCATCTTGCGTCGATAGGAAAATAAGGGTAAGCAGGGGGGGTTTCAACATAGAGTGTCTACACGGGTAAACAGAGAAACGACTAGTAGAATTTTCATAAGGATGCCAATGGCTGGCAAACTCGATATCTTGATAAAATTTCATACTTTATTCTTTCTATTTACGACCAAATAAAATTTCGAAGTGCTGCCAGACTTAAAACCGTGAGAAATACTCTATAAAACATTAAGGGAAGATCTTATACATTTTAACTTCAGGCTATAAGAAAGCCTCTAGGTGATAAAGCAGGATTATCTGATAGCAAGTGCAGCTACTCTAGCTTGAATAATATTGAGTGTAAGACGAAGATGTTATTGCAAGCGCTGTAAAGAAAAATATGGTTAAACAGAGAAGAATAATGAAGCTTGACTACAACTAAATTTTATGTTTAGAAGGATGTAGTTGTAAATATTTACCTGTGCAGAGGTAAGAACTCATGTATCTGAAGGAAACTGTTGTCTCCTATCGAAGCCACAATGGTCCACAGATTTCTACAGTCGCCGCAGTGCAGTGCAGTTCTCTGCTCGAGCTTCCAATATAAAATATTTCTTCAGTCTCTGCGGTCCTCGTGCTCTGTATATAAACACAATATCTTAAGTGATAAACCAGGGTTATCTGATAGCAAGCACAACTATTCTAGCTCGAATAATATTGAGTGTAAGACGAAGATGTTTTGCCATGCACCATTAAGAGCTGCATATATATATATATATATATATATATATATATATATATATAAAGCGGCTCTCAACTGTACATGGCAAACCCAGCTTTAAAAAGACAAAATTTACATTTCTATCAAGCCATGTAAAAGAACCGAAGTGCCACGTGTGGTTACCAAGCCATCTGAAAGCACCCAAGTGGTGACGGTGGTCACGATTGCATCTGTGTCTCGATAGGCAAATAAGGGTAAGCAGAGGGGGTTTCAACATAGAGTGTCTACACGGGTAAACAGAGAAACGCTTAGTAGAATTTTCATAAGGATGCGAAGGGCTGGCAGAGTCAATATCTTGATAAAATTTCATACTTTATTCTTTCTATTTTCGACCAAATAAAATTTCGAAGGGCTGCCAGACTTAAAACCCTGAGAAATACTCTATAAAACATTAATGGAAGATCTTATACATTTTAACTTCAGGCTATAAGAAAGATTCTAGGTGATAAACCAGGATTACCTGATAGCAAGCACAGCTACTCTAGCTTGAATAATATTGAGTGTAAGACGAAGATGTTATTGCAGGCGCTGTAAAGAAAATATGGTTAAATAGAGAAGAATAATGAAGCTTGACTATAACTAAATTCTAGGTTTAGGAGCATGTAGTTGTGAATATTTACCTGTGCAGAGGTAAGAACTCATGTATCTGGAGGAAACTCTTGTCTCCTATCGAAGCCACAATGTTCCACAAATTTCTACAGTCGCCGCAGTGCAGTGCAGTGTTGTGCTCTGCTGGAGCTTCCAATATAAAATATTTCTTCAGTCTCTGTGGTCCTCGTGCTGTCTATATAAACACAATATGTTAAGTGATAAACCAGGATTACCTGATAGCAAGCACAGCTATTCTAGCTCGAATAATATTGAGTGTAAGACGAAGATGTTATTGCAAGCGCTGTAAACAAAAATATGGTTAAATAGAGAAGAATAATGAAGCTTGACTAAAACTCAATTCTAGGTTTAGGAGGATGTAGTTGTAAATATTTACCTGTGCAGAGGTAAGAACTCATGTATCCGGAGGAAACTCTCGTCTCCTATCAAAGCCACAATCCTCCACAAATTTCCACAGTCGCTGCAGTGCAATGCAGTGCTCTACTCGAGCTCTCTATATAAAATATTTCTTTAGTCTTTGCGGTCCTCGTGCTTTCTATATAAACACAATATGTTGAAGTAGGGATGTGAGCTAGATGAAGGAACGCATGTACCAAGATTATCTTGTGTCACAACGATTAAAAAGAAACAGGTGTCAACAAGATATACCGCTCATACTATCTACTTACAGCTGCCATATAAGCTGGCAAATTAGCGTCTGCATGCAAGACAGTGCTAATTGTTTATAATTTTTTCATTGTGCGTAGTGTAAATGCATTGGTAAAGTGCGCTCAAGATTTTAGACGCTCAATAACAAAGGTAACTCCGACAGCCAAATGTAGCATATGCATGAAAGCATTGCTACTCGATTAGATATATGACATGGATACACGACATGTGTTTACATTAACGGAAGTCTTAAATATATAGTTGTCTCTCAACTCATGACTTTATGACAGTGATCTACATACACTGTATAACTCATGAGAGTTCCAAGGATGGGGCCAATTCGTATTGCAGGCTGCCCATAGCGTATTAGAGGGTTAAAACCTTGAATACTTAGATGGACACCTTCTCAAAACTAAAAACTCTCATCTGTAGGGTTGATAAGTTAACTACTGAATAAGAGATTAAATAATGGCAGATCAGGTCTGAAAACTATTAATCATAATTTATACGACATAAAAAAAATACCAGGCGGCGGCGGGTTGGCGTCATGGTGGTTTCTGACTTCCGTGCAAGGAGTTGCAGACTCATTTAATGTTCTCTTGATTATTGCTACATTGTTGTTTTTATTATTATTTTATATATATATTTTTTAAATTATATATGGTCGTAAACAACGGTGGAGATCACCGGATCCGTTCACACTTACCAAGCATACCAAACATATTAATGGAGGCATTATTGCAATTGCCACGGAGGAGCCAATTCGATCACCATCAAACTGTTTGGTTACACAACTCAGCACTGGAGCTATTACCAGTGGTTACACAACTCAGCAGTGGAGCTGTTAGCATTAGTTAGTAGCACATTATTATGCATACTACTTCATCCACGACGGATTACCGCTACCATGACATAGGTGTGTATTCAATGCTGAGGTAATGTTATCACTCTGCCAACCTGTGACATTTATTATCAATCACATCGTAAGTATGGTTAATAATAATAATAATAATAATATATATATATATATATATATAGTCATAATAATAATATATATATAGTCATAATAATAATAATAATAAACAATGTTTGTATTTGTATGGTAATGTTGAAGCAATAATAATGTATTGCTAAGTTAATATATCTATGTTTTTGTTACATTAGAATTGTCGTATGGGAAAATCGTAGATTCAACTTTGGACATCATCATTGTTGCATAGTAGAGTTTGGCGCATTTAAAAATGTGGTTAAGGGTGTCAAAGACATCAGTTAGGGCCATGAATTATTGCACACAACACTTAGAATATAAATTTATTATTTATTATTTTTTTTTAAAAATAAAAATGATATATGGTCGTAAACAACGATGGAGATCAGCGGGTCCGTTCACATTTACCAAGCATACCAAACATATTAATGGAGCCATGATTGCAATTGCCACGGAGGAGCCAACTCGACGACCATGAAACTGTTTGGTTACACAACTCAGCACTGGAGCTATTACCACCAGTTACACAACTCAGCACTAGAGCTGTTACCATTAGTTAGCAGCACATGATCATGCACATCACTTCATCCACGATGGATTTCCGCTACCATGACATAGGTGTGTATTCAATGCTGGGATAATGTTATCGCTCTGCCAACCTGTGACATTTATTATCAATCACATCGTAAATATGGTTATTAGGGCCATGAATAATTGCACACAACACTTAGAATATAAATTCCCATATTTAATAGTTTGGTTTTATCCTACACATTGCACCTGATAATAAGGTCTTGATCCATTAAATAATAATATTAATAACTATAATAATAATACAAAAATTTAAACTCGTAAAATGTGAAGAAAGATGTGAGTCACCACCCTGCTGCTGGAGTTTTTATCAAATATTAAATAGTGTTATGATGACACTGTCAAATCCTTGTACTACCATGACCTTTGGCATCTGCATGAGAAAGAGTTTTTATTTATAAACGACGACAGGGTGTCGATTTATCAACTTGATCGAAACAAGGATAAAGCTGGGCAAACAAATAATATATAATTGCACAGTCCCAAGCAGTCATATAAGCTAATGAAACATGGAAGTCTCATCTTGACTTCAGTCATTTTTTACAGAGTAAGTGCGGTATGGTATTAACGGAAATCTTAAATATATAGTTGTCTCTCAACTGGTACGGGACCAATTCGTATTGCAGGTTTCCCATAGCGTGTTAGAGGGTTAAAAACTTAAATATTTAGATGGACAGGTTCTCAAAACTAAAAACTCTCATCTGTAGGGGGTCACCATTGCATCCGTGTCTCGATATGCAAATAAAGGTAAGCAGGGGGGGTTTCAATATAGAGTGTCTTCACGGGTAAACAGAGAAACCCCTAGTAGAATTTTCGTAAGGGTGCTAAGGGCTGCCAGACTCAATATCTTGATAAAATTTCATACTTTATTCTTTTTATTTCCGACCAAATAAAATTTCGAAGGGATGCCAGACTCAAAACCCTGAGAAATACTCTATAAAACATTAAGGGAAGATCTTATACATTTTAACTTCAGGCTATAAGAAGGCTTGTAAGTGATAAACCAGGATTACCTGATAGCAAGCACAGTTACTCTAGCTCGAATAATATTGAGTGTAAGACGAATATGTTATTGCAAGCGTTGTAAAGAAAAATACGGTTAAACAGAGAAGAATAATGAAGCTTGACTAAAACTAAATTCTAGGTTTAGGAGGATGTAATTGTAAATATTTACCTTTGCAGAGATAAGAACTCATGTATCTAGAGGAAACTGTCGTCTCCTATCCAAACCACAATCCTCCACAAATTTCTACAGTCGCCGCAGTGCAGTGTAGTGTTCTGCTTGAGCTCTCAATATAAAATATTTCTTTAGTCTCTGCGGTGCTCGAGCTCTCTATATAAACACAATATGTTGAAATAGGGGCATGAGCTAGATGAAGGAACGCCCGTACCAAGATTATCTTGTGTCACAACGATTAAAAAAAAAACAGGTGTCAACAAGATATACCGCTTATACTATATGCTTACAGCTGCCATATAAGCTGGCAAATTAGCGTCTGCACGCAAGATGCATGCAAGACAAGGCTAATTGTTTATAATTTTCGCATTGTGCGTAGTGTAAATGCATTGGTAAAATGTGCTCAAGATTTTAGACTCTCAATAACAAAGGTAACTCATGTATTTGGAGGAAACTGTCGTCTCCTATAGAGGCCACAATCCTCCACAAATTTCTACAGTCGCCGCAGTGCATTGTAGTGCTCTGCTGGAGCTCTCAATATAAAATATTTCTTCAGTCTCTGCGCTCCTCGAGCTCTCTATATAAACACAATATGTTGAAATAGGGGCGTGAGCTAGATGAAGGAAGGCCCGTACCAAGATTATCTTGTGTCACAACGATTAAAAAAAAACAGGTGTCAACAAGATATGCCGCTTATACTATATGCTTATAGCTGCCATATAAGCTGGCAAATTAGCGTCTGCATGCAAGACAAGGCTAATTGTTTATAATTTTCGCATTGTGCGTAGTGTAAATGCATTGGCAAAATGCGCTCAAGATTTTAGACGCTCAATAACAAAGATAACTCCAACAGCCAAATGTAGCATATGCATGGAAGCATTGCTACTTGATTAGTTGTATGACATGGATAGACGACATGTGTTTACATTAGTTCAATTTGATTATATTCAATAGATATATTCATAACTGTTTGACTTGCTGCAATATGTATTCTTCTTTTTCTACGTTGTCTATATCGATGGGTTCGGTTCAATTGTTAAAAATATATTTAGGAAAAAAAATATACTTTTCTCTCGTGCGAACATTGATTCGCTAGTTTGATTTGAATATGACAGGGTTGTGTTCATTCTCTCTATGAGAAGTTTCATGGTAATTCCTGAACTTTGAAATAATTAGTGACAAATCATCATAGGATGAATGCCTAGACAGTTTCTATGTTCCTAGGATGAATGGTTAGATTTCTTGTGGCTTCAACGCTACAAACTAGATCATTTGTGTCTTTGTTAAAACCAATGTTTGAAATTGCGGAGGCTGTCATTACTTTTAAGCTCTATTGAACTACTAAAATTCCTTTTTTTCCCGCATTGCGACGAACTTTTAAGCTCTATTGCACTAGTAAAATTCCTTTTTTCACCGCATTACAACGAACTTGAGCCATCCCAAAAAGTTTTTACAAATCAAAAGAAAAAGTGCAAATTTATCACTTACTCTATTTTCTTTTAACTGAACTTCAGGCAATTTAAAATCGTCAAAATTATATTCTTTGAACAAGAGATTTAAATACGACAAAGATCCTTAGTTAAAAAGTCAACAAAATGATATTCTTTCGTGGAAAACTTTGAATACAACAAAAGTATCAAGTCCGATGTGGCTTCTTTTTAAATAGCTATAGGTTTTTCACATTATAAATAAAACAGGCACACTTATTGGCATTAAGTATCGCGGTCTAAGTTTAAAAATTCACATTTTAATATAAAATTTTAGATGGATAGGGACAATAAAATTTTAGAGAGATAAAAACAAAGATTATTTAGATTTGATACATGGATAAAAATAAAATAAAAAATATACGTTTTGATAATAAAAAAATTCCTTTATTATAGAGGTTTACAATTGGGAAATTTTGGCTTCGAGCTCACTTATAATATGTATATGGGTTGTATCAATTTCTATTATTTTATGGCGACGATGATTTTTCGGTCTATAATTTAAGAGTGATACTCGGCTGCGGTCTTTATGCTGTTGGGCAATTTTTTTTAATGTGCAATGTTTGATGGCTTCCATCGTTGATTTTGCCCTTGTATTTTCTTCTATTGCAATTTAATAGTCTCTTTGTTCAACATTTTTTGTTCTTTTGGGATAGGTCATATTATTGAATCGAAAACGTTTATATAGCCATAGTTTTAAAGCCCTATATTTCGATTTTTAAGCTATTTGATGGCTAGTTTTCTTGCAATGACATATACTTAAATATGCTTTGATAGCATTTTTGACAACTATAAATAAATTTTATTTCAAAATTTAGAAAAAGATAATGTTGATTACTCTAAGCTTGCTTATACCGTCGTCAATTCAACATATCTTTGCTGAGAAAATCCCTTGTCTATGAGGTTGATGGATTTTGCCTTTGCATTTTTTGTCCTTTTGATTACATTTAATTAGAAAATTCATTACTATGTGTGAACAACTTATCAGGAAATTGACTGTAATTTATCGCTCGGCTTAGAGGAATGTATAACAATAGTCAATTGAGTGTAAATCGAGTAATTGGGAGGAATGTTGTTGTCCTTTCCACCCAAATTCAAATCTCGCTTTCTGACACTTGCTCCTTGGGAGCTGACTTTGGCTATGTAATGATTTTAATGCTGGTCAGACCTTAATTCTTTGGAATAGAAGGTGTTGATTATAACTAATATATGTTATTCTAATATTTTTTAAACATTTCGAACTAACGTCTAACAAAATAAAACAGAAAATATGTTTATATATACAAACTATTTCCTTTATGATAACTAATTGAAAGTAAAAATTAACTTTAGCACCCATGGAAAAAATTTGTTATAGCTTACTCAAATTCAATTTTGATTAGGCTGTAGTTGATGCCATAGCTATAACTCACTCCCATCTGCATTTCTTTTGAATCCTCAAAACCATAACTTGTGGGACTTTTGACGCTACTATTGCTAAATAATGGAGCCAATGCCTGCGAGGGAAAAGTACAGAGAAATAAAAAGATGGACTCAAAGTTCAATGAGATTCTTGTAGAAGCGAGCAAAGACTGGCTAACCAATGTTAGTGGGAGGCTTGTTTCCTTTGCGTGGTAGCTTCTAACATATAATGCGTAATGGCCCAATATACTTTTAATTGCCCACATTTTGAAATCTCCAAAATAATTCATGTATGTATTCAATGGGATGCAATAGCAGAGTAGCCATGAGCGGCCTCTCTTCTAATTATATATAATCAAAGTAAGAATCATAGATTATGCATTCAAAACAACATTTTTGTTGGAAAATTCCGCTGCTCAAAGCCTTTTTTGAAACCAAATAACATTGACTATTAAAGTAAAAAAAATAGAACTATTGTTCATGTTTGATACTAAAGCATGTCTTTTTAAAAGGGTTAGGACTCAATCAACTAGGATAAAAGCAGCAAGTGAAAGTATAATAGAACAAATGAATAACTACAAGATTGAAGCATGAAAACAAAAAATAGGTCTATTTCTAATCAATGTAGTGGATTCTAATTATTTAATTGTAGATCGACAAGGCTTAGCCAAATCAACTCGGCCAGGGAAAAATAGTCATAGTCAATGGTACAAAAGAAGCATCCATTAAATAAAAGCAAATGTGATTTCAGGAACTACGGATGCAAAAGTTAAGAACAAAAACTAATAACTAAGTTTGGTGAGCTAGTCCACGTAAAGAAAACAGCTTGTTTGTTCTGTTTACTAACTTAAAACTCTGCTCCTTACTTTTGTGCCTCACTGCTTTAGACCTGGGAGTTTTCTATATGTTATTTATCTATGAACACCTTTCTATTTATATCCATAATATCGGGCGGCCTTTAGAGACTTTCTTTGTTTATCTTCTTTGGATTGATCCATTGCATGCCTGGACTTCAGGACATCTTATTGGGCTGGCCACTAAGAACATCGCCATTTACCTTTTCCTGCGGCAATACCTTTCTCTATGTTCCAACCTATACAAACAACCTAGTCTGTTAACCACCCTTTCTACATTGGCTCACTTATAAAATTAGTTATTGGATAGGCCTTTGGTAAGAATTTTGAACCATGTGTTGAGCATTTAACAGTGATAGTATCAATTTGTTATCATCTATATATTTGGTGATGGCTATCCTTATGGTCAATACATGAGGGTGCCTAGTATAATAGTAAATCACTAGAAACCCCTAAACACCTTACAATGCTTTTTATGATGATGTTGAACATATAGGTTGTTTATACCAATAGATATCACTTGCTTGTATTGATTATTATGATTCCCAACTTAAGTATAGTATAAGCATTACTAATAACTTGTGCAATTGATTACGAATAAACACATAGGATTATGTTGATGAGTTAAGCTGAACATGGCATGTAAGCTTATCACATTGTTATTATATGGAAACTATGAAGTAAGACCATACCTTATAGTAGAAGACTAGCATATGTCTTACTCAACGCACTCCAATAGACATCTACATATTTGATTATGAACATAACAAATGTGTGATGTCACATAAATCTACATGTATATAATTCCATAACCTTAGATATATGTATAATGTTAATGAATAGTAGAACCAAATTCTTATACTAATATATGAGATTGAGCTTATGTGTATCATCGAATCTGCTTAAGATAAACGTACAAGGTTATGTAGAATGATTCATCCGCATTAAATAGACCATGCAATGCGTTTGCTTTGATTTGCTTTGTTATAGGTAAGCAGTGAATCTATTGTTGTGTTGAATTGAATGATTCCCTTCGACTAGCATAAGAAACCAAGTGTGTAGTGATGTGTCATGAGAAACATTATATCTATATTTCTTCATAAAGTGACTGCAACCTTGCAAATCCCAAAAACTTTCCACCTGATCAGAATTGTAGCTGCATAGTTTCCTGCAAAAATCCATCCAAGTTAGTCTATGTAACTATATTAATAGAGGTCTATGTGTTTGACTATGAACAGAATATAGATCTATATGTTTGATTATGGAGATAACAAATGTGTGATGACACGTAAATCTACATGTATGTAATTCCATAACCTTAGATATGTGTACAATGTTAGTGAATAGTACAATCAAATCCTTATACTAATATATGAGATTGAGCTTATGTTTATCATCATATCTGCTTAAGATATATGTAGAAGATTATGTAGAATGGTTGATTGACATTAAATATGCAATGTAATGTCTTGGCTTTGATTCCCTTTGTTATAAGTCACCAATGAATCTAATATTGCATTGAATCTAATGATTGCCCCCGACTAGAATAAGAAATCAAGTGTGTAGTGATATGTTGTAACAAACATTATATCCATATTTCTTTATAAAGTGGCTGTGACCTTTTAACTGCCAAAAGCTTTCTCTTTGACCAGAACCGTATCTACATAGTTTCCTACAAAAAACCATCTTGGTGGTTGTAAGATAACAAATTCAAATATAGCTTCAAAAAAAAAAAAAAAACACACACACATGCAGGATTTTCTTTTTTGCTAGTTGCCATTTTTTTTGTGTTGATACCAAATTTTGGATATTTAATAATTTCAACTTAGCAATCAACATGCCGTTTTTCTCTATTCTACTAGGAGGGCAAAATACATTTCATTTGAAAAATCTTTGTTGTGAATATGTTCTTTCCTTTGCTTTGCTTATTTGCAATCACAAGAACACTTTACAATGTTTACAACATCATGGTTTGAAAAAAAAACCATGCCATTCGCTTATTTTGTTTTCCTTAGGTTCTGTTTCTCTTCGCTTCCATGCAGGTTTTACTATATAAACGACCAGGGACATAGAAAAAACAACAACAAGAAGGGCAAAAAATATATGCCATCGCAAATGTCTTTGTAGGTAACATGGAAAAAGACAAAAGTAAAGGCAACTATGTTTTAAGGGCAGATGGTCTTGGCATCAAATATTCTAATTGGCAAGAAATTGATAAGGCTTTGGCTACAAGCATTCTGTTTCGACTAGACAATTTCCACTATGAGCCAGGAAATTGCCTGTTTGATGCACTTGCAGTATTATTGCATTTCCGATATACATCAATAGAGATAAGGGAAGGGATTGTGAATCATTTTCGTATTTGTCTAGATCAAAAAGATCCCTTTGCATTGTTGTCAATGCGCATAGAATTGACAGTTGACTACTTGCTAGAATTGCATAACATACAAAATGTCAACGAATATCTCAATCGCATGTCACAAACTGCTTCACAACCAAATGATCAAAGTGTATATGGACTATGGGCTGATATATTTTGCATCAAGTGGTTTTCAAAATGGTTGAATGTTCCAGTCGTTGTTTGGTCATTAACAAAAGGAACAAAATACCTTCATTTCAATTCTGGGAGATCTGAATATTGTTACAATATATTGTTCCATGACCACACACCAGCTTCTGGCCACTTTGAACCATTGTTGTCATATAAAACAATGCAAGCCAAAAGACAAACCACTGATATGCTTTGTCAAAGTGCAAATGTAAATCAATGTCTATATAACGAAGTTGAAATGTCATTTCAAGTTCAAGACAATTGCCATGACTCTTTGTTTGAATCAATCTGCGAATTGACACTCTTCGCTAATGCACAAAGTGTTAGAAAAGCAATTGCACAAAGCTTTTATAACTCTATTGCTTCAAACGATATTAGAGCAATACAATGCTTGGACATATACCTTGATAAAAACACATTAGCATATACATGTCTTGTTTCTGGATGGGAAACCTATATTGTCCATTTGGCAGAGCCATATATCATTGGTCAGATAGAAGGAAATCAATTTGCTCTTCAATGGTTATGTGAGCTACTAGACACTAACATACATTTATGGAGCAATAATTTGCAAGAAAATATTGCCACATTCCATGCAACAAATAGATCGTCAAAAGTTCTATTCCTATTGCAACATGTAATAGATAAAATGCATTCACATTTCCGACCCTTGTTGCAACAACATTGTGGAAATAAAATGCTCTCTTCGCTCAATTGCAACACAAATACTTCTATTGCAAATGCAATGGATAATTTTGAAAAGAACAAACAGACAATAGCAAAAGAAGACATTGTAAAGAAGAACATTGACAAGGGATCGTTCAACGAACCAATATACATAGATGCAATTAAAGCAAAGAGACAAAAACAAAAGATAAGAAACACAGGGAAAAAAAACTCTTGCATTGTTGAGCAATTTTCAAAAACCAAAACCATCATGCAAACACGCATTGATGACAATGCACAAAAAAACTTGCGCTTGTTGAAATGCAATATGCGCAGACAAGGAATGGACATTCGTCAAAAGCAAAAGGAATGTGCAAAAGCAAAGAAAGCAGTTGTTACATATTTAAAAGTTATTCAAGACACACCTATTCATGCATGTTCTGTGTGTAAACAACTGCATTTTAAAAAAGACATTAGTAGTATGAACAACACAATTAAATTAGCATTTCAAACTCTAGCAAATACAAAATATATGACATGCCCAATGCTACTTGTTCAAATTTGTAGACCTTGCAAGAAAGCAATCGCTAATGGGAAATTGCCTATGTTTACATCGCCTACACGAATCCGCCGCAATAACATATTGCCATCTATAGCTATACTGACTCCTTTGGAAGAACGATTGGTGTCACCAAGAATAGCCTTTGCACAAATAAGACAACTTGGTTATAAAAGAGCACAAATTGGGCTAATTGGCTCAATTATTAATGTGCCTGCAAACTTGGATAAAATTCAAATAGCATTGCCTAGAAGCCTAGATGACAATTTGACAATTGCAGTTATGCTAAAGCGAAAATTGGAATACAAAAACGCATATCTATCTGGAAATATTCGGCCAAAGATCATTATGACTGCGCTAAGTGATTTATGCAAAACCGAACTTTATAAAATTGAAGGCATTGTAATCAATACTAGTTGGGAAAAAATATTTGATGAAACAACCAAACAAGAATCAAATACTCCACAAACAACGGAACAAGTAGATGATGATGAAAATGAAATAAACATAGAACCAATATCAGAAACATTGATACATGGATATGGAGAAACACATCTAATAGATGATCTAGACAACAAAATCATAGAAATTGCACCTTCAGAGAGCTTTTGACCATTGAGCATTTTCCAAGACAAATACTCTGAAGAACTAAACTTTCCTACACTTTTCTATGGGTGCAATCGACCCAATGAAATTTTCGATCACTTTTCTTATCAACAAGTATCACAGTGGGAGCTACAACATGAAAGTAGAGACTTTGAAACACATGGCACGAACATTTTCTTCAAAGCAATTAAAGTCATAATAAAACAAGTAAAAAACACTGCTCGGATATCAATTTGCATGGGAGAGTTAAAGAACAAAAAGATATCGGCAAAAGATGTCAAATCAAAAGACAATTTTGTAAAAATACTTCAATCTCTGATCGGGTATCGTACATTGAAAGCAATCAGAACATCACCTGATTACTTTGAAAATATGAAAAAATATCTGTTTGCAATGATTCGACAGCTTGGTCCTCCTACATTCTTTTTAACCTTTACAAGTGCTGAACATCTTTGGGCACCTTTATGCAATGCATTGAAACAAATTGAGGAAAAACATTTGGGAAAGTTGGAAAACAGTGCGTTGGAAGAAAATATTGACACGTTAATGAGAAGACACCCAGTGCTTTGTACTCGCTACTATAGGCACAAAATAGCAGCACTAAAGTCTCTTATGTTAAAAAACAACACATTGTTTGGAAAAATACAAGATTTTTTCTTTACAACCGAATTTCAACAAAGAGGAAATGAACATGAACATGGAGTAATTTGGATTCAAAATGCACATGTTTATGGAAAAAATTCAAACGAGGAGATTGTTGCTTTTGTTGATCGCTATATATCCACAGACTCGTCTTTACTTGATCAAAATCTTATTCAAATTCAAACGCATCGTCACACAAAAACATGTAGAAAACATCGACATTCCACATGCAGATTCAATTTCCCATTGCCTCCTATGGATAGTACGATCATTCTAGAGCTACTAGAAAATGCTTCATATGATCTCATTCAAAGAGCAAAAAAAGTATTCTCTCTTATTGAACATAAAGAATATTCTAAAAACGTGTCGTTTGCTCAGTTGCTTCTAGAGCTAGAACTAACCAGAGATGATTACATTTTGCTACTACGGTCTTTGCTTTCTCGTTCTACCTTAATACTAAAAAGAGATCCTGTTGACATTTGGATCAACTCATTTGCAAAAGCAATACCTGAGTTATGGCAGGCAAATACAGATGCACAATATATCTTAGATGCTTACGCTACAGCAACATATGTAAGCTCTTACATTACCAAATTTGATAGATCCATGACAAATGCTTTCAAAAAGATCAAAGAACAATGCCTTATTGAGAATGATGGAAAGATTGAAACGATCCGTAAGCTTGGAAATGCACTTCTGAACATGCAACAAATGTCTACTAGGAAAGCAATACATATCATACTCTCGTTACCTTTACATTCATCCTCTAGGAAGACTATTTTCATCAACACTGCTCCAGACGACAAAAAAATAGTTGTCTTGAAAAAACCATCACTTTTGGAAAAAGAACCAGATGACTCTGATGACATTATTTGTCCATCAATTTTGGACAAATACATTGCACGCCCTATTGAGCTTGAAAACATCTCCTTGGCAGAATATGCATCTTTCTATTCTTGTATCCACTCAATTACAAGAAAAAGAAATAGACCATGTATCATACGATCTATTCGCTATAACAAACAAAAAGACCCTGAGAATTTCTTTAGAGAAAAGATCGTCCTCTTTATGCCACATAGAGACAATTGCAACCTGCTAAAGAGCAATTTCAAAACATGGTCTGATGCATATGTCACATTCAAAGAACAAATAGACATTGTAGAACAAAAGTTCACGGCATCAACAACGACAAAGTGGGGTGACCTTGATAATGCTGTTGAAACAATTGAATTGCAAGACATAACTATGCCTCCTGTAACAATAGAGAAAACAACAACTATGTCTGGATTAGAACAATATGACATTCAACATGATCTAATCCGCAAAACTATGTTCAATGCATCAAAACCTGAGCTTGTGTGCAACTTGACAGAAAAGCCATTTCTTTTGGACATGCATAAATACCATGCAATTCGAAGAAACCTGAATACTCAGCAACAATCAATTGTGAAAGAAGTTATTGCAAGGAAAAAAAACAATCCCCTCACTCCAATTCGTTTGTTCCTGACAGGAGGGGCAGGAACAGGTAAAACTTACACCGCAAAATCAATCTATGATGGTCTTCTACATTACTATGACAAAGAAATTGGTAGTGATCCTTTAAAGAAAAAAGGTCTTATAGTTGCATTTACTGGAAAAGCAGCATTTAATGCAGGTGGCATTACAGTCCACTCTGCTTTCATACTGCCATTAAGTTCAAACATGCTTCCACTAAATTCAAATACCCTAGATCTTTTGACAAAAGATTGTGAGCAACTTCGAGTATTGTTGATTGATGAAGTCTCTTTAATAGGGTCTCGAATGCTATACAACATCGACAAACGACTATGTGAAATCATGCACACACCAACAAAAGCATTTGGAAACCTTGATGTCATATTCTGTGGTGATTTGTGTCAAGTACAGCCCGTTCATGATTGTTGGATTTTTGAACAACCAAGATTCCAACAACAAACATTTCCTTACACATTTTGGTTCGATGCCATAAAATGCTATGAACTTACAACAGTTGTACGTCAAAGAAATCAAACGTTCATATCAATCTTAAATAGAATTAGAACATGTTCTCAAACACCAGATGACATAGATTATTTAAACCAACATTGCTATAAACAACCACCAATAGATGCAACGTTTCCTTATCTTTTCCATAGTAATAAGGATGTTCAACAACATAACTCAAAAATGTTATCAGCTATGCAAACAGAAACATTCACACTTGTCGCACATGATAGCAAAATTGATTCAATTGAAAAAAATGACCATAGACAAAAGACATTGCGACTTCTGTCTATGATAGTAGTAAAAAAGGATATGCTTATTGACCTAGTTGGAGGCAACTACTCAACTGAGGATGGCTTAGTTAATGGTGCAGAAGGTGTGTTTAAACACTATGCACAAACAAACCATGATATTGTTTGGATTGAGTTTGCAGATCCAAAAGTTGGAGACAAGCAACGTGCAGCTATGCAACATCTTTATACACCTGCTGTAAAATCCAATTGGACACCAATCAAAAGAATTGTAATAGAAACAACAGTTGAAAATAAAATGAATGTTATGCGATCACAATTCCCAATTCAATTGGCAAGTGCAAGGACAATCCATAGAGCACAAGGATTGACAATGAACAAATTGGCGTTTGACCCAAAAGGAATTAGGAGACATGGCCTTGTTTACACTGCGCTCTCACGTGTTAGAGATATTGATTGTCTTTATCTTTTAAACAAGTTAGAACAAAAAAACTTTAAAACTTGTCCAAAAGTCACCACTGAAATAAATAGATTAAAAACACATGCAAGTTTGCAATTTGAATATGGTCTACATTCAATGCCAAATGCTAGGCAATTACTCATTGCATCATTGAACACACGGAGCTTGCTTTTGCATTATGACGATGTTTTGAATGATCATGAACTTATGCAGGCAGACATTTTATGTTTGCAGGAAACTCACATGCACACGCTTACCAAAGAAACAAGAATGATAGAAAAATACAATTTCTTCTTAGCATTTTCAATGCATGGAATCCTTACATTGATTAAAAAAGACATTGCCATCATCGATTCTAAAAACTATACAAAAAACTCCACTGAAGCAATTTGCGTAGATCTTGAATTTGGCTGCAATGTATTGAAAGTAGTGAACATTTACAATAGACCGTGTGCTTTGCTTGATGATCTCTTTGATATATTGAGTTGCATTTTGTCGACTTGCACACTAACCACTCAAATCCTAGTAGCTGGTGACCTGAACATTGACATGTTGCAAGAAACAACATCGAAAAGAAAATTGCAATTGTTTATGCAAATGAAAGGCTTGACACTAAAAACAACAAAGCCAACAACAAATGTTGGTTCAATGCTTGATCACTTTTGGACAAATTTGAAACACATAGATATTGTTTTTAATATTTCAGATGCTTATTGGACTGATCACTATTCAACTTTCCTATCAATCTTTGATAAGAATGCATAGTCTGTTCGACTTTGCATTATCTAATTTTATTGTCTTCCTATCTATGAACAGATGCATGATATCATATTTGCGCAAAATCAAAAGCAGGTACTATTCTTTCTCTTGCAACTTTCATGCACTTTAAACTACAGCAATTTGGTTTTCTCCTATTCATAGTGAGCTAGATTTAGATCAGCTTTCGGCATCTGCAACATTGATGTCATAGCTATGTGTTTAAATTCTGTTGAACTTTACCATATTTTTATAGTCTATTTTGTGATGTCAAATTTTGGTTTTTTTTAATTGTTGAAAGTTGTTTACACTTTGCCTTGTCCACAGTTCAGATCTAAAAAACTAGCAACTATGCCACAACATATGTAGACATTCTTTACAAAAAGTATTCACATGCTATCTCCATTTTATAATAATGCAAACAATATATAAGCTACATAAAATGTTTTAATAACAAATTCTTATGTTCAAGATAATTGTAAATGAAAATTTGTTCAATATTTGACTGTAGATAACATAGTTTTCAGCACTTGTTTAATTGAAATTCTTAGCACTACATAGACTTCGCGCTATGCATATGTCGAAAATCCAGTAAAAGAATTATACACATTTGTTTTTTTTGCTTCTTTGTTTTTATGCTATCTGTTTCTTGCCATATTTTCCATTTGTTATAAATCTCTTCTACTCTTGACACTAATTAATAATCTTAGCTACATTCGATTTGCTTAATACTTCTCCCATGTGCAGCTTTTGAAGCTCAAATACAAAATTCCAAAATAATGGAAAATAGTTCTTTGCCTATGCACAACACAACAAAAACAATATCAGAATCAAACAGCCCGACAATCACAACGATGTCAACTCCTCAAAGTCCAAAAAGGTGTGCAATTATTTTGATTGTAATTGCTTTTTACACCATTTTTAACACATGAAACTTCCTCATCTTCTTTTATGATTTTCTAGCACAGAAAACAACAAAATATAACTATTGCATTGACAAATATTTTCTCAAGCTTGATCTAAGTTTGAACTTTTCTGCTATTGATTGTTGATAATTTCTTTTTTGGCCTTGTTCTTTAACTATAACAATAGTAGATACAAACAAACAGCTCCAGAAGCGGCTACTATTATAGAGCTATGCACAACAACACCAAAAATTGTTTTCGAAGGAGACATCTTGGCCGTATATGGGCCTGCACAGAACAAAATTCAAGGTTCTCCTGAAAAGGCACAAATACTCCATGCAGACTTTGTTGATAGACATGGGCTAATGACAATCACTGCTGGAATAAGTGACAACTTGATCAAACGTTTTGGCAGCTATTTCTCAAGCAGCAAAAGTCTAAGAATCACTCGATTTGGACTCAAGAAAAAAGGGCAGTACGACAGAGGCGATGCCAAGTATTCAATAGTTATATTCCCACATACAATAATTGAGACAATTGATCAAGTTTGCAAAATGAGAAAGCTAGCTCCAGATATGACAATTGCTGATCTGTTGTCATCAAACGACTCCTACTCTGTTGGCTCTGTCGCAGCAATTGTTGTTGCATGTGAATACAACAACAAGCAGTTTGACTTGTATATCAAAGACGGTGGAATGGCAAATGACCATGCAACAGTAAATATGCCATTTGCATAGCTAATGTTCTTTTGGAATTGCTATTTTTTAAATCTAAATAAAATTTCCACTCTTTTATATAAACAAGAAAATAGAAAAAAAACAAATACAAATTGCTTTAACGATTTCTAATTGCAACCTATGCTCATTGACTGCTGTCTTTTACTATTGCAGCTACAACTCAATGAAGGCTTCAAAGAACTGCTCTTGCAAATTCAAGAACAACTTGCCTCTGATAATCCTCCATTCTATCTGTTTAAAAACATTGTCCGAAATGACACTAAAGGAAGCCACATGCTCCGGACTTGTGCAGCTACCTTTATTGACCCTCTTAATGATGATTATGCAATTCAAAATTTGCTGCCAATCATTGACTCAAAGACACAGGTTCGTTGAAAAATTGCTTCTTTGTCATTTCATCAACAAGGAAAAACAAAAACACAATTTACATTGGTGCAAAGTAGTTTCATTGCTTAACACCTTCTTCTGTTTTTTTGTCTCTTGTTCATTGTTTAATAACATTGACTTTGTTATCTATAATAGGCTTCAGTTGAACACTTTTTTGAATTCTTGTGATTTCTTGAGAATATTATCATCAACACTGGTATAGATTTTGCAAAGAAACTGGTATAGTATTTCCTTTTGACTGTATAGCTAGCCACAAATTTATCTTGATTTCATTGTCCATTTCTACGAGACATTTGCTATGCAAATTTTGAAACCCCAACCAACCTTCTCATCCTATATAAAAAAAAGCAATATCTACTTTAGTTTCCACTGTTTAAATCTACATAAACTTATTTAAATAAATATTATTTTAACCATAAGTATGTTAAATTTAAACTTACTTAACTAAACATTATTTTAACCATAACTATGTTAAGTTTTTGACAACATAATCCGTTGGGGAAAAAGTTTTGGACAGCATAAATTTTGCTATTGTCGACAGACATGGTTATATATATATATATATATATATATATATTTCCATCATTACACACTTGGAACCATGGCTTCACAGCCTGTCCTTGCCACAAATAAAAACTGTTGAATATAAATATGTAAAAAAAACAGTCTAGCTCTGAAAAAGGAAAATGTAGAAAATATTTAAAATAAAGATAATATCTGGGAGACTGCTACCAAATATAAAAAGTCCAAAACTAGTCACTTCTAAAAATAACATTATCTCTCATGTGGATCAAAGTAGTCTCATTAGACTCATTTTTGTACAAGGAGCCCAAATATGTGCTCAAAAACTACATACAACCATTAATAAGCACACTGCTAAAAACGACCATTGTCGTGATTCACTGATGAAACTGATCATATGTTGGCTGAAATATGCTCATCTCGTGAGCTTCTGATGACTCAAAATATATAAACATCTCTCACATGCAAGCCCAGAAGTCTATCTCCCAGAAAAGCAAATTGCAACAAATAACAGTTTGTCAAAAATTGGTGAACCCGATTCTCAAACAAGCTTTAATCAATGTAAAAGTCTAGATGCATTTGTATTAGCATCAACATGATGTACTCTAACTAAATGTTAGCCCTTCATTTCTGCAAGAAAATATGGGAGTTAACATTTCCCAAATACACCTTCCCAATTGATAAACCCTTTGATATCTCCTCCTTGACTTTTTTGTGGTTTTTGATTGCATACTGTTTGAAATATGCTCATTGACATCGTGACCTTGTGATGACCAAGAATATTTAAGCATCTCACATGCAAGGCCCAACAAGCATACATCTCTTTGTTAAAAGTCTGCATCCTATGGAAACCTCCCTCATGCACAAATGCATTATTCAATATCAAATTCCACCTTTTAAACTAAAGTGAACTGTATCTAACTGCAGCTAAAAAAAATAACACTTTCAGCAATCCTGTTCCCTTCTTCCTGTGGTGTAGTTCACTGCTGTTTTATCTTTGATATTTTACTATGTCCCCAAAGGGGAACATAAATATATCGTTGAATGCCTATTATTGCTGGCTATTGAAGCTAGAAATTTATCCTACAACTATAGTTTGAATACAGTTTGAATATGCTATATTAAATCCAATTTTTTAAATTGTTCAATGATGGAATGTTAAAATTGATTTAAATTTTTTGATGGTGATATGTGTAATTGACTTTTGTTAGGGTGTTATCTCTATGTTGTAGGCTTCAATCCATTTTGATACATACAGGTTTATGTAAGTGATATTATAGCGATATGGATAGAATCTACTTGATTAGAATTTTAGCAAAGTCTATGCTAATCAAAATGCTTTGGCACCTTTTGAATGTAACTTTTTCCTATTTGAATATGAAGTTGCAAGTTTTTTTTAGGAAAAAGCAAAAAGAAAAAAACACTTTCCATGTAAACAAAAACATGCCTTCTAAAAACAACAGCAACTAAACATAAACTCTCTTTTCTAATGACAATGCAGGCATGCTACAAGCATAGATGCGTATCTGTAGTCATTCTTTGTTAAATTTTGCTTATCCTAGGAGAATCCCGTCCTTGTGCTTTCAAATAAATGAACTGATATTTAATTTGTGGAAACCAAACTCTTGACATAGCAACATTCACACACATAGTAGGACAATGAACAGTGTAAGCATAAAACAATTAACACATACATCTACTTCTTCAAATCATCTTTTCATTTAAACCTCAAAGCTTACAAGCAAACCTCCACTACTACCAATAATGCACTTGTATTGGGACCAACATAATGTAGTCTAGCTAAATATTAACCCTTCGTTTGTGCAAAGAAATATGGGATTAACATTTTGCAACTAAACTTTCCCAGTTAGTGAACCCTCTCATATCTCCTTCAGTTTTCATGCTTTATCTCTTGTATTCCTGTTTCCGATCTTGAGCACACATTTTTCGTATAACCAAGAATCTCGTCTATTTGTAATTCTAGCCTCAAGCCTAACAAGCACATGCTCTTGTATGTCATTGCTTTTAGGTTGTTTTGGCCATTTGAAAAAGGGCCAGTTTGAAAACTTTGTTTTAAAAAAGAACCTCCAAAACTCGTTCCTGCAATCAGAAATCTTCTTTTCCTCTAGTATATCTCATAAGCACATGCTTCTTAAAGCTATGGATTTTAAGCTTCTTTAGCCATTCAGTCAGGAATATTTGGTTTTTTATAAAATCAATTTAGTTGTTAGATTTATTTGAGCACATCATAACTAATTTTAAGACTTCTTTGAATCTGATTTGTAATCATATGTTTAAGCCTATCCAATTGGTCTTGCCAATTAAACAACACATTATCATTTCAGATTTGTGGCTGACCAGAACACATTAATACTATAAAACTAAAAATCAAGAACCAACCACCCTGATACATGTGTCTTAATACATGTCTTAAACAAACAATAGGACTTTCAGATGCCTTGACACCTTCTGGTCCACTTAACTTAAGCATCACAAAGATTCCACTTCTTATTTTGACATTTTGTTACAAAACCAGTTGATTAAACCTTAGCAAAGGTTCCTTGAAGCAATAATCCATAAAGGATTCCCATAAGACTGTTTATAGTCCTTTAAACCGTTCTTATGAGCATCCATATTTATCTTAATTGTACAAACTTCTACAATCAGCCAGCATACTCTAATAAAAGCAAAATAGTAAATAGCTTAAAACAGATGTCATCAATTAATTTATCATTAGAGTAGCCACTTTTATTTGTCCTTATCTCATTAACCACGCTATGTACAGAAACCATTCTTTTTTTAGGCATTTGCTTGCAACAGAGTGAAGCAACCCAAATTCTAATTTATTGAATCTGCCATCAAATCTCATCCCCAATGGTAGTCCAAATAATCCTTGTACAACTGTTTGGACACCAACTTCAAAGCTTCCTGTTTCTTTTAAGAACAGTGGATCCAGGCTTTAGCCACAACTATGCCACAGAGTTCAAAGAAATCAAATATGTCGTTGCCTTGTGTAGCATTGTGTGCAAAGTATTTTACAAGGTGCATTGCCAGCCATGTATGAAACAATGCATTTAGCACCTAGCACAGTTCCTTGAGCACATATATTAGTCAAGCCAATCTTGCATTTTGAAACAAAGTGCAGAGGCCCCAAAATAAAAAAGCCAAACTTCATTTATTGCCATGCTCCCGCAAATTAAGTGCTCCATTTGCTTCTACCCTTTAGCCCAAGAAAAGATAAACAAGGAATAACAGACATATATAATAACCAAAATTTGATTCACAATGGTAATATGCCCTCTAAGGGAAATGTCTTGTGCTGCTCGACAATGAAATTTGGTTTAAAGTTTCTGCAAAATTCAATTCCAAAGGGTCTTTCCAGGTACATAGACTTCAAATGGAATTACTATATAATGAACAACATGCATTGGCAAAATAGATTCACATTTCTGATTCAACCACGTTTACAATTCTTCTTCGTTGATGATGGGTCTGTCTTTCTCCTTATTTCACTATGATTCCTACAGCCAATAACTTGGAAGTGATAGTTGATTCCTTGACATGCCATAGACAAGCAGCCCAAATACTTTTAAAAATAAAAGGAATCTATCAAAAGCTTCTAAGAATTTATGGAAAGATTCAAATCCTATAATTGGAAAAGACTGATTGAAGCCATGTCAGCACAAAAGCTCTCAGGAGTATTGTGAATTGACGCCAGTTGCTTTATAAATTGATCGCGTTTACACTTCCCAATTTATCACAACATCTTTATCTCAAGATATAATCAATATCAAGCTCTCTTTGCAAACAAGGCTTCTAAGTACCACAAGTGCATTCAACTAATCCACATTACCTACACCACCTAAAATTATTAATGCTAGATAACATGGCAGTGACATGACTAGATTTCTGTGATCGAAAGATACATCCAACACACTTAGAGTGCCACGAAACAGCTTTTATATTTATTTAACTCCTCAAAATTGCAGTTGCAGCGGCATTCGAGATTTGAATATTCTGCTTTTTGCAAAAAGTGTATTCTGTGTTTGTACTTTCAATGTGAAAAGCAAAATTATGAGAATACAACCTTGCATGTCAATTAAATTGCAATCCTCTTCGCATATACAATATTTATTGCATGGTGGGAAAGTACAATTTGTTCTCTTCCTAGGAGTGCTTCAAAACATTGTTTACATTGCAACAAATTTTATATTCAAGCCTATAACTCTGTTGACAACACTCTTATTCATGAGGTTCCAAAGATTGCTTTCGCAATGTCTCTTTGCTTTCACCAATCCGCTAAGAACAGTTAGCCAATGGCTACATTGCACATTAGCACTGTAATTAGTCATACTGCTTTGAATCTAAGTTTAATTATTATTCAAATAGAAAGAAATACTGGCATAATTCTATTTAAAAATATGACAATATTATATGCATTTTCTGTGGTCATTTGTTCTGTGACTTTGACAGATACACGAAATACTCAGACCAAGAAATTCATTTGCACCTCCATATCGATGCATTTGCGTTGAATGTAAACAACCACTGATTCAGAGCTGTGTGGTCTGTGCATTTTGCAAAAAAGATATGGAAATTATATATGAGCATAATCTGGAATGCAATTTGGACACAAATGATGGGCTGATAGAATGCACACTGCGCAACCCACAGCTAAAAGAGTATTGTCCAGAAGTAGCAAATATTTCATTTGAAGAATACTCAAAAAACATATCATCAACAGTTTTCAATCTGCGAAGGTTTTCCCAGCAAGGGCTATTTACATTGGCCCTGGATAACAGAATCATCAACTTGAAAAGAAACTGATTTCCAGGTACACAAATCTATTTTCTGTTCTAAACAGTTCAAGCTTCTTATTCAATATTACCGACCTCTGCAAACTATGTTTACACAGCAAGACCCGCAAAATCAATAGCCTTTTAGGAAATATATTTATGTATTTATCTATTTTAGGAAAATAAAATTGCATATCAAGCATATCCTTAACCTCTTTTGTCAAAAACTTTTATACGTGACTTTTATTTATATATGCTATATTTTGAATATTGACCTTGTTTCCCTAAAGCAATTTCTTATAACATTCTATTACTTGAGCAGTTATGAGAAAATCCTATAGTAATCCAAAAGAGTGAAGTTACATATTTTCTATAATATCTTCAATGTAGTCAATCAAGTTGTTCATTCATATTTTACATGTATTTCAAGCTTTTAATATATTTCTTGCAAATAGATAACATTTTGTTCAATATCAAGCATTTCTTCTTGAGTCAATAATAAAATGGCAGGATACTTTTCCTTACAAACCTAAACTGATATTGTGCTCTTTCTAGTATGACTTTCCAATCTAGATTTTCTTTGTCTAAAATTAAAAACTTTAAACCCAACTCTTGCAACTGGAAATTTTTTTCCATAGAAATCTCTTCCAACATTTGCATTCGCTACACCCTCTTCGATGCATATTCGATGAAGATTGTCATCAAACTCTAATTTTACTTATAATATTTTATTTGGATTTCCAATGATGTTATTATTTTCTCATACTTCTGTATATGCTTCTCTTTAGTTTGAGCCTTATCTAAAGTGGCATGAGTTACTGCTAAACTCATTGATATCAATTTTGATAATCTGTTATTCTTGGCATCCAAAAACTGAACTTCAAGCATATATATTATAGGTTACAATATTATCCAAATCTAATTTCCTTTTCCTTTATACTTGCTTAACAGTTGATTTTTTATTATTATTATAGGCTACCAACTCCAAACTATCTATGTCATCCACTAGATCAGTTATAGGTGTGTCTACCCATGATAACACATTTTCTAACTTACTCAGAATCACCACCTCCTCAATAATTACCCCTTTCCTTTTATTCATTTCACTAACATCTATTCTACTTAGAAATGATCAGGTCTTCCATGATTTAATCAATCCAATCATCAAAGTTTGTCTCTTCAATTTGTTTAGTGTTATAGTGCTAGTGAATTTTAGGTATATTCTTATTTTCTTGCCTTCGGTTATCATTTCATATTCCATTTTCTTTTGTTATTTTCCTAACTTTTGTATTTCATCTTCTTCTTTTCCCTCGGCTTATACTACTTCTTTAATATTTGGTTATTTTTCATTTTTTAGCTTCAATAGGTTTTTTTTTCCAATTTCAACCTCATGTTTGGCTTTCTCACTTGGTTTACTTTTATATTTACTAGCCTCATCTTTCCTCCAATTTTATTCTGTTTCATTATATTTTTTATAGAATGAGGATTGTCATTTTGGCCTTATTCTTTCGTATACATGTCACCACTTTACGAGCATATGACCACTTTAATTTTCACAAAGTTTTGATTCACGTATGACTTTGACTCTGTATTGCAAAATTCGAAAGTCTAATGATAGAATGCCATGATTTAAATACTGTCAATTTAAATACTAACATTTGGTGAAATGCTATTTCCAATGGCTTACTACCCTAATTATTGATAAAAGTTGTATTGCAAAATAATTTACTATAATTTGTTACAGAATTTAGTAGAATAATCTGTTACTCTTCATAAGATTTTCCCTTGTGCTAAATTGTTCCGAAAGATTTATTGCTTTGCAATTATGAGATTTGAGATAAACTACAAGTAATTCCAATATTATGGTTGAAATAGTATCTAGTCTTTACAAATACTTGGATTCTTGCTACTTTTTCCCAATTATTCTGACTACAGTTTGAATGCTATTGGCAGGTGCAACAACAGTAAAAAACTACCACAATGAAATTGGAACTACGATCAATACAAAAGTTGATATTACATAGCATTTTTGCAAGAACAAAAAAAATGCAAAGATCCATTTGCTCATGCAAAAGCACAACTGCAATGTGTTGGACTTATTGCCCTTGTTTTTGTCCTCTACTTTATTAACAAAACTCAGCCTGTTGGACTTATTCCTTTTCTGTCCTCTGCTTTATTAACAGAACTATAGAAGACCTGTTTTTTTGCTCATGTAATGGCTTTAGACAATATAAAAAACACACTAAGACTTTTGTTGATTAACATTTCCATAGTTTTCACCATCTGCTAGGCAAACAAATATACTTGTCACAGATTTACATATAGAATATAATATTTCCTGCATGGCAAAATGTTCCTTTCTTTTGCAAGTTAAATATGTTTCTTTCTATCATAATGTGTTCATAACATGATGTGGTTTAAGTTCAAAAGATTTCCTTGATCTTTGTTGATATTTGATTTACATTTTTATACATATGAAAAATATGTTGATCTTGATCTGATCATTGATTCTGATACGCAATATGATCTGCCTCATGAACCATGTCATAGATCATTCTATGAGAGAGAAAATCATAGTTTTGACTACTGTAATTGAAGGTTCTCAAAGTTTGGCCCGAATACAGATGCTACCTGGCAAGGAAATTTAGTTAATCCTACTGGAGTTATGATTAATACTTGTATAGAAGACAATAAATCTCCTTGCCCTACTAAGTAAGACCAAAAGAATAGCTTTAAATAAACACGGCCAATGGTATATGATTGGCCCAAGATAGAAAGCATACACATGTTTGATGCATATGATCTTGATTCTAGTTTAGTATTCCTTCTTTAGCACCTAGACAAGGACATGAAGATCCGCATTATGTGGAAGAAGTCTACATGTGGGTGGGTTGTGATTTAGTTGTTGATAAACAAAGCAATGCGCTTAGCAACATCAATGACGAGGGAGAAATAAGGGAAGTGTATTGGAGACAAATTGGGCATCGATTCCTTGGGCAAATGTATGTAAAGAAGGATATTCCTATCAGGGTATGCACAAACATCCCCAAACTGCTGAAGATGAATCACATAATTTGGACATTGTTGAACAAACTATTGATGAAAAGACTATTACAGAAGAAGAAGAAGATAACAAATGTAAGATATCTTATCATGAGATTCATATCATTGACCAGTTTTAGATGTATGTCTGCAAATTAATTACTTGTTTCTTCAGTAATGAAAAATCTGAATAGCTTTAAATGAACACGGCCAATGTTGTATGATTGGCCCAACATAGAAAGCATACACATGTTTGATGCATATGATCTTGATTCTAGTTCAGTATTCCTTCTTTAGTACCTAGACAAGGACATGAAGATCCACATTATGTGGAAGAAGTCTGCATGTGGCTGGGTTGTGATTTAGTTGTTGATAAACAAAGCAATGCGCTCAGCAACATCAATAACGAGGGAGAAATAAGAGAAGTGTATTGGACACAAATTGGGCATCAATTCCTCAGGCAAATGTAGTTAAAGAAGGATATTCCTACCAAGGTATGCACAAACATCCCCAAACTGCTGAAGATGAATCACATAATTTGGACATTGCTGAACAAA
Source organism: Larix kaempferi (assembly GCA_027924585.1). Classification (NCBI taxonomy): domain Eukaryota; kingdom Viridiplantae; phylum Streptophyta; class Pinopsida; order Pinales; family Pinaceae; genus Larix; species Larix kaempferi. The sequence goes on from BSBM01000410.1 coordinate 4,333,410, forward strand.
CTGCTGATGAAAAGACTATTACAGAAGAAGAAAAAGATAACAAATATAAGATATCTTATCATGAGGTTCATATCATTGACCAGTTTTAGATGTATGTCTGCAAATTAATTACTTGTTTCTTCAGTAATGAAAAATCTGGTATGGAAGAGAAAATTACAGTTTCAAATATAGATTTGCAAATTGATAATGAACATGAATCATATGATTTGAACATTGTTGAAGAAATTGGTGATGAAGTGAAGATTACCGAACAAAAAGAAGATAATGAAGCTAAGATATCTTATGATGAGCTTCATATCATTGATTAGTTTTAGATGCATGTGTGCAAATTAATTACTTCCTTATTCAGTAATGAAAAACATGCAGGTGACTCTGTCTAGTTAGCGCAAAGGCCATGTTAGTGAAGAATTTGATGCTACTTAATAAAGGTGTTTGAAATATTACATCACACAACAGCAATATTGCTGAAATTCAATAATATGAGATTAACTGTAGCTTTTGCAAGCTGTGTGTTTTATAGCCAATATTGATTCTTTATCCTATGACTTCTGATATTCAATAATCTAGATTTGTATCTATCTCATCTCTAGGATTTACAATTAAGTTTCATACTAGGGAGGGGTAAATAAATGTCTTTGTATCAATGCGTCCATCTCAAATGTATTTTGAAAAAATAACAGTGATGTATCTGTTAGGAAGCAAGATTTATGAAATTTCAGGTTCTTTCAAGTCTATTTCTCAACATAATAGTTGGCCGACAATATTAAAATAGCTATCATATCAATATTAAAATGGCATTGAGACACTGCCAAACGAACATTATATATCTACAATTCGCTAGTGGAAATCCAAGTTTTTAGTTCTTGATTCTTTGATTCACCATTTTGGAAAAGAATTGAAAGCAATTCCTTAAACACTGTTGTGATCTGGTTGGTAATTTAATGTTTTTTGTGTACACATGAAAAAAAGGCTAACTTTTACATTTTGGTTAAAATCATTTCGAATTCATATTTGTGAATATTTGATATTCAATTTGTCAATATGATTTTATGGCAGGTAACTAGTGCGAATAAGCTAGGGGAAGCCCTAAAACTGAGTTTCTTGGGAATTTCTCAGTAGCTGTATTCATGCATCAATGATTTAATCCATTTGTTCAAAGCAGTTTGCAATAACTGTGTTTTAGAATCCTTGTCTACCAGTGTATTTGATTTAATTAATTATTATATTTGTTTTTTGCAAATATTGTTTAGATGAAGTTAGAAAGCTCTAAGACCTTGGGTTTTATGTGTCAACTTATAAACTTAGACGGATGTATTTTGGCAGGTAACTAGTGTGAATAAGTTAGAGGAAGCGCCAAAACTGGGTTTCTTGCGAATTTCTCAGTAGCTCTATTCATGCATCAATGATTTAATTCATTTGGTCAAAGCAATTTTGAATAATTGTGTTTTAGAATTCTTGTCTACCAATGTATTTGATTTAATTAATTATTATATTTCTTTTTTGGGAATATTGTTTAGATGAATTTAGAAAGCTCTAAGATCTTGGGTTTTATGTACCAACTTATAAACTTAGACAGATGTATTTATGTTGTCAAAATCATTCAAAATGTGCACTTGGTCTCATCCACATCTACTTGGGGTTTTTGAATTTGAGTTTCCATGTTAATATGCACTTTTGGTTTCATCTACATCCACATCTACTTAGGGTTTTTCAATTTGGGTTTCCATGTTAATATGCACTTTTGGTTTCATCTACATCCATATCCACTTGATGTCTTTGAACTTGGATTTCCATATTAATAAAAGCAATTATTCCTGTGAATTAGGTTTTATTACCAAACATTTATATGCATTCAAAACAAAAACAAAAAAAACAATTAGAATAGAATTAAATCATTTTTTTATAAATTTAAAAGGTCTTTCATTCAAGACACTCACGTGGCTTCATAGATGATGCCCGAATAATTACTGATATCCTTGTCTTGTTAGTTGATCAAGTTTTCTGCTCCATTGCAACCACTGATATATAGCTACGGCATTATATATATTTTTTATTTCTCTAAAAATATAAACAAGCATATATCATATTCTCTCTTAATTCTTTTAAGACATTTAAGTATTAGTGCAATTGCATGTGCTATTATCATTTTCAGGATCAAATCACTAAATACAATCACAAAATAGAATTGCATTAGATAATAAAAACAACGTTGCGATTGGATATCCTTTCACGCCAACTGCAAAAAACTAGCAACTAGCCGAGGTGGCAATGTCGGGGACATTGCCACCTCGTGGCTCTTGTTAAGTTTATGAATCATTTGTATAGGAAATGTTTACACTTAATATTGATAAAACGTAATAAAACTTTATGAATCATTTTCAAAGAACGTATGTAATTAAGGTTTAATATCAATTTGGTAGATAAGATATATAATCAATTTATTAATCACTTAGAATTATTGAACTTGTATAGAAATATATCATTTTAATAAATAAATAAAAATTGAATTTCATTTCAATGTGAAAAACTTATAAAGTTAATTGATACTATACTCTTAAAGCATTGACAATATGTTATAAATCATTTTATAAAAAAAAAATAGTAATTATGTTTTATAAATAGGATAAATGATAAACTAAAAAACTAATTTTTCCTACTAACCTCCACCTTTATGAGGGTGGGTATGGATGGAGATAATAGAGAAAACTTAATTATCTATTATCTCCCTCTACCGAGAGATGGTAGAGAAATATTTTTCTCTAATACCTCCCTCAACCTCTACTATCTCCCCTAACCCCACACGTTGTGGGTGTGGGGGAGGTAGTAGAGAAAACTTATTATTTATCATCTCCCACCACCCCTCTCACCCCAGCCTCATGGAGATGAGGAGAAAGAGTAAAGAAAAATAAATTTTTCTTGTAATGTTCTTTAACCCTTAAACTTAGAACACAACCAAGTATATAGAGATTTATAATGAAAGAAACCAAAAAGTATAATGCAAAATAGTCAAACACAAAGACAATTGACTTGAAATGTTGTAGAGTAAACCTTTGTATTGTGATAATCCAACTAAAAGCAATGTTCACTTGCCTTGTAATATTGGGTGACCTTTCACTTGATCCAAGCTCCAAATGCAACAATACTCATCCAAACAATACACGGCCTCTTAGCTCTTTAAATAGACTTTCAACAGCCAAAACCCTAAATACTTGTGGTCATGTAATTAACGAGTACCAACTACCCAGTGGGCCTTCATTAATAAAGAGACTCTTTTTACATTAATTAATTATCCACTACTATCTAAATGGTTTTATTCAAAGGAGATGATCTCACACATTAATTGATTAACTCCTATATAGCCTAAAGTAGGGAGGTTAGTGTAGAACCCTAACATGCCCTCCCCATTCAAGAGCAATGTTGTCCTCGAGGCTAAAGGTGAGGAAATTTCTAAAAAATTCCTATTGGTTCCCATGTTGCATCTTCTAGTTGTGTATTTTTCCACTGGATAAAGACTTCTTTGACCATGCACTTGCGCAATTGACAATCTCTAGTATCTAATACTGCTTTCATCTATAACCAAATGGAACCTTCCTCATCAGGTTCTAACAACTTGGTGTGCACTTTACAATTTTATCCCACAACCTTTTTTAGGTAAATCACATGAAAGACCAAATGGATCTTGGAATGATTTGGCATAGCTAACTTGTATACGGGCCTGTCTAATGCAATGTATGATTTTGTAGGGTCCATAGAACATTGGCGCTAGTTTCTGCTAGAGGTTATTTTTTAGTGATGTTTGTTTATAAAGTTGAATTTGAAGGAACACCTAATCCCCTTCTACAAACAAACGCTCTGAGCAATCTTGATCCGCCTATTGTTTCAATATATTTGGATCCATAACCAAATTATCCTTAAGTGTACAGAGAATATATCCTCTGATGAAAAGTGTTGTATTCATTGTTTGAACCTTAGAAGTGCTCGGTAAATAGGAAACCACAGACAAGGGATTTTGGCCATATATGGCTTCATATGGTGTCATTTGGTAGCACCATCATAAGTGGTATTATACCACCATTTTGCAAGAGGAAACCATTATGCCCATTTGTGCGGCATTTATGAAGCAAAGCACATCAAATAGGTTTATAAGCACTTATTGATTGCTTTTCTTTGACCATCTGTGTGGGGTTGATAGGTTGTGTGGAGTTTCAAATCTGTCCTAAGTTTCAACTAGGTACCCTGGAGTTTAAATACCTCTTGCCAAAAGTTGCTTGTGAATGTAGTGTTCTGATCGGATACAATGGAAGTCGACATGCCATGTAAGTTAAAAATATTTTCCATGAATATTTGAGCAACTATTGATGGTGTAAAAGGGTGGGACAAGGCACAAAAGTGAGTATATTTGGAAAGACGGTTGATTACCACCATGATGATTGATTTATTACCCTGCTTTAGGAAGACCCACTATAAAATCCATAGAGATATTGGTCCATATATGGGTCAAGATCATAAGTGGCTACAAGGCCCTTGGCATATTTACCATATCTCCCTTGTGTCATAGGCAAGTGTCATGGGCTGTGACAAAGTTTTGGATGTCTTTTTTATGCCTTTCCAAAAGAATGATCTTTTAATCCTTTCATGGGTTTTATGAAAGCCTTAGTGATATGTTGTGGGTGATGGATGTATCTCCTCTAAGATATGTCCTTTTAAGGAAAAATATGATGAAAGAAAAATGTGCTCTTTATACCTCGATGTATATTGGTTCCATGTATACTTGATAGGAGGGTTCGGGTCTTCCTACATCCTCTAGATGAGTTGCACTATGGTCTCATTTGCCATTCATTTTTAACACACTTCCTCGAGCCAACCTAGAAACAATAAGGATAATGCAAATAGGGAGCCTTCCTTTTCAAATTTCCTAAGTGACGCATTAGCCACTACATTTTCTCTACCCTTCTTATATATAATCTCATAATCATACCCCAAAATCTTAACAACCCGCTCATGTTGCTCCAATGATGACAATATTTGTTGAAGAAAATATTTTAAACTATGATGGTCAGCCTTGATCTAGAAATGCCTCCCTATTAGATATCGACACCATGTCTAAATTGCATGAAGGATGGCCATCATCTATTTTTCATATGTATATTTTTCGAATTTTCAATTACATAACTGCTTACTGGTGAAATCCAAAGGGTGTCCTTAAGCAATACTGCTACGAGACCTCTTCCAAAGGCATCACATTCTAAGGAAAAGCTCTTAGTAAAATCATGCATTGCTAGTATTGGAGTAGTGTGCATGGCATATTTTAAGGCTAAGAAGTCTTGATCAACTTCTTCAATCCAGACAAAGGCATTCTTTTTTAGCAAGGAAGTTAAAGGAGTTGCAATTTGCCATAATTTTTCACAAGCTTTCTGTAGTATCATGTAAGTCCTAGGAACCCACACAAGATCTTTAAGGTCTGCATAGCTACCACTTTCTTTGGGTCCACTCATAGTCCTTCCTAACTCACAATGTGACCCAAGTGTTCAACCTCAAAAACCCCAAAATCACATTTGGAATGAATCACAAATGATTGGTGGTCCATTAATATTTGAAAAGTACATTCAACATGCTCTAGGTGTCCTTGTAATATTGTATTTTAGATCAAGATGTCATCAAAGAAGACCGACACAAATTAATTGTAGAGGAAAGGTTGGAAGATCTTGCTCATGAGGCTATGAAAGGTGGATGGTGCATTGAAAATTCCAAAAGGCATCATTGAAAACTCATAATGACCTTCATGGGTGCAGAACGTTTCCTTAGGGATGTTGGGCGCTTTCATTCGTATTCAATGGTATTCTAAATGAAGGTCCAACTTACTGAAAAAAAATTGTCTTCATGAAGCTCATCCCAGAGATCATCAATGACACAAAAGGAAGTTTATTCTTAATAACCAACTTATTGAGAGCGCCAAAATCCAACACATGCACCAAGCACCATCCTTTTTCAATACCATAACCACTGACGAAGAATAAGGGCTTGTACTAGAACGAATGAAGCCAATCTGCAACAATTCTTGAACTATCTTTTCTATTTCATTATTTTGTGCAAGAGGGTGCCTATTGTTAATTTTTTTTTATCTTTAATTTGGAAATGCAATAGTACTTAAAATCAAATAACAATCATACACATAAGCAATCACATTCGACACATGAATTTACCCTAGGGAAACCCTCTATGACTTGAGGGAGAAAACCCCAATAAAATATTCCTTAGTATATTGATAGATAGTAGAGAATGTCTTTTACATTAAGCACCCCCGGTGCAATTCCAGAGCAAGAGAAAGATAAAGAAGAGAGACTTAGAATAATATCCTGCACAAATAGAAGCGCCTTTCCTTCAAGGGAGAAGAGAATTTGCTTCACATTGAATTCAACAATCCTGTATAACATATTTATATATCCTTCACATGCATCGGCTTCTATTTTTATCTTCTGACTTCATGATGAACTCGCCTTCCATCTAGATGTGTCAATCTTGCATGAAGAAGAGCGCCCCACTTCTCATGTAGTGCATTTACCCACTGAACTGAGTCTTAGGATGAACTCGCCCCTTAACTGAAAGCTTTCCCACTTAGTTAGGTTTCTAACTTAAGTGTCGTCATGCAAGTGTCGCAACTCAAGTGCCATCTTTTATTTTAACATAAGTGTCGTCTTTTAGTTTAACATAGGTGTCGTCATGCAATAACACTTAGTTGACTAGATCTTCTTTGTTATCACGTAGTTAACTCTCTTAACTGATTCTTTCTTGTTAACATCATTGTAGTGATCAATTTGAGTTCTCCTTTGATTTACTGAAGTCTTCATTGAAGTTTAACAATTCGAATTCTCTCTTAATTAATTCTTTTATGTGCAATTTGAATTCTCTCATATCTTATCACATCTTATCTTTATCTCTTGTATTATCTGCATCGTCCACATGTGCCATCTTAATTATCATATCAAATATACTAAGGAGATTTTCCCAATGATGTGATCATATTGTCCTACTATCGTTCCAAGTGGTTATATGCTAAAGTAATTCACTCTAGAGGTGGCCAGTCTCTATAGGAGACTTAATAGCTCAACCATGGTTAGTAATACATCACACACCATCCATGCTTCGACATGCAAAGCATCACCTCAACACATGAGGATCTGTCATGACACACAAGACCTTAGCATTGACTAGAAAGACTATACAACATCATCACTTTGAAAAACAAAGCACTTGCCTCAACACATGAAGCTTAACCATTCTTAAGTCCAACTCAAGATTCTTCTCCAAGTTTCCTGAGTCCAACTCAGGCTCCTATAAGGCACTACCTCAACACACGAGGCTCAATCTTGACACAGAAAATTGACCTAGAGAATAACTCGTGATGATGTAACTTTAACACTATAAGAGCGTATATTGGGTGATTGATTCCTTCGAATTAGTGGAATACCATTGGGGTCATGCTCCCCACAAGATGATGCCAAACCCTTGGGTGTGTCAAAAACCTATTGGTGTTTAACGAGAACCATATACAAGTTAGGGTGAATGTCCTATGGGGGTGTGTCCATTGCCTATATGGCATTGAATTGTGCAATAATACCTAAGTGGTTTTTCTTCAATAACTTCTCCCTATAAGGTGACAATTTCAAGGAACTTGAGGGGAGCCCCTTGAGATTATGTATGTACCCTTCCTTAGTGAAGCTGATGTATAGACCTTTAAAATCCATGGTGGAAAGATCCAAAATACGTATCCATCCTGCCCCAAAAAATGCATCATAACCACCCATTTCAATAGAAAACATGTATGTTTTGAGATGGGAGTCACCCATTTGGAGTTTCACATTTTCACATCGGCCCCCACATTTCATCATGTTGGTTGTGGAGCCTGATCTTCTTAATTCATAGATTTTTTTGTTTCAGTCATGTTTGTACCCCAGTTTTATATGATATGCAAGTGCACTGTACTCTCATCCCAGCGGGGGGATGTGGGGGGGCATCGCCCCCCCAACGGGGGTTTGGCGGGGACTATCCCCCTCGGTTGGGGGGTCCAGGGCCCAACGAGCCCCCAGCAGGGATTCGGGGGCAGTGCCCCTAAGAAAGGGCGTTCGAGGGTGAATCCCCCAAAAGAAATTTTATGGGTTTTTTTGTTGGCCAACAGTTTACGGGCCCATGGTATTGGGTAGCCCGTAGTATTTCCCCATGGTAATTCCCTTTAAAAGGAATACATTGTAATACGGCTGTGTGATGTATTGTAGCATTGTAAAGATCTCTATGATTATGTAAGAGAGACTGAGAGAGAGTGAAGAGGAAGTTGCAGTTGTATGCCTTCATTTGTTGGATGGTATAATAATAAAAGGACTGGCAATTTCTCTGTGGACGTAGCCCAGATTGGGTGAACCATGTTATATTGGTGTATCTCTTGTATTGTGTTTATGTGATTTATATGTGCATCTTGTTTATTTTTATTTCTCTGCGATCCTATTTTTCTAACACATCAGACTACCACTAGCTATCATAATTTGGAAATATTATGTAGGATGGACACAAAAATGGGTTTCTTTGCCACTCTTCTATGAATAAAATTATGGGTACTACCACTATTAATTAATACAATTATTTTGTGATTCTTGATGTATCATATCAGCTTCAATGTTTGGGGTGTTGAGAAGCCTAATAAGGCATGGAGAGAAATATGGGGTTCCTCACTAGGAGCTTGAAATGTGGTGTCATATTCCATAGGCAGAGTAGTATCCTCCACTTTTGGTTCTTGAATTCCTTATGGGTGATCTTGTGGGGATAACATCTATTTGGAATAAAAAAATTCCGTTGTGTTTATGCCCCCTGAAATACCTTTCATCATATTTATAGCAAAGTTTAAGGCATTGAGGTTTTGTCATCTCTTTTGAACACAACTTTTGGATTTTTAATGGCGGTGTTGAAAGGTTAAGTCAACATCCATATATTTGACATTTTCATGTATAGTGGTACATGACTATTCCCTCACATTATTTGTATGCACCCAAGGGATGGTTGCAAGGGAGGTGACCAAGCCCTCCCTGTCCAAGGGTGCGAAGGTGGAGTCCCCAAGGTGAAAATTTATAGACCCTTCTCATGTATTTTGGTTCCTTATGGAACCCTCATATGTATTGTATAAAAAGGAAGTGACCCATAACATTATAACACAAGAAGAAAGCATTGTAAGTTTTTTTATAAGTAATAATAAAAGATCGAAGCTACCATTGCCCCGTGGTTTTGCCTACACATGGAAAGGTTTCCACATGAATCTCGTGTACTATTGTTATTGTTGTTTTCTTCTATTTTTTATATTTTTCTAACATCAAATATCAAGGCCTATAAAACTTGCAGGAATTTGTCTCTATGTGAGTGGGATCTACAACAATGATATGAGGTTTAACCAAGTTCAAGATTGGGAATATTTATGGCAAGAATTTCTCCCTATGGAAGATGAAGGTGGAGGATTTGTTGGTTCAAAATGACCAATCCCTGGCCTTGAAAGGGGTTGCAAAAAAACAAAGCGACATGACAGATGAGGAGTGGATAAATTTGGGCATGAAGGTGGATTTTACAATTTGTCTTTGCCTAAAGAATTTGTCTTGTTCAATGTTGTTGAAGAAAAGACTATGAAATCCCTTTGGGAGAAACTTGGGAAGTTGTATGAGAATAAATAGATAAAAAATAAGGTTTTCCTGGAAAAATAGCTTTATCATCTAAGGATGGAATGTTCAATTGTGGCAAATCATTTGAATGACTAGTTTAATACTCTTATTAGTAAATTGGTCTCGGTTGGTGTAAAGGTGGAAGATGAGGATAGAGCAATCATTTTACTCTATTCCCTCCCAAATACTTGGGATCGATTGGCGATGACCATCACCAACTCATCATTAGGAACTCTGAAATTTGATGATGTGGCAACCACTTTGCTGGCAGAAGAGTTGAGGAAAAAATCATCTCTAGATACCTCTACCAATGAATCCCTATCTGTGAAAGGTCAATCTAGCGAAAGGGGTTAACAAGGTAGATCACGGTCTAGATCTAAGTCCAAATGATGCAAGCTAGAAGGGAAGTGATGGAACTGTGGGAAATCAGGGCACTCGAGGAAGGATTATTGGCATCTGAAGAAGCACAAGAAGGATGAAAATCCAAATCAACCATCAATTGAGGCTATCATAGTAGATTTGGGAAAAAAGGCAACATGTGTGGCCTTTTGTCTCAATAACAATAAATCACTTTTATATGCTTGTTTTTCGGACTTAGCTGCATCTTTCTACATGTCTCCACATAGACATTGGTTTGTCAAATAACACCCTTAGAATGGTGGGTTTCTTTACTTGGGTGATGATCATCCTTTAGAAATTGTGGGAAGAGAGTATATTCGGGTCAAGTTAGATGATGGGAGAGAAAGGAAGTTGTGTGATGTATGACATGTGGTGGATCTACAAAAGAATTTGTTTACAATCAAGATCATGGATAAACTAGGGTTTTATACTACCTTTGATGATAATCATCACAAGATTAACAAAGGATCCCTAGCGGTAGAAAAAGGAGAATCTTGTGGGACCCTATATAATTTATGTAATGATACAATGACACATCTTGCAGTAGAAACAGAATCAGGGAATGTTCTAGATGCAATGATGTTGTGGCATCAATGACTTGGACATATGAGTGAAAAAGGATTGAAAGTTTTGTATGGCCAAAGTATGATTTTTAGGTTTAAGTCGTGTAATTTAGACTTCTGTGAGCATTTCTTTTTTGGTAAATAAAAGAGAGTTCAATTTATTACAAGCTTTGGTAAAAGTTCATATCTTTTTCAACTTATTCATTCTAATATATTTGTATTATTCCCCACTCTATTGATAAATGGTGTTAGATATTTTCTAACTTTTATAGATTATTATTCTAGAAGAGTGTAGGTGTATTTTCTAAAAAAATAAGTCAGAAGCCTTTGAGAAGTTTAAGGACTTCAAGGAAAGGGTAGAGAAAAGTTTGGGTAAGTCTGTTTTATGTCTTAGATCGGATAATGAAGTAGAGTATTACTCCAATGAATTTGATCAATTTTGTTTGTGGGAAGGAATTAAGCACCAAAAGATTGCTCCATATACTTCATAGAAAAATGGTGTGGCTAAGCAGATGAATCACACAATCATAGAACATGTAAGAAGCATGATCAACACATGTTAGTTGGATAATGGATTATGGTAGAGCTTATACATTTGCTTATCTAATAAACAACTCACCTACAACTACGTTGGATGGACAGATTCCACAAGTGGTTTGGTGGGGTAAGCCAATTGATTATTCTCATTTGTGTATCTTTGGCTGTGATGCATTTCCCCATGTTCCTGAAGAAAAGAGGTCCAAGCTTGACCCAGATTAAAGGAAATGTGCTTTTCTCGGTTATGATAATATAATAAAGGGGTATAGATTGTGGGATCCGACTAACCACAACGTAATATTTAGTCAAGATGTTATTTTTAATGAAAAACCCATGCAAAGGAAGGAGGTACAGTAGATACTTGAAATTGTACATGTTAAAGTAGAAATGAATGAAGATGAAAATGAAGCTTCTAATCAACATGAAGAATAGCAAGTTCAATAGCCACCACTCAAAAGATCTACACGTCCCAAGAGGCATCCATAAAGTTATTCTCTTGATTTTTAGTATTCTTTTGCTTTGTTAAATGATGATGGTGAACCTAGTTCATTTCAAGAAGCTAGAGAATATGAGAATAGAGATAAATGGAGGAAATCCATGAACAAAAAAATGAAATCACTCCACAAGAATGAAATATGGGAACGTGTGGATCTCCCACCAGGAAGAAAGGTTGTTGGGAACAATCGGTTGTATAAAGTAAAGAAGAACAATGATGGGTTGCTAGAACATTTTAAATCCCATTTGGTGGAAAAAGGTTATGTGTAGAAGTTAGGTATTAATTTTAATGAAATCTTCTCTCCAATTGTGAAGCTAACTAATGTAAGAGTTTTACTTGCACTTGTAGCAACACATCATTAAGTTGGAGCAACTAAATGTAAAAATCACTTCCCTGCATGGTGATCTCAAAAAAGAAATTTATATGGATTAGAGTGAGGGCTATAAATAAAGAGAGAAAGGGAATTTGGTTTGCAAACTCAAGAAATCTATGTATGGATTGAAATGGGCAGCAAGGATGTGGTACAAAAAATTTGATACCTTCATGAAGCATCAATGTTTCTGTAGAAGTGAAGCTGACCATTATGCATATGATAAGAGGTTTAATTATGGTTGTTTTATTATCTTGATGTTTTATGTTGATGATATGCTATTTGAAATCCCCAATATGAAGAAAATCATTGATCTTAAGGCTCATTTGACTAGGACATTTGAAATGAAGGATTTAAGAGCAACAAATCAAATTCTAGGGTTGAAGATACACAAGGACAAAACCAGTAGGAAGATATGGTTAAGTCAAAAGTCATATATAGAAAATATTTTGTAGTGCTTCAATATGCAAAATGCAAAACCAATTAACACCCCACTTCCTAACACTTCGAGTTATTTTTCGAACATTGTCCTAGCACAAAAGCAGAGAAGACAAGCATGTCTTGTGTACCATACTCATTAGCAATAGGGAGCCTCATTTTCGTCGTCGTGAGCACCAAACCTTATATTGTCTAAGTAGTGGGAGTTGTTAGTCGATTCATGGTGAATATTGGTAAGGAGCATTGGATGTTGTGAAGTAGATACTCATATATTTAAGGGGCACTTCAGATGTTTCTATTTGCTACAGAATGGCATATTACAAATTAAAGGTTTTGTAGGTTATGATTTTGGTGGAGACGGAGTTGAATGAAAGTCTACTATAGGATATACATTCACTCTTGTTGGTGGATCTGTAAGATGGACATCTCAGTTATAGTAAGCGGTGGCCTTATCAACCATTGAAGTAGAAAATATGGCAACAACCGAGGCCAATAAAGAGAAATATGGTCGAATTGAATGATGGATGGATTCAAGATGATGCAGGGGAAGATCACTTTGCATTATGACAATCAAAGTGTTATTCACTTAGTGAAGAATCCATCATTTCACAATTGCACGAACCATATTGATATTAAGTACCATTTCATAAGAAAAGTGGTGGAAGATGGTAGAATCTTGGAGAAAATTGATACTAAAGATAATACTACTAAGATGCTTACAAAGCCCGTAAAAAATCATAAGTTTGAGTTGTGAAAAAAATCTTTGGGCTTGCGGAAAATGTGATGAAGGCAACATTGGTGAATGGCACACAAGTGGAAAACATAGGTAAGGAACTTACTGCATATCGACTTCAAGTGGGAGAATGTTAGGAGGTGAAGTCAATATCCAAATCTATGACATTTTCCTATATAGTTATACATGACAATCCCCTCACACAATTCATATGCACCAAGGGGGCCTTTGCAGTGGTTTAGGGGCAGAGCCCCAGAGACAAAAATTTCTAGACCCTTCTAATGTATTTCAATTCCTTCTGGAATCCTCGTATGTATTGTATAAAAGGGAAGCGACCCATGGAATTGTAACCCAAGAGAAGAGTGCATTGTAAGTTTGTTGTTGAGTAATAATAAAATATCGAAGCTACCATTTCTCCTTGGTTTACCTACACATAGTTGGGTTTCCACGTAAATCTCATGTTCTATTGTTATTGTTGTTTGCTTATGTTTTTTATATTTTTATAACATGCGGAGGGTTGGAGGTACTAGGAGTAGGTGCCATGGGAGTCATAGTTTGAGTAGGAAATGAATTTCTTTTGGTTTGAGCATTTATCACCATTTTTGTGGTGTTCTTTAGCCCTGGAACTAAAAACAAATTAGGATACAATGAGATTTAAGATGCAATAAACTATAATTTGTAGTGTATAACAAGAAACATTAGATAATATAAAGATAAAATATTGTTGGAAATAAGTATTGTATTATGAGAATATATTCTAGGAACAATGTTCACATGCCTCTTAAGGTTGGTTGACCTTTCACTTTAGTAGAGCTCCGATACAATAATTCTCAACAAAACCATTCATAGCTTTATAGCTCTTTAAATAGGCTTCCCACATCCAAAACCCTAACTACTTGATGTGGTCAAATAATTAATAAGTTCCAACTTCCTAGTTGGTCTTGATTAATAGAGAGGCCATTTTTATATTAATTGATGACTACTAACTACTGGACCTTATTCCAAAGAGATGGTCATATACATTGCATGTCTAAATCTTAAAGTAAGGTGGGATAGGGTAGGACCATAACAATCTCGACTTCTCTAGCTTGATCACAAGCTCTCAAGCATGTTTTGGAGCACTACATTACGACTAATTGCCTCTTTAAGGCCACTAATGAAACATTCTTTAAAAATTAATCAAAGAGACCCTCCATGTGGATTGACAATTGTTCAAAGGTTGTAATATAGTCCATCATTATGTTGCTCTAGTCTAATTTTGTTAATTGTTCCAAGTAGTGAATGTCACATTCAAAACAATTAGGAAGGATCTTCACAAATTGGGTCCAAGGAACTTAGCTACAATAAGATTTATGATATTATTGCCACCATTGCCAATGTTCATAGTCGAAATATAAGACCTCCACTTTTTTTTTGGATTTCATCAATAATGACATGGAGAGAAAAATAGTGTTCCATTTGGGTAACCCAACCCAATGGATCTTAGCCAACAAATCTATGCATGTCTAACTTCAGAAAGTGGTGCATGCATTGCTATTCTAAAAGGGTGGATGTTGGGTGTCTAAAAAGAGTGTAAGAGCCCTAAACTTCATTTACAAATTCTTTTGGGTTTAGAGCCTCTTTTGTGGAATCTAAACCCATGTGTTTACATAACTCCTCCAATAATTTTCCTTAGCAAGTCATTGTGGTGTTGATATTTGCGGTCGAATACTGCAAGTCCACAACTGTGGATCCAATATCCTTAGGTGAATTTGGTAGGCCCATGTTTTGGTTCTCCATTATTGTCGATTGTGAGTGTGGACCATGGGACCACTTGTAATCTGGAAAGGATTAACAACGGCTTATCTCAAAACAACTAGTGGTTAAAGAGGAGTCTTTTCAGATGTACCACCAAATGTTGTGTTTGTATGTCCACACAAAATAATGCATATTTCATTAAGCTTGGAAGTATTCTATTACAAGGACTTCATCCACTTTGATTTTTTTTGTAAATCTTTAAATATATATTCTATTAAGTCTAGAAAAATTAACTCAAATAACTATTCGATTAAATTTGGAAGAATTAATCCCGTGAACTATTTCCTCAATTAATATTGTTTATTTAGTTCGAGTAAAACTTTAATATTTAAGCATTCAAAATGAAATATTACATCTCAATTAGAACTAGATGGGTAGGACATAAATCATGATGAATCTATGAATATCAATCATTTTCTAAATGTTAAGATCTTTGAGACATTGAGATATATTATATGGGAATAATCCAATGAAGTTGCACACATAATTGCATACTATAATACTGCAAGGCGTTCTCTATCTATGTTCGAGGTGACTGAAGTAGTAGAAAGATTTATACTATCAAATTATGCTATATAAGAAAATACGATAGCATAAATGGAAGGTAAAACATGAGGACTTCGTCAACATTGAGTTATTTGTAAATCGCCATATTAAGTTAAGATATAAAAAAATACTTTTAGTAATGTCTTGAAACCAACCAATGGCCATGAACATGTCAAACATGGGACTTCTAAGTACAATATTATCAATACACAATAGGAGTGTGAAAGCGGTTATTATGAGAAATCAATCGGAGATAAAGTCATATTAGTAATAATGTTTGATAACCAGCCTAGATATTATAGTTGTAGATAATAGACCAAAGTCTCAATGTTTGAATTTGATGCCTAACGACTCCAAGCTTCCCCTTTCCCACAACCTCAAGGTGTGGTGTTGACGGTCAAACTGTGGTGTTGCGAGGATCTCATAAGTGGAGGGAGGGTGCCTCATTTGCATTGTCTAAGTTGAAACTAGTCTACTAGAAGCTTAATAATATGTTTTTGTGTTAAATTTCCTACCTCTTAGTGCCTTAAATAGGAAGCACCAGGGAGGAAATGATCATTCAATAGCAGTGTTTGGTGGTGGTCTAGGTGGTCTGAGAAAGAAAGATATGAGCCTCTCTCATAAACCTATCATGTATATTAATGCTAGGCATCGTTAAGTTGGGTATTTAAGGAATGTGGGGTACCATTAATCTATATCCACTCAAAGCCAAGTTCATCAACTAAGAGTGCTTAAATGAAGACTCAAGTTGATCCATTATGATGGGCAATGTCATGAACTAAAATAAACTAGTGGTCTCTAAGAACCAACTAACCCAGACAAGTGAGTGTTGGAGGCAACTAGGTCTTGAAAGAGAGGTACATAAGTAAGCATGGGACTATCAATCTCTCATTGTCAATATTGTTGATTTAGGAAAACAAGTAAATCGATGTAATAGTAATGTTTGAGCATTACTTTCATCGAGAGGAGAAAACAATAAGAATTTTGAATGTATTGGATAAGAGATAGATGTTGAAACACATTTTTCATGGATTTTAATCGAACTTTGTATGTTCCCATGTTCTTTGATTTTTAATGATTTAAAGTAACTACAAATAAACTATCAATTAAGATTTTGATTTTCAAGATTAAGTGTGTATTGAAAGCCAGACATCTATGACACATGATTCGCCCATGTATCATGATTAATCCAGGGAACTGTTTCCTCAATTAGTATTCAAGCATTCAAAAGAAAATTGTCTCAATTAGAACTAGATGTGTAGGCCATAAAAAATGATACATGTATGAATACCTAATTTGTTAAATGTTAAGAATGGTGAGACATTGAGATATATTATATAGAAATAATCCAATGAAACTCCAAGCATATTAATTTCATGCTATGTTGTAATAGGTCCTCTATCTAATATATTTGAGGCAACCAAAGAGTTTGAAATCATTCATCTATGACCCATCTCCCAAAATCAGCATGAATAATCGACTTAACACTCATTATCAAAAAAAATTGTGAATTTTTTTGGAAAAAATGCATCATGCTAGTTTGTATGTAGTTTTATTTCAAAATTTAATTATCACATTTAGACACTCATATTCATGCATATAATTAAAAGTCAATCAAATAACTTCGTACCTTGTTGGCATATATGTGATGATTTCAATTTATTTAAAAATACAACTTTAGAAAAAGTTATCATTGGACAATGAAATCAAATTTCTTATAGTTGAAAAAGTTCAAAAACATAATCCATCTATGGCACATCTCTAATGTCTCTGAATAATCCACTTAACACTCATTATGAATTAAATTATTTTTAACAAATGCATTTTTATTTACAACAAAATTATATTTCAAAATTGCATCTCACATTTATAGATTCATATTATAGGCAATTAAAAGTCATTCATTGACCATGCCTTATTAGTTTAAAATATGATATGATTGCAATTACAAATATTGATTGATTTAAGTATATAAATTTATGAAAAAATTGGATTGAGAAATGGAATATCTTAAAAAGTTTAGAAAATTCAATTGAATCACGTATGACCCATTTTGTATTAATTTAGCATGAATAGTCCACTTAGCATTTTTTACCAAGTAAACGATTCTAATTTTTTTGGCAAGAATTGCATCGTTATTTCAAAATTTAAATTTAACTTTTATACACAAGTATTAATACATATAGGTAAATAAAAATCAACAAATAACTTTGTGCATTGCTGAAGTGAGATTATTTTAATTACAAATAATTCATTTAGAAATACAATTTTTTAAATATACAATAGAAAAAAATTGTGCAATGCAACAAAATCAATGCAAAAGCAATTTTAAATAATAATACAAATATATATTAATATAACTATCAATTCTCATATATTTCAAAAAAAAAATCGAACAACTTGATTCACCAAAAGGTATGTCCAAGTTGTACTGAAAAAATTGGAATGTTCTTGTGATCAAATTTCTAAAAAATACTCCATCTACTACAATTAAGTTGATGTTCTATTGAACACTCTAATGTACTCATGTTTCTCTTTGATACAATGAAGTGTCTTAAGAAAGGGGAATCAAACTTGCATAAGCCAAGTATCTTGCTTTTGCCTTGTATAGACCTTTATCAAGATATGGTTTGACTGATATCCGACAAATTGATAAATAGGATTTGATGTATCTATTAGCAATACATTTGATTCTCCCTATTTATCTCTGTACTGGGAACCCCCAACCTTTTTTCATAATATTGTATTGTACTCCCTGCTTTGAATTTTGTTTGCAAACAACAATGAAACCTATACCATGTTAATTCAAAGTCCCTTATATCAATATCTGATTTTTCAAGTACGTGTCGGATGTACTTGTTAGTGACATTTAATGTCCATATTGCAACATCATAAGTTTTTAAGCAATATTTTAATAATTCTGACTGAAAAGGCCTAAAAAAATAAGACCTATCACCAAATTCTCAATATGGTTTTATTTGAATCTGACAATTTGGTTCATCTCTACTGTATGACAAGAAGAACACTATTTCCATTTCAAATATCAACATCTTTCTATAGATATTGATTCCCATCTGCACTGCAACCACATATATGACATTAACATAGCTCCACTTCATTACTTAAGGACATCAAAACATATTAAAAAAGCATGTAATTCCTATCTATTATCAAATTTTTTTCCATTTGTATACAAAGGGAATTCTACAAGGAGTTAAATGACAATTAAAAAATATAATTACAATGGCCCAATTCTAGTGAACTAACTAATGATATGTTAACATATACATCAATCTAAAACATGTATCCTATTTATAGGGAATAAGTAAGTCTTACACGCACACATTGAATGACCATTCAAATCATTTATTTTATTATTTATAATAATTAGTGAACTGCAATTGAAAAATATAATTACAATGGCACAATTCAAACAATCAAACTAATTAGCTTCCATATGGTAGTTTTCCATGTAATACAACTACATTGTCATCAAATACATTGCACCATGAAGAAAATCTAACTCGTGTTAGCTTTCATTCTAACCATATTGCCACCATAACTAATGCATTAGTAAATTTCCTTATGACACCATGAATGGAAAATATAATTACAAAGGCCCAATTCAAATAATAAAATTAATTATATGTTAATTTTAACAGACAACCTAATAATATACTGAAATAAGAAAAATTTATAAGAACACATTAAACCATCCTTCAAACCACTATTTTTTAACAAATATAATGATAAATTAAACCAGAAATGCAAAAATTAGTTGCAATAGTCCATTTCAACCAAACATAACATTTATCTAATAATCTCTACATCCAACCTAATACATTAAATAGCCATTCAAATTAGTAACATTTATTAACAAAATATTTCTATTAAAAGAAACAAAATAAAAATATTTTAATTTATAATAATGACAAAGCAAATCACCTATCTTTACATTAGCATTATGAAATATAAGTCATCTTAAATTGAAAAATGCTATGAATAACAATTTATCATAGAAAATCCCCATATATGTTTTTTTGTCATACATATAATGACATACAATTTATCCGTCCTTCAAAGTAACTTGCACATATGTTTTTTTTGTTGAATTTATTCAACATTCTCCATAGCTCATCGATCAACCATTTATCCCCTTGTTTATTTTGTTTATTTCCAATGAACGGTGTGGCAAGAATCACATTTTCTTTGGGATTTTCTTTAATTCTTTCAAATGAACAATCCATTATAACAATGTTAGCTGCAACATATTGACTATACATTTCCCACACTATTGTGTTAGTTGCATCATATCGACTATACATTTCCCACGCTTTTTTCAATAATTTAGTATGTATATTTTTTGTTGGATTGGCAGTGGCCTTATTTCCTTTTTGTGGTTTGCAATCTGAAGTAGTCCACATAAACACAAGTTGATCTTGTGGTGTTTCTAAAACCAATTTTTTTAGAACTCTTAACGTGTTTAGCTTCAAAACTGTCATCCAAATTGCAATGTCAAGAGATTCATTTTGTAAACACATTTCAAGAAGAAGAAAAATATTGCATGTGGATGAAACCAAATTTGCTTTTTATCTATTGTGTAATCCAAATTGCAATGTCAAGAGATTCATTCTGGAAACACATTTCAGGAAAAAAAAATTGCATTTGGATGAAACCAAATTTGCTTTTTATGTATTGTGTACTCTGCGGTCCTTCCCATTATCTAAACATGTTCTTTTGTAGCATCATCATCAATGCCCTGATAAAGAATGTCCTTTAATTCAAAAATAACTAATTGTTGTTCTTGTAGCATCATCATCAATGCCCTGATAAAGAATGTCCTTTAATTCAAAGGCTACAACACAATAACAAATAATATAGTCAAACTATTGTATTCATGCTGCAAAAATCATTAATAAAAAATTTCTGAGAAAATACACTCACCTTGAGTACTTTGTATACTTTTTGCAGATGGGCCACTATTTTGTTCATTATCTTCATAGAACCTGCAGCAAAAAATGTTAAACCTTCAATGAAATACCAATTCAAATACTTATTTTGGTCAATTTCTATAATATAACAAATTAACTACTTGCTAGCTCTACAACTAGGGTTTTGTTTGTCGGCCTTCCAAGATGTTTATGGGGGCCATGGATCCTTCCATGGCCGCCTTCCCCTTTCTTCCCTGAGTTACGCTTCTTGTCAATGGTCGACTGAGGGGTTTTTTTCCGCTTTGGAATAAATGGCGGCGACTTGGCGCGGCGACCCATTGGGTAGCTGGTTTCTTCGGCTTCCCAGTGGCGGCGGAAGTGGCTTATGCAAAGTAGGATGCAGCTCCGGGGCTAGACTTTTTCTGAGGGCTTTCGTTGGCGGCTGCGAGGACTGTTGAGCTACAGGCTCCAATTTCCTCTCTGATGACGGCGGATCTACAGAGGAGGACGCGCGGGGGGTTTCCATGACCCTAATACGTTGATGGATGGCGGACATATGTCTGCACGATGGCCTCATGCTCTTCCCGATGGCATTCTCTCATGGGCGAACGAGGAGGGGCTTTCAGTTGCCTCTCTAATGACGACGAATCCGTAGAGGACACGCGGGGAGTTTCCATGACCCTGATCCGTTGATGGATGGCGGGCATATGTCTGCACAGCAGCCTCATGCTCCTCTTGATGGCGATCTCTCATGGGCAGACGAGGAGTGGCTTACTGTTGGCGTTCCGAGATTTTGTTTTGTAGATGCTGGTGGCTCTACATTTTTTTCGGGGTTTTCTGGAAACGTTTTTCATCTTGTTTTCTTTCTCCTTACATCTTCAGCTTTTTTGTTGTTGGTTTATATGTAGCGCCATCCATGGTTGCCCGGATTAAGGTTTTTAGCTGTAGTTTATTTTATGAGATTCCTTTGTAACTGTGTTTTTATTGTGTATGATGTTGAAAAGCTCGTAGTCTCTCTGCAACTTTTGGCACTGCTTAGCAACATAGACACCCTACAAGAGTGGTGTTGATCCAATGTAATTTTGTACTCGCAAGATGAAATAAAATTACGCTTTTTTTTCAAGAAAAAAAAAATAACAAATTAACTACTTAATTGATAATGAAAGAAAACATTTTCAATATCACTTTTAAAGAAAAATACATGCAACCATCTTTAACATTTTGCTAATTGTTATTTTTGTTCTTTTTATTTGTCCGCATAATAAACATTTTATTGAAAATGTTATGATTCTTACAAGGATTAAATTTTGAAAAATAAGAGAAACAAGAAGACAAGTTAGAATTCCCTTTTATGATATTATGTTCATGATTATGGCTTTACACCTTGTCATTGTCTTTGTTCTCCTTATTTGTTTTGAATTATTAAACATTGTCACTATATTAAACATAAAAATGTTTTGAATTATTAAAATGAATAATACTCATTAAACAATAAGGAAATTACAAGTTGACAAGTATCTAATATTAGATTTGTTTTTAATTATAGCATTGTTTCACAATCTTCGTATTATTATCTTTGTTCTTCTTATTTGTCTATATAATATACAATTAATATCTTATGAATTGTGACAATGAATAAAATTCACTAAATATCAAAACAAGCAAGAAAACATGTTTACGTACCTGATATGATATTTTGTTTTTTTATGGTAGCTTTGTTCCACATTCACTTGATCAGTGTCAATGTTATCATTGCTAGTCACTATAACAAACATAAGAAATATTATGAATTGTGTCAATGAATAAAATTCATTAAATAACTTGTTAGCTTTATTTATAGCAAAAGCACAATATCATCAAATACATTACATCATACAAACAATTTAATTCATGGTTTCGTTTAGGCTTTTACAGGTTGTAGTTATTTTCAAGGGGAATTGGAGACCTGTGTGGAGTTTTTGTTCTCGACGCGTTTCGGACTCTATAGTTGAGTCCATCATCAGGAGAAAAGATATCTCAAATTAAAGCATACACTCATCTACATTTTTATAATGTTAGTTTGTTTTTTAATTTAAATTAATGAGAGGGTCGACCTAATTCATGGTTTCGTTTAGGCTTTCACAGGTTGCAATTATTTTCAAGGGGAATTAGAGACCTATGTGGAGTTTTTGTTCTCGACGCGTTTCGGACTCTATAGTTGAGTCCATCATCAGGAGAAAAGGTATCTCAAATTAAAGCATACACTCATCTACATTTTTATAATGTTAATTTGTTTTTTAATTTAAATTAATGAGAGGGCCAACCTAATTAATTACTACAAATCATTATTAAATGTTGTTATATTATTCTAATTTTATTAAACTGGCTTATTTATATTAATTATTAACATATTAATGTTTTAAAATGTTTATTATTACAATATTCTTACTATATTCCTTAACCTATTATTGTTTTATAAAATATTATTAATAACGTAACAAGTAAAAAAAAATTGTTTAAATCTTCACTAGTTAGATCTCAATTCTTCTCAAATATTAATTTTAATTTCATTTGTTTAACTTAATTAAAACTTAAAACTTTTTACTAGTTTTTATAGTTATCTAAAAAATTTATAAAGTTTTAATTTTATTATTAGTATATTTAAATTTAAATTTAAAATATTAATACACTTAAATTTTTAATTTTTAATTTTAGTTCCTTAAAAAATTTCATTTTTCTTTCCAACACCATGAATCCTATTTATTTCCTTAAAATTTTTAATTTTGTAAAGTTTTTTATTTTCATTGTTGTTATATTTAACATTATAATTTTTAAATTAAATTTTTAATTTTAAAAAAAAAATTATTCCTTAAATTTTTATTTATTAAATTAATTTTTTAATTTTTATATAATTCCTTAAGATTTTGTATTTATGTTCTTATTTTGTAGGGAGTGAATGATTAGTTTCCAAGAATCACAAAGGTTGAGACCGTCATCTCTATTGAAGTTTATTGGGTGTTTCTCAATTTCAATTGCTTCACGTATGCATCTTCTATTGTAGTTATCTTCAAGTGCTATGACTCTTGCTTCTTCGATGCAGACATGGTGGTTTGTCCTTGATGAATGCTCAGCCACGGCTGATTTCTTAATTCTTTTATAAATAACATATGTACATTGTTCTTTCAGTCTTGTTTGAATTGAGCGTCCTGTCTCACCTATGTATACGTCTTTGCATGAGCACAGAAACGAATAAACATATTTCCTTAGTTTAGGGTCGATGGGGTCTTTAGCTTTATCTAACAAATTTCTTAGGGAGTTAGGAGGGCAGAATATCGTTTTTATCTTCTTTTTCTTCGACACTTTGGCAATCTTATATGTTGTTCCTTGGATATATGGGAGAAAAGTTCTTCCTACATCTTCTTGTTCATTGTTACGATTTTTATTTTCTAAGCCTCTCGCTCTCTTGAATGCTCTGTTGATATCTTTCTTTTTGTAACCATTGTTTTGGAGGGTTTTATGGAGGTGTCTTAGTTCATTGTCAAGGTGTTTTCCTCATCGGAGATCCTAACAGCACGTGTAGCGAGTGTGTGCAATATTCCAAGTTTTTGTGAAGGGTGATGGTGTGAGTTGGCATGTAAGTATGTATTAGTATGGGTTTTCTTACGATACACTTGGTGAGCTAGGGAACCGTCTTCCTTCTTAGCGATTAGTACGTCAAGAAAAGGAAGGGAGTTGTTTTCCTGGATCTCCATGGTAAATTTTATGTGTTCGGATTGATTGTTCATGTGTGTAAGGAATTCATCTAATTTCTATCTGCCATGCGGCCAAAAGAAATTGGTGTCATCCACAAAGTGTTTCCATTCTTTTGGTTTTAGCGGGTAAGAATCTAATGCTTTCTTCTCAAAGTATTCCATGTAGAGGTTGGCTATCACCGGGGAAAGGGGGGATCCCATTGCAACACCGCTAGTTTGCTCATACATCTCCCCACGAAAGGTGAAGTAGGTCGATTTTAAACAAATTCTTACAAGGTTGGTTATCTCTTTATTAGTGATTTCTTATACCACATTGATTGCTTCTTCCGCCGGGATTTTTGTGTAAAGTTGGGTTACATCAAAACTTACTAGCATATCATTATCCTCAATTTTTAGATCCTTTATGTTTCCCACGAAGTGTGTTGAATCTTTGATGTATGAAAAAGTGTAGCCAACTAATGGTTTAAGGGTTTTTGCAAGATATTTTGCGAGATTGTAAGTTGGTGACCCAATGGTGTTCACAATTGGTCTTAGTGGTACACCATTTTTATGAATCTTCGGGAGTCCGTAAATTCTTGGGATGATAGGGTTCTTCGAGGCGAGTTTCTTTTTCAAGCTATCATCTAATGAAGACTCTTTTATGGCTTTGTTGACCTCTCTGATGATCCTGGTGCTTGGATCTTTTGTCAGTTTTTTATAACAGCCATTTGTTGTGAGATGTTCTTTCATTTTAGCTTCATAATCATTGGTGTTCATTATTACTGTTGCATTTCCTTTGTTCGCCTTCATAATCATGATTTCTTTGTTAGCTTTTAAGTGTTTAATGGTTGTTGCTTCATTTTTAGTTAAATTTTGTTTCGAGGGTTTCGCTTCCCTTAATATCACTGCACAATCCTGCCTTATTTCTTCTGCGGTATCTTCAGGAAGTGACATCACTAAATCTTCAATGGCGCATATAATGTCTTCTACAGGAATTCTCTTGGGTGCAATAGAGAAACTCAAACCTTTCCCTAAAACATTCAACGCATCATTATTAAGTTGTTGGTTTGACAAATTTATTACGTTGATCTTCTTCCTTTTATTTGATTCACCAGGAATTTTATCCGTCGTGTTTAGCTTGTTATTAAGCGTTAATTCTAAAGTTTTATCCAAATCGGTTCGAGTTACTTGTTCTCCAGCGTTCATTACCTCCGCTTGATCGCGCATATGTTCTGGGTTGTTGTTACATGACAATCTCCATCATTAGTCATTGTAGTAAACAACTTGTGAATTAAGGACTCTAAACAACATAGAATCCAAATAATTATAATAAAAACATCAAAGTATAGTACCTAAATTTTCCTAGGCGTTCATGGATATTGGATTTGACAGTTGAAAAAATAAAATAAAATAAAATCAAGAGAAACAACCAAACAAATTATGTACCTTGTATGATATATTCTTCTCCTTCTATTTCCATCTCTAAATCTTTTTCAACATTGTCCACACTATATCGATGGTTTTTTTGTTGCTTATTGTCATCATTTTCTGCTTTACAATCTCCATCATTAGTTTATGTACTAACCAACTTGGCAATTAAGATTCTAAACAATGATAAAACCAAACCATTATAATAGAAACAACAAAGTGAAATACCTGAATTTTCCACGATGTTGATGGGTCTTGATTTTGACAGTTGAAAATATTTGCGAATATTCAACATGGTCGTCCTTTGTGACTCTTTTTGTACAATGCATGCAATTCTTCTTTTATATTTTAGACAGGCATTGATTAAATTTGTCCCCGCATAAAAAGAAATAATCACATTCGCATCACTCCATTGTTGGTGTTTTTCCAATAAATCCACCCAAAAATCAATGTCTCTCACTTTGATCAAATGTGTCTTTAAAAGTGTGAGTGTGTTTTGAAGCCTCAACCTTTTTTAATTCCGAGGTATAGAAATGTATAGTCAAAACTATAATTATTTTGTTTATATTGATAAATGCCCTTAGCCATGTTATAGTTAAACCTAGAGTTCTTTATAGCAACTCCCAAAGCTTGTTGTACATCTTTAAATGACCAAAGTTCTTCTAACAGAACCATAGTAAAGTCATTCAACTCATTTTTTTCGATAAAAAATCGAAACAATTCAATATAATAACCCTTGTGGAATGGTTCTTCTTTCAAAGCAAGTGTATCCAAAACAACAAGGTCCATACATAGTATTGGCTCCATCTGTGGCGAGAAAGCATGCAAAAGTGTTGACAAAATACCAAGGCGCCCAAAATGACAACTGAATTCAAAATTGTTGTCAACTTATTGAACATTTGTTGATCCAATTATTATTTTGTCAAGGACTTCACATGCTTGCTGAGAAAATGACTCTATTTTTGTATTTCGTGATCCTTTTAAATAAGTAGACCCTTCAACAGTTTTACAGAAATTGGAAAATATAATATCATTAATTTCATAATGCTCAAGAATATTGGATCTAGTAAGAGTCTTATCATTCAATTTCTAATCATGACTTTGACAATATTCAACCATTGCATCCAAAATTGTCCTACTGGTTTTCAATCTAGAACAATAATCTTTTAATTTTATGGCATTGGTTGGATAGTTTGGTGGAATAGAAAACCAAACGGTTCCATCCAATATCTTGTCTGCTGCTGTAGCAATTTCTTCAATGGTTAGTCCCTGAAGGGGGCGAAGAGAAGTAGCTGTCAAATTATGTAGACTATTTATCTTGTACTTATCAAAATCAAGTTGGCCCGGAGAACACTTCAATGTGCCTAGTTGGTAACAATTAAAAACAATTTCCCGTTTATCCCAAATAGCTTGATCAAGATATAAGAGAATTTTTTATCAACAAAATTTGAAATTGCACAGTCGAAGAAGGAGCACAACATTTCATCATCAACCTGTTAAAAATATTAAATATAAACTAATAAGAATCCAATTTATATATGAAAATATGAATTATATTCTAAAATTAAATAAATCGATATAAAATAATAATAATTCATTAATACAATAGTTCAAATGCAAAATTAATTCAAATTACATACCTTGTCTTTAGCTGTCTTAGAATTTCCAATCCTCCTTTTCTTTAATTTGTCATTGGCAACTAAGAATTGTCTTGCAGAGCGCACACAATCAATGAATGGAGTTTTGAAGAAGACCTTATTTGCATAATTTAATCGACAACAAATGCGAATCACAATACCAGGTACAACTGATGGATCCAAGAATCGAGCATTACGTTCTTTATACTTTTTCTTTGCCTCCGCAAATACACTATACATGGGATTTGTTAAAATTTCTTTGGCTGCTTGAATGGTATGTTGGCCATCAACTATCCAAAAGTTGACATTCTTAGCATTTATATCTGTCTCATTTACAATTTTGACAGGGTTTGCTAGTGGATCAGACTCGTTGATATCGAATGGAATCAAGAGAACATCGGGCAATGATGTTTGAAATCTTTCTAAGAATGATTTCACCAACACATGAACATTTAAATCATCTAGGGATCTCAATTTAAACACTTTGGGTGCTTCTATGCATCTTTCAACATCCACCTTTCTATTGAAAGAGCTTGAAAAAAAATAGCAGTGTTTGAAGGCTTCATGAATTTCATCGCACTTGTCTACAAGCTTCACTGTCTCAGATTCATCTTTCCTAGTTTTTTTAAATTCTGTAGCAAATGCAAAATCACTTCCTGCAATGCTTTCTTCCGAGTCGTTTAAATATATTCTCCTTAAAGCATGTAATTGAGCATCAAGTTTATCATCTGGTATTTTATCAGGTAATTTACCTCTTTGATGCAAATAAAGAAGCACAGACGATGTTTTCATACTTCTGACATTGCGATATTTTAGAATTGTGGTGATAAGTTCTAAAAGATCTATGCAACTCTTTAAC
This sequence comes from Larix kaempferi, assembly GCA_027924585.1. Lineage (NCBI taxonomy): Eukaryota > Viridiplantae > Streptophyta > Pinopsida > Pinales > Pinaceae > Larix > Larix kaempferi. The sequence continues at coordinate 4,361,549 of BSBM01000410.1, forward strand.
CCAGATTTATTGAAGCTCTCATAACTATCCAACTTGAACATTGAATCTTTTATTGTGTTTGGTGGATCCTTACTTGAAGCTTCAATCAAATCTGGTCTAAATTTTGTGTACTCCACTCGACAAGAAACTAATTTTACTTCATTTTCTTTAATAGCCTCCACTTGAAAGACGATGTCACTCTCACCATGAGCATAGCAATTAACAATTATCCCTAATATATCTGGATCTTTTTGACCTATGGATCCAAATAGATACATATCAAGGAACATATTCGAAGGAGTTTCTATCTGAACATACCAATCTCCCACAAACTCATATTCATTGGATGTATTGTACTTTCTAATCATTTGAAAAGTAGAAGTAGAAATTGGTGTTGTCATTGTAATTTGAGTTGAATGAAGTTTTTTCGTTTCATGGATGATGGATGTAGCATTTCACTTTCTTTGGAACTAAACGATTCTGAAAACAAGAATAAGAAATTATCAGCATAAATTGAAATGAAATTATAATTTCAAATATTAATCATATAATTTTCTATTAAAATTTGAATATCAAATACATTGCACCATGAAGGAAATATAACTCGGGTTAGCTTTCCTTTTAACTAAATTCTATTTGTAACTAAATTTTCAAAGAATAGTTGTAGAGCATAATAACTAATCATGGTGATCATTAAAAGAAGGCACCTATAGATCTTTTATTGTATTCTTCTAACTTTGACTGTAGGAAAGCTAGAAGGTAGCGGTGTTGGCTTTCTTAGCTTTCCATCTAGCACAAACACAAGCACATTGCCAACAACAACATTCCATCGTGTGGTAGCCTTCATATTATAGATTTCCATGTAACACAGCCATATTGTCATCAAATACATTACATCATGAAGGAAATCTAACTTGAGTTAGATTTCCTTCTAACAACCTTGCATGGTGAATGAAAGCTAACACATGTTAGCCTTCATGTGTTAGTTTTCCATCTAACAGAACCACATTGTCATCAAATACATTGCACCATAAGGAAATTTAGCTCAGGTTAGCTTTCCTTCCAACATCATAGCACGATGAACAAAAGGTAACACGTGTTAGCCTTCATATTTTAGCTTTCCATCTAACACAACCACATTGTCATCGAATATATTGCACCACAAAGGAAATCTGACTCGTGTTAGCTTTCCTTCTAACAACATTGCACAGTGAATGAAAGCTAACGTGTATCTAACTCGAGTTATTTTTCCTTCTAACAACATTGCACGATGAATGAAAATTAATGCATGTTAGCCTTCATATGTTAGCTTTCCATCTAACACAACCACATTGTTGTCAAATACATTGCACCATGAAGGAAATCCAACTCGGGTTAGCTTTCCTTCTAACAACATGGCACGATGAATGTGTCATGTCCCCAAATTTGAATTGGATCACAATGGCCTAAGCCACTTGGCCATGATCATGATAGTTTGTCAAATTGGTGCTAAGGGTCAAATAATTGCCAAGCATGATGTCCAAGTTAATAATAATGCAAAATTAGAGCCAAATGGACAAGATGGGTCACATGAAGAGCAAATCCCCAATTCAAAGTTTGTAATGTCCTGATATTAGCATGGAGGAAAACATTCCACTAACCTACTAGTTCCCTAGGTTGGGGTGGAAGCATAAAAAATTGGAATAAGGGAGCTACAAGAGCCAAATTGACCTTAGGGATACAAATTAACATTAATTGGGTCAAATAAATAATAATGAAAGAAAAATAGGGTTGCATTTGGTCATGAGGGCACATAAGAGGGTGTGGGGCCCACATGTGGCAAGATTCCTCACTACACTTGGCATCATTCTCTCACAAATTCGAGTCCAAAGTGGAGGGTAACGTACTTGGGGGAGATGAAGAGGCAATATTCATGGCAAGAATCTAAGAAGGTCGAATTGGAGTGGAAGAGTAACTACCAAGGAAGAGAAAGAGGCATTGTGACACTTGTAGCTAGATTTCATGGCATCTATGACAACAATGATGAAGGAATCTATGACAAATATGACAAATTCTGACTTGATTGCAAACCTATAACACATTAGACATATTAGGGCTTAAAATAGCCACCAAGAGGGCGCATAGAGGGAGTTATGGTCAGCCAAGATTCCCAACTCGAATTGGGGGAAAAAGAAATGCAAGGAAGAAGTGGACAAGTGTCTCATGAGAGAATCTATCACTAATTCGAGTTGAATGAAGTCTCTTGGAGGGAATTCGACCTCATGAGTCCACATGAGGTTAATAAAAGAGGAGGATGACAAAGGAGAGTAGCTTTTTGATCATTTTTGTTTTGCACTCTTGGAGAGCTTAGCTTGTCCTTGCACGATGGATGTTCATCCTCCCTACCATTGAACCAATTTTGAAGGTGAAAGATTCATGTCCAAGTTGGTTGGAGGAGAGGCCATTCAAACCTCTTATCAGAGCTTAATGAAGGTGTTTTGATGCAGGTTCAAGTCCCCTTTCAGTTCAAGTTCATCTACTATCTCCTTCTCCACTATCTCTTCTCTCAATATTCTCTCAATGTCCATGTTCTAGTTGATGGCGCACTCATAGTTGTGTAGATTGTGTGGAGGATGATTTTGTGACTCCATGGTTGTGTAATCTGATGTATATCACTGTATTGAGTTGCACTTTGGAGCCATAGCTCAAAATTCCATGCCTTTCATGAAAACTTTCCAAGTAAACTATTGATTCGAGCTAGTTTCCCCTCTATCTTCATATGGAGTTTTTGGAGTAGTTTCATATATATTTTACATCAGACTTTCTCTGAGCTTTTGCTAATGTTTCGAGCTGCTTATGATGTAATATTGATGACCAAAATACTATGTGCAGACCCTTTGAGTTTTGATTAAAGATTGTGCAACAAATCTCATGTCCTTTGTTAACAATTTTCTCACAATTTCTATGTCTCACAACATTATGTTTTATGGGAGTTATAGCAAACCCTAAAACATGAATTAATGATGCATTTTGGTTGCCCTTGAGGTCCTCTATCAAGGCCAAGTATCTGTTCAGAAAATAGTGAAGGTCGTCCAGTGTTTGGGAAGCCAAAACGTTTAGAGACTAGTGGGGTTTTTAACCATCGAATTCACTAGTATTTTTGCCCTTCTTTCCTCCTTAAGAAATGCAAGCCCTAAATGTTTCTAATGAATGTCTAAGTGTCTTAGAGTTGCATTAGGATGTCTTAAGACCTCTCAATCCCTCCATACAGAATTCAAAAGCATATGGGTGCTTTTGGAGCAATTTGGGTCCACTAGTCCAAAGTTTGAAATTGGCCAAATTTGAGCAGACTTAAATAACATGTCAAAAGGAGTTTTCTGATTCGACCATTGAGCATTTGAGGTATGTTAGGATGTGTGAAAGCCCATAGGGTCCTTCCAGAGGAAATTTATAAAGGTCTGGAGGTGTTTGGAACAAGACAAAGAAAGTATAGTTTCATAGTTTTCCTAGTTTCGAAACTAGACAAAGTACTGAAGGAGGATGTATGTGAAGTGTTTGTAAAAAGTCCTCAGCCACACAATATTAAGCAGCCACATATATCATCTTGTCAAGCCAATCAGAAGCTCCATATCACTGTCCTAGAGCTGCCTCAGTTGTCTCCTAACCATGGAATCAGTGTGAAATTCATTGTCAATGAGGGTTTTGAGAAAGAATGCTTCCACTGTCTAAAGTTTTAAACCTCTATTGAAATGTTTGGTGATAGTGTGCCTAATTTTTCCAAAGAGGGACATTATAGAATGAAAGCTAACATGTGATAGCCTTAATATGTTAGCTTTCCATCTAACACAAGCACATTGTCATCAAATTCATTGCACCATGAAAGAAATCTAACTCGAGTTAGCTTTCCTTCTAACAACATTGCACAGTGAATGAAAGGTAACGCGTGTTAACCTTCATATGTTAGTTTTTCATCTAACACAACCACATTGTCGTCAAATACATTCTACCATGAAGGAAATCTAACTCAAGTTAGCTTTTATTCTAACAACATTGCACAATGAATGAAAGCTAACGTGAGCTAGCTTGCATATGTTAGCTTTCCATCTAACATAACCACAATGTCATTAAATACATTGCACCATGAAGTAAATCCAAGTCGGGTTAGCTTTCCTCCTAACAACATTGCACGGTGAATAAGAGGTAACGTGTGTTAGCCTTCATATGTTAGCTTTCCATCTAACACAACCACATTGTCATCAAATACATTGAACCATGAAGGAAATCTAATTCGGGTTAGCTTTCCTTCAAACATCATTGCAGGGTGAATGAAAGTTAACACATGCTAGCCTTCATACGTTAGCTTCTCATCTAACACAACTACATTGTCGTCAAATACATTACACCATGAAGGAAATCTAACTCGGGTTAGCTTTCCTTCTAACAACTTTGCACGGTGAATTAAAGCTAACGCGTGTTATCTTTCATATGTTAGCTTTCCATCTAACACAACCATATTGTCGGCAAATACATTGCACCATAAAGGAAATCTAACTTGAGTTAGCTTTCCTTCTAACAACATTGCTTGGTAAATGAAAGGTAACGTGTGTTAGCATTCATATGTTAGATTTCCATCTAACACAACCACGTGGTCATCAAATACATTGCAACATGAAGGAAATCTGACATGAGATAGCTTTCCTTCTAACAACATTGCATGGTGAATGAGAGCTAACGCGTGTTACCCTTCATATGTTAGCTTTCTATCTAACAGAACCACATTGTCATCAAATGCATTGCACCATGAAGGAAATCTAACTCAAGTTAGCTTTCCTTTTAACAACATTGCACGATGAATGAAAGATAACACGTATTAGCCTTGATATGTTAGCTTTCCTAACACGACCACATTGTCATCAAATACATTGCACCATGAAGGAAATCTGACTCGGGTTAGTTTTTCTTCTAACAACATTACACGGTGAAAAAAAGCTAACGCATGTTAGCCTTCATATGATAGTTTTTCATCTAACACAACCACATGGTCATCAAATACATTGCACCATGAAGGAAATCTAACTCGACTTAGCTTTCCTTCTAACAACATTGCACAGTGAATGAAAGGTAACGGGTTTTAGCCTACATATGTTAGCTTTCCATCTAACGGGTTAGCTTTCCTTCTAACAACATTGCACGATGAATGAAAGCTAATGCGTGTTAGCCTTCATATGTTAGCTTTCCATCTAACACAACCACATTGTCATCAAATACATTGAACCATGAAGGAAATCTAATTCAGGTTAGCTTTCCTTCTAACATCATTACACAATGAATTAAAGCTAACGCATGCTAGACTCCATATGTTAGTTTCCCATCTAACACAACCACATTGTCATCAAATGCATTGCACCATGAAGGAAATCTAACTCGGGTTAGCTTTTCTTCTAACAACTTTGCACAGTGTATTAAAGCTAACACGTGTTAGCCTTCATATGTTAGCTTTCCATCTAACACATTAATATTGTCGTCAAATACATTGCACCATGAAGGAAATTTGACTCGAGTTAGCTTTCCTTCTAACAACATTGCATGGTGAATGAAAGGTAACGCATATTAGCCTTCAGATGTTAGCTTTCCATCTAACACAACCACATTGTCGTCAAATACATTGCACCGTGAAGGAAATCCGGCGCGGGTTAGCTTTCCTTCTAACAGCATTGCACAGTGAATGAGAGCTAACGCGTGTTAGCCTTCATATGTTAGCTTTCCATCTAACATAACCACATTGTCATCAAATGCATTGCACCATGAAGGAAAAGCTTTTCTTCTAACAACTTTGCACGGTGTATTAAAGCTAACACGTGTTAGCCTTCATATGTTAGCTTTCCATCTAACACATTAATATTGTCATCAAATACATTGAACCATGACGAAAATTTGACTCGAGTTAGCTTTCCTTCTAACAACATTGCATGGTGAATGAAAGGTGACGCGTATTAGCCTTCAGATGTTAGCTTTCCATCTAACACAACCACATTGTCGTCAAATACATTGCACCATGAAGGAAATTCGGCGCGGGTTAGCTTTCCTTCTAACAGCATTGCACGGTGAATGAGAGCTAACGCGTGTTAGCCTTCATATGTTAGCTTTCCATCTAACATAACCACATTGTCATCAAATGCATTGCACCATGAAGGAAATCTAACTCGGGTTAGCTTTCATTCTAACAGCATTGCACGGAGAATGAAAGATAACATGTATTAGCATTGATGTGTTAGCTTTCCATATAACACGACCACATTGTCATCAAATGCATTGCACCATGAAGGAAATCTAACTCAAGTTAGTTTTCCTTCTAATAACATTACACGGTGAAAGAAAGTTAACGCATGTTAGCATTCATATGATAACTTTCCATCTAACACAACTACGTTGTCATCAAATACATTGCACCATGAAGGAAATCTAACTCGAGTTAGCTTTTCTTCTAACAACATTGCACAGTGAATGAAAGGTAACGCATGTTAGCCTTCATATGTTAGCTTTCCATCTAGTACAACCACATTGTCATCAAATACATTGCACCATGAAGGAAATCTGATGTGGGTTAGCTTTCCTTCTAATAACATTGCACAGTGAATGAAAGCTAACGTGTGTTAGCCTTCATATGTTAGCTTTCCATCTAACAAAACCACATTGTCATCGAATGCATTGCACCATGAAGGAAATCTAACTTGAGCTAGCTTTCTTTCTAACATCAATGCACGATGAAGGAATGCTAACACGTGTTAGCCTTCATATGTTAGTTTTCCATCTAACACAACCACATTGTCATCAAATACATTGCACCATGAAGGAAATATGACTCGGGTTAGCTTTCCTTCTAACAACGTTGCATAGTGAATGAAAGCTAACGTGTGTTAGCCTCCATATGTTAGCTTTCAATCTAACACAACCACATTGTCATCAAATACATTGCACAATGAAGGAAATCTGACTCGAGATAGCTTTCCTTCTAACAACATTGCACGATGAATGATAGCTAACGCATGTTAGCCTTCATATGTTAGCTTTCCATCTGAGACAACCACATTGTCATCAAATACATTGCACCATGAAGAAAATCTAACTCGGGTTAGCTTTCCTTTTTACAACATTACACGGTGAATGAAAGCTAACGCGTGTTAGTCTTCATATGTTAGCTTTCCATCCAACACAACCACACTGTCATCAAATACATTTCACCATGAAGGAAATTTAACTCAGGTTAGTTTTCCTTCCAACATCATTACATGGTGAATGAAAGCTAACGTGTGTTAGCCTCCATATGTTAGCTTTCCATCTAACAGAACCAAATTGTCATCAAATGCATTGTAGCATAAAGAAAATCTAACTTGGGTTAGCTGTTAGCTTTCCTTCTAACAACATTGCACTGTGAATGAAAGACAACATGTATTAGCCTTGATATGTTAGCTTTTCATCTAACACGGACACATTGTCATCAAATACATTGCACCCTGAAGGAAATCTAACTCAAGTTAGCTTTCCTTCTAACAACATTGCACAATGAATAAAAGCTAACGCATGTTAGCTTGCATATGTTAGCTTTCCATCTAACACAACCACAATGTCATTAAATACATTGCACCATGAAGTAAATCTAAGTCAAGTTAGCTTTCCTTCTAACAACATTGCACAGTGAATGAAAGGTAACGCGTGTTAGCATTCATATGTTAACTTTCCATCTAAGACAACCACATTGTCGTCAAATACTTTGCACCATGAAGAATATCTAACTTGGGTTAGCTTTCCTTCTAACAACATCGATCGATAAATGAAAGCTAACGAGTGTTAGCCTTCATACGTTAGCTTTCCATCTAACACGACCACATTGTCAACAAATACATTACACCATGAAGGAAATATGACTTAGGTTATCTTTCCTTCTAACAACACTACACAGTGAAAGAACAGTAACGCATCTTAGCTTCATATGATAGATTTTCATCTAATACAACCACATTGTCATCAAGTACATTGCACCATAAAGGAAATCTAACTCGGGTTAGCTTTCCTTCTAACATCATTGCACGATGAATGAAAGCTAACGTGTGTTAGCTTCATACGTTAGATTTCCATTTAACACAACCACATTGTCATCAAATACATTGCACCATGAAGGAAATCTTACTATGGTTAGCTTTCCTTCTAACATTATTGCACAATGAATGAAAGCTAATGCATGTTAGCCTTCATATGTTAGCTTTCCTTCTAACAACATTGCACAGTGAATGAAAGCTAACGCGTGTTAGTCTTCATATGTTAGCTTTCCAATGTCCATCTAACACAACCATATTGTCATCAAATACATTGCACCAAGAAGGAAATCTGACACGAGTTAGCTTTCCTTCAAACAACATTGCACAGTGAATGAAAGCTAACACGTGTTAGCCTTCATATGTTAGCTTTCCATCTAACACGACCACATTGTCATCAAATACATTGCACCATGAAGGAAATCTGACTCGAGTTCGCTTTCCTCCTAACAACATTGCATAGCGAATGAAAGACAATGCGTGTTAGCCTTCATATGTTAGCTTTCCATCTAACACAGCCACATTTTGATCAAATACATTGCACCATGAAGGAAGTCTTACTCGGGTTAGCTTTCCTTCTAACAACATTGCACAGTGAAAGAAAGCTAATGTGTGTTAGCCTTCATATGATAGTTTTCCATCTAACACAACCACATTGTCATCAAATACATTACACCATGAAGGAAATCTAACTCGAGTTAGCTTTCCTTCTAACAACATTAGATGGTGAATGAAAGCTAACGCATGTTAGCCTTCATATGTTAAATTTCCATCTAACACAACCACATTGTCATCAAATCCAGGAAGGAAATCTAAGTCAAGTTAGCTTTCCTTCTAACATCATTGCACGGTGAATGAAATCTAACGCGTATTAGCGTTCATATGTTAGCTTTCCATCTAATATAACCACATTGTCATCAAATACATTGCACCATGAAAGAAATCTAACTCGAGTTAGCTTTCCTTGTAACAACATTGTATGATGAATGAAAGCTAACGTGTGTTAGCCTTCATATATTAGCTTTCCATCCAACACAACCACATTGTCACCAAATACATTGCATTCTCGTGGCCTGACTGAACACTTTGAGCCTCTAAACGCAACTTTTTAGATGGTGCCAGGGGCTTACTCCTGGGAACTTGTTTTCTTCTCTTCATAGCAGTTTTCATTGACCCAGCAAAAGATGAAGATAAAGCTACAATGGTAATAAACTACATAACATGAAATATAAATGTTTATCATCAAGGCATAAACACACATTGTCTGAGGTAACTGGAAAAGGAAAATTCAGAAATCCATACCGACTTATGAGTTGATCCATTGGATGTATTCTCCACAAAAATCACAGCAACAGGTTGCTAAAATGGACCTCCAACACCATGAACCACAGCTGTCGTTGTCGAACAATGTAGAATAACAGAGGCCTGAGGCATAAGCTTAAAGGTTAATGAACACCTCCCATATATATTCCCTTGAAAGCTTCCAATGCTTGTTGTATGAAGTGCTAGGCTTATATAACTTGTTGTGGCTTGATAAAGAGCAAGCCCTGAGTAAAGAAGAATATCTTGTGGACCATGATCCCCATCTACAAGAAGCCAATGACCTTGCATGTCTCCAATTTATAGGCTTGGTTTGTCATATCTCACAAGAGTCAATGGCTCTTATTAACCTAAGGTTCATGCTCACTAAAAATTGCCATTTAGCTCTACTCCTGCCTTATGGTTATTGTCATGTGATGCCCACCCTAAAGAGTTGACCTGCTATGACAACAAAGTGACAAAATTGAAGTTGATACTTCACCATTTCTTAGAGGTGCATTATCAAGATCGATAAAACAAAAGCTCCTAAGCTCAAGTGAACATCCAATTGCATCGAGTATGTCACAAGCAACCTTCCCAAGTAGAGAAAAGTCATTTGCCAACCTAGTTGGAGGCAATTCTACACCACTGCTTAGCTCTATTGGAGTCTGACCAAAGTTTGTAATCAAATGTTTTTTGCCAAACCTAAGGATCTGTAAAATAACCTGCAGTCGTGTTCCACTTCTGTGGGTCCCTAGTATGAATCATCTTAGGTCCTGTGTATGGTCTTTGATGGAAAAATATCCCTACAAAATCTATTACACATCTCAACATTACATCATCCCCAACATGCACCTCAATAATTGTTGCATAATACCTAACAAGGGACTATGAAAGTGTGGATACAATGAAATCTATCATCCTTACACGGCCTAGAGATGGTTGAGAAGACCCTGCCATGGCACCCATTCAGATAATTTCCTAACCCACACTTCCAATATTATCAATTTCAGTAACTGAAGATGCAAAAGTATGAATCAAACAACTCCTTATGAAAGAAACCACTTCTATCTCGAACTTGTAATCTTGATCCATCAACAACAATTCACATTCTAAACTTCAATCAATGTAAAAGTAAAACCCTTGTTTTGATTGATTTGAGCATTCAACTTCTTCAAACATTTGTTCCCAGTCTTTCAAACCCACGTATTACAAACACCAGACTTGCTTGACTTTACTGTTGATGTGTAGTTTATGACATGATCCTTGTTGCATCAACATGATGGTGCCATCTACGAAACCTACCTAAAATAAGACAAATTGTATATTAATGATTTCTACATAGAACATGTACATGTACTAAAGTTACTAGTTAACATGTTTTCCACTACTATTATAGGCTAAAAGAAAAAATGTATATATATTGCAAGCATACAATACAATATCACTTTAGCAAAACTATAAAAGTCACTTCACAAAGAAAATCATTCCAAGAATCCATCAAGCCTATGCAAATTGATTTGATGTGCTTTGACATAGATTCATCAAGAAAGACATACAATGAATTTCAACAAATTTTTACAAACAGTGAGATTACATACATAGGAGTAAACTTGGAACCATTTGTGGAAAGGGAGAAAATGAAGTACCGTTTTCTAAAGTAAGTTCCTCTTCCATTTCCTCATGATAAGGGATGCTTTCAATGATATGAGCCAGTCACATAGTAGAAGGAAGCTCTATGCAAAATTAAGTGGACTACCCAATGCTACATAATGATGAAAAATAATTTGTTCGGACCCATTGAAACTCAAAGTCCTCTTTGCAAATTGTGTACCTATCCTAACCACAATCTGAAGATAATCTCCGCACTGCCACCTTCTAAAATTTTTGTATATCGGATTTGTGCATTACTTTATAGCTCTAGAAGGAGGGTATAAGGGAGGTCTTCCTCAAACAGGGGAAGTACACTAAACATTTTGAAGAGATTTCATGTGTTGGATTGTAACCCTTGGCCAGTGCTATGGTTCCAAATCCGATGTTCTACGCTGATTACGATTCAAATTTGGTAGATCCTTCTATATATAGGTATTTAATTGGTTCCCTTATGTACCTAGTGAATACCATGTTTGACATATGCTTTTTAGTGAATACATTGCGCCAATTCATGGTTGAACCTAGGCAGATTCATGGGATTATTGAAAAGCAAGTGCTCTGATACTTGAAAGGCACACAGTTCATTATGGCTTGAGGTAAGTGGGAGATGGTGATTTGATGCTACATGGTTAGGTATGATATCCTAGTACAACAGGTTAAAGGCAGCAATTACACTTAGTTTAGCAGAGGCAGAGCATATGGCAGCTAGCTCTGCTAGTTGTGAAGCCATATTGCTTCACAAGTTGATAGCAAAGTTCATCGATCAGATGTTGGAGCCCACTGTGGTACACTCTGACAATCAGAATTGTATCTAACTCTATAAGAATCTAGTATTCCATGATCACTGCAAACACAAAGATATTCAGCACCATTTCCTCAGAGACAGAATTCAGAAGGGACCAAAGATTCTTGAGTATGTTCTTTCAAATTTGCAGGTGGTAGACATTTTGACCAAGCCACTGAGTAAGGGGATGTTTCAAATGTTGAGGGAGAGACTTGGTTTGGTGGAAAACACTTTTCTGACAAAGAGGCCATGTTAGTTCACATGTTGCTCAATGAGTGATTATCCCACAATCGTGGGGTAACAGTGATTGTTGGACCCCGAGTGATACTGAGAGGGGGGGTTGAATCAGTATCATGCACAATCTTATTATTTATATCACTTTTCACTTCATAAAACATACATAAATATCAAAACAAACATCAACATGGAAGATACATTGTGCGCAGAGTATTCATAAAGAAACTTTATAGACATACATCTATATATCTATCTATCTATCTATCTATCTATATATAATCTTTGATTACATAGATTGTTGGGAGACACCAATCTCTCCAATACAAGTGTGAGCACCAACTCACTAATTTTGTTGACACCAATCATACAAGAACACCAATCCCTTGCAAGCACCAACTTGTTGTTTTCCAGACACCAACCCGTGAGGACACCGATCCTTTTATGAGCACCAACTCATATCAGCAAGCACCAACTTGCGGGGTCAGGCACCAACCTGAGCTATCGGGCACCAACCTGTAGAAGACACCAATCTTATGTCCTTGCCCCGTCCAGCCACCCGTATATAGATTTGTTGTTGTGTACGTTGATCACAAACCACTCTGCAATTTATGATGTGCTTCCTCTATTCTGTGCTACTTGACAATCTACTTTTGCGCAAAAATCCTTAGCACTCCTTCCGCACACACTGCTCTGCAACTGTAGTTTAGTTTGGATCATCAACTACACAACTAGATCTACACATCTACTGCACTTAGATTTGCGCATTCAGATTTACGCACAAAACATTCTCATCTTCTAAGCCCCAAAAAAATTATCTTCTACTTGGAATTTGCGCACTTTTCGAAGCTCCATACTTCCTTGGATGGATTACAAAATAGAGAGATTACTTCCTGTATTTATACGAGTGTTGAATCACTTTTTGGGTCGACTCAATATTTTATGGCGTAAGGCCAACTTAACACTTTGACATCATTGACAACTTTATTTCTAACAATCTCCCCCTTTGGCATTCATGTCAACACCAAAAAAAAACTGAGTTTCCCCAAACAAAACTGAGCTCCCTCGAAATATGAGCTCCTTATCAAAAATTTGTACTCCCCCTTTCATTCAGTCCTCTGCAATTCTCTCCCCCTTTGACATTAATGGCAAGGGGATAATTCTGCAACAAACTTGTTATTTTGTATTTGTGCAGTATTTGCAATTTCTCCCCCTGAACTCATGTTGCGCAATATCCTATATATCAAAAAGTGATATTTTATGCTTGCTTTTCTAGTTGCACTGTTATTGCAAATTTCTATAGATTTGTCTGTACAGTTGCAACCTTCTTCTTCCTCTCTGCTTCTTTAGCCAAAATAGCTTCTTCCACCTGCTCACTGTTAGACGACTTTCAGGGTTTTTGTACATTCATCGACAGCTTCCTTGACTTCCCCTTGTACCTGCACAAATTGCTCTCTGATACAAAAGACTTCATCTTGTAATGGTTCAAGCCTATTGGCTATCCTCTATCTTTCATCCCGGATCTTGCTTACTTCTTGCTGTTGTTTCCTGTATTCTCCCATTTTGGTCATCTTTTATGCGGCTGGTAGAATGGTCAAACTATCGCGCATCTTTTGTTCTGACTCTTGTGCACTTTGCAACTTTTGATCCGCTTCCTTTAGTTGTTCGTTTGTGACTAACTTTCCCCATAGCTGAGCACTTTCTTCATGTAACTTTTCACACTTTAGCTCCAAGGTCCTAATATTGCCTATAGCAATATTCATTATTTCTTATTTGTGTTCACGCTCTGCTCTAACCTCTGGAGGTGTCCCTAGTTGTTGCTTTGTTGCAAGCTCCTCAATTTTAACACGGAGACCTTGAATAGCTTCACCTATCTTGGTTACCTTCTCTTTTGGAGGGGCATCCTTTTCTATCTGTACATCTGGTAGCGTATCACATACCTTCTCGACTTCCTTCTGCAATTTTGAATTATTCTGTTGCATTTCATCTACTTCCTTCTTCAGCCTATCTATCTTCTACGCAGTTTCTTCCTTCTCCATTCACATTTTCTGACATTCCTCCTATAATGTTTCATTTTCATTAAAACTTTTATACCATTCTACTGAGACAACTTCATGTTGCCCTCAAATTTCCTGTGCAATAGATGTATCCAATGCATGCAGTTCGTCTATAGGTAAACGCGACAAGATCATTTCCATTGGACTTATTGTGAACGCTAATTCCATCATCTCTTGTGTGGGAAATACCAGTGTTGCTACCGGAATCTTGAAACCTTAATGTGGCTCTGTCGTGTCTTTCATATGTGTAGTTGAATGTATCTGCATGTTGAGCATGTGTGTTTCTGAGTTTGTATGCACATTGTTTTGTCCTTCTTCTTTCTTAGTCTTCATTAACAGCTCCTTTATCGTTGCAAACTCTTCTTCGACTTTTCTGGAGATTTCCTCTTGCTTTGTCATAACATCTTCCATCTCCTCCTTCGTGGGCACCTTCTCCATAATTTCCTCAGTGACATTCTTGACCTCCCAACCAATTTGATCCACATCATCTTCTGTCAAGACCTGAGTGGAACTAGATTTGGATGATTTCCTCTTCTTCCTTGATGATTCCTCCGCTTGTTCATTTCTTATCCTTTTCTTTGTCTACACAGTCTGCTCTGTAGTTTCAGGGAAGATTTCTACACTTCTTTTTTCTATGGATTTATTTTGTGATGGAGTGTTTTGTTGTACAAGGTTCTTCTGTTGCGCAACTTATTCTTCTTCCGTCAATGGGATTCGCCATGTCAGATCCCAATCATTTATAATCTACGCAATGTCCTCCTCGGAGCAACTAAACATAGTAGGTAACCACCCCTTCTAGGGATCCCTTTTGGCTTGTACATAGATATGATGCATCCCTACTTTGAAGCGTGCAATTTGAAATCTTTAGAACCCCAACCCGGTTTCAAGCTTTCAAGCTTCTCTACATATAGTTTAATGCCCAAACCCCAACATGCACATTTTTCTCATAAAAATGACTTGACTTGAAACACATGAAATTCTTTTTCAAAATTGATAACTCAGAAATTTTTTACTTTCAGCCTAAATTTTCTAACTCAAAAAATTAAATCAGCCAAACACATAAAAAATTTAACACAGTATTTTTGACCAAATTGGTCCAGGATAAAACCCCCAAGGGAAAACCTAACTGAGATAGATTTTATTTTCTTCAGATAAATTATCAAATATACAACAGATGTACTTATCTCAACCTCCTCGGTATTTGTGCCAAGAAATTAACATTGTACAGACAGCATTAAACACAATACGGCCTCCTCGAAATTCGTGCTAGATTGTCTCGAAAATCGTGCCAAATATCTGTTGTATGGACTGTCAAATTTCTGCCTCAAAATCTATGTTGTACAGCTCCAATAAATGTTGTACAAATCAGTCCTCAATTTTTGTGATGTATGACTGCATTAATTGCAATACAACCTCCTTGAAATCTGTGTTGTACGGATCCCTGTTGTATGGCCTTCCCCGCTGCACAAATTTCTAGGGATTTCTGCCCCGGTTCCTCTCCTTGGAAATCGAGCCAGCCTTTGCTTTCTTCTTCTCTTGGTTGAAATCTCTTCAAACCCTTTTCTCTCCTCTCTTTCTCTCCAAAAATTCTCTCTTGGATGTGAATAATGAATTAGGTTTGCCTTCCCCAAGCCTTTTTGTTCATGGCAACTTCCCCCTCTTCATCCAATGGCCAAGATTCGATTAGATCAAGGGCTCTCAAAAAATGCTCAATAAATAATAATTAAATGACATTTAGTGCACTCGTATCATTTAATTATGTGATGACCCTTTTAATTAATCACTCACTTGAATTTATCACTTAAATGAACTTAGGATATAAACCATGACTTAACTTTTAATAAAGTGACTTTATTAAAAAATAAAGTACTTCTCACTTTATTAATTAATGACTAGGGGTCACCTTTTTAATGTGTTCTTGTCCACCCCAAGGCAACACAAGGTGAACAACACTTCCTTGGTAACTTTTCAACACAATTCCCTTGTATAGGTCAATTGTTTGTGGTTGTATGCGTGGTTTCTCATTTATGATAACCCTAATCTCTTCATTGTATAGAAAGAAATTAATGTTGTTTTCTATCTATCTACGCTGAATTTTCCAAAACCACAAATTTGTGTACCTTGCTGCCAAGAATGGTTTCATGTTTCTATCAAAGAATTGGCTATCTTTTTATTCCTTCTAGCCCACTAGCGCAAGACATATTAACAACCAAGTGTAATGAAAATGTGTACCTTTTCCTTGTGTTTCCTGACAATCAGCGAAAAACTCATTCAAGAGCAATGTCGACCAGTTCAGTTGTACTCCCTCCATGCATTGTGTTGCGGCTGCAATAATTGTTGTTGAGACTTGGTTTGGCTGACTCTTCTGGAATAGCTTGCATGCTAGGATCTGAACTACAAATCTCATAGCTTTGTCATTTATGTTCGAGACTGAAAATCGTTTGCTAGCTCTTTGGGTTCCATATTTTTCTGCTACTTTCTTCACCAAGGTTTTTTCTTGCTTCCTATCTAGAAGGATGCTTACATCTTCTCCACTAGTAGGGAGTCCAGTGATTGTTTCTAATATCTATCAACTTGGCATCGATGAATATGGGTCTGTTCAGCCACAAAAATCCACCATGTACCCGTGACAATAGCATTTTTGCACACATTTTCATTTGTGGACTCCTTCCAAAATGAGGAATATCCATCATATTCAGGATCCCCGATTTTTGTAATCCATACGCCCATGTTTGAAGTTTCGTTATAACTGGTGCCTTAGTGTCTGAACATATCTTTATGTCCAAGTAGTTGTTGTTGACTAGCTCAGGAAACTTTTTGTCGTGGGTTAGGTCATAATCAGCAAACTTAAATTTGTATATTTGACCAAGCAAATGTTCTTCAACAAGCACCCCCTCTAAAATCTTTGGTGTTGGAACATCTATATCTTCTATGATAGGTCAGTTAATTGATGCCGCAGTAGGTTTTGTTGGCGAAATGTAATCACAAGGAAACTTTATCGACTTTGATGTTGACGGTTCTGATGTCTATGTCGTCCCTTCCTGCAAACTCATTGATGGATTCTTCGTTCTACACTGTCTTTTGGGCGCCATAGCTTTCCTCTAGCTCTAACCTTACTCTCTATTGTTTACTCTGTAACAAATGTCTTCAGTAGAGGCTAGTGACGACATTTGTAAGTTTTCGAGGACTTGCATAAGAAGTTTGGTGCCCTCCTATTGTCATTATTGCCTTTCGACTTACTCGGATTCACCTTGATTTGGTCCAAATTCATTTAACCATCATCTGCCACCGATTATTAATGACACCGCGTCTTAATCTTATCACTACTTTATCAATCATTAATGCTTACAGTCTGTCGCAATCCCTTTCTGCGCGCAACCTTCTTTCTACGACAGGTCTGGTTGTCTATACTTTACCCTTGTATTGAAGTACAGGAAGCGCGGAGAGATTTGTTTCCTAGATCTTTTAACATACTTTCTTGTTCCAATGTATGAGACTTAACCTGATTTTCAATTTCCCTTTCACTTTCTGTACATAGAACCAATCCATCATTTTTTTCTTTCTAATATGTTGACTTCTTTTTCCAAACCTTTCTACATTTTATTTTCTCTTGATTTTCAAGGATACTTCTTATTGTGTTTAGAGCATAAAGAGTTGGCTAAGGTTCTTCTTCAATCTTCTTTTCTTGTTTTTTCTTCCATAATTTATTGGATTTCTTTAAATTCTCAGTCATGAGCTTTATGGCCTAAGATGTTGCATTTGTAACATATTACATTGTTACATAATTTTGCAATATGTCCAAAACTGTTGCACTTCCAGCATACAACAATTCTATCAATTGTTTTGACTTTGTTGTCCATAAAGTTACTCTTGACATATACTTCACAATCCATTGCTTTATGCCTAAATTTATTACAAGAGAAACAACAGCAAAAAACAGGTTTTTTGTACCTGAGTGTTTGTTGTCTTCTTGGTAGTATTACCCTCCTGTATTTGCTTTTGTCAGATCTAGGTTGATTTTCCTTTCCTCCCATGCTGATGTCTTCTTTGTGATTTGTGTTGACTTTAACCTCCTCAAATGATTTAAAGCTTTCTTCAAGAGTATTATGATTCTTGTCAAACCCAAGACCAACGTTGTCATGTGGTGATCTTTCACAACTAAGGATGTGATCTAAGATCATGGTGCTTTTCTCAAACCTTGAGTTTGTCTTCAACCGAGCAACTGTCTTATCCAAATCTTCTTTTAGTGAAAAGATCTCAAGCTATTGCTTTTTACATATTTCATCCTTCTCATGAAGTTGGTTTGTAAATCTTCTTCAATCCTTTTGGCCTTATCTACTTGGATTTTCAAACCATTAATTGTTCTTTCAGCATCAAGTAATTGATCCTTTTGTTCATCCGCGATCTTGACTTTTTCAAGATTATGCATCATTTTCTTGTAGTATGATCTGATTGTTTTTCATGTGACTCATTCAAGGTTGCTTCAGATGGCTCTTCCTTAATGAATGGGCTGCTCTCATCCTTTTCTTCTGATTCTTTACTTGCTATGATCACTTCCTCAGTCATGTAGAAACTCTTTAACTTGTCCCACAGCTCTTTCGCTGAGATACATTTACCAACTTTTTCTTTCACAAAATCAGCTAATCCTTCCATGATAGCATTCATTGCTAACTTCTTGTTCATTTTCAATTTCTTCTTGGTTGCAGACTTTGATGACCTTTTTGAAGGGGTGTAACCTGTAACAATTGACTGCCAAATATCGAGTCCACGTGATTGCAAATCGGCTTCCATTCTTATGCTCCAAAGTATATAGTTTGTTCCACTGAACAAAGGAGCTCTTTCTATGTTGAAACCAAATTCCTCACAAGCCATATCTGCACAATGGTCTACCTTCCAGTGGTTGGACTGTATCTTAAGGACCCGCTCAAATACCAATTGTTGGACCCCAAGTGATACTAGGAGGGGGGGTGAATCAGTATCATGCACAATCTTATTATTTATATCACTTTTCACTTCATAAAACATACATGAATATCAAAGCAAACATCAATATAGAAGATACACTGTGCACAAAATATTCATAAAGTGTGTGTGTATATTATATATATATATATAATCTTCGATTACATAGATTGTTGGGAGACACCAATCTCCAATACAAGTGTGAGCATCAACTCACTGATTTTGCTGACACCATTCAGACAGGAACACCAGTCCCTTGCAAGCACCAACTTGTTGTTTTGCAAGCACCAACTTGTGAGGACACTAATCCTCTTATGAGCACCAACTTGCGCGATCAGGCACCAACCTGAGCTTCCAGGCACCAACCTGTAGAAGACATCAACCTTCTGTCCTTGCCCCATCCAGCCACCCAAATATAGATTTGTTGTTGTGTACCTTGATCACAAACCACTCTGCAATTTCTGATCTGCTTCCTTTGTTCTGTGCTACTTGACAATCTGCTTCTGCGAAAAAATCCTTAGCACTCCTTCCGCACACACTGCTCTGCAACTATAGTTTAGTTTTGATCATCAACTGCACAACCAACTCTGCGTATCTACTGCGCAACCAAATTTACACATTCAGATTTGCACACAAAACATCCTCATCTTCTAAGCCCCAAAAAATTTATCTTCTACTTGGAATTTGCGCATTTTTTAGAGCTCCATACTT
This sequence comes from Larix kaempferi, assembly GCA_027924585.1. Taxonomy (NCBI): domain Eukaryota; kingdom Viridiplantae; phylum Streptophyta; class Pinopsida; order Pinales; family Pinaceae; genus Larix; species Larix kaempferi. The sequence continues at coordinate 4,381,300 of BSBM01000410.1, forward strand.
CCTTGGATGGATTACAAAATAGAGAGATTATTTCTTTTATTTATATGAGTGTTGGATCACTTTTTGGGTCAACTCAATATTTTATGGTGTAAGGATGACTTAACATTTTGACATCAATGACAACTTTATTTCTAACAGTGATGAGTATATCCAATGCAACACTCAGCAGTTCCAAATAGCCTTGATCCTTGTGCAGAGATAGAAGGCACAAGTATGCCTACATCAAGCATGTGCCAGCCGTAGCAAGTTTCCAATTTTGGCTTTTTCTTTAATTAGAAATTGCTTTTCTTATTTTTAGCTTTTCCAGCTTATGGAAAATGTGCATGCCACATGGATTAGGGTATTCCCAGATTTGGATAGGATGCAATTTCCTAGGAGAGAGAGGTGCTTGCTTTCATGCATTCACTCTCTCATACTGGTCGCTCTATTCTCGGCAGGAATCCATGCAGGTTGACCGCATTTCCCTCGATAGGATTAGGTTTAGGGTTTGACACAGTCAACGTAGGCACACTATTATGGTTGTCTTCATGTGTTGTAACCCCAGATCTGTTTCCAGGTTGTCTTCGTGCGTTGTAACCCCAGATCTCTTTTATAAGCATGGATGTTTCCCATCTCATCCATATTGGGTGTACAGACTTTTTTTTTAATTGTTTAAATATTATATTGGGTTGACTTATAACATGTGTCACCTCAGTGGTAGGCAGGGACATTACACATCTCCTTCGTACTGGGCTGTAGAATGCACTTCGCTTCTTGGTGCATTCTACCTACCCACCATTCTTACCCTGTTGACTATTAAAAGCCCATGGCCAAAAGTTATGAAGTACCATATTCACTTAGCAAATCTACTTGAATTCCAATCAAGCAGATAATCCAAGCATTGCAGGGCTGCATTGCATTAATTTTTCTGCACAATTGTTCCATACTGAAAGGGTCTCCTCGTTACTTCTTCAAAAGAATACAAGTTGTGGCCTGCATTTTCTCTCTTACACTCCTACCAGCCATGGTGAACACATTGAACCATTTCTTGATTACAAACTGTTAATATTTCCATGTGGGCTGATATATTTGAATCTTTGATGGTTAATAAGCCATGAGAAACACTTTTAGCCACAAAATACCTGCATAGGCTTCTCTCGATAATTCTCAGATAACTGACCATATGGATGTCTTGTCCTCTTGATTTGTTTTCCAATTAACCCAGGCTTGCAGAAAATGGATGCTTCTACAATCTTTTATGGCCTTAAAAGATTGTGGAAAGTAGGCAACTTGCTGGTTTTAAACTTCCAATGTGCAAAAGTTGGGTCAGGGCCAGCTTGGTTGGATTCAATGTCCCAACCTGCAACGATTCTGAACAGGAGAACTACAGAGCTGTTTTCCCCTATGGAAATATTTGTTGACAACAGGTTCCAGAACGGACTCTGGGATAGCTTCTATGGCCTCCCGATGTTGGCCACTTCATTCCTGGATCTGCTAGCTCTAAAATTCTTCAAGAATTATCAGGGTGCCTTCTTGCTCTGCAAATATCTCTCAATCCTTGGTAGCTGCAAGAAAACTTTTGGTAGCGGTGGAAAGAGTCCAATGTCCTATTACAAACGGTACCACTCATGCTTTAACAATTGGCATGCCTATTTTGAAGTTGCCTATGCTTTGCAACTTTTAAGGCTATGACTCCTTTTTTTATTCCGTGTGGAAATGCCACTACAAATCTTCTTATGCCCTTCTGGGATTGGCTTTTTGGCCATCTAGATCACTATTGCCTTCCAAAAATTGCTCAGAAAGTTTTCAGTCCACTCCAGTCAGAATGGGAAACTTTCCCCGGTCTCCAAGTAAACCCACTGCAAATCCCAGTTAACAGATTCCACACAAGGAAGGGCAGGCTTCAACTTTAATGTTGACCAATGAGCTATGCACATATTTTTTATGAAGGGAGATTCCATAAATTTTGAGAAGGGCTTGGGACAATGATTTGTATAGTTAATGTCTTCTGAGTCACTGCACAGGGCTTAAAATAGAGTACATTGTTTTAGTACTGTTGGGTGAGTGTTCCCATGCACAGACTATTGGATTGTTTCATTTCAGATAGGAGACTTGTTTTCACTATGTTAATCAAAGTTTATCAGTTTTCTCATCACTCTAATGGTTCCATTTTCTCTTAACTTGCAAACTTATAAATCCTACAATGAGGGTTTCAACATTCATTGTCACAAATCAAAGTTTCAATATGCCCATTGATTTTTAAGGTTATTTTAAATGATATTGTTTGTTAGATTGGTTCTTTTTGCTGTGGAAACTATGATGCTTTATAGGGTAGGTTAGGGGAAATAGAAGTGTTTGTTTACACAACAATATCATCCCTTTGTAGGTAAATTCATCTCCAACAGTTTTGCACAATATTCAGTTAGGTACCCTTTTGCTGCACTGAGACTGCACCTATTGAAGCCTCAAAAACTGCTCCATATCTACCAATGGGTGCTTACAGGATTGTTGTCTGCATGCCCTAACACATTTCTGTTTGTTTTGTTGTAGTGTATTATTGTTGTTTGGTCGTGCCAAACTCCCAGTATATTCAAATTGGGATTTGGACTTTTGTATGCCATGGAAAGGGGATATACAAGGCACTTGCTATGAACCAAGGACAAAGGCTGAAGACTCTACAGGGTGGGTTGCCATATTCTACTATGTAAAACCTATTGGTATTGGAGATTCTTATACATGCACATTATCACCAGGATGATTCCAATCATTACTAATATATTTTAATGATTGTCGATGGCTCATAAACAGGCTACCCATCATTTATGACTTGTGATCTAACTATGCTCCATTTCCATATCCATATGCTCCTCCAATTTTGCATACAAGCATAATTGAAGCTCTAGTTTCCTTGCTTGTTACAATTAATAACGAGATAGTTGGATTGCAACCATGGTTTAGTGATGAGCACTAGGATAATGTCTAGCTTCAAGTCCAAGGAATAGACCCAAAAAGATCAGAAATGACCCCAAAAGTTGAACTTGAGAAAGAGAGTTGGCTCAGTTTCACTTCTGTTGAGGTACTCACATGTTCTTCCATACCAGTTTCTTGGAGCTTGCTTAAATGCATATAAATCCTTACTCAACTTGTAAGCCTTGTGTTTTTTCCTTGGAATTCCGTACCCTAGTGGTTGCTCCACAAACACCTCCTCATCCAAGAAACCATTGAAAAACATTGTTTTGACATATAACTAAAAACATTTGCACTTAAATCAAATTGCTAATGTTGAAGCGGTCCTTTTTGTATATGATCTTGCTACAAGAACAAAAATTTCATTAAAATCTATCCCTGGTTTGTGTAAGAAGGCCTCTGCCACCAATCTTTCCATGCACCTTTCAACTAATTCATATGCCTTATGCTTTGTTTGGTAGATCCATTTGATTTCTATGACATCCTTGCCTCAAAGGAGATCAATCAATTCCCATGTTTCATTTCCTTCTAGTGCATCAATTTTGACATCCATTGCTTCATGCCAAACTGTGTGCTTCGCTGCATCTTCATAATAATTTGGTTCTACTCCAACCTAAGAAGCTATAGAAAAATTAACAATATCATATTTATTGTAAGTCTTCTGATAAATTTCTTTGAAGACTTGGACTTGATGTTGGATTTGCACTAAACTTGACAAAAAAGTTCTTGAGGGCAAAATTTGACAACTGGTAGAACTTGAGTTGCTGCTAGAGTTTGTAGGAAGAGAGATGTCAATGTGTGATGACTCTACTGCCATAATTGGTAATATTCCTTTCACTACATCTTCTTGCCAGTGATGCCTCGGATATTGAAAATAGGGCATATTGAAGTTAAATTCTTCTCAAGGTTTGTGGGATCTAGTGGACACTAGATACCCATGGCCTGCTAACCAAGGGACTTAATTCTTAAATACACAACATTCTATTCATGTGTCAATTTTCCTGAGAATTGCAGCAACAACCAAGTCGAAAGAAGCCTAGGATATCCTACAAAGTGAATATCAAGGAACAAATAAGGTAAAGGTCTCCTATTATGAACCTTGTAAATCAAGTGAGGACTAGTGGTCAAATCTTCCCAGATCAGAAGATAGTCAAAACAGTGTTAAGAAGTTTGACTCTTAGATTTGATCCAGTTGTGGCTGTGGTTAAGCAATCCAACTCATGCTTTAACAGTTGGTATGCGTATTTTGAAGTTGCACAAGCTTTGCAACTTTTAAGGCTATGACTCCCTTTTTTATTTCATGTGGAAATGCCACTCCGATATGGCCTTGAAAACAGAGCAAGGCTTCCAACTCAATTGGTATCCATCATTTAATTGGGCTCAACAATACCTTAGTTGTCTGGCTACTGGTATCATTGATTGGCTCTTAGAAAAATGATTGTCTAGTATCTACAGTTACACAATCTGATCTTTTTTTCCTTTGGAAAATCTGAAAACTGATAGGTGCTAACAGCAGCAAACAACAGAACAAAAAAGGACAGCAGTAATGATCGTAAACCAGGAACAGCATATCCGTCACTTACAACAGAAAGTCCAGCAAATTTCCAATAGTAGATTTCATAGCAGATTCTATAGTACTAAGAGAAGAAGAAAAACAATGGTAGCTACTAGTGACAGCACCTGAATGTCGAAATCCTCAACACATAAATCTGTAGTTCCCTGAGAAGGTATGGATACCAACTGAAGCCAAGTCTAAGGCAGTATAGAATCATAGACATTGCTCTTGGCCCAAATAGTCTCCTCCATACTACTTACAATAGTACACTTCAAAATAGACAAATTTTGGCAATTTCTTGAATTGACAAGAATTTTTCCACATATTTGGATCTATTGTGTATATTTTAAACTTCTATTAAGGAGGGAATGCAATTTCTTGAATTGAGAAGAATGTTTCCACATATTTGGTTCATTAAAATTTTCAGCTTAGGGCACTACTGTCTTGGTCTTTCAGCTTTGGGGACAAAGCTTTCTTAGGGAAAGCATACTGTGTAAGGAAGGCATACTGTGTACCTAACCACAACATCTTTATTAGTCATTACATGAGTTAATTTGTAAATAAGCCTATGACTTTAGAAAATAAACAACACAGTTTCTTGGAGAAGTTTCCTCCATGTCCAAATTTGCAAGTGCAATCCACTCACGGGTGTGCAAGTGCCCCCACCTGCCTGTGTTTTTTGGCATTGTTTTCCATCATTGGAGCTTCACTGAGATCATATTCCATTTTGTATTTCCTCTTAATTTTGTAGTTCTCGAAGTAGTTCCATTTTGAAATGGCACACTGCAGATGAGTTCATTGACACAGTCCTTTGGCATCAAGGATTTGGGCAATGTTAAGCGCACAATACCTGGAAATGTTGAACATCTTGTAGAAAACCTGAATTTCTATTTGCCTTCCTGTCTCTAAAGGGAAAGAAAAAGAAGAAAACTGGAGAAAATGGAACCTGTACACTCAGACATATTGGATATGGGCACATTGCAGATGAAGTCATTGAAGCAGTCGGCTGGCATCATAGAATTGGGGAATGCAAATGTGCAGCCCTTGAATATGTCAAAACGGACCACCTTGTAGAAAACCTTGACTTGTATTTGCCAGTCAAGTTGGACATTTATAAGTGTGTACTTCCTTTCTCAAGGGGAGGAACAACAAGAGAAGTGGAGAAAATGTTGATTATACACTTGGACATTTTGGTTACAGGCACATCTGTTAAGGAAATCATTGAAACAGTCACTTGGCATCATATAGATTTTGGCAACAGCTCAATCATTTCAAATGGAATGTTTCAAGGCAGAGTTCATCATGAGGTTCCTGGTTCTTGTCCAACTGAGGTGCAAGTCTCGTTGGGTTACCAGCCACTATTCTGGTTGACAGTTGAGCCACCCTCAAAACATAAAGATATGCCACTGTAATAAGATAACTTGCAAGATCACACTGATACCACGAGCCAAAAAAGGCCCATAAGGCATGGCACCAGAATCGTTGACAATATTCATATCAACATGGGGACTGGCACCCCATAGTCAACATCCGATTTGGCAAATCTTTTTGGTGCAGGTAAACCCTTATAAAACATCAATGTGTCTCAATTGTTATGCATGTGGGATTATTCACGACTCATAGACACCCAAAATTTGAAGGGAAATCATTGATGTGGAATGAAATCCCAATATGGGTATATATGATTGTACTTAGCTAGCTTGCAACATTGCATAGATAACAACCACAAGCCAAAAACAACTAGCAAACCATGACACCAAAATTGTCGACAATGTTAACACTCGAGTGGAGGATGCTATCACATAAACCTAGGGACTTCCAACCCAAAGCCAACTTCCGAATTGGCAAAGCTTTTTGTTGCAGGCAATGCCTTCGAAACCATGTTTGTCTCACAATTGTTATGCATGTGGGATTATTCAAAACTCACACCCAACACACATACAAAATTAGAAGGAGAGTATCAATATGGAACGAAATCCCAACATAGGGAAATGACATTGTAGTAAGAGAGCTTGCAATAACATAGATAAAACCACAAGCTTAATACAACTCAAAAGACATGACACCAAAACCATCAGCATTGTTAATACTGAAATGGAGGATGCTATCACATCAACCAAACAACTTGCACCTAAAGCCAGCTTCTGGATGGAAAATGTTTTTGGTGCGGGTAATGCCCCATAACCATCTTTATCTCACAATTATAAATGTGGGATTATTCACACCTCACACCTAAGTCACAGGGTTCGCCGAACCTAATCTTTGAGGTTCAAGGTTCAGCGGACCTCAAAAAAAAATTCAGATTCGTTTAGGTTCAATGAACCTAATACCGAACCTAATCGCGAACCTCATACCGAATCAAATCGCGAACATATTCGCGAACCTAATCATTGGGGTTCGATTTTCGTTGGGGTTCATTTTTTTATTAGGTTCAGGCGGGCTTTTTCATAGGGCAAAACGGCCCGAAAACATCCCATTTCGCCCGTCACTTTTGTGCACACTCGCGACCGAGCTCCGCCTCCATCACTGCAACCCCGAGCACTGTTAAACCCGACGCGGCGACTGCGACCTCCCTTTGGCTCGGTCGACCGTCACTTGCCACCATCCCGGCGACTTACTTCCCTCTGGCTCCGCCTCCGCCTCCGCCTCGATTACCGGCCACGATTCCAGTGCACTGTGCGCTATGCGGCTGCACCGGACCACCACGCCCACAGCACCCCCCGACTCGGGCCTCGGCGACTGCAACCCCGACGGGCCATCCATCACCGTGAGCATCTGGACTCTGGGCACTGTGCTGAGTGTGCTCCATCGCACTCCAAGTCTCCATCGCTCAACTGCCACGGCCCACAGTGCCACTACCAGTCTACCAGTGCTAGGCACTCAGCAAGCTCGAGCATCTGCAAACTGCCATCAACAATTCAACACTTAAGTTTAATAGTGGACCAGTGGTAGCCGCTAGTCGGTAGGTTAATAACTTAATTTTTTTTTAATATGTAATAGTTTTGTTTAACACTTATTAACTTGTTTTTATTTTATTTTTTAAAAATTTCAGTCATCAATCGAGGGTCGGCAGAGCCATTAATTCGGTTAATTCTTAGGCTAATAGCCAATAGGCAGTATCAGTCTCAGTCTTCAGACTCTCAGACTATCAGTGACAGTCGACAGACAGTTTGTGAATAACTGATTTTAAATTTTAAATTTGTAATCATTATATTAATTTATTAAATAAACAGAGCTAAAAAATTTAAAACATTAACAAACAAATCAGATTCTAAACCATGATTTGCAAAAAATGAAGAAACATTTGCCATGGCACCTCTGAAATCATCAACAGAAGCATGGAAACATGTGGAAAAATTGGGTGGGCGGACTGGAAGAAATGTGAAATGCAGGTTATGTAACCTTCAGTTTGTTGGGTCATTAACCCGAGTAATGGACCACCTACTTTCTGTCAGTGGTGGTAAAGGAGGTGGAGTTGAAGGCTGCAAAGCAGTGTCTGCAGAATTGAAGGAAATACTTCAAAATGATTATGACAAGATAAAGAGGGCCAAGCAGGTGCAAGAAAACAAAAAACAGCGTGTTCAAACAGAGATTGAAATGAATTACAGCCCATTTTCCTCCATGTCTAGAGCTAGAAGTTCCCATCAACAAGTAAACACAAGTGGGACAGCCACAGGCACAGCCACATTAAACAGTTTTTGGAAGCCTGTACAAAAGCAAGAAGTTGATGATGCTTTGGCTGACATGTTTTTTGAATCTGCTATCCATTTAATGTGCTTCGGAGCCCTTACTTTGTCAATGCATGCAAGAAGATATCAGATTTTGGCAAAGGATATGCACCTCCCAGTTCTGAGACAATGAGGACCACTCTTCTCAAGAGGTCAAAAGAAAGGGTAACAAGCAGATTGGCTAGCATCAAAGAGTCTTGGAAACAAACAGGGTGCACCATTTTATCAGATGGTTGATCAGATATGTCTCACAGGCCACTGATTAATGTGCTAGTTTATTGCCCCAAAGGGGTATTATTTTTTAAGGTAGTGGACGCATCTGGGGAAAAGAAGACTTCTGAATACATTTTCAAGATTTTAGAGGAAGCCATTTATGAAGTTGGGGAGGAAAATGTGGTCCAAGTCATAACTGATAGTGCCTCAAACTGTGTGGGCACTGGAAAGATGATAATGGAGAAGTTCCAAAAAATTTATTGGACACCTTGTGCTGCTCATTGCCCTGACTTATTGTTGCATGATTTGACAAAATTTCCATGTGTTAATGATGCAGTTCGAAAGGGGAAACAGATTTCTAATTTCATAGTTAACCATCACCCCACTTTGGACTTGTACAGGAAGCAAGCAACTAAAGAGCTACTAAGGCCCTGTGATACCAGATTTGCCACATATTACATCACTCTTAAAAGAGTGGTTGAGGAAAAGACAAGCATTAGAGGTGTTATTTGTAATAGTGAGTGGGAAAACTCTCGCCTTTCAAAAGATGCTAAAGGGAAGGAGATTGAAGAAATCATTTTAACCAATGCTTTTTGGGTAAATGCCATGAAGGTTTTAAAAGTATGTGGGCCAATTGTTGAGATGCTTCGCATGGTTGATGGCGACACCCCTTGTATGGGTTTTGTTTATGAAGGCATGGATCGTTGTAAGGAAACTATTGCAAAATCCTTTAACAACGTGGAAAATGAATACATGGAAATATGGGAGGTAATAGATGAAAGATGGAAGATGTTGCATAACCCCTTGCATGTAGCAGCTTGTTACTTGGACCCAAGATTGTTTGGGATAGAAAGAAACAATGATGCAGAAGTCATGAATGGCCTTTATGATGCTATTAAGCGGTTGACTCCAGATATCGAAGAATGCACGAGGCTTAGAGATCAACTTCGATCATACAGGGCAGCAGTGGGGTTATTTGGAAGAACCTATGCCATACATGATAGGGCCAAAATTCCTCCAGGGACATGGTGGGAGTTTTATGGAGCAGAGTCACATAAATTGCAACGTTTTGCAATTCGTGCTTTGAGCCAAGGATCAAGTGCATCTACTTGTGAAAGGAACTGGAGTAGCTTCAACCATATCCAGTCCAAGAAAAGAAACAGGTTGCTGACTACAAGGTTGGAAGACCTTGTCTATGTGCGTAGCAATTTGCAATTGGCCATAAGCAGTGTGGCCAAAGATTCATCTGGTTCCTCTCATCCATGAGGGATTGAGCATATCCCGAGTGCAGAAGAAGATGATCTTGGCATTGATAGTGACGCTACTATTAGTGATCGACCTATTGATGGATTTGATGACCATATTTCTAGTGGCTTTACTACCCCACGTGATGTTGATGATTTAGAGCTTTATGATGTTACCGGTAGGCCACGAGAATAGAGATTTTGATTATGTTTTAAATTTTGTAAAACAATTCCAGGGATTATCACTATTTGACATCATGGACATCCATTTATATTTTGAAATTTGAAAACTATGTTTTATTTCATTTTGCATTTTGAAAAATAGGTTCTACTTCTTTTTACAATTTGCAGTTGCACTATAAATGATAAATCTGTGTGTTTAAATATTTAAAAAGCGTTGATGATTGGAATTTGTCATTATTAAACATATATGGATTATTTATTGATCATGATTCTTACTTATTCTTGTTTATTGATCATGTATATTGATGCTGATTTTTTGTTAGTTATGTTCTTTATGCTATATATTTAGCTCTCATGTATGATGTTCATGTATTTATGTTATATAAATATTTATTGGTCATGTTTATATATAGTCGAACCTCATGTCAAACCTCATCCAAACCTCATCGGAAAATTCGAACCCGAATCGAACCTAACCCGAACCGTGTGACTTAGCCTCACACACAACACACAAACAATTAGAAGGGCAGTAATACTGAGGAATGAAAACCCAACATAGGGTTATGATATTGTAATAAGGCAGCTTGCAACATCTCATAGATAGCAACCACAAGACAAACACCCATGAGGCATGATACCAAAACCACTTGTTATATTAATACCAAAGTGAAGGAGGATGCCATCACATCAATCTGAGAACTTAAAACCCAAACTTCAAAGTCAACTTACAGATTGCCAAATCTTTTTGGTGCAGGTAATCCCTTATAAGCCAAATCATCATAGAGAAAATGAAGTTGATGCACTCAAAACATATGTGGTGCAATGCAAACCTTGTCACAAGGGAGAGCAGGCTATTTTATTAAATTTATTGATGCCTACTCTAGAAAAATGTGTTTACTTTATTGTAAATCAGATGTGATGGAAATGTTTACAAAATTCAAAGCTATGTAGAGAAGCAAGTTAGAAAAACTCTGTGTTACTGGATCTGCAGGGTCTAGCTCTGGGATCCATGTATCCACAGTTCCGAACTGGATCCAGATCAGGATCCACCGGCAAGGTAGTTCCCACTTCCCATAAACTAGGAAACAGATCTCGTGAACTGGAGGCAGTTCCACAGATTAGGAGGCAGATCCCAAAATTTGGAGGCCAATCCAGCAACTAGACACCCCACCACACATGGATCCCAAGCTGATTGCGTTTAACTTTTAGGTGTTGTCTTGATTTTAAGGTTATTGTCTTTTATGTAAACTTCAACCATTATAATATGGCCCCTCCCCCACTTCCAATGTGAAGACACTGTAAGAGGCAGACTGAGTGTGGAGCAACTGTATCAGCTCTTTAGACAGTAACTCTTTCAAGGAAATGTGGCATCAACCCAACAGGATCACCGCAGCAAGAAAAGAGACACCCAACTACAACCTACAGCCTACAGGTAAATATTCTGAGTTTGACTGGTGCTGTTCAGTGTTTTCTCAGCTGACAGTCTGACATACTGTGCATTTATTTCATTGTCTGAACGGTGAAGACACTGTAAGAGGCAGACTGAGTGTGGAGCAACTGTATCAGCTCTTTAGACAGTACCTCTTTCAAGGAAATGTGACATCAACCCAACAGGATCACCGCAGCAAGAAAAGAGACACCCAACTACAACCTACAGCCTACAGGTAAATATTCTGAGTTTGACTGGTGCTGTTCAGTGTTTTCTCAGCTGACAGTCTGACATACTGTGCATTTATTTCATTGTTTAATTCCTGATCATGTGCCTAATTTCCCTAGTACATGCCATAGTTTATCCTGTAATGTTACCTACAGCCACAGGATAGTAGGATACAGTCTATGTAACGTAAACCAGTTCAAATAAAATTATTTTCCATGAGCTTATAATGGACTCGTAAAACTTTACCTCCATTTCTAGAAGAACTACATATATTTCAAGAGTCTTTCATTTGCATGTTCACACTGCAACATACAGTGAACACTGAATACAACATTATGAAGAGATACACTAGGTTATTTCAGGTCTCACAAGTATTATGTGCATAAGAATACTGTGTAAAGAGAAGACATTTTTACTTGATAGTGTTCAGAACTAAATTTAATCGTTCCCCACCATACATATTGATCACAAACATTAATAATTGACATTGATTCCAATAGAAATTACAACCACAGTCTTCTCGTGAGAAAAATATTTAAATGCCTCTATGATAACAGAATTTAAGACTCAGAAAAAAACAGGTCTGAACTTTCATAAATATTTGTCCGGTACATATGCATAAAATACCGTACCTTCTATCAGCAGATGGACTCCCTCAGTGGTCACGATTTGCTGTTGTGAGAGTGATGGTGAGGTGTGGTTGCCAAATAGAAACGCCCAGTCCTGTACAGTGGAGTGCACCCTCTTCTTGAACAAACTGGTATTTAACTAGAGCTAATTTATCTTTGTGTAGACCACGGCTAGGATGATGAGGAATGGGTGCCGCGTCCCTCTTCTCAAGCAGCTCTCACGGCCCTCTCAACACTGCAGATACTCCTTTGAAGTGACGGTCCTCTCCTATGGTCACCATTACTTCCTCAAACCCCCACAACCTCCACTATTGACAATACTTTCTTCTTATGGTTCAAATCTGGGCATAACACAGTAGTAAGCATTGAATTTCTGAGAAGGATGTCTGGGATACTGTGTTTTTCATTCTTCAAACTGAGAAGTGGTTGTAGGAATGTTGATCTGAAAAGATGAACTGATTTGGCTAGTGCCGTTTTCTCCCACTCTGCAATAGAACAATTTGAGGCAGTCAATTTTGTTTTCTCAATATTGAGCACGTGTTGAAACACTAAGACACAAATCACAAGTACCATGATAACTTTGATGTCCATATCACTACTACCAGAAGCAAGACTTTTCCCTCTGTTCAATTCTTGAAGCAACTGCAAAATATACGGATAAAATTACAGCTTGCAGAATATAGGACAATATCATCAATTTCTTTATCAACCAAAACTACAAATTTCAGAAAGTGATACCTTGGATGTCAAAAACTACAGAAATTAAATACCAAAATAAAGAAAGCAGACTCTTGATAGAGCTAAACATGGATTACGAGGTGCATAAAGAATGGATAATTTCAAAACGTGGCTTCCGCTTGCTACAAGAGAAACCAAAACTACATTAAAATTATTTAAGTTAATCATATAACTTGATAATTGAGGCACTCTAGATGATGATTCCAAGGAATTTGGTAGATTATAATTCCGTTCTCATGATTCCTGCAACTGCTATATTATCAATGGTTGAAAGATTAGCAATGTTCCTACCAGAAGTCATTTGTGGATTACAAAACCAAGGAGCTCCACTCAAAGATTTGGCCATATTATGCTGTAGTCAGTTGCCTTAATCAAAATTGGACCCTTTAAGATCATGAGACAAGATGGATTATGTAGAGTCAAGGAATCTAGAAGTCCCGTTCTTCTTCTAGTCTCAGGTGCTTGGTGGTTGGTTCTTCATAACAATGGTCCAGCAGTCTGGGATCAAATGCATCGTACTGCCTTTCCCAATGGATATTGTAGGGCTTTCCATAAAGCAGAAAAGGTTAAGAATGTTATGTGGAATTGCAGGGTTGCCAAAGTCATTTTGGGAATGGATTGCTATTGGGTACAGTGTTTTTTTTCCTGCTCCTCTTCATTGGAAAGGGGCTTTTGGGGGCATAAATAAATGATCTGAAAGTCAGGAAGGGATGTGTGAGATTTGATTATATTGGGCCACTGGCAAGCATTTCCTTCTGGAAAAGACAATGTCAAGCAACATTTCATCAGGCAACTAATCCAGTGCATTTGTGAGAACTAACGGATTTTACCTCAAAGTTGGCTATACAACTCTCAGCCAGGATGGATATTTTCAGGAAAGATGTAGATTCAGCTTTGTATAGTAATGAAATTTTTGATGCAATTTCAGAAAGGAAAATGAAAAGAAACTGTTTCCTACTACTCTCAATATTGATTCTACGAACACCACTTCAATAGACCATCTTTATTACTGGGAGATAAACATTAGTTCTTAAGATGTACATGTGCAATAAGTCTCAGAACTGGTGATGACTGCAAGGGCCACTTGATGTGCTAGTCACTCATGGTCTAACTCAAGATTAAATCCAATTGATTGAACAAACATTTATCAAGTCCTACATAGCTAACTTACTGTGAATTAATAGTTATGACATATCCCAACTAATTATGCACAGTTAAAATCAACTAACCAGCTTATTTCTGGTGTCTAACAGCACTAATTTCTAAAAAAGGAAATGAAATTGGTAATCCAGTATAGCAATACAATGAGCAGAATTGAGTTGCCCTGTAAATTTGGAGCTAACTATGGCCAAAAGCCTCTTAATGTTATAATTACTGCTACCTATAATTAATATATAGAAGGCTTCTAAGGAATTGACCTTTCCAACAGATAATAAAATGTTGGAAAACAACTTCACTGTCTAACAGTTAACTGGTATCTAAGTGTCATATGTCGGTCCAGGATTTTGTCAAGGAGCTTCATGTGGTCCATCTTTATTGTTTTGACTTCATTTTCAGGCACTTGTTGACACATGAAATTTTGGCTCCGCAATGATGGACAATTCATTTGTTTTAATTCCCGGAAGAAACTCCAAAATAAATACTAGGATGACAGATGGACGTATTTGGTGATCTACGCCCTAGACAACGGTTATCCTTCTTTTAGATCAGGGCACAACCTCACCCTGCTGCATGCACCTCTGTTTGGGGTCTTTTGAGGGATCTAGATCTCAATCTAGATATGTTGCACCTTACTTAAGTGATTGAAAATTATGTTTGAACCCCATTCATTGATCAAAACCCATATCATTTACCATTTTGTAAGCTAACTAGCCCTTCCCCAACTATTTAGGAAAAACATCTTCGCTGGAATGCACCATCTCAAAGGCAAAAACATTAAGAAAATGTTTGGGAAGGAAATCATTTAACATGCCAACCCCTGGTCACAGTGTATGTCTTGATCTGAAGATCTCAATACCTGACATAAGGACAGAGGCAGAGATTATTATCCAACTCCAAATATACATGAATGACTGGACTTTTTATACCACTTGATAAGGATATGAGAGATCTTTACCGATGTAGCATAAGAGAGCAAGGGTTCAGAGAAGGGTTTCAGATATGAAGATAAAAGTTGTTTTGTCTATTGATGTCCAAGAGTCTTGATACAAACACAAATCCTTTATACCTATATGGGACTTGGGGTCTCATTTATACAAAAACATATTCATTTTGGGCCATTATATAACAAGAAAATCATAACCTAACCCTAACTACTATGTGTGGTCATCTTTTAAGCGCCCTGTGATATGAAAATAATAAAGTTGACCTACCCTTATCCATTAATGCTCAATGAGCAATTGATCTATGGATATACGCACCAAAAGGAATTCTGGGCATGAAGAAAGGAACAATAACAATCCTCTAGCAGTATATCAGCAATTCTAAGCATTAAAAGAGACCTAATCAACAGTTTTGGGTAGTCTGAATCATCATCTACATCCTCAACATGGGGATTCTGAGCTTCAACCACCTTGCTGGCTCTGGCTACATAAAATTTTCAAATTTTAAAAAATTATATATATATATATATATATATATATATATATTCATGTGCATCCATGTGAATCCAAACCATTATACACAAATTTGCAAATTTTCACATATATATAACAAGTAAGACCATAGCATTGGAAAATCCTACCAAAGCAATTTAAAACCAAACTGGAATTACTAAAAGCAAGGCAAGGATGGTTAAGTTCGACCCTCTTATCTAACTCAGTATATGAGGTGGATTTCTCTTTGGTTAACTTATGTGATTTTGTACCATTTCGAAAGAGTCCTCTCATAATCCATGTCTCTCGAAGGAATGCAATGAAGATGCACAAGTGGCAGCAGTTGTAAGCTGTGTCATGAAGCAGGTGGATAAACCAGCAGTATAATTTTGTAAAAGGGTTAAATCAGCGTTCAAAAGCAGAGGAATTTTGGCCATTTTGCATCATTAAACAGCAAGTAGAGAAAGAGTCCCAGTGATGTCAGCTCACTTTACAGGTGGCAATTTATGAGTGATCAAAAGTTGGAAAAAAAATAAGAGATTGACTCGCTGATTGAGTGTTAGGATAAATGTGGAGACAAGGCGCTGGTTGACAGTTGAAAAAGCTGCAAGGAAGGTTACGTATTGCTTATAATGACCAGCAGTTTCCATTATTGCTGTAACCTGAGTCAAAACAGAGGAGGCCTTTTATGGCAAGCTGTGACTTTGAAAAAAAAGAAAACTTGAGGTAAGGAAAGAAACCAGTTCACCTTGTGGCAGAGAGGAAGATCATATGCCAGCATTCAGCAAACCAAATCATCCAACACTGGCGTATGATATCTCAGACTTGGGAAGCAATGATAGAGCTCATTTTATGGTTTCAAACTTTCAAGTGATGCATATTAAGCACAGGAACACTAGTTTAATGTAGTGCAAGATCACTCCTAAAATGGATTTCATTTTGGCAACAAATGTCAACAGAATTCAAACTTTAATGACATGCTATAGCAAGAGTCAAGACAAAATCTGTTGTATTTTGAAGTAATTCACCACTAAATTGTGATTTGGAAATCAAAGGGCAGCAAATTCACTGACTGTTAGTCATTGCCAAAGTGCACTGATAAGAAATCTGTCACTGAATTGTTTCAGGCCAACTCGTATCCAGATTTGCCCTTGAGCAAGCCAAATTTCATCAAGTGTGTCAGGGAATGGAAGCAGAAAGAAAGAACCATCATTCAAATAAAGAAAAGGAAAAAGTTTCAATTTACGAAGGCATCCTAGAGTTTGAGAAAAGCTCCTCTCATACAATAGTTTAATCATAAATGACAAATCTGGGATTTGGGACTAGGAAATCATTTTCATGGAGAGAATCATTTCACAGTGAGCTGCAAGCAAATATGCATTAATGCATATTGTTCCTCCATTAAGTGCCAAAAAAAGGGTTAACTTGGTTTTTAAAGGACTGTGGATCTTCCAAAGTTTAAGCCACCACCACTTCGCTTCTTCTCTGAAATGCTCGTGGCAATCGACTTCATAACCAAGTTTCGCTGTGTAGTCTCCATTATGGGCATTTTTAGTCCAAATTAGTTTGTCCTCAGAGTCGTCAGTAAGGTGAATAAAATTAGCATTGAAAGAGTGAATATAAATTTCCCATTCGGCTGTTTCTGCTTCGTTCAAGCTTAAATCTGGGGCAGATTTCCAACCTGCTCTGCCATTTATTAAGGGAGAATGCACTTGAGCATCAGCTAGGACACATATTCTCTGTCCTCTTAGCTTGGCTACTAAAGGTTCAGAGAGCTTAAAGTTGTCTCCACTACCTGCCCAAGGGTCTTCTCCAATTCTTACTTTTTTCCCATCCCCAATCCTCCAAGCTAACCAATTACCGATCAGGGGGAAGGAGATCACCAATGCTTTCCATCCGACAGATCCATTTTTAAAGGATTTGATTGGGTTTCTGAGCCAATATATTATAGAGGAGCCAGGGCAGTACTTGGAAATCATTACTTTACCCCACAAAGACTCAGGGTTCTGGGTAAGCCTCCAAAGTGATCTGGCCACCAATGCTTTGCAGAACGTAGTTGGACTTATTTATGCCCCATCCACCTAACTCCTTGGGTAAAGACAGTGTAGACCATTTGACCAACGGAATACCTTCTTTTGTCTACTTGCCGTCCAGAGGAAGGAGAAACACTTTTTTCTTAGCTTGGTTAGAATTCCTTTGGGAATATAATTTATCATTGCCCAGTAAACTGGGATACTTTGAAGCACAGATTTTAGCAGCACCAACCTTCCTCCACGCAATAGAAAACAATTCGTCCAAGTATCTATCCGAGCTTCAACCTTCTTGACCAACCAAATCCAGTCCTGAAAAGAGTAGCTGTTCGGTTTTAGGAAGAACCCCAAATACTTAAAACCTTCCTTAATAGGAGAGCATAGGCATGAGAATACTGAGGATGAGGACCGTAACAAGGCATCCGAGAACTCGCTATGAGCTAAGACGGATTTATGAATATTAATCTCCATGCCTATTGCCTTCTTATAGGTTTCAAGAATAGAAGCAAAGGCCCTCAGATTCACTACTGAGCCTTTACCTAGAAGTAGCATATCATCAACAAAAAGGGTGTGAGTAACTTCTACAGTGCTTGAAACCCGGATTCCTTCGATTTTCCTTTTAGACTTGGCATCCAGGATTAGACGACTCAGAGCTTCAGCAATCACAAGAAACAAGAAGGGAGACAAGGGGCATCCCTGATGCAAACCTCTAGTAGGATGGATAAAGTTAGTGGGGGAGCCATTCAAAAGAATTGCAAGGTTTGTTGAATGTATACAGCCCATTATCCACTCTACCATTTTCAGGTCCATTCCTATTTGGATTAGAACTAGCCTCAAGAAAGTTCAATCCACTCTATCGTATGCCTTGGAGAGGTCTAGTTTAAGGGCAAAGGCACATAATTTCTCTTTGTTAATAGTATGTAAGGCTTCCTGAGCCAAGGAAACAACGTCATGAATCTGCCTTTTGTGGAGGAAACCAAACTGTTCTTTAGAAATGATCTTGCTTAGAATTGGCTTCAGCCTTTGTGCAATGGTTTTAGAGATCACATTGTAAATGAGATTACAGCAAGAGATCAGCCTAAAGTCATCATAGGTGGAGGCTTTTTGTTTTGGGGGGATTAGAGTAATGAAGGTTGCATTCATGGCTCCCAAAACTTTGCCATACTTTTGAGATTCTTTAACCACCTTCAGGATATCCTCCTTCACAAGTTCATAGAAGCAATGAAAAAAATCCACCGAAAAACCATCAAGACCTAGACTTTTACCTTTTTGAAAGGAAAAAAGTATCCATCTGATTTCTTCCTCAGTGATTTCTTTGTTGAGCTCCTCATTCATATCTTCAGTGATTAAGCGAGGAAAGGTTTTTAAGACTTCTAAGATCTCTGAAATAGGGCTACCTTGGTGGCTCTCTAAAAATGGAAGAAAAATGTCTCTCCGCTTCACTAGCTTTATCAGCAAAGGATTTAACCATGATTCCATTTTCATTCTTAATTTCGGTGATAGTGTTTAAGCTTCTTCTGTGGGAAGCAAACTTATGAAAGTATTTGGTATTCCTGTCTCCTTCAGCCAGCCATAACGCCCTACTCTTTAATCTCCATTTCTTTTCTTCCTATAGAAGAATAGTGTATTTTTTACTTTCCAACCCCAATAGCCTTCCCACTTCTTCAGTAGAGAAAACCCCCGCGGAATTTTTCTTGAAAAGTTCCTCAATTTCTGCTTCAACTTCCTTCAGTTCCCTTTGGAAGTGCAATTTGTGTTTCTTATCCCAATCCTTGGAGACTTTTTTCACCTTCTTCAGGTTATCCATAAACTGTTGCATAAAGGAATGGCCCCTTGTTTCTACGAGCGGAGTCCAAGTAGAGGAAATTAATTTTATATATTCTTCATCTTCAGACCAAAGTGGGTTGAATCTGAAAGGTGGAGGTGGTTTTTCTTCAGGAACCGAGAGCTTCAGAGTTATTGGTCTGTGGTCCGAGGAACCTCCTAATTCAATTGAGGATTGAACAATCAGTTGATCATTTAATAAGGATTCGCTAATCAAGAATCTATCAAGCCTTTTGGAGATGGCACAGTCCCCACCCCACTTATTTCTCCATGTTGGTTCCATTTTTACAGGCACTATGTCCACTAGCCCCTTTTGTTCAAAAAAATTGGGCAAGAACTGGCTTAAGGAGTCTCCTCTTGCTTTCTTACCCCAGTATTCGTTGGCAGAGAGGGTCAAGTTTAGATCTCCTCCCAGAATTAAATTTGGTTTTGACAAAAAGTTAGATTTCCCGAGAGCTTCCCAATAGGATTTTCTTTCAAAATAAGGACCATAAACATTAAAAGTGAGACCGTGAGGCCTGAAATCAAATCCTCCAGGATGGTTCCAATAGTTGAGTCAAGACGTTCTGCCAAAAGCAATGAGAGCCCAAGACTCCAAGCAGTTACAAGCCCACCAGAGTTTCCGAAGGCATCCAAACATATCAATTTCCAATCTTTCAAAAAATTTAGAATGACTTCTTCAGCCTTCTCCCCATCCATCATAGTCTCTTGCAATAACAATACAGAAGGTTTTAAGCTCAAGACCACTCGCTAGAGGGATATTTGTTTGGAGGCTCCCCCCAACCCCCTTATATTTAAAGAGAGAATATGCATTAAGAAACCTTGCTAAGGGTTTTGTTAACTCTAAGAGCCCGGGTTATAGTTGACTGTTTTCCGTTTTTAATCTTTGAGATAGCTTGTTTCTGAGCCCTCGACAGGAAGGATTTTCTTCCCAGCTGGATCTTGGGCGCGGGGTTAAGAGCAATGCCGCCAGAGCAAATCACAAGGTCCTCTTTAGAAATGGCCGAGTATGATCATAGGTTGTAGACCTTCCTTTGGGGTACATAATTTGGGGGATTAGAACTGGAATTCGATGGTCCGGGAGAAGGAACGGGGATGATAGGGGTAGGGTTATCCATAAAGGGAAAAGAAGGAAAGGAAGGGATGCTAGGAAAGGAGGACGTACCTTGAATTATTGCAATTGGAGGCTCCAGCAACAGACCAGGGGCCTCTTCTGAGGATAGCTCAAGTGAGTTTATGCCTGAGTGTTCGGTGGTTCCGGTCGGTCCGCTTAACAGATCCGCACCATCCTTGCAACAGAAAGGTAGCTTCGGACTGGACTCAACATCACCACCTTTTTGCGCCCCATCAACTTTTGCATGTTCCTGAGACCCACAGTTGTAGTTTTTGTCAGCGGACCTGCTTCCAACTGTCAAAGCAAAAGGGCTTTCACCAATGAGAGGGTCCTCACACGTAGCATTATCGCCCACCAATTGTTGCTTCGTTGACGCTTCAACGTCATCCATCACCTTTTTCTTGCCACCTTCCGCGTCTTCGGGTACAACACTATTATGGGGACGTTGTATTGTAACTTTGTCTTTCTTTATCCAGACCTTCTTGAAATTTCCCTATTTTCTCAGAACTGAGCAATCCTTCTGAAGGTGTCCCACCTTACGGCAGTTGAAGCAGCGAAAGGGTAATTTCCAATAGTCAAGCTTCTGAGACCAGGTACTTCCGTGCATTTGAATTTTCACATCTTCATATAAACCGTCTTTTAAATCCAATTCAACCAGCATTTTAATGCATCTCCTATCAGGCTTGGTTTCCCATTCTTCTTCCAAGGCTTCAAACTTCCCAAGTTTATTTCCGATGGCCTCAAGCAATGGTTGTTGCCAGAAAAACATCGGAAGGCCTGGTAGAATCACCCAAACTTGCTGCTTATTATGGGGCTCTTTCCTAGCATTAAACTCCACCCTCCATTTTTCAAGGATTAGACCTGAAGGGCCCCAACGCCACCTCCGATTTAACAGCTTGGGTCTATCTTCTTCCTGGCGCATCGTGGTAAAACATGGAAGATTGGTCTATATCCTAACAGGGAAGTCCAATTTTCGTCCATCCAGTTCTGCAGAGACGCACGGCCCGTGATTTTGCCACAAAACCTGCCCACCAAAGTCGAATTCAGATAGTCTGAAATTTCAAGAATTTGGATGTCTTTCCCAACAATGAGCTCTGCAGAGTCTTTTTTCGGACGGATACCTCTGGATTTCCCTAAACTGGGCTTAATTCGAGGTTTCTATCCAAGAGTTGACGTCGCATTATGCGACACAGTGGGGTTCGTCACCTCGTCATCAGGGGGCATGCAAGCTTCCTGTGACGTCATAAAAATGGGGGTATCCACCTCCATATTCTTGCTTCGTATCTCACGATCCATACAAAAGATTGAAACCAACGGCGAGTATGGTTCATAATCCACAACGTCAAGGTACATTGTGATGATTGCGCATTAAAACATGAACTTAAACCCTTACCTGCGTACTGCAAAGCTCGGCCTCCTGATTGAAACATTATGGCTGCCGGAGTTAGAGAGGAAGAACACGGTTCTGTGAAGCCCTGAAAAACTTCGCCAAAATGCGCACCTTATCCCTCCGCCGGACTCCATCCTCCTCCCCCGACTTACATCAATAGATACAAATGCTTACACAAGTAAGTGAAATCAGTTTTATTCAACAGCAGTCTTGTGTCATTAGTTCTAACTTATGAAACATCAGCAATAGAGACCTATTATAGCAGTTTTTATCAACAATAATAATCCATTTATGACAGTGATCTCGACAGTAACAATCCAATGTTTATTAAACACTAAACAATTATGACATAGTATTTAGTATCCAAATTGGAAATGTTGTCCTACAATAACTTGAGCTATTTAGGTTCCTTGAACTAGGTCTAATATATCAGTCCTGTAGCATGCAATCTGACTTCAAAACAGCAGTAACGTAACCCACTGATATTAGTCCTTCATCCAACAATCATGAGGTGTTTGCTTTTACAAGTCTGGTTCATACAATCACTAACCTTTCTCACTCTTTTTCTGTGTGTTTTTATGACAAGTTTTAGGGTGGCAGTCAAGGATGAACATGCTGCAAATTTTGCAGACTTGAGATAAAGGCAAGAAGAGGCTGGAAGAGGAAAGGAAAAGGCTACTAAGGCCTTAGGGAAGGCTGCCAAAGAAGATGTGAAGGGAGGCAAGGGTTGGAAGGGCTGTAAAGGGAGGCCACATCCCTAGCTAGGGCTTAAAATTTGTAAATTTTGTATTTTTTTTGGATTTTAAATTTTTTATATTTTTAGGGTTGCCACAAATTTTGCCCTGGGGTTTTTTAGGGGTAAATAGGAAGGCCGAATTTGTAGGAGAGAGGGCCAAAATTTTAGGGAGACCAAAAAATTGAAAAAAAAAATTGGAAAAAACTTTAAGGTTTCAGACATAAAATTGGAGACCTAATTCTAACCTTAATTCTACCATGAAAATACAAAATTACACATAAAAATGCAAGCAAATTTGATAAATTTTGATAAAACAACGGTTTTGATGGATGTAACACTAAACCCTAGGCCTAGAGGATAGGTGACCAACCTCCCTCTTGGACTGATTTTCTCCTTGACTAGGGCTTCCTACAACAACCTCAAGGGTTCGTTGTGGAAGCCTAATCTAAGGCAAACTTGGAGATCCAAGGCCAAACTAGGGAAAACCTCCTCTTGGGAGCATTTTCCATCATGCAAGGTTGATAGAAGGTAGAAAAGAGGACCAAAATCAGAAAAAAAAATGCAGCTCTATAGCCACCATTCAATCATTAATGGAGCAAAACTTACCTACCTTCACCAAGAAAGACAAAACAAGACTTATTTGAGCTTCGTGTTATTCCAACAATTCATAGCATCCACCATGGTTGAGTAAAAACCCTAGAAAAACATTCAAATTTCATCCACAAGCCAAAGAAGAGAATCCTCCAAGAGGTGCGCATCACTTCCAAAAAGCCTATCTTGAATAAAAGAGCAACATAATGTAATTTATCCCTTGTGTTATGATTTACAAATGAAGTGAGGAGGCTCATTTATGGTCTTCTCAACTCACTTTTACAAAATAACCAGGCCGACAAGCCAAATATAATGTCAATGTAAAAATATAACATGAAATAATATAAAATAATCTAAAAGGTGGCTACCTGGGGTATTTCCCCCCTAGGTGACCAAAAACTGATAAAAATAGCTAAAACTGAACAAAGGCTTCACTCCAAAAGGTGGACTAAGCAGGGAGGATCGTCATGCCCCATCTAACCCCAATTGTGCTGAAAAATCCTCAACGTCCCCCCTCAAACAAGCTTGTGGGCCTAGTGACCAAGGATGACGTCATCACTAAGAAGGCACCAAGGAGAGAGGGCGCTTTGTTGGAAAGGGGCCAAGATGGGTGCATAGGGTGACCAAAAGAGGAGGCAAGTGCCTCGGAGCTTAAACAATGTCACTTGTGTAGAAAACAAGTAGGGGGTCATGTGACCCAGTGACCACCCCGGACACCAACCTCAGGGCTTCAAGCCCCAGAATGAGGCAGTCAGCAATGCCACTAAGCCATATTACTCGTAAAGGGGGGATCAAAGGGTTGGTCCATAACCGCCTCTCCGAAAGTGCTAATAATACCCCCACCATGGCCCTAAAGAAAAATGCAACCCCTCTCCTTGGGCAAACACTTGAATGTGAGTTGGTACTAGTACAACGTAACAAGCAGAAAGGAAGCCTTCTTGAAACATCATTTTCTTTGCTCACATTAGAGGGTTGTTCAATGGGGACCTTAGAGATGAGAAGACTGCTTTTTCAAAGAATTCTTTTTTGGGGCACATCTATACTTAGCAGTTTCTATGTATGGCATGTACAGGTTCAATGCCATGGTTCCGAGCAAGCGGTGAGTAGCAAGGAACTCATCAAAACAAACAGGTGATGGTCAAAGGAGTCAATCATCTCCTCCAAGCAGTCCTCATAAAATCATCAACACACATCCAACAAGGCCTCTACAAACAAAGCACTCAAATCCAATGTCTCAACGCATATTATGTGGCAAAACAAGAACCAAGATAAACCAAGTGTGCAAAGCACCCCTCAAATCTAGACTTGGCATGCCTCCCACTATGTGAATGTGCCATGAATATATCCAAAAGGCTTCTTGTTTGAAGTGTGCCTTTCTTAAGAGAAGGTTGTCATCAAGTGTCATCTCCAAAGCACAAGTAACACTCTCCATGGATGTACTCTAAGTCACCATGTTCGGCAAATTTTCGCCATGAAGTTCGAAAATCGGCGTTTTTTTGAGCTGGGCGATTTTAATCGTTTAAGTTCGGCGATTGCAAACGCGAACATGATTTTCTTTGTTCGGCGAGCTCAAAGGCAAATAAATTCGCTAGAAAATCGACGAATTTCTTTTAAAAACGCCCAAAAATTCGTTTGAAATCATTTTTGGCGGGTGGATGAAAACCCTAGCCGTCGCGCAATATCCCTCCTCCGTGACCTGTGCATTGTTCATTCCACGATATTTAGTGTGCAGCGTAGCTCGTGAACAGTTGAACGATATTTGTGGAGGCTGCATCATCACCCGACGCCCGTCATCATCACCACCTAATGCCCGTGAATCGCAATTGCAGCAGAGTCCCGACGCCCGTCATCATCACCACCTGATGCCCGTGAATCGCAATTGCGGCAGAGTCCCGACGCCCGTGACTGCAGTTGCGGCCGAGTCCCGACGCCCGTGAATCGCAGTTGCAAACTTGCAGCTGAGTCTCCTGTTGCTCGAGGGCACGGTGCGACTGCGGACTCCACTTCAAAGTTTAGTGACAAGTCTTCCAACTGTGTTGAGGCCCAAGCAGTGAGTGCAGAGTGCAGAGTTGTAGAGTCGCAGACTTGACTATAATTATTTCATGATTCTATGACCATCATGTTCATTGTCAATGTGTTTAATGTTCATAGTTTAATGAACATAATGAATTTTATTTTAAATTTCCATATATTTTTTAATTTCCATATTTTTTAGTCATTCGAACTTAATGCCGAATTTTATGCCGATTTTTATTGCCAAAATTTCAAGTGTCGATTTTTTGCCGAATTTCAAGGTCGTCGAATTCGAACACGAACTCGAACCAGGTGACTTAGGATGTACTATCAGCTGACTTGGGAAGCACAATTGCAAAGAAACACAATTCTTAGGAAGGCAATAGAGTTTTGGGTGTTTCTATTTGAAGAGACTTGAAAGATACTTGTTATAAAAAAATTCTCTGAAACTTCAGAATAGTACAAAATTAAGCAGGACATCCTTTTAAAAAAATTTGACTGGATAACTATGTGGCTAATCTGACAGAAGCTGCTGGTGCAGACCTCCCGAGTCATGGCAAGGGATTTTGGGTGACTAACAAGAAGGGAGTGACATCTCAGCCCTGAGTTTCAGTAGCTCAAAATCAAAAAGAAAAGAAAAAAGCAGATACCAGAGACCTTTCATTGTAAGACACACAAGTGAATCCTCTATGCTTAGGGTTATGACTGAGATACAGACCTCATTCAGTGTGATCATGTATAATTCATTAGTGATCCAGATCCTTTCAATGGGGAATTGCTTCCTGGCTTCATATGCAATTTGCAGTGCACGCTCTACGCCCCAACAGAAACGATAGGGATTGGCCAATTTGACCGTCGCATTGCCCCAGGTAAGCTCATTGTTATTTACAATCTTCACTAGATCACCTGTAACAACAACAGGAACCACAGTAAATACCATATACAAGGGCACACATTCCTGCTGTTGCTGGGTAAACCAACTCACTATCACAGAGAAGCCGAATCAATTTTAAGTTTATGATGCAACTTTATAGGGATTGAACTAGTGGCCATAAAATAGTGTTGACAATACTTAGACTGATGATGAACTCAACTACTCAACTACAATGATAATTTGAGAGCATTGGCCCATTCTGCAGCCACCCCGGGAGTGGGGGTGATCTATCAACTTTCAGTGTGTGTACCTGTAAACTGTGCACTGAATCCAGATCGTGCGTTGGGTGCATTGAATATGACAATAGTGCACTGAACCTAGGTCTGATGTGCACGCCAGCGCTGTGAAGCTAGATAATGCATGTCACAGGTTAACACAAATCGACAACCTATCAAATACAGGAACTTGAGATTTGCAACGTCAAAAGGCATACCAGGGTTAAGATGGGTTTGTGCTAGTTAATATTTTCTGTTAGTCTTCAACAAATCACCCATAAGTTAACAAGAACAGACACCACAATACACACCATATACAGGGGCACATATTCCTACTGCCCGGTACACCTTGCATTTGCAAAGAAGCTTAATCAAGTTTCAGTGTGGGATGCAACTTCATGCGAACCAAACCACTGGAAATAGAGGGGCGTACGATGCAACTTCGTGGAGATTGATTGATGAAGAACTTAATTATATGTCACTGTAGCCATCCTAATATACTCCTCACTGAATTTATCAAAACTAGCACAAACCCATGTAAACATAGGTCTGATATGCATCTTGATATTGTGAAGCTTGCAGATGATATGCACCTCAAGGATGTTATGCGACTTCATGGGGATAGAACCAGTGGCAATAAAATGGGTATTGTCACCAGTTAGACCGATGATGAAATCAATTGTTGCAATTATATGACACTGTAGCTAGCCCAATACACTCCTCGCTGGATTTAATATATTGAGAGAGAAAAGGGTGCATTCTGCGGCAGATTGCCATAGGGGCCTAGGGCTTAGTACTTGGATTTAATATATTGAGAGAGAAAAGGGTGCATTTCTCAGATTCCAAAATAACAGATGTTTACATTTTACAGGTGCAGTAAGGGTATTAAGGGTATTCAAGGGTTTTGGTTTTGAATCCACTTCTGTAGTAAAAGCAACAATCTCTTTAATCCAAAATTGCAATTGAATGTTCCAGAAGGGAATAAAGACATATAAGACTCATAAGGAGGATATCACATGGCCCATACCAGTTGACACGATGCAGGAGTAATGCCCATATCACAAATGCAGTAGTAATGCCCAGCTAAGATATATGTTGCCCCACAATGAGGATTACTGTCTCTGCTAGTCAAAATCGGTCCTCTAACTGAGAACTCGCCCCTTCTCCAACATATCTATCCTCCACTTGCAAACCGAAGCCCAACAATGAGTATTGCGCCCTTTCTCAAAGGTTCACGGCCCTGTCACATGATAATACACCCAGAACAAGAGTCTCGACCCAGCAGTATACCCCATGGCTGAACCCAAAGTAAAAGTCGACCCCCAGCCAGGTATCTCGGCCCAGATGCGAGATGATGGATGAAATAGTCACTATTCTGCCCAGAATAAGAACTCGGCCTCCAATAGCAGAAGTTCCTCCCAGCATACAAGATAATGCCTCTGTTCAGAACCCACGGCCTCCCCAAGATGAATCGTTGTCGACATGAATACTTTGAATGCCCAGAATAAATGCCCCGACCTCCCACGTTCTCGTTTTATAATTTTACCTTTGGTCCTTTTGTGCCTTTTTCTCTCTGTTTTAAAATTTATAAAGTGATTATTTGTATTCTAAATATTCTTTTCAAGCTTTATAAAGTGATTATTTTGGTGTAGTATAAATATTCTTTTCAAGCTCACTGTATTTTCTGTTTAATTCGTATTTTGATTGGAAATTTTTAAAAAATCTTAGAATCACATATATTAGTTATGGAAATTGTATAATTTAGGTGTCATGGGGTATTTGAAAGTGTTGAATCTATTTATGTATTTAAAAGTACAATTTAAACACATAAAAAATCTAATTTTACCAAAAACAAAATTGTACTGTAAAGTCGAAATTGTAAAATAAATAAACTACTCCGGATTTTTTTAGAAATGGTTTTTATTTGTTGTTTTATCATAATCTTGTAAAAAAAAAATCCAAATTCCAAATCATGAAGTGCTCAAATCGAGTTTATGAATGCGTAAATGGATTTAGCATCCTCAAATACCCTTAAGATACCCAGATTATGCAAGTTTGATCTGTCAAAGGATATGGAGAAAACGGATCTCTCGGATGTCCTTGCACTTGGCTCTTATCCTCTCACAAAGCCTGTTAAGCCAAGTGTCAATGGGGGAGCTGCCCAAAGCCATATGCCTTATCACCAAGGAGGAGTCGACAACAACTGTTGTAGTCTGAATGTTTTGGGGATGTAGAAGGTTCATCCCTTACCACAAAGCATAGAATTTAGCTTGATTGTTCGTCATAATTCCTAGTCTTCATGCAAAGTCAGTCACTATGTTTCCTACGGGGTCAAATAGCACCCCCCCCCCCCACACCTGCCCCCCTTAAATTGTCCTTTAGATCCACGTGCTTAGTTGGTCCAAATGGATCATAAGCTTCCAATTTTCTTTAATCTATGGCTTCCTTATGAATGAGCATGGGACCACAGTAGCCTCTCTGTCGAAGGGTGACAACCATAGCCTGACGACAAAGGGGCTGACGAAGAAGGGGCAGAGGAGCCTAGGGGAGGAGGATTAAATATGGTCCACTTTTGAAGATTAAATCTCTATATTCCTGAAGCTCGAAAAGAAAGGTGTAAAACCCTCTGCCACAAAAAGTGACATCCAATCTTCTTTTTATCAAGACTTTCCAGTTGTTCTAAACCCATAGAGTCATCGCTTTGGGAGACGGCCAAAGTCCCATGAATTGACCCACAAAAAAATCAAGAATATTTTTTGAAGGGACTCTAAATAAGTGGAGCATTAGATATGGAGAATGAAACTTCTCAAACTCCAATAGGACATAGCCTTCTCTATTTTTGTCATTTGTTGATATCTAAGTTGATAGAAAGATTTATCCATTTTTTACTAAGCCATTTTGTCCTTAAATTAAAATATGAAAACTCATCTCGGTAAAGGTAGAATGCATGCCAACTGTTTGAAATAATGTTTAAATGAGATTGTTTTGCAGGTTGAGCTAATGCCTGTGAGTGAATTGGTGTACTACGTCTATCAAAAGATGTTGTGCAGTTTGCCTCTGGAATAGAACCTACAGATTCGAAGAAGGAGTTGACAAAGGGAGAAATACAAGATCTTGTAAGAAGTGTTGTGGATTGTAGTGAAGTATGGTGTTGTAAGTATGGGAGATGTGCTACTAATTACCCAAATTGGGTTTCAGTGAATTTCAAAGCTCAACCTCGCAAATTTCTTGTTGCAAAGAGGCATGATTGGCCTGAGAAGGTGTAATGTCCCAAGGGCCTAAACTAAGGCCCAAGCCCTTATGAGCTTAAGAAAAATGAGGCTTTTTAAATTAAATGCACAGCAGAATTTAAAAGAATTACAAAAATATGAAATTGCAACCTTGCGACACTTAGAATTTTAGCAGAATAGGTACATGTAAAGTAATAATAAGATCCTAATTAACATCTAAGCCTCACTTATCAAATCATAGACCTTTTGTCCAACTTTAAACTAAGAAAGTCATTAAGATTCAAGAACTAAACAAGCATTCTGCAACCTTTCTCACTATGACTAGTTTTAGAAAACTTAAGCAATTGTTGGAGTACAAGTCATGGACTGTTAATACAACATAAGAAAAACATATGGGGCTGATATATAAGCCTTCAGATCATATTAGACATGTCTCATTACCATAATAAAACATTCATTCGTTACAGCTAGCACATCTTGCAGAAAAATATACTTGTATTAGACATGTCTCATTACCATAATAAAACATTCATTAGTTACAGCTAGCACATCTTGCAGAAAAATATACTTTTCAACTATGTTTCCTTCTTCCAATCTAATCAAGAATTTAGCAGGTGATTAGTGACTCATTATTTCAGATTTCTAATAGTCATTTGCTTCAACATATTAGAACTTATCATATCTAAAGGTCTTATAAGAATCATATTTACAACTATCTCTTATTCTTCCTAAAATCGTAATTTAACTAGTAAACTGAAATCTACTTTCAGATAAAGCTGTGGATCAAATCAATGGGTTGTCAAGGCCATGGATTGACTTGTAGGGTTGATATCCTATCAACATATGCAATACAGATCCAAATAGTTATATCCACAATCTGAAGTATGGATATATTAACTCAACTTCTAACTCAGGAAATTGAAATTTCTCAAACTAGGTGTTTTTCTTCCAAACAAGGCACAGGGAGACTACTTGATTCCAATCGGATCCTAACACCTCTAAACCTCTTCGAATTCTTCAAGGAGGTATGTTGGGGTCTGCTACAAACTAAGTACATCCTACAACATCCTTAGACAGTCACCCAACTTCCATAGTTGCACATTTTTTGGGCCTGGGTAGACTACTTTGGCTAAACCAAAAGCTTCAAGGCAATAGCCCCAAGACTTATGTGGAATCTAATGGCTTCTGGTGCATAACTAGAAGTGGTTGGTTTGTAACAACCCCAACCTACTATGAAAACACTGAGTTAGACAATTGAACTTAAAACATAGATTCCTTTAGGGTGAAAATATTCCAATTTTATGCCCTGCTATATATGGATATGAACAGTAGGTTCTCAAATTTAGTTTGTCATTCAAGCTATGAATAAAAATCAGTTTCATAATGTACATCAGATACTCATATAAATCAAATTTCAAAAGGTTTCTTAGATCCATTAGACAAATTGCAAACAATGAGTCATTCCATTAATATTTAACTAGTTTGAGTCTACAAGATTTATTAAGCAGGATAACATATTAGATTTGAAAATTTCCTTTACAAATAAAAAATAACAGCCTCTAAGGCTCAAATCCATCATGACAAATAATTTATTACATAAATATTTACTTATCTTGGCAAGAAGAGCAACTGAAATCGACAGAGCAACGTTCCACCCAGCCATTGGAATCGTCAAGCCATATCTTACTTTGACAGTCCAACCCCAAGTTGAGGCCATGATTTCCACAGGAAGGCACTTGAATCCCTTCTCAAACCCATCCTATGAGATGATATATTCACAATGATTACCCCGACCTTCTACCTTCCTATCCGTTTTTGCACTACCTATGGAAAGATGGCCTAACTCGCAATACCTATTTCTTGGCTTCCTATGCAAGAAAACCTGGACTAGTAGGGCCAAAAGAAGGGGAGAAGATGGAGTGAACGTATCCGTTTCACAACAATTACCAACAATTACCCGAAGGATAAGTAAGAATAATCCATATTGGAAAATATAAAATGAATAATATATGAGAGATGATTATTACAAATGATTGCCGCCTCTTATATACAACTTAGGCATTGGCTTGAAAGGTCATGTCTTTTTAATATTATACCTATTAATGACTATTAATTATTATTAATTGTATTTTAATTTATATTTGTAACATTGCCTCTCTCTTAGAAAGGTTTTGTCCTCAAAGCCTTATAATGTTGTCGCATCGTTCCTTGTGACGTCGTAGCTGACGAAACATGTCAATACGAACTTCTAAGTGTAGAGCATAACTTCCGATATGTTGAAGGATCAATCCATCCCAAATCGAGTTGTTGCTGACTGTTGGGATTCCTTACTGATCTGTCGTCAGGAGCTTTGATCACATTAGTACCATTATCTTTCAACAATTCCCACTTTTTAGGATACTGGTTTATATGGTTGGGGTGTCGATAGGGAATTTTCACAATGTTATTTTCTTTTATGAGCATCGTCTTTTGAGCATCGATCTATGTTGGACATTGTATTTTCATCCCTTGAGTTTTTAATGTTTCATTCTGTATCTTTTCCAACTTGTTTTCTAATTATATGTTATCATTTTTAAACTTTTTAATCAATTCTACTTGCGATTTTTTGTCATCTTCAGACTTCTTAAGTTGCTCCTTAAGATCTTCGTTATGATTTCTGATGCTACTATTTTCTTCCTGCTTGTCTAAAAATTTTCCTTCAATGTCTTCAGTAGAGTGTTCTGCCTTCCGACTATTTTTCAACTTCTTAATTTTTGTGACTAACGTCTTGTTATGGTTCTTTAATCTGAAAATTTCTTCGGTGTTATTTGATAACATGCTTTTGACAACTGTAATCTCCAATTTGTGAGTCTTTTTAGTGTCGTTCTCTTTCTGTTGGAGTTCACTAATCCGTTGTCGAAGGCGGCGATTCGCGACTTCTTGACTTTCTAACTTTCTCTGTACTTGTGCCAATTCAGCGTCTTTGTCCATGATGATCTTGTTTAGATGCTTTATTTCTTCTCTTAAATCGTTATTGCTTGTATATGGTGATTTTTCGTCATTTTTTGACTTTCTGATTTGGTCTTCAAGATTTTGATTATAAGTTTCTAAATGTGATATTTTCTCATCTTTATCTGATAACATTTTCTTGAATTCTTTAGTAGCTTTTTCTAACCCATATTTTTTTATCTTTCAAGCATTGATTCTCTTGTTCTTCTAAATGAGAAAACAATTTTTGCTTCCTAATCTCGAATTGAAGATCTTTATTGGTCGCTTTATATTGCTCTAATTCGTCTAATGCTGCTTGTAACTGCGACTTCATTTCTGATTTTTAATTCGCCATAATTCCTGACTTCTTCAATGATAGTTGATTTCCTTCCACTTGATTTCTTTGATGATAACCGATCTTCAACTTCTTCGACAACAATTGCTCCCTATTAATTATTATTATTAAAATGTAATATTATTATTATTATTAATATTATATATTTCCCAAATAATTGTAATATTTTACAGTTATGGAATAATATTAATTATAATACTATATTAATATTATTACTATACACATTGCCACCTCGTCTCTAACTAGACACAATAGGGATCACATAGAGAAAGTTGTGTTCAAAAGGCACTTGGACCTCCACACTGGTTAACCTTTTGCTTTCGATTAATTTATTTGTGGATTGTGTGTAGATTAGGTGGTTGGGAAGAATGATTGTTACCCTCCCCAACCAAATTCAATTCTCACTTGACTTTTAGCTTTTATGTTATTTAATAAAGAGAATTAAAGACTAAAGTCAACCTAATTAAGGTATGAGTTATTATTTAATATCCAATGAAAACCAAGGGTTGGGCTAGTTTTATAAAACCATGGGCATGAGTGGTTTTATAAAACCAAGGGTTGGTTAAATAAAACCTATGTTGTGTTTCCCCTTTTAATGGGGTCTTATTTCTTCTTCTCTCTCTTTTTTTTACTTCCTTTTTTTTTCCTTTTTACTTCTTCATTTTTTTTTAGTTTTTAAGTTTTTGGGCCAAGGGCTTGATTTTTGGACAATGTCCTAGATTTTAGGGAAACCCAAAAATTATGGCTACAAGCCTGGATCACCACGCAGCTTTGATAGTGAACGATCTGTTTCACAACAATTACCAACAATTACCCGAAGGATAAGTAAGAATAATCCATATTGGAAAATATAAAATTAATAATATATGAGAGATGATTATTACAAATGATTTCTGCCTCTTATATGCAACTTAGGCATTGGCTTGAAAGGTCGTGTCTTTTTAATATTATACCTATTAATGACTATTAATTATTATTAATTGTATTTTAATTTATATTCGTAATAGAAGAAGCATGAATAATCCATACTAACTCTCTAGATGGAGGAGCATAAGTAGAGAAGATAGGACCTGCAATCAAACACTCAGCCTTCAATCCTGTCAAGAAAACCCTCAACCCTCTCTTGGAGCACTCAAAGCCAAAAATGCATCGACAGTTGTGAATCATTTCCTCAAATGGAGAAATCAAGGCTTATGTATAAAAGAGTTGGAATTCCAACCACTCAAGCCAACTAGGGTCAGAGAGAGAGGTTAGAAGCATGCCCAAGAAGGAAACTCGAATTCTAGTGAGAGGGACAAGTGGCCAACTCGAATTCATGAGTGGTTAAGTGGGCCAAGTCAAATTCATGAAGGAGGAAAAGTTACTAAACGAGTCACTCTTCCCAGAATAGCAAAAGCCATCAATTGCAAAAATCATGGAGGAGAAAATCATGGGCAGAGAAAAAAAAAGGAAAGAGTCAGAAAAGTAGGGAGGGTGCACTTGCTCAATAAGGAGGCACAAAAATCAGGAGAAAAATCCAGGAAAAGAAAGGAGGACACACTTGTGCTTTGTGGAGGCAAAAATAAAGGAGTGGAAGCACAAATCAAGGATCCAATCCCTGGAAATTAGGAAGAGGATATTCTTAGCTCATATTTATCCATAATAACCCAGAAATAAAATTAATAATAAAAAATATTCATGCATCATGTCTAGCAAACACTAGGAGTGAAAATAATAATAATGTAATAGGAAAATAACATTTTGTCACCCACAAAACTTCGAGGGGGGGTGTATTAATGCAAGGGGTCCATTTAACAATGAATTAGGTCTAGTAGTATCCCCACATACCAAAATAAATAGAATTAGGGTCCTCTGAGTAGTGTTAGGGTGAGCATCAACTCCTAACCCCCGACCTCCTCACATGTGGAACCATGGCACCCCATGCTCTTTTAGTTGCCTCTATCGATGCAGTTTATTTAATTAATAAATAAGAATAATAATAATGTCCAAATCATGGTCCTGACACCTAGTGACTTAATGTCTAAATCATATGTCTAGGGGATTAACATATGGGGTATTACATTCCCTGCCCCTTAAGCAATGCATCACCCTCGATGCACAATACATACATGCATTTACAAAAGGATAACATACATGATCATACATGTATCAAGAAGATAACATCTTTCTAACCACAATATTTTCATGTCTGTCTCCACTACCTATGGGATATGACCTAACGCACCATTCCCATTTTCTGGATTTATGTACGAGAAACTTGGACTAGTACTCTCATGTGCGTTCTCCACTGCCTATGAGATGTGACCTAACTCATCTATCTCACGTCCTAGCTTTCTATGAGAGAAACCTGGACTAGTACTTTCTTGTCTGTCCTCCACCGCAGGGGTCGATCTTCAATCCCCATCACAGGGTCTTCAAACCTCTTTACAAGGCCTTCAAACTTCAACAAGGATACATCCTACTGAAAATCATATTTCAATCACCCATATCATTAACATCAAGCATAACAATATATGATACATGATAGTCTTCATAAAGGATACTTTCTTCACATTTCAACAACACACAGTTAGCATCAACGTACACACACACACACACACACACACACACACGTGCGCGCGCGCGCACGCACACACACGCAATTCAATAAGATACATAAAATACATCTTCAAGATACATGTACATGATGCATGAAATACATCAACATATACAAGGCACACGAGATATAGATACTTCTTCAACAAAATACTTGAAATGCATCTACTTGAATCTTATTCTAATCAATTTCAATCATATGAAATACATCAGGTATGTCAAGCAATTTCATGAAGTGCATCAAGTGTATACATTTTCTCTATGAAATGCATTCCATTCAATCAATCACATGAAATGCATTTACTGCATCATGCACATGATTTATCAACAAGATACATGAAATGCATCTAAGATATATGAAATGCATTCCAATCAGTCAATCACATGAGATGCATTACCAATATGCTTTTACATGATTTATAACCCAAATACTTTCCCTACAAGGATGCATGAAATTCACCATGATACTTTACAAAGATGCCTTTCAACATAGGTATTTGATATACCACAAGGATACCCTAACAAGATACTTTCAGCAAATATCACAAGGATACTTTTTCAACAAGATCACCTAGATAGATTTCTAACAAAGATACATGAATCACATTCTACACGATTAGTATTGGATATATAAGGATACATGAAGTACACCTTCAACAAAGGTACCTTAATAATACTTTAATCAATCACGTGGTTAGTAAATACTCTCCAATCAAAGATATACAAATTACCACCAAGATACTACAAAAACACCTTTCAACAAGATCACAAATATTTTATTTTTTTAACTAGATTACACATAATACCTCCAGATACCATACCTCACCATACAAAAATCAACCATACTTCAACCAATAGTAATCAATAACGACCAGTACAATCATACAAACATCAACCAATATCAACAACTAATAATTACCAGTATCAACCAATAACAACCAGTATCAACCAATAACAACCAATAACAACCAGTATCAACCATTAACAACCAATAAAAGCTAATAACAACTAGTAACAACCATCATACACTTATCAACCATACAATCATCAACCCATAATACATACATCAATGCATCCACATCAACATCAATATCAATTGTATCTAATCTACATCAATACATACACCCATTAACCATAATATATCAACCAGGATACATCAATCATGATACATCATACATTCGTCGATCATGATATATCAACCAGGATACCATACCTCAATCAATCATACATTAATCACCAATATCAACCAATAATGACCATATCAATCATACGTCCACTAACCATGCGAATATCAATCATTCAAATATCATACATCGACCATAGAAAACATATATAATGACAACTAGTAACATTCATAACCATCAATGCATCGAATAGTTTCTCATTAAATCACACCACCATTGTTACTATATAGTACATACATATAACTAATAACATCACACACAAACACTATAAAAATCAAACATACAACTAATTATAAAACTATATACATGCAGACTACATATACCACTATTTATCATAACATTATACATAATTATTAGCACATGGTATATATAATATCCATACATACTCTACTACAATTATACTAGGATATACTACTATTGTACCATCATTTATGTCTATATCATTCAGTTACTCGTCTAGCTACCTCTAGCACTATATTATACCATATAACTATACTTAATCAACACCTTATCATGCTAACGTACACGTATTATTCATATATACATACTATATACATATTCTTTAATCAACCATGAATAACTTTCCCTTTTTCCAAATCTCAATCTCAAAATGTTTCAATTTCGAATGTTAGTTTCCAAGTAAGAGTGCAACTTCATAAGGTCTATGTTTCACAATACCAAGTCAAATAATACATATGCCTAGTTATCAATCAACAGTGTATGGTATATCAATGCAATTACCACTAAATTCGCTGTCCATGGTATCTAAATGCAAATGTCATTTAGTCTAATGCATGCACTATGCAATTACTACTAATTTTCCATTCTAATGCCTATATGCGAATAATATTCACTTTAAGGCTTATGATAAGAACACAATGTTCAATTCCAATAATGTGCACCTACCATTCAATTCCCAAGCACACAATGTGCAACCATTC
Source organism: Larix kaempferi (assembly GCA_027924585.1). Taxonomy (NCBI): domain Eukaryota; kingdom Viridiplantae; phylum Streptophyta; class Pinopsida; order Pinales; family Pinaceae; genus Larix; species Larix kaempferi. The sequence continues at coordinate 4,418,906 of BSBM01000410.1, forward strand.
ATGCATTCCTATTCTATTTCTAATACATGCAGTATGCAATATGTTTTCATTTCTTATGCATATCAATGCATATTTAGTGCATTTACTGAACAAAAGAATTTACTATAAAGGGATTAGGCTAATCCTCCATTTCTCTTACTCATATCTAGTATTCATATATCAATTCAATGCACAATAATATTTGCTACAATGTAACCATGTAAAGCGATTTGGACTATGCTCCACATTTCCCAGTCCATGGTATAACAATTCAACACATGGCACTCATATCCAATATACATTCTACATGCAATTACTATTCAATGTAACATACAGTAAACACACAATATTAACTCAATTATCCAATTTATGAATGCAATTGTCAATTATCTATGCATGCAATCACTAGTCAATCCAACAAGTTCACAGGCACGCATGACAACATATGCAATTAGTAATGCATAATATGCATCCAATCAACCAATCCACATGTTTCAAGCATAACAATTTTCACTTATTTAATATCTGCAGCAATAGCCAAGAGAATAATCCTAGCTTACATGCATCGACTATAAATCAATCACAAACAATGCTTGACAGAACATTTCACCATTTGCACACCATGCACTTACACTATAAATCAAACAAAGAAAAGCTTGAGAGAACACTTAATTAGATAAGCCAACCATTAGCTCGAAGGCAATCAACAATAAAATAAAATGCATTTAGGAATCAGCAAGATAAGTATTTAAAATGCATTTAAGAATCAAAAAATGCATTTAAGAATCAACAATAAAATGCACTTAAGAATCTATTTATTAAAATGCAGTTAAAAATCTATTTTTTCACACAAGATACAACATGCAATCAATATTAAAATTGATTGTCAGTCTTATATTTGACCGAGCAAACCTACAAATAAACATGTCGTAATTAGTCGATAAAACAATTAAGGATACTTTTCGATGAGGTAAATGCTCTTCCATAAATCAGATGTTAAACAAAACAATTGCTAGAAGGAAGCGGTACTCTCTTCAAGAGGCAATTCCTTTCTCCTCTATCCTTACATTCATGCGAAGTCTTTTCATAAATATTCATAACATAAAACATTCCAAATGCATAAACATAGTATGATTTGTAACAATGTAGAAGGCCCAACAACTGCAGTGTTGGAACCTAAGCTCCAATACCACTTGTAATGTCCCAAGGGCCTAAACTAAGGCCCAGGGCCTTATGAGCTTAATAAAATCGAGGCTTTATAAATTCAATGCACATCGGAATTTAAAAGAATTAACAAAATATGAAATTGCAACCTTGTGACACTTAAAATTTTAGCAGAACAGGGACATGTAAAGTAATAACCAGATCCTAATTAACATCTAAACCTCATTTATCATATCATAAACCTTTCATCCAAATTTAAACCCATAAAGTAATTAAGATTCAACAGCTAAACAAGCATTCTGCAACCTTTCTCACTATGACTAGTTTCAAAAAACTTAAGCAATTATTGGAGTACAAGTCTTGGACCGTTAATACAACCTAAGAAAAACATATGGGGCTGATATCTATGCCTTCACATCAGATTAGACATGTCTCATCAACATAATAAAACATTCATTTGTTATCTTCCTAAAATCATAATTTAACTAGTAAACTAAAATCTACTTTCAGAGAAAAATGTGGATCAAATCAATGGGATGTCAAGGCCATGGATTGACCTGCACGGATGATATCCTATCAACATATGCAATACAGATCCAAAATGTAATATCTCCCCAATATGTAATATGGAGATATTAACTCAACCCCTAACTCATGAAATTGAAATTTCTCAAACTAGGTGTTTTTCTTCCAAACAAGGCACATGGAAACTGCTTGATTCCAACTGGATCCTAACACCTCTAGACCTATTCGAATTCTTCAAGGAGGGATGTTAGGGTTTGCTACATTCTAAGGACATCCTACATCATCCTTAGACAAACACCCAACTTCGACAACTGCACATTTTATGGGTGCATCACGCTTGGGTAGACTTCTTTGGTTAAACCAAAGGCTTTAAGGCAATAACCCCAAGACCTATGTGGAACCCAATTGCTTCTGGTGCAGAACTAGAAGTGGTTGGTATATAACTACCTCAACCTAATATGAAAACACTGAGTTAGATAATTGAACTTAAAACAAAGATTCCTTTAGGGTGAAAATATTCCAATTTTCTTCCCTGTTAACTATGGATTTGAACAGTAGGTTCTCATATTTAGTCTATCATTCAAGATATGAATAAAAATCAGTTTCATATTGTACATTAGATACTCATATAAATCAGATTTCAAAAGGTTTCTTAGATCTATTAGACAGATTGCAAACAATGAGCCATTCCATTAATATTTAACTAGTTTGAGTCTGCAAGATTTATTAAGGAGAATAACATATCAGATCTGAAGATTTCCTTTACAAATCAGAAATAAGCCTCTAGGGCTCGAATACATCACGATAGATAATTTATTACATAAATATTTACTTATCTTGGCAAGAAGAGCAACTGAAATCGACAGAGCAATGTTCCACCCAACCATTGGAGTTGTCAAGCCAAATCTTACTTTAATAGTCCACCCCCAAGCCGAGGCCATGATTTCCACATGTAGGCACTTAAATCCCTTCCCAAACTCATCCTCTGAGATGATATATTCACAATGATTACCCCATCCTTCTACCTTCCTGTCCATTTCTGCATTTCCTATGGGAAGATGTCCTAACTCACCATACCCATTTCCTGATTTCCTGTGTAAGAAAACCTGGACTAGTAGGGCCAAAAGAAGGGGAGAAGAAGCATGAATAATCCAGACTAACTCTCTAGATGGAGGAGTAGAAGTAGAGAAGAGAGAACCTACAATCAAACACTCAGTCTTCAACCCTTTCAAGAAAACTCTCAACCCTATCTTGGAGCACTTAGAGCCAAAAATGCATTAACACTTGTGAATTGTTTCCTCAAATGGAGAAATCAAGGCTTATGTATGAGAGAGTTGGAATTCCAACCACTCATGCCAAATAGGGTCAAAGAGAGAGGTTAGAAGCATGCCCAAGAAGGAAACTTGAATTTTAGATAGAGGGACAAGTGGCCAACTCGAATTCATGAGTGGTTAAGTGGGCCAAGTCGAATTCATGAAGGAGGACAAATTACTAAAGGAGTCACTCTTCCCGAAATATCAAAAGCCAGCAGTTGCAAAAATCACGGAGGAGAAAATCACGGGCAGAGAAAAAACAAGGAAAGATCCAGAAAAGTAGGGAGGGCGCACTTGCTCAATAAAGGAGGTAGAAAAATCAGGAGAAAAATCCAGGAAAAGCAAGGAGGGTGCACTTGTGCTTTGTGGAGGCAAAAATCAAGGATATGGAAGCACAAATCAAGGATCCAATCCCCATAAATTAGGAAGAGGATATTCTTAGCTCAAATTTATCCATAATAACCCATAAATAAAATTAATAATAAAAAATATTAATGTATCATGTCTAGCAAACACCAGGAGTGAAAATAATAATAATGCACTATCAAAATAACATTTTGTCACCCACTCCTGGATGTGGGTGACTTCTCAATGCGTATGGAGTCCTCCACAGTGGTCTCATCCTCCAACCACGTGGAGTATGCTCAATCCTCGCTTCATGCGAATTAATAGGGCTTCACCCTTGATGCAAATTAACATTAACTCATTGGTCATTCGAGCCTCTGCTCGAGCTGGCTCTGGTACCTGGACCACCTTCCTCCCCCCGCGCGAATTAATGGCCTTTGCAGGCGCTGGTTTAAGGCCCTTTGGCCGACATTACTTCTACATTCGACCTCTAAGCAGCTGGAATATCGATGAGGTTTATTCTCATCTTTTTTATGGATGTTTGTTGACAGTTTGGGTTTGGTTCTCTTACCTATGCACTCCGCTCTATTATGGTTCTTCCACACTCGAGCTCTGCCCTGAACCCCCTGGATTTCTTCCGAGACGTGTAGGAATTTGAGGGTAACATATCAGTCTGGAAAGATGTCCCGAAGGCTTCGTGGTGTTCCCTGTCGAGGTGGTGGTGGTCATGGCAATCAAGGAAATCGTGGGCGAGGAAGGGTAATTTCAATGGGTATGAAAATTCAACCCCGGAGCACTTGAGAACGATGATCGACGACTGGAAGGAGGAATTGGTTCTGCAACATCTAGTTACTCAAAGGAATCGAGTCAGGCGTAGGCATTTCTAGATGGTTCAGAATATGTTGGCCAACGTTCTCTTACAAGCACAAGAGCCTTAGTAGGGGATTAAACCCCCTCCTCCACCTCCTGCTCCAGCCCCTGCTAAGCACTCAACTTATTCTCCTGCTTCTTCACAGATTTCCAAGCCAATGCACACCAAGAATACTCAACATGACAAGTGTCCTATGCAACAAGTAGATTTCACTAATGTGGCATCCACCAGCGGCCACAAGCATAAGAGGGTGGAACACATTGGTTCTTCCATCTCGGTCGCCCTCATAAAGACTGAACCAATGCCAGCAAAGACAACCATAGAAATCTCCTCAAGCTCTGAAGCCAAAGCGACCATTGACAGCTTCACGGTTTCCAACAACAAGAACGTCCACGACAACTCTTCCAGCTCTAGAGATTATCGCTGCCCCATCCTGGAGGATAAGGTCGATGAGGCTAATACTAATGACGTCTCCAAGTAATCCTGTGTTTTTTTCTTTCTCTAGTTTATCTACAGATCTGATGACCACTATGTTTTGGGTCAACAAGTTTTTTTGTTCATATGTTCATGTTCATATTAAAAGTTGTTACAGGCTCTTTTGTAGTAGGTCTAGTTTCACTCTTTTAGCAGTGTTTTGTATTTCTATCTATGAATTACACATCGGTGAAAGATCAAACTTTCAACCTATATGTGGGCAGGTCTTCAAGGGTCATATTTTGAATTTTTTGCTCTGTGAGAGGCCTCAGAATGCTCTCAGAACTATAAACCATCCTGTGCATGTAATATTTTTTGTACTCTAATATAATTTCTCTATGTAGTTTGCAAAAAAAAAACATTTTGTCACCCACAAAACTCCAAGGGAAGGTGTATTAGTGTAAGTGGTCCATCTAACAATGAAGTAGGTTTAGTAGTATCCCCACATACCAAAATAAACAGAAGTAGGTTCCTCTAAGTAGTGTTAGGGTGAGCATCAACTCCTAACCCCCAACCCACTCACCCGTGGAACCATGGCCACCCATGCTCTTTTAGTTTCCTCTATCGATCCAGTTTATTTAATTAATTAATAAAAATAATAATAATGTCCAAATCATGGTCCTAGCACCTAGTGCCTTAATGTCTAAATCATATGTCTAGGATCTTAACATACGGGGCATTGCAAAAGGATCTCATTGAATGAAAATCCAGTGAAAAGAATGAAGGTCGAAATAAATCTAGGAAATGTGCTTGTATTGCTTCAAAGGAATTAAGGGCTTCTCGAGAGGATTTATGTAAGGAGAATCTACAGTTAACACCTTCAGATTCTGCAGAAGAAGAAGATCAAGATATAGGAAGACGTAAGGGCTACAAAACACAAGCCTTTAATCTGAATTTTGAGATTCCAAATGACGATAAACGTAAATAATTTGAATGCAATGTAGACAACAAGTAAATAATTTGATCTCTTGCACATATGTATGTATACGATGACAAAGACAAGGCCACTCTTATTTTTGTTGAATACTGTTAGTTTTGCTCCTATTTATCTTAGTCTCATGAACACACATACTTTGTTTAAATTGTCTCATTTTTATCACTATAGACTTGTGACTGTGGGAAAAATTACATTAAAAGCTGGAACATTTGTGCTTTGTTTTCTTTTCTTCTTAAGAATAGAGCCTTTTAAGGATGTTGCAATTCCGGCCTCCTTTCGATTCTTTCTCAAAATTCTCCTTGAGCTCTCAAATCCAAACAAGTCAAGTGATTAACATGTGCATCAAAACCATCCGTTCCGGAGTCTAGGGCATCGTCAACCATGTAACTCGTTATTTCTTGGGCTTTTCTTACTTTTTCACATTTCTGCATATCTTTCCTACAAATTTCTACAACTATGGTGCCCACAGTAGCTGCATGCTTGCAAATGGCGATACCACTAGTTTTGTTGCATAGTACCATGAATGTTCTACAAGACCTATTTTACCCATAATATAGTTTGACATCTAATTTTACTCATAATATAGTTCCACACCAACAACTTGTTAATGTGGATACCACCCCACAACTGCTGCCCATGGTTTGCTAATTTCCAGTCAACTATGAACAACTACCAAGTTAGCTATGAACAACTTAGTAAGATTCATACAACAATATAGTATCTCGTCAACATCTATAATAATAGATTTTCAATTTGAAATATATCCTCTTTATGACTCCATTATCATTGAATTGAGTCTAACATAGCCATCTTCTTAGGCTTCTGATACTAGTGAAAAGAAAGCTCAACAAGAGGTGTTTTTAGCAAATACTGTAATTGTAGTTGTGACTCCTTTTCTTTTCTATGTTTTAGATTTGGTATTCATTTTTTTAATGTCGGGATACATTGTCAACTCATTTGTCCATGGTAGCTTGAACCTATGGATGGGGAAGAAATATTAATTCTTGATTAATGTCTACTTTAACCATGATAAATGTAACAGATTTTAGAAATAGTACTTGGATCTAGACAAATTGACCCCTATTTCATGATTAAGAATAGAGGTCTATTAAAATCTCCATGAAAGAGGGATGAAAATGACATGTGTGACCATCCAATACCATCTACAAACATGATAAGAGGTGGAACTAGGTCAAGGGGCCTCAAAACATGAACTAAATCCATAAAAGAAGGTCTCCAAAAAGTGATAGTTATCCCAACAAGATGGTTGCCCTCATTAAATCAACAAATAATGGTTGAAGAAGACCACATAAGCTTATGCTTGTAGTGTCAATGGGCCACATGACAAGTTTTTTGTGTCACTTATGCAAGTGGATTAGGTTCACATGACAAAGGCATGGTTTAGGTGCATAGGTTAAATACATGGGGTTAATTGCATGGTTAGTTACTTGTGTGGGTTATGTGCATGGGTCATTACATATCCCAAAATATTTTCCAATTTAGAAGTTTGCTTTGTCATGGGTGAACTACATCTCCATATTGCCTTTGTCATGGATGAATGTTTGTTGCAATGGTGCTAATATATCGATGGATTTTGGTATGTTACCCATCCTCAAGAGATATCGCAACCCTCAAACTATTTGCCAAATCTCAAATTGAAGAATCTTTTCCCAAAGACACTTCAAGTTCCCCATTATTGTTCGTTGTTGAAAATTTGACATCATTGAGCCTTGAAATATTGCACAATGGAAAAAACACAGAGTGTTTACCTCTGAGGAGGATCATAGACAACAAATGAGTACTAAGTGGTTCATTTGCTCCCCTTAAAATTTCATGATGTTTAATGGAGAGATCTTCAAATCTAGCTCATGGAGGGGGTGTGGCTTAACCTTTCGAGTGACATTGGTTTGAATTGTTACATGCCAAGGATGAATTTACCTGCGAGGAATAGAAGCGAAGGAAGACATTTTGTATTTTTAGTCTTTGTTATTTTACAAAGTGGCACCCATTTGCAAGTATTTTGATATTTGGAGTTGCTTTGGCAAACTTTACTAAATTTCTATTTTAAGGAGGTGTTGTTTTGGGCAACCATATGGTATTATAGGGATCATGCATGTATTCAGTTGTGATTGCAAATCTTTGTTTTTAGGTTTTTGTACAATTTTGGAGGTTACTATTATTTTTTGTAGTTGATACTTTTAACAAGTGTAGATATGTTAATTTGTCCTACATTTGGATGAGATTTTAGAGAACCTTTGTTTTCTTAACAATGCTATATTTTGAGGTGTCATGGTTCCATGTATATTTGATGGTCATCCTTTTCTTTTCTTCAAACACGAGTTAAATCAGTTTTGGGGCAATTGATTTCTATTTTAGGATGAAATCATGAAGTGGAATCACATGAGAATGTAGGTTACCTTGACTTGGTAGAGTAGGCGGATGAACCCACATGACAAGATATTTTATGGAGGTCTTCTTGTCTCAACTTTGCAATGGGATTGTTCTCCTAGCATTAGAAGGTCCAAAATTAATTTTTTCAACATATCATAATGAAGTTTGGTCCTCGGATTCCATCATCCATCAATGTTGGTTCCCTTCGTTCTAGATTTCGACAACTATTGTATTGGTTCTGTTTTCTCTAGTGGTTTTTCCTCAACACATTGTGAGTGTCTCATCTCCTCTTCTAGGATTTGTTATTCCAGTCTACCCTTTAAAGGATGATCAATTTAATAGGGTAGCATGATGAAAATTTAATAAGGTAGCATGATGAATGTCAATGAAATCAAACTTTTAGGCAAATGCATCCCTATTGTAGTGTCAGAACTATGTGACACATTAACAATTTGCCAATCATATCAATGTTAATGTTGAACACTACAATGTGCATCCTACACTAATGATCATGCATTATTCTATGCTTATGATATGACAATGAAATTTGTGCCATCAGAGTCACGAAATTTCTTTCGTGAAAATCATGCTGCCTTTGGGCTTCTGTCATCCCATAAGTGGAGTTAATCAACCAAGATGGCATTGTCAAGGATGGGAGTAGGGAAGTTTGTTCCCAATGTCTAGGGAAATGTAAGCCTTCTCATCCTGATGCTATTTTGGATTGCCCCGTTGTTGAGCAGGATTATGCATGGTATTATAAATCATATTGATTGCTTATTTTGTTGGAAGGAATCCATTTGAAGCAATCATTAAGCCATGGGTATATGAGAATTGGAAGGTGAATACTTCCAAAATTTGTCCAAAGAATTCCTTTCCTTTATATTTGAGGATGGCTCATCAATTGACAAAATCCTATGTTATGGGCCTTGGGTCTGGAGGAATAGCCCAGTGGTTTTCCAGCATAGGGAATTTTTCAAGAGACTATGTTGTGTCTTTTCACTAGTAGAATTTGGGCAAATAAATGACTAGGTGACTAAAAACATTAGCCACCATGGTGTTTTTAAGCTAAATACCACTAAATTTGAGCAAACAACTAAACATGACTAAATTAAATGACTAATTTAGTCACAGGAAATAAAAATACCACTATACAATAAGTGACACAACTAAAAATGACTATGGACTCTAGAGAAAACTAACCCAATGGCCCATGAGCATGTTACTAGATTTAGTTACTTCAAACATTAATATGCCCTCTAGATATGATATAATGCGGCGAACCATGAGCATGTTTGAAGTAGATATCTAATTGACCATTTCAACTAATTAGAAAGGTGAATGAATAGTAACGACTAGGAAGATACTCTCAAGGGCTTGACGAGTGACAGGCCGACTAATTGGTCATGGAGAAAGCTAATCATGGAGCTTATTAATCTTCTCTATGTTTTTTTCGCAATTTTTTTTATAATTTTGACAGAATTTTTGATGGATTATTGAAATTGTTTGTAAATTGCATTATAGATGTCGTCCAATGAAAATGGAATGCAATTTTGATAATGAAATTTTACAATTCCGTAGGGGGTACCTAAATCCATCTATAATATTAAAATTTACGAAATTGCAATTTAATAATAGGAATTTTGTTAATTTAATTCTATTTGATTGATGAAAACTAAGATCATAAAACTTTGTCTTTAAAAGTTTTGGTCCATTTATAAAACTAAATAACTAAAATTTAAAATAAATAAATAAATTAAATAGAAATTTCTCTAAAAAAACTACCGAAAACTTTGAATTTGATATTATTTATCTTCATCGTTTTTTATTTATAAGTCTTGTAACTTTTAAAAGGAGGAATGAGGATCTATGGAAGGAAAAGAGGAAGAATGTGAGTTTATGTTGAAGTTTGAGGTTGGTTGGGAGCTTGATGCTGTCGTAGGGAGACTGGCGATGGCGGTCACACTTCTGTATCAATAATTTTCACATAAGCCATCAAATCCAAAAAGGAGGCGTAAGGCATCTATCCTCTCTTGGCGGGAATAACTTAGATGTTGGATTTTTCTGGGGAATTTTTTTTTAATGTCCAAGGTGTTCAAGGTTGCGGAGTTTGGGGGTTCCAAAACTGAAAATACAGGTTATAAGACGAATGGTGGGAGAAGGTGGGAATCTTGAAAACCGATGAGGAATATAGGGACATGATCCGAGCATGTGCCACAAGTGGACTCCCAGAAAATGACATGGGGTGTCTCCAAATACAAGAACACCGTCAGGTGTTGGTACTCCAGCTTGATAAACAACTCCTGGGTCATATTTGAGGGTTTTAGAAGAAGGTTCGACAAAACCTTCCCAAGAAAACACTCAGATGCCAAACCCTAATACCATTCCACAAACAAAGAATCCGACATGGGTTTACAGGGTTAATGGTGCTATAAAGAAATATGGGAACTGGAAAAAGACTCGATTGGGGAAGATATCGTAGGGGGGTCCATTTTTTTATCACAGTATAAACCTTCAAAACCCTAAGATAGTATCATTAGGGGAGGCGGGTCTTCAAGTCGGGGGGGAGTTATTGAAACACTCTTATAGCCAGATACCGAAGAATACATTAAATCCCCCCTCTGATTTTCCTTAGCTCACAAATACTGAAGTTGGCCCTTCTAAATCCGTGAGTTTCCCACACATTCCAAATATAGTAACCGGGGATTCGATGAATGTTCAGGATGGAAAAACAACTGTAGAAAAAGTCTACACAGATGTTATGAAAGATTCTTTGGGGGAAAGGGATATAACAGAAGGTTTGGAGGGTTCGAACTCGATCCCCTCATACTATGACATTGTTTGGAAAAACCTGCTCACTACATATATTGGAAACATACCTTTTGTGAAATTATCTAAAGAGGACATGTTGGAAAAATTTGTTAATAATACCCTGGCTTAATGGCTGCAAAAGGGGTTAGGTATGGTGGTATTGCACAAGACTTTTCTCTTGTCAAAATGAGAAGTGCAAGCAAAGGGAAATTGAAAATTCCAGGCGATTCAAAGAATAATGCTAATTCTATGATAGATTCAGGCAACCTTCCTTATGCTAATACAAGGGTCCTTAGAGAACTAAAAGCCCTATCCATGGTTAGAAAATTATCTTTATGTCCTTAAATATTAGAGGGGTTGGGGTCCCTCATAAAAAACTTTCCCTAAAGAGAATTATGGATAAATGGAAGCCATATATAATATTTTTGCAAGAAACAATGGTCACAATGGAAAAGGCTAGATGTTTTTTTCAAAGAATCAAACAAGACTGGGCCATTTGCTCTACTGATGCAAATGGTTAGTCAGGTGGTCTATTATCTGCATGGAATCCTAGGTCTTTAAACCTAACAAATTTCAGTATACATATGGGGATTATTCTCAGGGGCAACGTTATTGGTTACTCAGGTGAAGTAAATCTAATCAATTGCTATGGTTTGTATATTAATAGGAAGCAATTTTGGGATTTGGCGTATGATGAGGGTTTTTTACAGCTTCCAAACTTGATATTAGCAGGTGATTTAAATCTAATTCTATCAGTTGCAAAAACATGGGGGCAATGTGCAAGATTGGACAATATCAGTAACTATTTTTAGGATATTTTCTCCTCACCAAGACTTAATGATATAGATCCGGTCCCTATTTGTTCGAACTGGAACAATGGTAGGACTAGTTCTGAAAGTATATAAAAACCTCTCGACAAATTCTTGATGGGGTATCAAATATTGGATACACTACATAGATGTAGATCCTGGGTGGAATATACATCCATTTCTGATCATAATCCAATATTCTTAGAAATGGAGTTTGAAGGCATAAAAAATCCCTATCCATACAAATTCAATCACACCTAGTTAAAAGAGGAGGAATTCAAAATTCTGGTCAATAAGGAATGCAAAACTTTGACACTAATCCATATGCTTCTCCCTCTCATATTCTGGTTCATAAATTAAAAATGTTGAAAAAGGTGGTAACAAAATGGGAGAGGGACCAAATAAATTCTAAAGAATCAGACTTATCCAGGATTGAATCCCAAATTGAAGATATATATAAGACAAATATGAATTATCCTCTAACAAATTAGTCTCGAGTGACTCTTCTGGACCTTGAGCAGATTAGAATGAAAATCCTAAATAGGGATGAAGAGACATGGCATCTCAAAAGCAGGGCTTTATGGATATCATTAGGTGACCAAAATAATAAAAAAATCCAGAAATATGTTGATTGTAGAAGAGTAAATAATTATATTTGGTCCCTAAAGAATGAAGAAGGTGAGTGGATTGGGGATAATGGTGATATTCATAAGGAAGCTGTTAGATATTTGCAAAAGTACTATCAAGATCCAGGCGGCCATGCAGTTAGAGATTAGATTAAGGTTATTAAAGAATATCCACGTTGATTTTTGGATCAATAAGGGGAAGAGGTATTCAAACCAGTGACTTTGGATGAGATTCAAAAAGTTTTAAAAGGCTTTGCAAAATCTAAAAGTCATAGTCCGGATGGCTGGACCGTGGATCTTTACCTTGAATTCTTTAACATCATGGGTGTTGATATTCTTGCTATTGTTAAAATTCAATATGCTAAGACAGAAAATAGCAGCATTACATTCCATTTCACAATAATAGCATATACATGATCACTGAAGAAACAACAAGCATAGCATAAACACAAGAGACAGAGATTTATCTTGGGAAACCCTCATGGGGTAGAAAACCCAGCAAAGCTTCCTCAATATAGATGACCAGCAATATACAAAGATGCAAACCCTGAGCATAAGCTCCTTCTCCTCCATAGCAGACCTCTCCTCCACAAATGCGCCTTTCTCAAGTGAGTGAGTGTGTATAATGAGGAACACACCTCCTCTATTTATACACTACTCTGATATGTATTTTACACAAGTACACGTAGGCTCGTATTTAACCAATAGGTTAAATACCCCACTACAACTAACTGGGCCGACCCCTCTAGGGTGGTCTAATAACCCTTTGACCCACATAACACATACAGGGCCGACCCCTACTAGGGAAGTCTAATAACCCGAGTTACCACATTCCGACGGAGGAATAAACATCTCCGGATATACAATAAGATCTTCACGGAGGAATGAAACATCTCCGGAATAATAAAGTACAAATATAATATTCTTTGAAGTTACAATATCTCAACACTCCCCCTTAACGAGAAGGATATTATAACAACATCTGCACGAGCAAGGAGTCATCAACATCATACATGATACATCTATAAATCATTGGAAGCTTTCTTCAATTCATCATCATCAGTAACTTGACTAGTTACTGGAACATCAACATCGTCATCAGCATCGTCATACGATCATCAGCATCGTCATCACACGATCATCATCATTATCGTCACACGATCATCAACATCGTCATCACACGATCATAAGCATCGTCATCACACGATCATCAGCATCGTCATCATACGATCATAAGCATCGTCATCACACGATCATCAGCATCGTCATCATACGATCATCATCATCATCGTCACACGATCATCAACATCGTCATCACACGATCATAAGCATCATCATCACACGATCATCAGCATCGTCATCATACGATCATCAGCATCGTCATCACACGATCAGCAGCATCGTCATCACACGATCAGCAGCATCGTCATCACATGATTAGCAGCATCGTCATCACACGATCAGCAGCATCGTCATCACACGATCATATTTACAGGATGATCAATCCTGCTCTCTTTAGGACATGAGTCCATGGATGATACAATCCAGATCAAGTTCCAGGATGATCAATCCTTATCACAACTACAGAGCCAGCCCTGTTTCATGCTGGATGTATCACAACTACAGAGCCAGCCCTTTTTCATGCTGGATGTATCACAACTACAGAGCCAGCCCTTTTTCATGCTGGATGTATCACAACTACAGAGCCAGCCCTTTTTCATGCTGGATGTATCACAAATACAGAGCCAGCCCTTTTTCATGCTGGATGTAACACAACTACAGAGCCAGCCCTTTTTCATGCTGGATGTATCACAACTACAGAGCCAGCCCTTTTTCATGCTGGATGTAACACAACTACAGAGCCAGCCCTTTTTCATGCTGGATGTATCACAACTACAGAGCCAGCCCTTTTTCATGCTGGATGTATCACAAATACAGAGCCAGCCCTTTTTCATGCTGGATGTATCACAACTACAGAGCCAGCCCTTTTTCATGCTGGATGTATCACAACTACAGAGCCAGCCCTTTTTCATGCTGGATGTATCACAACTACAGAGCCAGCCCTTTTTCATGCTGGATGTATCACAACTACAGAGCCAGCCCTTTTTCATGCTGGATGTATCACAACTACAGAGCCAGCCCTTTTTCATGCTGGATGTAACACAACTACAGAGCCAGCCCTTTTTCATGCTGGATGTATCACAACTACAGAGCCAGCCCTTTTTCATGCTGGATGTAACCTAGAGTAATTCTAGGATTTGTCACGTACATTTTGAACCGAGGTCCAGGGACGATTCAGTCCTGTCATTCAGTTATCGGAGACCTCATGTCTACGGCTCTTCTTTAGGACTGAAGTCCGGGAATGATCCAATCCCCTCAACTGTCCACTAAGGACTTCATTCTCGGAGACCTCACGTCTACGGCTCTCTTTAGGACTGAAAGTCCAGGGATGATCCAATCCCCTCAACTGTCCACTAAGGACTTCATTCTCGGAGACCTCACGTCTACGGCTCTCTTTAGGACTGAAAGTCCAGGGATGATCCAATCCCCTCAACTGTCCACTAAGGACTTCATTCTCGGAGACCTCACGTCTACGGCTCTCTTTAGGACTGAAAGTCCAGGGATGATCCAATCCCCTCAACTGTCCACTAAGGACTTCATTCTCGGAGACCTCACGTCTACGGCTCTCTTTAGGACTGAAAGTCCAGGGATGATCCAATCCCTTCACATGTTCACCAAAGCAGAACATGTATCCTCATCATCAAAACATGTATAACCACAACATGTATCATCATCATCAAAACATGTATAACCACAACATGTATCATCATCATCACAACATGTATAACCACAACATGTATCATCATCATCACAACATGTATAACCACAACATGTATCATCATTATCACAACATGTATAACCACAACATGTATCATCATCATCACAACATGTATAACCACAACATGTATCAACATCATCAAAACATGTATAACCACAACATGTATCAACATCATCAAAACATGTATAAACACAACATGTATCAACATCATCAAAACATGTATACATCTATCATCTATCATCAAAAGCATGTATACATCTATCATCAAAACCATGTATACATCTATCATCAAAAGTATGTATACATCTAATCATCAAAAGTATCTAGCATGTATACATCTATCATCAAAAGCATGTATACATCTAATCATCAAAATAAATAATGTAAGAGTCCTAAATCTAAATATTTCTAAGTAACTGGGTGTAGAGAACAGGTTACCTCATCAACGACCTTGTTATTTGATGAGACAATCTCATCAGTAGTGACTATACTACTCCCCCTTTCGAGGAGGGTCCTTTTGAACTACACCAAGCTTGTCTCGGAAGTATTCAAACTTCACTCGAGACAGAGGTTTGGTTGGTAACTTCTTCACTTGACGTAGAGGCTTGGTTAGTACAATGGTAACCTGTTACAAATTCAAAATTTTTAGAGTTCCTTTCTGTGTCATATCTTGTTAGTTCCCTATGTTCTTTGACTTATCATGGAACACTAGATTCTATGTCATCTTGATACAACTCTAATTATCACATAGGATCTCAGTTGGTTCTATCTCTAAGTCAAACAATCCTAAAGTCAAACTTCTTCACAACTAGCAGAGCAAGCAGCCATATATTCCGCTTGTGCTGAGAGTCACACTAGACAGCTTCCAGCTAAACCACGAGATCATGGCTAATCCCAGACAATAACATCCTCTCGATGTGTTCTTCTTGTCTGATACACTTCCTGCCCAAACAGAATCTGAATAGCCATCTGAAGTCATGATCTTCAAGATAGCATAGATCAAATTCTCCTTTATGTGCCTCATCACATACTTTGCAACTATCAGGTAAACACATCTAGATTCCACTAGATACTCACTCAAGGTGTTCATAACAAAGCATATATCTAACCTAGTATATGTTAGATATATCAAAGACCTAATAAATTGATTGTACAGAGTTATATCCACTAACTCTGATGAGTTATCCCCTAACAGCTTCAAGTTGGAATCCATAAGAGTGGCCATTCCAACACCTCAAGTCATATTTCTCATCATACTTTCCCTGGTTGAGAAATATTCCTTCTGAGCCTTGCGATACTTCCAGACTTAGGAAGTAAAGCATCAAATTGAGAATGATCTTCTGCATATCTATCTGTGCCATCTCTCGTTAGATGGGTCTACTGATATGAGCCTCAATATCATTCGAACTCTGTGGTGAGTTCCTTCTTGCATCCATGTCATATGTGTATCATATTCAACCTTGTAGCAAAGGGTTGAGATCCACATCACCCATGGTGATCATTAAGCTTATCAAATTATTATCGATCCTAGGTACCTATACAGAACCTGATTCATACTTCTTCTTTAATTACACCATACTTGGAGCAAACATCTTGTCGTGATTCTCTTCCCCTTTCTAAGAGAATCTTCTAGCCATGAGCCTTCTATATTTTGTTTGATTTGTAAAACTTCTTGTTTGAACATCCACCACTTGTACGATGTCCATCATTCTTCATGACCTTTCCTACAAATCAAAATTAAGTACATGATTAGTAATACTTCATAATCATCAAAAGATAACTCATTATGCATACAGGTATCATTTACATAGTGATGCAACTATTTTGACCAATACTTTGGCACAACACTTTCCCATATCCTATATGCATACAGTGGCTATCTAGATGCCTTCCATCTCTACCAGAACATACTATCGAGAGTGTGCACAACTCTCAGCATGTCAGCAAGGAGGTTTCAAGCAACAATGGAATGTTTGTCCAAACATATGCACATTAGTTGTATACTGTTCAATGCTCTATGAATGTTTACGCTCAGCATTATATATTCTAGGAATACAAATATGCATGCAGGCAATATCATTACTATTTCAAATAGCAACTCAAATACTTATCTTTTATGTTTGTGTGGCTGCCTCCTGCTTGATCTTCTGTATGTCTTTTGAACTTCTATTCATTCTGTACCACTGTGCATGCTCAAGAGTCATCCTCATGATCTCATACACAAACATACACTCATTAGTATATTCTAAATGCTATCAAAACTAAATAATCTTGAAAACATATAGTCATGATTATAGTTAATAAACATTAGTATTCAAGATTTCAGGGAAGTCTTCTTTTACTCATGCATATCATTGATAAAAGATATAATATGCATAATCCCTTGATTACTAACTTTATGAATAAGCATAACCAATCATTCCAAGTATACTTATATAAGGGATCCTAACACAAGGTAAGATTCATGGGAAACATACCTGGATTAGTATACCTACTTGGTTATGTACAACATACCTAAACAATCTCTTCAATGATTTAGAGATCCTGAGCTAGAACCTGCATGTCTCATAGGTTAAGCATAATATAACAAAGTCATACATACCTCGTAAGTAGAACAAAGATTATGGATGAGTCTTTGTCTTCATGTTTTCATGGTCATGGAGCCTGATTTGTCTTTTGTGATATACCTGTATCTTGTTAGTAGACAACCTCAACCTTACACAACACCATAATGCATTAGTACAATCATAAGTGTCAATACCCTAACCAATGAATATCTTCTATCATGCATTCAAAATTTTGTTAAGGTGATACAACAAATCTAGAATCAAGATTGTACTAACTGTAATAACATGAAGACAAACATACCATAAACTTAATTATGAACAAATCTCAAAACATACCTCGATGAGTCATACCTGTCGAGATCGCTTGTAATCTCCTTATGTAAAGCCTTAGCCTCATCTCCCTCTGAAACATGAACTCTTTCTCTTATGTAGGTGACCAATCTATCTTCTTCTAGGATTAACCCTATCCACTTGATTTGCAAGAACTGGACCTGGACCTGGATATGGGTTTGTCAGAGAAACCCCAAAAATTCAAACTTTGAATTTCAAACTTCCGAAAGGATAGAGATATGCGCCTTGATGAGCTGATCAAACTGATATATTCAGAATTTGAAAACTGCAAAGTTTTACTCCTCAATTTTGCCTTTGAAACTTTCGGATTCACTGGACGTGACCCTGAACTGGGGTTTGATGAAGCCCACTCTTTTGCCCCATCAAAAAGTTTGATCCAAAGCTCTAAGCTTTTATTATTCTGAGGAGCTTCCAGCCGTGGTCACAGATTTCAAAAATTCCCATTTTTACAGAAGCCCTAATTTTCCGCTTTTCTGATCAAAGTCCCGAACTAGGGTCTAATCAAGCCCGGTCTTCTGCCCAACCAAAAATTCTGATCTTGGTCTCTAAATTTCTATTTTGATGAGTAGCATCTAGCCGTGGTCTCCGATTACAAAAATTTCAACTTTCTTCAAAGCCCTAAATTCCGGAAGCCATGAATGAAGGTACCAAAAATAATTCTGTTTTTGACAGAAATATGTACCTGATTGTTTCTGGTGTAACTCCGAAATTTTTGATCCACAGGGTCTGAAAAAGTTTTTTTGAGATAGCCTGACCTGTTAGCTTTCCATCCTGACAGGTCTGACCTCAATTGGATTCTCTGAGAGAGAGTTATGCCAAATGTCGCAACGTGACCTGTTTTGGGAAAATACAGGAGAGCGAACTTGTACGGAGTGCCACGTGTCACTGTTTGACCTTCGGCCTCTAAACAAGTTTTCTGAGATAGCTCGGCCTGTTATCTTTCCATCCTGATAGGTTTTACCTCAATTGGATTTTCTGAGAGAGAGTTATGCCAAGTGTCGCAACGTGACCTGTTTATGGGATAATACAGGAGAGCGCACTTGTACGGCGTGCCACGTGTCACTGGTTCAACTTCGGCCTCTGAAAAAGTTTTCTGAGATAGTGCAGACTGTGTACTACCTGTCACTTTTTACGAAATTTCATTTGGAGCTTCCTAGCCCAAGATATGACCTTTTTCCCAAGGTCACCTGATTTTGACTCAGATCTGGAAGAGGCAGAAACCCTATATTGTACAGATCATAAATCACAAAGTACAACGAATTAGAGGTTGTCCTTTGGACACAAGGTACCTGGAGATCTTCGCTTCGTCCTGTAACAATTTCAGATCCGAAAACTTCGCCAAAACAGATTTATAGCGAAAGTGCTACGATGACTGGTTTTTGCTATGTAAAACCCTAACCTTCAAAATGTCGTAAGTAAAGCAAGTGTCTTTAGTGCCATACCTTGTCTTCCTTCAGGTTAGCTCTGATACCATGTTAAAATTCAATATGCTAAGACAGAAAATAGCAGCATTACATTCCATTTCACAATAATAGCATATACATGATCACTGAAGAAACAACAAGCATAGCATAAACACAAGAGACAGAGATTTATCCTGGGAAACCCTCATGGGGTAGAAAACCCAGCAAAGCTTCCTCAATATAGATGACCAGCAATATACAAAGATGCAAACCCTGAGCATAAGCTCCTTCTCCTCCATAGCAGACCTCTCCTCCACAAATGCGCCTTTCTCAAGTGAGTGAGTGTGTATAATGAGGAACACACCTCCTCTATTTATACACTACTCTGATATGTATTTTACACAAGTACACGTAGGCTCGTATTTAACCAATAGGTTAAATACCCCACTACAACTAACTGGGCCGACCCCTCTAGGGTGGTCTAATAACCCTTTGACCCACATAACACATACAGGGCCGACCCCTACTAGGGAAGTCTAATAACCCGAGTTACCACATTCCGACGGAGGAATAAACATCTCCGGATATACAATAAGATCTTCACGGAGGAATGAAACATCTCCGGAATAATAAAGTACAAATATAATATTCTTTGAAGTTACAATATCTCAACAGCTATGGTCTAATATTCAAGGATTTCACGTAAGGTTTCAGTTGCTATGAACACTACTTTTATTGCTTTAATTCCCAAATCTTCCAATCCAATATCCTTTGATGAGTATAGACCTATATATTTATGTAACTTAATTTACAAAATCATTGCAAATATAATTGCAAAGGTAATTGCAAAAAGAATCAAACCAGTCTTGTCAAGAAACATGTCAATGGAGCAATTCAGATTTTTAGAAAATAGGTAGATATTGGATGCCACAGGAGTGTCACAGGAAGGTTTTCAGTGTAAAAGCGAGGAATTTAAAGGGTCTAATCCTACAATTGGATCTGTCTAGAGCATATGATAAGGTGAATCGAGGGTTCCTAAGAATGGCACTCTTGCAAACAGGTATTTCGTGTAGGGCTATACAATGGATAATGGCATGTGTCACTTTGGTTAGCTATGCTATTCTGATAAATGGGAGCCCTATAGACTTCATATCTACTTCCATAGGCCTTAAACAAGGTTGTCCACTCTCTCCTGTATTGTTCCTGATTGTCATAGAAGGACTGAGCAAAATCATACTCAAGGCAAAGGAAAGTGTTGATATAAAAGGTATTAAAATCGCAACCAAGGTATCAATCACTCATCTACTATTTGTTGATGATGTGATTCTATTTGGGGTGGGTCGGAAGGGTGAATTAAATCTTTTTTGTAAGTCATTAGGTATGGAAATAAATGCTTCAAAATCAATGATTTTAAAGCATAATATTGAGGGTGATCATCTGGCATAAATTTTACAACTCTCGTCGTATAAAGTATCAGAACTTGTGGATGGAACAAAAAATCTAGGATATTTTATAAAGTCGAATGGATATAAGGTTGCAGATTGGAATTGTCTTCTGAAGCGTTTCGACAAGAGGATTCATCACTGGTGTTGGAAATGGTTATCCATTGGTGGAAGGTTAACATTGGCTAAATCTGTTATGGAAAACTGATCAATATATTGGTTATCACTATGTAAAATCCTGAAATCAATTATATCTGGAATTCATAGGAAAATATTCAATTTCATCTGGTGGGATAGTGATAATCACAAGTTTCAATTAGTAGAATGGAAAAGATTGGAAAGTCCAAAATTCAAGGGTGGTTGGTCTTTAAAAAAAGTCAACATATTTTGAACAGCTTTATTGGCAAAGAGTTTATGGAGGGCCCGTGCCATGGCGAGCGGGACCATCTGGAGTTGGAGGGGAGGTTTATGGAGGTGGCAGATGGTATGATTCTCAGGGAGAGGGTGAGTAAAGAAAGAGGAAGTAAACAAATACACAGTTATTAATTATTAATTAATTGTCTAATGCTTATGTGTGTATGATGCATAATTATTGCTATGGTTGCATACTAGACTCATAGGGAATTACTTAAGAGCATGTTGTAACTTAGGGCGTTTGATTGTATTAGTGTGGTTTGAAGACTTCTATGTGGTGGCCACACATATAAATCTCTTAACTTCACAATAGTATTAGCTATATATATATATATATATATATATATATATATATATATATATATATATTCTAGTATTTACTTGATTGATTGATTGAATAAGTATTGTATTTATTGCTTGAAGATTATAACTTCGGGACGAAGTTTCCTGAAGGGGGGGAGTATGTAACAACCCTCATGTAAAATAATGAAATAAAAAGGGGTAAAATAATAAAAAGAGAATATATATAATGGAATATATATAATTAAATGTAAAATAATAAATTAAAGGGGGTAAATAATATAATGGGGAATATGAAAGAAAAGTGATGGAAAACAAATTGCATTAAAAGAAATTTTGAAAAAGGGGAGAAGGGGGAGATAAAAGGGGGAGACGAAGAAGAGAGGGGGATCTTTTTGGTCTTTTGGCATTTTGGAAGGAGAGCTCCGGAGGATCCAAGAAAGAGGAAGGCAAGCAAACTTTGGCATAGGGTTAATTTTTGGGGGCTCGGGGGCCTCAACCATTGGCTGGGGGTTGGTTGGGTGGAGAGTCGTCCCCCCACCTTCAGTTGCGGGCATTGGAGTTGTCAAGGTAATGGTAGCTTCCATCTAACTAGGTATGGCTCCTTCAATCTCCATAGAATATTTTATGTTATATTGTTGATTAGATACACTCTTTTGTATACATATCTTCTATCGATGCTGCTTCTTGTTGTATATTGGTTTTTATGAGTTTATAGGATATCAAATTCTTAATGTTGGTATAAAGATCTACTTTGCATGTCGGATATTTTTATTATTATTTAGTGGTTTATGAGTTTGAGGTTATTACAACTTGGTCCTTGTGACCAAGAATCTACATGGTCTCAGACTAGGAGGTCTCTGTCTCAACTTGCAGGACTTGCTTGGTCCTCGTGACCAAGAAACTGTTTGGTCCCAGACTAGAATACCCTAGAGACAAATAGAGGCCCTAGCCACATGCTAGGGTCTTTTCCATGGCATCAACCTACTTGGTCCCCGACGAAGAACCCCAAGAGACAGTTGTGGGCCCTAGGGTACCTTCTAGGGTCTTACTCTTTACTCTGTGAGGTTAACTTGACCAGGAACCCTAATTAGCTGACTAGGGTACCATCCTCTTTGAGAATGGGTCTCGTAGCTACACTAACTTTAACAACCATCCCTAGTGGTTTGTTTTTCATCACCCATTCCTTCAATGTCTCATACATAGAAAAATTCAACCCAACATATGGAATCTGCACAAAAAGTACAATATTAGAAAACATAACAAGTTCAAATTGCACCATCAAGCTGTAACACAACCACTATCCATTAAAGTACTCGTCATTGAAATTGTACCACACATCTTGAAGCTTCATAGAAAATAGAACAATTCAAATTGCACATAAAAGAAGGAATCAAAACCAATGCAAACAAGTTCCACGGCATGCCCATCCAGTGACCTTCAATGAATCATAGTGCTAAATAAGAAACATGTTAGCTTAAGAGGGCGATGAATTCAAACTCCATAAGTGTATAAGTAAGGGGTTGAAACAAGTTCTTTCTAATCTCCAAATGCCATGTGGCATCTCATTCTAGCTGCCATATATGTTGTTGTAGAAGAAAGGTTACTCCTGGTATGAAACCTTCCTGAAAACATCATCAAATCACCCCTTTTTATGTGAGTTTTAGAAGTATAATACGATGGAACATGCTGGTCATTGCTCAATTGTTTGAAGGATGTTGGAATCATTGCTTAGACTTGTCACTGTCATAGATGTCATTGTTGGAATCATATATTGGACATGTCCTATTTTACTGGTCAACGTGGTGCATTTACTTGCTTGTTTTTGTGCACCAAAACTATTCCAACAACCTTGAAATATGCTCAAGCTGAGGTAAGAAACACCCAAAAATACCTAGATTTTGATGATACTAATTATGACAAACTTCATGGTAGCCACAATCCTTAGAATCAAGTGAATATACCTTCATTTCAGGGTCTATTGTGTATAAAAAAAGTCAAGGCAGTGAATTTAGAGATCAACACACTTGTATTCTTAATGCAGATGTAGGATTTGTGATGGTTTGAGTATTTTGGATGGTTATTTATATTATTATCTAATCCAGAAATAAAGCAAAACTATAACCCCACATGTTCTTTATACCTTTAGCAGGTCCTACATCTAAATTGTGTCTTTAAATAGGTACTCATGCCCATGGTTTAGGTCTCCTTTGACTATAGCAAAGAATACTTTGAATTCCCCTTTTCTAATCAAGCACGGTTGCTTGGAATGGTCCCCTTATGACTATGATTGAAAGCCTCTAGCCGAGTTACTAGGAAGGATGCCCTTCAATTGATATCCATGCTAGGTGTTTCAATAGTGGATCGAGGCAACCAAATGGCGAGGAATGTCACATAATTGACTTCTTCTTTGATGATGAAACAACACTGTGGTGTCATTCAACATAATACTGTTGAGTTATTGCCTTCAATTGGTTTCTTAATGATATCTCAATCAACCTTGCAGCCTCATAGAATGTTTGTTTGGCTCCTTGTCTTTGGATTCAACAACATGATCTCCCCTCTTGCTGATCGAATACTTCAAAATCTTAATATTCTTCTTAGATTTGCAAATAAGCTTGATATCATTTCACGACATGAAGTACAATGGAAAAACATGGGTCTAAAATGGCACTCTTACATCATATCTGTGCACTCTTACATCAGATTTGGGTCTAAAATGGTAAGGATAAAAGCACTTAGTCATGGCAAGAAAAAGGAATCCGGTATAAGTTGTTTTGTATCAAAGGCATGTTTCACCATCATTTTATATTTTGGGCAGATTCTTGAGCATTCTAGTCATTTCAACAAAGACAACTTCAAAAGGGAGGTCAACTAAAGCACCCAGACTTGGATTAGCAACCTATAGTTGCGTAGCAGTCCTGTAAAAACAAAGAATGAGGTTTGAGCACACCTTCTAGGAGTCAGATTGAAGACTTGTTCACACAATAGATGGAGTTGTCTCACTATTTTTGAAGGTGTCGAATAGTAGTAGTTACCCCTTATGCCAACGACCAACCCAAATTTATCCCTTGGGTTTATATAGATAATGAGAATGGGATCACAATGACTTATCCCTTTGTCCAACATCTCACAACTTGTGAAAATACACACGTTGTCATCAAATGGACTATAATGTTATCTTCAATTTTACAAAACCTATGTTGAAATCATCAATGTTCAAAACCAATTAAGCATCAGGGGTATATCTATCCATGATCAACTATCTCATTAATCCCATGACAAAATATTGCCTCATCACAAAACCCTAACTCACTCATGAGCTGCTCCAACCATCTAAATATTTAACGTGAGGAAAACTAAAAGTTCAAAAATGACCTACAATGTAAGGGATAACAATTCCATTACAAGTAAGTCATCAGGTAATAGATGCACTTGGAGGAAAACAAAAGTGAACAAAACTAAAGAAGCCAAGAAAACCTAACTTTGATGATACCAAATATAATGTAGAGAATGGGGTATACTCCGCAAATGGAAGCACTTATGGAGACTTAAGATGAAAATGATATTGATGCCTTAGGATGCCTTGCCTTCTATTATAAGCCTTAGGATGCCTTGCCTTCTATCATAAGCCTTAGGATGCCTTACCTTCTTTAATTGGGCTTAGGATGCCTTGTCTTCTATTTCCTATCCCATGTTCTTCGTAGCCCATCTTCCTTAACAATCTCAAACTGATTCCTCTTGTATGCTTTTCTAAATCACCAAGGTATTCATGAGAAAGTTATGCATGTCAGGCCTTGGACTTGACCAACGCTTGCGCCCTCTTTCCTAATTGTTGCACATTGTAGACTTTGACTGAGATAGAGTCAGGTGGGATGCGAACGCATGCCAGACCCACGTGAAAGCACTATGTTGAGCTTGGAGAAGCCTTGACCGCAATGGCAAGGCTCAACGCTTGTGAAGTGTGTTTGGAAGGCGTTGGCTTTATATATGACTTGGATGCACTTGGCGCCCGGAGCTTGTGAGCGGGCCCAAAGCGTTCAAAATCGACAAAGTTGGAAGTTAGTTGGAAAGGGGACCTTGAGAGGGCTTGCAACTACACCGATTAGTTTATGAACCATCAACTTGATGGAGAGGCACCTTGGAAAGGGCATCAGGTTTGGTTTGAAGTCAAGCACGTCAACCTTGGTGTGGACCCAAGGGGCTTCACTTGCAAACGGGAGCATTGGCTTGAGATGTTATTTTGGTGTGCTTGGTCCACTTAGAGATGGAAAGGGGATGTTGTCCCTAAGTTCTGCACTGGACTGCTACAAGGCAAATCTAGGGCATTTAAGTTATGGTTTGGATTAGAAACAAGTTTTAGCTTTCCGTGGTTTAGATATTTTGCTGGTTTTTAAAGGATTGAAGAACATAAATGAAAGATAAAGGCAATATAACATATATTCAGGGTTTTACATAATCAAATATGTAGGCCATTCATTGATTTACTGCAACATTTCAACATAAAATAAGATAGGAATTCATAAATTCAAACTTTTCATCATATAACAGAGTTATAACATGAAGCAACGAAAGAACATGACTTTTCAGTTCAACGAATGACAAAGCTTAAAATTCATCAAACTCGAACAAACCATTATGCAGCTCATATATCTTTTATTTCAATAGCAAATCAACAGTAAAGACAATGAGTGGCACAAAGAAATCATTCGTAAAAGATCACTGAACATATATATATATTACTATATCAAGACTTACAGTTTCTCCAAGCTACACGAAGAGTCATAGGCAAAAATCGACCCCCCTCTTTCTTTTCTTCTCTCTAGATATAGTTTCTTGATATTTTTGGGTTCCAAAACTACCCTCTAAGTAATAACTATCTTTTTAATCATCAAAACTGACAACTTCGAAACCATACACATGTTTCAAATCTTTACTTTGAAGATGTTCAAAATACTAGTAATGATCTTTAACAAAATATAATTAGGCTTAACACATATTTTAAACAAATTGAACTAAAATAGAGAGAGGGCACTATGAAGGAAAAAAATCTGTATACTTCTTGAAAGAGACATAATTGGACTCTAACAAGTTGGAATTGCATTTCGATTCTCATGGCATCGAGGACACATTCATTGGGTGAAATCCTGAAAAACAAGCTTTCAAAATCCAACCATAGATCGCAAATCATGATAGTTGTGTAAAATATGAGGGAGGTTTTTGTAATTTGTCCCGTTCCTTAAGTGGGTTTTCAACCATTTCAAACGATCCCTTATGGTTTTGTGTGAATATGTTCTGGAAGATGATGACTAAAACAGTCACCTACAAGCAATTTCGTAGCGCAATTCTTCAGCAGTTTTGTAGCGCAATTGAACTCTTAGCCTTACCTACGATCACACTCAACTTAAGCAAAGTTAAGTCATTTGACCAAGGACCATACCTGCAAAATAAAAAATATAACAAAAGAACAACTTGTGCCACCTCATCGCATTACAAACTAATAATTGAAATTTGAGAATAAAGAAATTGAACAACACAACATCATAGGACAAAATGGCAAAAGATTGCTTTGATTGGATTGGACTTAGGAATAACCATGAGGGAAAATAAGTTGAATTAAAGGTTTTGAGGTCAATAGGTAGACAATCTGGAGTGCAGACCCATGTATTAATAGGGGCTTCGCAGTCGGAAAGCTTGTTTTGGGCACGTTTGCTCTTGACTTGCGTTTGGGTTTGACGCAAGGCTATAAATTGGAGGAGAGCCGAAGTTGTGAAGGAAGAAGTGCAAGAAGAAAACACAAGCAAGCACACTCACACTTACCTCTGCGGCCAGTTTTGGGGCTACGACGCAGACTGAGGTGAAGGCCTGAGTTTGGATAACAGGCACTGCAGGAGGTGGGCATGCAGGTGTTTCAGGAGGAAGAATGCAATAGGAGGGAACGCAACAGACATATTGAATTAAGGAACTTGGGGTTTTTAGGTGTAGTCAGTCAACGTGTGGCTTGGGCAGCCAAGCCTCCAAGGCCACCATTGAGCCGTGCCGCAGTGGTTAGGCAAGGACGCTTATTGAGTTGAGGGCAAGGTTACCTAGTTGCGTCACAAATGGTATAAGAGGGTTATGAAGAACTCTACCCACTTTTGAAGAGGAAACGAGGGTTTTTGAACGTGCATGGCTTGAGTGGAGCTAAAAATAGAAGTTTATGAAATGGATCGAAGTGCATCGGCCTCGGTTGAGCAAATTGAATGCAGTCGATCAAAACAATGAGCAAAGTGCATAGATTTAGCATAAGTTGTGCACTGACCCCGAAGTCGAGTTCAGGCAGATTGAATTTGTGTTGATTGTTGAGGATTGAATGTAGTGTGACCGAATTTCCATATATTACAAAGCATATCAAATGCAAGTTGTCCAAACTTACACAGTGGTGCACGCTTCAGTGAAGAAAGTCCGCAGACCCTGATAGAAGCTCGCACTTCTTAGTTTGGCTTGATCGAAGTGAGCGTGGCCTTGTGGAAGCTTGCGCTGGTTGGTTAGCCTGGGTAAGATAGTTTCTTTAGTGTTTCTTGCTAAATCGAGTTGTTTACATAGTGCAACGGTCGCAGTCTTGTTTACTACAGGTCGTTTGAAGTTGGGGGCCGAAGTGAGTCGGTCTCACTTAACAGTTTGGGGTGAGTTTGGGCTGAAGGCACTATGGCAGCATCAGTCACATGAAGTCACAGAAGAAAGGCAAGTGAGTTGGGACACCTGCATGGATTGCTGAAATGTTCATTTGGCCTGGGCAAAGTTCATTGGCCTTGGAAGTAAACTCGGTTGCGAACATTGTTGGACCAGTGAGGTTGACAGCGTGTTGTTCGTCGGTTTGTGGATGAGGCTTGGTGGAAGACTGAGCGGTTGAGCACGGAGGATCGTAGCCTTTGGGAGAAAGCTTGTTCATATTATTTGAATGACGTTGGCAAGTCAACTCAAGAATGGAGTGCGATGAAGACAATACAGAAACAAATTTTACGGAAGCTAAGTTGAAGTTAGTTAATGTACGTTTGGATCATGTGGAATGGAGGTTCCTGAAGGCATGCCAAACGCATGAGGCAAGGTTGGCACAAGCCAATGACCGAATTAAAGTGTTGAAGGATTCAAAGTTGTTGGCAAACCAAGTGGTGGCTTGGGAGCAACAACAAATTGAACCGGGTTCGTTCAAAGAAGTGGATAAGGCCCGAAATGATTTGGTTAAGCAGCACGTTAGGATTTCAAGGAAAGGTGAGCCTATTGCTTGTTTCATTTGCAGACATAATCATTTTGTAAGTAGATGTCCTTGGAAGTGGAAATCAGAAGCCTTGGTAGAAGCCCAAGCAACGTTGCACATTGAGAAGGTGAAGTCAATGGCATTGGAAGTTAAGCCTGTGCTTCAAATTTATGAATTGAAGCAGATGGTTTTGAATGAGTGGATGGAAAGTATAAGTAAGATTGCAAAAGAGGATTGCAATGGGGCATTGCAGAGTGAAGATGTGCATGCACTCTCCTTTGTGAATGTAATAATCTGTGGATTGAAAGTAGCAGCTTTGGTTGACACTGGTGCTACTCATAGTTTCATAAGCAAGCGGGCAACGACAGGTCTCCTTCGGAACACTGAGAGTTGCAGAGCCTCAGTGAAGGTGGTGAACTCAACAATGGGATTAGTTACCTAAGTTGTTCGTTAAACATATTTGAAAGTTGGGAGTTGGCTTAACACTTTAGATATGACAATGACCCATATTGATGATCACAATGTGGTCTTGGGGTAGGATTTTCAGAAGTTGGCTCAAGCAATTTTGTTGCCACACATGAATCGGTTGGTATTCTTGAATGGGCCCAAGACTTGGGTTGAGGGGATGGTGACAATGAGGAATTTGGGGAAAGTGGCTTGGATGAATAGCATGACACTAATAAGAGAAACCGGTGCACCCATTGAAAGGCCTCCGTTCATGGTTCAATAGGAAGGTACAGAGAGTTTGGTTGCAACAAACTTGGACACTCGGTGTGGGGTAGTTCAAGAAGTCAAGAAGGAAACATTGGAAATGTGGGTGCGTTTAGATTTTGAAGTCAAACATTTGGGCGCTTTGGAGTAGAAGCAAACTATTGGATGCATGGTGATACATGCACCAACAAGAGAGGTAGATGCTTGTGAAGGCTCACACATGGATGCATACCTTACTTAGTTTTGGAGGCACAAATCCATTTAATAAGTTGTTTGCAAGGTTGAACGAAAAAGCTAAATTTGAAAGACTTGCAACTTCTATAGGGATGCACCCGCTAAGCCTATTGTATGATAGGTCTAGGTCTAGTAAGTTCACACATTTCCCTAGATTTGCATGTATTTTTCCTAATAATTGGTTTTGGTTGAAGTATAAATATCTTAGCTGCTGGAGGCGACCAACAAAATCAAGGATTCTTCCAGACATATTATTACCCTTGAGATCTAGGAGCCCTAAGCTCTTGAGTTTCCCAATTCCCATTGATATGTTTCCTTGAAAATTGTTGAATGCCATATATAACCTCTCTAACTTTTGAAGGAAATTAAGTGAAGAAGGGATTGCCCCTGTAAAAAATTGCTTGTTAAAGACAACATTGTTAAACTAGTTATGTTTCCAATCTGTGAAGGTATTTCTCCTGTTAAATCATTGCTTTCCAAGTTTATGTAGTTAATTTTTGTATAGAGGTGGCCGCTAGAAAAGGGAAAATGTCCCATGATAAGATTAGAGGACAAGTATGATGTGTGAAGAGTAGGACAATTAATAAGAGCATTAAGAATGGACAA
Source organism: Larix kaempferi (assembly GCA_027924585.1). Classification (NCBI taxonomy): domain Eukaryota; kingdom Viridiplantae; phylum Streptophyta; class Pinopsida; order Pinales; family Pinaceae; genus Larix; species Larix kaempferi. Next base: position 4,449,252 of record BSBM01000410.1, read on the forward strand.
GCTCGTGGTGATTCCGCTAACCAGTTGGTTACCGTCTATGTAAATCCCTTGTAGTTGTGTTAACTTGCCAAACTCCATGGGCACTACTTCGATGAGTTGGTTCCTCCCGAAGTCGATATGTTGAAGGTTTGTACAATTGAAGGGGAAGCAAGAATGCTCCCAGTCAATTGGTTACAAAACAAATAGAGAGTCATCAACTAGGTGTTCTTACTACACAACTCCACTGGAATGTGACTAGTTAACTGGTTAAGAGTCATATCTAATCCTAGAAGGTTGGTGCAGTTAAACAAGGAAGATGGATTTGTGAGATGGTTACTATTAAGAATTATCTTGCTCACCTGGCTTAGCATGACTAATTCGAAAGGAATAGTCCCGTGAAGGTTGTTGCTATACAAATATATCGCGTTCAAAGAGGATATGTTTCCCAAGCAAGCAGGGATTGTTCCCATCAAACTGTTACTTTGCAAGGCAAGGAATTGTAAGTTTGGGAGAACACATAATTATGAGGGAATGTTACTTGTGAGATTGTTATAGGCCATAGAGAAGAGTCGTAAACTACAACAACCACCAAGAGTGGGCGGAATAGAACCTTGGAGTTTATTATTCAGAGATAGGGGAAGCTTATTTAGGTAAAACAAATTTCCCAACTGATAGGGAATTTGACCATGAAAACTATTATTGGTAAGGTCGAGTATTCTAAAAAATGAGCGATTGTCGAGAAGAGGAGAGATTGTACCTTGTAATCCCATGCTTGAAACATTGAGAGAAACCACTCTATCCCTGCATTGACTGCATACGATCCCTATCCACTCGGAGAACAAAACATTTGGTTTCCAATCAGTGGGTAATGATTGGAAGGGATTGTAAGTAGTGATTGTAGACATGAATCCAAGAAAAGCCTCTTGATCATAAGCATTGCTAAGATGGGGATGGAGATGACTTGATAATTGACGTGTGGAAATCATAGAAGGACTAACAAAGATAATGAAATAACAGAACATAAGCAATCTCGTAATAAACAAAAGAAGTGAAGGATAGTTATGGATCTTCATCTACCCCTCCAAGAGAATGGTTTCTAAATTATAACAATTAGAAATAACAGATTAATTGAACAATAAGAAAGAATGGATTAATTAGAGTTCCCCAATTTAGTTATATAGCACATATTCCTTTTTGGATTAAAATAAAATCGACGGATAAAATTAAAGATAAATTTATTAGTATAATTACATGAACTTTGACAATGTGGCTGTGATAGATGGAAAGCTAACATATGAAATCTAACACACGTTGGCTTTCATTCACCGTGGAATGTTGTTAGAAGGAAAGCTAACACACGTTAGCTTTCATTCACTGTGCAATGTTGTTAGAAGGAAAGCTAACCCGCGTTAGATTTCCTTCATGGTGCAATGTATTTGATGACAATGTGGTTGTGTTAGATGTAAATCTAACATATGAAGGCTAACACACGTTAGCTTTCTCTCACCGTGCAATGTTGTTAGAAGGACAACTAACTCGAGTTAGATTTCCTTCATGGTGCAATGTATTTGATGACAATGTGGTTTTGTTAGATGGAAAGCTAACATATGAAGGTTAACACGCGTTAGTTTTCATTCACCGTGCAATGTTGTTAGAAGGAAAGCTAACCCGAGTTAGATTTCCTTCATGGTACAATGTATTTGATGACAATGTGGTTGTGTTAAAGATGGAAAACTAACATATGAAAGCTAACACGCGTTATCTTTCATTCACCGTGCAATGTTATTACAAGGAAAGCTAAATCGAGTTAGATTTCCTTCATGGTTAAATGTATTTGATGACAATGTGGTTGTGTTATATGGAAAGCTAACATATGAAGGCTAACACGCGTTAGCTTTCATTCACTATGCAATGTTGTTAGAAGGAAAGCTAACTTGAGTTAGATTTCCTTTATGGTGAAATGTTTTTGATGACAATGTGTTTGTGTTAGATGGAAAACTAACATATGAAGGCTAACATGGATTAGCTTTCATTCACCATGCAATGTTGTTGGAAGGAAAGATAACTCGAGTTAGATTTCCTTCATGGTGCAATGTATTTGATGACAATGTGATTGTGTTAGATGGAAAGCTAACATATGAACGCTAACATGCATTAGCTTTCATTCACCATGCAATGTTGTTAGAAGGAAAGCTAACCCGAGATAGATTTCCTTCATGGTGCAATGTATTTCATGACAATGTGGTTGTGTTATATGGAAAGCTATCGTATGAAGGCTAACACGTGTTAGCTTTCTTTTACCGTGTAATGTTGTTAGAAGGAAAGCTAACTCGGGTTAGCTTTCCTTCATGGTGCAATATATTTGATGACAATGTGGTTGTGTTAAATGGAAAGCTAATGTACGAAGGCCAACACGCGTTAGCTTTTATTCACTATGCAATGTTGTTAGAAGGAAATCTAACCCGAGTTCGATTTCCTTCATGGTGCAATGCATTTGATGATAGTGTGGTTGTGTTAGATGGAAAGCTAATGTATGAAGGCTAACACACGTTATATTTCATTCACCGTGCAATGTTGTTAGAAGGAAAGCTCACCAGACTCAGATTTCATTCATGGTGCAATGTATTTGATGACAATATGGTTGTGTTAGATGGAAAGCTAACATATGAAGGCTAACATGCGTTAGCTTTCCTTCATTGTGAAATGATGTTAGCTGGAAAGCTAACTTGAGTTAGATTTCCTTCATGGTGCATTATATTTGATGACAATGTGGTTCTGTTAGATGGAAAGCTAACATATGAAGGCTACCATGCACTAGCTTTCATTCACTTTGCAATGTTGGTAGAAGAAAAACTAACCCGAGTTAGATTTCCTTCACGGTGCAATGGATTTGATGACAATGTGATTGTGTTGGATGGAAAGCTAACATATGAAGGCTAACATGCGTTACCATTCATTCACCGTGCAATGTTGGATTTTATACAATAGACAAACAATCAACCCTATCTATCATGTGTTAAGCAATGAAATAATGATTGTGATTTAGTAGCTATTGCAATGTTTCAGTTAAGTTTCGATCGCGTGTCAAGCAATGAGATAATGATTGTGATTTAGTAGCTGTTGCAATGTTTTGACGGAGTTTCTAATTTTGTGGGATGAAATCGAATTTTTCCTTCAAGAATCCATTTGGCAGCCACACCATTAGTAAATACTCAATATAGGAGGTTGGACGTGTTTCCGATGGAAGCACACCTTGGGTTAACGTGGCAGAAATCTTCAAGCCATTGGGTGTGTCCTTGGGGGAAAGTCTCGAGTCAAGTGCTGTGACATGATCTTGACTCCTCTGTCTAGACCAACTCCTAGCAGGTGGGTAGTCCCTATTAAAATAACTAAGGCTGTTAAGGGGGATTTAATTATTAAGATCAAGTCAGATTATCTAGGATTTTAGAATCAAATTATTGAACAAGAGATTGCAATCATGAATTAAATCGACAACATAAAGCAAATTAATCCATCTAACACATTGATTCACTTGATTGAAAAAGGTACGATTGTTGCAGATTATACCAGTGCCAAATGGAGTCACAAAAATATTGGAGTGTTGTTGTGTCGTGAAAGTGTTGCGGTTGTCTCATTGGTCAGTTTTAATTATGATTATTAGATGCTAAGATTAGGGAGTGGGTTAATTCTTGGTTTGGACCAAAGGCAGTTTAGTTCTTCGAACTGGGCGCTTATTGCAACAATATCAAGTGACCAACGGGGCGAGGCATAACATGCTTAAAGCAACCCCCTGACTCTATGATATGTTCACTGCAACCTCTCGAGTTCTCTGAATCAAACTACTTTTGGATTTCCCTATTAATCTAGTCACTTAACTCACTTTATGATGTGATCAACTAGTCGGACGAACCGCAGAGATCTAGGGCATATGGGGAGGCTAATCCTTAGTTCGTTTTAACAAAGAAAATTGAATTTGTTATTAAGAGGTAGAGAATCTATTTTCACCTACAAGGGATAAACCCTTTTAGTTTACTTTAGGAATACACATCCCAATTTATTCATTAAGATTGAACAACAAAAATTGTAAAAAGACAATTTATTAATGGCCGAGAATCTATTTTCACTTTCGGTACTTCAGGAATGCACAACCGGTTTAATCTTTAAGTTTGTTAATTGTGAAAGTAAAGTACAAGATTGTAAAAGGATAATTGTGAAAGTAAAGTACAAGATTGTAAAAGGATAATTGTGAAAGTAAAAATTGTTTTCTAATTACTACATTGTGAGTCTCTTTTCCCTTTCGGTACTTCGAGAGAGCACAATGGGTTAGTATTTCTTTTACCATAATCCAAAAAGGAAATAAAAATAAAGCAGTTAATCTATTCTAACAAAACTAGCAAAATAAAACTAAGCTAAAAAATTCCAAACACATAAAGACTGCTACGGGCTCCCCCTGGGGGGAGTGGGGGTTTTGTGGGTGTTGTGTAGCCCACTTGCTTTAAATTTGTTACAAACTTTATAAAAGAAGTACCACTTGGTCCTTATAAACTTGGATCTAAGGGTTTACAACACTAGAAATCAATAAGATGAAGATAACAGACCTTTGGAGCCCTCATGAATAACTCGATTTCAATGAAATTTCGCTAGAGTATCTCTCTATTCTTTCGTCAAATCTGCAAAACCAACAAACATAGATGTTAGAAAATAATGATAGAAACAAATAAAAGCTTTTTTTTTTAAATTTTGGTACTTGGAAAAATATTGAATTTTTTTATAAGTGAAGTACCAACTTAGCTCGCTTAGATCTAATGCAAAAATAAAGCTTTTGAAGCACTTTTAAGATCTAGCTACTTAACATGCTAAAACAAAATAGATCTAAAGAACAAGACTTTTCAAACCAGATCTACTTATTTAGCATATAGAACAAAGTAACTGGAAAAGAGAGAGTTTGAGTTTGAAAGGATGGACGGAAGACTTCAAGCCCCAAGCTTGATCTTCTTATGGAGACTTTGGAATGCCTGGAAACAAAAATATTAGCTCGAAAGTATTGAAGAGGGAAGATGATGAAACCGAGCTCAATTCCTCCTTCAAATCTATAACCTGCACAACTATAAGAAAACTCTTTCCAACAATGGATTAGATCTAGCGTGTTTGAAGAAAAGAGATCAATAGAGCCTCAATACAACCGAGTACAGTTGGCTACTCCTGTGGCTCTTAAAAGCAAAGCACAAGCAAACAAAATAACAACCGTAAATTCTTACTCTATGGATTATAACAATATTCCAAGCTAGATATATCAGCATAATTGAAGCAACAAAAAACGAAGTAGTACAATATCACCTCAACAAAATAACATTCATCAGATGGCACAACACGGACCTCCAAATTCTTTCAATTTTATTCATCGGATAACAACAATATTACATGGGAAGAGGTTCCACCATCCATATGGAATGAGTGAGATAAAATTGCTTTTATAGAGAAAATCAGAAGAGGGGGCGCATTTGGCCAACTACAGATGACAAGGGCGCATTGGAGCAAAAAGGGGGAGAGATGGGCGAGTTCCATGCTTTGATTGAGGGATGGCTTGAGTTAGACTAAAGAGGTAGGCGCCACCTCAAGAGATATGCCCCCCCTCTACATTGGGATTACCATCCCATCCAATAGAATGCCTCCAAATGAGAAATGCACCCCTCATGAAGAGAAGTGCACCCTCCCTACTTGTTGACAACTCACCCTCATCCAAATTTGATTGTAAAGACCCCGATTTTGATTGATTTGGCATCCGACATTGATACACAGTTGAATTGGATCATCACCTGGACAAAATTGATTTGATTTAGGAATTTGATATTCTCTCATATCATTATTTGGGCCCCCTGTACATTGGGATTACCATCCCATCCAATAGAATGACTCCAAATGAGAAATGGGCCCCTCATGAAGAGAAGTGCACCCTCCCTACTTGCTGACAACTCTCTCATCTAGATTTGATTGGAAACACCCCGATTTTGATTGATTTGGCCTCCGATATGGATGCACAGTTGAGTTAGATCATCACTGGGACAAAATTCCTTTGATTTAGGAATTTGATTTTCTCTCATATCTTTATTTTTTATTCTCTTTTATGATTTTTTGAGAGAATTTTATTTAAGTGATAAATAATCACTCAAACACTTGGGAAAGTATATTTTGGGGTAATGTGGGTGCTTTGAGTTAGAAAACGAGCACCCCCATGGCAAATTCCCCCTCTAGACCACACTTTTATGACACTTTGAACATTTACATTAAACACATTAAAAAATAGCCCTGTTTGCGGGAATTTTTTTTATGTCCAAAAACAAAAATAAAACCTAGGGGGATCTAGTACATGTCCATGTGACTCATTATTGATGGCTAGCATGTTAAAATATATTGACCCCTAGAATCTAATAACCTTCCAAGGTTTAGCCACCAAGGCGGATGCTCCAGCTTTGGAGGTGTGAGTGAAAGACTCATAAATTATGCTTCGCTGAAAATCAATGCATAATAACTAAGGAAAAAACACTCTAGAGTATCACATTGATGTACAAACCTAAAGAAAGCCAAGTATGTTACAAAAAATGCCATGCTAGAACAATTTATTACAATTCCCTGTGGGGCATGGACATGCAAAAATTTGAAAAACAAGCCAAATTGGTCGACTGAACTTCTGAACACTAGTAATGAATAAGTACATTGCTTCAATCTTCGCCGGCTCACTTGGAAACCAACTAAGTACAACTTAGGTGGTAACATCTAGCTCCAACTACAAGATGTGTGCTTGATCTGGCCTTCAGGAAAGGAGAGGATACGAGAACACCAGAATCTCCGGTTTCTATAACCTATAAAAGCATCTAAGCTTGACAAGAAAACCCTTCAGTAACACAAGTTTTATAAAAAATCCAATGAACCAAAAGTTACATTTATTTGAAAAAAATAAACTAAGGAAATTCCTAAGTTCATAAAAGGAAAATACTGAAAAGGAAATGTAGAAAGTAAATTCTCGCTTTATTTTCCTACTCTAAGCATAACATAATAAAATTGCTAAGTGAAATGAAAAATCCAATGCAACCATCTTAACATTTCATCAATTTTAGAGTTTTTGGCCTCGTGTTTGGTTATCAACCAGAGCAAGGAAAATTTATTTAAGAAATGAAAACCTACCTAAGATTTCTAGATGGGAGGGTTGGATGGGAGATCATAGGTATGCAATACGTCATTGAACTGCTTCCCAAATTGACAAGTGCTCTTGCAGGCTTCTTCTATCCAAGATTAGATAGGACTGAGATATATGTCTAAATTATGAGGCAGATCAACCACTTCATCATACTGTTCAAAAGGACTTGTTGGATGATAACTCTCTGTTTAAGCCCTAAGCTGCTCTGAATCATAAGGAATCTCTGCATGTGAAGACAACAACTGAGACTGATCCTCAATTAACTGTATCTGATCTGACTCTTCACTTCACTGCTTCTCCAAGTCTTCATTGTTGATACTCATGCATGGCTCTGACTGATCATATGAACAAATAGCATGCCCCTCTTTTATACGAAGATTTCCCAAGGTCTCTCTAAGCACCTCATAGATGGGATTTTTAATAAAACCATTAAGAGACTCTAACTCAATTCTCCTTTCTTCAGATATGTCATATATGGGATTTTCAATAAAGCCTTCAAAGGATTCTGACTCATTATTTCCCACTTTAGACATGTCATAGATGGGATTTTCCATGAATGTTCAGTAATCATCAACAATATAATCTTTGTTAGATATAAGGGAATCTTCATTACTTACACCATGCTCCTGGCTATGTCTGTCATCTTGTTATCAATCAATCTCCCAAAAGCGGACTTAAGGCGTGATCTCTCTAGTTAATGCAAATCTAGAACAAATGAGACAAAATATGAAACTACTCTCCTAGATCTAGTTAGAGGTCGAGTAATTAAGCAACTTACCTCAGATTCAGAGATCTTTCTCCTCGTTGTTGTTCCGAGTCCCGCGGTCGTCAGATCTGGGGATGTAAGACCTGTCAAAACACATAGGAACAATACAAGCAGTAAAATAGGCCTAAACACTAACTAGTCTAAGTAAACAGTTGAGGAGGTGAATTATAAATATCATTAACACAATAACATTTATGGAAAGCATTTATATTACTGTATAAAAAGTGGGAAGTACAATAGAAGAGAGAATTACAATCGATGCCTCAACGTCGCAATCTCCTTCTGACAAGCCAAACCAAAGCTCATAGAGAGAAGTAGGTGCCTCCAAGACTAGGGTGCTGAACTACTGAGCTAATTTCACCAGCATAAGAGTACCATAGACTTCCTCCCCTTGGGATGGAGAGGGCTCTTACATTTATAGGACCAAGTGGATAGAGTAGGTTGAGGATCATGGGGAGAGGGTTAAGGGATCCCCCCATTAGGTTAGGGAACCGAAGGCCAGCTCACCTAGGAGTTAGGTATAGGGATCCACCTCATCCAACTTCTAGAATTCGCTCGAAAGCTACCTTTATCCCATTAAACTGACTATGGCGCATGTTTCATGAGGGAAACCTGCGCCGACGCACTTTGCTCAAAGACAACCTGCGTCGGCCTAATTAGGAGTATGGATAAAGACCATCAACTTGCTCTAAGTGACTAACTTGATCATGGGACTTCAGGGATTTAGGCACTGAAGTTACATAGGTGTAGATTTTTGGTGTAACACATCTTAATGCTCATAATCATCCTCCTAAGAAAAAAGGTCACAAGGAAGTAAGCCTTCCAAGCCTTCATCATCATACACATGACAAACTTCATCATGGATTTCTATATGGGCTTCTGTAATGGTTTCGTCTTGAGGTGGATTAGGAGTACACATGTGCTCATCATCACTGAAATAAACTTGAGAGAACTCCCAATATTCAATGTCTTCCACTATGGTGGCATGAGGAGGGTCTTCAATGAACGGATCATCATGAATCTCTTTAATAGGGTCATGTTGTGTTTGATGGAAAGAGGCACGATTTTCTTCAATAAACTGCCTAATCTTCCTGTCATTGTAATAACTCAGAGGCAACTCCCAATATTTTTTGTTTTCTACTATGATGAGGCGAGGAGCGTTAGGGTCTTCCTCATGATACTCTATCCAAGGCAGGAAGGCAGGAAAGAAATTTTCAAGGATCATGTCCAAATCTTCCATACCAAATCCCCTATTATGCCACAGCCTCAAAAATATTCTAAGGAAGCTTGGAAGGGAAGCAATACATTTATCTGGAAGGCCCTTAGAATACCAATAACAAGCCTTTCCCCACTGAGTACTAACAAACATATCCATCAGGTTGTCTTCATATAAAACGTTGAAGTCAACTAGGACTTTAAGAAAGGATATGAAAGGATGGTGTTTGAAGACACTTCGTCTATGTGGACAAGGACGAAGCTCTCTAGCCTAAAAGATGTAGATCTAGAACAAAACACACCATAACATATAAACTTTCCTATATTAATCGAATTGCAAAGAGCATGGAGGAATTACTTACCTCACTATTGTGGCGTTGTCTGCTCGTTTGATAGAGTCTCTGACCTTCAGCTACAAAACAACATACAACAAACAAGTAGGAGCATGATAATAATAATAAGCAATATTGATTAATCTAAACATGCGGTCAAGGAAACAAGTTCTAAAGTTTTAATGCATATAATCTTTATGGAAAGAGTATATATTACTATATCAAAGCAAGTACAAAGGGAGAGATTACAATCATACCTTGACGTCGCAACTTCTTCTAACAAGCCTTTTGCGTCAAAGATCCAACCTTGTTCCTAATAGAGAAGGGACACTTAGCTCTAAGATGATTTCAACAACATTTGGATGCTCTCACTTCTCTCCCCTAATCCATGAAAGTGATCTTGCATTTATAGGCCAAAGAGGATAGAAAGAGTTGAGGATTCTATGGAGAAGGTTAGGGGATCATCCCAAAGGGACAGGGGTTCGATTGCCACCTATGCAAATTTGTAGGGATAAGACTCCAAGAAAGCTTCATTCTAGAAGACTCTAAAAAATTCTCTTTTTTTCCTTTTAACTAACACTGACGCACCCTATCAACTAGCAACCTGCGCCACTGAGGTGATGCACGTTGCATGAAGGCAACAAGATCCAGCGACGCACTCTCTCAACAGGCAAAGCGCGTCGTCAAGACTCTGTCGACACATGTCGTGAACAGGAAAAGTGCGTTAGTGCTCCAAAGCTAGGAAGGAGGAAGGAAAAACCTCTTCTTAAGCCATTTGGAACCTGACACTTTAGGGATTGTGGTTAATGTAGAGATACACACCTCATTATTCAATTGATGACGATATTTTGGTGTAATAGTTGGGTCTTTGAATCACCATTTCCCCAAAAGATTGGAAAATGACTAGATATGTCTCTACCATTATGATAATTAGGGAAACCTGGGATGTTTGATAAATCAATGGAGGATATTCATTTGAAATTTCATCACCAGACTCATCATCATTCATATTCAACGATCATAAGCATATATTTGAAATGACCATGGAATGTATCTGCTATTGAATCAGGGGAACTGTCAAACAATGAGCTTTAAAAAACTTATTGTGTCACATGAGCTCATCTACACACAACAAGTCTCAACAAATTCATGAGAAATAAGGGTTTTATCCCTTTAGCAGGGTCGCCATGTGAGAATAAAAAATATGCATTTTAAAACACTCACAAAAGTTGTATTTTTTTCTTTGAAATTTTATAAAAAGAAAAAGGTTAGTGAGTCGCTAGATGAAAATTAAATATCTAATCTAAACATTCATCAAACAAAGCAAAAACAAAAAGGTAAAAAATCAAAATTCGTACTCCGGGAATAAAAAGATTTATCCCCAGCAACGACGCCAAAAATGTTGCCACTGAAAGCACACCTTGGGTTAACGTGGCAAAAATCTTTAAGCCATTGGGTGTGTCCTTGGGGGCAAGTCTCGAGTCAAGTTTTGTCACCTAATCTTGACTCCTCCGTTTAGGCCAACTCATAGTGAAGCCAAGGGGGGTAGTCCTTATTAAAATAACTAAGGTTGTTAAGGGGGACTTAGTTATTAAGATGAAGTCAAATTATCTAGGAGTTTAGAGTCAAATTACTCAACAAGAGATTGCAAACATGAATTAAATCGACAACATAAAGCAAATTAATTCATCTTACACATTGATTCACTTTATTGAAAAAGGTACAATTGTTTCATATTATACCAGTGCCAAATGGAGTCACAAAAATATTGGAGTGTTGCGTGTCATGAAAGTGTTGTTGTTGTTGTCTCATTGGTCAGTTTTAATTGTGATTATTAGATGTGTGGATTAAAGAGTGGGTTAATTCTTTGTTTGGCCCAAAGGAAATTTAGTTCTTCGAACTGGGCACTTATTGCAATAGTATCAAGTGTCCAACGGGGCAAGGCATAACCTATTTAAAGCAACCCCCTGACTCTATGATATGTTCAATGCGACCTCCCAAGTTCTCTGAATCAAACTACTATTGGATTTACCTATTAATCTAGTCACTTAACTACCTTTCTAGTGTGATCAATCGATTGAACGAACCGTAGATATCCAGAGCATACGGGGAGGATAAGCCTTAGTTTGTTTTGACAAAGAAAATTGAATTTATTAGGATGAGAATCTCTTTTCACCTACCGGGGATAAACCCTTTCAGTTTACTTTGGGAATACACAGCCCAATTTATTCATTAAGATTGAACAATAAAAATTGTAAAAAGACAATTTATTAACGGTTGAGAATCTCTTTTCCCTTTTGTTACTTCGGGAATGCACAACCGGTTTTAATCTTTAAGTTTGTTAATTGTGAAATTAAAGTAAGATTGTAAAAGGAAAATTACGAAAGTAAAAATTGTTTTCTAATTACTACACTGTGAGTCTCTTTTGCCTTTCGGTACTTCGAGGGAGCACAGTCATTTAGTATTTATTTTACCATAATCCAAAAATGAAATAAAAGTAAAGTAGTTAATCTATTCTAACAAAACTGGCAAAATAAAACTAAGCTAAAAAAAGTCCAAACACACAAAGACTGCTACAAGCTCCCCTTGGGGGGGAGTGGGGGTTTTGTGGGCGTTGTGTATCCCACTTGCTTTTATTTGTTATAACATCAAGAAAATAATTACCACTTGGTCCTTATAAACTTGGATCCAAGGGTTTACAACACTAGAAATCGATAAGATGAAGACAGGAAACCTTTGGAGCCCTGAATGGCTTGATTTCAATGAAATTTCACCAGTGTATCTCTCCATTCTTTCGCCAAATCTGAAAACCAACAAACAAAGATGTTAGAAAATGATGATACAAACAAATAAAAGCTTTTTTTTTTTTGAAATTTTGGTACTTGGAAAATATTGAATTTTTTTATAAGTAAAGTACCAACTTAGCTAGTTTAGATCTAATGCAAAAATAAAGCTTTTGAAGCACTTTTAAGATCTAGCTATGTAACATGCTAAAACAAAATAGATCTGAAGAATAAGACTTTGTAAACTAGATCTACTTATTTAGTATATAGAAAAAAGTAACCGGAAAAGAGGGAGTTTGAGTTTGAAAGGATGGACGGAAGACTTCAAGCCCCAAGTTTGATCTTCTTATGAAGACTTTGGAATGCCCGCAACCAAAAAATTAGCTCGAAAGTGTTGAAGAGGGAAGAGGATGCAACCGAGCTCAACTCCTCCTTCAGATCTGTAACCCGCACAACCATAAGAAAACTCTTGCCAACAATAGATTAGATCTATTGTGTTTGAAGAAAATAGATCAAGAGAGCCTCAGTACAATTGAATATAGTTGGCTACTCTTGTGTCTCTTAAAAGTAAAGCACAAGCAAACAAATTAACAATTGTAAATTCTTACTCTATGGATTATAAACAATCTTCTAAGCGAGATCTATCGGTAGAATTGAAGCAACAAAAAACCAAGTAGTAAAATATCACCTCAACAAACTAACATTCATCAGATGGCACATCATGGACCTCCAAAGTATTTCAATTTTATTCATCAGATAACAACAATATTACATGGGAAGAGGTTCCACCATCCATATGGAATGAGTGAGATAACCTTTCCTTTATATAGAAAATCAAAAGAGGGGGTGCATTTGGCCAACTGCAGATGACAATGGTGCATTGGAGCAAAAAGGGGGGGAGAGATGGGCGCGTTCCATGCTTTGATTGAGGGATGGGTTCAGTTAGACTCAAGAGGTAGGTGCCACCTCGAGAGAGATGGGCCCCCTCTACATTGGGATTACCATCCCATCCAATAGAATGCCTCCAAATGAGAAATGCGCCCCTCATGAAGAGAAGTGCACCCTCCCTACTTGTTGAAACTCGCTCTCATCCATATTTGATTGGAAACACCCCGATTCTGATTGATTTGGCCTCCGATATTGTTCCATAGTTGAACTGGATCATCACTAGGACAAAATTCCTTTGATTTAGGAATTTGATTTTCTCTCATATCTTTATTTTTTATTCTCTTTATGATTTTTTGAGAGAATTTTATTTAAGTGATAAATAATCACTCAAACACTTAGGAAAGTGGGTTTTGGGGTAATGTGGGTGCTTTGAGTTAGAAAATGAGTAGCCCCATGACAAATTCCCCTTCGAGACCACACTTTTATGACACTTTGAACATTTACATTAATAACATTAAAAAATAGTCCCATTTGTAGGAAAATATTTTATGTCCAAAAACTAAAATAAAACCTAGGGGGACCTAGTACATTTCCATGTGACTCATTATTGATGGCTATCATGTTAAAATACATAGATCGCTAGACTTTAATAACCTCACAAGGTTTAGCCACCAAGGAAGATACTCCAGCTTTGGAGGTGTGAGTGAAAAACTCAGAAATTATGCTTCACTGAAAAGCAATGCATAAAAACTAAGGAAAAAACACTCTAGAGTACCACATTGATGTACAAACCTAAAGCACGCCAAGTCTGTTACAAAAAACACCATGCTAGACCAACTTATTACAATTACCTATGGGGCATGGACATGCAAAAATTCAAAAAACGAGCCAAAATTGGCCGACTGAACTTCTGAACACTGGCAATGAATAAGTACATTGCTTCAATCTTCGCTAGCTCACTTGGAAACCAACTAAGTACAACTTGGGTGGTAACATGACATATTTCTCCCTCTGCTTGCATACTGTAAAGAAGTTGCCAAGATGGCATTCCTTGCAGGAGGACCTCCTAGAGTATACATGCTACATTGTTGGGTGAGTTTAGAGGTCCTATGGTTCGTATGCACCGGAGTGGGGGTGTCTGATTAGTAAGTAGTGGGTGAAACGTTTTCCCCTTTGAATTGGGTGGTCGATTGCCAAAACCTTATGAAGAGTTCTCCCATGACCATGATTTGGATGAGAGACCTGTAGATGGTCTTTCCATGGCAATGGTATGTTGAAAGGTATCTCTCGTAGATATCTATGTGCCATCTTTCATTCCACATGAGTTGATAAAACAATATTTTGCATTGGGTGAGTGGTATTGTTGTTGGAAAATGAGTGATGTGTAAGAAATTGATATAAATGTCGACATTTTTTAGACATAATCTCTTTAATTTCCTGTGAGTGAGTATGTGAAGTCATTATCATAGAGAGAATTGGAGAGATTGACCTTAAAAAAACAAAAAAATCCAACAAAATAAATCATAGAGTGTACAAGAAATTAAGATTTATTATTACTTGTTTGTCTTGTAATTGCTAACTTTGGAGCAAAGAAGTGAGGATCAAAGTTGGTGAAATGGATATGGTGTGAGTCTATTGTTTATAGATCAATTGTGCACCAATGGATTTGTACGATAAAAGAAAATCAAAGAAAAATCATCCACTTAAACCTTTGGTTGCTCACCTTTGCTACAATTCTCCACTAGAAATGGAGAAGGGAGAAGTGGTTCCACAAAAACCTTCACCAATTGACATTTTCTTTGTAGTGCAAATTACCTCAATGACTCACAAGATATTAGAGATCTATCGAATTAAAGGTGTTTCTGCCTAATACGCACCTCAGGTAATGTGGCAGAAATCTTCAAGCCACTGGGTGCGTCCTTGGGGGTAAGTCATGAGTCAAGTGCTATCACCCAATACTTGAATCCTCCATCTAGGCTAACACCTAGCAAAGCCAAGGGGGGTGGTCCCTAAGAAAATAAAACTATGGCTTTTAAGGGAAGTTATGAGAATGAAATTAATTCTAAGAGTGTGAAGTGATTACTGAAACAAAAAAAGCATAACCATACATTTAAAATAGCAGTAGATAATATGATTTAACCATGACACATAGATTGATTTAAATAACAGGTATGATTGTGAAGTAGACCAGTGCTGAAAATTAAATACAGTGCCACTGAAGGGAAATGTTGTGCAATGTTTCTTGGTCAATTTTAATTATTATGGATGAGTTGATTAGAGTGGGTTTGTTCTTGGTTTGGCCCACTGAGAACTTTTTTTTGTGAGTAAGAGTGGAAACATTCTATTATAATTCAAAAAAAGATGTACATATTGTTACAAAAATTGGTCTTTGTGGACCTCTTGCTGGCCTATTCTTCCCCTTTCCCATACTATCTTCCATCTTTTCATGATATGGCCGCATAATAGGACTCCTGCTGCCCCTAATTCCCAACTCTATTATAGAGGAATTCAAATGATAATTGCCCCGAGGCTTACAAGCTCTATTCTCGGCCATACCTACCCAACCAAACCCAGGCTTGCTCCACACCCTTAACAAAAGTTTCCCATACTTGGCTCGTGGCCAGACCAAACTACAACCTAGATTTTTCCCTACAGCCATTACAAAACATGATTCATACTTGGTTTGTAGCCTACGCAAGACAGACACTACCCTCGACACGCAGTCGACAAAATCTGACCAAAACAAGACTAAACAACAAAACGTCTTACCGTTCGCTCGTCGCTTTCGATGTCCCTTCCACCAGAGGGTTATCTTCTCTTGCAGGTGATTCCTGTACAGGAGTTGCATGAGCTGCAGGAGGCGAGTCCACTTTCATATTGCCACCGTCGAATGGTGCTTTCTCCATATCCAGAACTCCCTCCAGGTCCACGAGTCCTCTCAGCATGTCATCTTTGTGGTTTGACAAGACCTGGATGACCAGGTCTCCGAAGCTTTCCTGCTCCATCATCGTCCTCGCTAAAATTTTCCTCAAGACCCAGTACGGGCTCAAACAAGATTCCATTCCACATTCTTATGTCTTGCTCGGTATCTCTTCTTCTTCCATTGTCGAAATTAGATCATCAATGTGTGGAGGAACCCCTTGCATGAATTCCTCCTCAAATTCCACCTCTTTAGTCTTCTTCTCCCTCTCTTTATGGCCTCTCCCCCCTTGACGACTACACAAGCGTTGGTGAGGGGCCATTCTTGGATTACAGAGCGCTAAGGAATCAAGTTTTCACCTTACCCACAGAGAATACTCTTGATTTACCACCGCTCTCCGTATTGCCTCTTCCATTTTATACATGTCGGGCATCTTATTAGAATTGAAATCATTCAATGCCATCATCATTGGTTTAGAGTTCGCATTCAAGCCGAAGTTATTGTACCCCTGCTCTACTCATCATGTCATCGGCTTCTCCCTGTTGTCTTCCAGTCTATCTCTGTATCTCTTCCCCGTCACCCTGGCTTCCCACAACAACCAAACGTTCACGTCGAGGTTAACAATATCCTCTCCGTACGCCCTCATTAATATTCTCAGTCCGCTGTCACCTTACACCTTAATACCTGTCCTCCTCTCATGCTTAGGCGTTTAACACCTCCATCGTGACGCCAATAGCCCTTCCGGCTCTTGACACCTCCTCGTGTCCATCTCTCGCCACGTCTCCCCCCTCCTATGGTCTCGTGTCCTCATTCACACCCGCATCCGGGATGGCCTACTGAAAACTTATCTCCGTGAACTGAGCGCAATAACAACTATGCCAAGTGTCCAATGGTGAGGCATAACATGCTTAAAGTAGTCCTCTGAATTTGTAATAAGTCCTAAGCGACCTCCCGAGTTCTTAGAAATAAGGTTTAGGTGGGTTGTCCTATTATGACTAGTCACCCTAATCCATTTTTTATTGTCCCACTGATCTAGGCAAGGGATTGTAGTGTTCACAAGAGCACACAGGGACTTTGGGTTTGATTCATTACAATAACAACAAATAAAACATGATGTAATTAATCTAAGGACCAAGAATCTCTTTTCACTTACTCGAGCAAGTTCTTTCAGTATACTTTAGGAATACAAAGTCAGATGTTAGTTACTCTTAAAGCAAAAAATAAGTACTGAAATAAACTAAGTTAAACTAAAGAAAGAAAAAACAACCAATCTAACAATCACTACACAAAATGAGACGGCACAGATCACTAGGGGGGATGGGGTGCGGGCGATGGGTATCCCACTTGAGTTTATTATTATTTTACATGTTTTAAGGTGGATGCCTTTGGTCATTTTAAATAAGGTGCAAAGGCTTACAAGTTTTTCGGATGAGACATGATCGATGAATATTGCTCCGGGAGGTCCCTGGTGGCCTATATCTTTGAATTTTTGGCAGCACCTCCTCTCACCCATTCGCTAAAAGTGAAAAACCAGCCACAAAAGTGGCACTAAATTTTCCAAATAGATCATTAGAAGCATACAAATTTATCAACTTAAGTACCTCAAAAGACAGATTTTTTTATAACATCTAAGTACTAAGTTGAGAAGCTAGATCTATTTTGAAGATAATGCTTGAAAAATCAGATCTAGTTAAGAAGATGCATACTTGAGACACTGGATTTTTATATTCTTTTAAAAGAAACTAGTCTAACTAAGCATGCATAATAGTAACTAGGAGAGAAATTAAATAAACAAGTGAAGGAAAGAGAAGAGAAGCAACTTGACGTTGGGAATATTAGATCTATGGAGTCTGCAGGTGGGAAGCAAAGGAACTTTGTTCTTCTAAAAGTGCTTGGAATGATGGTATATGCAAACAAGCTTAACCACTCCTTCTAGGTAGATAACCTGCACAACTAAACTACTTGCAACAAAGTGTCAAATCTAGTGCTTCTCATGCCAAAGATTAAAATAGAATGCATAAAAGCAAGTAAAACATCCAAATCCTATACTGCGGACATGAGAAATAAATAAATGAAATCAAACTAGAATCATTTATGCTATTGATTGGAAACCATACTTCAAAGTCTAGATTAACATCTAATGCAACAAGTAAATAACTATGCTACGGTTACCTCATATGCCATTGACAGTACATCCACACACATAGGGCCACACACCAACAAATGGACCTCCAAAGTCTTATTTATTCCACACAAAAATATTACAATACAAAGTTTCATAGCTTTGGTAGGACTTCTGTACTCTAACCATGATAAAAATGAGAGAGAGCTCATGCTTAAATAGCCTAATAGAGCCCAGGGGGCTGTACTTCTCAATTGGAGCTCACTAGGGGCACACTTGTGTTCAAGAACAGTGAAGGCGAGTTCATTTGAGTAGATTTAGTGAATTAGAATGATTTAAACATCAGAGAGAGGTGACACCTCTCATGAGGTAGGTGCCCTCTCCATTGGGATTCTCTCCCAAGTCTCTAAAACAAGAGATGCGACCTCTCTTAGGAAGATGCACCACCCTCTCAAGGAGTAAACTCGCCCTCTTGATATTTGATGCCAATTTGTCTGTAGTAAACTCAATTTGATCCTTAGTTAACTGTGTCACCATTGATACCCTGTCTCCGGCATGTTCCCTTTGATTTAGGAATGTCGATTTTGACTTTATTATGTCTTTTTTGGCCATTTATTTGGTCTTTTTGGCAATTTTTGACATAAAAACAATTTAAGTGATAAATAATCACTCAAATTATTCTCAAAGTGGGTTTAGGGGTATAGTGGGAGCTCTGAGTTAGAAAATGAGAACCCCCATGGTAAATTCCACATCCTAACCACTTTTTTTATTGTTTGAAATTAATACAAAAATAAATACTCGTTTTATGAATTTTTATTTTATTTGCATAAAATTAAAATAAACCTAGGGGGACCTAGTGCATGTTGATAAGACTAAAAAAATGTTGACTAGCATGCTAATATACATTGACACTTAGACTTTAATAACCTCCTAAGGCTGAACCACCAAGGCGAATACTCTAGCTTTGGAGGTTTGAGTGAAAAACTCGGAAATTATGAGTTGTTGAAAAGCAACAAATAATTACCAAGGAAAAAACACTTTGGAGTAACGCATTAATGACTAATTCCTAGGAAATCCAAGTTTGTTACAAACCATCATCATGCTACATCAACTTATTACAACTTGCCTGAGGGTTATGAACATGCAAACATTTGAAAACGGGCCAAAAGTGGTCTGCTGGACTTATGAACACTGATGACGAACAATTGATTTGTTCACACTTTGGCGGCTCACTGAAGAGATCCAACTAAGTACAACTTAGGTGGTAACATCTAGCTCCAACTCCGGGATGTGTGCTAGATCTGATCTTTAGGCAAGGAGAGGATGCGAGAATTCCATAATCTCTGGTTTCCTATAAAAACATCTAAACATGACAAGCCAAACCTTTAATAGCACAAGTTTTATAAAAAAATCCAATGGACCACAATTTGGATTTATTCGAAAAAATACATAAATGAAATTAAATAAGAAGAAAGATTTTTTTTTCCCAGAAAAAAAAGCGTAATTTCATTTCATCATATAGAGTACGGAATTACATTGATTGTCTTCACTCTTAGAGAGTGTCATGCTGATCTGATAAAAAAACTATTTGTATGTTGATAACTGGTTAGTTCATGATGTTCTCACCACGTGAGCATTAACATCTTTTACAAAATAATATAAATCGGACTGGCTGTGTTGAACAGTTTATAAAAACTATACATATAGTATCCGAAGCTTTGTAAAAAAGGTGACAAAATAAACTGATTCTGAATACATTTTCCTGCATAAACTTTTTTGAACAAACATACTTAAAAAAACCAAAGACTTCCAAAAGTAAGCAGCAGTAGAATAATGCATGATCTTCATACTATAAACGGACGATGGTAGAAGTCCCTTCCAACCCCTTCCCGAAATTCTCTGATTTTCCAAATCCCAACCCCCAGCAACAACCCCTCTTTCGAAGCCCTGTCCGCTTTTGAGTTGTTCTCTCGAAAAATATTCCTGCAAGTAAAAGTATCAAATGTAAGAGTGTCATTCTGTACTTGATCCAGGACAGATGATAATCACCGATTGTTACACTGTTGAGTACCAGAGACCCACTTAATCACATTTAAAGAATCACCAAAAATAGTAATGTTCCTGATTCTTTGTTCCACAACAAATGAGATAAGGTATCTAAGACTCAAAATATACGCCGGATTGTTGCTTCCCCTCCCTAGACCCAACGACATCACAAATTAATATACAGTAGACAGAAAAAGGAGAGCACCACCCCCACACTGTTCATTCTGACAAGCACCGTTGAAAAAACCCCAAGGCTGTGAGTGATCAATATTCACAAGCTGTAAAACTCTGGAAAGAGGTGGTTGTGTAATGTGTTTGAAAGACAAGAAGATCCCATAGCTATTTATAGCCGTCAATGCAGGAAGTCCCTCAATATCCGAGAACAATCTTTTGTTACGTGATAGCCAAACACCCCAGATGACAATTAATGGAAGAGCTCTGTATGAAATAAAAATTGGATTATTAAACTAGTGTCTCCACGCATCATCCAGAGAGACCCCTGTCCATTGAAAAGTGACCTTAAGAATTTTTGAAACGATAACCCAGACCGTAGTAATAAATGGGCACGAAAGAAACAGGTGCAACACATTCTCCTCCTCCCGACTGCATAGATGGCATCTGCTCGGTCCCTGCAAACAACGACGCTGAAGAAAATCCCATGTCGGCACCCTGTTAGCCAAAACACACCACATAAAGATGCGAGTCTTATGAGGACAATGAAGTTTCCACAGTTTCTTCCACCACCAAATCTGATCTCGTGGCATATGATCCTCACTGATCCAAAGGTAACCTCCTTTGGGTGTATAATTTCCTGAGGGGTCACCATCCCAAACAAGCTCATCCTCCTGCTCGCTTAAATAAACATGATCCATACAGAGTGCTCTCAGATATAGTCCTAATTCTACCTCCATATGACCCCCCAGGCCAAAGTATTATGCTGACCTCCACACAGGGCTCCCCATCCACAAGTTCCCTGGATCTGCCAACTGATAGAGAAAATGGTATCCCCTATGTGCCAATGCCTCAATCGTCCCTTTAGACAACAAATGTTGTTCTACACAACCAACCCAAGGATCACTCCCAATCCTCACCCTCTATCCATTACCAACATCCCATACCAGGTTCTGTTCGATGACATGAAAAGATGCTACCACAACCTTCCAGATACAAGAACCACCAGCATGTGATTTAAATGGAGAGTGGATCCAATTTTCAATGGAATTAGGCTCAATATATTCGTGGACCATAACTCTTGCCCAGAAACCCCCTGATTTAATTATTCCTAAGTACATAAAATAAATCCTGGAAGAAAATGCTCACTTTAAGGAGCTTATTTTCCTACTCTAAGCATGATGTAAAGCAAAATGTTAAGTGAAATGATAAATCTAATGTAACCACCTTACTAATTTTATCAGTATTAGAATTTTTTCCCTTGTGTTTGGTTACTATCTAAAACAAGGATACCTTTATTAGAAAATGCAAACTTGCGCAAATATTCAGGATGGGAGGATTGGATGGGAGATCATAGGCGTGTAATACACCATCAAACTGCTTCCCAAACTAGTAAGCCCTCCCGCAGGATTCTTCTATCCAAGATTGGATAGGACTGAGATATGAATCTGTATGATGAGGTAGATCAACCACTCCACCATACTTTTCAACAGGGATTATCGAATGATAGCTCTCCGTGTAAGCCCTAGGTTGCTCCAAATCATAAGGAACCTTTGCATATGACGATGAAGGCTAAGACTGATGTTCCATTGACTGCATCGCATATGAATCTTTAGTACACTGCTTCTCCACGTCTTCATTATTAATACTCATATATGGCCCTGATTGATCATATGAAACATCTGCATGCTCCTCTTCCATATCAAAATTTCCCAAGGTCTTAAGATCTACACTCCCTTCTCTGGATATATAAAAAATGGGATTTTCTAAATCCATCCAATAGTCATCATGCCCATCCTTGTAAATGAAGGGGGAGTCCCCATCCATTGCACCACATCCCTGGTTATACCCATCCTCATGTTCACAATAATCATCCTTAGAAGGTTTGGTTTTAAAGATATTACAAGGAGTAAAAATTTCCAAAAATTCATCACTATCTGGAGAACATGGATGAGTGTCATCATACACCATACATAATTCAGCATAAGTTTCTTTTGTAATGGTTTCTTCCCGAGGCCAATTTGAAGTACAAATGTCATCACCTTCACTGAAGGAATCTTGAGATAACTTTCAATCTTTAATGTTTTCTATTATGGAAATACTAGGAGGCTCTTCAACAATATCTTCAAGCCTCACCAAATATTCATGTTGTATGAGGGCTTATTCATGATGCTCTTTCCTAAGCAATATGGCAAGGGAATCTTCAATAAAAATTTCAATGTCAACCTTATCATCATGCCACCACTTAAGAAACATCCCAACAAGTCTTAAAGAGAGGTAATGTACTTGTTAGGAAGATCCTCAAAAAACCAATCCCAAGCATCATCACTCAAATTACAAACAAACATCTCCATCCTACGATCATCATGAAGGATGTTGGCCTTAACCATAACATTGAGGACATATGTGATGTGCAAAAAAACCGAGTCACCATTTCCATGAAAGTTTGGGGTATATTCAAACACCTCACTTGAGTCAAAATATTCATTAGGAAAACCCTGAATGCCTGAAAAATCAATGGGATGAAATGTACCGACGATCTTGGTACCATGCTCTTTAATTTCATCATCCATATCAGGAATCAATAATATCAGTCTAAAGTAACCATGGAGAATATCTGGTGCTGAATCAATGGAGCTGTCAAACAATGAGCTGATATGCATTTTAAATTCTCACATTTGTTTTTTGCTTTACTTTGAAATTTTATTAAAAAGGGAACAAAAGGTTAATGGAGTCACCAGATAAAAAAATGAAAGATCTACTCTAAACATTCACCAAACAGAGCAAAACAAAAAGGGGAAAACAAAAGTCGTATTCCGGGAATAAAAATATTTGTCCCCAGCAACAACGCCAAAATGTTACTACCTAGTACTGATAATAGATTATGATGTTTGCAAGTAGGGAGTTAGATCTGCAACATATCAATCTATCTTACTAAGAATTGGTGAAATTCTATGTCAGCATTATGAAAAGATTATCACAAGTTTCCAAAGATCTAGATTCATAAATCAAAACTCATTAAGATCTAAAGACTATTAAGAATTAAATTCATGCATGATAAGCTAAATTCAAACTCATAGATGGTAGAAACTTGAATCTATTCATAGTAGAACAATGGAGAGATACATCCTTACCATGGCATTAGATATGAATCCTTCCTCCATTGACATGAGCTTCCCTTCCTTCACCCTTGCTTTTGAAGAATTTAAGCTCTTTCTCCTCCTTCAGAATCTTTCCAGCATTCCTTTGCTCTTCCTTTGTGTGTCCTTACCATGCCCCAAAGCCTTTCTTATATAGCATTGGGAAATGTGCCTTAGGTTTCTCTTTTGAGTGTGGGATAATCCATTTTAGATTATTTTAGCTTGAAAACTCACTTTTCATAGTTTTTAGGCTTTTTGCACCATTTAGAATGATTTTAAGCACAATTAATGCATTTTAATGCATTTCTTAGAGAGGATTCATCTCTGCATGAACTTGTGTCATGTCTTCCTGCTACAGGTGCATGGTGAAAATGCGCTTCTTCCGTCACTTGACTAGGGGTGTTAATTTTATTGTTAATAGATGTCCCCTAATGTGTGAGGTCTGAAGCAGAGCTAAGGGTCGAAATACATTACTGAAATTTATACTCTGTATACTGATACGCTTTATTGTTCAAAGCAAGGATAAGGGAAGGAAAGCTCACATGCAATGGATTGAGGATCACACCTGTAAAACATAGCAATTTCTCAAATATATAATATCTTCCTGAGGCGGGCATACCCATGCTCAGTAGTAAACAAGAATGGTCACGAATAATACACAGTGGATCCATGTCAAAAGCAAATTTTCTGAAAATGTAAATATGCACTTTGATGAGTGCGATAACAAAGTCTTTTTGGGCTTCTGACATGGCAGTCTAATATTGCGCAGCTCGGGCAGTGCATCGATGAGTGATACAACTGTTTTTTCCCAAGGTCTTCAATACAAACCGACGATAGCATGAGTTTATATCGTGCGAATATGTGATATGATGTTGAGCATAATAAAACACCATCTGATTACCGGTCATTTGATGTATACCATTAACAGATGCGAAGATACCCACCGATAATGATGATGGACTCTAAGGTACTGAGTACAAACTAACAAGTGTGAATAAATGATTTGAAGTCGAACACTTGTAGAGTCAAACAATCAGGGGTCATTGATTGTAGAGGAAACCTGCCACTAATGACTGCAAGATCCAAGGTACTCTCGGGTTTCTAGATCCATGTCCTAGATGATGATTTGATGTCAACAGGAATAGATCCATCGGAAGGAGGGCATTAATGCATCCCACATCAACCAATACGAAACAAAGATCAATAGTCTAATGTAATTTGGTAGAACTGCGAGATCCAACACTGTATACTGACACAAGGAAGGCCGACATGACTGGTCAGGAATATTTGAGGAATGGCCGACTCAGTTTGGACTTCCCTTGAACACATAACACGACGCAGAATGGACACTTGGCAACATAGGACTTTGAATAACTAACCTTAATGAAATCCGCTAATGCCAGATGCATTAACAAAAGCTCCATTGTTGACGGGAAGGATAACCCATCGGTGGAGATCTGTTCAAAATACTGGTATAGTTTACTAAGGAAAATGAAAATGGTGTACTGATAGCGGAGACCAAATTATGTGCCGTGTTCAAGGGAGACAAGAACTGACTGTTGCCATTTTTTCCAAGGATTATACTATGAAGTGATTCAAGTCTCTACCTTTTTGGATTTTTGTGTTTTTTAATTTTATGCTTTTTCATTTTTTGTAAAAAAGAATAAAGAATGTTATGATACATAGTAGGGAACGAGTGTTGCACGGGCGTACACCTATTTTTCAAGGGCATGGGTTAGGCCAAGGCAAAGATCCATATTGCAAACAAGGGCTAAGCTAGTTGTGCACACTCTTACAGCTGTTCCTTCCCAAGGTAGGCTATCTGAAGTAGGATTATGTGTTGACGGACGGTGGAGTAATACCATGTGACTGAGGTTATCCAATTTGGTGAAATGGCCAAGTCGAAATGGTTCAATGAGGTTTACTTCAGCTTGAATCTTGTGAAAAATGTCAAAATCATAGATCATCATGAATCATGGTCTGTCTCAACTACCCGAGTCAAATAGTTTGAACCGTCAAAGTCTTCAAGTCCTGAAATCAAAACCATTTCACTAGCCAGCAGTTTAGTTAGAAACTGGTTCAAATCTGCCTTTAATATGTAAAAAGATAGCCAAAAATGAGGAATTATGCACCTTTCTATCATTCAAAAGGATACGGTTTGTATATGTATGAATAAAAGATAAGTAAAAATACTCATGATTTACCATATGTGTTCTTTGTGCAGTTGATGTATGAGAGGAGGAATTCCCTTTCAGCTTGAATTCCTAGAAGCTATGAACCTTTAGTCTTTGATCTGCCAGTAGTGGGTTAGTTTCGATGTTGAACTAGAAAATTTTGAAACAATTTCCCATGTTTCCGAGTTTTTCCAAATTTTTCATTTTTTTTGTTTGTATGAACATTTTTTGGGTCTTATCTGTAAGGAAAAGAATAAAAAAGGGAAATAGTATTTACACTATTCTTTTTGGTGTGTGTGAAGTTTACACACTTTTTGGGTTATGATGTAAGCTAGATTATTTCGGTTTCACCTATGTCCTTAAATGATGTGTTCAATTAAATTGGCCATGAAATAATGTACATGCTTTCCTTTTGGTATGATGTTAATGACTTAGATGCCAATAAAGTACATAGTTGGCCAAAGAATCAGCCAAACTATTCAGACTTCTAGGAACGTGTATATACTCAATAAACTCGAACTGACGCTCTAAAATACGTACTTGTAGAAACTTTCTAAACAGTGTAGGATGTCGAACCTGATACTGACCATTTAATTGGGATACAACTAATTCTGAGTCCAGTTTGACGATTATTCGTCGGATGCCAAGGGTGATAGCCTCGACAAGAAGCTCAATGACTGCGCTATATTATGCAACATTGTTGGTTGCAGAACCGAGAAAAGTGCCTCCTGAACTAAGAACTTCGTTATTAGGTGAAAAAACAACCCATGCGATGGAAGCAACGTTCCGAGAACTACGGCTGGCACCATCCGCATATCCCAAATATGTGAAAGACTCTTGTGCCATCTGCCAAATTGACAATGCCAAGCAAGATAAGTGTGTGTCAGAAATAACTAATGTACAAAAGTTTATACAAAAAATACAACATAATACAACAAATGGCGTGAGGCATCAGTGCCTACGCGAAGTATTTCTTCAGATAGAGACCATTTCTGATCTCCGACATGGGTTCCCCGTCAAAATTGACCAATTAATAAGCTCCCCTTTTTAACACAGTTTTGACAATAAGTGGGCCAAACCATTTAGGTACAAATTTTCCTTCTCCTATTTTATCTTGGTCTTGGTCATAAACTAAAACTAGATCACCTTCAGAAAAGACTCGAGGACGAATGGACTTGTCATATTGTGTTTTGATCCTCTTCTTATGTACTTCTATGTTTAGAGAGGCCTCCCTTCTAGTTTCATCAAGAGAATGGAGATGGAGAAGCCTTTCCTCTTCTGCAGAAGTGTTAGGTAGGAGTTCGACAACGATCTTTAATGATGGGATTTCACATTCAATGGGCAACACAGCTTCTTCTCCATAAACTAGTTGGAAAGGAGTGAATCCAATTGCAGTTTTAGCGGTTGTTCTGTAAGCCCAAAGAGCAGTAAACAACATCAAGTGCCAGTTATTCTTGTTTTTGTTAATCGTCCTATGTGACATAGTTTTCAAAACCTTGTTGATGGCTTCTACTTTTCCGTTAGCTTGAGGATAATATGGCGAGGAAAAGTCCTGCCGCAATCCTAACCGGTTTGTAAGTTCATCCATACAGGAATTCCTAAAATGACTTCCGTTGTCAATAGTGATTTCTTTGGGTACACCAAACCTTGCTATCACATGATTGAATAGAAAGTATGCTACAGTTTTACCCGTGCAATTGAATGTAGGCATCGCCTTAGCCCACTTGGTGAAGTAGTCCACTGCTACAATGATGTAGTGGTGGCCATCGGCTGAAGGTGGATTGACTGTCATATAATCAATGGCCCATTTTGAAAATGGACCCATGGTTACTACAGGGTGTAAAGGAACAGGATGTGCACACATTTTTCTTGTGTAGATTTGGCAAGGGTGACACTTTTTGACAGCATTAATAATGCAATCTTTGAAAATTGTAGGCCAAAAGTATCCTGCACGCAAGATTTTTTGAGAAGTTGCTAACCCAGAAAGATGACCGCCACATGCTCCAGCATGGCAATCATTCAAAACTTGTTTAGCTTCCTCATGTACTAAACAACGTCTTAATATCATATCGATTCCTCGACGGTACAAAGTATCCCCGATGACGAGGTATCTTCAAGCTCGATGTCGAATACGACGTCGTTCAATACTAGAAAGTTGAGGATCTATCCTTTGGGTTTGAAGATATACAATGAATTCTCCATACCAAGGATCATAAGTTGCAATGAGGAATACATGTTCATTTGCCCAAGTTTCAACAGATATAGAACCCTCCTTCTCTATGGATAACTCAGACATTAATTCAGCAAATGCCAACAACTTCTTGGGTTTAGCGTTTTTGAATTCAAGGTCGAATTCTTGTAAAATTACTATCCATTTTGAGTATTTGCCACCAATGATATGGCGGGACAAAACGTGTTTCATGGGGTTCATTTCAGCCACTATGGTTGTTTTCCTTGGAAGTATGTAATGTCTAAGTCGTTGGACAGCATGGACTGCTGCCAAGGCCAGCTTCTCAACCTGGGGATATCTCAATTCGGGACCTGCAAGGCCCTTACTAAGATAGTAAACAACATGTTCTTGAGATGATTCGTCTTCTTGTGCTAAGAACATTCCAATGGTGGAAGGAGATGCAGCCAAATATAGCAAAAAGTCTCTATTATAGTTCGGTGGACTAAGCATCGGGGCAAAGACCAAAGCTTTCTTTATTTCATCAAATGAACGTTGAGCTTGGTCATCCCATATGAATATTGCATCTCGTTTTAAGAGACACATGAAACCTTTAGCTTTCTCAACAAAATTCTCAACAAATCTCCTCAAGTAGTTGGCTTTTCTTTGAAGGTTTTGAAGTTGAGTGATTGTTTTCGGGGAAGGCAACTGAAGTATTGCCTCAACCTTGATGGGATCAACCATGATCCCTTTTTGGGATACTACGAACCCAAGTAACCTCCTAGAGTCCACACAAAACATGCATTTATGTGGATTTAACCTAATGTTGTACTTGCGGCAACGCTCAAATATGGCTTGTAAATGTGCACCATGTTCAACTCTCTTTTTAGATTTAGCTGCCAAATCATCAAGGTAAACTTCGACGATATCTTTAATATCGTGAAATGCGTATGACATTGCTCTTTGAAAGGTAGCCCCGATGTTTTTAAGGCCAAATGGCATTTTCCTATAAGCGAAGGTCCCCCAAGGGCATATAAAAGCTGTTTTATGTTGGTCTTCCTTTTTTGTCTGGATTTGGTTATAACCGGAGAAGCCGTCCATAAAAGAGATGATTTCATTCCTGACACATTCATCAATGATCTGATCAATGAAAGGTGTGGGATAGTTATCTCTGGGACAAGCTAAGTTCAGAACTCTAAAATTGGTACAAACCCGGATAGTTCCTTGCTTTTTATTAACGGGAACTAGATTGGATACCCAATTGGTCAAAGGAACAGGATAGATGAATCCAAATTTTAAAAGCTTTTCAACCTCGGCTTTAATGGTAGCAGACTTTTTAGGGTTCACTGGACGTAGTTTTTGCCGCACAGGTTTGGCATTAGGGTAGGTTTTAATCTCATGTTCTACGATACTGGGATCGATTCCTGGCATTTCTTTGTAAGACCATGCAAATACATCATGGAATTTTTTGAATAAGGCAGTGTAAAATTTTATTTCCTCAGGAGAACAATCCACACCTATGTTGATGTACTCAACGATGCCAGGTTTGATAGATATATCAATTTGGATGGTTTTCGAAATGTTCGCCAAATTGCCTTCTGAATTCACATCGTAGATACGGTCAGGGCACTGGTACTTACTGTTGTCATTATTGAAGAGTCAATCTTAGGAAGAAATGAGGACTTGTGATGCATATCCTCCCAGGGTCTTTCTGAGATGTTCATAACCTCTATGATGGCTTCATTCGAAGAGAAAGTTTGATCTAGGATATCATGGTTACTTTGAGAGTTCAAGGCCCAAATAGGTGAAGTATAGGGATCATATTCCTCCATCTTGGGAGGATTTTGATCCGATTCTACCGAGGCCATTTGAATATCTTGATAAGCGAGCTCTACAGTAGAAAAGGGGACATTACTCTCCATTTCCTCATGGTGTGCAGAAGTATGTGTATTTCCATGATTCTTTTCATCTAAAATACTCTCTTTGGAGGTTCCAACCGACGAGGTGGAACCAACCTCCGAAATGGAATTAGAGAAGACTCTTAATGGAAAGTATACCTCCGATGTTATGGTGAAAATTGGAGCAATGTTAGGGGTCAATATTGGTGGTGGAAGTGGGAAAGTTCCCAAAAGGGACGAGTCTTTAAACATTCCTACCCCAACATCTTGAATAACCGTCGTTCCATCCCCTACATAAGGTACATTCGAATGGATACCAGTTTCAGGTGAGCAGTAATCTAGTTGATCGATTGTAACAATCTTCCCTTGGTGGGGGAACCGAATGACTCAGAATACGGAAGACACTATCGCCATCATCTTGTGTATACAACTGCGTCCCAATAGAAAATTGTAGTCTATGGGTGCATCCACTACCTCAACATCTACTTGAACTATTTCCCCCCCCAGTTCAACTGGGAAAGCTAAGATGAGTCCATGAGGTGGTAATGAATGTCCATCAAATGCCTTGAGTATTGTTTGGGATGGTACTAAGGTGGGTGATCCCAAAGCTTTCCAACAAGCTAGGGACATGATGCAAGTACAAGCTCCTTCATCCACAATGGTTCGAAAAATATTCTTCCCATGTGAAGTTACTTTAATTTGGAAAGCAATTTGTGAGGGAAGCCTACCTGTGGGCTGTTCTAAGTCAAATGTGATTAAATTGGTATCTGATGGATCAACAGCACCGATGGCAGACAATAGTGCTTTCCGCTGAGTGGGACAACTTTGCAACACCTCTAGGGCAGACATTGCACAAGGGGCTTGAGCTAAATATTCAACCACATTGTAGTTTTGAGCAGCTCGCACATTGGGATTGTGTGTTGTTTTGCGGAGGACCCCTTTTGGAGGTCGAGGCACCATGTCTATGGTTGGTTTTTCAATATTTAGAAAACCAATAGGCTGAGATCCAGTTGCTTCATCATCTTTCGAAGGTATGTCGTAAGAACGGGCCCTAGTTTGGATATGAATGTTATGTTCATCAATTGTGAAGATATTTGCGTTGGGTGGATTGCCCCCCCTGTGGAGGGTTTTCCTGGTTTCCTCCTGCTGGAGGTGCTGGCGCCACAACAACCATTTTTTGTTGCTGGGGGAAGGGTTGAGTTAGGATAGCAGGTTGTGGTTGTTGCCCTCCTCATTGTGCCAACATGCGATGAATATCATCCATATGAGGACACATATGAGTGGGATGATCTTCTTTGCAAATTTTGCAAGGATATTTGTTTTTCCTATTTTCCTGATTGCCTCTTGCGGGGTTATTCACCTTAGGTGCCTTTCTTGTCCCAGGGTTTGCATTAGGTTTCTTCTTTTGCTTCTTCTTTTTTCCTTTTGGGTCCACAGTTTGAACCGTAAGGACTTCAGAAGTTTGGGTAGGAGTTGCAGCTTGCTGAGTTGCCTGGCCAGCTGTGGGTTGCGGGTTTTGAACTGACATTTGTCCCAATTGCTGGCTAATCTGTTCAACTTGGTTAATGGATCCAATCACATCATCTGTATGAGGTCCTTTTGGAAGACTTGCTGGATCACATGCAGGTCTTATAGCATGGGGTATTAAGTCATAAAGTGTGCCCGATTGGGAATATACTAAATCCATATGGTGAGCACTTTGTATGAGTTGTTCTTCAGTCATGGCTCCAGACATGGCTACATCTTTAGCAAGAGTAGGCAATAGTGATTTAATGAACCAATATGCTAAGAATTGATCAGGGATTTCAGCTTTTATAAGCCTTCGATGTCTCCTCCACTCGTGGATATGATCTGAGATGTGAGTAGCGGTGGATTGTCTAAGTGAATTCAAAAGTTCAGTTCCCGTCTCATAGTGGATAGGTAATTGAAAATGTGTCAAAAATGCCATAGCTAAAGATGAAAATTCAGTAAATGTATTGTGGGGCAACTCAATGTACCATTTCACAGCTTTCCCGTTAGGGTCCGCTGAAACAACCTCCACCTAAAACTATCATCAACGAGGGAATTGGATGAACACCACAAATGGAATGTCATCACATGATTTGATGGATCTTCCCCTGGTTTTTCGTCAAACTTGGGTATGTTTGAGGGTATTTTGGTTGGTATGGTTAGCCACCCATTCAAATGCAGAACAGGGTCATTAGTCAGCCGGGATAAATCCGGTAGATTCAATGTGGCTAGAAATGGTGATTTGGATGATGTCGAGGCAAATGTTTGATATTCGGGTGAAGCTTGATGGCTCCACTGTTGTGGTCCTTGGGCTTGAAAAGTATTCCAAGCGGCATTACCCCCCTGCGGAGATTGCATCCAAAAAGATGGGTTATTTCCTGAATATTGCCCATTCCATTGTGGGATAGGATGCATGTATGGATTGTCCCCTTGCGGAGGTATGTTCCATTGAGGTTGGTGACTTGGTGGAACATTGCTACTCCATTATGGCATAGGGTTAATGGGTGGATTTCCCCCTTGCGGGGGTATGTTCCATTGAGATTGGTTACTCGGTGGAACATTACCACTCCATTGCTGGTTGGGATTCATGGGTGGATTTCTCCCTTGCTAGGGTATGTTCCATTGAGATTGGTTACTTGGTGGAACATTACCACTCCATTGATTGTTTCCTTGGTTTGGATATGCATTCCAAGGTTGATTGCCCCCTTGCGGGGGTGGTGCCCAAGAATATGGGGTATTTCCTGGAACCTGCTCACTCCATGGTGGAATGGGGTTGATGGATGGGTTACCTCCTAGTGTGCTACCTGTTGGGGGAATGGGATTGCCCCCAGGATTTTTGCTAGGAAAGTTTGGATAAAGGTTTCCCAAGGCACTTCCACCAGCTTGTGGAGTATTACCCCAATTAGCATTAGTGTTCCATGGTCCATTAAGTCCACTAGGGATATTGAGGTTCCAAAATGAAGGATTCCCCCCAGGTGTAGAACTTGGAAGACTGTTTGGTATGCCAATAGGATTTTGATTTACTCCTAGATTGTTTTGACCTTGAGTAGCCAAACCATATGGGAAACCCAAGTTTGGTAAGGCACTCCCTCCAGTAGGTATTCCTGCGGGTAAAGTGGATGTACTTCCGAGATTGGGACCCGAAACTGTACCAACTGGCACTGAAGTGCTAGTTGAGCTTATGGTAGAAGCATGTAAATTAACTGTTGGGATGGTGGTATAGGTCAAATTGGAAGTATTACTACCTCCAGCAGCCGGTTGAGGTTGTGATGATGTTGTCCCTTGTGGTCCTGATGAAGCCACATGGATATTGGAAGTATTGTTACCTCCAACACTCATTTGAGATGGTGCTGATGTGGTCCCTTGAGCTCCAACCATAGGGATATTGGAAGTATTGCTACCTCCAATAACCGTTTGGGGTTGAGGTGATGGAGTCCCTTGTGCTCCCGGTGAAGCCATGGGGTTAGATGTTGAATTTTACATGTATATCAAATGTGCCAAAAGAGGATTAATGGTGTTCAAAGGTTCACTGATGTGGAGTACCACTCGGTCTGAAAGATTTGTCAGAGGTGGATTTACGAGATTTGCAGTGTTGTCTTCTAATATTTCAATTGAAATTGGAGCAAGAGAATCAACAATTTCTATGTTTTCCTGGAAAGGTGGTGTTGTAGTATTTGTTTGATGTGTCTTTGCTCTACTATTGATTATTGAAGTTAGAAGTGTGTTTGTTTCAAAGTCAAAGTGTTTTGTATTTTGTAGTTGTCTCTGCGATGTAGCGAGGCCTTCAATTTCCGGTGACTCGCCTCTATGCCGCTGTGACTGGCGGGTCAGAAGATTAGCCACTTTGAAGAATATTTGATATATGTTTAAAAAGTTTTTGAAAACAAAATCAAACAATCCTATGGCTTTCTAGACTCAACAAAATAAAGTGTCCACACAGTAAAAATTCCCTAGAGATTTCAAGCAAGCAAACTTACTTTTCCAAAGAATCGAAGTTCAATGAAAAGCTGGATTGTAGGGCCTTCTGAAACTAGTATCTACTGAGGGATTTCATGTCCTCATACAATTGCTAGGAGCGAAGGTGTGAGAAACAGTTACAATAAACTTTAATCGCCAGGGGTATAAGTGTTGGTACCTGACCACTCACCCTCCCAAGGAGTAAAAGTTCCAAAGTCCGTCTCAGGTATTGCAAGTGTGTCCCACTCACAACAGCCTATGTGATACCCTAAGAATAGCCACTAAAGTTACCACTTCGCAATCGACGGTCGAGCGGACAGTTGTAAGTCGAGGACAACTCTTATTACCAGAAACTCTAGAAACAGTGATGTCACCCCGAGGACTTGTCACTGAACATATAATCCCTTCGATAAGCTCATGTCTCACTAAATAAGCAAGAAAGGGGAACCACCCTTACTTATTCAAATTGACCTCGTGCTTGACGCATGTTTTTGAAGCGCTTTCTCGACAAGCATTTTTTGCGATAATGGATGTACTCTCTTTAATCAATGCTAGTTTCAAAGTTTTGTAGCCCATGAGTGCTAACTCTCCAAACCTAATCCAGGGCACTAGCCTAATCTTGTTGGTGATATTAAAATCAAAAGTTTGTCAATTTTAGATTAAGCACCAATTTTAGTGGAAGTTTGCTTAGTCTCAGGAGTGGAAGTGAAACTGATGGTGTTTTGACTCGGAAACAAAATGAACCACACAATGCAAGATGCCCACGATGCTATCTTTCAGTTCGATGAATATCCTACCTGAAGGAAGGGTTAGAGGTTCATGAGCTTCGTTCAAACATGCAAAATTTCTAGTAGATGTCTTATGTTCATGAACAATTTTCCTGAAATATGGATAATAATCGATGTGTAAAGATCAATGTAATCCAAACAGATATCTCAAGTAAACATGAATCTAATTCTATTACACGGGGGATCCCTGTTTCTCATTCACAAGATCGCCCGAAAGCCCAAGTGAAGAGGATACGCAGAGCCCTTTGGAATGTTTTTGAATTAAATCCTAAACTGTTACACGTGAGATCCACTTTCTCTTTCACAAGATCGCCATAAGGCCCAAGTGAAGAGGATACGGTGGCTTGAAAAACTGTATGCAAAAATTAAATCTACTCTATTACAAGTGAGATCCACTTTCTCATTCACAAGATTGCCATAAGGCCCAAGTGAAGAGGATACGGTGGCTCGAAAAACTGTATGCAAAAATTAAATCTACTCTATTACAAGTGAGATCCACTTTCTCATTCACAAGATCGCCATAAGGCCCAAGTGAAGAGGATACGGTGGCTCGATATAAGATAATTTGAAAATCAACCCCTAAACTATTACACGCGAGATACACTTTCTCATTCACAAGATATCATAAGATGCGAGTGAAGAGGATACAGTGCCTCATACACAATATATCTCAAGAAAACTGAACTCTAAAGGTACAACTCTCTCTAACTGTGCATGAAAATCATGAAAATATTCTAACTCTAAAACAATGCAACTAATTAAAGTTTTAATTCTGTTTTTTGGAAAGAAATTATTCTCAAATTATCTCAATCATGTGATGTTCAAGGTGTTATTCAAATGCAAATGTGTGTGAAAGGATCTTTCAAGTGTGTATGGTGCTTTCAAATGTGTATGGTTTATGTTTGATTAATGTTTCCAATCAGCATATTCTAAAGGTCTGAAATATTGAATGTGCTTAAGGTGTTTTGGTTAACAATTTCTTAAGTATGCTTTGTGAGACTTGAAGGCATGTAAAGAGACATTCATGTGAGTTAATATCAGTCCTAAAACATGGTAAAACAGGGATCTATCATCTCATGATGTTGTGAGCAAAATAGATCTACTATCAATTGAAAAAGATTGAAAATTAATTACAATTTGGAGCAGATTTGAAGGTGTTTGGAAGTGAATTCCAATTGTAAATATCTTGATCCAAATGTGATGAATTTTTTATAACTTTTCAAGAGGAGTATAAGGCTGATCCTAAGCTGCACATAAGGCTCTAAACAAGAGTGTAGATGTCATACAAAATAGGTCTCAAAACAGATCCAAAAATGAAAGAGATCTCCTCCAACTAGTGTAAGATTACAAGCTTGAATTAATGTGTTTGGAAGGTGTGTAAACTTGGCAAAGATGTAAAGAAGGTTCAAATGAAGTTAAAGATCAGTCATAAGTGTGCCAAAGCATGGATCTATGAGCTAATATTATCTCAAGTTATAATATCTATTACAACTTGAAGAAAAAATTGAAAAGAGAGAGCAAATTTGGAGCAATGTTTAAAGTTTTTGGAAGGTCATTCCAATGGGAGATATCTTTGATCCAAATGATGCAAATTTTTTTTCAAAGGTTCTCAAATGGAGTAAGATGCTAAGTATGAGCAGCAAACTGATCTTGAGCCAAAGAACAAAAGCAAAGATTTAAAGATCCATCACAATTTTGTCAAAGAATTTCAAATTTGGGGCAGATTTAAAAGTTATTAGAAGATGAATCCAAAGGTGAAGATCTAGGTGCAAATAATGCAAAGCATGTGAACACTTTTCAAAAGAGTGATAGGTTGATCATGATCAGCAAAAGAAGCTTTCAAAATAGGTGTGCAAATTCACTTAATAAGCCTCCAAAACAGATCTAAAACAAGTTTCTCACAAACTAGGTGGATGAGCTGCAAATTGGAAACATAAAATTCAAGAAACTAGATGTAGAGTGGGATTTTGAAGCATTTGCTGCAATAAAGGTGGGAGGAGGCCGGTTTGAAGATCATATTGCTGGATCTATGGATCTTGAACTGATCTTTAAGCTCCAAGTGAGTAGATCTAAAGGATGGAGATCACCAAAAAATGAAGAAAAATCATAAAAAATGCAGAAATTTCAAGAGATTTCAAGCCATATGGTCGCCAATCTGATAATAGATTATGATGTTTGCAAGTAGGGAGTTAGATCTGCCACATATCAATCTATCTTACTAAGAATTGGTGAAATTCTATGTCAGCATTATGAAAAGATTATCACAAGTTTCCAAAGATCCAGATTCATGAATCAAAACTCATTAAGATCTAAAGACTATTAAGAATTAAATTCATGTATGATAAGCTAAATTCAAACTCATAGATGGTAGAAACTTGAATCTATTCATAGTAGAACAATGGAGAGATACATCCTTACCATGGCATTAGATATGAATCCTTCCTCCATTGACATGAGCTTCCCTTCCTTCACCCTTGCTTTTGAAGAATTTGAGCTCTTTCTCCTCCTTTAGAATCTTTCCAGCATTCCTTTGCTCTTCCTTTGTGTGTCCTTACCATGCCCCAAAGCCTTTCTTATATAGCATTGGGAAATGTGCCTTAGGTTACTCTTTTGAGTGTGGGATAATCCATTTTAAATTATTTTAGCTTGAAAACCCACTTTTCATAGTTTTTAGGCTTTTTGCACCATTTAGAATGATTTTAAGCACAATTAATGCATTTTAATGCATTTCTTAGAGAGGATTCATCTCTGCATGAACTTGTGTCATGTCTTCCTGCTGCAGGTGCATGGTTAAAATGCGCTTCTTTCGTCACTTGATTAGGGGTGTTAATTTTATTGTTAACAAGTACTCACCTCAGGTAACGTGGCAGAAATATTTAAGCCACTGGATACATCCTTAGGGGCAAGCCACGAGTCCAATACTGTCACCTTATACTTGAATCCTCCATCTAGGCTAGCTCCTAGTGAAGCCAAGGGGGGTGGTCCCTAAGAAAATAAAAGTATGGATTTTAAGCTAAGTTATGAGAATGAAATTAATTCTAGGAGTTTGAAGTGATTACATAAAAAAGAGAAAGCACAGCCATACATTTAAAATAGCAGCAAATAATATGCTTTAACCATGACACATAGATTGATTTAAATAACAAATACGATTGTGAAGTAGACCAGTGTCGAAAAGTAAATACAATGTTGTTGAAGGGAAATGTTGTGCAATGCTTCTTGGTCAGTTTTAATTATTATGGATGAGTTAATTAGAGTGGGTTTTTTCTTGGTTTGGCCCATTGAGAACTTATCTCCATGAACTGAGAGCAATAGAAACTATGCCAAGTGTCCAACGGGATGAGGCATAAATTGCGTAAAGTAGCCCCCCGACTCTGTAGCAAGTGCTAAGCGACATCTTGAGTTCTTAGAAATAATATTTAGGTGGATTGTCGTATTATGATTAGTCAGCCTAATCCAATTATGATTGTCCCACCGATCCATCCAAGGGCCTGCAGTGTTCACAAGACCATACGGGGACTTTGGGTTTGATTCGTTACAAGAACAACAAATAAAGTGTGATGTAATTAATCTAAGGACTGAGAATCTCTTTTCACTTAATCGAGCAAGCTCTTTCAATACACTTCGGGAATACACAGTCAGATTTTCATTACTCTTAAAGCAAAAAATAAGTACTAAAATAAAATAACTAAGCTAAACTAAAGAAAGAAAAAACAACTAATCTAACAATCATGCCACAAAATGACACGACGCAGATCCCCAAGGGGGATGAGGTGTGGGTGCTAGGTAGCCCACTTGCTTTTATTATTATTTTGCAAGTTTTAAAGTGGATGCCTTTGGTTCTTTTAAATAAGGCACCAAAGGCTTACAAGTTTTATGGATGAGACCGGATCGAGGAATATTGCTCCGGGAGGCCGACCCTTGGTGGCCCAAATCTTTGAATTTTTGGCAACACCTCCTCTTACCTATTCGCTAAAAGTGAAAAACCAGCCACCAATGTGGCACTAAATCTACCAAATAGATCATTAGAAGCATACAAAATTATTAACTTAAGTACCTCAAAAGATAGACTTTTTGATAACATCTAAGTACTAAGTTGAGAAGCTAGATCTATTCTGAAGATAATGCTTGAAAAATCAGATCTAGTGAAGAAGATGCATACTTAGTACACTAGATTTTGATATTATTTTAAAAGAAACTAGTATAACTAAGCATGCATAATAGTAACCAAGAGAGAAATTAAATAAACAAGTGAAGGAAAGAGAAGAGAAGCAGCTTGACACTAGGAATATTAGATCTATGGAGTATGTAGGTGGGAAGTGGAGGGACTATGTCTTTATGAAAGTGCTTGGAACGATGGTAGATGAAAACAAGCTCAGCCACTCCTTCCAGCTAGATAACCTGCACAACTAAAACTACTTGCAACAAAGTGTCAAATCTGGTGCTTCTCATGCCAAAGATTAGAATAGAATGCATACAAGCAAGTAAAACATCCAAATCCTATACCGCGGACATGAGCAAGAAATAAATGAAATGAAACTTGAATCATTTATCCTATTGACTGGAAACAATACTTCAAAGTCCATATTAACATCTAATGCAACAAGTAAATAACTACATTACGATTACCTCATATACCATTGACAGTACATCCACACACATAGGGCCACACACCAACAAATAGACCTCCAAAGTCTTCTTTATTCTACACAAAAATATTACAATACAAAGCTCCAGAGCTTCAGTAGGAATTCCGTACTCCAATCATGATAAAAATGAGAGAGAGCTCATGCTTAAATAGCCCAACAGAGCCTAGGGGGCACATTTCTCAATTGGAGCTCACTCGGGGTGCACTTGTGTTCAAGAACAATGAAGGCGATTTCCTTTAAGTATATTTAGGGATTTATAATGAGTTTAATCTCAGAGAGAGGCTCCACCTCTCATGAGGTATCTTCCCTCTCCATTGGGATTCTCTCCCATCCAATCACAAGGCTCTGAAACAAGAGATGCGCCCTCTCTTAGAAAGATGCACCACCCTCTCAAGGAGTAAACTCGCCCTTTTGATATTTGAAGCCTTTTTGTCTTCAGTAAACTCAATTTGATCCTTAGTTAACTGTGCCACCATTGATATCTTTCCTCCGACATGTTCCCTTTGATTTAGGAATGCCGATTTTGACTTTATTATGTCTTTTTTGGCCATTTATTTGGTCTTTTTGGCCATTTTCGAGAGAAAATTAATTTAAGTGATAAATAATCTCTCAAATTATTCTCAAAGTGGGTTTAGGGGTATAGTGGGTGCTTTGAGTTAGAAAACGAGCACCCCCATGGAAAATTCCACCTCTTAACCACTTTTTTCTTTTTTACAATCAACACATAAAAAAATGCCTATTTTATGGATTTTTTTTTTAATTTGTGGAAAATTAAAATAAACCTAAGGGGACCTAGTGCATGTTCATAAGACTCAAAAAATGTTGACTAGCATGGTAATAAACATTGACACTTAGAATTTAATAATATTCTAAGGCTGAACCACCAAGGTGAATACTCTAGCATTGGAGGTTTGAGTGTAAAACTCAAAAATTATGAGTTGCTGAAAAGCAACAAATAGTTACTAAGGAAAAAAAATATGGAGTAGCGCATTGATGACTATGTCCTAGGAAATCCAAGTTTGTTACAAACTGTCATCATGCTACATCAACTTATTACAACTTCCCCAAGGGGTGTGAACATGCAAAAAATTAAAAAAGGGCTAAAAGTGGCGTGCTGGACTTCTAAACATTGATGACAAACAATTGATTTGTTCACACTCTAGTAGCTCACGAAAGAGATCCAACTAACTACAACTTAGATGGTAACAAAAGGTAAGAGGATTAGATAATCTACAACCTGATAACATCTTTGAAAATATCATGGCCCAAAATCTCTTAAGACTCAATGCCTCCTACCAAAACTTGAATAGTCTTCCAGCTAACGAGAGTAGACAATTGGAATATTCATATGGAGACATAATAGATTCAAATCTAGAGGGTTTATTGTTCACAATACAACCTCTTTAATGGAGCTTCCACAACGAGTCCAGAGGTGGCAAGTTTGCAAGGAATAATCTTTGATATTGAAGGACACTAAGAACTCAAATTTGCTTGGGGGATAAGGAAGGCTACAAATAACAAGAAGGGAAACTACCACGATGATTGGTGATTCATCTTTTATTGTCCATGCATTAAAAATGAAAGGGAGAAATTCATCTCCCATTATGTCTGGACTGATTTTTAGAGAAAAATCTCTTGTGAAGCAATTCTCATAGGCTCACTTCTACCATGTACTAAGGGAAAACAACTTAATGGCCTATGAGATGGAAAATAAATGTGCTGTTATGGGAAAAGGTTTGTTGGTAATATTCGGTTCAGAGGGCACCTCCACACACCTTGAATTTGTCCCATGATTAACAATTGGAGATAAAGGGGGGAATTCTTTACTAGTTCCCCCTATAGACAATGTTCTCATCAAATCAATGATTTTGGAGGGGCAATCAAGCCTCCTATGCCCTCTCATTAGCCAAGGCATGTTTCCTATACAACATGCCCTCCACGTTGTAGTCTTCATCCTTTTAGTGCATTTGAGAGCCTCCCTTCTCCTATAATCTACACCAACGAATCACTTAGAGGAAAAAAAACCTTCCTTGTTGAATTTGGTGCTACCTAGGTTGACACCCTCTTTGATTAGCTTCCATCTAGTAGTCTTGTATCCTTGCATGTGCCTTCCTTCACAGCAAGGTTATGCCATGGAGTA
The DNA here is from genome assembly GCA_027924585.1 of Larix kaempferi. NCBI lineage: Eukaryota > Viridiplantae > Streptophyta > Pinopsida > Pinales > Pinaceae > Larix > Larix kaempferi. The sequence continues at coordinate 4,490,591 of BSBM01000410.1, forward strand.
ACATCCCATATTTCCCTTGGCCACCATGGATCCATAATGTTTTCAATGTCACGTGAAAGAGGAGTTGAAAAAGCTTTATTAGGCATCATGTTATGGGGAGAGAAGAACTAAAACAACATCATCTTTAGCCTCCCACAAAATTAAACTGGTGTTGGAGTATAGAAATATGCATCCAACCCTAGTCCAACTTGCTTCATCTCTAGATATACTCTAATGAAAAACCTGAAACATTTTATAATGATCTATGATAGATATACTCTAGTTATATCTTCCCTCATGATATAAATGCCAAGAATATTAGAGTTGGAGTTTTGGTTACTTGTGTTAAAGCCTAGTGTTAAATATCCACTTGGCGTGAAAGTATTATTTCAAGCAATAGGCAAGCAAATCACGGATTCATATCAAAACTAGAAATTATTGAGAGACAACAAAGGGAATCAAAACATTATTGAATCTAAAACACTGATATTATGATTTCAAACCCTAAAAAGCTGTTTGATTAACCTTAAGATAAACGAATACATGAAATTCAACAATAACATAATGGAGAACACCAAACAATGATATTGCAATTCCGTGAAGATATAAAATTCAAGACAACCTACATCGAGATATGCTACCTTGTTTCTAACAATAACCAAGAACCAATATATGCAAAATTGCATGACATGGGTAAATTGATATTTGGACCTTATAATGAATATTAAGATGCAATGAAAACCAAATATAAGAAAGCCATGACATTCAAACAAATAGTGAATCTTCATAAAACAAATATAACCAAATAAACACATTTGTCTTCCATGGTTGTCGTGGATTTTAGCATGCGTTAGCTTCTGTTAACACGGCAATGTTGTTTTAAATGAGTTTGTGTTTGTAGTAGAAGGAAAGCTAGTAGGTGCTAGTTTTTCTTAATGGTGCAATGTTGTTGTTGGTAATGCACTTGTGCTAAAATAAAAATGAGAATTATATAGTATTTATATTACTTGAACTTTTGTTGTTGGTAATGCACTTGTGCTAAAATAAAAATGAGAATTATATAGTATTTATATTACTTGAACTTTTATTTGGAAGAAAATCTCTAGTTTAGCTTCAAACTTCTCAAGTTCAAACATCAAATATCTTTACTGAGTGAGCTATAAATATAATTGTTTTTTTGCAAGGGACATTTTTGACATTTAACATAACATCCATCTTAGACTTTCTTAGATTTTACAAAGGACTTTGTTGTGGTTCTCCAACTTCTACAAATTTTTTATAAGCATGATTCATACACATACATCAATAATATAAGTGCAATGTCCAAAGTTAAATACGAACTTGGTGGTTTTATTTGAGTTGATATCTGTCATTCTCTGATACTACTTGGATCTCTAATTGTCAGCTCTTCATATATATTTTTAATGTAATTTATATGTAAATTCCCTTTTGGTAGCGGGCACAAGATGGTGGGGAACAATGTTTCATTGCATACAAAATGGTTCCGATATTGTTTTGAATTATTGGAACTATATTAATTGTTTGAAGGTTGGATTTTTGCTAAAATAAAAGAGCACACTTTACACGATTTAACCTTAATTACAAAATACAATTCAATTGTGTTACATAAATTGGAAGGAGTTACAATGGAAAGTATAATTTTGACAAGAGGGGACTATGTTGACCTCCTAATTAACGGTCAAGTTATTGGGCTAGGAAGGGATGAATCTACAAAGGCTAAAACTTATTATAACGGAGAAAGGATTAATGCATGATATGTTATGGTTTTGATAATTGATGTCAATGAACCACATTCGATTGCGGAAGATGTTGATGAAGGGGGCATACATCCATGGAAGGTCATGGATTTGAGGCATAACAGAGGTAAATCAAAATTTTGAAGCATGTGTAAAGTGTTACTAATAGTACATTGAATGTTTTTTTTGAGCAAACACTAATTTTCTTTAATTTGGTGTACAGGTGCAAATGTCTCTTCTGCATTTTCTATTGGAGACAAAGTAGGTCTTTTGCAACATATAGTGAAGGTGGGTGAAGGCTCCATATCCAATACAGAGATTGGCCATAAGCTGCATGGAAGGATGGTAAAGAAAGGATCCATAGTGGTTACTACTGAGAAGGTGTTAAAACATGATGCTCTTCTACCACATCCAACAGGATATGAGAATACACTAGGGGGTGCATTGGGATCTTATGAGATTTGGCCAGAATCAGATTTGGAACCTCATGTTCATGATCATCCAATAAATATTCCCTAAGATAGGCTTACATTCACATGTAAAAAGGTTTCTCTTACAAATGGGGTGCATTGGGATCTTATGAGATTTGGCTAGAATCAGATTTGGAACCTCATTTTCATGATCATCCAATAAATATTCCCCAAGATAGGCTTACATTCACATGTAAAAGGTTTCTCTTACAAATGAATGCATGGGAGCAAGCATGTGCATTGCTAAAGGGATCATAGTTAATGTCCATGAGGATGACATGGTTGAGGGTGAAATGCTAGATGAAATGGAATTAGGTGTTTTTGTGGAAGGCATAGATAGAAATTGTGAAAGATGTAGGATTGGGGATAAGTCTATACAATGTTTGGTTAGATGGCCAATAAATAAGTTGTTGGACGACGAAGGTGATATTTTAAGGGTCAAGGAAAATTTCAAGGAGCCACCCAAGGAAATGGTGGTATGGTATCTTATAGAGGACACAGACCCCTTAAACAAATGGGATGTGGATCTTTTTAATGAAAAACATACAGAATAGATTGATATGCATGTAACAAGGCCATATAAAAGGATTAAATGTGTTGTGGATACAAAAAAAGTTGAAAATTGTTAGACACAGATAGATGAAGAGAAAGAAATCTGACTTTAGGCAGCGGATGAATGTTGCAAACAAGATTGTCTTCAACATGTGGATAGGAAATCCATTGCCACTGCTAGAAGGGATATTGAACTCAAAAAAAAAAAAAGGCATTATGGAATTTGTCTTGAATTCACTCCATTCAAACACAATCATGTCAAAGAGCCATGGCCATGGCATACCTCCTATTGTTAGGAAAGTAAAGGACATGAGATTTAATGGAAATATTATTTGTATGAAAGCATGGTACACGATACATAAGATTCCTCAAAGAACCTTCTATATCTACCAACATTATTTCCAACATGGACAGATCAAAGCCATTCATGGTAACACCAAAAAATGCAAAGCATGTGCACATACCGTGGCAACCACATAAATATTGCACATAATTGTCATAGATAATTCAGATTTTTCACCAAACCAAACATGTCAAGTTGAAGAAGATGGTACACTTGCTCCTTTAAGATTGTTTCCTTCAACTTACACCCAAATTTCTTTGTTAAAAGAGATCAATGAGGCTCTTCAAAAGCTCAATTATCCATTAATATCACAACCAACAATGAGTAAGATTTGGAATACTCATTTTTGAGATGTGTCATTCTCAAAGAACACCATCTTCAGTAAATGTAGTGAATGTATCATGTTGAAAGCACATATGAAGTCAACGACTACAAAAGAGTTGGAAGAAAAGGCACGAGGTAGACTGAACAAACATAACAAGATTGTTATGTGTGGAAGATATTGCTACTACGCCCACAAAATTATGTCAGAGTGGTTTCCAAAGGAATACTTGAGCATTATCCATGATAAAATAGACAAAACAAAGACTTCGATCCCAAGATTACGTGTCAAATCAAAATCTATTGTAGGAACAAGCTTGGGTTTGCCGTTGACAAGTATGAGAACACATGGGCATAACACATGAGGTTTTGGTCATTTATCCCTACCATTTGTACACATGGGATCACAATTTACCATTACATCTCTTGCAAAGTTCTTGAGGGACCTTGAAGACCCACACCTTGATATGTATGATGATTTACTTTATGAGAGTGGACGTTCAAGACACCCACTTTCAAATGCACTACTTGAAACCTCTATTTAATCAAAATGTAGAGTGTACAAGGATGATTTTTTGTCTTATGGAAGATCAAAAAGTCAGAATGTTGATTTTAAACCTCTTCCTCCTCATTTGTTATTATAGTTAGACAATGCAACTAGTGATAATAAGAATCGTTATGTTTTCATGTTTCTATCACTATTAACCGCACTTGCACTTGGTATCTTCATCACTATTGAGGTTGGGTTCTTGCTTGTGGGGCACACCCATGAAGACATAGATGGAACCTACAAAATAATGTCTTCCAACTTGAAAAGTAAAGATATATATTCTTTACTTGAAATGATGGATACATATCTCACAATAGAAGAAAAATGAGTGTTTCCACGTACATTTATTAACAAAGTGTATGACTTCAAAATATTTCTTAATGGATACATAAAGGCGGGAAAAAATGCACAAGTTGGACATCTAAATGTCCAGTACCTCCAATTTCTTGTGCTCAATGATGTTCCGGTTATGAGGTACAAAGAATCCATCAGAGACATTAAGTGGTCAGAACCAATTAAGTTGTGGAATATAGATGATGAAGGCCGACCTATATTGCCCACAGGGAAGCCATATTTCTTAGGTCCCATAGACAATGATGTCTATTTAAAAGAACTAAAGGAAAATATAACATCATACATAAAAATGTGGAATGAGACTATTGGCAATGAGAATTCACCAATTGAGAGGAATGGAATAAAAAAGTAGAGTATTGGAAAATAGTTCTTGATGCATTAGATGAAATCTACAATGATCATACAACAATGGATGGAAGTGATTCTTCTTCTTAGGATTTTTGGCCCAAGATAAGGAAAAAATGTCAATGTTGATCGTAATGCACTCCATGTAATATCAAGTATTATGGATGGGGATTTTGATAATGTGACAGATGAACTGGTATATGTTGGACCCAAGTGCAACAAGGCAAAGCCAACATTCAATCCTATGAATGACGTTGAGAAAGGAAAGATGTTGCTAGTTAGATCAGGAAATGAGGATGAAGGAGAGATGATTTGGATGGCAAAATCCACCTCAGACATCTTCCAGGATGATGAAAGTGAGGATCTTCATTTAAAGGTTGATTGGTGGAAGCATAGTTCAGGGAAATATAAGAGATTTTTTTTAGAACAATATTGGGTACCAAATCCCGATGACACAGAACTTGGATCTATTCCAATTAATACCATAGTTTGGGCATGGATGCCAAAGAAAGAAGATTGCAAGAAGACCAAGATAAATAAATGTGGTGTAGAAGCTGTACTTGATCTGCTTCAGCGAATATAGTGAGATTAGGTGGAGATGATTCATGAATGTAATTTTGTTCTTTGAACGAATTATTAATATACATTCAAGGAAACATTTTTCAATGTCTACAGTATATCAAATATTCTCTTCAAGTTATTTTTTGAATAATTTTATATTATTTACTACATATATGAAAATTTTGGTTCAACTTCAACGTTAATTGACGATGCTTTATATGAATTACATAACACCATTCAATATTTAACTTTTCAATGTGTTGTTTAAACCATCCTAACATCTCTCTATATCAAATGTGCATAATCAAATTCAATAATGCTTGATTTAATCTACAAGCTATTGATTTTCTGGATTAAGCTCTATGAATGTTTTTTAGACCAACATTTCGAGCGGACACTCCACTCATCGTCAGGGGAACCATGAAAACTCATTGTGATCTCAAAAACATTCACACACCTTAATCCAGAAAATCAATCACAAAGTAGTAACACTTAGTATAATTATTAAAAAATTAATAATAGTCACAAACGCAATATTAATATGTTGTTAAATAACTTTATATTATGTAAGAAATTTCTTACACAATTTATTAATAATTCATGAGTCAAATCTTGATGAACTTTGATTTAATACATACATATAAATATTAATGATAATATAAATATTGTAAGAAATCTATGTTTTAAGAAATATTAATATGCTCTTTTCAATTCTTGGTTTTCTCTCTCTCCTCTTATATTTGAAAAAATCAAACTGTACTATACTGATGCTATTCTAGTTCGTAATTGATTTTGATTGTTAAACTAATTAATATTAATAAATAATGGAGGCATTGCTAACATCAATATCATTAAATATATTTATATGTAAGAAATTTCTCATATTAATCTATTATTCATAAAGTAAACATTCATTTTAGTTTTTAATACACCACCACCACCAAGAATAATAATACTAAATTATGTCGTTATTCTAATTTACAATTTATTTTAATCATTACAAGGGTAAAACCTAGACTTTAAAGTCATAAAATATTTTCTCTTCTCGACTATCAAGTGGTGCCAACTTCCAAAAATAAAACATCATACTCAACAAAGACAAAAATAGTTACTATGACAATATTTATAATTGTTGTAGTAACAAATATGATGTTGATGGTATGTCATAATTCCACAACATTATAGGTTACTCTAAAATGATTTCAATCTCTTAGACTTACTATGGTAACTCAACCTAGACACAATAGCTAACATAATGCCAAATTATAACAAAACTCCAAGTTAATAATAGTAACAGACATTGATTATCAATGTCAATTAATAAATTTAATAATAAATTATGTAAGAAATTTCTTTCACAATCTATTATTCATGATGTAATCCTTAACTTTGTATTTCATGATGTTTTTGTCATAAATAATGCTAAGCATTATAATTGCAAATGTTTTCTGAATGGGTATAAGAGATTAAAAATGGCTTGAAGATCATCAAATCAACTTAATGATTAACCGACATAGATCCATCTTAAACCCGTATCTATCAAGCACCGAGAGGGATCCAATTTCTTGAGGTGTATTTCTTTTTTAAAATTTAAACTCAAGAAATTTGATCTCTCTTGATTGATAAATCTGGGTTTAAGTTTTAAGTTTTTATTTTATAAACGAACATATATTTTTTAATTAATTTTCATAATATTTTATTTTATGAACCAACATGGATTTTTTTTAAATACTTTCCATAATTTTTTTTATTTTATGAGCTGACATGAATTTTTTAAATTATTTTGTTATATCACAAACATTACAACATCTCCCCCATACTGGGCTGTAGAGCACCTCGTTTCATTCGGCGCAATAATAATAATATATTTGGAGAATGCAAGTTGTGGCTTTACATTAGTTGAGAGAAAAAGGGTGTTCTTTTATTAACTATTTGTTTTTCTTCCTATTAAATATTTGATATTAGTCATTGAAATTGAGCTATTGTCAACAAATTAAAAATCTTGAATGATACATTGATAGGTCATATTCATGTTCATATAATTTAGATTTTTTTTTTGTGATCATAAACATGATACTATGACAAATTATACAACCAACATAAATCATATAGCTAGTTGTCACAACTTCATCCATTATCAATACAAAATTCATAAACATATTTAATTCAATGATATTTTTGCAATTATATTATGTAAACATAAACATATCATCATTAATATCATTGTCACCATCTAACAAACACAAAAATAAACACCATCATACCATCATTAACATAAAACTAATAAAAATAAGCATGAACGTACCATCATAAACATTACGTTACTGCATATTCATCTATCATATACATCTTATAGATTTAAACATCAATTGACACACATATGATCTAACAATAACATGTAACAAAACACAAGTTCCAGTTTCTAACATAATGAGCATCATCGAACCTGAACTAACATATACAAGTACATTACCATCAACATATACATAAACATCAACATCAACGTATGCAAAATGGAAAACACAAACATCTAACATCACGACCATCAACATATAAATAAACATCAACATCTACAAAATGGAAAATGACACACACACACACACACATATAAACAATAGCATCAAAATGATGATAAATGCTAGATATACATGTCTAGTCCACCCATGAAACCATATCATCATCACTATTTGTCGACCCACTAGATGTATCGACACCTCCAGTGGTAGAGCTAGAGGCATGATCAATACCTCTGCTAGGAAATAATATATCATGTAGATCAGTAAGAAATACACGATCTCTAGGAATCTGGATCATCCCACCCGATATGAGCATCCTCTCCATAGATGAGGGGACAAGTGGATGAGGATCATGGGGAGATGATGGATCAATAGAGGTTGGTCGGTCAGATAGGTATAATGTATTAGATGCCGGATCCATCGAAGGAGGGGGAGGTGGAGGAGATGATGAAGGAGGTGATGGATCAATATAGGTTGTCAGTCGGATAGGTATAAAATATTAGATGTTGGATTCGTCGAAGGAGGGGGAGGTGGAGGAGATGATGAAGGAGGTGATGGATCAATATAAGTTGTCAGTCGGATAGGTATAAAATATCAGATGTTGGATTCGTCGAAGGAGGGGGAGGTGGAGGAGATGATGAAGGAGGTGATGGAGGTGGAGGACATGGTGGAGGAGGGGGTGCATGAGATTTCAAAGGTGGAGGAGTAGGAGTTGGAGGTGCAGTGGATGTGGAGGCTCCACCACCAGTCGAAGCAGCTAATGGAGAAGGAGGTGGACTAGGAGGCCAAGGATCTCCGCCCTCATCAGATAATGAACTACCATGAGGGATGGCATCCAAAAGAATGCAAGCACCAATAATGTGTTGCATCAATATCCTCATATCAAGAGGAAGCATCCTCCATAGCTCAACATATCGGTATTGCCTCTGAATCTCCCTTACAGGAACAAGCCGAACCCATCGATCCGCTAATAATCTAGCATCCTATCTACAATATCATGTTTGAACCTCTGCTCAGGCCTTTGTCGAAGGCTAGGTATGGCTAGATGAGGCACCTCCAGCTGATCCTACATCTGTATGTCCTCATCCTAATTAGCCCTCGATGGAGGAGGCCCCACATCACCATCAAATGTGCCAAAGGAGGCCCCGCATCACCATCAAATGTGACAATATCTGTAAAACATATAGTACACAATAATAATTAGACAATTTCATTAAACATGAATTTAATATAAAAATTTAAAACATATTTCATTTGCATTAAGCATAACGAGAATAAAATGAAAATAGATTAAATTAAACATAATGCTAAATTTACCTCTGTGATCAGGTGGCTCGTCCTGGGTGAAGAAGATGTTGGTACACCCTCTCCAATCAAACCCTGCATATGGATATGCAACCATATCTAATCGAGGATGGTCCTCGCCGCCTATCATGTAAAGCACATCGGCGGTGATCCTCGCAGGAAAATCTGGCTGCCCCCTCTTGGGAATCATATGCCCCCACATGCGCATACGCACATCTGTCATCAAGATAGGAGGGCGTTGATCAAAAGATGGCCTTGTCACCGAAAATATCTCCAAAAATAGGCAAAACAACTCTGAACCGAAGGGGAAGTTACCCCTCCCGCCAATACACGCACGACATCGACTGAGAGCATAACAAAACTATCGTAAAAAAACAACAGACCACCTAATGCATCTAGGTGCCTTCACTAAAGAATCAACATAATATAATAAATGGAAGCTAATGTGATTCCCATCAGTGGTGTAATGCGCGATAGTCGTCACCAACAAAGAGAAGCACCTCACATCCTCTCTACCAAAAACAACAATGGAAAGTTGCCCACTGTTGACCTGAAACTGAAAAGACTCGAGGATGTTGTCATCAACATATCTCTAAACATATACTAGCTAAGTCACTGCTACAACTCCAATTGAAGCCTCATGGAAATGAGGAAGGTCCTCACCTCTCCTAGAGATCCCAGCGATAAAGTAAATGTCCTCCTCAGCTGGCTGGAACCACTCATCGGGACCAACTCGAAAGGCTTGCCTAAAATGATCCCAGCGTGCAATCAACTGGGACAACAACATACTGTTCCCCTTGAGTGATGTCGCCTCTTCATAGAACTTGAGGAGGCTGACAACTCTCAAGAGGTGTCTAGTCCGAGGCGTAATGGGACGAGGGTATAAATCTCTCTCCCTCTCCCTTGCCTCCCACTCTCTGCGGAAGTTGTACTGATCTACTTGTGCCTCGTGCTGCTGCTGCGCCTCATGGAAATCATGTCTCTTTTTCACATATAATATAAATCAGTCTCATAAGCATACATATAAAAGAATTATAACAAGATTATATCTACCAAAATAAAATATTAAAAGTTTTTCCAAAAAAAGAAAACCGGTGCGCCATAAATATTAGAAACGCACAGTTAGGGGTGCATTTATATAATGGAAGCACCGACAAGTGGTGCGCTACAATATCTATGACGCACCGCTTATATATCAAAAATTTTAAAATTGATTTCGATAGTGCGCCTAAATCTTGTTAGCTCACCCTTATTCAAATGCACCGAATTTAAACAACAATAATTTATTTGAAATATTCATGGTGCGCCTATTCCACGTTAGCGCACTGCGAAACAGTGCCTTGACATGACATAGGAGCACCGATAGTTGTGTGTTCACAGGTTTATAAGCGGCACGCTTATATACTGGAAGCAACAACGAGTGATGCGCTATAATATATATGCCTCACCACCGGTTATATATCAAAATTTTTAAATTGAATTGGACGGTGTGCCTAAATCTGATTAGTGCACCGTTATTCAAACGTATCGAATTTAAAATTTTTAAAATGATTTCAAATATATTTACAGTGCGCCTATGCCATGTCAGCGCACCATACCACCGGTGCCTTGACGTGACATAGGAGCACTGTTAATTATGTTTTCACAAGTTTATCAAAGGTGTCACCGGTGCGCCTATTTCACGTAATTGCATCGTTGTCGGTGCATTGGCACGACAAACCCGCACCATATAAATGATTGTGGTTTTATTGTACCAATACCGGTGTGCTAGACAATAACAAGCACCAAAATTCCGGTGCTTATTGTACTAAACACACTGGTTTCTATGATAATTCAGTGTGTTAGTAGGTGTATCAATGGTGCGCTTATGCCACATCATTGCACCGATATCCGGTGCGCATGAGTGGCATAAGCACACTGTTAAATGCTTATTATTTTTTTAATAAATAGTGTGGTTACCGGTGCATGTATTACACTTAAGGGCATCGAAATGTCGGTGCTCTTAAATGTGTAACACACTGGTGACCATTTGTGGGTTTTATTTTTGTTTTCCGTGTTGTGCGGTGCGTTCGAGTCGTTCGGGTCGCACCACTGTTGGTGTGCCCTGTAAAATTTTATAGGGCACACCGTATATCGGTGCGAGCCGAATGTTTCGAACGCATCCCGCAAAATTTTTAACTAAAAAAAATGTAAATTTAAGGTTGAATTTTAAAAACTAAACCACTAAAAAATTATTTTGTGAAGCAACAAACATTTTACCTGTTGAACGATGCGCCAGGGAGGCATATTAGTGATGTATGGTAAATTTGAAAATTTCCAAAACAGTTTGGAAAAATTCAAACGAACCGAACCGCCACTAGAGTACAACGATGCGTCCACTTGGACAACATATGTCTAGGCGTCTAGGTGGGTGAAGGGTAGCACTGATGCAGATGGGCTCAGATGCACTAAAGTGGGGTAGAGATGAGTTTTCAACCGCAGTAATTTTTTTTTATTAAACCCTGCATCGGTGCACTCAACGTTAGAACGCACCGGTGCGATCCAAATTCGAAAGCACCGGAATGAGCCAATGTTAGAATAATTTTTTTATTATTAATAAAATAACAAAATATATATTTTAAATAAAATGCTTTCCAGTGTGTTGTGTTTATCCATATGCACCGGTGTGTAAATAGCATTTAGTGCACTGGGAATGGTTTTAAAATATTTTGTTGATTATAAAATTATATATATATATTTTTTTTTATTTTCGATAAATTGAATTGCGGTGTGTTATGGTCTTGTGAACGCACCGATGCGTTTAACTAAGGATACATCATTGTTATACTTTTGAGATATATATGTTTTAAGAAAATAGATTATAAAATAATGTTCGGTGCATTAGGTTTTGGTGAAACACACCGGTGCGGTTATCATTAATGAATGCACCGTGTTTAGTTTTTACTTAAATGTTTTATTTTTTAAATAAAAGAGTGCACGCTGCGGTAGTTTATACACAACGCATCGGTGCGGGTGTATGTGATGGAACGCATCACTATTGTTATTTGGAAATTATTTTGGTTTGATAAAGATGGTTTCGGGTCGCGGTGTGGAAAATTAGGACGCACCGGTGAATGCATCGGTGCGCTTAGGTTAGAGATGCATTGGCGCAATTATGTTGAAAGAGCACCAAAATAAAAACCTCTGGTCGCTAGCCTCCGCTACTAACCTCCGTTAGAAACAGATATTTGGGCTCTTTTGTGATGAACATACGCAATAACCTCCGCTAAAGGGCCTTTTCCTTGTAGTGATTGTTACTTGAATACTGTTACTCATTTATATGATGGTCAATGATCCCTGTTCATGAAATGGAAAATGACATTAACAAGCTGATTATATACAGTCCCTACACAATGTGCTAGTTTAGCAGTGCTCACTGCAGATTGTCTATAAATATGCCATAATTGTTTATTGCTTTCACCATGGAGAATATTGCATTGCATTGCATTATATTACAGTAGCCATGTGATAGTTTATCAATACATATTGAAAATTACTTGGATATGACATACTACTTGACATTGCTCCTACCAAACTAGGGTCCTACCAATTGCAAAAACACCAGCCAACGTAGGTGCAATGTCGGGGACATTTGCATCTCGTGGCTCTTGTTTCAATTTATGCAGGAAGAGACAAGAATTATCTAGAGAAAAAAATGTATTAATGGAGATTTTCAAGTATTGTTTTCAAAACAAGCATAGAATTTTAACTTTAGGTCTTTTCCATCTCACATGTTGGCACTATTAGATTAATATTTGAAGAACGCAAGCCAACATGTTGGCAAATTTTTTTAAGTCAATGTCAATGATCATTCTGCTTATGCTAATTGTATTGGGTGATGAATTCTCTTATTGCACCGAAGAGACCCATTCTACAGCCCGAAAGGGGGAATTTGTAACTCCTTATGTGCTCATCCTAGAGTTGACACATGTCCTTTTTAAAAATAATAAAATATTATAAAAAATAACACGTCATCTCAAATTAGATTTAAAAATATTTAAAACAACATATATCTTATCCTATTTAAAACAACATATATATAAAACTACAAAAATTAGATAAATTAAAACCCTTCATTTGCACTCTAAAAGGGGGTTTGCACCTCGAGAGATTTGATCCCTCTTGACGCTTGGTAAATCCTTTTTAAGATGGATCTATACTGGTAATGACTATTTTATTTTATATATGTGTAGTGCCATTTTTTAAAGATGGTAAAAAAAGTTTGAAGATGGCACAAGAATTTAGTAAGCAAATGTATTGATGTTGGATTAAGAACCTTGGTAATTGCATATCATGAACTTACGAATAGGAGTAAAAATAATGGATTGAAGAATTCATTAATTTTAAAAATACTAATATATGGTATAGATTGTGATGCAAAAGTGAATGCAGTCATAGAGAAAATTGAAAGGGAATAAATTCTTCTTGGCACACTTGTTGTCAAGGACATAATATGGAAGAGGGTGGGTCAAAATATAAAAAGTGGTTTGTTTGTTTGTTTTTTATTTTATTTTTTTAATTATTGGTTTTATATAGAGTCATGAAAGGGATAATGGATTTGCTGTATTATTTTGTATCCAAGTGTTTTTTTCTTTGTTCATTTCTTCTTCTTTTGTTTATAATAAATTTTGGGCATTAAAGTTTATTTAGAAAATACAATTTGTCTCACTCTCGAACCCCACCCAAATATCCACAAACAACTTGCTTTTATGTACATTCTATACCCCATTTTGACATTGAATATGTGACTTCCAAGAATAAAACTCATGTTCTTAACACATCCTTGAAAGGATCTTTGTATGTTAATAACTTTCTCCATTTCTTAGAAGATTGCTCCGCACCAAATGACAATCTAGTTTGGTTTCCAAGTTCATTGTCTTTAAAAGTTGTTGATTTGTGTTTGGGTTCTCAATTTTTCATCACTGTTGTACAATTGATGAAGCATTAATGAAATGTTACAAAAGGTTAAAATATTAATGAAATAATGTGACTACTAACATATAAGGCACGAAACATAATGAATGCATGGTGATAAGCATAATAAGAAAGGAACAATGAGGCATGATAGTAAAGAGCATGGTGATAAGCTCAGATTCAGTTTGATTCTTGAGCATATATACGGTGCTGCTTCTCCTTGTTTGGTCTTAATAAATTAAGGATAAGGTTTCACATAACAATGAAATAAATTACAATGAGCCTCTTCATGATCATTATTGTGCAACAATTTGCGTAGGTGCTGGTTTCTTTTTGGGTCCTAGTGTATATATTTTGTACTGGGTACAACAATTGAGCAATGCCCAAGCCCTTATAATAGGTAGATGGAGCAAATTATCTTGTAACGAACTCTTCTCTCTACAATATGGAATCCAATGATACATAAAAATATGTGATTGACACTAGTTGTTGCTTGTGAAGGTGAAGATATTGCCGAGAACCCTAATTGGTCTGCAGGCAAGCCCCCTTGGTAGTAGATTGTTGTGATGTTTTCCAGAAGCAAGTCTCCAACTAATTTGTCTAAGTAGCGTGTAGGATAAAGAACAACCAAAAAATCCCATTTTTTCATGTTTTTTTAAACAAATCTGGTAAAAATCGCCTCTAAAGTAGTTTTTTCTTTTAAGTTTTGATTGGTCTCTCTAGAATCGCTAAATATTTTATTTTTTAAATAGCACTTGGAAAGTCAATGATAACTCCCTAAAAGTTTTAACGTAAAGTAATTGTACAGCTAGAACCTTTACTTAAAAAATTATGGATCTTATGTGTGGGTTTCACCTAAGTTTGTGTTTTAAAACCCAACCATTATCATTTTTAATATGTCAACATCATGTTGGCTTAATGATCTTACACACAAAATGGAAAGGGTGTCTTATTGTTGTGTTAACTAATCAAGAGGAGGTAGAAGTAGTTGATTGGTGTAAGGTGATAGTTGATTTGGACCATGGGATGGAGTTAATATAATTAAAGGTCAATGTTGGCTAAATCTATCAGTGAAAGGTGAATCCATTCTGAGATGGATTTTCTAGGAAATCATGGTGGGTAATGTTTAAGAAAAGACATCCAAAGCTTATATTACGAATAATGGAGGGCCTGGATAAAGACAAAGCTTTGAATTTATGCCTTGCAGTTATGACCAAGTTTTATGACACTCTGTCCAATGCCTACAATAAACATTCATATAGTATATATCGCATATGGAACTACGATGAGACTAGTTTAGAATATTGAAGGATTTTTGGCATGCGAGTGATTTCCAAGAAAGGAAGCAAGGATGTGCCAAACATTATTACCAATAGCAGGGACTAGATAACTATTTTATGTTGTGTAAATTCAATTAGTTTATCAATACTTGAATTTTATATTTTCAAGGGAAAGGTTCAATTGAAGAACTATATAAAAAATTGTGAGCCAGGAGCAAGCATGGCTACACATCCCAATGCATGGCTGTCTAATTTTTTTATATATGAATTCCCTGTATCATTTTGTTGCATCTATGCTTGACGGTGTTTCACCTACTTATAGACATTTGTTAATTTGTTATGGCCATGTAAGCCACATAGCTTTACAAACCATGGAGGAGGCATACAATATGTGCATAGACTTGTTGGCATTGCCTACACACACTAATCATGGGTTGCAACCCCTTGTTATGAGTGTGTTTGGGCCTTTAAAGAGTTACTTTAAGACATACACAATATGTTGGATGGAAAATAACCCAAGGATAGGGGTGAAAAGTTTTGAATTTGTAGAACTTTGTAGCAGAGCTTTTAAAAAGGCTCTTACACCCTCAAATATCAAGGATGCATTTAGATGAACTGGAATCTAGGCACTAAATTATGATGCACTTGTTAATGATATGGGTTGCAACCAAGATTTTGAGGTACATGGTGAGAAATATGTAGGTGCTACAATGAACATGTTGAGCCTCTCTCAAAGAGATTGTTAGCCATTAGGCGGTGTTAATGAATGTGATGGTCTTATTCCCTAGTCCAAAATTTCATATTTAATTCATATATCATTAAAAAATAATACATTATCATTCTACTTTATTTCTCAATATAAATGAGTATATTATATCCATGTATTATCCAAGAAATGCAATATATATTACAAAGTTACCATTCCATATTAAATTAGTTCAAAATAGCCAACAATAGGAAAATATTATTGTATTTATTCTTTTAAAAAGTTAATGTAGGGTTGAAGGACTTATCTCGTTCACTGCTTGTATAGGGCCCTGGAAGGTTTTCCATAGAAGAATTTGTGCAATGCCATATTAGAAAAGAGCCATTTATATCGGATCTCACTAATCCAAGCGATAATCATCCAAGTATAGCTCTGGCAAGGGACACTTTCCTCTTGTCACTGGATTCTTCTGCTATTCCTTCACTCCATGCTAAAGCCAATGTCCAAAGTCCAATTAAATATAAAATAAAGGGTTATGTTACCAAATGAAACACCCCTTTATTTTTACATCATAACTTTTTGGTTGTACCCAACCGCAACAAAACTAATTACTTTTAACGTTTTACATTTTGTTATTATTTCATAACTTCTCTTTAACATACAATTACAAGAATTGATCCATGATTTTAACTCTTTTATTTTGAATTCCTTTTCCATTTAATACATGGGAAAATTGGTCCATGACATTCTCCCCTCCTTGAATTGATGATGTTCTCATCATCCTTGACTTCATCTGCATCGAAAATTCAGTATGAGATATTTTTTTTTTTAATAAAATAAACTAAAATTCAACCTCTTATTTTTCTCAAACATCATTATGAAATTCATAAATCAGCAAGCATTGATAATTTTAGTATACTATTGATCAAAATAACATAATTAAAACAAGTTATATTCTAAATATGAATACTAGTGGTATCAATCAATATATGCCTCTTATTTTGAATGTCACCAACATGTAATTACTGAAAATAGTTTGAGATAATTTTCCTTTTATAAGTTTTTGTTTAGATATATATCTTAAATCTTGGTGAATATACGCTTCACCTAAATTTCAGGAGACTTTACTTCATATTACACACCATGTCTTAAGCTATTAAGCATAAAACACATGCCTTGTGAATTTCATAAATCATACAACTGAAAATAATTATTGATAATTATTTGTATATTTAAAATCAAACAATCACATATAATGTATCATTACAATAACATGCAATTTTCATAATCCTCATTTATATGCAAATTGCATAATCCTCATGACTTTCACATACCACTACATTTGTTTTTATAACAATATATTCACACAACTCTCGACCATTCTACCTCTTCCAAAGGTGAGAGTGCTCTCCTTTTATAAATAAATGATGAATAGAGCATAATAATTAGAGACTAATTGAATTGCAAAATATACAAATAGATAGATAAATCAACTCCTAATCGTTAAAGACTCATCCATGTATTTCTTAATAGATTTAATACAAGTGTTTTATTACTCGAAATATAGTAATAAAAATCTCTTAACCAATTACTATACATTTACTTTTATAATAAAGTGCTATTGGATTCTTTATTACTTTGAATAACTTAAATTTAAACCTATTACTCTTGATAAACTCATCACATGACTCCATATCCTTAATGAATCATATGATGTATATAATTTTGACATAGTCTAGAAGTTGGAAAATAAATTCATATTCCACAATTGGAAAAGAACTGGCTCACAACTTAAAACTAAGGAATTATCCTTAAACCATATATTTATGTCATGACTGATATCTACATGGTATAATTGGTGGTTACGACAACTTAATCATATCTTCTAGCATAATTGGGGATCTATATGTCACAACTAAATATTTACATGTCCTGATTATATAATTATATTAGACACAAACCTGTTACGAGCTTAAGACTAGCAACCTGGACGCAGTTGCGATCTTCTTTCCACTTGGACGAGGGATTTTCCATATCAACCATCGACTCTTCAGCCCGCTCATCATATATCGAAGTAGGTATTCGTTGTATTTATTTGGTTACACTTGGTTGCATCTGATTAGTGTAAAGGGAGTAGGTGAAAACCATGTTTGCCCTAGTTTTACACTTGCAAACTATTTAAACCCGACTGCTTCATCCGAAGGAGAGAACACAAACCCTAGTTTCTTTTTCCTTTTCTGCGCACAATGTTAGTGCTAGGAAGTTGAATGCAAGTGTGTTTTGGGTTTGAGAGAAAACATTTTCGAACTCTAACCAACTATTGAAACACATATTTAACCAGTCTTAGCGACCATCACGTTTTTTGGCGTGCCAGTTTTCAATCCTTTGTTCAAGCTTAGATTTTAACTGAAATTGAATGCAGTTTATTTAACTAAAGTGCATAAACCCTAGCCGACAATCTTGACCATCAGTTTATAGTGGACCCTAACACCGAAATATTTTTCTTATGCGAACGATGGAAGTGCGATCAAAGCCCTAAGATCGATGGACCTACATAGTGTGAATGATTTAACCCTTATTCGTCAACTACGAAGGCGTTGCTTGACCAAAGTTCTTCCTATTTAGTCTTCAATATGGTCATTTTCTTGATCAAATATGCTAAATCTGATCCATTGTTTTTAAAATACTTGCATAATAGAAGAGTCTTCAAATTTGCATTTTTAGTTTTTGTTATGAATGGATTGATAGTATGACTTGCATGTTAGTTTCATTTGGTGAAACTGGTTGAAAAATGAAGATGTTTTATTTTTCCTTGAAGTCCTCATGTTGTCAATCTTTTCAGATTAAATCTATCTGGTTGTATCATAAATGGATACAATGCCACTCTTTGATGATGTTCTTATGTCACAAGACTCAGATATGGCCAAAAGTATTTCTAAGTGCAATCTCAAGCTGGTGGAATCGGATTCAGATGTTGAGATGGTCCCAGAACCCACCATAGAAACTCAGTTCGAGGATACAAAGGATACCACAGGGATAGTTCCCTAATATAAATGGGGAGAACTCTATCATCTTATAAGAGACCAGAACATACCGGACGCAACAATAGAAGAAACTGTGATATATCAGAATATCAAGTGGTCTGGTCTCCTCAAAGCTTCCACTCGACCATACTTGTTCCCATGTTAAGAAGTGATTGGCTGGATTCTGCCACATGTAAATGTAAAATTTAGAATCATTTCAGGAGCTAATGGAAATGGTTTTGCTTCATTTCAACCTGCACATATAAGCACAACATACAAATTACCAACACCCAAAGTTTTCCTGACAAATAAGTGGATTAAGAGTATAAATATAGAACATTCGGAATATGCAAAGAAAATGTTAATCCTGGGCAGACAACTACGACAAAGGGCTAGTGGAGAGCATGGAACTAAGAATCTGAGAACTCCCTTTAGGATTACTTCTATGCTTCTATGTAGGATATATGGGAGAGCAAATGCAAATATTTACAATCTTAGTTGGGTTCCACTAATGTACCATGTCACAACACACGACACCATATTCAATTGGGCAGACATCATTTCGAAAAATATGGCTTAGGCCATATCAGAAACTCAGGAAGGGTTAAAGTAAAGCAAGGATAAATTTTACATGTCATCATATTTGGTTGATTGCATTCTCATTTGGAACCCTTTCCCAAAGATCAGATTCCATTGGGTTCCAAATGAGACTCCAATTTATGTGACTTACTAGATCATGTGGGATCATAAACATGTGAGCTTCTACAAGTTGATCTGTGAAGAATTTTTTATGCTTCTCTATAAATTTATTTTCAAGGAAGAACCAAATTGCATGTTAGATGCAACATTAGAATTTATCAGTGCATACAAAGATTACCATTTCACCCCAGAAGGCACCTATATCTGGATGTATGGAGGCACGAAGAGTCCTTCACTGATTCCCATATATGTCATAGATTACATTATCTTGAAGGAGGTAGTGAGGCAGGTATTTGTAAATGGCGTCAGACATTTTTTGAATGAGCATAAGAAAGCATCATATCCACCACTTCCATTTGTTGTTGGAGCCTATAATTTCAATAAGGTCAAAGGATTTGAGGGATTTGTGAAAGAATTAGAGGCTTACCATTTTGGAGAGAAGATCTTTGTTAGAAACGATAGTCAACAGAAAGTAGTTAAGTATTGCTTATCTTGCAATATTAATTTTGAGAACACCAATCATTTTTTGAAAGATGGAGAGGTATATCGAAGAGCAAAGAATATCACAGATTTGAACAAGAGGTTGGGTAAGAAGACGGAAGCCAACTCCAGCAAGACAAACAAATACCTTGAAGGAGCATCAAGAAAGAAAACTAAAGTAGAAGCTCTGGCAGTAGAGAATGCGAAGAAATTGCAAGAGGAGGAGCTAGCTAAGAAGAAAGGCAGAAAAATAAATGGCAGAGGAGGCAAGAACAAAAGAAGAACAAGAAAAAGCATATAGAACAGTTGCAGAGCAGGAGGAGAAAAGGTTACAAGATGAAGCTAAGAAGAAAGCAGAAGAAAAAGAAAGAGTCAAGAAATATGTGGAAGACAATAACCGTCAAGAATAAGAAATTAAAGATCAACAAGATATGGAGACAGACAATCCCATTGATCCTTATACAGAGGTACCTCTTACTAGGGGTCATCTCCCTTTGGACGAGCTTGGACTCACACCATTTATGCCCTCAAAGCAACACTCGGTTTCAAAACTTGATATGATAGTTTTAGATCTAAAGAGAAAGACCATTATGAAAAGAACATAGAAAATATTAAAGATAGCTACACAAGCAGACATCGTGACCATACAGGAAAGTACAGTGATGGAAGGAACACATAGAGATCCAAAATTCATGGATTCAGTCAATGTCATTGCTGCTCAAGAAAATGCATATAATATTGACAAGTTGACTAAATATTTAGAAAGGAGCAAAGCCAAAATGATTTAACTTAAAGGAAATCTAGTAAAATCCCGAAGTGAGGAATAAAAATGAAAAGGCAGCGGGATGCCCTGGAGATGGAAAAGGAAAAAATATTGCAGGACGTTCAAAGTATTGAAGATGAAAAATACTCGTTGAATGTGCAATTAGTCATAATGGAAGGTGAGAAATTTGTTTTTCAGGGACGGATAAGCAATTTAGAAGATAAGGAAGCTCAAGTAGACCAACAGGTGAAAACTCTAACGATAGAGGAGGGGAATGTGCAAGATTAGATAGTCGAATTAACAAGAGAGAAGGAATCCTTGATGGAGCAACTAAATATGCTCATGCTCAAACATAATACCTAACACCATTTTATGAGCATGCTTCTGAATTACAGAGACAAACGTTTCACTCTCAAGAATTGCTAACTGAGCAAACTTATGAGTTGAAGGAAATGGTTACCAGATTGAAGTAGATCTCTAAAGAAGCTTTAGTTATAAAACATAAATTAGGAGGAACATATGATAAAATGAAAAAGTTAATTTCCTGGAAGGGGAAAGCTAAGGAAATTCCTATGCATCTGCCAAAAAGAACCACTATTGAGCTAAAATTGGACATAGAAATCTTGGAAAGTTGTAGAAAGGCAGAGAAGAAGATACAAAATGAAGTATGAAAGTCGGTCACAAAGTATGAATATATTTATCAAACCATTTACAAAGCATTTGAGAAATGTCATCTCCTGCCTCCTAATGCCAATGACGAGCTAACACCAAAGGAGCAACGTTTAAGAGAGTTAAGACATATCTTGAAGGAAGACATTACTTATATAAAAAAGTTGTATTCACTCACTACATAAGATCTTCAACAACATATTTGACAAGCTACTATGAATGCCTATTTTTTAGGAGAAGGTCACAAAGTTGCAACAAAGGGGATGATTGATATGGTTAAAGAATTATATGTCCATGAAGTAGCTTTGAAATTATTAGAGCCTCAACAACTAAACATAATATCTTATGAAAGTGATCTTTGGAATGATTACATCCAAACTCAAGAGAACATACAATTTGAGTGATGTAATATTGTAATTTTATTTTATTTGATCTAATTTTAATTGTAGCCACAAAAGGACAAATTGTGGAAAACCAAGGGTTGGGGGGAATATGAAGTGATAAGTCATGTCAAGACAAATTTGGTAAACATAAATAGGAGAGGATAGATGAGAAAGGGGCTTTTGCTGGTGAATTTTGGATTAGTATCATCTTGTAAGAAAATTAGTTTTCTGCTAATGAGAAAAGACAATTTGCTTGGTGAAGGCATACATGGAGTATTGCTTGGATATATGTGAATGAATGTGCATAATTATTTCTCTCTTTTTTCATCCATATGTTGTAAGATATTTCTTATCCTATTGGATTAATCTAATGGTATGTGAACCATTTTACTGTCATGAATCCGAAATGCATTTTTCTGTGTTTATGAGTAATGAATGAATGAATGCCATACTAAATCTATCTTTTAATGAATATTATACTGTGATTGTGAATACATTTATTTCAATAGTTAACTATTGGAGTTGTAATAAACAGTTACAGTCATTACTCTCATTTTTAAATTTCGCTCCTTGCAAGGATATGACAGGTTAAATAGATTAAAGTTATGGATTTTGGTAGCATAGTCTTGGTTGTGAAAATCCTCACAACAGATCTAAGAGCTGATGTATACCTCACAATGAAAGAATTCAGGAATAAGATTAAGAGTGAATAATGCAGTAAAATGAGCAACATAATAATATAGTAGAACTCGGATAAAAGCAAAATAACTTCACACACACTAATTCATTAATCACAATATGGACAAATAAATAGTACAATGGATGATGATTCGAATGCCAAGGTGGCAATTCGAATTAGCCTTCATGGAGTGATCAAAAGATCACTAGAGTGTCATCAAAGCACAACTAGAAGTCATCATCATCATCAGTGGAGTCATCAATGCACAAGTAACTGTCAACCATCAGTCAAACTAAGTCTAACTGAGTGTGGTAGGTGTAACTGACACTAACTGAATGAAGGAGGCTCAGTGGAGGGCGCATGAGGAGCTAATTGAAGTCATAATGAGAAGTCTAGTCTCACTCGAGGTCCATAGGAGTGATACAATCAGTTGAGAGTTAGTCTATCCTTAAATCAAGGAGAGAACTAAAGATAACTCAACTAACTGAAGTGCAACTGAGTGGTAGGCGAGGGAGGACGAGTGGTTTCCTAAAATCAAAGAAGAAGGGCGCACTAAGCTCTAGGAGGGCTAAGACTAATCAGTAAGAAGCTCCTGGGGGCTAGCTAACTGAGGGTTAGGTGTGGGACTGATGATTGGGATGCATGCAATTGCATGCAAGACTGAAAATGCAAATAATGAAAATGTTGGTAGGATAGGATGGAGTATAGGAATATCCTAACACCCCCCCTTAATCCATCCTGGGCCCTGGTAACTAAGACCAAAGGTCACCTAATACAATGAATAATAACAGTCAATAAACCGAGGAAATGGGGAAAACCTCATGGGAAAAATGTCGCCCCTCAAAACAGACTGTAAGGAACACACAAAAATAAATGCTCCAAACTCAAGCAGGTGTGATGCTTGGTCATATGTCTGGAGGTATCTTCTTCTTGGGAAGAAGTGGATCATGCTCAAAAGGCATGTGCTTGTATTTGCTCTTCAGATCGAATGTGATGAGAACAAATCCAAAAGTATGAGGATGATCCTTGAACCTGTGATTTGAATCAGTTGAGGTAGGATCAAATCTATGAATGTGCAGATAGTCTTTTGTCTTCTCCTTCGAACCATCATGGGTGAGAGATTATGCCCAAAAGAACCATCAAATAACAATGATTTCTTGGAATCCAAATCAGCTCCAAGACTTGATAAATGGTTTCTTGAGATCTCCTTTGAACCAGCAGGGGTGAGATTAAAACCATCATATGCATGAGAAATTATCCCAAGTAGTGATTGCTTGGATTTTAAATCAGCTCCAAGACTTGAAACATGGTTTCTTGATATCTCCTTTGAACAATTAGAGGTGAGATCAAAACTAGTAAATGCATGAGAAATTATCCCAAGCGAATGGCAATGGCCATCATCTTCAATAACCTTCTGAGAGCATGAAATAATGATCAAGGAGAGCGAATGCATTAGCTCCAATGGCTGATTTTACCTCCGAAACATTCAATAGATCATGATGCAAACCAACAAACTCTGGTGCAAGAGAGGATTTAGGACCTTCTGCAATTTCTAGAGTGTGAGCTAGCACATAATTCGAAATAGAAGAAATTTGGAGCATGAGTGTAGAATCTGCAAGTTCTTCTTCTTTGTGGCTAACTTCAATATGAGATATGTTTGATACTGATTCATGATCAATTAAATCATCAAGGAGGGAGAATGCATCACTTTGCTTGCTCTCGAAATGGTTTGGACCAATCCCTTCATTCTGTCTGCCAAATATTTCATCCAGGTGGGCCCATAGCTCTTTTGGAGATTCAACAGAAAAGAAGTGATGTACCATGCATTGAGACATAGCAAGCATCATGTCTCCACAGACACTGTCACCTTTATTTAACTAGCCAGTCTCTTCTTTAGAGGATTCGAACTCTCTTTCAAAACAATAATCAAAGAGATCATGGCTCTTCAAATATGCCATCATTTTTGGTTTCCATTCAAAATAGTTGAATGGAGAAAGAGGAGGGATTTCTTCTAAATTCATGGAAGCTGTAGAAGACCTGAAAAAACAATAGAAAAGTATGCAACTGTTATTGCTGCAAAAAATGCAGAAACTGCTGCAACTGCTGCACTCGAAATCTTGATAATAACCTGCAAAAAACTCTCAGGAATGGAGATAAACAATACTCTCAACATGCTTTGATACCATGTGAAAATCCTCATAGCAGATCTAAGAGTTGATGTATACCTCACAATGAAAGAATTTAGGAATAATATTAAGAGTGAATAATGCAGTAAAATGAGCAACAGAATAATACAATAGAACTCAGATAGAAGCAAAATAACTTCACACACACTAATTCATTAATCACAATATGGACAAATAAATAATACAATGCATGAGGATTCGAATGCCAAGGTGGCAATTCGAATTAGCCTTCATGGAGTGATCAAAAGATCACTAGAGTGTCATCAAAGCACAACTAGAAGTCATCATCATCATCAGTGGAGTCATCAATGCACAAGTAACTGTCAACCATCAGTCAAACTGAGTCTAACTGAGTGTGGTAGGTGTAACTAAGTGTAACTGACACTAACTGAATGAAGGAGGCTCAGTGGAGGGCACATGAGGAGCTAACTGAAGTCAGAATGAGAAGTCTAGTCTCACTCGAGGTCCATCAGAGTGATACAGTCAGTTGAGAGTCAGTTTATCCTTAAATCAAGGAGAGAACTAAAGATAACTCAACTAACTGAAGTGCAACTGAGTGGTAGGTGAGGGAGGACGAGTGGTTTCCTAAAATCAAGGAAGAATGGCGCACTAAACTCTAGGAGGGCTAAGACTGATCAGTAATAAGCTCCTAGGGGCTAGCTAACTGAGGGCTAGGTGTGGGACTAATGACCGGGATGCATGCAATTGCATGCAGAAATGCATGCAAGACTGAAAATGCAAATAATGAAAATGCTAGTAGGACTAGGATGGAGTATAGGAATATCCTAACATTGGTTGGTTGGTAAACAGGGGTGATAAGACGAGAGGTAAGAACATGCGCATCACCTTGTGAGGCCTTTGTTTTCCAGTCAGACAATTTTAGGTAGGATTATGCCTAGTTAGAATTAGGACATTGAATTTTCATTGCCTAATAAAAAAATTAAAATGGTGGATCGGGATGTAACCGATAAAATCACCTCAAGGCATATCTTACGGTAGTCGGACCACAAATCGGACGAATTCCCCATTCCAAACAATGAATAGTCTAGTTGGGACTTTTCATTAGGGAGAATCCCTACTGTCGACACAAGGATTTTTCCAGGCATCAACACATGCCTTCATTGCTCATTTGAACACTAATGAAATTATCCTCTTTTATGTATATGGTGGCAATGAAGAACTAAATCAAGAAGCTAATGAAGAAGAATCATAGCTCTCAAATGATCCTCATATTTAGACAAGTACCAGATAAATACTTGGATAGTTACTGACTTTAGAGGATTACATCACACTCTTTCCTAAGGCATAACAAAAGAAAAAAGGGATTATAAAATTGAAATGGAAGAAGAACTTGCAGTCGAGAAGAGGCAAGTAATTATTGTTGCAACATAAAAACAAAAGGAGAGGCTTCAAAGAAAAAGGGAAAGGAAACAAAAATACCACCAAAAACAATTGGCAAGGCACAAAAAAGAACAATGAAAGGTGCTGCATAAACTTCAACAACATTTAGAAATGAAGGATGAACTTGACAAGACTTGAAATGAGTTTGAAAATGGGAAATTGTTCACCAATTCACTCGATCAAATTGCATAGAATACACTATTGTCCCAAGAATTGATAAACATTCAAATCCCCCACTATGGTGTTGTTGCAACACCTTCCCCTCACTCTTCCTTCCAAATCAGGGGTGATGTAATGCCTTGGTCTCAATTCTGGGAATGATATGCAATTCATATTAGATATGTTTTAGATGCTTTGCATAGACATCCTATTTTACTATGCTTTATAATACCATGAAGTATAGTTATCATGGTAGTTGTAAATCATTATATGCATGGATATTTTGCAGTTAATAAAAGAACCAAGATTGACTGAGCCCAAGTTCCTAAAGGGGCTATAATACCATATTAGGGGAAAGGTAAGGTGGTCTAAGGGATTGCTAATATGACTTATCCACCTTACCATTACCCTATCCCTTCACTCTGGAAATAATATTTAATGTTGAACCTAACCTATAGTTTAAATTGATATAAAGAACATGGATTTAATCATTTCCTAAATCTAGGCAACCAACTCCTACATCTTAGGATTTTGTATCCCCTACATTATTGGAAATAAGAAGAGTTGGATTAGGAATCTCCTTGCCATTCTCCATGCATGAAAAGAAGAAAAAAATGAATTTTGGAGGGGATAATTTTTATAGAGGTGTAAAGGCGAGAAAATGATAGTTTTTAACCTTGAAAGAAGAGTCTATCTTACTAAGGAACAAAACAACCAAGAAAGGAAGCCATTAGAAATTTGGAAGGAGTCAAGAACCATGAAGAGGTTTGTTGGTATTGAATGGACAATGGTATGAACCTTTCTTTGTCGCACTGAAGAGCAATGAAGGGATAAAATTTTTAGGGGATGCTAAGCAAAGAAAGAAGAATTTTCCTTATGTTGTGTGGGTAGGTATTGTGGGTAATAAACAACTAGTCCAACTTAAAAATTCAGCAGTAGTATACTTATTAAATCATTTCCTTGCTTTCAAGTTGAAGAATTTGTCTTGAAATTTCTACATATTTCCTTCTTCTCCATGGTGGTATCATAGCCTAGCTATGGGGTGGCATCTACACCAAATTGCCTAAGGTTGGGTGGAAATCATTCCATCTTAGTCAATTGTTGGTATCCAACGTGAAGAAAAAATCATTGCCTCCTCTTACTATGAGTTTTGTAGTTATTCTATGTTGATGTATTTGTAACTTCGGAATGTATCCACTTGTATATTTTATATTGTATTTGTATTTTATTGTTGCACCTCCGACAGAGATGTTTATTCCTCTGGTCGGAGAAGTCATTATTGTACTTGGGTCATTGAGGTCCATCCTCCCATGTATGATGGGGCATTAGACCGCAGAGTTGTGTCTTTCATGGGTTATTAGACTCCCCTAGTGGGGTCGGCCCAGTGACAAGTGGTAATGGGTTATTAGACTCTCCTAAGGAAGGTCGGCCAAGTTAGAGTAAAATGCAAGTAAAGGTAAAGTATAAATAGAGAGGAGCACCTCTCTATTTATCCATTCACACACTCACTCACTTCGCATTAGTGAGAGAGAGGAGGAGTCCGCAAAGTGGAGGAGGAGAAGCTTCTAGGAGACTATCTCTTATTTTGGGGTTTTGTATTGGTGCTCATTCTATCTCTGAGGAAGTTGCGGGGTTTTCTCCTTTATGGTTTCCCCGGTGAAATGCTTTGTGTCTCTTGTGTCTTATCTCTTATGTTTGATATGCTGTACATGTTTTTCTCTTAGTTAAGATACTAGATCATATTGAATTAAATGATGAAAATCTAACATGGTATCAGAGCTAGCCTGAAGGAAGGCATTGTATGGCATTTATGACACTTGTGCGACAAATTGGAAGCTAGGGCTTGGTATAGTAAAAACTGGTCATCGTGGCACTTTCGCTATAAATCCATTTTGAAGAAGGTTCAGGATCTGAAATTTTTACAGGCCGAATATTAAACACGGATGTACACTGTGTAAACATTTTAGCCTCAGATTCATTGTACTTTGTGAGCTATGATCCGTACAAGTTAGGGTTTTTGCCTCTTCCATAATGCATGCCTAAACAGGTGACCTAGGAACATAGGTCATCTCTTAGGATAGGAAGCTCCAAATGGAATTCCGTAAAAACTGACAGTTAGGGCACGGACTGTAGTTTCGCAGGTCCGATTTTTAGAGGCCGAAGTTGAAACAATGACACGTGGTACTCTGTACAAGTTCGCTATGTTGTTTCATCCCATAAACAAGTCATGTTGCGACACTTAGCATATCTCTTTGATGGAGAATCCATTGAAGCTCAGATCTATGGGGTTGGAAAGATGACAGGTCAGTCTACCACAGGCTGAAGTTTCAGACCCTGAGGATCTGAAATTTCAGAGTTGCACCAGAAACAATATGGCATATATTTATGTCAAAACAGAATTGGATTCTAAGCATTTTCATTTTTGGCTTGTCACTGTTGCAGGAAATTAGGGCTTTTGACAGAAGTGAAATTTTGGAGTGCTCTCAACACAGGATTGCTCTCCTCAGAAAAAATCGAAATTTAGAGACCAATATCGAAGTTTTTGGTTGGGTAGAACCCCAGGATCTATCAAAACCTAGTTTGGTTTTTGGACCAGAAAAACCAAAAAACCAGAAAACCAGATTTTGACAGAAGTTGCAGATCCAAAATTCGTTGGTCATTTTTGGAGGGTCAATTTTTGGAATTTTCAAAATATGAGCACACCAGCTTGCTCACCTCAGTCAATTGCATCTCCCTGTCTAGACAGAAGTTTGAAATTCCAAGTTTGGATTTTTAGGGTTTTGTCTGCCAAACCCTAGCTAGCTCCAGATCCAGTTTCAGCAAATCAAAGTGTATAGGATTGGGTTAATCCTAGAAAAGAATGAATTGGACACCTACATAAGTGAAGAAGTTCCAGTTCCATAGGGAGATGAGGCTAATTCCTTACATAAGAAGCCTACAAGCAATCTCGACAGGTATGACTTGAGGAGATACAGGTATGTTTTGAAATCTGTTCATGATTAAGTTTATGATATGTTTGTCTTCATATTATTGAGGTTAGTACAATCTTGATTAATTTTAGACTTGTCTTATCACCTTAGTAAAAGTATGAATGCATGTGAATGATAGAAGACATTCATTAATTGGGGTTATGACACTTATGATTGTACTAATGCACTGTGGTGTTGTATGAGGATGATGTTGTCCGCTAACATGAAAGGTACATCAAGAAAGACAAATCAAGTTCTAGATCAAGAACATATGACCATGGTGACATGAAGAAAAAGACTCATCCATAGCCATTGATCACATAGAAGCTCTACTTATGAGGTATGTATAATTTGGTTCTACAATGCTTAACTTATGAGATATGCAGGTTACTAGCACAAGGTCTCTAAATCATTGAAGAGAACAAAGAAGACATTGTTTGGGTATGTTAGACATAACTAGCAAACATGATAATCCAGGCATGTTTTTCCTATATCAAGTTAGAATCCTACCTTGTGTTAGGATCTTATATAAGTATACTTTTTGTATGATTGATAATGATTATTCATGAAGTTATAAGTTTGAGTAATCATGGGTTTATGCATATTATGCTTCTTACTTTGATTGATGATATGACAAACTAGAAGAGTCCTATGGTCAAATAAGAATATGCATGAGTAAAAGAATTCCTCCCTGAAACCTTGAAATACTAACGCTTGTGATAAATTACCTGTGTATGAAATGACCATGAGTACCATACATGTTTAAGATTATTTAGAATCATAATGTTTTTGATAGTATTGAGATTATACTAATGGATGTATGATTATGTATGAGATATTGAGGATGACACAATGATGACACTAGTGCACACTTAAGCATGCATAGTGGTCCAAGATGGATATAAGTTCAAGGACAGATAATCCAGGAAGCAAAGATCAAGAGGGAGCACACTCCAGTAGTTCCTGCAAGGAAGCAAAGATTGAGAGGGAGTCCACCCAACAACCAAACGAAGATAAGTATTTGAATTTTCATTTCTTGTATATATGATTACTTAAATGATGTTGTCCAGTCATGTACATACTTATGTTCCTATATTTAGGATGTATATTATGCATATTAGAAAACTTGCATTAATGAACAAGATACTACTAATATACAAGTAATGGGTAAGTGGCCTATGGTAATGTACAACATTCCATTGATACTTATCTAGAATGAAACCTCTTTGCTGACATGTTGGGAGTTGCGCACACTCTTAACAATGTTCTGGTCTCTAGAGATGGAAGGCATCTAGGAAGTTACGGGATATGGATAAATGTTGTATTGAAGTAGTGGCTAATATAATTGCATGACTATATGACATATGTCCTTATGTGTAAGATTTTGTTCTGAAAAATATGAGATGTTTCTAATCATGCAATTGAATTTGACTTGTAGGAAAGATCGTGTACAATCACCTACAAAAGAAGGACAACGACATTTGTTCCAGCAACAAAGTTCAAGAAAACTACCTATTGAAGAATATGAAGTTCCCAAGATTGGGGATGCAGTAATGGAAGGATGCCATGATCGAGGAGTACCAATCGATCATGAAGAATGATGTTTGGGATGTGGTCCCGAGACCAGAAGGGATGTCTGTTGTGACTTCCAAGTGGATCTACAAGATCAAGCGTGCTGCAGATAGGAAGAGCACTTCGGGGTGTTGCTTCAGTATAGGATCAGGGGTGATCTCTTGGTTTAGCAGGAAGCAGTCCTACGTAGCACTGAGTACATCCGAAGTAGAGTATGTCGTAGCTTGTTTGGCCAGTGGTGAGGCAATATGGCTTAGGAAGCTACTGTCTGATTTATTTGATCTCCAGTTGGATGCTACTTGTATCTTCTGTGACAACCAGAGTTGTGTGAAGCTGTCAGAGAACCCAATGTTCCATAACAAGTCGAAGCATATTGAGATCAAGTATCACTATATCAGGGATATGGTGCAGAGAGGATCAGTGAATCTCCTGTATGTTGCGACGGACGAGCAAATATCAGATGTGTTGACCAAGCCACTAGCTAGGGTGAAGTTCGAGTACTTCTGAGAAAGGATTGGTGTTCTTCAGATCGAAGATACTTCCAAGAGGAAGTGATGGGACATAGATGCAAGAGCCTTTCCAAGCATGGTGGCAGGCGGGTCCTCCCATGGTTGTGGATGTAAGTGCTGTGTGATGAGCATTCAGGTGATGCTCCGTATGATGGTGCTCCATATGATGATGATCCGTATGATCATGTGCATTCGGGTGATGCACCGTGTATGATGATGAGCATTCGGGTGATTATCTGGGGTCGTGGCCATGGATATCTTGTCAGGTTGTGCGATAGCATATAATAGTGCCCTGGAAGATTTGCAGATACTCTTTCGAGGTTTTTCCTATGGCATATAATAGCTCCCTGGGAGATTTGGCAGATGCTCTTTTGTAGTTTTGCTTGGAGGGACATATAATAGATCCCTGGGAGATCTTACATGTTGTGTAGTGTCATGTAATCAGTCCTTGAAGATCCTATAGGTTGAGAAGGAAGCTCATAATCAGTCCTGGGATGCTCTTTCGAGGTTTTTCCTGGTAGCATATAATCAGTCCCGGGAGATCCTATAGGTTGAGCAGGAAGCTCGTAATCAGTCCTGGGATGCTCTTTCGAGGTTTTGCTTGCTCGCACGTAATCAGTCCTGGGATGCTCTTTCGAGGTTTTGCTTGCTCGCACGTAATCAGTCCTGGGATGCTCTTTCGAGATTTTTTTCGTGGCATATAATAGCGCCCTGAGAGATCTTGCAGGTTGTGCTTAGCACGTAATCAGTCTTGGGATGCTCTTTTGAGGTTTTTCCTGCTTACATATAATAGCGCTCTGGGAGATCTTGTAGGTTGTGGTTTGCACGTAATCAGTCCTGGGATGCTCTTTCGAGGTTTTGCAAGATGCACATAATTAGCCTTGATGTGGGGCTTAGCCCAAGTAAGGCATTTTTGGAAAAAGAGTTTTCGAACTGTGAAGTTGAGCGCAGTTCAGCTGGAGAATTTTTGGCGAAGACAGTTTTGGGAGCTGCGAAGTTGAGCGCAGCGCAGCATCGGTAGGGTAAGGAAGCTAGCGCTGCGAAGATCTTGATCCGTGGGGATCTGGAAAGGAAGAATGTTGGAAGGAAAACGGTACATATTCTGGCAAGACCATTGGTGGTCTATTTTTGGTTAAGATACTCCATGATTACCAAGCAAATGGGTAAGGAGTATCGTGGAAGGAAAGGGACCGGTCACACGAGCAAGGGAAGCATGACTTGAACCAGTCACACAAGGCCGTTAGAGAAGGAACGACTGGGTGAAAGCGATAGTCGGCATGCGGTCGACAGGGCAGGTTGAAAGCGACATGACCACGTGCAGAGGATGGCCACATTGGAGAAGTCGTTATCAGAGCCTAACGGTCCGGTTAAGGTAAAATCGCGACAGTTTTGGGAAACCTTAGGGTTTTTGCCTATGCATTGTAAAGACATGACCTACGGGCATGATCTATAAAAATGCACATTTTGTAAGGGAAAGGGTTAATCTCGAATCTTCATTGTATAATCTTGAGAAATACTTGTTTGTTTCACCAAATGCTATTGTAAAGGCTCTGCAAGCTGTGTGCATAGAGGCCTATCGAGAGAGAAGAGAGTCTGCAGCTGAGTGCACAGACTGGAACTGTTGTACCCTTCCCAAGATAATATAACAACAGTTCTTGTGGACATAGCTCCCATCCTGGGGGTGAACCACGTTAAATTCTGTGTTGTGTGACTGTTTATGTGCTTGAATCTGTATATTTGCTTACAATCAATGCTTAAGATCTCATTTGTCAGTCTATATGTTCTTATATATGTTCTTACTTTTATATGTATTTTCCATAAGAGTGAAGATGGGAATAATATGTTGAGTATCGCATATGTGGATGAATGTTAGATGCATAAATCTTTCTAAGGCATAATGAATGCATAAGTAGATTGGAATAATACTTAAGTAAGTGGAGTTTGCGCCGTGCGATTCACTTGAAGTGCAGCACTGTAAGTGCGTAGTACGTTGTGTTCCATCATATTGCATAAGTCATAAGATTAATAACCTAAGGCAATTGATGAATGGATAGGAAATAAGTAAGGTCATTGAAATTGGTTAAGTCTGAACATGAAGCGTAGTATCAGTTGCGCTGTCCTGTCGTCGAAAGACCATCCGACATTGCGTAGTCCTCGGATGCGGGATAGTCTAAGTGTTGACCGCGAAGGCTTTAAGCTTCACGCAACCCTCAGTTCGCAATGCGAGTCCTGCAGTGCGTGGTTTGCCAGATCTGTTCAAACACTCATCACCTAGCTGTGGAAACCTGATTCTGCAACTCCCCCATAACTTCGCCTTGGGTGAGACTTCAGTCT
This sequence comes from Larix kaempferi, assembly GCA_027924585.1. NCBI lineage: Eukaryota > Viridiplantae > Streptophyta > Pinopsida > Pinales > Pinaceae > Larix > Larix kaempferi. Next base: position 4,524,409 of record BSBM01000410.1, read on the forward strand.
GTTCGCAGATTGTTGCTGAAAGGGTCGGTGAAAAGGGGTTTTGTTGGTTCGTTGAACCGCGAAGAACCTGGGTCTTTATAGAAAACCTCAAGACAGTTATGTAAGCCAACAAATGGTTCCATTGCCGCGCTTGAAATAGTGATGTGCTCGAAAGAAAAGGTTCTGTTGATTGCATAAAATTGGCACCCAGACAGGAAAGAGATTTGGGCCTGGTGTGATAAGACAGAAAGAGACTTCGCAAGGAAGGAAAATAGACATCCGCATCTCTCTGACGTAGCTTGGTTGAACAAATACATGTGGAAAGATATTCACAAAATTTTCTGGGCATCCTTTGGAAACGAGTTACACGAGTGGTTATCGAGGCTCGCAGAGCGAAAGAACTGTTTCCAACCAAAAGTACCGACCGAGTAGACTCCAGAGCTCATCGTGAGGCTCAAAGCAATAGATAGTCCACTGTCGCAAGCAGTCGACTTTTGGGTTGACAACATACTAGAAGGCTTCATGACAGAGTTCGTTGTGGACACGTTGAAGTCCTACAGCACAACATAAGTAGAGTTTTTCAAATGTTTCAGAGGTAAGTACCTTAACAATTTGAGTTTATATATTAAAATGCTTTTAGCTGAGAAAGGCATTTTAAGAATGCAGTAAAGTTTACAGAAATTTTTGAGTCTGTAATGGTCAATAGCATCTATAGTGATTCTGATGAAGAGACACATAATTTGAGAAGTGGAAAAAGATATAAGTATACTACTAAGAAGACTTCCAGTGAACATGGACTCCGCTTAGACATTGATTTACAAACCGTTCCTGATATCCAGATCGCACCTCTATCAGCCACCTATCATCCCATTACTCCGCAGAATCCGCGGGTTGCAAGTACCGCACCTCCTATTTCTCAGAATCCGTCAGTTCAAAACCCTCCAGTTGTTAATATTCCTGATCCTCATAGCGTCAATACCAGTAACACTGCGGGATTGAGTACTCAGATCATCCCGACTCAGACCATTCCGACCCAGAATATTCCAATTCATAACATTTCGTGCAGTAACATCCCTAACACCACTCAGAACACTGCACAGAACCTTGTACCACCTAGGAGAAGGATGATCGACGATATTAAGCTGCTGTTATTTAAAGTAACGGGTCTAGAGGACCCTGAGCAACATTGGTTTCTATGTGAAGCCGTATGGAGTGTCAAGTAGGTTCAAGATGATACTGTGAAGCGAGCGCAGCTCGTCACTACGTTTAGATATAGAGCCTTGAATTGGTTCATGAAGTATTCTCAGGGACACAATAGAACCTTAGTAGAGATTAAGGCTGCACTATTGAGTGAGTTCAAGAAACCAAAGTCAGAATCCCAATGTATAACAGAACTGAAGGAAATTATGCAAAAACCTAATGAAATAGTCTGGGAATTTGACCAGAAGTTTAAGACACTATTGGACCAAGTAAGTTTCGTCATAGCTCCGCAACAACACCAAGAATGGCTTATAGCCACGTTGTTGCTCCATATCAGACAACCGTTGATGCAGCAGAAGGTGGCTTCGCAGGTAGAAGCCTTGGAGATAGCGATGAAGTTAGAAGCTTCACCTATTGGAGAGACTAGAACTGGAATGTCCCAGATCCAGACCCATCTAGCTACCTTGACATTACAGTTGTAGGACATGAAGAAGGGGAAAGAACAAAGACAAGAAGTCTGGTGTACAAGACGCAAGGGAGAAGGGCACACCAAAGAGCATTGTCCCTTGTTTCAAGATTACCTTAACAGTGGAGCACCAAACCTACTCAATCAGAACCAAGCACCTTGGTGTGAGATCTGTAGAACTAGAGGACACCGACCATAAGATTGCTACTTAATTCAGAAGTATGTGCACACCCCTAAGAATTTATATTGCAACTTCTGTAAGTCAGTTGGACATGATGAATCCAACTGTAGAGCATATCAACTCATGATGGAAAGAAAGCGAGATCTAAAGCATATGCAGGGTGGTGGAGTATACAGAGTCCAGGAAGAAACTCCGTAGAAACAAGAGAATGCATAGTATGATCAAGGCGCATACAGAGGCCATGGAGGATTCCGCGGAAGAGGTAGAAATACTGGCCTGGTACAAGGAAGAGGGAGAGGCCAGATGATCTGTTACAACTGTGGCCAGCCAGGTCACTTATCTAGAGATTGTACCAATCCATGTACTACCTGTAACTATTGTAAATCTTTTGATCATGTTATTGAAGACTACCCAGTGTTAGCAGCAGAAATGCAGAAGAAAAAGCAAGATGCACCGAACCCGAACATTCAGTTAATCGCAGCAGAGAGAAGGGCTACGGATCCAAGTATTAATGTGGTGACACGAAGTGGCGTTACAATAGGAAGGGATAGGAAAGCAGAAGCTTCGACTTCTGGAGACTTTGAAACTAAGCATACCCCAGTTGAAACAATATGGATTAGAAAAGCTAGCTGGAAGACACCTGCTTTCAACCTGGAGAAAAACAAAGAAGTTTGAAGAAGTGCGGGACATCTTCAAAGAGCAAGCACCTATGTCACCAAGAATCTCGTTGCGAAGTGAAATACCACATATGGAGAATATGCCAGCTGCGTATAAAAAAATGTGCCACGCAACAGAGTCAGGCACCTCTGTTGCGCAGTTCCTACGAAGCTGCATGAAATTATTGAAGAGCGTAGATGTTGTAGTGGAATTACAAAAATTGCTAAACCAGTATGAGCCACACTGTGAGAAGGATACTGCCGAGAGCACAGTTCATCACATCAAAAGATATAAAAGAACATGCAGAGAGATGAGGCTCACTGCGCAGATAGGAGATTATGAGATGGATGAAATCATCCTTAACTTAGGATCCGAGGTAAATGTCTTGACTAAGTAGACATGGCAGCAGATGGGGAGACCAAAGCTATTATGGTCACCCATACAGTTGAGGTTAGAAAATCAGATGAAAGTCATACCTTTTGGGAGACTAGCCAATATTGTTGTTGACATCGATGGAGTGTGAAGTCATGCAGACTTCGAGGTTATCGAAATTGTGGATGATAGGCAACCTTATCCAGCACTGTTGGGTATAGATTGGGCTATGGATAACCTTGCCATCATAAATTTGAAAACAAAGAAGATGATCTCTGAAGGGCAGGACATAAGGGTCATCCCACCATTGGACCCTTCACAAGGAGAAAGATACAGTGAGCCAATTCAGGAAGAATCCAGAGCACAGGATCTTGATCTCATTTACAATATGACTGTGAACCAGGATGACTACGTTAATCCTACTGCCGATGGAGCACTTAGTTGGCGATGCAATAATTCTTGCATCTCAGACTTTGACGCAGGACTGGAGAACTGGCAAATCCATATGCATGAAGTATCTTCTAGAAGATGTTCGCAGATCACAAAGTCATTGTGCTGGATTGGAAGAGAGGTAAGTCCAATCCCTACCTATGATGGTTCATCTAATGTTTATTCATTTATCTAAGAATATACTGTATCCGTTGCAGACGAAAACCGCATACCAGCATTAGACATGGCACTACGCGAGACACCTGCTAGATGGTGGGCTGTGCATAAGCAGACTTTGACCACGTGGGATCAGTGCAGGCATATGATGCAAATTAGATTCATGGAAACCACTGCGCTGACCATGGTAAAGTACAATCGACAGACAAGTCCAAGGGATCACATAGAGATCTGTTCGGAAGCATGGATAAAGAGACCACAAATAGAATGGGTTCATTTGTTTGTGCACACATTAGACCAGATTCCAAAGAATTGGTATCTAGACACGGAAGTGCGTAGAGGAACCACAGATTGGGCGATGTTGGCTGCGAACTTCCAGAAAAATTTCATCTTTGAAGACGAAAGTCCAAGTATAAATGAAGCTCTGCAAATTATCAAAGAAATCATATTCAAGGCAAAATGCCCAAGTATAAACGAGGATTGGAGGAACTCAAAGAGAAAATGTTTGAAGATATCAAGGTACCTATGAACCTACATCCAGAATGGGGGAGGCAGATAGAACATGCTCTTGAATGCTATAACCTCATTGAAAATGGTGAAGAAGAAGAAGAAGAAAGCGATGAAGAGGATCTGCGCAACGTCAATATACCTGAGTCAGAAGGTGCGCGCAATGTAGAGGGACCTCCATTGGAAATTCCAGACATGAGTGGATCCGTGAAGACGAGAAAAGTGAACATTGGCACAAGTGAAGAGCTGAAGTTCGCATCAATTGGAGACTACTGGGATGATTAGACGGTCATGGAGATCGCAGACCTGCTACATGAATATTAGGATTTATTTTCGACAAAGTTTATCGAAATGAAGGATATTTTGGGTGACTTGGGGGTTATGAAGAAACCTTTCAAGCCAGGTGCAAAACCTGTTAAGCAAAGGCCCTATAGACTGAATCCTAGATATAAAGAGAGAGTCAAGGAAGAACTTGATAAAATGCTCGATACGGGGATCATTGAGCCGGTTGAAGAATCAGAGTGGATAAGCTTGATGGTTATCCAAGACAAGAAGACTAAGGGTGAGATCAGGATCTGCATAGATCTCAGGAAGCTAAATGACGCGTCGCTGCATGAACCATTTGTTGATGTATTTGTAACTTCGGATGATATTCACTTGTATATTGTATTTGTACTTTATTGTATCCCCAACGGAGATGTATTATTCCTTCGATTGGAAGTGTCTTCAGTTGTACTTGCAAGTGTCACAAGTTATATTGTAAGTGTTGTAACTTATACTTGATGGGTTATTAGACCACCTTGATGGGGTTGGCCCTGTATGAGTCATGTGGGTTAAAGGGTTATTAGACTACCCTAGTGGGGTCGGCCTTGTCAACATTATGTTAAGTGGTTAAGTTGGGTCCGACCTAGTTAGAGTTAAAAGACAAGTGAAGTAGTGTATAAATAGAGAGTGTGTCTCTCTCATTTTACACATTCTCTCATTCACTCACTTCGCATTAGTGAGAGAGAGGAGGAGTGTGCACTAGTGGAGGAGGAGTAGCTGCTGCAGTCATCTATCTCTTGGGTTTGATCGTTGTGATCTTTGTATTGGTGCTTATTCTATCTTTGAGGAAGTTGCGAGGTTTTTCACCTTCTTGGTTTTCCTCGGTGAAATGTTTTGTGTCTCTTGTCTCTTGTCTCTTATGCTTGATATGCTGTACATGCTGTTCTTTCAGTTAAGATCCTAGACCTATTGAATTAAATGATGAAAATATAACATGGTATCAGAGCTATCCTGAAGGAAGGCATGGTATGGCATTTATGACACTTGTTGCACTTGCAACAAATTGGAAGCTAGGGGTTGGTATAGTAAAAACCAGTCATCGTGGAACTTTCGCTATAAATCCATTTTGGTGAAGGTTCAGGATCTGAAACTTCTACAGGTTGAATATAAAATGTCCATGTACCTTGTTGCCAAAGGACAACCTCTGATTCGTTGTACTTTGTGATATATGATCCGTACAAGTTAGGGTTTCTTCCTCTTCCAGAATGCAGTCTTAAATAGGTGACCTAGGAAAAAAGGTCATATCTCGGGATAGGGAGCTCCAAATGGAATTCCATTAAAAGTGACAGTTAGGGCACGAACTTTAGTTTCACATTTCCAGGTTTTAGAGGCCAAAGTTGAAACAGTGACACGTGGCACGCCGTACAAGTTCGATATATTGTTTAATCCCATAAACAGGTCACATTGTGACATTTGGCATATCTCTCTCTCAGAGAATCCATTTGAGGTCAGACATGTGGGGTTGGAAAGATGGTAGGTCAGGCTACCATAGGCTGAAGTTTCAGACCCTTTGGATCCAAAATTTCAGATATGCACCAGAAACAATAAGGAACATATTTCTGTGAAATAGAATTGGATTCTGAGCATTCTCATTTTTGGCTTGTCACTACTGCGGGAAATTAGGGCTTTTGACAGAAGTGGAATTTTGGAGTGATATTAGCATAGGATTACTCTCCTAAGCAAAATCGAAATTTAGAGACCAAGTTCAAAGTTTTTTAGAACCCCGGGCATCATCAAACCCTAGTTCGGGATTTTGATCGATAAGGTGGAAAATTAGGGTTTCTACAAAAGTTGAAATTTTTGGAATCTGTGACCACGGCTGGATGCTCCTCAGAAAAATCAAAGTTTAGAGCACAAGATTGAATCTTTTGGCTGGGCAGAACCAGGGCATTATCAAACCCTCGTTTGGGATTTTGACTAGAAGATCCAAAAGTTTCAAAGGCAATTTTGAGGGGTCAAATTTTGAAGATTTCAAAATTGAAGTATACTAGCTTGATCAGCTCAACAAGGCACATCTTTTCTTCCAATCAGAAGTTTGAAATTCAAAGTTTGAATTTTTAGTGTTTCTTTGACAAACCCTAATCCAGCTCCAGATCCAGTTTCATCAAATCAAAGTGGATTGGGTTAATCCTAGAAGAGAATGAATTGGACACCTGCATAAGTGAAGAAGTTCCAGTTCTAGAGGGAGATGAGGCTAAGTCCTTACATAAGAAGGCTACAAGAAATCCCGACAGGTATGACTTGAAGAGATAAAGGTATGTTTTGAAATCTGTTCATGATTAAGTTTATGATATGTTTGTCTTCATATTATTGAGGTTAGTACAATCTTGATTAATTTTTAGACTTGTCTTATCACCCTAGTAAAAGTATGAATGCATTCCTTGATTAGGGGTATGACACTTATGTTGTACTAATACACTGTGTTGTTGTATGAGGATGATGTTGTCCATTAACATGAAGGGTACATCAAGAAATACAAATCAAGTTCTAGATCAAGAACATATGACCATGGTGACATCAAGACAAAGACTCATCCATAGTCATATATCACATAGAAGCTCCACTTACGAGGTATGTATAACTTGGTTCTACAATTATTAACTTATGAGATATGCAGGTTGCTAACACAAGGTCTCTAAGAGAACAAAGAAGACATTGTTTGGGTATGTTAGACAAGCATGATAATCCAAGTATGTTTTCCTATATCAAGTTAGAATCCTACTTTGTGTTAGGATCTCATATAAGTATACTTTTGTGTGATTAATAATGATCATTCATGAAGTTATAGGTTTGAGTAATCATGGGTTTATGCATATTATACTTCTTACTTTGATTGATGATATGGCAAACCAGAAGAGTCCTATGGTCAAATAAGAATATGCATGAGTAAAAGAAGTACTCCCTGAAACCCTGAATACTAATGCCTGTCATAAATTACCTGTGTATGAAATGATCATGACCATACATGTTTAATATTATTTAGAATCATAATGTTTTGATAGTATTGAGATTATACTAATGGATGTATGATTATGTATGAGATCTTGAGGATGACACAATGATGACACTAGTGCACACTTAAGCATGCATAGTGGTCCAGGATGGATATAAGTTCAAGGACAGATAATCAAGGAAGCAAAGATCAAGGGGGAGCACACTCCAGTAGTTCCCGCAAGGAAGCAAAGATCAAGAGGGAGCATAGTCCAGTAGTTCCTGCAAGGAAGCAAAGATTGAGAGGGAGTCCACCCAACAACCAAACAAAGATAAGTATTTGAATTGTCATTTATTATATATTTAATGTTTGCCAGTCATGTACATGCTTATGTTCCTAGATTTAGGATGTATATTATGCATATTAGAAAAGTTGCATTAATGAACAAACTACTACTAATATGCAAGTAATGGGTAAGTGGCCTATGGTATTGTACAACATTCCATTGCTACTTATCTAGAATGAAACCTCTTTGCTAACATGTTGGGAGTTGTGCACACTCTTAACAAATGTTCTGGTAGAGATGGAAGACATCTAGAAAGTTATCGTGTGAATATGGGATATGGATAAATGTTGTATTGAAGCATTAGTTAAGATAATTGCATGATAAGTTTCTAATCATGCAATTGAATTTCACTTGTAGGAAAGATCGTGTACAATCACCTACAAAAAAAGGACAACAACATTTGTTCCAGCAACGAAGTTCAAAAAAAAACTATCTATTAAAGATATTGAAGAATCTAAAGTTCCTAGGATCCGGGATGCAGTAATGGAAGGATGCCATGATCAAGGAATACCAGTCGATCATGAAGAATGATGTGGTCCCAAGACCAGAAGGGAAGTGTGTTGTGACTTCCTAGTGGATCTACAAGATCAAGCATGCTCCAGATGGCAGCATAGAGAAATACAAGGCAAGGTTTGTGGATTGTGGCTTCTCCCAGAAAGAGGGGGTAGATTATGAAGAGATTTTTTCCCTTGTAGCCAGATACACTTCCATCAGAACAATACTTGCTCTGGATGCAGTGATGAAGTGGAAGATACACCAGATGGATATGGTGTAGTCGAAGAGGAAGTGCATGTGGAGCAGCCACTCGGTTTTGAGATACATGACAGGGAGTCATATGTGTGCAGATTGAAGAAAGCCTTGTATGGCTTGAAGCAAGCACCTAGGACATGGTACAGCATGATAGACAACTTCCTGTCCAGTTTGGGCTTTACCAAGAGTAAAGCGGATTCCAACCTTTACTACAAGGTTGAGGGAGGCAATCTAGTGATACTCCTACTGTACGTGGATGACCTGTTTGTGACAGGTGAGGATAGGTTGATTGCCGACATGAAGAGGAAGCTTGCTTCCGAGTTCAAGATGAAGGAATTGGGTATGATGCATTACTTTCTAGGTATGGAGGTGTGGCAGAGTACAGATGGAATCTTCCTTGGACAAGGGAAGTACGCAGTAGAGATCCTGAAGCAGTTAGGGATGATGGACTGCAAGGCCATGGCCACACCTATGGCATCGAACCTGAAGCTATTGAATGATGCTTCATTAGAGTCGGTTGATGTCACGGTGTATCGTCAAATTATTGGGTCCTTGATGTACCTGACAAACAAGAGACCAGATATTTGCTTTGCGGTGAACACCTTGAGCTAGTTTCTGACAGATCCTAGACATGTTCACCTGATTGCTGTAAATCATATTCTGAGGTACCTAAAGGGTACGATTGATTATGGGCTCAAGTATGATGTGAATCAAAATTTTAACTTGGAGGGTTATGTCGATTCAGATTGGGAAAGCAGTGATGCAGATAGGAAGAGCACTTCGGGGTGCTACTTCAATATGGGATCAGGTGTGATCTCTTGGTTTAGCAGGAAGCAATCTTGCGTAGCACCGAGTACAGCCGAAGCAGAGTATGTTGCAGCTTCTTCGACTAGTTGTGAGGCAGTATGGCTAAGGAAGCTACCGTCTGATTTATTTGATCTCCAGTTGGATGCTACCTGTATCTATTGTGACAACCAGAGTTGTGTGAAGTTGTCAGAGAACCCGGTGTTCCATGACAGGTCGAAGCACACCGAGATCAAATATCACTATATCAGGGATATGGTGCAGAGAGGAGCAGTGAAGCTTTAGTATGTTGCGACAGATGAGCATATGGCAAATGTGTTGACCAAAACACTAGCCAGAGTGAAGTTTGAGTACTTCAGAGAGAGGCTTGGTGTTCTTCAGATAGAAGATACTTCGAAGAAGAAGTGATGGGACACATTTGCAGGAGCCATTCCAAGCATGGTGGTAGGAGGATCCTTCCCATTGCTGTGGATGTAAGCGTTGTGTGATGAGCATCAGGATGATGCTCCAGTTTCTGCTATGATGATGATCAGGATGATCATGTGATGATGATATGCATCAGGATGATGCTATGTATATGATCAGGGTGATCATATGATGATGATGTGCATCAGGATGATGTACTATATGATGATGATTGGTATGATCATGGGTATCAGGATGATACTCCATGGACAGATTGTACATGTAGAATGTAAAATATCCTGAGAGATCCGATAGTCTGTGCTCGGATGCTCTTTTGAGGTTTTGCTACAGGTAGCATAGAAAAGATCCCAGGAGATCCGATAGTCTGTGCTTGGATTCTCTTTCGAGGTTTTGCTACAAGTAGCATAGAAAAGATCTCGAGAGATCCGATACTCTGTGCTCGGATGCTCTTTTGAGGTTTTGCTACAGGTTGGCCATGGACAGGTTGTGCAGGTAGCATAGAAAAGATCCTGGGAGATCCGATAGTCTATGCTCGGATGCTCTTTCGAGGTTTTGCTACAGGTAGCATAGAAAAGATCCTGGGAGATCCTATAGCCTGTGCTAGGATGCTCTTTCGAGGTTTTGCTACTAGAGGCATGTAATTAGTCTTGGAGATCCGATAGGTTGAGCTATGTGCTTGTAAAAGTCCCGGGATTCTCTTTAGATTTCTTGCAGGTTGCAAGACACTCTTTTAAGGTTTTGCCTAACCACATAGAAAAGATCCTGGGAGATCCTATAGTCTGTGCTAGGATGCTCTTTCGAGGTTTTGTGGTGGTGGTCACATAGAAAAGATCCCGGGAGATCCTATAGTCTGTGCTAGGATGCTCTTTCGAGGTTTTGTGGTGGTGGTCACATAGAAAAGATCCTGGGAGATCCTATAGTCTGTGCTAAGATTCTCTTTCGAGGTTTTCTGACGGTCACATGTAAAAGATCCGAGGAGATCCTATAGTCTATGCTAGGATGCTCTTTCAAGGTTTTGTTGATGCACGTAATCAATCCTGAGGATTCCACAGTATGGCCAAAGATGATGAAGACCTACAGGAGGTTAGGCCTACAACCAGCATGAAAAAGGGATGGCTTTGTAGAACTTCCTATGATGAGAAGAATTATGAGATAGCCCAGTGATCGAGATGTCGATGTATAGCAGCAGTGAAGATGATGCTCCATGATCCAATGACGATGATCCAAATCCAGAATTGAAGACTTGTACCTATATGTGTTGATGACTTGTGTCAAGAGAATACCTTCCTAGTTAAGAGGGAGTGTTGATGTATTTGTAACTTCGGAAGATATTCACTTGTATATTGTATTTGTACTTTATTGTATCCCCAACGAAGATGTATTATTCCTCCGATTGGAAGTGTCGTTAGTTGTACTTGCAAGTGTCACAAGTTATATTGTAAGTGTCGTAACTTATACTTGATGGGTTATTAGACCACCTTGATGGGGTCGGCCCTGTATGAGTCATGTGGGTTAAAGGGTTATTAGACCACCCTAGTGGGGTTGGCCCTGTTAACATTATGTTAAGTGGTTAAGTTGGTGCCAACCTGGTTAGAGTTAAAAGACAAGTGAAGTAGTATATAAATAGAGAGTGTGTCTCTCTCATTTTACACATTCTCTCATTCACTCACTTCGCATTAGTGAGAGAGAGGAGGAGTGCGCGCTAGTGGAGGAGGACTAGCTGTTGTTGTCATCTATCTCTTGGGTTTGATCTTTGTGATCTTTGTATTGGTGCTTATTCTATCTTTGAGGAGTTGCGGGGTTTTTCACCTTCTTGGTTTTCCCCGGTGAAATGTTTTGTGTCTCTTGTCTCTTGTCTCTTATGCTTGATATGCTATACATGTTGTTCTTTCAGTTAAGATCCTAGATCTATTGAATTAAATGATGAAAATATAACACCATTTCCTACTCCTTTTACAGATGAAGTGCTAGACATTGTTGGAGGAAATGAGGCCTATTCATTTACTAATGGATTCTCTGGATATCATCAAATCAAGATTGATCCAGCAGATAGACACAAGACAACTTTTGCTACTGAATGGGGCTCGTTTCAGTACACGGTTATGCCCTTTGGCTTGAAGAATGCACCTTCCATCTTTTCTAGAGTTGTTGTTGTAGCATTTAAAGACTTTATGCACAAATTTTTAGAAGCATATTTTGATGATTGGACCATCTTTGGGTTGCTGAAAAACCACTGTGAAAACTTGAGAATGATGTTAGCTAAGTGCAGGCAACATCAAATTTCATTAAATTTAAAGAAGTGTGTTTTCTGTGTGCCTTATGGTATTCTCTTAGGACACATTGTGTGCATACAAGGTCTGATGGTTGATCCTGCAAAGATCGCAGTGATTGTGAATTTACCTACACCAACCTCAGTAAAGCAACTTCGCACCACGTTGGGGCATACGGGTTATTATAGAAAATTCATCAAGGGTTATGCGCAGATGGAAAAACTGCTTAAGAAAGAAGTGCAGTTTATATGGAATGCAGAATGTGAGCAGGCATTGGACATGCTAAAAGAGAAGATGGTAACTACGCCAATCCTAGTTTTTCCAGACTGGAAGAAGCCGTTCCACGTACATGTCGATGCTTCATGTATTGCGTTGGGAATTGTACTTGCTCAACCAGGTGAAGGGGGCATTGATCACCCCATTGCATTTTCGAGCAGGAAGCTCTCATCTGCTGAAAAGAATTATACAACAACTGAGAGAGAGTGTCTAGCTATGGTCTACGCACTCCAGAAATTCAGGCACTATTTGTTGGGTGCGCACTTCTCTATGTACACTGACCATTCCGCTTTGAAATACCTAGTCAATAAGCCAGTGTTAGGGGGGAGAATCTGCAGATGGTTATTACTCTTTCAGGAGTATGACTTTTAAATTGTGGTAGATCCAGGAAGATTGAACTTAGGACCTGACCATCTCTCAAGAATTGAGTCAGGCGAGGAACACAACAATCTAGAAGATAGTCTGCTTGGCACGCAGTTGTTGGCTATACAGATCGCATATGACTACTATAAAGACATTGTCGATTTCTTGACTACTGGGTTGGCATCGATAGAGTTTACTACGCAGCAGAATAAGCAGCTGGTAGTAAGAGCGACATAATTCACCATAATCGCGGGACAACTATACAAATTGGGACCGGATGAAGTGCTGCGCAAATGTGTATTAGAGCATGAAAAGCCATTTATATTGGTTGATGCACATTCAGGTGTATCGGGAGGTCACTACGCAGGAAGAGCCACTATGCAGAAGATATTGCGAGCCGGGCTATGGTGGCCTACTATTCACAAATATGTAAAGCAACATTTCCAGAGCTACGATGTTTGTCAAAGGACAGGAAAGCCGTTGCGAAGAGATAAAATCCCCTTGAATCCGCAGTTGACACTTCAGGCATTTGAGAAATGGGCTATTGATTTCGTGGGACCCATTAACCCACCGGGGAAAAGGACTTGTGCGAGATATATATTATCACTGCAACTGATTAACTCACTAGATGGAAAAAAGCGAAGCCAGTGAAGGACTGTAGCGCAGTCACTACCGCGCAGTTCATGTTTGAGAACATCCTTACTAGGTTTGGATGCCTGAAGATTTTGATGAGTGATCAAGGCACTCATTTTATGAACAGAACTATTGAGGCCCTGACGGAAGAGTTCCACATTCATCATCAGAGGAGTACGCCGTACCATCCGCAAGCTAATGGAACTGTTGAGGATTTCAACAAAGTATTAGAGCATGCGCTGACAAAGGTATGCAATGTGAATAGGGATGACTGGGATCTACGCATTCCAGCTGTGTTATGGGCATACAGAACAACTTGCAAGAAATTGACTAGCCATACACCTTTTAGGTTGGCCTATGGACATGAAGTAGTGATGCCTATGGAGTATATTGTTCCCAGCTTGAGAATAGATGCATTTACAACCATGGAAGATCAAGAGGCACTAGAAGAAAGGCTTCTACACTTGGTTGGGTTGGAGGAAGATCGCTTCATCATAGGCTTCCACCAGCAAGTGCAGAAAGATAGAGAAAAAGCATGGCATGATCGCCATATCAAGAATAAGACCTTTCAAGTAGGTGATCTAGTCCTCCTGTATGATAGCAAGTTTATGAAATTTCCTGGGAAGTTTAAGATGCATTGGCTTGGTCCATACACTGTTGTACATGTTACCAACGGTGGCGCAGCTCAATTAACCACGTTAGCTGGAGACAATCTACTTGGATTAGTCAATGGAAGTAGGCTAAAACCCTATCGGGATAGCCCTGCTTCGCAGAACTCTCAGTAGAATGAAGGCGCGAAGTAAAAAAAAAGAAGAAGAAGAAGAAAAAGAAAAGAAGAACCATGTAGTTCAAAGCTCAAAAAGGTAGCTGCGCAGATCCAACGAAGCAGAGAAGATGTAAAGTTCAGAACCAAGAAGCTCGACATGGCGAAGTAACTGCGCTGGAGTAGTGACAACCCGTCGCGCAGTTCGACGCAACACTCCAAGAAACTAGCCGTTAGAATGTCGTGGTGAGCTCCCAATATGGATGCCTAATGAGGGCAACTATACCAAGAGCCTACTTTAAATGTCAACCCCGGGAACGTACACACTTTAGAGATGCATGCACTATCTGTGCTCTTATAGGATAATTTGTGTCACAGTTGGATGTCGGCATCAATGTTCTAAAGGTTGTCTACTAAATATGAAAATTGGTTATGCTATGGAATGAAATACGGGAAATCAATAAATCTAATTAAAAGAATTAAAGTGCTGAAAGCAGTAAACCTGTTCTAAGAAATAAAGATACCAAAAGCAATAAATCTGTTCTAAGAAATAAAGCAGTAAATCTGTTCTAAGAAATAAAGCAGTAAATCTATCTTAAATAATTAAAATGCTGAGAGTAAAGGGAATGATCGTATAAAATTACTTAATGCAGAATAATAAATCTAAAAATGGACATGCCATAACAGATCTATTCTAAGATTGGGGAAAACAAGGTCTGTCGTTATTTTATGCCTAAAACTAGAATTCTGATCTAAACCATTTTAAATCCCAAGACTAAAATTGAAGTGCAATAGTTTCAAGCTATCCATTTACTACTAAAGAAATTGATCACGATGAGAAATAGTCAAAAACCTCAGATATAAACCATGGTATTGAAAGCAAAGTTGATACACATGCAATCGTTGATTCAAATATGCGTTGAAAGAAAGAACCTACATGACTACTGAAACTGTTCTGCTGTACTACAGGATGTATTATAAACTACTACAGAAATAATGAATCATTCAAGCGCTTCCACATGCAATATAACTGTTCATCATTGTAAAACGCATAATTGGAAAAATACCTGCAAATAGGAATCTCCTGACCTATGTGTTGGAGGGGCCCTCCCCAACCCATATTCAGGAGAGAATAAAAACTTAGAAACACTGGCTGGAATTAATCATCAATCTCTTATTAAAATATAAAATCCATGTCAAAACAAAGGTCTGTACTTCGCAGTATCGATAGGGCAGAAAACGTTAAAACAATGTTTTTCTCAAAAATAACAGCAGGGCCCTCTCGCTACTTGAGAGGTCCATATTTATACGATTTAATGCTGATCCTAACTGATTGTCAAAATGACGATTCTTCTTGAAAGTGGGAGTGCATCCTCTATAAATCAGGAAACAGGGCGCCGAGCTTGGTGATCCTTTAGTCTTCTATACGTCCATCCTTGAATGACCCTGAACCTACTCAATCACGCTTGGTTTCCATATAATTAGTTTATTTGATACGCATTCTAACATCCAAGAATAATCATAAAACAATTCCATTAAATAATTAAAGTAAAACTTTTTCCCCCACAAATGAGTATGTTTCATCACCATTGCTTGAGTTTGGCTGCTGGAAAAAAGGTTATCAAATCCCTGAAAACTTGACTCATCATGTCGGTCGGAAAACTAGCCATTATATAGTGATATTGCCAACGACCGCTTGAGCATTTAACGCAAAAATAGCCGTTCTGAACGAGTTAATGAAGGAAAGGACCGAAATCTTCGCCAGATTTGGCCAATGACCATAACATTTAATGCTGATCTATCTGTTGAGGGGCGTGGGTGGACCTCGCTGCGGCTATAAATACTCTTGTATTTGCACTCGCGGGCGTTACCAAGATTCTGAAAATTTTCTTGCAATCCATACTCTGAATTTGTTTACAGTAAGTGATCAATAATCCCGTTATTCTTTCTAGAACATCCAGTGAATGTCTGAAATCTCCTCTATTGAGCAAGAATTCACTGTTAAGGAGACTGTGAAGGTGTTTCAATACGGCGGGATTGAAGGGTTGATGAGAACCCCTGCTAAGAAAGTTATTACATAACAAGGACAGGGATCCTGACGATCACCAAGACACGCCATATCTATGCAAGACAAGGCTAAAGAACCAGTGGTAGCAAAGATGAAGTCAAAGGTCATGAGCTCCACAGTGCCAGAAGCTCTTCTAGGTGACAAGGAAATACCACTTCAGTTGACCCCTCAGTATCTCTCACAGCATGCAGAAGATGCACCGTCCATCAAGCTGTTAAAGAATGCGAAGTATGAGATTCCGCTTCCACCTATCTCGAAGCATGTCAAACTGGAAGGAAATCTCTTGGGGAAAATTGCAGAGTGTAGATTTGAAGATTTCGACCTGCTTCATATGCAGAAGGACTTGGTTGAACCAAAATACCCGAAATTTCATCTAGATTAGTATATGTGTTGGAGGAAGGATGTGAAAGGCAATTTTGTGCTAGTCACACAAAACTTGTTATCAGGAGTAGTCAAATCGGGATTGCTCAACCTGTTGAGGCTCCCGCACTTCGACCGAACACTAGAGCTAAATGCGGTGGTGCACACTCTGATGTCGCGCACTCACCAAGGCTATCTATGGTTGGATCGCAATGTCGACCTGAACATCGACTTGATCCATTGCAGCACTGGCTTAAGCAAGCGAGGCGAGGACCCCAAGCAGTTATTTCAAGGTAAGAACAGGGACAAGGAGGTCACCGTGAAGATGAATAAAACACACATCGTCGTGAAAGGAAACAAAGGCTTTGTCACGAACGACATAGACGACGATGCTACGCGGTTTGTAACACAGCTGATAGCAGGAAAAATTCCGTGAAAGGAAAGACCTAATGAAGTACCCGTTGGCGCAGTGCTCCTTGGGGCAAAGGTCGCGACGGGAGGAAGATTTAACTGGTGTCAGTACTTGTTAAATGAGTTTCTAAAAGAATTGAACAATACACAGACACACGGCATCAATTTTCACTATACCTAGTTGATAGTGTTGATTGCATTTGTAGGGTGGAAGGACCCAAAACATTATGTTGGCTTTGTTACTGATAGCAATGACTGCAGAGGAGCCAGATACGCAAACCTCTGGGCGAATTTGATAGCAGAAAGACATCGCATGTCAACTGAAGTCTTCTACACATACTATGAGCAGCTGCGCGAAGTCATTATTGCCAAGCCACGGATATCAAAAGAGGTAACAGCTAAATATATTTGCACAGTCAATTTTTCCGCTGATATGCATTCTATCTACATTTCAGGAAAGGCTCAGAAGAAGAACCGATAATGGTTCCAAGGGAACTATCACATGGGTGAAGAAGACATCGACACTATTATGAAGGAATGGCTACTTGAATTTAAAGTTGAAGGACCTGTGGAAATCGAGAGTGACTTTGAGGAGAGTAATCCAATCCCTACACCTATTGTTGAAGAGCCGTGGTCGGGAAAAAGGAAGGAAGCTGAGAGTTCTGTACAGCCAAAGGTATAGAAAAAGAAGCAAAAAGCTGTTAAGGGCTAGTCAGAAGCCAAGCTCCATGATGACGATTACGAGATGATCGCATCCACGGTCACCACGCAGATGGAAGATCTGCTGGCCGACAAAGATAAAAAGAATGAGGGGATTCAAGAGAGTTTGCAGAAGAACCTCACCACGCTACAAGGAATAACAGAAAAGTTCGAGCCAGTTCAGCGCAACTTGCCCTTGCCCCGAGACTCAGAATAAGAAGGAAGGTCAGTGGACACTTCACAGCTGAAGACAACGCCTCTAGCCCTGACCTTGCCACTGAAGTTGCGCATCGTCAAACTTGACACACTGAGTGTAATATTACCACTGCGCGAATAGTCAGCTTCGGGAGAGTAGGACATACAGCATGTGGACATTGACATTGTGATGTTGCCAATGGAGGGTCTACATAATCTGCACCTGCAGGTTGTGGAGGAGATTCATGAGAGAAATGTAGTCGCTCTGAACCAACATAATGAGTTATTCAAATTATAAGCAGTTGCAGGAATCAAGCTTAAAGAGGAACATGCAACTTCAAGATGAGCACGACTGACGAATGCGATTAGAGCATACAGTCGCTTCGGTAGCCGCGGAGATACCAAAATGCGACAAGCAGCTAGAGCATGCAGATACTATCCTCAAGATCATCTCGGTGGTCAGTGATCTTAAGGCTGAGATGAAATATATGGAGACTGGTTACCAAGCGAAGATTGCTGCCTTGGAAGCGCAAAATCAGCTGAAGACACCACCTGATCAGCAACAGATCAGAGCAAATGAAGTGAAAGATGCAGCAGAGAGTATAGCTAGTGAAGTGGCTAAGTGCCAAAATCTGCTGGACGAGGCGACAAGAACGTTTAGTGCACTGGAAGAGGACCCAGAGCTGCTGGAACTGAAGAACACTTTGAAGGAAAAGCATGCCACATTAGAGGTCCTAGACGTGGAGGTGAAGGCACTGCAGCCAAGAGATAGGCTAGAAAGATATCCGGAAGTCAGAGAATTGAAAAGAACAGTTCAAGTGTTGAGAGACAAGGAGACTGAAGTTGGAGATAAATCACAGCCCCTACAAGAGGAAGCCCATGAAATAACACGTAAAATTGAAGAAAAGTTGAGGGAGCTCCGTGAAGGACAAGAATCAGTGCAAGAGCAGGTTGAGGATGATATAACACCTGATGTGTTGGAGACCATCAAGCAAATTGAGCAGGATACCAAGGAAACGATTGCAAAGTTGAGTGCAACATATCAAGAGTTCGCCGCTAAGTTAGCTCCATAGGAGGAAGATCAACTCGGTGAAGCAGAATTTGAAAGTGGCTCGGGGACGAGCCACATGTAAGTGTTAGGGGCCTGTTGGGCCTGGACCAAGTAAGGCATTTTTGGCAAAACAGTTTTGGAACTGCGAAGTTGAGCGCAGTTCAGCTGGAGACTTTTTGGCGAAGACAGTTTTAGGAGCTGCGAAGTTGAGCGCAGCGCAACATCGGTAGGGTAAGGAGGATAGCGCCGCGAAGAGACAGCGCTGCGAAGAGCCTGATCCGCGGGGATCTGGCAAGGCAGAATGTTGGAAGGAAAACGGTACATATTCTGGAAAGACCATCGGTGGTCTATTTTTGGTTAAGATACTCCATGATTACCAAGCAGATGGGTGAGGAGTATTGCGGAAGGAAAGTGACCGGTTGTCACGTCCCCTCCCATCCAACCAGCTAGATGGAGAGGATCGTGAGGTTAAACCGGGCATCTAGCCCCACACTTAGAAATTTATCATTCAATTTAAGAAGGAGATGAACACATGCGATTTCATAAACACTTGAAAACACAGCGGAATAAAAAAAATCATTTAACACATCCACACACATTCCAATATTTATCAAAGGAACAATTGCAAATTTACACACACACAAGAGAATACTTATCTTATACAGGAGTAATCCCAAGCAACCAGCTACGCTTCTGCAACGTTCCACCCAACCGTAGGCCAGTGTGCTCCTTAATCTCTCAGCACCACTGCCACCCCCGAGCTGGGCACGATCTCCACAAGGAAAAGGGGAAACAGGTTCTCACATAGCCAAAGATATGCCAGAATCAGCCAAGCCAACTAGCAGTTGGGTTTCTCAGGCTGCTAAGAGGTGGGCAGAGGTGAGTTACTAGGCTAGTGGCTCAACCATGGAGCTATGGGTACACCATTGGCTCATCAAGCCAAATCTGTCATCTTCCACTCTTGAAGCTCCTGCTCACAGGTTCCAATCTAAAACGGGATGCACTGAACAACAAAACCACAATTACTGGGCATGAGGAAAACGATTTCCACAGTGGGATGCATGAGATGGGGTTTCAACTCACTCAGAAAAACGTGGGAACACACAAAAACGAAATGGGAAGATGGGAAAACAACCCTGGGAAGCCAATCCGTTTTTAGAAAAACGTCCTTGGACATTCGGGGGCAAAAACGACCTCCATACAGTCCCCAAATCGTGGCTCTCCTCTCCCAGGCTACTGCATATCCAAAAACGAACTCCCAGGCATGGAGAAAATGCAGGATTTGGATGGAAAACGTGCAGGAAAAGGCCCAGCTCACTCCAACTGCGTGAGTGAGTGAAGACCTTTTTCATTCCCCATGGCTTTGGGCACCATTTCGTGGGTGGTTTCTTGCCTCACAAGCAAAAACACGATTTTCCAAGTTGATGGCTTGCCCATGCACGAAAATGGCTTGCCCATACTCTTTCATTCCCAAGGCATTAACTGCCTTAACCAATTTCTTGGAAAAACTAAATGATTGGGTACATGAGACAAAATGGGTAGTTGAGAGTTCATGGGTTTCCTCAATGAAATGGCTTAACACCATGGCTCAAGGGTTTGGCTATTTTTCCCTCCCTATTCCTTGTAAAGATCATGCCCCATCTCTTTGTTGCATTGCGTAGCTGGTTGTGGGTTTTTATTGAAATGGCATATTTACATGATGTCTGATTTTTTTTACATTGTGCACAGCTAGCACAAGAACCATATGCATCTATTCTAATTGCCGATACATAAAGAGACAAATCAATGGCGGGGCCTTGGCCTTGAGCTCCTCACCATGATTAAGTTACAATATTTACATCATTTACGATCTAATGCAAAGGGGGTCAAAATGGGGACGTGACATACCCCTCCCCTTGGAATAACACCGTCCTCGGTGTTCCAACACTATGTAAAATAAATACCCACTTTACATATGTCCAAATTCACAAAAACTTTGCAGATCTGCTCTGCATTCTGTCCTTTACATTGAACTTTCAGGACCAAGTCCTTTGATCTTCACGAGCTGCTCCTGCTGATTCGGATCTTCTAGCTCACCCATAAGTCTGCAAACTTTATGGCTGCTACCCTCTTGAGGTTCTCTTGTTGGACAGTTGCGGAGGTAATGATCCCCCTCACAATTCCAACACTTCACGGGTTGCTTCATCTTAATCTGCTCAACTTCCTTTGAGTCTTCCCACCTGGAGCATTTCTTAATCGGACGATTGGATGAATGCTTCTTCACTGATCCACTTTTCTTTCCCTTGCTGATTGCTTTCATAATACTTTTTACCTCTTTCTGCAGACGAATAGAGTCCTGCAAGACCTTGTGGTTCATCTTGTTCTGCTGCTTTTGCATTTTGAGCATCTCTCCAAGATTTTCTTGGGTCTTGGCAATTGTTTGAAGAAGACTTCCAGCCAGTTCTAATAGCCCTTGGTCTGCCGCCATGGTCAATGGAACGATTGACCACACTTTGCTTACTAGCAACACTTGCCTGCACCGGCTGCAACCAATTGATTCAATTTCCACCTGTGAAATTCATCATTACAATTCTCGTTAGGTTAGGCATAACCCAAAACATTAAAAATCAGTCAATGGTTTTTCCCCGGTTGACATGGATAGCCCATGCCTTACTCATGAGACTTCCACACTTTTCATGCTTGCCTAACATAGACATGAATTCCTTCATGTTCATCCATTCACAAGAAATTCATTAATTAGCATTCACAATTCACTTTAATCAAATAACACACTTTTACTTTCAGTCATGCATGCATTCAACAACTTTCTAACTCTATAAATGCATCAATAAAAGGAAAGAGAGAGAGCCTTAAGAGTTTCTCCTCTTAGTTTTGTTCCATTCTGGAACCCACACCACCACTGTGGTTTTTCTGCTCTTGTCCTTTTTCACTTCATCGTGAATGCTTGACCTTCTCTTCTTGGCTATGACACGTAGTGTCTATGGTTTATTCTAGACCTCGCAACCATGGAGTTCCTCCACTTGGTTGGTCTAACTCCTGGCTGCTAGGACTCACACAGTTCTACTAGCCCCATCTTTAATTACTGCTCATGCTGAGCTCTTCAAGGTGGTTACATGTCCACCTGCATTCTTAAGATGCTTCAAGGTTCTTGCTTCCACCAATACCTGCGTTGGATGTCTGCACTTTATCCCACAAGATCCTTCTTTGCTTTCCAAGCATTGGATTTCCCGTGGATACAACAATGAATGTTGGGCCAGCACGCAGGCTACTCCACAACCATTTGAATAGGAAATGCCAAGCCAGTACGTTGACTGGTTTTATCAATTGTTTAAGGGAATGTTCGGCCAGCACGCGGGCTGCTCCACAACATCAAGTGGTTAATGTTCCCACCAACTACCCTCTGAATTTACTGAGAATTTTATAGTTCCAACCAGTTACTCTCTGGCTTTACCAAGCATTTATAGCTATTTCCAAGGTCCCTGTTTCCTGTAATGGCCAAGGTTTCCAACAAGGAAACAACAGTGTATTAGCTGGGTTACAATAAGATTCGTACCCGAAATATTCATTATTCCAAACAAGAATTAAATGGAAATGAATACTTATCTGTATTGTGTGTTTCCTCGCTACTCCACAGGTTTCCTTCTTTGCTTTACAAGCCTTGGATCACCTGTGGGGTGGATGCTTGGCCAGCACACATGATGCTCCACAACATCATCCGAATAGGCAATGCCAAGCCAGTGCGCCGACTGGGTTTATCAGGCATCCCACCAATCAGTATGCTAAGCCAGTACGCCGACTGGGTTTATCAAGCATTTCAAAAATCAGTATGCTAAGCCAGTACACCGACTGGGTTTATCAAGCATTTCAAAAATCAGTATGCTAAGCCAGTACGCCGACTGGGTTTATCAAGCATTTCAAAAATCAGTATGCTAAGCCAGTACGCCGACTGGGTTTATCAAGCATTTCAAAAATCAGTATGCTAAGCCAGTACGCCGACTGGGTTTATCAAGCATTTCAAAAATCAGTATGCTAAGCCAGTACACCGACTGGGTTTATCAAGCATTTCAAAAATCAGTATGCTAAGCCAGTACGCCGACTGGGTTTATCAAGCATTTCAAAAATCAGTATGCTAAGCCAGTACGCCGACTGGGTTTATCAAGCATTTCAAAAATCAGTATGCTAAGCCAGTACGCCGACTGGGTTTATCAAGCATACAATAACCATTTCCAAGCCAGTTCTCCGACTGGGTTTGTCAGGAATAACACCTTTTCACCAATACTTCCACATCATGCAAGTAACCGATGCCAAGCCAGTACACCGACTGGGTTTATCAGGCATCCAACAACCTTTCGCCACAACTCCCAAATAACCAATGCCAAGCCAGTACGCCGACTGGGTTTATCAGACATACAACAACCATTCGTCACAACTCCCAAATAACCAATGCCAAGCCAGTATGCCGACTGGGTTTATCAGGCATACAACAACCATTCGTCACAACTCCCAAATAACCAATGCCAAGCCAGTACGTCGACTGGGTTTATCAGGCAATATGAACAACATAATATGATTACATGGCTACTTCCCTTGTGCAACCAGCGGTTCCCTCCAGGAACTCCATAGGTGACTCACTTGACTGCAGGCTAGCATGGCCCCACAATACCCACTCACACTACACAAGGATGATACCCCTTTTCTGCAACACAACTCCTTGGGCCTATCCATACCTTCTAGTGTCCTTTAGTGTGAGCGTAGAAAGGTTACCACTTCCCATACAGTCCTCTTTGAGCACCCTTCTTCACCTTGCCCCTTACGTGCAACACTAAGTTGCATTTGTGCAAGCTGTTAGCACAAGAAGGATAAGCAGGCTCATTAGTATTACTGCCCAAAAATTGTAATCATATTTCATATCATTCACTATCAAGTATTGAAACACCAGGAATGCGTCCGTTCCCTTAGGGTGTAGTCAATATTGAAAACCCTACCATGACCCAACACCAGAAAAGGTGTGCACCCCCTTTCTGATGTGCGCCATGTAGGCCCTAATCATACTCAAGCAGTCTGGAACAATAATGAAATAATAAAACATGCTCTACATATTAAACCTAATAATTTAGACATGCATGTTCTTGTCTAGGGTCACAGAATACTCATTCATTTTGCATATGTGTCTCACATGCCTTCTGGGCATAGCTTTACCATCTCACTTTCATGGTTTACCGACATGCTGTTTGGTTGAGACAATGGCGTTTCACCCGAAACCCATTTCCAGAGCATGGAATCCTTCCTATCTAGTTTGGCTTCTGCAGGCCATCACACATGATCTTCCTGCAATGTGTCATCCTGGCACACTTTATCAAATAGCCAAACAGTCAGCAACATTTAGCAATAAGCTTCAAATATGATTGTTCCATAACCAATCAATAGCATTAATAATTAAATTCAATATGAATTTACAATTCTGTCTACTACAGAAATTGGTTTTCTTATCCATGAGGCTATCCTCATATTGTTTGGCTCCTGTAAGTGACACCGCTCTGCCCGTTATGGCCTTATGCCCGCTGCCATACGGGAGCATCCCCTTACAGCATGTCCTCCTGACACATTTCTATGTAGGCCAAACAGTCATTAGCAATTATTAGCAAAATTTCAAAGCCAAAATATTTACCAATCTGATATTTACAACTGTTCTTACTAACGGAACTTAGAGCGCTTAACCATGAGATTCCTTGTCATGAGCTCAGGATCAAATTTCACAGTCATATCATTCATAACAGCTTATGAAATGATCCTCGAATGATCATCAATTCATCCTTTCATTCATTATTTATTTTGCAATGACATATGTATCATCCCTATGCATTCATACAATGCATCACAAGATTTATAAAATCTCTTAATGCACATCTACTCAATGCTACTTTGCATTGTTTCATGAGTACTATGCATTCAAGCATATTATGATCGAAACATGACTATCTCATATAACTTGCATTACCATAATCAAGACCACCAGTCCTCACTTGCTTTGGTTATCGAGCACATAACCATCATACACATGGCATGATATCAATTCATATGAATGCATTGAGATTTCTAAACAGTCATAGGGTGTAAGGATCATTTCCTTTACTTACCCACACCTCACCAAGCTTGGCAGGTTAACAGTCCCAAGCGGTCTTTAATATCATGTGCAAACTACCTCAACATAACTCAAACATAGTTGAAGAGATCTTACCAATTCCTTTTCAACATTCATGCAATTTGGCACCAATGATCATTACCTGCATGGTTACCATTAACATCGCCTGATGTTACCTAATCAATTGGCCTCTTACCAAGGCTGTTTAGTCCTTTTGCCAACTTTATGATCATATATTTGTTGCACCATTCCTTCTGCATAAGGTTGTTGGCTTCATGCAACACCATCCTCAGCACATTTAACCATGCTCTCTGTTATCTTTGGTCCTACAACCAAGACCAACATCAATAGTGATTATCAACCACAATATTCCCCATTAGTGGTTCATTGCATATGCAGACTTCATTATTCTACCAATATACAATATCCTATTTATGCACAAGCATTTCCATATGTATTATGCACTATTTGTTAAGATGCCATCTAGTGCATATACATCTATGTAATCCTTTACTTTTTAACATTTTTATGCCATATGACAATTTCATAATTATAAGTATGATAACAAACAGAGGTTTAAGAAATTCTTCCCTTTTCGATCCCTCATCATGACATGGAATTCCTCTTCCATATCCTGCAATTGTATAAATTGCCCATATTGACAACAAAATTTGTTTGTCAAAACAGCCGCTGGCACTCTTCTGCACTAAATATCTATGATATATGTAGACCTCCTTCAAACTCTGGTCATGCATCATTGTTCCCTGCTGGACAAGCTTTCCAATGCCTGTCTTCATGCTCCATTCTGACATCAGGTGCGGGAACTGCATCCTTTCAAAAATGACAACTTTCACTCCCATTCTGCACATTTTACACAGTTGCATTATATTCTCAAAATTCACAAATTTCTTCATGCACGTGGGAAGAATGCCATACTGACAATTTGTCAAACCACAAACAAAGACACATGAGGGGGAAAAAGAAAAGGGGGTCAAGGGGGCTTGCCCCCTTGTGGCTTCTAATGCCCCTGTCGCGGGGCGGTTCATTGAATCCTGCCGCAATGGGCGGGGCGATAGCTTGAAAGCTTCCGCAACTAGCAGAGCGATAGGTGGGAGGTTTCCGCAATTGGCGGTTCACAGCATGCTCCCGCAACTGCGGGGCGGTTGGCTGAAGCCTTCCGCAATTGCGGGGAGCTTGGCCCAAGCCTTCCGCAATTGCGGGGCGCTTGGCCGAAGCCTCCCGCGGTTTCGGGCGATTTTTTTCGCGAAAAGATTTGCGGAGCGACTTGCGGAGTGCTTCCGCAATGGCGGAATGATTCGCCGAAGTCTTCCGCAGTTGCGGAACGATTCGGCGAAGTCTTCCGCAGTTGCGGAACAATTCGCCGAAGTCTTCCGCAATTGCGGAACGACTCGCCGAACTCTTCCGCGTTGCGGAACGATTCGGCGAAGTCTTCCGCAGTTGCGGAACGATTCGCCGAAGTCTTCCGAAATTTCGGAACGACTCGCCGAACTCTTCCGCGTTGCGGAACGATTCGGCGAAGTCTTCCGCAGTTGCGGAACGATTCGGCGAAGTCTTCCGCAGTTGCGGAACGATTCGCCGAAGTCTTCCGCAATTTCGGAACGACTCGCCGAACTCTTCCGCGTTGCGGAACGATTCGCGGAATCCCTCCGAAATTTCGGAAGAGAATTCCTCCCGCAATTTCGGAAGAGAATTCTTTCCGAAATTTCCGATACTTAGAAAAAAAAATTTCACTAAAAAAAAAAAACATTTTTCTCCGCTGTTTCGGAGCAGTTGGCTGAATTCTTCCGCAATTGCGGGAAGGTTCGCCGAACGCTTCCGCAATCGCGGGAAGGTTCGCGGAACTCTTCCGCAATTGCGGGAAGGTTCGCAGAACCTTTCCGTAGTTTCGGGATGACTTCCCGAAACAGTTTTAAAACAAAAATTTCCAGAAACAGAGTTAAAACAAAATTTTTCAATACTCTTAAGGAAGAATTTAAAATCTTCCCTTCTAACTGCTATCAGGTTTGGCCCATAGAGGCCCAATGCTGCAACGCAGCTCTGATACCATTCTGTCACGTCCCCTCCCATCCAACCAGCTAGATGGAGAGGATCGTGAGGTTAAACCGGGCATCTAGCCCCACACTTAGAAATTTATCATTCAATTTAAGAAGGAGATGAACACATGCGATTTCATAAACACTTGAAAACACAGCGGAATAAAAAAAATCATTTAACACATCCACACACATTCCAATATTTATCAAAGGAACAATTGCAAATTTACACACACACAAGAGAATACTTATCTTATACAGGAGTAATCCCAAGCAACCAGCTACGCTTCTGCAACGTTCCACCCAACCGTAGGCCAGTGTGCTCCTTAATCTCTCAGCACCACTGCCACCCCCGAGCTGGGCACGATCTCCACAAGGAAAAGGGGAAACAGGTTCTCACATAGCCAAAGATATGCCAGAATCAGCCAAGCCAACTAGCAGTTGGGTTTCTCAGGCTGCTAAGAGGTGGGCAGAGGTGAGTTACTAGGCTAGTGGCTCAACCATGGAGCTATGGGTACACCATTGGCTCATCAAGCCAAATCTGTCATCTTCCACTCTTGAAGCTCCTGCTCACAGGTTCCAATCTAAAACGGGATGCACTGAACAACAAAACCACAATTACTGGGCATGAGGAAAACGATTTCCACAGTGGGATGCATGAGATGGGGTTTCAACTCACTCAGAAAAACGTGGGAACACACAAAAACGAAATGGGAAGATGGGAAAACAACCCTGGGAAGCCAATCCGTTTTTAGAAAAACGTCCTTGGACATTCGGGGGCAAAAACGACCTCCATACAGTCCCCAAATCGTGGCTCTCCTCTCCCAGGCTACTGCATATCCAAAAACGAACTCCCAGGCATGGAGAAAATGCAGGATTTGGATGGAAAACGTGCAGGAAAAGGCCCAGCTCACTCCAACTGCGTGAGTGAGTGAAGACCTTTTTCATTCCCCATGGCTTTGGGCACCATTTCGTGGGTGGTTTCTTGCCTCACAAGCAAAAACACGATTTTCCAAGTTGATGGCTTGCCCATGCACGAAAATGGCTTGCCCATACTCTTTCATTCCCAAGGCATTAACTGCCTTAACCAATTTCTTGGAAAAACTAAATGATTGGGTACATGAGACAAAATGGGTAGTTGAGAGTTCATGGGTTTCCTCAATGAAATGGCTTAACACCATGGCTCAAGGGTTTGGCTATTTTTCCCTCCCTATTCCTTGTAAAGATCATGCCCCATCTCTTTGTTGCATTGCGTAGCTGGTTGTGGGTTTTTATTGAAATGGCATATTTACATGATGTCTGATTTTTTTTACATTGTGCACAGCTAGCACAAGAACCATATGCATCTATTCTAATTGCCGATACATAAAGAGACAAATCAATGGCGGGGCCTTGGCCTTGAGCTCCTCACCATGATTAAGTTACAATATTTACATCATTTACGATCTAATGCAAAGGGGGTCAAAATGGGGACGTGACACCGGTCACACGAGCAAGGGAAGCACAACGTGAACCGACCACACAAGGCCGTTAGAGAAGGAACGACTGGGTGAAAGCGACAGTTGGCATGCGGTCGATAGGGCAGGTTGAAAGCGACGTGACCACGCGCAGAGGATGGCCACAACGAAGAATTTGTTATCGGAGCCTAACAGTTCGGTTAAGGGAAAACCGCGACAGTTTTGGGAAACCTTAGGGTTTTTGCCTATGCATTGTAAAGACATGACCTATGGGCATGATCTATAAAAAGGCACATTTTGTAAGGGAAAGGGTTAATCTCGAATATTCTTTGTATAATATTGAGCAATACTTGTTTGTTTTGCTGAATGCTATTGTAAAGGATCTGCAAGCTGTGTGCGCAGAGGCCTATCGAGAGAGAAGAGAGTCTGCAGCTGAGTGCGCAGACTGGAACTGTTGTACCCTTCCCAAGATAATATAACAACAGTTCTTGTGGGCATAGCTCCCATCCTGGGGGTGAACCACGTTAAATTCTATGTTGTGTGACTGTTTATGTGCTTGAATCTGTATATTTGCTTACAATGAATGCTTAAGATCTTATTTTATCAGTCTATATGTTCTTACTTTTATATGTATTTGCCATAAGAGTGAAGATGGGAATAATATGTTAAGTATTGAATATGTGGATGAATGTTAGATGCATAAATCTTTCTAAGGCAGAATGAATGCATAAGTAGATTGGGATAATACTTAAGTAAGTGGAGTTCGCGCCGTGCGATTCACTTGAAGCGCAACACCGGAAGTGTGCAGTATGTTGTGTTAATGCATAAGTAGATTGGGATAATACTTAAGTAAGTGGAGTTCGCGCCATGCGATTCACTTGAAGCGCAACACCAGAAGTGTGCAGTGCATTGTGTTCCGTCATATTGCATAAGTCATAAGATTAATAACCTAAGGCAATTGATGAATGGATAGGAAATCCTAAGTAAGGTCATTGAAATTGGTTAAGTCCGAATAGGAAACGTAGTATCAGTTGCACTGTCCTGTCGTCGAAAGACCATACGACATCGCGCGGTCCTTGGATGCGTGATAGTCTAAGTCTTGACCGCGAAGGCTTTAAGCTTCGCGCAGCCCTCAGTTCACAACGCGAGTCTTGCAGTGTGCGGTTTGCCATATCTGTTCGAACGCTCATCACCTAGCTGTGGAAACCTGATTCCGTAGCTCCCCCATAAATTTGCCTCGGGTGAGACCTCATTCTATTAGCATATTGTTGCCGAAAGGGCCGGTGAAAAGGGGTTTTGTTGGTTCGTTGAACCATGAAGAACCTGGGTCTTTATAGAAAACCTCAAGACAATTATGTAATCCAACACCTGAGATTCCACCGGATGACCCGCTCGCAGAGATGATGAAGACCTACATGGAGGCTAGGCCTACATCCAACATGAAAAAGGGATGGCTCTATAGAACTTCCTATGACGAGTAGAATTAAGAGATAGCACCAGTGATCGAGATGACGAGTACAACAGCAGTGACGATGATGCTCCAGTGATCCAGTGACGATGATCTAGCTCCAGTATTGAAGACTTGTGCCTATATGTATTGATGCCTGTGTCAAGAGAATACCTTCTGTAATGTCCCTTGTTAGGAATTTTATTAAAATTACAATTTTCCACTTTTTTCCTTGGTTCGACCTTTGACTAGTTTCGATCTCTAGGTCCCAAATTTGCCCCAAATGATCCCAAATCTTCTGAGAAGGTATATGAATGATATTAGAACATAAATATGTGTTTCAGGGATGCCTTTGTACCTTTAAAACACTTCTGCAAATACTCTTTCAATTCTGGTCAATGTAGGTAACTTTACTAGTGATTTCCCTTTGACTAGTATTGGTCTCTAGGTCTCAAATTGACTCCAAATGCCTTCAAATCTTCAAGGAAGGTGTATGAATGATATTAGGGATTGAATATGATGTTCAGGGATAACATATGGCCACCAAAATACCTCTGCAAACTCTCTTAAGATTCTGGACCAAGTATGCAATTTTACTAGTAATTTGGGGTTCAAATCCCCCTAAGGTAAGTACTGAAAATGGCTTCCCAAATGCTTCCAAACCCACTCAAATTTATGAAAAGAGGTATGAAATGTGTTAATTATGTTATTAAGGTCTCATATGCACCATTAATGGTTTATTACAACTGTTCTCACCCTCTCCCATTCAACTGCAAAAATCACCAATTCGACCCTTGGGGAAATGGCACTATTTCTTCTCCCAATGCAATTAAACTGAGTAAAAATACTTCAAATGCTCAAGTACAGTACATGAAACTTGTAAAATACATCCATGGCAGTCCATTAATCACAAATTCATCATAGAATCATCCATTCATTCGAAATCATCATCAATACATTGGTTCACAACAAGGTAGTGGGGAAATGGCATTGTTCTTCCATTAAAAATGAGATTTATACATTTCTACTTGGAATTTCGACCTGAAACTTTCTGGAGATGAAGAACAGAGTATTTAATTCATATTACAAAAGAAATGGGGCATTAGAAGCTCCCCCAAAGAGTACAATAGCTCACCAAAAACGCCCTCCCTCAAGGATCAAAAATATGCCATCAAAACTGGAAATGGTTGAAGGAGCGAGTTGCAATAGAAGAAACCATGAGCTGCCCTGTAGATTACACCTGC
Organism: Larix kaempferi; assembly: GCA_027924585.1. NCBI lineage: Eukaryota > Viridiplantae > Streptophyta > Pinopsida > Pinales > Pinaceae > Larix > Larix kaempferi. The sequence goes on from BSBM01000410.1 coordinate 4,555,392, forward strand.
AAATAAAGATTCCATTAAAGCTCCAAATGAAAGGTCTGAATGGCCTTTCCAATTGCCAACTTGGATGGGAATCTTTCACCCTCGAAATTGGCTAAGGCAAGAAACTAGTCATCCACTAGCTCTCCCTCTTCACAAATGCAATTGCAAATTCTACAAATGATCAAAAGCCATTCTCATACTTCATTTCTACATTTTATAACCAACATTAGTCTTCTAAGGGTCGAAATCCTCTCAATAGATTCAATAGATTTTCATTTAGGAAATATTCCACATTTGCCACTTGTCTCCTAGTTCCAACCTTCCATCTTCTCCCAAATTCGATTTTGAGTCTCTTTGGCTTCTCCAACTCCCAAATTCGCCTTCTTTGAGCCTATTTTTGGGGCTGACATGTCATAGTGGTCAGATGTCAGAGGTCATTTCTGCAATTTGTCATAGTTGTCATAGATTCTCCATCATTGGTGTCATAGGGGCTAGGGAATCTAGCCCAAGTGTCCACAAACTTCCACTTTGACTCTTTATCTTCCATGGAGGTTACCAATCCTTCCAAATTCGACCTAATATGCTCAATGACATGTGTTATGACTTACCGACTCACCCAAGAGTGTTCACATTCCCATTAATTCGAATTTGCAAAAGAGAGATACCATGTATTATGAAAAATCAAGCTAGTGTGGGTCCCACATCCTCCATATGTCTCCAAAACCATTTGTCACTTAGGATTTCTCTTGAATTTCTTTATTCACTCTATTTATTAAATGCTTGAACCCTTCTAATGTCTAAACATAATTTATTATCCCCCTTGTTCCAAATCCCAAAGCTTCCACCCCAAACCTAGGAAACTAGTAATTTTCCTCCTTGGCAATTATTTGACCCTTAACATCAATTTTACAAACTCTAATGAATATGGCTAATGTGATTAGGCCATTGTGACCCAATTCCAAATTTGGGACATGACACCTTCCTAGTTAAGAGGGAGTGTTGATGTATTTGTAACTTCGGAATGTATTCACTTGTATATTTTATATTGTATTTGTATTTTATTGTTGCACCTCCGATGGAGATGTTTATTCCTCCGGTCGAAGAAGTCATTATTGTACTTGGGTCAATGAGGTCCATCCTCCCATGTATGACGGGGCATTTGACCCCGGAGTTGTCTTTCATGGGTTATTAGACTCCCCTAGTGGGGTTGGCCCAGTGACAAGTGGTAATGGGTTATTAGACTCTCCTAAGGGAGGTCGTCCCAGTTAGAGTAAAAGGCAAGTAAAGGTAAAGTATGAATAGAGAGGAGCACCTCTCTATTTATCCTTTCACACACTCACTCACTTCGCATTAGTGAGAGAGAGGAGCAGTGCGTACAAGTGGAGGAGGAGAAGCTGCTAAAAGACTATCTCTTGTTTTGGGGTTTTGTATTGGTGCTCATTCTATCTCTGAGGAAGTTGTGGGGTTTTCTCCTTTATGGTTTCCCCGGTGAAATGCTTTGTGTCTGTTGTCTATTGTCTCTTATGTTTGATATGCTGTATATGTTGTTCTTTCAGTTAAAGTCCTAGATCATATTGAATTAAATGATGAAAATCTAACATTCTAAGAGTTTTCTATGTGATTATACAGTGCAATATATGTATAATATCAATTAATAAATTATCATTCTTTTATACTTATAGCCTCCCTTGCTTGTGCATGCTTCCTCTATATGTATAAAATATGGAATGTGGAAGACCCTAAATCTATAAATAAACATTTTCCATTGCATATGTGTAAGGATGAATGCCTTATATATGAATTTGTCATTAAATGGATAAGTTAGTTCTAATCTACAACTCTAGTTGAGGTTTTAAATGCAGAATGCCATCAAAGGGTTCTTAATGCACTGTAGTGAAATTATTGACCGCCAATGGAGAATCATCCACAAGCTTCCAAACTTGAATTTAGTGACATATGTATTATACATCAATGATGTCTACATGTTGCAACATGTCTTCACTAATGGCCTTTTGTTGAAACAACTCCATGCCAACATTATTGTTCAACTTGCCAATTGCTAGTGTGTGACACAATGATTGTATTCTCAATCTCATATTTTACTAAAAAATTGTAGAATAAATCTCATATTTTTGCCCAATAATTGCAATAGTTCAATATATTACTACAGTAGGTTTGCTTTATTGATGAGAATAACGATGGTAAGATGCTTGTGCCATTATTTATATGGAATTCAACAATATTTTCATTGTCAAGCAACTTAGTGAATTCTTCGTTGATCATATTGAGATAGCAACTTCATCTCATGTATCAATATGTGGTCTTTGAAAGTACTTGAAAGAAACAAAAACACTTGGACAAAAAACTCTACCACACTTAAATTGTTTCAGTCGGGAAAAAATTTAACACATGGGCTAATTTCCAATGCTTTTTTCCAAAAATGGATTCGCCAATTTACATTTTTTTCTAAACTAATTTGTCCAAATTCCATAGGATAAAAATATTTTACTCTATACATTGCCAACATTGTCCAGAAACTATATAAAATATTGATAAATTTGAATATTTTTACAAAGCATGACCGAACATTTTATGGTTGGAAATTTAAGAATTAGTAAGATTTGCCAAGGTTTTTACACTTCAAGAAAATTATGGATCCTTATAATTTCCCCTGGAACTTTTAATGAGTATGTGTTGGTTATAGATTTAAGTTTGGACATAGAAATATCCCTTACAATGTCTATGATATGCTCAACTAGCTTTGGCCATGTTCAAGTGAAAAATCCTAGTAGATTTTGATTTTGAGCTTGGATAGGCATCCCTTAAATGGGTACCCACATTTTTTTAATCATGGATTTGGAGGGTCCAGTATAATTGTAGAAGAGTTTGAGAAATCAATATTACTCTCCATTGTAATGTATAACATATGGTCTATTTCGAACAAATTTGGTGAGAAGACATTGAACAACCCAATTCCACAAGAGGAGGTTTCTATTAGAACCTATGACCCTTTTTGCCTAGATTAACAAGATTAAGTCATATTTTTATAGAATTAATAAATTTAAGGTACATTCTATTTGATTACTCAAGACATGATTACACTAAAGCTGACTACACCTCAGATTAGGAATCATAATTAGAGGCCACAACTTCTGTTAAATCAACCTCAAACAGTTAAAAAAAAACAACTTCTGGCGAAGAAAACTAGAGTTGCTTCACAAGCCAATTGTTCAAATATTTTTTGAAACACATCAAGGACAACTTATGACAATGACAAATCAATCACCAATATATAATCATTTCAAAATTGAGTAAGGAAGCTTATTCCTTTCGTGAGCCTAGAAAAGGGAAGAGGAAAGTTACTCCAAGGTTATCACATTGCATAAAAGGTAATTTGCCCCTTGCTTAGAAATTGAGAATGGTGAAAAAAAAACTAAATGACTCATAGCATGTACCATGATATTCAACCCTTAATTATAATGATGATGAAGGATTCACACCATAACCCAACATGATCCAGCCCATTATTCTTATTATTGCTGCAAGATTTTACTTTATCCAACCATAAAACACATCTAGCTGTAGTGAGTGTATGGTGGAGAAGTCTTGGATTTGATGAGATCAACAATAATTTACATTAGTTCTTCTCTCTTGTAGAGAGATGCACATTAGTAAATGTGAGCAATATGCAAGGTTGTTTTTACATGTACTTATGAGTCTCATTATAACAAGCTATGTAAAACTAGTCTTGGAGAAAGATATACCGCTACTAACATTTATATTTTTCTACATTTATAACTAGTATTTGTCAAAAGTCTTGGAAAAAGGTTGCTTGCATATTCTACAATATATTTTTGACATTGCAAGATATTATTGTTAAACCAGAAGGGAACCAACAAGATGTGGCCTTAGGTGTTGTCTACCAAACAAAGATGCACTTTTCTCTATTATTTGAAGAAAATGGAAAATTGTCTATGAAGGACTTGAATAGGTGGAAACACTTTTTTTTCATTAAAGAGAGTAAATATTGAGCTACTTTAATATCATTTGGACATAGTTGTTGTTGAATATAAGTAGTAAAAGTCGGCTGGAAATGTCATAAAGCTTGTATTTACTTTAATGTCATTTGGACATAGTTGTTGTTGAATATAAGTAGTAAAAGTCTGTTGGAAATGTCATAAAGCTTGTATTTGGAATATTGATAGATGAGATATAAGCTCAACAAAGAAGAGTTATAGGCTTATGGTATCTTACTTTGGGTCCTGGTATTTTTTTGACATTTGTAAAGATATAACTCATGTTCAATACATATCCAAGCTTCCATTGTTATTAGTTTTTTAAAGTTGGGATTCACTATTATGTTAGTGATTATCAAACTAAAATATATATATTAGATAAGTTGGGACTCTCGATTATGTCCATGGTTTGTGAGAACATACAACTCAAATTAATAAAATACAATTAGTTAAAAATTAATATTACTCACCAATGTTTATAGAATGTCTTACAATAAAATTGACCAACATATTTATATAGTCATAAACTTTAAGATAAACTAGGGATATTACACATTGATGGTTCACATTTGTCATGAGTGAAAAATATTTTTTCCTTTTGAGACATCTTGTATCTACTCACAAAAGTGTATAGATTTGTTAAAGAAAAAAACAAAAGTTAAAGAACCATGGCTAGATAAGAAAAGGATAATTCAATTCAAGAAGATGGAAAATGGATAGTTTTGTTTTGTTTTTTGTTTTTGTTTTTTTTGTTTTTTTTGTTTTTTGTTTTTTGTTTTTTGTTTTTTTGTTTTTTTTGTCTTTGTTTTTTTTGTTTTTGTTTTTAAATTAGGGGAATCAGAAATTGGGGCAGGACTGGTACTCATGTGACATAGGGTCGATTCTCGTATGTTACCACTATATCTTTAGGTGTATCCATATAACCCCCATGCCTAGGTGTATGGGATATATGAGGTTTGAACCCGTGACGTTGCAAGGAGTGCCTTAACAATACACTCTATCGCCACTTGGTCCTGAGGGTAGTGGAAAATGGGTAGTTGCTTGAGCCTTTGACTAGACAAAAGAAAAAAAATGTGCCTTTACAAAATCATTAAGAACATCAACAAATATTGTTGAATAAAACTAAATGATTTGGATTCCTTTTGGATCACTTCTCACAACATTCTTAACTAGTATATTGGTGTAACATTGGATACTAGCTATTGTTGTATTTTCCAAAAAAAAGTTCTTTGTAATTATAAAATATTTATAACTACAATAGATTTGAAATTGATATAAATTTGTTATTGAGAGAATGCAAAGGTAACAAAAAACCAATTTTCCAAATGACTGTAAAATTCAAGAAATAGTTTTGAAAGAAAGAAGTATTCCAATTGCACTATCATTTATGGTTTTTTTATTCCTAATGTTCAGTTCATATTGCATATTATTATGGTGGCAACTAATGGAAATTGTTGCAATAGAGCCAACATAATATGTATTGGTCGATGTCCTTAATGCATACACATCGATATCTAGTGTTAGTTTGTAGTGTTTGCAAACTTGTACTATATTTTCAACTAAAGTTTTTCTTGTAGTAGAATGCATCACTTTGCGTCACCTCTATCATACATTCCCTTGGTTTTAATAGTGAAATATGTGATTTAGGTGCTAGCACCAAGGTAGAAGTGGCAAACAAAGTGAGATATCAAATTGTTGTTAATGTTGACTATTATTGTCATTTGGCTATCTTTATCCACTAGGTCAGCATGAGCCAATTATGCATTTGCACGTGAATATGGAGTTTTTCTTTTCCTAGGACCATATAATACTAAGACATCTCCTTCAAAAACATTACTGTATATTGTTGAACAAAGTTTGATAATAGAAAATGGACACGATGTCATTTGTTTAAGTTTGCAGTGGACAACAAATGCAATGCATAAACAAAAAGCATATTAGTGTTACAATTAATGCTTGATCCAAATAACAGATTTTGACTTAGAGCTTTAGAGCTTTGAAATATGTAGTTTGTCTATCTCTTATGTTATAAATAATGTTAAATAGTATAAAGGAATAATTTTGGAATGTTGAAAATAATATTATTGTTTTGACCTCTCATCTTTTGATGTTTGCTCCATCGTAGTTCGAGACTTGCTATTAGTTGTGTTGCACAAACCCATATTGATCATGTCAATGAAATTGCACTATTGGCATTGGAGCCAAATCAAGAGATAATAAAAAAATAGTCAACAAACAAAAGAAAGTGCAATAGACACATATTATAACTTGTGAAAACTAATTTCATAACTCATTTATTTAGATCTTCATAGGTAGATATTATATCAGCTGAGTTTGTATGGAGGCCTATGTCATGATTTAGATTCTCAATGTACATTTCAGACTGCAAATCCGAGTCCATCTTCAGGAGAAAGCATTCTCAATGAAACCATATTAGGTGGAGAACCATTAATAATAATGACGTTGACTATAAATAATCTATATTAATCATGTCGACCATAAATTATTAAAGGTTCGCATTCCTCTTTCAGACGTGTATTAACAAATTCCATGACTTACTCAATGCCATGGTTTCTTTTCTCATAATTTCATGCCTTCTTGATTTCTTTACTTTTATAACCATTTCTTTTAAGGACTTTTTTGGGGTGCTTCAATTCTCTATTAAGGTGTTTTGTATGAGCGATTATGATTGCTCTGATGGCTAGCGTGTTCAAAATGTCAAGTTTTTGTCCTGGATGCTGGTGCCAGTAATCCTGCAAGTACTTGTCAGTGTGGGCCCTTTTTCGATAAACTTGGCGAGCTAGAGTACCATCGACTTTCTTAGTAATTAGAACATCAAGAAATGGGAGGCTATTATTTTCCTAGACCTCCATGGTGAAATTTATGTGATCAAATTGGTTATTCAGGCGCATCAATAACTTATTGAAATGATATCTCTCTCACGAGACTAGATGGTGTTTGTATCATCGACAAATCTTTTCCATAACTTGGGCTTAAGAGGGAAGGAGTCTATCGCCTTATTCTCAAAGTATTACATATATAGGTTAGCGACTGTTGGGGAGAGAGGAGAACCTATTGCAACACCATCTATCTATTCATAACTATTCACATGCATCTGTTAATTGTGCCAAATAACATGTAAAATGAGACTTTCTATAATCTCAAGAAAATCTATTAATTTGTATTTTTTTATAAAACATCATAACACTTATTGGCTTCTTTGACAATTTCACATTTAAAGAATTATAAAGACTAAATTGTAGATTACGTTGCATATTAACCAATTAAGAAGAGAACATGTGAAATACAATAACCATACAACCATGAATTTTAATATGTAAACTATTGTAAGAGTAAAAAAAAAACATTTTCAAATCAAAACAATCTTCAAGTTGTTGAAAAAAATAAAACCACAACATAAATACTACAACAATAATTTTGTGGTAAGAAAAAGATGCAATCAAGTATTAATAACATAAATATTCAATTGATATCTACTTCAATTCCAACCTTTTGGTGGTTGAGAAATTCTTAAAATTATTTAATATCTAGTATATATGACAATGTGTTACTTATTACCTTAAATTTTAAATGAAGGCACTTAATATAAAAGAACTTAACTTGTGGTTGGTGAACATCTATAAATCACAAGTGAGTTACATGTTATTATCTACCTTCTTCTAGTTAAACAAGTTGTCTAAAAGCACATTATCCATGCATAAACTAAGAATTATCTATACATCAACTATGAGTTATCTATGCATCAACTACCAATTATTTTTTATATATTTTTTTCTTTATTTGAGTTGCCATTAAATCAATATGGACAATACACTTGTCTCATCCTCGTGTAATCTAGGAAAAGCATAGATACTAGTCCACCCCAAATTCTAAGATATAAACATCTATCAAAGTAAATACACTAGCACAACCACTTAACTTGTGGTTGATGATAGGCCACAAGTCAAGTGTTGTACAAACTGCTTGTTATCCATGTATTGACTACTAGTTATTCATGCATGAACTACAAGTTATTCATGCATAGCTACCAGTTATTTTATATATATATATATTTTATAATTGTTTATTTCGAATTTGGAAAAACTACCATAAAACAATATACTTGTCTCATCCTCATGCAATTTAGGAAACACATAAATGTTAGTCCACCCCAAATTCTAAAATATAAACACCATTCAATGTAACACATAAAGAAATAAACTATAATAATATGTGTGTAACGAGATTTTAGCATAACACCATAACCATATCATTTAAAAATAAATAAAATAAATAAATTTAAACTAATAATTAACCATACATTACCTTGGTTTATTAATTTCAGAGCATTGATTAAAATTCAAATCGAAGATCTAGTTAATAGTAGCATTGATAATCTGAACAGAGAAAACTCACGCTCACCCACCATTCATTCTTGACACCTTTCTCAAATTGCCACCATTCATTTTTGACACCTTTCTCAAATTCCCACCATTCATTCGACGCAGTTGAGGAAGATATGGTGACAAAAATTGGGTATCTACCCTAACCAACTTAGCCCCACATGCACAACGCCATCTTATTCACGCACGTTTCCAACCTCCTCAATTAAAAACATATGGGACTGTGACGAGCACTGTACACATGGTAGACCCGTCATCCACGTCTCATGGCGCTGATCTAACTTCTACTCTTTACCACTCGTTCCCTGACAAAATTCCAACGTGCCCAAAGTTTCTTCATATGATTTGGCCACCACACTTTAAAAAAAATAAAAGCACCGCCAGCGTGTCACTGAGGACTTCCTAACCCGCCCTCTCCGCTCAGCTACCCTTTATAACCTCACCACCACAACGACAGAAGCCCAGGATCTGCACAGTTCTTCTCTTCATCTGTGTGTATTGAATTAGGAAGCAATGGGGATTGAACTCGAGACAAGAATAGCCGAAGCGGGGCGATGGGTGAGGGGCACCATTATTGGGGCCGGATCTTCTGGGACAGTCAGCCTTGCCATGAGCAGCTCTAATGGCCAACTCTTTGCAGTCAAATCTACAGCCAGTTTTAGTGTGGCTCTGGAGAACGAGTACCACATTTTGCGGTCTCTGGATTCTCCATTCATTGTTCGCTGCCTTGGGCGCTGCTACAGCGTTGAGAATGGAGTAGGAGTGCACAATTTGTTCATGGAGTACATGCCAGGCGGCAGCTTAGCGGATCTGCTGACTAAGTTTGGAGGGGAGTTGGACGAATCCGTGATCAGGGCGTACACGCATGGCATTCTATGTGGAATCCATTACCTACACAGACAGGGGATTGTGCACTGTGATATCAAGGGGAAGAATGTTCTTGTGGGTACCAATGGTGTGAAGCTTGCTGACTTTGGCTCTGCCAAGAAGATTGATAATGAGGGGGAGGGCATGGAGCCCCTCCAATTGAGGGGGACCATTCTGTGGATGGCTCCAGAAGTGCTAAACCAGGTGGAGCAGGGGCCTGCTTCTGATATTTGGTCTCTGGGCTGCACTGTACTGGAGATGGCTACTGGCAGGCATCCATGGAGCGAAGTTTCCAATCCCCTCGCTGCAATGTATCGAATTGGATGCACAGAGGAGATGCCTGAGTTGCCTGCATCGCTTTCACCTAGGATTCGAGATTTCCTGGAGAAATGCTTTCGGAGAGATCCCAAGAAGAGATGGACCTGTGCAGAGCTGTTGAACCATCCTTTTATGAATGATGACTGTTTTCCTGTGGAAGCAGAGGAGGCCATTAATGGTTCGGGATCCCCAACTAGTCATTTGGAATTTAAGAATCGAGTATGGGATTCCTACTCTTCTGAGACTACTCCCATTCTATCACTCAACATCCTGAGCTCTGCTGGGGAATGCAATGCAGAGGCTGACAGTAAAAGATCAATTGAGCAATGCTCAAGGCCTTCTCCCAGGGATAGAGTCATGGCACTGGTCACAGATTGTGTAGCTGACAGGCCTAATTGGTCTACAAGTCCCCCTGGTCAGTGGATTGTTGTGAGATCTTCCAAAGACAATCCTCCAACTTCAGATAACCCTCTATCAATATCAGACATTAGTAGTGACTCCACCATCCAGGAGCTTCCATCCAGAGAAGAAGATTGCAGTTCTGGTTCGAAAGTCAGCATTTGGGAAGAAAGCCAGCCAAGAGTTGAACAATACAATTGCTCAGAGTCCACAATCTTTGGAGTGCAGACTCAGACTCAACAGGGATCATCTTCCAGCACTAGTGCTGAGACTCTGCAACCTGGTTTTTTCTCTATGTCAATGACACCCCCTTTGATGGATGAAGCCAGAGAAATGTATGAAAATTCTTTCCAGAGCATTGCTAGTGGTGATCCTGGCATTCAAAATAGATCAGCCCCAGGACCAACGTTTTATACTTTTGATATTAAGTGGTGCTTTATCACTGAGGAGGGAGTAGATTGCTGCCTATGTTTTAGTACTTTGTGCAGTAGAGAATTTTGTCATAGAAGTGTCAGAAAGTGGCAATTGTACATTAGCTGCAGAGTTGAAACTTCTAATAATTTTTATGCAAAATTAATTCCAACTGAGTTTATTGGGTTGAATACTTATTCTTCCTTGATTGGTGATGCATGATTGCTCTTGGCCTTGAGATTATTATTTTTTATTTTATACATACACATCAGGGAGAGACCTCATATCTTCATATCTCAGTTCAAGAGCCTGTCCACTTGGGATATAAGGGATAACCTTACCTTTCAGCTAAACCGGGTAGAAACTTAACTTTGCTGTGCAAAAACATAGAGGAATTCATTACAGCCCAATGAAAGGTTTCCTATACCATTTTTATGCTCTATAATTTAAATGGAAACATAAGGGGATCAAAAGGTGAAGGAATGGGTTTTAATCACACGTTATTACACAACATAATGACTAAGAATTTTTAGCACAAATTGTTGATAATTTTCATAACCAAAAACCTCAATCTAAATACTGTTCACCTATTTCTTTGATTTTTACTATCACTTTAAAACAAGCAGCAATTCTGACTTTGCAGTATCACTTTAAAACAAGCAGCAATCCTGACTTTGCAGAGTGGTTTTTCACTTCTCTGTTTATGATTGTTTTCCATGGTTTCTTCAACTCTTAGCAAGAGCAATCTTCTTTGTGAAAAACCCATTGCAATGCTGACTTTCCTCAGGGTTCATTTGCATACAATTATTATTTATAAACAAAAATAAACTTATAACTCGGAATTCACTGTACAAACTTATTTTTGAAAATTGAACAGGTAGGAGTTCTAATGCACTTACGCTTAAATGTCTATCACGCTGTGACTCTTATGAAAATACTGTACTTAGATGTTTATTATGTGATTTTTTATATGTGAAATAAAGAATAATTACTTAGGAAAATTCTTTATGTAACCCTTTTGCCAAAGAGATAACACTGGTAATTATGATTTCACAGCTAATTTCAGTCAATTTTTACACTGATAGGTATTTATATCTTTAGAATTTGGGGTGGACTAGCATCTATGCTTTTCCTAAATTGCATGAGGATGAGATAAGTGTACTCTCCAGATTTTCTGGCAGACAACCCGTTTAACTACGCATGGAGAACAACTAACATATAACTTATTTGTGGCACTTAACTTGTGGCCTATCAATGTTCATTGTCCACAATTTAAATGGCTGTGCTAGTTTATTCACAGATATCGCGGGAGGACATAACCCATAAAATACACACGTGAACTAGTCAATGAAGTTGATCTATTAACCCATTAGATCTCGAGTTGTTTGACTATTAAAAATATCAGTAAACTAATTACACTGATAGGTGTTAGAATAACACCTATTAGTGTTATTCTCTCCACTTTTGATCTGGGATGGAGGACCATCTCCATTGATCCTAGATTGCACAAGGATAAGACAAGTGTATTGTCTAGATTGATTTTATAGTCGTCGCTCCAAGACAAGTGTGTTGTCTAGATTGATTTTATAGTTTTCGCTCCAAATTTGAAATAAACAATTATAAAAAAAAAGAATATAAAAAATGGTTGGTAGCTTATGTATGGATAATGGGCAATTCATTGTAGACAATCTCTTTAACTAGAAAAAGGTGGGTGATAACAAGTGGTTGAGGCATATACAATGAGTGATTACAACTACACATGGAGAATAAGTAGATAAATTAATTTGTTCATGACACTTAAATTGTGACCTACCGGTGTTCACCGACCACAAGTTAAGTGGCTGTGCTAGTTGCACTTGGATGGAAAACCTATTATTTGTTTCTCTATTTTGTTGTGCTATTTGCACTTGGATGGAAAACCTGTTATTTGTTTCTCTATTTTGTTATTCATTAAAAAAAATTGACATCTCATGTCACCAAACCAATCTTGAAAATATATATATATATATATATATATATATATATATATTAAAAAATAATTAAATAAAAGATAAAAAAATTATATTTTAAAAACTAAAAATTAATATATATTATTTTAATTTTGAATTTTAAAAAAAATCAAAGTTTAATGTGTAATTTTGTTTACCAGAATGGTATTTTTATTAAACCGTTAGAGTAGTGCACATTATTGATGGATCTTTTACAGTAATATTGGAATTGCAAATGTAATTGTTGGTTTTTAATCTATTTGCATATTAAAAAAAGCGATTTGTGTAATGAAAATTTGAAATTTGTTGATTATAAGAGGCATTTTTATAAGCCCCAAGAGTTAGCTCGATCGGTTGAGTTCTCGGAAGTTAGGCCTCCCAGCATGCGAGGTCACGGGATCCATCCTCATAGACCCTCTTGGGGTTAGGCACGCAGCGGCCGCAGGGCGGAAACCCCTTCGGGGCGGGTCCGTCGGAAATTATTTCGTGGATGTAGCGGTCGGCTAAGCCGATTAAAGTGAACCACATGGAAAAAAAAAAAAAAAAAAAAAAAGAAGAAGAAGAAAAGAAAAAAGAAAAAGAAAAAGAGGCATTTTATATAAGTTAAGTGGTTGAAATGTGTGATGTGGTATGTTTAGGTTCTAAAAAAATAAATATATAGAAAAGGTTTTAAAACTAAATATATGTTGATTCTAAATTTAAATTGGCTACATTGTAAAAACATTTATATAAATGTATATCAAATTTCAAATTTAAATTTTATTAATGCATCATTAAATATTAAATAAATATTTTCAATAGTTACTACAAGTGAGACATATATTCTTGTATATGGATTAAGGAAGAGAGAGAATAAAACCTTATATTATTATGGCATGGCATGCATATCAACAATAACTATTTGACTTCATAATTAATAAAAAAATGTAACTATTACCTATTTGTAGGATTTACGATTCCAAATTGGTAGAGTTGGCGCCTAATGATTATAATTAAAGATATATTGGTTTATGTATTGTTAAGTTAAAAATATAACAATGAGTTAGATATTATTTTTGGATAAATACTATTTTACTTCATGATTAACTAATGAATGCAACTTTTATTTATTTGTAAGATTTATGTGTTAGCATTCTGATTCCAAATTGGAATACTAGGTGTGTGGAGGATTATAATGGAAAATATAATGGATTATGTATTGTTAAGTTAAATTGCAACTATTTTACTTCATAATAAATGAATGAGGTAACTGTGTCAATTCCAAATTGGAATATATGGCCATTGGACCATTATAATGAAAATATATTGGATTATATATTGTTATGTTAAAATAAAACAATGAGTTAGAGATTAGTTTTGGGTAAATAACCATTAATTCATAATTATCAGTAATAAATGAAACTTTTGCCTATTTATAGAACATTTCCAAATTAGAACAATTCGCATTGGATTATGTATTGTTAAGTTAATTATGCTGTAGTCTAAAAGTTCTATGATTTCAAATGGAACATTTTGATTTTTTCGGCACAATTTTGAAAAATCCGATAGAAATTTTTAAAAATCCTGGTTACAGCTCTCAAACTCTAAAATTTTGGGTGCCCCAGGGGGTTTTGATGGTGTTGAATCTGTTTCGACCATCAAAATCGCCATTAAAACAGTTAAATTCAGATTTGGAAAAATAAAAAAAACGCTGGATTCCAGTGAAAAGCCCCTCGTCCGAACCAAATCATAGTGTTTTTAGACAACTCCATTAATTATAAAACAATGAGTTATATATTAGTTTTGTAATAAATGCAAAATAATCAATACTTGGGTAAATTGCTAGGTACAATTAAGTGAAGGAAATATATATGCATTGGTTACACTAGGGCCATCTATGATGTATTAATCTATGTCTTTAGATGGAGATTTGTGTATGATCTAATATCCCTCTAATTTGAAATCTATGCTTTGGGAAATGCAATATCATCTAATAGTATTGTTAAGATGCATTGATTTCAGTGAAATTACATTTTGCATGATATCATTCAATTACAAACATCTAATTCAATTATTGTAGTTAGCCAAGTAAATAGAATCACCATAGCTAAATATTCAAAACCCCAATTTGATTAAGTTACCAGAGTTATCAGAGTGGATAGAATCACTATAGTTAAATAGTCAAAACCCTAACATAATTTGGTTACCATAGTTATCCAAGTAGATAGAATCACTGCAGTTAAAAAATCGAAGCCCTAATATAATTCAGTTATTGTTTTGACTATATATTAGCATCTACTACTATAATGTGGTAGTTCAATAGTTAAAGTTTGTACATGAAATCTTTTAGTTAAAGTAATTGTGGTTGGGTATCTTCGCCCTATGAAAATTCAAACAGAATCTAAAGAACTACCTACAACTATATATAGAGTCACCATAGTTAAATAGTTGAAACCCTAATCTAATTAACATAAAAGACACTCAACAGCCAGAATCTAAGAGTTCAACGTAAAGTCATTGTTGCAGCTAAAAATCCCACGATTGATCCATTTGTTAACTTTCAATCCATCGTTTTGGCCTTTTTTAATGATATCTTTTAATTCTAGTCATTTTGTATGATATCATTAAGTTAAATAGTTGAAACCCTAATCTAATTCAATTTACATAGCTAAGAAAGTGGATAGAATCACCATTGTTAAATGGTCAAAACTCTAATATGATTTGAGGGACATCTATGATCTATTGATTTATGTCTTTGGATGGAGATTTGTATTATGATCTAACATCCCTCTAATTTGAAATATGCACATTGGGAAATGCAATAAGATCTAATAGCATTGTCAAGATGCATTGATTTCAATGACATTACATCTTGTATGATATCATTAAGTCAAATAGTTGAAACCCTAATCTGATTTTGTTACCACATTTAGTTAAGTAGATAGAATCACCATAGTTAGCCAAGTAGAAAGTCATCTATGATTATTCATCAGGTCATTGTTGGATCCAAATAACCAATGCTTGATCCATCGGTTCTAGCGATTTTGTATGATATCATTCAATTAATCACCACAATTAAATAGTTGAAACCCTAATTTAACTATATATTGTCATCTAATATTTTAATGTGGGAATTTAGTAATTGGAATTTGTTGCATTGCTTTGATTTCATGAATGTTCTTTCTTAGTATTGTCCAGATGCATTGCTTATAGTGAGGGACATCTACGATCTATTGATTTATGTAATTATATGGAGATTTGCAATTTAATCTAACATCCCTCTAATTTGAAAATTTGTGCATTGGGAAATGCAATATGATCTAATAGTATTGTTAAGGTGCATTGATTTCAATGATATTGCATTTTGTATGATATCATTGAGTTAAATATACATGAAATTTATCATTAAATTTCATAGAAGAAAATGTTAAAATGATGCAGATGAGGAGAATTTCCATTGAAACTTGCTTGGGGTTTGACAATCCATAAATCACAAGGATTAACATTGGAGAAAGCAACTATAAATATTGGAAATAAAGAGAGACATGGTCTCACATTTACAACAATACCTCAAATTGAGGGAAAATGGTTTTCGAACTCAACCTCCTTTCACATATGATTGATATGAGAAAATGGCAAAGGGGGTAGGAGTGGCTTACAGAAAAGTAGAAGAAGACATATTGAGATTGGTCACTCTATAATATATATGTAATTCATTATTGAAGTTCATTGCATTCTTCCACATGTATTATCACTTAACATGATGATTATTTCTTTATTACAATCCGCCATTTTTATCGTGTAATTTTTTTTTAAAATTTTGATGAGATTATTTCAATGTGATAATTTTGATTTTTAACAACGTTGTTTTGGTGCGGCCACTGTCATTGGAACCGTCATATATCCATCTTAACGATGTCTCTATCAAGCACCGAGAGAGATCAAATCCCTTGAGGTGCAAACCTTTCCTCGAGTTTAGGACTCTAAAATGGGTTTGAACTTCAAGGGATTTGATCCCTCTAAGCACTTGACCGAGCCAGAGTTTAAATGAATCTTATATAATCCAAATTGTATAATAATTAGACTACTTCATAATGAAATACTAGACAACATTGATGACAATTAATTAATTCACTCCTTTAATTTAGTTGTGAATTACTTTGATCTCTATATATACTTTATAAATAAAGAAATAAACACACACACATTCAATTTAAACCTTATTTGTATTTTCATTGTCGCATATTTTTCTTGGCAACATAGGAACCTCCACTTCCATAATGAAATACTAAACAACATTGATGACAATTAATTAATTCAATCCTTTAATTTATTAGTAAATTTCTTTGATCTCTATATATACTTTATAAATAAAGAAAGAAACACACATTCAATTTAAACCTTATTTGTATTTTCATTGTTGCATATTCTTCTTGGCACCATAAGAACATCCACTTCCATAAGGAACTTTCATACGCAAAGGCATATCTTGCAATCCATAATCAAGAAACATTTTTCATGAGACATATTAAGTCCGTAGTAATTCTAATATTAATTGAGAAAATGAGTATTAATATGGAATGAAATCTTAATATAGAAATATGTCAATTTAAAAATATATAACACGGATGAAAATTGTAGGTTCAATTTGTATTTTTTTTAAATGATTTGCTCAAATTCTAGGTGATAACAATATTTTACTCTCAACATAACCAAAATTGTAAAAACCTAATTAATTTGGATATTCTTACAAAAATTTGATGAAACATTTTATAATTGGAAATTTAAAAATTAATCATATTAACAAAGTTTCTCCACTTTAAGAAAATTATAAATCCTTAAAAATTGTCTTGATAATAACCAAACACAATAAACATAAAATCAAAATGATTTTATTAAAAAAATAAAAAAGAATGCTCTCACATCAACTAAATAGATTACAACACAAAAATACATTTCCAATTAATAGAAAATTTTAGTATAAATTTAATGCTTTATGTATTGTTTTAATTCACATGTGAAGTTATTCACAATAAACAAACCCAATAAATAAAACTCACTTAAGTAAGAGAAATAGTATTAATATAAAATAAATAGCATTTTTATATTTTAACTTTTAATTTATATTTAAAAGTTAAAAGATCAAAGAAATGAAAAAGTGAAAGGATGAATTTTAATGAATACGATATTATTTCTAAAAGTCATACATAGTTTTTCTTTTGATTTTGAATTTTTATTAAATGTGTATTTTTTTTCTTAATCAATGTTTTCTATTAAAATTTTGATTAAACGTGTTATTTCAAGTTAATATTTTGTTATCACCAAAATGTTATTACTAGCAAATTGATCACGGTCATGAAGTGAGTATAGTCTTGAGGTTTTAAGTCTGAGCTATTATTATTGTTGAAAATCTTGAATATCTTGTTTTAGATCGGTAGTAAAATGATTATTGTGTGTTTATATTGTTATTGGAATGATTAATGAAGCATGTTTTAACCAAATGCACTTACAACACCTTGATGTTTATGGTTTGGATCATATTATGGGTCAGTTTGACTTGGTGAAACCCAGTTTGACCAAAGTCAACCACAAGACATGAGATGGATTAGACCCTGGATGATAGCTATTGATGATATGTGATCCTTATTTGGTCACCAGATAGTTCCATGCAGCAGTTACAGGTTCAGATAGTGATCTGCAGTACTTTTAATGATTTTGATCATTTACAGATTATTATTATTTTATATTGTCCGAGCATGGTGTTGATATTATATGATTATGCATTCATCCATATGGTGTATGAGTATGCACCTTTAGTGCATTTGGGATCTCTGAGTTCATTAGGACAGTTTGTTTTCAGTTCCGGGCATTTTCAGTTGATATTTCTCTCAGTTTATCACCTCAGTGCAGATTTGCCATTAAAAATGGCCTGTCAGAGCAGTATCATGCGTTGATTGGTTTACCTATGGCGCTACAAAGGGGAAATGGAGTGTAGCCACATTTTTTTACCACATTTATATATTCCCAGACATGTTGGTGTAGTCATATTTGGCCCCAGGTGACCAGGAAGTGAGTTACAATCATTTTTATACTTTTCAGGTGATGTACAGAGGCATAAAAAATGGTAAAAATGGCTACAAAGGAATTCGATTTGGGCTACTGAGGCAAGGAAATGGCATGGGAATGGTTTTGAATATGTGTATGATGTCTCCCACACCCTCCACAATAGTTACAACAGTCAGTGGGGCCCACACATCTTTCTCCGACACATTTTATGGTTTTACGGAGCCTATGGAGGCTCACGACTTTCCTTGTTGGGCATGATTTCACACTTAGATGATA
The DNA here is from genome assembly GCA_027924585.1 of Larix kaempferi. Taxonomy (NCBI): domain Eukaryota; kingdom Viridiplantae; phylum Streptophyta; class Pinopsida; order Pinales; family Pinaceae; genus Larix; species Larix kaempferi. Next base: position 4,574,094 of record BSBM01000410.1, read on the forward strand.
TATTTGATGATTATTGTGCCATGGGGACACATTAGGGAGGTTATATGGCACCCCCTAGACCCACCATGAGATCCATGTTATGTTTTCCTAGTCACTTGAAGTGGGACGTCCCCCTAGGGTGATTTTGTCCATGACATTGTTAAATTTTTGAGTTGATCCCTGTACTTTATTGTTGAGCTCATCTCAACCATAGATTATAACTTATGTATATTTTAATCTTATCCATCCATTTAAAAGGTGGTTAGGATTTTGGTATCTCTTCTTCCTATTTAAAGGAGAGAGCTTCTCATTGTAAAAGGACTTTTGGATTTGGGCTTCTGGAATAAAAATACTTATTTGCAAACTCTTGTCTTGTGGTTGTGGATGCTATTGGTGTTGATTGAAACTCTTCTTCCTCTGCACTGAGGATCTTGGTGGTTATTTTGCACATCTTCTCTCTACTTTTTATCTACAGTTGAAGAAGTCGAATTGGTGAGGAAGGCGCATTCGTTGGGGAGACTCTCCCTGCTCTCTTCTCTTCTCTTCGTCGATTTCAGGGAGTATTATTGTCTTTGTACCTCTTACTTCTTGTTATCATGTTCTTTCTCTGTATTTCTTCCATTCTTGCTTGAACTAATTGATCTCTTATTGTCCTTGGTTCATCAGGAAGAGGAGGGCGCACGTGTGGAGTTGGGAAAATCGTGGGGGCAAGATACATCACCAAATTCTCATTTGATCTTTGCGGGAACAATCCTCGGCATCATAGAAAACATCTCCATGACTCAGGTATGCTTGTGAGGTAAGTAATTCATTCTTCTAACCTACCCATCTGTCATTTCATTTCAAAACCCTATGTAAAATTAATCAAAAAATTCTCTGGCTCAAACCACCTGGCATTTTGGAAATTTTTTTTTGGGTTTTTCATCTTAGGAAAAACCAAAGGTGGGTTCTCAAGGGTGTCACCCTTGGAGGACTCCTTGTGTCCCATTTCCCTAGGCACTGGATCTCCTTACCCTTGAGCATTAGCTGAGCTGACTGATTTGCCTGTGTTTTGATGCCCTGTCTAAGACTTGCGCTTTTGATACTCTTAAACCTATCATTCAATTCTATCCAAAGGTACTCGATAGCCCCACTCCTTTTCCTAATCTCCCTGTATTGGACACGGTTCCCAAGGTAGTGGATTTTTCTATCATTTGCTGGTACCTTGATCCTGGATCTGTTAACTAAGCTTATAAGTCACTTGTATAATTACATTGGATCAATTTTATATCTCTTAAGCCTCTTGATCCAACCCATAACTCACCTAGTGACTCCATCCATTGATCTAGGGTTTATCATACCTAACACCTTACGTACTTCATCTTCCATTGATTTGATCTGGTGTCTTGGTTTGATCTCTCCCGTCGGGAGTAGATCCGGTTCTCCCCCATTTTTGTCTTGGGCTTAGATAACATCAAGTGAAGAGTGCCTCGATTGGCATGACAACCATCCATTTGGGAGTCGAGGCTCTCTTGGTTCACCTCTTTGGTTTCCCATCCCCTCTACCATCCTTACAGATCCATCTATAGGGGAAACTACAAGTTTGGTGATAACATTTTGGTGCCGTTGCCGGGGAGGTAGAGGCTTACCTTCGGTGTTTGCGAGTGTCCATGTGTTATCTTTTATCTTATTGCATCCGGTATTTTGCATTGGTGATTGTATTTTCCAATTCATAATTTTTCCAATCACCATCTTAATTCACTCATCTCACCTCTCCTACGACATTTATCTTATTGGTGAATTGTGTGTTTCACTTGGTGACTCCACCCCGCGACTCTACTGAGGACCAAACCCAACGAATTAATCTTAAGTTCTTAGAACGTCCAACAAATTCTGAAGGAATCCCTGCAACTTATACTCAAAACCGAAGACACATTAAAGAGAACTCATCCAATTTCTTTTGGAATATTTCTAATCCTAACTCTTCACTGAGTCATCTTTTATGACCTCCTTCATCTTCATCTAGTCCAATGGCCGGAACAAACACTGGTGGAAACCAGAACAATCCTCCTCAGAACCCTAGGATTTTTGGAAGGAAGGCTAAACCATCTCCTTTAGATTTTCCCCAAATATAGGGAGCCCCCCATGACATGCCAGAAAATTATTTTGAGAAAGTTCCCAAGTTTGATGGAGTGTCTGCTATAACCATAGAAGATCATGTTGACAAAGTCTGGGAACATATGGAAGCATATGGAGCATCTGATGAAGATGTCTTCATGAGGGGCCTTCTGGCATCTTTGGAAGGAGATGTTCGGAAGTGGTTCGATAGGTTGCTTGCTTCATCCATTGATGGATATGACAGTTTTGTCACGAAGGTCAACAATAAGTGGTCCCGTAAGTTAGATGGGAAATTTATCTTGCATCAGTTGTTTGATATCAAGAAGAAAGAGAATGAAACAGTCCACGAATTTAACCTTAGATTTGATAAGACTGTAGCTAATATTCCTGAAGAAATTAAACCTAAATACCAAGCAATAGTCATTCATTATCTAAATGCTTTTGAAGTTTTGCTTGAATATCATTTAAAGGATAAAAACCCAAATGACTTTAAGAATGGTCAACTGAATGCCAAGACTACTGAGTCGAATGCAACATTTATGGGGAAACAAAACTTTTTCGATCATTAATCCCCATCCACCTCTAGGTCTGATCCTAAACTCCGAAGACCCAAGGAGCTTGTAGTCGAGCCTAAAGACAGAAAGGACACGTTAGAGACAATGCAAGAAATGATGAGACAATTAATTGTCCTAACTAAAAATGTCGCAAGTTTTTAGGACCTTGAGAGATATAGAAACCCTTATGGCCCTAAACCTTATTGGAACAACAATAGAAGGCATGAGGGAGATAACAATAGAAGGCGTCCTGAGTATCCAAAAAGCTCTGAGAAGAAGAATGTGAACTGGTGTGATGAAGTAGAAGAAGAACCTTCTGACACCAATTACCTTGATGACCAACCTAAAAACATCAAGTTAGTTGGAGATCTGTCTTTTGATGATGATTTCGAAAGAATTCTCCTAGAAGAAGAATGGGAGCAAGAAGAATAAATTGAGGAACAAAGCTCCTCGTGTTGTGCAATAAATCTCCTTGAACCAAAGAATCAACCCAAAATTCAAATGGATAAAAGAAGAAATGTTGATTCCCAATCTCCTTCTTTCCTAGACAAACACAATGAAAATAAAGAAGATAAAAAGGAAGAAGAGAAAATTGCCCAGTGTGATTATCTTTTGAATATTGATATTAAGAAAGAATTGGGAAAAATCATGTGTAATATCCCCGTAGCTGAATTAATGAAGGTTCCCTCAGTCATAAGCGGAGTAGAAGAATTATTTGAAGGCATTAACCAAAAGAAGACTCCTAATAATGCTTTAGAATACTGTCATATACAAAGTCTTAGTGGAAAAGAGATCAAAAAAGTTGAGAAAGATCCACCCATTAATATCTATTCGGCTATCTATGGAAGAAAGAATGGTGGTCACCCTCCTTTTTACCTTACCTTGCACATTCAGAATATGCTCCTACATAATTGCATGTTAGATTCTGGAGCTGCCATGAATGTCATTCCATTGCATGTTATGAAGGATATGGGTTTGGAGGTGACTAGACCTTATGGAAAAATTTGTGGCATTGATTCAAGACGTGTACAGTCCTACGGTTTGATAAAAAACTTGAGGGTTGATATTTTCACATGCTCTGACAATTCCACCATGATGGATGTTGTTGTTATAGATTTGCCCCCATCATATGGAATGCTTCTATCCAAGAAGTGGGCAACAGGCTTAGGTGGATACCTCATGATGGATTTATCATATATATGTGTTCCCAATTCGGATGGTGCCCTAATTAGAATTAATAGAGAACCATGTATCAACAAACATTTGGAAACTTTTGAGGAAGGGATAAAGAACACTTATGGCGATGAACTTTTAAATAATGCCAAGGCTAACATAATTAAGAATGATGATGAAATTTGGGAGTTGCCTCAATCGGACAATATATTTATGGTAATGGGGGATATTGATTCCTCTGATGAAGAAGATGAAATAGCTGAAATTGCTCGGAGAATAAATTTGGAATTACTCAGGTGTGATGTTTAAGAAGAGTTAGATGAATTGATAAGTAGTAATGATATTCAACATCAGGATCAAGAAGTTAATAACGTAATAAATCAAGAACAAGGTAATGAAAATCATATACTTGAAGTCGATGAATTTGATGACATAAGATGTGGTGAAAGAATTCCAAGAATTTTTAATGAATGGATTGCTTTAGTTGATCACAATAGAGAAAGAGAAAGCCAAGGACTTGAGCATATTATCGCTTGGGCGAATCATTCTAAGCAAACACATCCCTCTCCTGTATTGGAAAGTGATGATGAATTCAACGAATCTCGTTATTCCGATGTGCCTGAGTCTTTATCTCATTTATCTTTAGAAGATGGTGTTTCAAATCAAGTCCATGATAATTCTTTAAGTTGGGAAGAGGATGCCTTAATTAATGATGCCCCCGAAGGAGATTATGCTTTAAACAATCTTGCTATTTTTCAACAATCTCTTTCACATAATAAAAACAATGCTTTATCTGCATATCCTCTTAACCCTGATTTTCTTTTACCACCTGAGTCATCCAATTATCAAAATCATGATCCTTCTCACATTCCTAGTTTTTCAGATTCTCATTCAGAAGTGTTATCCACTGGGTTAGAAAATATGCATATTCTGGTTCCCACAGGGAAAGGCTCTAGTCATTCTAATGATTTATCACAAACGCCTCATCCCTTGGAAGAGCATAGAGATTTTTGGACCGTAAGGGAAGTTGTCAAACATGTAATGTCTCCCCAAGAGGAAGAGCCTAATGTAAGTGTTCAGGAGACGAGAAGAGAGATTAGAGAAGTCCTAGTTGGTAGGGTAGCCATTCTCATTGATGTTGGTCCACCCAGATTTGATGCAGTTCCCTCTAGAAGGAACTCAAGAGTTGTCACCCCGCAATCGTGAAACCTTGTTGAGATCCATGCCATTCCTATACGTAATATTGGAGTTGTTCCCGAATATGTAAGTAGGAATAGATTTCCTACTGGAATTCAAGTCATCATTCCGAATCATTTATTGTATATCAGATCTGGATAGGATGATGATATTTGGGTTGGACTTTCACAGTATAGCAATGCATTGGAGACATGTGTTTTCTAACGACTGGTAATGGACGACGAATTATGCTTCCTATCAATTAGAGGGAGTTAAGGGATTACATACCTGGCCTTACTTAGCCTTGGATTTCCTACTTGTTTGGTAGTTTAGAGTAGGTAGGATCTGGATAAGCTCTCTTAAGTAGTAGTTTAGTTTTTTTTTTTTAGCCATTGAGTCTGGCACTTCTTGTCTTTTCCTAAGCTCATTGTTTGAAGCTCGTAGTTTAGTCCTGAGTACTTGCCATTTTCTTTTCCTGCACAATAAAACTCTTTGAAGTTATGTTAGTGGATTAGTCTTTACTTTCTTCATTTTGATTTTCAGTACTGTTTTATTTTGATATTTAAGTATATACATGCATTGTTCTGATGATCGGTCTACAAGTTTGGTATAGCTCTGGACAGTTTGTAGCTGATCCAGAGCTAGAGTGCATTGATCGAGGATACGAGTAGCAGAGTGTTGGGGACCAGAGATTATGAGGTTCTCAAGCGCTCTATTCAGCAGAGCACTTGTCCTAGATGGAGCTAGATGTTATCACATTTATAGTAGTTCGGGCTACCATATAATTTTTCCAGATTCCAGTATATTTTTCAGCAAGTCCTTTACACTGAGATGCTTGAGATGATCATTTATTTTGGATCACTCCTATGATTATGAGCAACAGTATATTCCTTTGCCATGACTGAGTCTCAAGAAACTCAGATTAGATGACCGATGTAGCCATTTTTCCATTACAGAGCAGAATGCCTTACCCAGAGTTGCAGCAACAGTTTCCTAGTTGACAGATGATAGTTTAGATGGTTTGCACAGGTATATGATCTAGCAAGTATTATCTTGTGTATTGGTTTATATTGTTTTCCTGGTCATTCTAGTAGCATATTGTAGCATTTAGTGTCATGATTTGGCGATCATATATATATATTGGACTTGGAATTTATTTTGTATTTATCTAGTGTCCTGCTTAGATGATAGAAGTTCTTGCCTATACTCATTGGTTTCACCCTCTAGGAGAATGGGGGTGATCATTGCCACCATTGTTTGGATTGCTATTGTTGGCATCATTTTCACTATCTCCATCCATCTGTTACCTTCCAGTTATTGTTGTGACCTTGACTTACTACTTGACTTGTGACATGGAGGACTTTCCCCCACTCTAGCCTCTTTGTTGGATAAGCTTCCCTGTTGTTTTGTGTCTCAGCTCTGAGTTGTCTAAGTTCTGTTGGCTAAACCTGAAACAGATAGTACTACCATGATTACATGTATCTGGAAACTCTATTGTATATCTTACATGAAATCCCATTCTAGAATGTGTTTCTCAACACACGTGAATGAAAGGCATGTGAAATGAATGTAAATCCAAGAATGTGTTTTTCAACACACACGGATAAAAAATCCTAATAAATGTAAATCCAAGAATGTGTTTTTCAACACACATGGATCAAGGATATGGAAATGAATGGAAGGCCCAAAAAGCAGTGGTTAAATGTATGCTATATCTAATGATCTGTTGGCCTATACTATAATGATTATTCCTCATAAGCCCGCGGGTTGTGATATGAGATGGATCTTGGGACAGCTAATTCTAAGTGTCCCCTAGAGTCTTGAGTTACGGTTTCCTGGTGCCTGGGCATGGCGGCTTTAGAAAAGATCCTCACGGAGCTGTATCAGCTTGGATGTGAGTTGTAGACATCTGTCAAGGTTCAATAAGCACTTCTAAAACAACTTACCACTTTGTGAGACATTGCCATCCCCTGTGTTATTGCTTGTCCAATATATGCTATAGTGTGTATCCCCTTTCCCACTTCCAAAGTGTCATAATATCAAGTCAGTACAGTCATCCCTTAGCCTACCCTTGCATTTATCCACCCTCACCCATCACTAGCAAATTGATCACATCCATGAAGTGAGTATAGTCTTGAGGTTCTAAGTTTGAGCTATTATTATTATTGAAAATCTTGTTTTAGATCGCCAGTGTAATGATTACTTTGTGTTTATATTGCTATTGGAATGATTAATGAAGCATGATTTAACCAAATGCACTTACATCACCTTGATGTTTATGGTTTGGATCATATTATGGGTAAATTTGACTTGGTCAAACCCAGTTTGACCAAAGTCAACCACAAGACATGAGATGTATTAGACCCTGGATGATAGCTATTGATGATATGTGATCCTTATTTGGTCACCAGATGGTTCCATGCAGCAGTTACAGGTTCAATTAGTGATCTGCAATACTTTTAATGATTTTGATCATTTGCAGATTATTATTATTTTATATTGTACGAGCATGGTGTTGATATTATATGATTATGCAGTCATCCATATGGTGTATGAGTATGCACCTTTAGTGCATTTGGGCTCTCTGAGTTCATTGGGATAGTTTGTTTTCAGTTCCAGGCAGTTTCAGTTGGGGTTTCTCTCAGTTTATCACCTCAGTGCAGATTTGCCATTAAAAATGGTCTGTCAGAGAAGTATCATGAGTTGATTGGTTTACCTATGGCGCTACAGAGGGGATATGGAGTGTAGACACTTGTTTTTACTACATTTCTATATACCCATACATGCAGGTGCAATCAGATTTGGCCCCAGGTGACCAGGAAGCGAGTTACAAGAATTTTTATACTTTTCAGGTGATTTACATAGGCATAAAAAATGGTAAAAATGGATACAAAGGAATTCGATTTGGGATACTGAGGAAAGGAAATGGCATGGGAATGGTTTTGATGATGTGTATGATGTCTCCCACACCCTCCACAACAGTTACAACAGTCAGTGGGGCCCACACATCTTTCTCCGACACATTTTGTGGTTTTATGGAGCCTTTGGAGGCTCACAACTTTCCTGGTTGGGCATGATTTCACACTTAGATGATATATTTGATGATTATTGTGCCATGGGGACACACTAGGGAGGTTATATGTCACCCCCTAGACCCACCATGAGCTCCATGTTATGTTTTCCTAGTCACTGGGAGTGGGACATCCCCCTAGGGCGATTTTGTCCATGACATTGTTATATTTTTGAGTTGAACCCTGTACTTTATTGTTAAGCTCATCTCAACCATAGATTATAACTTATGTATCTTTTAATCTTAGCCATCCATTTAAAAGGTGGTTAGGGTTTTGGTATCTCTTCTTCCTATTTAAAGGAGAGAGCTTCTCATTGTAAAGGGACTTTTGGCTCTGGGCTTCTGGAATAAAAATACTTCTTTACAAACTCTTGTCTTGTGGTTGTGGATGCTATTGGTGTTGATTGAAATTATTCTTCCTCTGCACTCGGAGGATATTGGTGGTTATTTTGCACATATTCTCTCTACTTTTCATCTACAGGTGAAGAAGTCGAATTGGTGAGGAAGGCGTATTGGTTGGGGAGACTCTCCCTGCTCTCTTCTCTTATCTTCGTCGGTTTCAGGGAGTATTACTGTCTTTGTACCTCTTACTTCTTGTTATCATGTTCTTTCTCTGTATTTCTTCCATTCTTGCTTGAACTAATTGATCTCTTATTGTCATTGGTTCATCAGGAAGAGGAGGGCGCACGTGTGGAGCTGGGAAAATCATGGGCGCAAGATACATCACCAAATTCTCATTTGCTCTTTGCGGGAACAATCCTCAGCATCATAGAAAACATCTCCATGACTCAGGTAAGCTTGTGAGGTAAGTAATTCATTCTTATAACCTACCCATTTGTCATTTCATTTTAAAACCCTAGGTAAAATTAATCGAAAAATTGTCTGGCTCAAACCACCTGGCATTTTGGAAAAACATTTCTGGGTTTTTCATCTTAGGCAAAACCCAAGGTGGGTTCTCAAGGGCGTCACCCTTGGAGGACTCCTTGTGTCCCATTTACCTAGGAATTGGATCTCCCTACCCTTGTGCATTAGCTGAGATGACTGATTTGCCTGTGTTTTGATGCCCTGTCTAAGACTTGAGCTTTTGATACTGTTATACATGTCATTCAAGTCTATCCAAAGGTACTAGATAGCCCCAATCCTTTTCCTAATCTCCATGTATTGGACATGGTTCCCAAGGCAGTGGATTTTTCTATCATTTGCTGGTACCTTGATCCTGGATCTGTTAACTAAGATTGTTAGTCACTTGTATAATTACATTGGATCAATTTTATATCTCTTAAGACTCTTGATCCAACCCATAACGCACCTAGTGACTCCATCCATAGATCTAGGGTTTATCATACCTAACACCTTACGTACTTCATCCTCCATTGATTTGATCTGGTTTCTTGGTTTGATCTCTCCTGTCGGGAATAGATCTGGGTCTCCCATATTGTTGTCTTGGGATTAGATAACATCAAGTGAATAGTGCCTTGATTGGTGTGACAACCATCCATTTGGGATTCGAGGCTCTCTTGGTTCACCTCTTTGGATTCCCATCCCCTCTACCATCCTTACAGATCCATCTATAGGGGAAACTACAAGTTTGGTGATAACAAACTACAAAAACGTTATCACCAAACTTGTAGTTGCCCCTATAGATGGATCTGTAAGGATGGTAGAGGGGATGGGCAACCAAAGAGGTGAACCAAGAGAGACTCGACTCCCAAATGGATGGTTGTCACGCCAATCGAGGCACTCTTCACTTGATGTTATCTAAGCCCAAGACAACAATGGGGGAGACCCAAATCTACTCCCGACAGGAGAGATCAAACCAAGACAACAGATCAAATCAATGGAAGATGAAGTATGTAAGGTGTTAGGTATGATAAACCCTAGATCTATGGATGGAGTCACTTGTATAATTACATTATGTGTTATTTATGCAGGAAATTTGAGGAATCAACTAACCATTTATTTCTCAACTATGATTTTTCAAAGGATGCTTGGAAAAATATATCTCAGGATCTAAATATAAAGGAGGATTGGCCAGACTTGGACTTTGAGTCTGCATACTTTACTTGGAAACAAAAGCACATACCACTAAACTATATGCCAGGTATTTTGGTTTGGACTCTGTGGAAGGTTCATAATCTTGCCATTTTCCAAGATAGTATCCCTACTTTGAAGCATACATTAATTTCTTTCTGGAACTTATTTCACTCTTTTGCAAAAGGGACTACTTAGAAACAGAGCTTCAGAAGATTGTGTCCTATCAAATTAAATGAATTTGTCAAGGCTGTTGGTTTCTTTGATGGTGCATCGACTACACATAAATGTGGAGCAGGATTTATCCTTAGATGTGGAATGAATTTAACACTTAAATTCCGCCTGTCGGGTGGGTTGGGCACAAATACTAAAGCTGAACTCTTGGGTCTTTGGGGTATCTTAAAAGTGGCATTATTATGTGTACTGGATTCACTGTTAATATTTGGGGACTGCCAAGTTGTCTTTAATTGGGCCAACAAGCATGTACCTTTTAAGAACATAACTCTTCATCATTGGTGCCTCAGAATTTTTGTCTTACTAAATAGTTTTCACTCTCTCTCCATTGAATATACCTATAGAGAGAACAATGATGTGGCAGATGCATTATCAAAGGCTGCTGTCGATGGAGATCCAGGCTTACTCTTATGGGAAGAATGGGTGGAGGATCAACTTGTTTCATCGGGCACTTATGGTTCTTTTTCTTTTCAGAATTATACTAGTCCTTTTTTTTGGTGATCCATTAGATCAAAGTACTGTAGTTCCTTGTCAAGGCTTATGGTAAAGCAAAAGATCAAGGGGGGTTCATACTAGTTATATGTATTTTTGACAGCTGGTCAGTTTTTGTATTGTAATGTCATGATTAGTTACTATGGGGAAGCTTATATATGTGTTCATGAACTGGACAAGATACTATGCACTTTTTGATTTCAAGGAAATAACAAAAGTACGTTTTTTTCTCTGAAAAAAAGGTTAATATTTTGTTTATTAATTAATATAGATTTATTCAGGGGAGGCAGGTGCGGGGGGGATCATTTACGATCCCGGAGGAAGAAAAGTCGCAGAATTTTCCTGGGGTCTAGGTGCACAAACTAACAATGAAGCAGAATGGTTGGCGATATATTATTCACTTGAACTAGCCGCATCTTTAAACATAGCAAAGTTACAAGTGATTGGAGACTCCAGGCATGTAATCCAAAGCATGAAAAATAACAATTTGAAAGGAACAAAGAGACAAAATCTTCGAAAAAGGATCGAAAATCTTCCCCTCCCAATCGACATCCTCTTTTTTCATGTCCTTAGAAGCCTTAACTCAGCAGCAGATAGGCTTGCCAATATTGGAGTCACATTGAGGAAAGGCCAGCTTCTTCAAAACAATGTTTTGGGCCACAAGTTCATCCCCTAATTACCATGCCATAGACTCCATCGAACTAGCAAGGAATTCAAATTCGAAATGTTTGAATTGGAGGTTCTCATCTCGTGTAAGGCTTATGGTCTCATATGCCTGCGCCTTTCAACAAGGGGAGAGAGATAAGACAGGTGGCTCCTCACCTAACTGCAGAGCTCCCACACCTCAGCATTTATTGCTGCAGGGCAGTCATAGAAGGCCCCTTCTCGATATGGAACAACATAATTGTCTTTCGCTTGACTCTGGCTTTCAGCAGCTCAGCCTTTCCGCACCAGTCTTCGAGTCTCGGCAGCCTGAAGAGGTTCATTGTGTTTGTTGTGCCCACCGTTGCACAATGGAGGGGATCAGGGATGCGATAGCCACTCTTAGTCAGGTTACGTCTGAAGTTAAAGTTTATTTAAGTCGGACATACTCGGTGGTTTGCTCCATAGTAGACCAGAACAAAGAACAAACCACGAAGTTCAAATATATGCACTCACGTCTTTCCTGTGTTGAGTCCCGCCTGGACGACATTGAAAGAAACACCATCGAGATACTGGGGAAGGTCGACAGCATAAAGGAGGACCTTTCAGTTTTCATTAGCAAAACCCAGTGCAGCCAGATGCAGGAAGCGCCGTCTGTCAACCAGGGAATGAGGGAGGCTGCCTCCTTCTTGCAGCAGAATTACAGATAGATTTTCTTCTCAGAAATTGTGGAATGTTCACTGCAGGTTTTTCAAAGAATATCTATTTCTGAATGTTTTTTTGTATTCTGTTATGCAGTCAGTATGTAAGGGTATATCCCAGCAGAATGAATAGAAGCCTTAGGATAATTAGGAGCAAAGAATCTCAGAGACAAACTCCTTGTAAAATCTGCAATTTACCTCTTTTTGAAGCGGATTTATGGCTCAAATTTTGTAATGAATGGCTGTGCACAGCCTTTTATATATACATTTAAAATACCCTGTTTCTATTAAAAAAAAATTAATATAGATTTATTTTATTTTTAAATTTATTATCACTTTATTAAATATATAGAATAATCTAATCACTTTCAAAAATATTGAATAAATAGTCAACTAAAATGTATTTATGTTTTGAATATTTTTTTTTTAACAATGAAAACCTATGAGCAGTCGTGTCAACTTGTGAGTGAAACTCAAGAGACTAAATCACTCTAACCAACGATCGAACTATCTATATTAAATGAGATAAATTAATTTATTATTTGCACAATTATTTTAATAATTTATTCCATAGGTTTTTTAAAATATAATATTAAAAAGCATCCTCTTAAACATCGTGGTTGGTGATCCGTTAGCCCTTTCGTTGACAAGTAATCTAAAGGATTGTCGAAGCATATTTCGACAGGTCCCGTAGCTCAGTTGGTTAGAGCATTGGTCTTATGGCCACGTCAGAAGAAAGCCGAAGGTCGCGGGTTCGAGCCCCGCCGGGACCAAGAGATTTGTTTTGTTCTGGCCACCCAGTGCTGTGTATATTTGTCAATGGACCAAGTGATTATTTTTGTTCTGGCCACCCAATGCTGTCTATATTTGTCAATGGACCAAGTGATTATTTTTGTTCTGCCCACACATAGCTGTCTATATTTGTCAATGAATTGATACTTTTGTTATTTGGTTGTATATTCATAACCTTATGGATACATATTTTTTACTTCTTAATGCATAGCCCATAATTGTCTACTTTAGTCAATGGATTGATATTTTTTGTTGTTTGGCTGGATATTCATAACCGTTTATCTTTGTCAATGGATTCGTAATGTTTTTTTATCTTTATAAATAGAGTGATATTTTTTATTTCCAAAACCACAAATTATATATATGTTATATAGATGGGATTATGGTTTATTGGGATCGAAGTGATTGACCATGTGATCAAGGGTTAATAATCAAGATGGCTAAGGGTAAGGATAGCTTCAAATTTGAGATTGACACATTAATCACGGTTTAGTGGGTTTGGTTGTATATTCATAACCATCTCTCATTGGCAATGGATTGATATTTTTACTTCTTAATTCATAATTTATAATTGTTTATATTTGTTATTGTGTCGTATATTTTGAATGGAGTTAATAGTAAAGAAATGGTTGGGAATATGTGATTCATTTTATAAAGTTACGAGTTCAAATTTTGAGAGGGGTATGGTGTGTACACCTTCGTAAACTTTAGCTATTATTGTGTGCTATCATTCTGCGGCGGGATAACTTGGTCGTAACCTTAAATTAGGTACTAAAATGCATGTTTTTGGTAAACTTTCTAAAATAATGATTCTCAAACTGAATTCAACTCGATCTGCCTAATTACTCCCTGTTCAAATAAATGTAATAATAGATCCGCTGCAATTTCCTCTTCCCTCTCTCACAGTCTTGACTCTCTCTTATACAATCATAGAGATCTTTTACAATACTACAATACACAACCGTATTACAATGTCTTCCTTTTAAAGAAGGATTATCATGAAAAAATATTATGTACTGGAACCCTAAGGAGACATGATCCTAAGTGTATTATTGATAACCATTTAAATGGTAGTATTTTCTTATTCCTACAAACATGACTTTATTCTTGATGAGCTCATTTAAGGGTTCCACTTCATCATATAAAGTGTTGAGTAAAGTTGAAGATGTTCAGGAAAGGGAAAATATGCATCCTATTCTAATGGCCAAAAGGAAGCTAGCTTTTTTTAGAAAGATAAAGAAAGTTAGCAAGGGAGCAAGAACAATAAAAAATGGATAAACAAACGGAGGTTGACAAGAAAGAGTAAAAATAAAGAAATTAAAAGACGTTGAAGAAGCAACTACTACAACCGAAACTGAAAATAAGAAGAATGAATAAGTCAGTGAAATAATGAAAGCTAAGGAAAAGGAGGTTAATGAGTCAAAAAAATCTACTATGCCTGAGAAATCTTAACATTGATTCAAATCGGGGTATTATTACGACTCCTCCTCATGTTGACGTTGGCACCTTAGTGACTTCTGTTGGAGGTGATTTTGTTTCTTCATCTTCAAAAATATAAAATATAAATAAAGATAACAAGGCAGTAGTTTCGTTGGGAGATTGCTTCTTTAGTAAGGCTTGAAGAGGAGTGGTGAAACGAACCACTAAGAGGTCAAGCAGAGAAGCTATGGACCATGTGATAATATGGAATATTGCAAATAAGGACCCTTACAATATTGCAGCAGACACAGCTTCAGTATTGGGTGTCTTTGCTCATGCGAATTCAATTACAGTGAATGACCTAAACACCACTATTTATAGGTCTAAAGTGCAAGTGGCTTATTTTTACAATCAATTGTAGCAACAAAAGGTTCAATCAGAAAGTGAACACAAATTACAAGTTGTTCAGATCACTGAGCAGAGTGAAACCCAGGTTTCATATATAAAAGAACAACATTTACAAGAAGTGTAAAAGTGAAAGAAAGGACATGAAAATATGATGGTTACTTTTGGCCGAAAAGAACATCAAGTTGAAACATTGCAAGAAAAGTTACAAGTATTGAAACTTTAGTTGGAGGAAAGAAATAAACTAGCAATTGATATTAATGTTTTTAAAGGAGAATATTTTATAGCCAATGAAGGTTAAGAATTATTTTAAACCAGAAAAGGAAGTAGATGGAAGAGGACCACACACGTTTGTCAAAAATGTCCCAATGATGTTTTCCGAGTACACAATCAAAACAAACACCATCCCTGCAAGATACCTTCAGAAGACCTTTTAGCATATTTTTTTTACTTAGTTGTTGCAATGAGTGATAGTTTACGTGCCCAAATCGCTCATGCCAAAGCTTCCTCACTTCATAACTGTGAGCAACAAAGATTGATAGAAGAGTTGATGACCCAAAGTTCTCAAACTTGTACAACCTAGTAACATCATCAACCGTTAGAATAGTTAATACATGCCTTGGATCCATTAAACTTTTTATTACAACATGGTGAGATGAAAATTCCATGGTTTTACCTTCACCTGAATGAGCGATCTGGTACATTGGTAGAATATTGCATGAAAGCTTGGGAAGACATAGTACATCTTTAAACTAACCATTGTCTGGATGAATAGTTCTATACCCCACAACTCTAAGTGATCTATCATCACCAGCAAAAATATGTTTGGTGTGACAATTATTTAAACCATAAAACTGTTAGTTTTTCATCATTTAATTCAATATGATCTAGGATCTTAACTGAGAGAACAACATGTACAGCATATCAAACATAAGAGACAAGAGACACAAATCATTTCACCGGGGAAAACCAAGAAGGTGAAAAACCCCGCAACTTCCTCAGAGATAGAATGAGCACCAATACAAATATCACAAAGATCAAACCCAAAAGATAGATGTCTCCAACAACTACTCCTCCTCCACTTGTGCGCACTCCTCTCTCTCAACTATGCGAGTTGGATGAGTGAGTGAGTGAATGAAATGAGAGAGACACACTCTTTTTTCATACAACAACTTAACCTTCCTTTAACCCTAACTGGTTCGACTTCCTAACGAAGCCTAATAACCCATCCACATGACTCATACAAGGCCGACCCCACCAAGGTGGTCTAATAACCCATCAAATATAAGTTACGACACTTACAATGTAACTTGCGACATTCGTAAATACAAATGACGACACTTCCAATCGGAGGAATAATACATCTCCGTTGGGGATACAATAAAGTACAAATGTAATATACAAGTGGATATCTTCTGAAGTTACAAATACATCAACACTCCCTCTTAACTAGGAAGGTATTCTCTTGACACAGGTCATCAATACATATAGGCACAAGTCTTCAATTCTGGAGCTAGATCATCGTCACTGGATCACGGAGCATCATCGTCACTACTGCTGTACTCGTCATCTCGATCACTGGTGCTATCTCTCAATTCTTCTCGCCATAGGAAGTTCTACAGAGCCAACCCTTTTTCATGCTGGATGTAGGCCTAGCCTCCTGTAGGTCTTCATCATCTCTGTGAGCGGCCTGATAGAGGTGGAATCTCAGGACTGATTATGTGCCTCTGCAAAACCTGACAAGAGCATCCCGAGATCCTTTATGTGCCTTAGCAGGACTGGCAAGATCTCCTAGGACTGATGACATGCAGCCTTCACAAAACCTTTAAAGAGCATCTCAGGATCCTTTAGGTGCCTAGCACGACCGAAAAGAACTCTAAAGAGCATCCCAGGACTGATTACGAGCTTACTTCTCAACCTATCGGATCTCCAGGACTGATTACATGTGAATAGGAAAAACCTTAAAAGAGATTATTGCGACCTGCAAGATCTCTAAAGAGCATCCCAGGACTTTTACGTGCCTAGCACAACCTATCGGATCTCCAGGACTGATTACATGCCTACCTCGCAAAACCTCGAAAGAGCATCCCAGGACTGATTACGAGCTTGTTGCTCAACCTATCGGATCTCCCAGGGAGCTATTATATGCTACTACACAACCTGCCACATATTCACGGCCTCAAAGTATCATCCAGATACTCATGATCAACCTGATCATCCTCGCACGGAGCATTATCCTGATTCTCATGATCGTACTGATCATCATCATATAGTGCATCATCCTGATGCACATCATCATCACATGATCATCCTGATCATCACCATACATAGCATCATCCTGATGCATATCATCATCGCATGATCATCCTGATCATCATCATTTGGAGCATCGTCCTGATGCTCATCACACAACACTTACATCCACAGCCATGGGAAGGATCCTCCTACCACCATGCTTGGAATGACTCTAGCATCTATGTCTCATTACTTCCTCTTGGAAGTATCTTCAATCTGAAGAACACCAAGCCTCTCTCTGAAGTACTCGAACTTCACCCTGGTTAGTGGTTTGGTCAACACATCTGCTATTTGCTCGTCCGTCACAACATAAAGGAGCTTCACTGCTCCTCTCTGCACCATATCCTTGATATAGTGATACTTGATCTCGATGTGCTTCGACTTGTCATGGAACACCGGGTTCGCTTGACAACTTCACACAACTTTCGTTGTCACAGAAGATACAAGTAGCATCCAACTGGAGATCAAACAAATCATATAGTAGCTTCCTTAGCCATACTGCCTCACAACTAGCCGAACAAGCTGCGACATACTCTACTTTGGCTGTACTCAGTGCTATGCAGGATTGCTTCCTGCTAAACCAAGAGATCACACCTGATCCCATACTGAAGCATCACCCCGAAGTACTCTTCCTATCTGCAACACTACCTGCCCCATCTGAATCAACATAACCCTCCAGGTTAAAATTTTGATTCGCATCATACTTGAGCCCATAATCAACCGTACCCTTCAGGTACCTTAGAATATGCTTTACATCAATCAGGTAAACATGTCTAGGATCCTTCAGGAACTGGCTCAAAGTGTTCACCGCAAAGAAAATATCTGGTCTCATGTTCGTCAGGTACATCAAGGACCCAATCATCTGACGATACATCGTGGCATCAACCGACTCTGATGAAGCATCACTCAGTATATTCAGGTTCGATTCCATAGGTGTGGCCATGTCCTTGCAGTCCATCATCCCGAACCGCTTCAGGATCTCTACTGCATACTTCCCTTGTCCTAGGAAGATTCCATCTACACTCTGCCACACCTCCATACCTAGAAAGTAATGCATCATACCCAAGTCCTTCATCTCGAACTCGACAGCAAGCTTCCTCTTCGTGTCGGCAATTAACCCAATCTCACCTGTCACAAACAGGTAATCTACATATAGTAGGAGTATCACTAGATTTCCTTCCTCGACCTTGTAGTAAAGGTTGGAATCCGCTTTACTTTTGGTAAAGGCCAAACTGGATAGGAAGCTGTCAATCCCACCGTACCATGTCCTAGGAGCTTGTTTCAAACCGTACAAGGCTTTCTTCAATTTGCACACATGTGACTCCCTGTCATGTTTCTCAAATATGAGTGATTGCTCCACATATACTTCCTCTTCGACTACACCAATCAAGAAAGTTGTCTTGACATCCATCTGGTGTATCTTCCATTTCATCATTGCAGCCAGAGCAAGTACTGTTCTGATGGAAGTGTATCTGGATACAGGTGCAAAAATCTCTTCATAATCTATCCCTTCTTTCTGGGAAAAGGTACAAGCCACAAAACTTGCCTTGTATTTCTCTATGCTACCATCTACAGCATGCTTGATCTTGTAGACCCACTTGGAAGTCACAACATACTTCCCTTCTGGTCTTGGGACCACATCCCAAACATTATTCTTCATGATCGACTGGTACTCCTCGATCATGGCATCCTTCCATTACTGTATCTCGGATCCTGGGAACTTCAGATTCTTCAATATATAGTTTTCTTGAACTTCGTTGTTGGAACAAATGTTGTTGTCCTTCTTTTGTAGGTGATTGTACACGATCTTTCCTACAAGTCAAATTCAATTGCATGATTATAAACTTCTCATAGTTTTTAGAACAAAATCTTACACATAAGAATATATGTCATACAGTCATGCAATTATCTTAGCCAATGATTCAATACAACATGTATCCACATCCCGTATCTTTATAGATGCCTTCCATTTCTACCAGAACATTGTTAAGAGTGTGCACTACTCCAACATGTCAGCAAAGAGGTTGCATTCTAGATAAGTAGCAATGGAGTGTTGTACAGTACCATAGGCCACTTACCCATTACTATATTAGTAGTATCTTGTTCATTAATGCAACTTTTCTAAAATGCATAATACACATCCTAAATCTAGGAACATAAGTATGTACATGAATGAACAACATCATTTAAGTAATAACAAATGACAATTCAAATACTTATCTTTGTTTGCTTGTTGGGTGGACTCCCTCTCAATCTTTGCTTCCTTACAGGAATTACTGGAGTGTGCTCCCTCTTGATCTTTGCTTCCTTGTAGGAACTACTGGAGTGTGCTCCCTCTTGATCTTTGCTTCTTGGATTATCTGTCTTTGAACTTATATCCATCCTGGACCACTATGCATGCTTAAGTGTGCACTAGTGTCATCATTGTGTCATCCTCAAGGTCTATACATAATCATACATTCATTAGTATAATCTCAATACTATCAAAATATTATGATTCTAAATAGTCTTAAACATGTATGGTCATGGTCATTTCATACATGGTTAATTTATCACAAGCGTTAGTATTCAAGGTTTCAAGGAGGACTTCTTTTACTCATGCATATTCTTATTTGACCATGGGACTCTTCTGGTTTGTCATATCATTATTCAAAGTAAGAAGCATAATATGCATAAGCCCATGATTACTCAAACTTATAACTTCATGAATAATCATTATCAATCATACAAAAGTATACTTATATGAGATCCTAACACAAGGTAGGATTCTAACTTGATATAGGAAAAACATACCTGGATTATCATGTTTGCGAGTTATGTCTAACATACCCAAACAATGTCTAACCTGCATATCTCATAAGAACCAAATTATACATATCTCGTAAGTAGAGCTTCTATGTGATCAATGGCTATGTATGAGTCTTTGTCTTCATGTCACCATGGTCATATGTTCTTGATTTGTCTTTCTTGATGTACCTTTCAAGTTAGCGGACCACATCATACTCATACAACACCACAGTGCATTAGTACAATCATAAGTGTCATAAACTTAATCAATGAATGTCTTCTATCATTCACATGCATTCATACTTTTACTAAGGTGATAAGACAAGTCTAAAATTAATCAAGATTGTACTAACCTCAATAATATGAAGGCAAACTTAATCATGAAAAGATTTCAAAACATACATGTATCTCCTCAAGTCATACCACTCGGGATTGCTTGTAGTCTTCTTATGTAAGTCCTTAGCCTCATCTCCCTCTGGAACTGGAATCTCTTCACTTATGTAGGTGTCCAATTCATCCTCTTCTAGGATTAACCCAATCCACTTTGATTTGCTGAAATTGGATATGGAACTGGCTAGGGTTTGACAGAGAAACCCTAAAAATCCAAACATGGAATTTCAAACTTCTATCTGGACAGGGAGATGCAATTCACTGAGGTGAGCAAGCTGGTGTGCTCAGATTTTGAAAACTCCAAAAATTGACCCTCCAAAAATGACCTATGAATTTTGGATCTGCAACCTCTGTTATCAATTATCATCGACAAATCAAATGACCTAAGACCAAGCAGACATGCACTTAACATAGTCAAATCAATTATCATCGACATAGCAATTAATATAACACCCACGTATGCTAATATATATATATATATATATATATATATATATATATATATATTTTTAAATTTTTTTATGCCATGCTGAAGAAGAAACTGGTTCTCATTTATTTACTCTTTGTTCTTATGCAGTAGCAGTCTAAAAGGAAGCTAGCAAAGAGTTCAAGTCTCAAGGATCGCTTTCAGGCCCCTCTCTAGAACAAAACTGCTGCGCATGGTGGTCAGACAGTTCGGTACGTCTTCTCAGCGCATTCCCATCCTCTTTTGCTTATGGAATTCGATGGGCAAGAAACACATCGATTTTCAACAACAATTTTATTCCTCATGAAGTGACGACGGCCCTTGTGGTGTAGTGGACCAGAGAACACAAATCTAAAGTAAAGGATCACAAGAAAATGAATTTGGTTCCCCCAGTCAACAACAAAGAAAGACCTTGGGCCTTTTTCGATGGTGCAAGCCAAGGTATCCCTCCTTTGGGATGATCGGGAGGTGTTCTATAGCTCTCAGATAATCATAAAGTGCAGGTGAAATTTGCTCCAGGACATTGCTCAAACAACAAATTTGAGCTAGTTGTCCTTCATGCAATCATCGAGCTAGCAGTAAACAAAAACATTTCTAGTTTGTAGGTCTTTGGAGATTCGAAAATGGTGGTGGATTGAGTCAATAACAAGATTCAGATAAAAGCACCACACTTACAACAACTCTTGAAAGCTATCAGAAGGCTTCTGAGTCTCTTTTCAGACTTTCACATCTCTCATATTTATAGAGAACTAAATATGGAAGCATATAGCTTGTCTAAAAGCGCTTTACTTCTAGCTGCAGGTCAGAAGGAGATAGAAGATTTGCATGAAGCCTAACCTTTGCTTGAAGAATTCTTTTTGAGTTTTTGTAACAGTTCATAAACAGTTAAGAAGGAAAAGCTTTTTGCTTCTAAAGATAGAGGATTGATTGACTATGTTAATATGATCTCCTTTTGTAATGTAATCTCAATGCTCGGAATGTAATATTCAGGGTTTTATGAAAAAATGATGTAAGTCCATATAGGATAGTTCATGATCACTCTTTATTTAGAGTAATTGCATATTTTCCAGTTGGAAGATATATATATATATAATTTCGCATGTGCATAGAAAATATTTATTACTGCCCAACCAATACAATGAACTGTGTCCTTAATATTAGACATGACATAATCAACAAGAGTAGAGTCACCATCACAACTGTACGAGGCCTTTAAAGAACGATATGCTTTCCCACCCTCGCAGAGATTTGAACCTAAACTTCTGACAAAACAACCATGAGACCCATCACCCTCCACCCTACTTTCACCTTCCACCCTACTTTCGGATGAGGTGCTACATAGATTGTGTCGTTGCGTATTTTGATGTGATTATGTAACTTGCTTCTTTCTAACATAATAAGAATTTCACGTTTGTTAGGAATTCTCAATCTCAATATTTGAGCACGAGCTTTCTTTTCTTTATGCTAAGAAGAGGAAACGCTCCACCTTCGTCTAACGTCGTGTCGAAAATGGTATGGTGGTCAAACCTTTCCTAACATTCAGTCTCCGGATTGTGCAGAGATATTGTCACAAAAAGTGGGTCTCCACACTAACTAACTTCCCCATCTTATTCACGCACGTTTCTAATCTCCTCAATTAACTAACTTATCCCCAGATTCCCCACGCCATCTTATTCACGCACGTTTCCAATCTTGTCTCCTCATCTAACCAACATATCCCCGATTCCCATCATCCATGCCATCTTATTCACGCACCTTTCCAATCTCATCAATTAACCAAAACCTCTGCGACTGTGACGCGTACTCTAAGCATGGTACACCCCTCATCCACGTCTCACGACTCTGACCCAACTTCCACTCTCCCGGCGACAAAATTCCAACGTGCTCAAAGCATTTTCATCTCCATCTGATTTGGGCAACTCATGAACAAACAAAGAAAAGCACAGCCAGCGTGTCACTGGACTTCCTCGCCCGTCCTCTCCATTCAGCTTCCCACGGGGCCTTTATAACCTCACCACCACAACAACAGAAGCCCAGGTTCTGCACAATTCATTTCTTTCTTCTGTGTGTATTAAATTGGGAAGTAATGGGGATTCAACTTGAAGTTGAGACGAGAATAGCTGAAGAGGATGGATGGGTTAGGGGCACTATCATTGGCGCCGGAGCTTCTGGGACAGTCAACCTTGCCATGAACAACTCTAATGGCCAACTCTTTGCAGTCAAATCCACAGCCAGTTTTAGTGTGGATTTGGAGAACGAGTACCACATTTTGCGGACTCTGGATTCTCCATTCATCGTTCGCTGCCTTGGGCGCTGTTACACCGTTGAGAACAGTGTAGGAGTGCACAATCTGTTCATGGAGTACATGCCAGGCGGCAGCATAGCGGATCTGCTGACTAAGTTTGGAGGGAGGTTGGACGAATCCGTGATCAGGGCATACACGCATGGCATGGTATGTGGAATCCATGACCTCCACAGGCAGGGGATTGTGCACTGTGATATCAAGGGGAGGAATGTTCTTGTGGGTGCCAATGGTGTGAAGCTTGCTGACTTTGGCTCTGCCAAGAGGATCAGTGATGAGGGAGATGGCAGGGAACCCCTCCAATTGAGGGGCACCCTTCTGTGGATGGCTCCAGAGGTGCTAAACCAGGTGGAGCAGGGGCCTGCTTCTGATATTTGGTCTCTGGGCTGCACTGTGCTGGAGATGGCCACTGGCAAGCATCCATGGAGCCAAGTTGCCAATCCCCTCGCCGCAATGTATCGAATTGGATGCACAGAGGAGCTGCCTGAGTTTCCTGCATCGCTTTCACCTCGGATCCGGGATTTCATGGAGAAATGCTTTCAGAGAGATCCCAAGAAGAGGTGGACCAGTGCGGAGCTGCTTAACCATCCTTTCCTAAAGAAGGACATCTCTGCCATGAATGAAGAGAAAGCTATTAGGGGTACGTTGTCCCCAACTGGTAATTTGGATTTTGGAAATGAAGTATGGGGTTCCTACTCTTCTCAGACTACTACTCCCGTTCTGTCACTTAACATCCCGAGCCCTGCCGGGGAATGCAATGCAGAGGCTGACAGTGAAAGGTCAATTCAGCAATGCTCAAGGCCTTCTCCCAGAGACAGAGTCATGGCACTAGCCACAGCTTGTGTTGCTGACAGGCCTAATTGCTCTGCAATTCGTACTGGTCAATGGATTGTTGTAAGATCTTCCAAAGACAATCCTCCAACTCCAGATAACCTTCTGTCAATATCAGATATTAGTGATGGCTCCGTCATCCAGGAGCTTCTATACAGAGAAGAAGCTTGCAGTTCTGGCTCTAAATCCAGCAACTGGGAAGAGTTGCAGCCACGAGGTGGACAATACAAGTGCTCAGAGTCCACAATCTTTGGAGCGCAGACTCAGACTCAACAGGAATCATCTTCCAGCACTAGTGTTGAGACTCTGCAACCTGGGTTTTTCTCTATGTCGATGACACCCCATTTGATTGAAGAATCCAGGGAATTTTATGACAATTCTTTCCAGAGCATTGCTGGTGGTGATCCTGGCATTCATAACAGATCAGTGCCCAGACAAACATTTTATACTTTTGATGTTAGGTGTTCCTCTATCACCGAGGGAGTAGATTGCTGCCTCTGTTTTAGTAGTATGTGTACCAGAGAATTCTGTCATAGAAGTGTTGCAAAGGGGAAATTAAACATTCGCTTTAGAGTTTATACTTCTTATATTTTTTATACAAAATTAATACCAATTGAGTTTATTGGGATACATCCTGTTCTTTCTTAATTGGTTATTAACTTGCATGATTGTTTTTTAAAATAGTAATTTTGTATTCATATATAGCATATTATATCAGGGACAATCAATAGATCTCATATCTCAATTCAAGAGCATGTAGATATAAGGGATTACCTTACCTTCCAGCTACCCAGGCGGAGTACTCTTTATTTTCACTCGGAAAAGAGTACTATATTTTTATTCAAAATTTATGAGAAGAAATAACCAGCAGTTCTTTCACTATCCCCACCACTACTAAGGCCATCATTTCTTCCCAGTTTAGATTTAGACAAAGAAAAACCCAGATCAATGCCAACAAACCACAGTACTGAAGCAAAGATAATACAGTGACATAAATGATTTATACAGTCTTCCAAAATCAAAATATAGAGGACTGCCAAGTTCAAAAAACTGAAAAATATAGACTGATTGCATCTCAAAACAAAATTCAAAAAATCGGAAGAGTGCCTTTCAAGTGCACAGTAGATTCATACATCTCTTCATATTGGATGTAACCTTCAGCCAAAAGCATTGCTTGTTTTGATAGTCTATCTGCTTCCCCATTAAACTCTCTATAAACATGTTGGAAATGAATAATTTCAAAAACTGTTTGAAGATTTTTTATTTTTTCTTTCCAGTCCTTAAGAACATTCACCTGAAACTGACATTTCTGATCAACCCAATCCATAATCACTTTGGAGTCACCAACCACCACAATTCATTTGGAGTTTAAAATCATGATTATCATTTAATTTAAGATAGACACCAGCTCCACATTTTAAACCATTTTTCTGCCAAATATCATTAAAAAAAAAACCTATAGACCACCTCTTATTAAAGGAATGACCAACTACCTATCTAAATTGACTTTTTTCCATTTCCTTATGAATTTCCCCACAAGATCCAATAACTTAATACAAATTCTCCTAACATTCTTTTGAATGTCTTCAAATAGAACCCCATTTATATGCTTCCATATTTCCCAACAAATGAAATATGGCAACTCTTTTCAGGAATATGTCCCTAAAATCAAATTTTGAAAACTGATTTGCAAAGATTGAAATGTCCAGCTTTGGTGGAGACCCTAACTTTACTATGCAGACAAATACATTTGATTTCTGCCCAATTAAGTTGTTTTAAAAAATATATATACTCTGTAATTGAAATTGAAACATAAAGAAATCAAAAGTTGAAAAATGGTTTTTAATCCCACATTATTACACAACATAATGTTTAAGAAAGTTTAGCACAATTGGCTGATATTTTGACTTTTTCATAACCAAGACTTTCGATTCAGTGATTATTGACCCTGTAAAGTAAGCAGACTTTTCACAGTTTTTCAGTTTTCTGTTTATGGTTTCTTTGACTTCACATTGTAAAAAAGTTGTAAATTTGTGCATGATTGAACTGCTGGTGAAATCAAAGTTCAAACTGATTAACGAAAATAACTTGTAATATTTTTTTATAAAATTACAATATTTTTAATTTTAATCAAAATAACTTGTAATATTTTTTTATAAAATTACAATATTTTAAATTAAAAATTAAAAATTTGTTTACTTATTGAATTGTAATTTTTTAATTATAAAGAATATATTTAACAAAATTAAAACAGACAAATAGTAGAAATTTTATATGAAAAGAATTTCTTATCTCATAAATAATATTGTTATTTTTCTTACCAATAAAAATATTTCATAAACTAATATAATTATGTTTTAAAATTTAATAAAAAAATAACATTTAAATTATTTTAAAAGTTTTCAAAAAAATATTTTGCATTCTATAGCTAAGTGTTTCAAAAAAACCCTAATTCACAAGCCTTGAGAAATCATTAAATCTTCTTAATTTTTTACATTTATCACTGTTTCTATTTTACCAAACAATAGTTTACAATTAAAAGATTTTAATTTCTGAATAATGCTTCTCCCATATAGAGTAAACTTATTTATAATTTAAAATTGCTTTTAACATATTATAAAAAATATATATATATTAAATTAAAAGTATGGATCTATGCTCAGATTTGTCTTAATCAATAGTTTTAAAATATAATTTTAAATTACTTCTTAATGAAAACCATATAAATTATTTTAATTTCTAAATAATGTTTTTCACATGGAGTAAACTTATTTATAATTTGAAATTGCTTTTAACAAGCTCTTAATTAAGTGAATAGGGATTCCTAAATTAAAATCAAATATCTTAGTTTGGAGTGTTTTATAAGTTTTCATGTTATATTACTTTTTGTATTTGAATCCTTTTAAAACAATGGCAAAAATATATTTTTGTTGATATTGTCTTTTAAATAATTTAAAATTTCTTTAATGTTTCACAAGCCTTCGTGAATAATTAAATAAACTGAATATATGCCCAGAATAGACACACAAAAATCTGAAACAAATAATGTCCACTTTTATTAGGGTCTTTCTTATTCATTCGAAAATACAATCACAGGAACTGCTCCATACATGCTTCTATTAAAATCACATTCACAAGAACTCTTTTATACGGTTCTGCTTTGAAAATTTTTATGACTATATATTCCTATGCAAACATCAAGGCTACTATACATTTTTACAGGACAGGAGAACTTTACTATTACTATATCAAAAAGCTTTGAATGCATGAAATTAAAAAAATTGGAAGATTTGTCTACCCGTTTGACACAAAAACATTTTTTGTTTTTGGGTTATGAGATGCGACCTTCTCACTCTGCGCACCAATACTCATTGAGTTGATTTCTGCAAACTTATCACAGTCATCAATCTATGTTGCATTGATTTCTATGTAATTCTATAAGAAATGGCATCTTCTCAACAATCCTGTGGCCCTCATACTACACCCACCAATACTTGCTACATTGATTTTAACAAATGTATCTGTCATCAATCTCAGTTGCATTGATTTCAGTGTAACTCTGCAAGAGATGGCCTCTCCTCTACAGTCCTACATCCCTCTCACTCTACCCACCAATACTCACTGCATTGATTTCAACAAATGTATATGAATCATCAATCTATGTTGCATTGATTTCAGTGCAAGTTGGTAAGAGATGGCCTCTCCACTGTGGTCCTATGGCCCTTGCACTCCACCCAACAATACTTGATGAATTAATATCAATGAATTATCTTAGTAACCAAGATTTGTTTCATTGAAATATGTGGAACTCTGTAAGAGATAGATAAATTGTAAGAACTTAGATAAGTTCGTTGATGGAGTGTTTTATTTTCATGTTGATATTAATTTTTGTATTTGAATATTTTTAAACAATGGCAAAAATATATTTTTGTTGATATTGTTTTTTAATTAATTTAAAATTTCTTTAATGTTTCACATGCCTTGGCGAATCATTAAATAAATTGAATATATGCCCAAAATAGACACACGAAAATCTAGAACAAATAATACCCACCTTTACTAGGGTCTTTCTTATTCATTCGAAAATACAATCACAAGAATTGGTCAGTACATGCTTCTATTAAAATCACATTCACAATAACTCTTTTATATAGTTTTGTTCTTAAAAGAAAGACCTTTGCAAACATTTATGACTATATATTCCTATGCAAACATCAAGACTACTATACATTTTTACAGGACATAAGAACTTTACTATTACTATATCAAAAGTTTTGAATGCATGAAATTAAAGAAATTGGAAGATTTGTGTACACGTTTGACACAAAAACATTTTTGGTTTATGGGTTATGAGATGCGACCTTCTCACTCTACACACCAATATTCATTGCGTTGATTTTTGCAAACTTATCTTTGTTATCAATCTATGTTTCATTGATTTCTATGTAACTCTATAAGAGATGGCCTCTTCTCAATAGTCATGTGGCCCTCTTATTGCACCCGCCAATACTTGCTACATTGATTTGAACAAAGGTATCTATCATCAATCTCAGTTGCATTGATTTCAATGTAACTCTACAAGAAATGATCTCTCCAGCATAGATCCATCTTAGAAATAGCTCTACCAAATGCCAAGAGATCAAATCTCTCGAGGTGCAAACCCTTTTTAGAGTGTAAATACATTTCTATTTCAAATATGATAATATTTGAAATACATATTTTTATGATAATATTTCAAATACATTTCTATTCATCAAAAAAATATTTTAATGACATATATATATATATATATATACGAGAGAGATATAGAATATAAGTTTTTCTTTTGATATTTTATTTTAATAAAATATATTTTAAAGTTATTTTGGAATTTATATTAAATATATTTCAATTTTAAATAATTTATAAATAATATTTAATTATCCATTTATAAAGAATATAATTATAAATTAATAATGATTATTTTTACAATTTACAATATAACTAATTGTTACTTAAATTTTCTATCAATATATTCCAATTAAAATATTATTTAACATTATACAATTCTACATTTAAGTAACTTTGTTATGTTGTTTTGGTATCACTTTGTTGTATTTATATTTTAGAATTTGGGGTGGATTATCATTTATGTTTTTCCTAGGTTGAAGAAGGAGGGGACAAGTGTACTGTCCAGATTGATTTTATGGGCGTCGTTCAAAATTCCAAATAAACAATTATAAAAAAAATATAAAAAGGCACTGAGAGCTAATGTATGGATAACTTGTAACTCATTCATGGATAACAAGTAGTGACATATAACCCATTTAACTAAAGAAGGTAACACGTAATTGAGGCATAGACAACCAATGATTACAACTAAACATAAAGAACAAGTAACAGATAACTTGTTCATGGCACTTAACTTATGACCTATCGATATTTACCGACCACAAATTAAGTGGTTGTACTAATATTACTTAAGTTGTTCACAATCTTTTAGATTAACATTAATAATTGATTAGTTTTATATCAACAATAATAATTGATTAATTTTATATTAACATTAATAATTAATTAATTTCATTATCACAAATTCAATTAAAAATATTAAAAACAAAACAAGACCAAGGGAAAGAGGTTGGCCTTGGTTCCACTTGGGAAAATTCCTATTATGGATTCCACAATATACACAATTTGACCACTTAAGTTATTAGATTTACAATTGTTGTTTAATTATTAAAATATTATTGAACTATCACATCTAGATGAAAGACATCTTATTTGGCACTTTTTCTTTTTATGTGATAAATGAAATATAAAAAGTACTAATAGTTTAGCTTAGTTATATTTACTTTAAAATAGAAATAAAAAATTTATTTCAAAAATTAAATAAATAAAGAAAATAATTTTTTTATAGCTATTAAGCATAATTTAATTTTGAATTTTTAAAATGTTTAATATTTTATATGTTATTTCTTTTAATGATGTCAATTTAAAAGATGTTTTCCATGTTTGTGAATATCATTTATAATAAGTTTGTTAGCATAAGGGGTGGGAGGGATCTTGTTGGATCATGAGGGACAATCGTGAATACATTGGCTTAGGGCCTTGTTGCTTGATGTGGAGTTTGTAGTTTCTCTTAGGGTCGAGAAATTTCTCATTTTTTGAGATTTTTTATTAGTTATTAGATATGTTCATAAAGGCTTGATCAATGAAATTGATACTTATGGGAGACTACAAAAGAGAACTATTTGTTTTCTCAACATATTTTTTTATTGTAAGTTTGATTTGTATTAACGGAAAATAAAGGACTGCATATATGTTCAAAATGGGTATGCTTTGCTTGAGGTCAGTGAGTCAAACTTCCATACCATTTTTCTAAGCCTACTCAAGAGACAGTCTAAATATAACTGATTTCTATGGATCCCCCACAGGCCGGGGGTTATGGCCTGGATAACAAAAGAGATAAAATTTGATAGAATTAAAAGACTAGGAGTTCGAAACAGCATAAGAACCTAAGAACAGAGCTTAATCCAGAATTTCCATGATTTCATTAGTACCATCAACAGAAGCAAGAATATCATCCTTTGGAGGTACACAGGCTACCACGTCCGGGTCGCGGCGAAAGACGAGTTGCTTTCCAACGAAATTTTTCCCCACCAATTCCTTTGCAAACACTTCCATGCGTTCATTCACCTTGCTCAAGACTTCGTGAATAATCACCTAGTTATGCCCTGGCCGACGCATGTTGTCTTCCAAGCGTGCTAAGCGCTTATCGACCGTCAAGGGACAACCTTCAACCTAGATGTGCCCCTCCAGACAATCCTTGAAATCCAGGGACCTCATGGATCTTATTGCCTAGAAGAGGCTGAGGGTGCGGGTGTGTCTGGTTTCTCTGGTGCGGGGTGCACCAGAGTCTTCAATGATATCATCAAAAACTTGTTGGAGAGCTTGTGGGCTTGGGCAAGGATTTTCTCGACGTGCCCAGAAAGCATGTTCTTGAATAATTTCTTTGTTTTTCTAGGCAGCTTTCCATATGATGGAGCCTCCTCTTATGTTTTGAAGCCGGATGAGGTATTTAGATAGCACATCTGGAGCATATTTTCAGTGCCAAATTTTGGCCCAGAGCGAATTTGGGGGGTAATCCATCTACACTAGAGTTTCACAGACATCGCTTGATTCTCGATTTCTGGATCTCGAAAACCCAGACCCCCCTTTAGCTTGGTCCATCATAGCTTATCCCAGGAGCAGGGCCCATTTATTTTTCCCTTTTTCTTGTGAGCCTCCCCATAGAAACAGTCTTTGGAGGGATCTTACTGCATTTAGGAATTTTTTCGGAGCAACAAAGATTGAGAAGAGATAAGAACACATACTGCGAAGGAGAAAGTTGAGTAGAACTAATAGGCCTAGAATGTTAAGAGAACGGAAGGTCCAGTTGGTGAGGCGTTGTTCCATTTTGGCTAAGAGTTTGGCCTAGGAGTAATTCTGTGCTGCAGTGGATATGAGAGGAGCTCCTAGGTATCTTGAAGGTAGTAACCCATGCTTAAAGGAGAGGAGCCTGGAGATACACAATTGTAGATGCAGAGAGGTATTAAAGAAGAAGATTCATGATTTATCATTGTTAAGGGAAAGTCCAGAGGCTTCCATAAAAAGAGATAGCAGGTTTTTTATATTGCGGGATTCTCTTAGGGTGGTTGTGGCTAAAATCATTGTATCGTCAAAACACTGGAGATGTGAGGCTTTGAGATTGTCACAGTTGGGTTTAGACTAGAAAGAGTGTTGTTGCTAACTCCAACTTTCAAGGTTTGTCCAAGGCCTTCCATCATTAGAATGAAGAGGAAACAAATGCCTCTAGATGTTGTAAAGGTGGGAGAAGGGAAGCCATTGCCCAGAATATAAAAGAAGGCCGAAGAAGTGAGTGTCATGATCTAGTGGACCCAAAGCGAGGCAAAAACAAAGGCTAAAAGGATTTGTTGCATGTATTGCCAAGATATCTTATCAAAGTCTTTTGATAGGTCTAACTTTATGAGCATTCCTTCTTTTTTTTAGTTCTAAGTGTGTGGATGGTTTCATGGGAAGTTGGGATACCATCCAGGATTTGTCTACCCTCCACGTAGCTGGATTGCTCTTCCGAGATGAGGTGGGGAAGGATGGGTTTTATCCTATTGGAAATAATTT
The DNA here is from genome assembly GCA_027924585.1 of Larix kaempferi. Classification (NCBI taxonomy): domain Eukaryota; kingdom Viridiplantae; phylum Streptophyta; class Pinopsida; order Pinales; family Pinaceae; genus Larix; species Larix kaempferi. Next base: position 4,606,090 of record BSBM01000410.1, read on the forward strand.
TAGTGATGACTTTATAAATGACATTGTAGAGGGAGATGGGTCAGAATTTACCTGGAAAAACCGACGAGTCCTCTTTGGGAATGAGGGTGATGAAGGTGGCATTCAAAGCGGGGAGGACGTTCAACCGTTGTCTGGATTCCTTCACAGCTTCCCAGACATCTTGTTTGACAATATCCCAACAGTGTTGATAGAATTATGTAGTGAATCCATCTAGTCCCGGGGCTTTTCCTTGCTGCATTTCTTTGATAACTTCCAAGACTTCCTCTAAGGTGATAGGCTCAAGAAGGGTGTCATTCTGCTCCTGAGTGACAAGCCTTGGAATATTCTGTATAATAGAGTGGATAGCTTGTTCCCGATTTGGATTATCCTTAGTTAGTATTTTGCTGTGCAAGTCGACCATCTCTTTTGTAATGTCTTCCCGAGTGGTGAGGTGTTTGCCTTGGCTTGAATGCCGAAGATAAATTTTGTTATGTGCCTGGCATTGTATCATTGAGTCGTGGAATAATTTGGAGTTCCTTTCTCCTTCCTTTAGCCACCATACTCTAGATTTCTGTTTCTCGAGTATTTCCTCCTGGTCCATGTGCTGATTTAGTGCTAACTGTATGCGTGATTCCTCTTCCAACAGTTGCTTAATGTATCCTTCTGTTATTGCAATTTGCTGAAGCTCCGCCATTTCTTCCTCAAGCTTTCTTTTGGCTTCAAAGATGTTGCCAAAGACTTCCTTGTTCCTGTTTTTTAGCTTTCCTTTTACCCATTTGAGCTTTTGTTGAAGAATGTACATTTTTTATCCTTCTTATCTTGGGGCCATTGACCACCATTGTGATAAATTTTCCATGAATTCGGGTTGATCTAGCCAAAACTTCTCAAACCTAAAGGGTCGATTGTTGGGCTCATTGTTTTGGTCAATTTTGAAACTTATTGGCCAATGGTCAGAGCCAACACTTGGAATAATGAAAGAATCAACACTGATTCCCGATCTGACCAAATCAACTGAGAGGAGGAAGCGATCCAGCCTGGAAGCAACTTGATTTGTGCGTCCTCTTTTGTTATTCCAAGAGTAAGTTCCATTCTTTGGCACGATGTCGACCGTATCTAAGGTGTGTATCATTTTCCCAAATGCTTTGCTGGCCGATTCAAAGCGAGTGATGCCCCCTTTTTTCCAAAGAGGTGGAGATCATGTTGTAGTCACCTCCCAGGATCCAGTGCCCTTCCAGGGGTTTGATCTGATTTAGAGAGTCCAGGAAGGATTGTTTCACTGTTGGATTAGTTGGTCCATAGACGCTGGTCAAGGTACCTGTAATTTTGCTGCCTTTGACTTCATAGGATGACGAAAAGGTGAATCAGGTTGAAAAGAAGTTGAATAAGTGTATAACTGTAGGATCCCAGAGCATTGTTATGCCTCCCGCTGCTCCTACTACATTGAGGGCCATCAGTTGGCATCATTTCCAATAGAATTATTCCCATTAATGCACTGTATCCATTGTGCATTTCATTTCTTGGAGCATTACTATAGTTGGATTTTCTTGTTGAATCTTGGATCAGAGGGTTCTTCTTTTACTTTTCCCTCCTAGTCCGCGAGTGTTCCAAGAGATTAATTTTAATTGGGGAAACAAATGGGTAGTTGGAATGGATTGCATCCACTCAGATAGTGGCATGTAATTCCCTGATGCTGTCAATTGCTCGCCAAGCCCTGCTAATCTCTGTTGATTTGTGTTTCTTCCTTTCTTGTTGCCTCTCAGATTGTTGTTTCCTTTTTTAGAGTGATGAATACCCAGGGGACTGCTATGTGGGTTCTGTGGGTCTTGAGGTGGGGTTGCTTTGCTAGTATCCACTTGATTAGCTCTCTGGATCAACATTATGTGCAGTGTAGGGATTTTTGAGATGTCGCCCCGTTTACAAACTTCAACAATTTTTTGGATCTCATGATCTGTTATGTCCATATCTTTTTCTTCGTCCCCATTTCCCTGATCCTCCCCTTCTTCCATGGTCCTATCTTCTTCGGGGTCTATATTTATACGCTTAGCTTGATTTGTATCATTGGTTTCTTGATTTGTTGCTTCTTCTTTGGATTATTCGGTTGCTTCTTCTTCGAGATCCATTTCTTCTGTCTCCATAATAGCGAACTAATTGGTGTTGTTTAGGTTCTTGGGCGAGGGTTGGGTTTTTCCATGGAATTTTCCTTTGGATCTGTGAGTCACCAAGGTGAAATTTGATTGATCGGGATGGGAAGAGGGGAGATGTGGGGGTGGGGTGGGGGGTGAGGGGGTCTGGACTTCCCGAAAGTCTCTGTAGAGATGCTCGTATTCATGGCACTTACGACATATGAATGGGATGTGTTCATAGTATAGGGTTTGGATCCATTCCTCATCTTGAAAAATCAGTTGGATGGATTTCAGCAACGGTTTTGAGACATTCATTTGAACACAAATTCTAGCAAAGGAAGTATACCTACCTCTTTTGGTGATCTCGGAGCTTCTAATGTAGGTTCCTATGTTGTTGCCAATGCTTGCTAGGATTTCTTCCTCCCATTATTCTTGCGGTAGTGAATACATTCTGACCTAAACTAGGACTCCCATGAAGCCCTCCCGATTTGGGTTGTAATTTTCTTTGCAGTATTGCATGAACAACCCTACGCTATTGAAGAAGTGGGGACCATGTTCTACAATTCTTTCCCTCTGTCTAGGTTCTGAGAATATTACTGAGAAAAACCCTTTTGACCCTAGTTTCACATCAAATCCTCTTAGGGGTTTCCATTTATGGTTGATCCAAACCTGGAGGAATTTTTCTGTTGGCCAGAAATCTATGAATTTACAAATCAAGGTGTGATCATACATTTATTTCCTGTATTCGGCCACTTTGTTGGAAGTAGCTTCTAAAGTGGGGATGTCCTTGGCTTTTGGAAAGCATTTACCTCTTGGCGTTGCCTGAGTGTTTGCTAAGGGAGCTTGTCTGTCACCACCTCCTTTGTTCATTGGGTATCCTCACTTTGTTGTAGAGTCTCCTTTGCATGTTGTGCGAGGCCTGCATTATGGGTCTGATTGTCATTGCCTTGTGTATGATTTGTCCCAGTAGTTGAAGAGCGAACGATGTTGCGGTAGGAGGGGATTCTTCCCCCCCATAGGTTTTTCCATCAGGCCTTCACAGCCCCGAGCTTGTTATATGTAAACCCTAACGATACTACAAACCCTAGTTTCATACAGTAGTCGATCCACAAAGTCTCAAACTTTGTTTTCTCAACAGAATGATGGGACCCAACGTTATGCACATTCGCAGAATCAATAATGACCAAGCATATCATCTGGTCAATTAAGCCGTAACTCTTGAAAAAGGGGTTTGCTTAGATCTAGCTAGTCATCCACATCATAGGTCAATACCATAGGAATGGAACGTTTGGAGTTGCTCACCCCAGGATTATTTATGAAAGGAGGAGCATTCGTTGAGTGTTTCATAATCATGAAGGCATTGAAGTTGATCGACATGAGGACCATAATGATGGAGCGATGTTGATCATATGCAAAGGGAACCTAGGTAGGGAGGAGGACACACTTCAATCCTTGTCATTTATGAACCCCTCAAGCATATCCCTCGATCTGCTATTTGTTTAGGCCTTGCACAAGTTATGTTTAATGGCATCCGATTGTGTTTCATGGGAGGATTGAGGGATATCTTTGTTCAGACTCTCAAATATTTCCTGACATGTTTGTTTTTCTCTTCTACCCAGGGTGTTATTGTCGGTTATACACCTGTCCCTGTCACTACGGTTATATGCTCTTTGTGGAGTACTGGTTTGTCATCTCGTTCTTTGGTTTCAGGCCCAAATTCTTGGGAGGAAGTTGAAGAAGCTCTCCTTTGCTTCTCTTGAGCTGAAAATTCGAGTACCTTGTGTGTGTTGAAGGCTCACAGTTACTCCAAATCAAGAATGGCATTTTGGAGTTTCGAAATATGTGGTCTTGTAAAATGCCATTAGGAATTTGAAGAAAGCTATGCAACATTTGCAAGATTAGTTAGAAGGTGTTCTTAAGATTTTGCATCAAACCTCTTACAGCATTTCAATGATGGACACCAAGATTGATGATATGAAAGGGAGCATCAAGGTTCGGGGAGGTGAAGTGGATAGATTGTCCGAGGAGGTTGCATAAATGCGCATACTGCTAGTCCATGGCACCCTTCAACACAAATCCATGCAAGCTTCAAGGGCTTTGGAGGAGCACTTGGTGCTTCTACTAGAGAATGAAATAATCGAGCTAGAGTCAAGCGGGAAAGGAGGATGAAGTATAGCTATGTCCCAAATTTTTAGTATGTTCCTCTTTCTATTGAATTGTTTCTATGAATTGTTTATGTGTTTTCTTATTTGGCTAATATGTATGCCTATAAAGTATTAGAACCTTTGCTATAATAGACAATCTTTTGCTGCTCAAGTTTTGGGTTAGGGATTTTTTATTTTATTTTAGACTACTTACTATTAATCCCCTCTGAAGTAGGGTGAATCTCTTTGTATTTGTTTGGTTGCTTCTATCGGCATTTTAATATAAATTTCTACCCACTATAGTTAAACAAAAATTATTGTTAGCATAAATTATTGCACTTCACCTAAGGAGATTAGCATTGAACTAACCAAATAATCAACAACATTATTAATACAAATTGAGATAACCATTTTATGCACGAATTTATTTTATTTTATTAATACTTAATAAATAAATAAACATAATATCTCTCCCCCCATACACGTTATTTTATTTTTTTAAATCCAAAAATTTATACATGATTTTTAAAAATCTCTATACATATTTTCCTAATTAAATTTCTTAGGTTCAATTTTATTCTTACTTAACATGACATAAAAGGTTATTAAATTAGTATAAAACAATTATTAAGCTCTTACATAACGACTAATTCAATAATGACTAATTCAGTGATAACTCAAGTGACAACCACAAAACAACTAAGGGATATTTCCAACTCTCACCATAGTGAGTACTTCTTGTGAACCAATCCGCTCATATCCTTGGCTCTCATGAATCTCCATCTCACCGCTATCAAAGACTACACCGCCTAAGCATTATAATGTTGTAATAATTATAGTCGATGAATCAACTCATTTAGTAATATTTGCTAATATGAGAGGACTCAAGAAGAATAAGGTTAACCAAGTTATTATGCCTACTTTAATTTACCTTTTATAATAGAGATACAATCATGCTTCATCGAAGTTATAAACACACCACACCCTAAGAACCAACAATTCAAGAAACAAGAAATACATATGTTAGATCCTTGTAGACAACCTTATGCAACACTTACTATGAAAAACACTCCCATTTCATGCACCGCACATATACTCTCATAGATTGTTTGTTATCATATGTAGTGCTTTCATGCTCTGGTTGCATGTCTCAACATCATCTATATTCATCTCGGACTTCCAAGCACAATAATCGTTGCTTACAACAATGACAAGAAAAAACACATCACCCATTTGCATGAGGCCTTTTTCGTTGTTGAATATTCCTCTAGGCGCATTTACAACCTCCACTACTATAAGGGGATTTCATAGGCAAATACATATCTTGCCATCGATAAATCACAAACCTCTCTCATAGGCAAATACATATCTTGCCATCCATAAATCACAAACCTCTGGTGTGAGAGAGATTAGGTGAGAGAGATTAGGTCAGTGGTGGTTCTAATATCAATGGAAAAAATATGTCAATGTAGAGATAACAAAAATAAACAAAAAATGTCTTAAACCTGTATCTATCAAGCACTCAGAAGGATGCAATTTCTTGAGGTGTAATTATTATTTTTTCCTTAAATTTTGTACATGTCCAAAAAAAATTACACTTCAAGAAATTTGATCTCTCTTGATGCTTGATAGATATGGGTTTAAGATGGATCTATGATGTTTTTTTTTATAAGCTGACATGGATTTTTTAAATTATTTTATATTTGATTTTGATTTTTTTTGTTTTATGAGCCAACATGATTTTTTTAATTACTTTTTATATTTGGTAACATTACATAACGTTACGTTACATTACCTGGCAACATCTCCCCCATTCTGGGCTATAGAGCACCTCTCTACTCTCGGTGCAATAAAATAAAATAAATGGAAGAATAAAAATATGTCCCTGCAAAATACTTTGGTCTATCTCCATTGGACACAAAACGTCATTTCTCTATAATTGAATTTGGAGTTGAAATTTTTGAGAACTTAGTTAACTTGGACTAGGTATCCAGGAAATCATAATGCTTGTGTATACATTCTAAATTATATAGGCCCACCTTTTTTAGTCTCAACTTCATAACTACCATTATGTCACTCACCATCCCAAGCTCACTTGACTTCTCAAACAACTACCATTATGTCACCCACCATCCCAAGCCCAACAAAGGATTGTGATACAATGGCTAAGAATAATAAGTCAATGAGCAGTGTCCAAGGCCTTCTAGATGTTACTAACAATCCTAATTACCATGCAAGCTAGTCAGTGAATTATTATGAGATCTTCCAAAGGTAAATTTCTAACTTTAGGTAGCCCCTTGTCAAACTAGGACATTAATGACGGCTTTACCATCTAGGAGCTTCCATTCATATAAGAAAGGTGCAATGTCATCTTGGATGTTGTCAATTGGGAAAAAATGTTGCCAAGAGGTGAATTAGATTAATGTCAGAAAAGTGTAGTCTTTATAGCACACTCTTTGAGAAGCATATTCAAAAATTTCTCCTGCAACATGGCTTGATTTTGCTATGTATAACTAGCGTTTTTTTCCTTGGGATAAAAGATAAAAGGAATGAGAAAGTGAAGAGATGGATTTTAAGCAATTGGATATTGTACTACAAAGTAATAAATAACCCCTGATTTTGGATATTTTCAATATGCCTTTTTTTTCTTGTTAAGAGCTTACTTTGCACAAGCTGTTTAAGTTCATATTTGGGGCAACTTTGTTCCCCATATGTTTGAGCATAACTTTCTGGCAATTTTGAATAAGCTAGACATATCTACTCAGAATCATGATTTGTGATAGTCTACCTACAAGCTTAATTCGACGAGTAGATTAAACTGGCCGTTGAGGTTGCTTTGAGTTTGTTTTCTTCCATTTGTTGATTAAAAACTAATTTTATTTTATAAAAAGTTATCCATTAAAACATCAAAATAATTTCTCATGGAATAAGGTAAATACAATGATTCATATATGATAATATATACTTCTGATATTAAATAGTTCTAAATTGTATTCATTTATAATTTAAAAAAAATGAAAATATATGTTGTTTATGTTAGGTTATGTCAAGGTCAATTCAGTTGGGTAATGCACATTTTTTTAATGGGGAACTTTGTAAATAAGTATGACTAAGACGTGTTCTCATTGTATAGAGAGTAGTCAAGTGCTTAAAAAAAAAGCTAAACCAAATGAAAAGTAATTAAAAAAAAACATATGGTGTAAATTTTTTTTGGATGTGTAAAAAATTTACATCTCAAGAAATTAATACCTCTAAGTGCTTAATAGATCTGGGTTTAAAATGGATTTATACTAGTTTATGTAAATTTTGTGTTGAAGTACTAATTAGCTAAGTATATCTTAGTTACACCTGGTTTCCAAATATAACTTCTATGAACTTTATAATTTGACAAGATAAGTATAACACACATACACATATAATTCATCAAATTTGTCAATTAAATTTATTTTACCAAGATCAATTTTCCTAAATAACATGTTTAAATTTTTAATAAGTATATTCTTATATCAACCTTGAGCTATAAAAAATTTGATATCAAAATTATTAATTAACCTATATTGTAATACATTGTTTCCTTAATTTCCATCTTCTTCTTATTAATGCAACATTTAATAACTTCATATTGGTTTTTCGTGATTAATTGAAATCTATTTCAAGTTCTAGTTATCTTGTAATGCAATGTAATCACACCATGTAAAATATATATTCTATTTATTTGTGTCATTCTTGCCTCAAATTCTACATCGTCATTGTGTAGTAAAGCAACGTAATAATTTGTTGTTTCTAATAAAAGAAATTGCATCATATTACATCTAAAAACATGACACACAATAAATATTGTAATGATAAATGTTTCTTTCTAATCAAAGAAATTGCATCATATTGCATCTAAGAACATGACACACAATAAATATTATAATGATAAAAGTTAAGAGCTTATTTAATAACTATTTATTATAAAAAATAATTTTTTAAAGTTATTTTTTTATTAATAATAATAATAATTTTTAATAAAAATATTTTAAATTTAATAAATAGTTCAAACTTCAGATTCTGTTGTCAATTTTTTTTTATCTCATTGGTTCACCTCAATCCTCAATCCAGTAAACGCTATTAAATAGAAGAAAACAGACTAAAAGGGATCTCAACTGGCACTGTCTGCAAGTTAATTGGCATTAATATCTTTATCATTTCAATTCATATATGTCACCGAAAGAATACAATTGGAGTTAATTTTGACTCAGAATGTAAAGGGTAAGTTTCTACCCTGCAGCTAATGTACAATTGCAGATTTATCAGACTTCTATGACAAAATTGTGTAGCGCACATACAACAACAGGGCAGTAAGCTACTCCTGTGTAAGACCTTTCTCCAACAGGGCAGTAAGCTGCTCCTGTATAAAACCTTTCTCCAGGATCATCATCAATGCTCTGGAATGAATTTCCATACAAGTCCCAAGCTTCAAAACCTTTTCTCCAGGATCACCATCAACAATGCTCTGAGATGAATTTCCACACTAGTCCCAAGCTTCAAAACTTTCTCCAGGATCATCATCAACAATGCTCTGAGATGAATTTCCATACAAGTCCCAAGCTTCATCAATCATATGGGATACCGCAGCCATTGAAATTGAGTTATGATGCAGAGTCTTGGTAAAAGTGCTGGAAGGTGGTTCATGTTGGGGCTGTGCTGCTGATACCGCAGCCTCCAAGCATTGATCTAGTTCACCTCTTGGCTGGAACTCTTCCCACTTGACAGCTTCGAAGCTGGCACTGCAATTTTCTTCTCTGAATGGAAGCATCTGGATGGAGGAGCCATTAATAATATCTGGTTTTAACAAATGTTTATCTGAAGTTGGAGATTTACTTTTGGAAGATTTCACAACAATCCACTCACCATGGGGACTTGTGATCCTATTAGCAACATCTTCAAATTTACAAGCTGAGGCCAGTGCAATCACTCTGTCCCTGGGAGAAGGCCTTGGGCATTGCTCAACTGATCTATTCACCTCCGCATTGCAATCCGGAGTTGGGCTGGGGATGCTGACTGGTAGAATTGGAGTAGTCTGAGAAGGGTAGGAATTCCACACTTGATTCCTAAAATCCAAATGACTAGTTGGGGATCCCGGATCCCTAATGGTCTCCTCTGCCTCCATGGCAGAGCAGTTCTCATTTAGGAAAGTATGGTTCAACAGCTCTGCACTGGTCCACCTCTTCTTCGGATCTCTCCGAAAGCATTTCTTTAAGAAATCCCGGATCTGAGGAGAAAGCCATGCAGGCAACTCAGGCAGCTCCTCTGTGCATCCAATCCGGTACATTACGGCAAGAGGATTGGAAAGGTGGTTCCATGGAGGCTGGCCAGTGGCCATCTCAAGCACAGTGCAGGCAAGAGACCAAATATCAGAAGCAGGCCCCTGCTCCACTTGGTTCACCACCTCTGGAGCCATCCACTGAGGGGTTCCCCTCAATTGGATGGCCTCCTGGCATTTCTCCTCATCACCAAACCTCTTGGCAGAACCAAAATCAGCAAGCTTCACACCATTGGCATCCACAAGAATATTCTTCCCCTTGATATCACAGTGCACAATCCCCTTGCTGTGTAGGTAATCGATCCCACGTAGGATGCCGCGTGTGTATGCCCTGATCACTGATTCGTGCAGCTTCCCTCCAAACTTACACAGCAGATCCGCCAAGCTACCACCTGGCATGTACTCCATGAACAAATTGTGCACCCCTGAACCGTTCTCAAAGCTGTGAGCACACCCCAGGCAACGAACGATGTATGGAGAATCCAGGCACCGCAAAATGTGGTACTCATTGTCCAAAGAGGGACTAAAACCGGCCGCGGATTTGATCGCAAAGAGTCGGCCATTAGAGCTGCTCATGGCGAGGCTGACTGTCCCATAAGCTCCGGCCCCAACAATGGCACCCTTCACCCAGCCCTCTTCCTGGGCTCTCCCCATCTCTTGTGCGATTCCCATTCCTGAAGAATGGGAATGGACTCAACAAGCAGAAGAATGTTTTTTTGAATTGTGCAGACAATCCGTCTTTTGCTGGTGTTGTTGTGAGGTTATAAAGGAAGGGGTTGGGTGATGAAAACCGCATTAACATATTGGAGTGGCCTTCTTTAAGAGCCACCCAACCAGCAGCCCATGCTTTGCTTTCTCAACCGCCCAAGTGAGCCTCCGCCGTGCGCGCAGTGCTTCTGAGCCGCCCAAGTTAGCTGCCGCCGGGCGAGGAATTTTTTCCTTTATTGACCGCGCAAGTCAGGCTCCGCCGTAAGTGCAATGCTTCTGAGCCGGCCAAGTTAGCTGCCGCCGGGCGAGGATTTTCTTGGTTTCTTGACCGACCAAGTCAGCTGCGGTTGCGTTTGAGACGTTGGAATTTTGTCGCCAGCTACCCTCCGACGTTGAATAGAGTCAAAAATATGTGAGTTCTAGCGACCTTCAGAAGGCGACCTTCAGAAGGCGTGGGATAACTGACACTGAAATCGTCTTGTTTTTTTGGTAATTTGTTCTCTAGATCTGGTTATAAAATTGGTGGTATTGTAGTTCCATTTCATTTACTGGGGATTTGTGGCTTTAGGGATTTTGGCCCATTTTAAGACGACCCAAATTATCGAAATTCCAAAAAAATAACGAGAAGAAATGGAACTGTACCTTGCCGGAAAAATTTTCATCGCACCCATCGAAAGGGATTTGAATGCCAGTTATCACACACCCCTTCAAGATATTTTCAACTGTCAGTTGCAGTGCTGTTTTCTCCGTGATGTAATTTCCAATTGTCTGATAAAACATCAACTCAAATTTAATTAAAAAACAACTATTTTATTAAAATTAAAAAATACCTATTTTTATTAAAAATATATATATTTTGGTATATATAAATTATTAAAATAATATCTCAAAATTTTTAGAATAATTTAAAAAATGCTAAATACGCTGATTCGTAGATTATGATTATATTTTATAATTTGATTATAGATTATATCTATTTATAAATTTAGGTGAAGAAGAGGTGATTGAGGGAGGCGGACGCTCTGCAACTAGGAAGAGGGCCGACTTGAAGATCTTGGCGGCCATGGTTCCTTCCATGGCTGCCAACCCATTTTCCCCTCTCTTAGCGGTCCTGCATCAGTGGAGGCGGTGGGGTTTTCTCCCTGGCGCTCCCGGAGATGCCCCATATCCACTGCTCATTAACAGGGCGTCGCGTATCCAGATCTCCTCATCGGGCTGCTGTTCTTGAATCGTCGACCCCAAGTACAAACATCGCGCGGATGCATCTGCTCCAAATCGGTTCTCTCTGCTGCTGTTTCTGCGTCATCGTCCACCGCCACATCAAGAAGTTCAAGTTTCTTGGATCGATCTTGCACACGGGCTGAATGTTTACTGCAATTCGAGCCAGCGTTGATCACGGCTAATGTTGGCGATTGCAGAGCCGTCAGTTGCAGTGCACGAGGATGTCCGAGGCTTGGATGATTTCTTGACCGTGGCTGGAGTAGGGGCTGAGCCGAGTGGGGACCGAGCCGAGCGGAGGCAGCATTAACAGGGTGTCGCGTTCCTCAAGACGGGCTGCTGTTCTTGATCGTCGACCCCGTATATCACACGCGGATGCATCTGCTCCAGATCGGTTCTCGTCCACCGCCACATCTTGAAGTTCAAGTTTCTTGTTCTTGATCAAGAACTTGCACACGGGCTGTATGTTACTGCAATCGATCCAGCGTTGCAGACATGACTAATGTTGGCGATTGCAGATGGGCGTCTCAGTTTCAATGCAGTGCACGCGGATGTCCGGAACAGGCTTGGAGACCGTGGCTGGAGTAGGGGCTGAGCCGAGTGGGGACAGAGCCGAATGACACACTCTCGGCAGTATGGCATGGAGACGCAGATTCAAGAACCTGAGCAGAGGATGATGGACGGCGTGCGGTGGAGGCTTTGCTTAGGGTGTCTGGCCGTTTTCTTCATCAGAAGTTGCTGGCTGAGTTCGCTAGTTTGGGAGATCCAGAGTTTGCTGCTTGTCCACAGACTTGGATCTGCTGTTTATTCTGCTGAGGGTTTCGGTTTGAAGACGTCTTTTGGGTTTCTCTTTACTGTTCAAGATTCATCTTCTTGTGGCGAAGTTTTATTGGATTTCTTTTTTGGTTCAGCTCTTTATAAGCTGTTGGTTCAGCTCATTATAAGCTGTTTTTCTGCATATAGGAGACAATATGTGAAAATGTAGGGATCCTTGTTGATCTCACTACATCTGCAATATGTAATTTTAATCATCTTTTTGAAATAAAATTACGGACATTTTCCCAGGAAAAAAAAAAATCTATTTATAAATTTAAAAAAAATATGACATATTTTTGATAAAAATTGAGAAATTTGTAAACATGTTTGAATAAGATTGCTTTATGTTATATCTTGTTATTCCTTCCCTAGGTTGCACTTGGTTTCCAATAACTTCCAAAATCTTTAAAATATGTGTTTGGAAAGGTGTCACCGCCAATTTAGAATGTAATATCCATTAACAATATTATATATAAAATTTATTATAATTGTTTATATATATATAATTTTAGAATTCCACCTAGAAACTAAAGAAACTAAACCACCTGACATACCATTTGAGTTCAGTGCCGAGAACTCCCACCCTGGTGATAACTTAGATAAAGTCTCAATGGCCTGCTTAGTTGAACACATCGTTTCTTATAAAAGGATTACATCTAAGCTAATTAAAATCCTAGAGAGAGCCCTAGCCTTCCCAGCTCCCCCGATTCCCATAATGTTGAAAGAGAGAAATGACATTAATCGCCCTCTATATCAGGCAAATCTTCCCTAAGGGCCCGAGGGGAGGAGAAATTGCAGGTTTCATTCAATCTAGTAGAAAGGGAAATGTATGAGGATGATTCCTTTCCTTCTTCCAAAATATGAGATTTTTTCTTCCGTTCACACCATTTCCTATTCTTTTTTCTAATCGTCACATTTTGGTGCCGAATGGATGACATCGGCACAACCTTAGGGTTGGTGGAGGGTCTATTAGAATAAACAATTAATGGAGATTTCACAAAATCATGGTATTCAGCCGTGGAAACTGTGAGAGTATTACAAACCCTATCCCCGTCCAAACTCAGACAGGTATCAAACATCGACTGGACAAGTGAGTCAAAGTTTGTAGATGAAGGATTGTGACTCTGTGTAAGGTGGAAGTGGAAACAATTGAGCATATTCTCATTTCTTGTTCCTTCTCCAAACAATTGTGGCTCTCTGTTTGCTATGTTCTAAACATTTCAGAGGCATGGGGCAGTAATATGGTGGACTAAAATCTTTGGAATTGGTATTAGTCTGTTCCAAATCAACGAACGCAGCCGATATTTATATGTTGGTTTATTTGGAATATTAGGAATGGTGCTATTTTTGACGATTGTAAACCAAAAATTTCTTTCGGGACTGCCAAGGTTGTGAATCTCTACAAGAAATTCTACTATGCTCTTGTAAAGACAAAGGATAAAAGAAAGTTGATGGATCCTCCCTGCTTTTCAGATGTTTGTGGCTTCTTTAATGGCGCAACAAATGGTGGAATTTGTGTTGCAGGTGTCCTTAATATTAATGTTGAACATTGTCTCTTGCTTAAACTAAATTGTGGAAGCAGAGCAAATACGAAAGCAGAGTTACTTGCTTCTTGGTGCTTGCTCAAGTGTGTGGTGTCTATAGGCATTGACACTGTCAAGATTTATGGTGACTCTATGATAATTGTAAATTGGGCAAAGAAGGTGTCACTTTTGTATACCGTGGATCTTCAACATTGGTGTTTGTGTACTTTGGAACTTTTAGAGCATCTACAAACATGGGATATCAAGCATATTTTTAGAGAACATAATGTTATTGCTGACAAGCTTTCTAAGGAGGTGTTGAATACTATAGAAGGTATCTTACATTGGGAATACTACATGAAGATCAGTTGGAATCGCAAGGTTCCTTTAGTTTATTTTCCTGAGTGTTACTATACACTATTTTTTTGGTTATTTGGATGGCCAATGGTTTGGCTTTAGTTTGTCTAGTATGTGTTGTTCTGTTAGAAAGTCCTGGACATATTGGAAGGCTATTTATTCAGTCAGTAAGGACTGAGGAATGATGATGGTTTGTATGTACATTTTGATTCAGTTTAATATCAAAAGTATCGATTTTTTTCTACTTGAAAAAAAATAAAAATTTGTTAATGGATTTAATTTAGGTGATTGTTAAAAAAATAGTATTATTCTTCCCATCGATAATTGATTCCATAAATGCTATGTTTGAATTTTTAATGAATATATTTTTATATTAGCCTTGAGCCATGAAGAATCTAGTTTACCTTAGGTAACAACCTCAAAATGAGGAGAAGTGGAGAGTGGGTTTCCCCACAATGTGTATTCATGGAAAAAGAATAATCCATCAAAATTATTATTAGTTGTAGCATGTACAATAATACAATGTTTCCTTGGTTTTCTTCTTATTCTTATTAATTTAGCATTTAATGACATCATATCGGCATTTAAAATTGAATGGAGAACTATGATTTCTTGGTTTTCCATTTTTTCCCATAGGAAAAAAAGTACCATATCTACTATTCATTAATGAAGCAAGATAAGGATACAACCAACTTAAGTGTCCAGACTCAAGCATATATAATCTGTCCAAAAATAAGCTTGACTTCCTGCATGACAAATAAAAACTACAAAGTCATCATGTTCCCTCAAAGGACCTGAAACCCAAAACTACTTGCAGATGCCTTCTAATATGAAAAAAGAACTAAGGAGCCCCTATGAACTACAAAGGAGTTCATAAATTCCTCATACAAAAGTAAACCTTCATCTACACCCACTACCTCTTTTCAAAGTCTATCTGCCACAACATTAAATTCCCTATAGACGTGCAGGTACTGGATGTCTTCAAAAGCCTCTTGGAGCTATCTGATTCTTCTTTGCCACCATACAAGATTGAGCACTAACAAAGCAGTTTTTTTATTGCCTAATCAATAATGACCCTAGATTCTCTTGTCTCCTGTAAATGAACCAAATTTTTAGAATTAGCAAATCTAAGGAGTCACCAGAGTGCCATAAGATTTGCTCTTGTATTGATCCTAATCCCCCCTCCCAACTTTAACTAGAAATAATAATCATTTGACATCCTCAAAATTGCCCCCACCAACATAGGTGCCTAAGGGTCCCTGGCAGGCCCCATAAAAAAAACGAATAGGAAAATTGACTTTGAAGATTGGATTAACCACCTTTCTAATCTTTGCTACCCCCTTCTTCTTTTTTGACCTTCGAGAAAAGAACTCAAAATTTTTTGAACAACCAGGCTCGAATTTGGCTTCCAGCCCTAAAAAGGGACTTTATTCCTGTGTAGCCATATGCCCCAACAAAAGTAACTAGGAAACACCTTGAAGTGAAATTTGGGTTCAGTGTTTAACCATTTTTCCAAAAATTCTTACTAAAGACACAGTAATTCAGTGCCCTATGACTTGGGTATACCTTTAAGAGACCGCCACACCTACTTTGCAAAGGGACAATGTAAAAATAGAAGATTAATGTTATCCTCTGCACTAAAGCACAATACACAAACATTTGGGTCGTGTCCTCCTCGCTTCAAAAAATTATCCCAAGTTAAAATTTTATTAGTAGGTGACATCCATAGAAGTAGTCTCAAGTTTAAGAGGGAAACTCCACTTCCAAATAATAACATACCACCACTCCTCATCCTCTACCGAGCTATCATAATAAATAGACTCCTAAGCTAGTTTTGATGTTACATGCCCATTAACAGCATTCCAAGTACAAACAAGTGTATCCTCCTCCTGGATAAGGAATATGCCTAAGTGCTTCAAGTGTATATGTGCGTGCAATGCTTCTGAACTGGCCAAGGTCTAACCCTGCAGATCCTATCTAGCGACTACATTGATAAAAAATCAACAAAAAATTCAATTCAGGGAAACCTCAGAAGATGATATGGCATCCTTTAATGAAGCATGGATGTACCATCATTTCTTTGATACATTGGATTTCTCACATGTTCCAGGACATCCACATTAGTTGGATGTTGATAATGATGGGAAAGTGCTCTTTCCAAAGTTTCGTTAATATGAGTATGCATCAATAGTGCATCTCTTGATGTTCAGGGGATTTCTCATGAAATCCAATATAATACATGAGGATATTAGAATGAATTTATGTGTGCTATCTCTTGATTTGAGGAATAATCAGGATATGAGAGATTGGTATAAATAACTCCCTTCTAAAGGGTTTTCCTCACTTGGGAATTTGCTCGAGGCATTTAGTAGAGAGTGGGAACCTGATATGGATGAATATGTGAGGAAGGACTTGATTGACCATGTACAAGGAAAGATCCAGGAGGACATCCGTGAGGAATCGCGATCATGAAGAAAGTAAAGAAGACACTTTAGATTTGGGGCTTGAAGACTCTGATCTACCAACTACTATCGAAATGGAAGTGTGTTTCACTCCTCTTGATCTATCAACCTTCCAAGGTGTTCATATGAGTTACCAAAGACATCATGGTCAAATTTTCATGGTTATTATGATGATGCCGAGAGCCATGTCGAGAATTTTATGCTATTGGCTCCAAAAGCTGGTATTAAGGAAGAAGATGTCTACATGAGGTTATTCGTCCTTCACCAAGAAGGAAAAGCCCGTGCTTGGTTTGCAAGCCTAACCAAACGAAAATTATCCTCTTTTGTAGAATTGATAGATACATTTTGTAGCTATTGGTGTCCAGAAAAACGTAGGATATGGATGTCTCATGTCAAGTATGTGGAGGTCTTATTCAAGAAGGAAGAAGATGTGGATCCTATTGAGCAGGTCCAAGAAGAGCATGAGGTAGTCCTTCAAAGAAGTTTGTGACGAAGATCAAGGTTCAGAATGCCTAATTGAAGGAACCATTGATAAATATCTTGTCCTAGGCCTTATTCCTGAAGGTACTTCCGAAGATGAAGATGATGGTACTTCAAGAAATGAAGAGCAAGAAGCTCTAGTTGAATAAATTGAAGAACACAAGGAAATGGTGAGTTCTCCTTACCCTCATGGAAAAGTTTCTTATGGTATCTTGGGCCTCTTGGAGAAAAATAATAGGATCCTTGAGGATGTTGATTATTGGAAGTTCATGGGTCCACTGATTTATGATTCTTCAAAACCTAGCAATATTGTTTCCAAGCCCTCCAGTTGCACATATTTCGAAGAAGAACTCTATGAGCCTTTCCTGCCATTCATAGAAGAAGAAGAAGTTAGTATGGATCAGGCTAAGCTAGATTTGTATACATATTTGAAGCAATATGAAAAATTCTTAATTCCCTATAGGTAGGATATAGAATATATAATCGATGAAAGCGGGTTTGCTGAAGATAACAGTGAGAGGAGTGTAAATCTTGAAGACTTGGGAATACATACCTTTCAAATCTCTCACAGTTTGGTTCATCCATCTCTGTCAGCCATTAATGATGATTCAATCAACCCTTTCTCAATTGATTTTGATGATGAAGTACCTTAGGATTTGATTCCCATTTCTATTCGAGATGATGATCGTATATCTTTTACTCATAAAGATGAAAGTGAAAGGTTGAAAGAATTGGAGGGACCAATCTCCGATGAGAGCCCTAAATATTTAGTTAAGCTTTGATCACCCAACATCGAGGACCATGTAGGATTTCATACAGAGACTTCCTTTTCATATATTGAGCCAATGTGTTTACCCTCTCCTAGGGTGGGCCATGATTATTATTCCTAGCAATGTCTCTTAGGAAGTGTTGAAGATGATAAGCAACCATTTCTATTTGGTACAGGTAAGTTTTCAATGAAGCATTTCAATAGAATCGAAGCAAGTATGTGGGAATTTATAGTATTTAATTCTCCTTACCATGATGTATGTTATTGTTTAAGTAAATCCATCCTACGGATAGTTAAATTTACTCATAGACTAGACAAGATTCAAGCAAGCCTAATCTAAGATAGCTAAATAACAAATGGAACCTTAAACTCCTAGATCTAGTTCAATGCATGAGGATCAGGACATTGAGAGATAGAGAAGAAAGTATAACTTACTTCAGACCAGTCGGTTTTCCAAGCTCCAGCTCCGAGCGTGATGTCCAAGTTGTGAACCTGTGAGAGAAAGACAAGCAAAGTATCTCCAAATACCAAGTACAAAGATCAAGATCTAACTTCTAGTGAAAACATATCATGAATCTAAGCTAACAATAATCGTCATATGGGAGAATAAGAAAAGTTCTATTAAGGTAGCTCAAAGAAGAATAGTACAATGTTACCCTTGATGACCAAGCAGTAGTGTCTCATTCCAAGCCTTCCTCCTTTCTATCTCTGCAAAAGCTCCAAGACCATAGGTTTGATGCCTCCAATGTTCTCCCCTCAGCTCATGGATGGCCTCCTTCTTATAGTGTTAGGGAGGCCAACCACTAAGAGAGGAAGGTGGATCTAGATGAGTGAATGGTGGATCAAGAGGTTGAACCAGACCAAAGAGGGAGGGTAAGTTAGGATCGAAAGGAGCTTCAATCCCAAGAAAATATCCTGAAGGTAAGATCCACTTTCCAAGCTAATATATGGTTAAGGCATTTTTCGTGCCCCAGACACTGAGCAAAGCGCGAAAATGATGTAATTTTCGCGCCCCTGTAGGTATGCAGAGAGTGAAAATGAGGAATTTTGGCGTCTTGCACCATTAGCAGGGCGCGGAAATCCTAATGAAAGATGCTTAATGATGTGGCATGTGGACTTCATGAGTTGGCATTCGGCTAGCGTAAGTTGGATTTATCTCTAATAACTTCAATTAAGACCTAGGAGGGGACCAAATAGGTAGGAGTAAGGTCCGACACTCATTAGGAGGTAGTGCCATTAGGTTCTGCATGGTGTTATGACACGAAGATGTGAAATGGCACTCAAAGTGGCACTTTGAGGTATAACAGATTCCCCCTAAAGTGTGAGGTCAGAAGACGCTGATGGCTGAAACACATTACCAATAAATGAGTCTGTGGAGATAGTAGGAAGGAGGTTGGAGTGGAGATGCAAGGAAACAAAAAGAATATGTCAAATGATGTCGAGGCGAACATACCCATTCTCGGAACAACTGACTCAAAGCATGGTTGTCGCCCAATACATTGCAGATCCATGACAAAATTGATATGATATAGACTGGAGACAAATCATGGCTACTAAGAACAAGTGTAGATCCATGCGATAAGAATGAGACAACCATGACCAATACAATAGTGGATCTATGTGACAGGACATCAATGAGGTCACCAACATGATAGCTATGTAGGGACCTACTCAATAATCTCCATCGCAACATGGACATGAAAGAAATATCAGGACCGTCCAGGGTCTTTGACAAAATCCCAGAGCAATATGAATCTGACCATGTGATTACAAGGTGTTGAAGTCGAACATGGCAGAGACTACTTGATTTCCAGACAATGATGTAAGTCATAAACAAGTACGAAGGTAATCACTAATGATGACAATGATTCCCAAGGTATCTCTAGTACAGTCCAACGAATGTGAATAAAGTTCCTGAAGTTGAACATTCGAGGGATTTATTCGATCATAGGCCAATAATGAAAACCTACTGTCGAATACGAGGAAACCTGCCATTGAGGCATGCAGGCACCAAGGTACTATGGTTGGTTCCTAAGCCTAATTCATGGATAGTGAGTTGATGTCGACAGGAATAGACTCATCGAAGGAGGGCTTTAATGAATCCTACATCATCGACACGAAACCGATATAGGAAAGAGGTGTGGAGCAACAAATCAAAAGAGTATGGACTGACACAAAAGTGGAGGTTTGACAATATTGCAGAAGGTTGACTGAAGTTAACATTGATCCGTTGAACATATAACGGCATGAAAGATGACTATGAAGTAGCGACTAATAGTAGAAATGACCACAAGGTGAGAAGACTCTTAATGAAAAAGACGACTCACGACTGCAGACCAGGATATGGAATGAATACCCAAAGAAGACAAGGTGGATATATGACATGTTCAAAGGTGATGGCTCATATGTTGCCAAAAGATAGACTCGACTCATTCCCCCATTTCCCCCCATCATGGTTGACGAGTACCTCTTTGTTTTTTAACGAGCTTGAGGAGGATAACATATGCTTGATATAGCTCACTTTTAAGTGAGTCCAACCTTGTATATTTCACGAACCCAAGGAAGGAGAGGTTCAACTCCATAAGGATCCTTCGATGTTTAATTTCATGAGTCCAAAGAAGGGAAACTCGACGATTTTTCATGTTTAGAGAGTCTGAAATAACCCATAGAAGACTCTGAGGTATGACTTTTTCGTAACAATTAGTCCCTAGACCCGAAAAAAGTATAAAATAATAGCCAGAAGAACTCTCCTAATCATGACTGACTAAGGTATACCTTTCTCAGAAATAGTCTAAACGGTCCAAAAGAGGGATAACCTACCACTAGATAGACGTCCTTTCAAATACTTTTACAAGTTTGAAAGAGACAAGTTCACTTGGCAATCTTTTCTAAGCGAGGGAGTCCGAAAAGAGATTAAAAAGAACTCCCATAGTTCTGTTTTCGTCAGTTAATCAACTTAGTCCGAAAAAGGGAGAAAATAATACTAAATTGATACTTTTCTCATCGTTTTACGAGCATGAGTAAAGCAGACTAAGCTCGACACCATTTTTCTTGTGTTTAACAAGCACGAATCAAGTGTGAAAAGCGCTTGGAATCTCTTTCATAGTTCAGGTCTAGAACACGAAAGAGAGAAAGTAAGCTCAAAAGAAGGTCAAACACTTAACTCCACCAATGTGAACAACTCATATGAGCCTGTCAAAGGAGGTCAAAAAACCTAGAAAATACATTTGGTCATAATAAATATGAAGAATAAATGCTCAAACAGGGATTCTAATGTAAAAAATAGGTAAAATGATCAAAATAAATGTATTAAAGAGGGTAAAATGAGAAGTTACCCATTTTACCTTGGTCATTTTTACATAAAGAGGATTTTTACCTTGTGGAGAGAAAAAATTTAGCTGAAGATATTGGGAGATCCAGGGTGTCATTTCAACCATCGTTTGAAGCAGGTAAGTCCTCTCAACCTCCTCTTTCTTTCCATCCATTTAGTTTTTCATTTCATGCAACTTTATGGGGTTTGCAAGGGCCTTAGGGCACCAAATTTGGGCCCTGAAATTTTCGCGCCCTCTCTATGTTGAGAGGCGCATAAATTCAAGAAATTTCGTGTTCTGGGCTTTGGCAGGGGTGCAAAAATGATCAATTTTTGCGTCTCTTGCACTGCCCAGGGCACAAAAATCCGCAGAATTGGGAAAACAAATGCTTTCCCCTCCTTCATGGCACAAAAATGGGTTTGCATCTTCTGACTGAAGTCTCCCTTGGTGATTTGTAGGAGATTCCAAGTGGCTAGAGTGAAGATGGTGGAGTGGAAAGAAATAGAACATGAAGGGGATGAAAGGGCCGCTTTGAATGATGATAACACACTAGCCGCACTAAGAGAGTGCGGTCTGTTGAAATATTTCAAGACCAGGGGTATCTGCAAACAAGGAAAGTTATTGAACCACATTATCCAAATGTGGGATGTTGATATCCAATCTTTATGCATAGGAGAGCACGTCCTCGATATAGAGCTCGAAGACATCTACTTCTTGAATGGTCTCTCCAAGAGACGAGCACGGGTCAATCTGGTAGGGCACCGAACTACTGAAGAGACCACAGATACATATATTGCTCAGTACTGTAGGCCGAGATCCTGCAAAAAAGTAGGAAATTTTTCATCTTGGATGTGTTGGATCTTCCCTTGAGGAAGGTCCTATATACTATTGCTCGAGTGGCAGGAAGTGTGGGGGCTCACCATGAAACCAAAGCTTAGATGACTTACGCTGTAGAATTCATGGAGCCTAGTTGTTCAATTGGTGTGAAGGGGTCCTGGTCAACCTCAAGGATAAGGTGACGCAATGCAATAATGGAACCATCCACTAGTTTGGGTATGGGAGTATCCTGGTCACCTTCTTCTTGGATAGGGTGTCGTTGTTGCGTCCTCATATTGAGAGGCCTCATCGTCCCGCATCCGAGCCACGGATGGGGCGATGGAGTGACTACGCTGGACGGCTCGGTGGGCTGTAGGTCCTAGCCTTTGGTGATGACTTGTTCTCATGGATCGAGGAGCGTATCATCATGATCGAGGACTATCCCTATGCTGGGGTGGACTTCAGTGCCGATATCGATCTATCCCTACCTGAGGATGATGACTGGGACAATTCAGGTATATAACCTTCAGAGTTGTTTTTAGTTTTTTTTTTTTAAATTTATGTATAATTATCTCCTCATCCACAACAACTTGTCTCGATGGAACAATCAGTAAAGGTTCAAAAGATGTTGGAATTGGATTGAACTCTATTTAAATCTTTCATTTCTCTTATGGTGATGGAGTAGAAAGAATAATGGAATTCTAACAACTAAACAATATCATCATAAATGGCTCTATGGCTAATTACAAGTCTTTAATACAAATATGGGCACCATTTCTAATATTTGCACTGTAGGATTTGATATCAAGTTCAATTGTGGTGATGTAAGGGATCATGATTGGCCCTAGATTCCTATAGGATTCATTTATGGGCCAAACCCTTTAGGTTATATTAAAATATAGCACTTAGGTCCTTCGTGCAACCTAAAGTGACTAATCTAAAACCCTTGAGAAGTTGGTTTTGGTGGTTTGAGTCATTGTTTTTGGCCATGATTACCTTGAAGCTTTGTTTATGGGATAAGGTTTATGTTTCTTCACCAAGTTTTGCACAATGATTTTTTTGTATCATTAACAAGTTTTGCACCATGATTTTTTTGTATCATTAACAAGTTTTGCACCATGCTACAACTTATCACTAGTTAAGGTCTTTGTCGGTGTCATCCTTGTTTGGAACATATGTATTATGTCACCTTTCCCTATCCTTTGTAAGTATCATTGGGTCTTGAGTCCTATCTCACACCATTTAACCAAATTTGTATGCATGGCCCTAAAGTCTCTCTCATCTCATCCTTTTGGGTTCATCACCTCGGTCATTGAATTCCACACACATTTAGTTTGGCTTAATCTCTATGGTCTCCAGTACACTCTTCACAACACTTTGTCATAAAATAAGAGGAAGGGTTTCAATGTTTTTTGAATGGTTTTTTTTATTGAGTTAAATTTAGCATTCTTCACATAACATTACACTAGAAAACACATATTTTCATGTTGATTATGTAGGTACATCACATGAATAGAATAATTACATGGATGAAAGCATAATCACATGAATAGCATAATTATACTAAATCTATAAACTCTGAATTAGAGATTTCATGTAGTCCTACTCATTGGTGATATTATGTAAATGGTTGGTTTGGCTTGAAGAAAACCTTTGCTCCTTGTAGTCAAGCTCAAAATCCACAAAAGTAAATGTAAATATGTTTTTTGTGGTCTATAAGAAAAGTAATGGAAGTGATTGTTAGATGTTGGTAATATACGATACATACTAAATAGACTTGCAAAGTGTTCAAATTATTTTCATGTAGTTTCGTTTCCTTGTCATTTACATTCACTTGTTCTACACACCACTTGTGCACACACGTTTCACACCAAACATCACTTGTTTCATGACCCCAAGTGGAGCCTAAAAATCAACCCTATCCTAAACACACTAAATTCCTCACTTGAGGGACAAAAATAATTTGTAGCTAGGTTAGGAATTTGGGGATAGGCATACAAACAATTCTCCCTAGTCACTATACATCTGAGACATAGTGGTTGAATTTCTAGGGAGCCAAAATCCTCTAGTACCACCGGAAACAGTTGAGGCCAATTTGTGGGTGGGCCCATCCTTTTAGGGTGGGACGTTCCTATACTGGAACTAGATGGTTGAGTGGTGCACCTTCCCCATTAAGTATTGAAGATCATACACATTGTTTCCTTTGGGCTTAAGTTGCAGGTAACTCATCCGACGTGTCCGTGAACGAGGTATCTTGGTAGCCATTTTATTAGGTGTCTTACCAAGAGGTGATCCCTTTAGGTGGAGGGACACTTGGAGAAAATAGCAGTGAGTAGAGACTCTCTCTATAATTGTTCGCTTTGATCTTCACTCATTACATCGGATAGGATTGATGCCCCTATTTTTGTTTGGTTTTTGGAAGACCCGACTCATATTTCTACTTGTTTTCTTCAAATGGGACTTGATACCCTCATTGTTGAAAGTATTTGAGAGAGATTTTATTTTTATTTTACTTAGCTTATTCTAGATCTCTTTTAGGGCTAGTGGGTCTTTTCTTTTCCTAGGGTGTTCTTTTCATTTTTTTCTTCTCATTGCTAGATTAGATCACTTGTTGCACCCACATTGCACTTGTTATTTGATTTAGTACCATTTACAAAGTTGATATTATATGATTGGAGCATTGTTTACATTAGTTTTGTTTGTAGATCTGCATTGTTGGATTGGTTATCTTGGATCCCGTCACCATAGCTCCCCCAAGCAAGGTACTCTCATAGATTTCGGGGTTGTCCCTCTTTGTACGATTTCTTAGGCTGCATCAATATTGGATCTACAAGTTGCTTTCCAGTTTGACACCTTTCACATTCTCCAGATTACTCATTTGAGTTATTAGATTCTGACTCCTCATAGTCCAGATCACCTTAGGTGATTGAGGTGCAAGTAGAATTATCTTTCTCTATAAACAAATTGTCTAGATGGCAAGAGGAATGAGAGTATACAATCTTAGTGGAAGCTTAAGCTTGAGACTGTCATGCAACAAAAATTGTTGCTCAATTACCAGATTACTCATTTGAGTTATTAGATTCTGACTCTTCACAGTTTGGATCACCTTAGGTGACTGAGGTGCAAGTAGAATTATCTTTCTCTATAAACAAATTGTCTAGATGACAAGAGGAATGAGAGTATACAATCTTAGTGGAAGCTCAAGCTTGAGATTGTCATGCAACAGAAAATGTTGCTCAATTGTGTGCAATGAGAGATAAGGAGAAGGAATTCACTCTATTCATGGAAACTCATAAACATAAATATGAAGTTATGGAAGCTAAGATGGAGTATCTATGCTTCTTAGTCTCCAAAATTGTTGAGTTCATTCATTTCTTGTTGGAGTCTACAAAGTTGTTTACCCACATCCAAAAAAATTCTACAAG
Source organism: Larix kaempferi (assembly GCA_027924585.1). Lineage (NCBI taxonomy): Eukaryota > Viridiplantae > Streptophyta > Pinopsida > Pinales > Pinaceae > Larix > Larix kaempferi. The sequence goes on from BSBM01000410.1 coordinate 4,631,529, forward strand.
TTCATTTCATCATGTCCCTTTAAAGTTGAAATAGGTCACAACAATGGTTCAATACCCCTATTTGCTAGTTCAAAAGTCTCAATTTCAAATGTTTAAACAATTAGCTTCTTTAAGGCGAAATCTCATGTTGATGTTAATAAATAAGCCCCAAATGGACCAATTTTTATGTAATTATAAATTTTGACTATACTTTGTAGGATTATGTTTTTGCTAAGTTATTCTATGTGACAATATAAACCACACATTAATTGTTGTAGACATATTAACAATGCTTTTGGAATTTTAAAACATTTTGAACTATCATTTGTAACCCTACTTTGGTTGTTATATAATTTCCAATTATTAATTAAACCATAATTTTAATTTTATAAAAAAAATATCCATTAAAAAATATCAAAATAATATCTCAAACTTAATAAAAAAAAAAAAAATCGCACTAAATTAAGTAAAAAATTACAATTAACACAAAGTACAATAAATCACCTAAAATAAATACTAAATGGTAACAATGATTCATGTATGATAATATATACTTTTATAATTTTAATATTAAATAATTTAAATTATATCTATTTATAATTTAAAAAAATAAAAATGCATATTACATTGGTTAGGCATATGTCAAGGTTATTTCAGTTGGGTAATGTATTTTTTTTTAATTAAATAATTTAAATTATATCTATTTATAATTTAAAAAAATAAAAATGCATATTACATTGGTTAGGCATATGTCAAGGTTATTTCAGTTGGGTAATGTATTTTTTTTAATTGAGAACTTTATAAACATGGATGAATAAGATAGTGTTCTCACCTATGTAATTTTTGTGGTAGCATCAGTTAGTAAAGTATATCGTGTTTTTTCTCCTCTTAGTTATATTTGATAATCAAATATAACTTCTAAGAGTTTTAGAATATGTGATAAGATAAGTGTAACATACAATTCATCAAAATTGTCTATTAAATTTATTTTACACTAACATAGATCTTTCTTAAACTCATATCTATCAAGTAGTGAGAGGGATCCAATTTTTTGAAGTGTATTTTTTTTTTAAATTTAAACTTAAGAAATTTGATCTCTCTTGATTGATAGATCTGGGTTTAAGTTTTAAGTTTTTATTTTATAAACGAACATCTATTTTTAATTACTTTTCATAATATTTTATTTTATGAACCAACATGGATTTTTTTTTTAAATACTTTTCATAATTTTTTATTTTATGAGCCGACATGAATTTTTTAATTATTTTGTTACAAACTTTATTTTGTTACGAACATTACATCACGTTACAACATCTCCCCCATACTGGATTGTAAAACACCTCATAAGATTAATTTTCTCAAGTAACATATCAATTTTTCATATAAGAAGTGCTACATTTACATCATTCTTGCATCGAATTCTACATTATCATTGTGTAGTAAAACAACACAATATATATGTATAGTACAACCACGCACATTAATTTTTTTTTTTCTAATCAAAGAAGTTGCATCATAGTGTAGGGGACACACAATAAATATTATAATGATAAAAGCTAAGAGCTTATTTAATAAATATTTATTAGTTTATAAAAAATAATTTAATAATAATTTTTTATTAATAATTATTATTATTTTAATAAAAATATATATTATAATAAATAATAATTTATTATTATTAAAATAATTTTATTACTATTATTTAATCGAAACAATATTATATTTTATAATTAATAATGATTAATGATTAATAATAATAAAAACTTCTTATTCTATAAATTAGTTTTTAATAATAATAATAATATTTTTAATAATTATAATAAAATAATTATATATATATATATATATATATATATATATATATTAACTGAAATGATTATTTTATTTATTTAGAAACCGGTTGAGCCAGAACCAAAGCAACCATGATTACAAAGTTTCAAAAGTCAGCGTAAACATATTACAGATTTTATTTCCAAACAAAGCTAGATTTCAGGGTATAGATACCTTTGAAGGTGCTTCATCATTTTTGCTAAATGCTCCTTGAGGAAGGAGACAACCCATGTTTGCTTTGAAGTCTGCTTCTGTGTTTGATCCACAAAGGATGTGGAAAAAGTGAGAGGAGGCGAAGTCTTGCAACATATATCGCAGCCTTTGCAGAGTCTTATTAAGAGCTAGATTGTTAAAATGATCCTCCGTATTTAAAATCTTTATCAAAACTTCAGAATCTCCAAAAACTTGTATTTCTCGAATACCATTTTCACGAGCTATCTAACAGGATTTTAGCATCCCAAGAATTTCTTCTTGATTATTAGTTCTCTGACCAAGACCCCAACTGAAGCTATCCTTTCTAGATCCATCCAGGGAGTATATTACTCCACCTGCTCCAGCAATCCTTGGGTTTCCTTTGGAAGCTCCATCGAAGAAAATTGATGCTTTGCCCTGCTTCCTCCACCAAGCTTGAAAAATTGTATCTGGGTCTCGTAATCGACATCCTGGAGTGATGGAGGGGCGAATAGTGATTTTATTTCTGTCCCTAAAAATAAAAGTTCCCAACCATTTCTTTTCTTCAGGATGTAGAGAGTTTTCTTTCTTGAAGATTAGCTGGGCCACTGTTTCAAGAAGGAGAGCTTTAGCTTTGACATCCACCATTGAAGGGGAGCGTAGAGAGCTATTGAAGATCTGATCATTTCTAGCCAACCATATTTTCCAACACACATATTTGGGTATGGCCTACCAAATTTGATTCCAAACAGACTTGATTGGGATCACAAGGGGATATCGCGTCTTCCAGGAGGAGAATAAAGCAACCACTGTAATCTGAGTTGGAGTTGTAGCATTGAGGCCGTGAATGAATATTTTCCATACTTCTTGAGCGAATGGACAGTCCACAAACAAGTGTTCCATTGTTTCGAGAGAATTATTGCACAATGCGCATCTATGTGGATCGATAATGCCTTTTTTTAACAAGTTTTCTTCGGTCAAAACTTTCTTATGCATTAAAACCCAGAAGAAAAAAATTAACTTTGGGAAGACCGAGAGGATCCCATACCTGCTTCCAAAAGGACGCTGAATGGATCGACACATGTTGTGATTGAAGGGAAGAGTAGCCCTGCGCTGCGGTATAGATCCCAGTCTTTCCCCATCCCCATTTGTGTGTTGCTTGCAAATGAACAGGAGCTGAATCCGTCAGAGCTTTTATAAGGAGGTTCTGTTGAAAGTGCAGGTGCTCTGGAATTCTAGGGAAGGCCCACAACTGCCAATTTCCTATAGCATCACAAACAGAGATGTTTGCAAGATTGTGGATTGCTTGTTGTGAAAGCCAAACCTGAATGCCTTTTAATTCTTCAGAATTTGCGAGGGGCAGGTGTCTCATAATACTGTCATGCCACAATAGGATGTTGTTCCCATTTCCAAGGACTCGATACAAATGTTTTTGTAAGAAATCTAAACCACGACGACAGAGATTCCAGATCAACGTTCCATTTGGGGTGTTTTATGCCTGAATATTTCTCAAAGGAGCTCCTTTGAGGTATTTTTCCTTAAAATTTGACTTGTAGGATGTATGCCATTTGAATATAGATTCCACAGAATTTTGCTACCCAAAGCAATGTTGGAAAGACCGGGATCTCGGACCTGTAAACCTCCTTCAGAAATTGGGCGTTTGATAGTGTCCCAATTTACTAAATGAAATTTCTTTTGATTGCCTTTTCCTCCTCGCCATAGAAAATCTTGAATCAATTTTGAGCCCTGTTTCGTGAACGCCTTTGGTGCCACAAGGAAGGATGCTTGGTAGATTGGCAAGGAAGAGAGCACTGTTTTTATAAAAATACATTTCCCAACATTAGTGAGCCAATGACCTCCCCATGATGCAATTTTTCGCTTGAATTTGCTTAAAACTTCATTCCACAACGAGGATTTGTTGGATCCCAGGGTCAAGGGTAGCCCGAGATAATTGATTTTTTTCCCAATAAGCGTAGCCCGATAATCCCAAAAAATGGGAAATTCTCTGAATAATTGGTTGGTCTACGTTCCACCCATACACTGCACTTTTCCTTTTATTGATGAGAGCGCTAGAGATATTGCAGAAAATGTGAAGGATTTCATTGAAGACCTTTGCAATCTTTATGGAGGCTCCACCCAGTAGTAGAGATTCATCAACAAATAAGGCACGATTTATTGGATAGAGGCCCTTCATCAACCTAATACCTGGAGCTATCCCTGCTTTCTTTACTGCAATCAACTTTCTACTTAATGAATCTGCCATCAGAATGTATAGGAAGGGGGAGAGAGGGCAACCTTTCCTTATTCCCCTCGTAGCTTGAAAATAATTAGCTGGTCTTCCATTTACTAGCAGGGCTATCCAATGTTTTTCGGTACAAGCTTTAATCAAATTGACAAAATCAAAGCTAAAACCAAAGGAAAGAAGGACTTTGTAAAGGAAGGAGAGTTTTACCCGGTCGAAAGCATTTGTCATGTCAAGCTTTATGAGCATCCCTTGCTCCTTCCGCTGATAACTGGAATGCATGGCTTCTTGCACCTATATAACATTATCCAGGATACGTCTTCCTTTGACAAATCCACTTTGCATCGGAGAAATGAGTTTCTCTAGCAGCGGCTTAATTCTATTTTCCATTAGCTTGGAAAGAATTTTGTACAAGGCATTACACAGAGAAATTGACCTGAATTTGTCGAAGGAGCCCGGACTCACTTCTTTGGGTATTAAAGCTAAGAAAGTGGAGTTAGTACTACCTCCCACTTTAGCTTTTTGATGGTAAGATTTAATCATTCTCAACAAATCGGTCTTGATTATTTCCCAGCATGATCTATAAAAATGAATTGAAAAACCGTCTGGTCCTGGAACTTTGTCGGGCTCCATAGACCAAATAACTTTGCATATTTCTTCTTCAGAAAATGGCTTCATGAGAGCTGAGTTGTCTTCCCTGCTTACAAGAGAGGGGATGTGTGAGAGGAAGTCAGAGGTGACCTCCTTACAACCATCACCGTCATCTTTGTAAAGGTTCTGGAAATGGATTTCTGCTGCTGCTTTAAGCTGATCAAGACCTTTGTAAACCATCCCATCTGAAGATATAATTTCTGTAATATGATTTCGAGAAAGGCGTGCTCTGTATTGCCGATGGAAGAATGAGGAGTTACGGTTGCCATCTTTAAGCCACAAACTACGAGACTTAAGCCTCCAATACTCTTCTTCTTGGCGAAAGGAACAAAAGGATTTGAATTGGGCAGCATGTTCCTTTTCTATTTTTGAGGTGGTAATACCTTTGCTTTCCATTTCCATTTGCAAATTTGCTAACAACTGAACAGTCTCTCTTCTATGACTAGAGGGGGTATTATGGGGATTTTTAATCCAATCTTTCATAGTGTACTTCATTGTCTTGAGTTTCTGCTCCCACGCATAACTAGGTGACCCTATGGCTGGAGTGGACCAGGCCGTTTGCACAATTTCCATGAACCCATCTTTTTCTATCTAGAGAGGGCTGTAGCGGAATGGTATTGGGCCCAAGTTTTCTTCCTCTTCCAAAATTAAGAGGATAGGCTTATGATCATAAATGAGCTTTGGGAGGATTTTGGAGGAGATTAATTTCTTTTCCATCAAGAGCGAGCTCTGGACAAGAAACCTATCCAGGCGTGCTGAAATGTGATCAACACCAGCTCTATTATTTGTCCATGTATAAAGTCCTTTCGAAGGTTTGAAATCAAGGAGATCCCATTGCTGAACTAGCTCCTCCACAAAGGGAAGCATTTGATCCCTAGCGTTGTTTCATCCTCTCTTTTCGTTCTGATCAAGAACTATGTTAAGATCTCCGACTAAAATGATGTTCGTAGGGGTATAAAAATCTAAAAAATCTGAAAGAGATAGCCAACAATCTTTCTTCTCGAAGAAGAGGACAGGAACATAAAGATTGAAAAGTGAGAAGGTAAATTTGCTTGAAGAGTGTCGAAGCTTGGTGAAAATCCAAATGCTAAGTCTCAAAGGAGCTTTCTAAATGAAACATGTCCTCCGAACACAGAGTTGCAAGACCGTCTGAGGAGCCTCTTGCACTAATGGCCTTCCCTACATTTTTCTTCCATTTTAATTTGTTAATTTCAAGAAGGGTGTCCCCTGGAATTTTTGTCTCTTGGAGCATGAGGATCTCGGGAGATTCAATTTTCATGAGGTCTTTGATTGCATCGGCCTTCAATGGATTCCCCAAGCCTCTACAATTCCAAGAGACTATGCGCATTATTTACTGGGGATGGAGTGGATAGAACCTCCCTTGGGAGGCCTATTTCTGGTATTTCTCCCGATGGACATTTCAATAGTGGATTGGTTGCCTTGCGTTTTTTTCCTTTCCGCTTCTTCTTCTCTAGCTTCCTTATGTGATTTCCTCCTTGCTCTCTTCGAGAACCTCTAGAAAGTCTCATCCTCCGAGGAACCAGAGTTTTCCAGAGGCTTCTTTCTTGTCATTTCAACATATGATGGGGAGGAGGAGGTTCCTAAAGGAGAACCAGGTTGGGCTGCCTCTACATTATCTTTCTCCGCTGCGGGGGTTTGTTTCTGCTACTCGATCTCCTCAATTGATGTTTTTGGAGTAGGTGTGCTGAGGGATTCGAATGGATTTATGGATGCGTCTGCAATTGGAGGGGTTGAACTCCCTTCTCCTTGAACCCGCCCTGATGTGGAAGCTCTAATTCCCATTGGCACCCGTTTTCCTTGAGATCTGCTGTTTTGTTTTGACGGAGCTGCTTTCTGAACCTGAGTCCATTGTTTTGCTTTCGAATTCTCAACATCTTCCTCAACCTTCTTTTTGCAATGCCTTGCAAAGTGTCTGTAACCATGGCAATGTCTGCATTTGAATGGAAGCTGTTCATAGTCCAATTCTCGGATGTGAGACCAATTTGCCACCGTTATTTTTATGGCTTCCGGTAGCCCTACTTCCAAATCTACCTCGACGCATATTCTTGCATAGGAATACTGATCCTTTCTCTCCGCTCGGTCAATATATTTTCCGAGGTTGTTGCCGATGGCTTCTAGTGACTTCGGGTTCCAACAATGCGAAGGCAAGTGTGGGAGGCGCACCCATACTGGAACTGCCGATGGCACATCTTGAGTTGGGTCAAAATCTGGTGTCCATTTATTTAAATACAGACCCTGAGGACCCATAAAATACGGGCCATTCCTGAAAATAAGATTTATATCTTCTACGATATCAAAAATGAACACAAAGAATCCTTTACCGACAAGATGACTTATGATGCCTTCTATGACTAGAGGGCGCCAGTTCCTCTGCACCCATGCTTCCACAACTTTGGGGGAGGGCCATAGGCCTGTGAACTGACCAATGAGACCCCTTTCAGCTAGATTCAACGCAGACCGACATGATTCCTCTTCAGGGAGGGAAACCGTAGGTATACTGTCCAATTTCTTGACAAATTTCTGCTGAGATTCAAACGTAGGGCGTTTGCTGCTAGCTGCAACTAGCTTCCTGAAGGCTATGATCTCTGAGAGTGGAGGAGGGAGGACCTCGAGGCCCCCTCCTGGGGCCATGGTAGCGAACAAGAATGCAACGGCGCACCAGATCTCACACTCAGTCTCACGCACCAGTTAGGAGAGCTCCATCTCTTCTCGAAAATACCAAAAGACTATTATATTAATATTTTCAATAATAAAATAAATTATAGTTTATTGTATATAATAATAATATTATTATTTCTGAATATATAAAATTACATATTCATGGTTCTTATTTGATAATTTTAATGCTTATATAAATAACACAATAAACTATAACTTAATTTATTATAATTATTAAAAATACTATTATTATTATACACAATAAACTATAATTTATTTTATTTTATTTTAATTATTGAAAATATTAATATAATAATAAATTTATTTTATTATAATGGTTAATTAGGTCCTCGAAACACTTTAATTTTAGTTTTAAAATATATATATATATATATATATAATTTTAGTTTTTTAAAATATATATATATATATATATATATATATATATATATATATAATTTTAGTTTTTTAATATATATATATATATATATATATATATATATATAATTTTAGTTTTTTAAAATATATATATATATGTGGAGTGTATATGTTTACTGATTAAGCAAAATATTGGGCAATTTATATTTATTAAATAATAAGGTAGATATTTTTTCAATAATAAGTTAGGATAGTGGTAGAATTTCTAGATTGAAATTTTTTTCAATAAAAGAAAGTGCTACTTCTGATATTCATTATAGAATAAAAAAGTATATATGTCCATTAAAAGGAACCGTTTCTCTAGACCAGACTGAACTGTTCTGAATATACAAAAAAAAACTATCAATCCATAATATCATTACCAAAACAAGACCATCCAAATGGCAGGGAGGAAACATCATACAAAATCGTCAAATTAAACCAAAAAAAATGGCAGATTTCCTTATGGAACTAAGCAGTTTTGAAAGTATTCCTGCCAAAAGAGAGTGTCTTCAAACAATCCAAAGCATCTGTTCTGAATATAAAAAAAAAAAACTATCCAAAATATCATTACCAAAACAAGACCATCCAAATGGCAAGGAGGAAACATCATACAAAATCTCCAAATTAAAAAAAAAATGGCAGATTTCCTTATGAAACTAAGCAGTTTTGAAAGTATTCCTGCCAAAAAAGAGTGTCTTCCAAACAATCCAAAGCATCCTTCGATAAGAGGTTCGCAGCAATGTTTTGTTCCCTGAAAATGTGAGAGATTTCCTAGTCATACAGATCCAAGAGAAGCTTCTTTGTTTGTAGACACCAGTGATGTAAATCAATTGATTGAAGATTATAAAAAATTTCATACAGATTCAAGAGAAGCTTTTTTGTGTGTAGAAACCAGTGATGTAAATCAATTAATTGAAGATTATAAAAAAGTTTGCCCAATTAGTTATGATAGCCAACCACCAAAGATTTTAAGAGAAACAATTCCCACCATAAACCAACCAAGGAGTTCAGCTTTCGTGTTTGTACCAAAGCCACAATATAACTTGAAGCTGTAAAAATATTCTTTATTAATAAATAGCACCACACCATCTGCACAGAAACCATTGCAAGCAACATCATAAAAATAACCATGAAAATCTTCAATCCTTTGCAAGTCTAAAAGATGTCCGGTCTTTTTAATCTTGTAATTCACTATGCTTGTATCCCTATAGGATTTGAGAACTTTTATCATTCCAGCAGTAGTATTTGGCTTTCTTTCTTTACAAATGGCAGCATTTCTTTGGCAACAAATACCCCCACATAATAAAAGCAGGTAGATATTTGTGGATTTTTTCACATCTAAACCAATCCTGTAGATTTGAATCAATCGATCCCACACCCCAAACATTTTTTAATCCATCCCACACCCCAAACATTTTTTATATTTAAAGTATTACAGACAACTTCCCACAGGTTCACTGCAAAAGGGCATCAGATAAAGATATATTGCGCTGTTTCCTCATTCTCTTCACACAGGACACATTTACTGGGACCGGTCCAGCGACGTCTTCGTAAATTATCCCGAGTAAGGATGGAATTTTCTAATACAAGCCAGAGAAAATAGGCTAATTTTTGTGGTAAATTCTACTTCCACAATTTACAATACCACCATTTAGGAACCTGGAAATAATCAAAGTCTGCTAAGAAATTATATGCTGATTTTGTTGTGATTTGTCCATTTGTGAGATTTACTGTCCATACAATCTTGTCCTCATTTGTATTAAGACGGATGCCTGCCGAGTTCATCAATAAGCACATAATTAACAACAATTAATAAATAAATTTGTGAGATTTCATCAATAAATTTGTGAGATTTCATCAATAAGCACATAATGAACAACAATTAATAAATTTCTTTGCCAGAAATAAAACTTGACGTATCCAATGGCTGTTATTTCTCGCTATATTTGTTATTGTGAATTTACTTTGGCAAGGTAAGTACAAGCAGTTACAGAGATGAAGTGTCACGAAGGTGTCGTGTAGAAAGCCCATGTAATTACTCTAACCAAAGGAAATGCAGAAGGAAGAAGCATAACTCAGTTTTCAAATGTAGATTTCTGTGAAGCAAATCTCAATTTGATTTGGGATTGTTTATTCCCGTAAAGAAAACTGTTGGATGGAACAGCAGTTTGGAGAGCCCTGTATAAATTTTAGAGATAAGTTTGCATCTCATATATAATTAGTTCAAACTTCAGATTCTGTTGTCAATTTTTTATCTTATTGGTTCACCTCAATGAAGTAAACGCTACTAGATCAAAGAAATCAGGTTCACCTCAATAAAGTAAACGCTACTAAATCGAAGAAATCAGACTAACAGCGATCTGAACTGACACTGTCTGCAAGTTAGTTGGCATCAACTTCTTTACCATTTCAATTCATATATGTCACCGAAAGAATACAATTGGAGTTAATTTTGACTCAAGATTATAAGGGTAAGTTTCTACCCTGCAGCTATTGTACAATTGCATATTTATCAGACTTCTATGACAAAATTGTGTAGCGCACATACAACAACAGGGCAGCAAGCTGCTCCTGTGTAAGAACTTTCTCCAACAGGGCAGTAAGCTGCTCCTTTATAAAACCCTTCTCCAGGATCACCATCAACAATGCTCTGAGATGAATTTTCATACAAGTTCCAAGCAAGTCCCAAGCTTCAAAACCTTTCTCCAGGATCATCATCAACAAGGCTGTGAGATGAATTTTCATACAAGTCCCAAGCTTCATCAATCGTATAGGATACCGCAGCCATTGAAAATGAGTTATGATGCAGAGTCTTGGTAAAAGTGCTGGAAGGTGGTTCATGTTGAGGCTGTGCTGCTGAGACCGCAGCCTCCGATTGATCTAGTTCACCTCTTGGCTGCAACTCTTCCCACTTGACAGCTTCGAAGCTGGCACTGCGGTTTTCTTCTCTGAATGGAAACATCTGGATGGAGCAGCCATTACTAATATCTGGTTTTAGCAAAGGTTTTTCTGAAATTGGAGATTTACTTTTGGAAGATCTCACAACAATCCACTCACCATGGGGACTTGTGATCCTATTAGGCCTGTTAGCAACATCTTCAAATTTACAAGCCGAGGCCAGTGCCATCACTCTGTCCCTGGGAGAAGGCCTTTGGCATTGCTCAACTGATCTATTCGCCTCCGCATTGCAATCCGCAGTTGGGCTGGGGATGCTGACTGGTAGAATTGGAGTAGTCTGAGAAGAGTAGGAATTCCACACTTGATTCCTAAAATCCAAATGACTAGTTGGGGATCCCGGATCCCTAATGGCCTTCTCTGCCTCCATGGCAGAACAGTCCTCATTTAGGAAAGTATGGTTCAACAGCTCTGCACTGGTCCACCTCTTCTTCGGATCTCTCCGAAAGCATTTCTTTAAGAAATCCCGGATTTGAGGAGAAAGCCATGCAGGCAACTCAGGCAGCTCCTCTGTGCATCCAATCCGGTACATTACGGCAAGAGGATTGGAAAGATGGTTCCATGGAGGCTGGCCAGTGGCCATCTCAAGCACAGTGCAGGCAAGAGACCAAATATCAGAAGCAGGCCCCTGCTCCACTTGGTTCACCACCTCTGGAGCCATCCACTGAGGGGTTCCCCTTAATTGGATGGGCTCCTGGTCCTTCTCCTCGTCACCAAACCTCTTGGCAGAACCAAAATCAGCAAGCTTCACACCATTGGCATCCACAAGAATATTTTTCCCCTTGATATCACAGTGCACAATCCCTTTGCTGTGTAGGTAATCGATCCCACGTAGGATGCCGCGTGTGTATGCCCTGATCACTGATTCGTGCAGCTTCCCTCCGAACTTACTCAGCAGATCCGCCAAGCTACCACCTGGCATGTACTCCATGAACAAATTGTGCACCCCTGCACCGTTCTTGAAGCTGTAAGCACACCCCAGGCAGCGAACGATGTATGGAGAATCCAGGCACCGCAAAATGTGGTACTCATTGTCCAAAGAGGGACTAAAACCGGCCGCGGATTTGATCGCAAAGAGTCGGCCATTAGAGCTGCTCATGGCGAGGCTGACTGTCCCATAAGCTCCGGCCCCAACAATAGCACCCTTCACCCAGCCCTCTTCCTGGGCTCTCCCCATCTCTAGTGCGATTCCCATTCCAGAAGAATGGGAATGGACTCAACAAGCAGAAGAATGTTTTTTTGAATTGTGCAGACAATCCGTCTTTTGCTGGTGTTGTGTTGAGGTTATAAAGGAAGGGGTTGGGTGATGAAAGCCGCGGTAACATGTTGGAGATACTTTCTTTAAGAGCCACCCGAATCAGCAGCCCATGCTTTGGTTTCTCAACCGCCCAAGTGAGCCTCCGCCGTGCGCGCAGTGCTTCTGAGCCGCCCAAGTTAGCTGCCACCGGGCGAGGATTTTTTTCGTTTCTTGACCGCGCAAGTCAGCCTCCTCCGTGCGTGCAGTGCTTCTGAGCCGTCCAAGTTAGCTCCCGCCAGGCGAGGATTTTCTTGGTTTCTTGGCCGCCCAAGTCAGATGCGGTTGCGTTTCAGACGTTCGAGTTTTCTCGGCAGCTACCTTCCGATGTTGAAGAGAGTCAAAACTATGTGAGTCCAGCTACCTTCAGAACATTTTGAACTGTCAGCTACAGTTTCTGTTTTTGCTGCTGTTTTTCTGTTATGCTGGTCCTCCACAAAGAGCTTGTTTTGGAACAAGTCGGGATGCTGGTCCTCCACAAAGAGCTTGTTTTGGAACAAGTCGGGATGCTGGTCCTCCACAAAGATTCAACATTATTTGGAAATCTTGCAATCCTAGAAGATGTGTTTGACCATATCTATTCATCAACACCCTAGGCAGTGAGCATCTAATAGGCTAAACTTGGCCAACCTAGCTTTGCATGGGACCCCTAATAGATAATCAAACAAGCAAACATGCACAACTTATATGAAAGTTGCATTATCCAAACACTATGCAACATTATGCAATTGATGGACCCATCAAACCTTCTGGCAACACCCATCTCACATTTAGTATAGGCGAAAGGGGGTGTCTTTGATGAAGTGTTGGATATAGACGACAAGACTGTTATTGCAACAACAAGACTCCAAAACCACAACAATAATCAAGCCAAAAGGGCCTAGGCATTCCAATATTCATTTTAAATAGCTCAAACTCTAGAATAAGACCATGCAACTCCATGATCGAGGGGCAATCATGCAACCCATACTCCCATGCAAGATCTTTCCACGCCTTTTCTTGGTAGGTGGCTGCTTTGGCTCTTGGTTTCTCAATTCAAGTTTCTCTAAATCATTTTGTTGGGAGCATTAGGGGATTCTCTTCTAATAGGAACATGTTGCCATAAAGTATTGAGGAAAGTGAATCCAAAGGAGAAATTTGTTTGTCTGGGAGGAAAAGTAAGAGTTGAAGGGTGTCAATGTTTCCCTGGACATTGTGTTTGGTGTAAGCTTGTAGAGAATAGAAGAGGCATCAAGAGCTACATGCATCATATGATTGAGGTGAAAGTTGAATTATCTCTCTCCATAAGAAAATGGTCTAGATGACAAGAGGAATGGGAGTATATAGTATCAATGGAATCTCAAGCCTAAGATCATCATGCAATAGAAATTGTTGCTCATTTGTGTGTAATCAGAGATAAGGAGAAGAAATTTACTATATTCATGGAAACTCAAAAGCAAAAATATGAAGTTATGGAAGCCAGATGGACTCTCTATGCTTCTTAGTCTCCAGAATTGTTGAGTTCATTCATTTCTCATCAGAATCTACAAAGTCCTATGTGCACATCCCAAATTTTTTTCTAGACCCATTTCATCCTGTCCCTTTAAAATTGAAAGAGGACACAATAATAATTCAATACACCTATTTATAGTGAACACAATAGTCCCAATTGGGATGGTGAAGCAATCAACACTTTGAGAGCAAAATCTCAAGTTGGTTTTAAGAAAGACGTCCCAAATGGGTTATTTTTTATGTAATTATCAATTTTAATTATGTTTTGTAGGATCACTTTTTGCTAAATTAATATATTCGACCATATACATGTCACAGTAATGGTTATAGCCATATCATAAGAAGGTCAAAACAATTTTTCAAAAATGTTTTGGAGTTTAAACAATTTTTCAAAAATGTTTTGGAGTTTAAACAATTTTTCAAAAATGTTTTGGAGTTTAAACAATTTTTCAAAAATGTTTTTAGAGTTTTAGAACATTTTGAAACGTTAATCGTGTCTTGTTTTTTTTATCATGTAATTTCCCATTGTCTAGTTAGACAAAAACTCTATTTTAATAAAAAAATTACCCACTATTATTATTATTTTTTATGTATAAATAAATTATCAAAATATATCTCAAACATTTTAAAATAATCTAACTCCTAATAAACACACAACTTTGTAAATTAAGACTTACAATATATTATTTAAATGCTAAATACAATAATTCATAAATTATAATTTATTATATAAATATTAAATTATATATATTTATTGATTAAATTTATAAAAAAAATTAATATGATATGTATTATCATCCACGTAAAGATTGGGTTGTAGTACCTACCTGCTAGTTATATTTTGTTCTTCTTTACTTTTGTCACAATTGGCCAAAAACTATAACTTCTAAGATTTTTAGAATATGCATTACTATTTTAATATTTATATATTTAGAATATTAATTAAAATTATTAATTGGATCAAATTTAGGTGGTTTTGAAAAAGGAGTGTTATACTCCTCATTTAATATCAATTTTTATAGATGAAATGTTTGAATTCTTAATGAGTATATTGTTATATCGGCCTTGAGCTATGAAGAATTCAATTTACCATAAATACTAGCCTCAAAATGAGGACAAGTGCCCAACATATTTCATGGGAAAAGATAATCCAATCCCCTTCTATCCCAAGGGGTCAATCAAATTCTGTGTTCATGTGGCAAATATTACATTGGATAGACCGGTAGGTCCATTCAATCCCGCCTCAAATAGCACATTTCTGACACTAATCATAATCGTCTCTCGAAATTTGCCATAGTAAAGCATTCTTTTAATTCTAAACACCTCATCTACTATGATCAAACCAAACTCTTCACTTACAACCCTCATTACAGCCCCCACCTTATAAGAGAAGCCCTTAAAATTGAAAAGAATCCCAACAATTTTAATCGTTAAGACGGTTACAATCTAAATCAATCATAGAAACCATTGGTCCAACCTATTAACCATGCAATAACTTGATTTTGATTATTACTCTTCTTCTTCTTCTTCACTCTTCCACTTATCTTAGGTTTTTTTCCCTTTCCAATTTATTTTAATTTAATCTTATTTTCCTGCAATTTATTTCTTCTCCTACATTAATTTAAAATTCTAAATTTCACATTTACTACATTTAAGTTTTCCTTTTAAAACCTTTACCTTTACTTTTACTTTCACAAAAAGATTCTTTTTAATTTGTCTCATCTTACCCTTGGTACATTTATCTTATTACAAAATCCTTATTTTTCTAAATTAATTTCAACTCTTTAATTTCCCTTAGTAAAAAAATTTTGATCCTACCTTTTTCCTTTTATCCTTTTATCCTATTGGTTAACTCATTTCAGTCCCTCTTTCCCCTTTTCTAATTCCCAACCCTCCTTCTTTAGAATTTTACCTTCCCTTCCCTTTCTTTATCTCAACCTTTATCTTTTTAATTATTGTTCATTCTTTATTTTTAATCTCAAAGGTTTGCTTATATATTTTTACCAAATTAATGAAAACCTTTTTATTCATATATATGTTAATTTATTTATACTTTATTAATATTTACCTTTTTTTTTTTAACAAAAACGAGAAGTTGTATTTAATTATTAAAACAAAAATATACATTAGGGTTGTTGAAAGGAGTTAAAAAAAAAAAAATTGGGCATAACAAATTCATATAGTTTTTAGCTTTAGTCAACTATGTATGATATACAAAGTTGCATTGTTTTCCAAATACTATACTAATTCCTCTAACTGTGTATATTCTAATAAATTGTTCACATAGATACCGACAAAGAAATATAGCAAAAAGTTTAAACAAAGACAAATAACTTCATTCATGGATCTGGTCTTTTATTGCATCTAGTTGAACTTTGGAAACTTCATCCATTTGGGAGGCCTCTTCCTACTCGTGTGAGGGCCGCTATTTCCTCTGTAAAACTCATTAATATCTGCTTGAATTTCACCCAAGATATCCTTCAATTGGACAAAACGAGTCTCATTCCTCTTATTTGCATTCATACTCTACTCCTAATGTTTGCGCTTCATGTCAGCAACAACCATCTGCATCTCCTCGTGCCTGGAACTCAGAGTCCTCTCCATCTCCTGCACATTGTGCTTGATGTCATCAACTTCCCCAACTTGAACCTGATACCCCCCTTCAATTTCATCCACATGAGAGTCAATACAAGTAATATCAACATAAATTCTCCTGTTCTCAACCAGGAGCGCTTTTGAAACCTCAATCACATACCTCAACATATTTTTATAATCTACCATAATGTTTTTCAAATCCTTTATCTCACTCAAAACCTTCTCCATAACATTTTCCTCTATGGTTGAGGGAACGACTGATTTTTTCTCCATTTCACTAGCATTGTTTTCAATCTTAAGCTCCTCTTGGCCTTCGAGCCCTACATTGTTGTTTCTTCTCTCATAAACGTTCAGAATGATGAAGAGAGTTTGAACTCTTCCTAAATTTACAAGCTTAGATGCATGTGAGAGATCCTCCATATCTAAGCACTTACACTTCACGTGGGAACCAAAACAAATAATTCGAACAAGGGTGGCAGTGAGTGAAGAACACTGGCAGGAGCATACGATACTCACAACCTCCCACCAATTCCGTAGACCATCTGTCATTGATACTTACCTTTCATTATTCTTATTAATTTAATTTTTAATTCTTTACTTATTTTCTCCCACTCTTTATTAGTTATATCTCTTTTTATCAACCCTTTATTTAGGTTACTAACCTTAACCAAGTTTGTTTAATTATTTAGGTTATTAACCTTAACTAAATTTGTTATTTATTTATTTATTTTATTTTATTTTTATTTTTCCTCTCTTTTGGTACATGCCCCCTTATTTTAGGTTTTTCTTTAATGGCTAATATTTCATCCTCTTATTTATTTAACCTAAACTTTACATCTTGTAGTAGCTTCATGTTGATTTCCTGAAGATGGGTGGAGTGTCAACTTGAAACGTCGTAGTAAAAACTTCAACACAGTGGCACTACCGTCCTGACTCAAAACCAAAGCTTCTTTCCCTTTGGTAGGTCCTGTGGCACTACCTGAGACTTCCCATGCCGGTGGTGAGGCCGACTCGAGTGGGAAGCTCAACAAACTACATCTAACCAAACCACTTCTTACTTAACACATATCTCATTTCAATGTTTATACTTAGCCAATTATATGTGTTTAACATTCACCACAGTTATACACTTAGCCAACAAACACAAATAGACAAGAATATGTAGAAGTGGCATCCCAATTCTGGCGTGCCTAAAACCTCTCTATATATACAATAGAAAAGTTTGCAAATTTTACAACAAGATGGATGCGCTCAACTGGCTACAACTCGAGAGAGTTCCCAACCGGAAGACCTCTTCAAAAACCCCAAGAATTTGCCTACTTCAAGAGCACACCTAACTCTTCTTGGTTCCCCTGAAGCATATGCAAGACCGCCTCCTCCGACTCTTATACCCTACACCCAAGTCTACACCAAGCCAATCATCCAATCTTGGAACTATTTCCCAAACGTGCCTTTTGGTGCTTGCCCCCAACCTATGCCCTAGACCCAAAATTGTTTTGACTTGTGATCCACTTGGTTTCTCCCTCTTGGATTCCCTTCCTTAGCCACCAACACGCTCATCTACTTATACATGCTCATATGATCAACGGGTGCAACCAAGGGCTTTTCCCTTGTGGTTGCATGCCCACCTCATGCCAAGCCAACCATGCGTGGTGTCCAATTTTCTGAAGGGATCCTCCCAAGCCATGGGTTTGTGCCCTCACATGCCAACCAAAGCACCCATACTTTGTTATGCTTTGGGTGTCTTCCCCTTTTGGGTGTGGGTGTGAACCCCACCTTCCATGAAATGCGCCCCATGCTTTGTCGGACCAATGCACTTGTGCCCACATTGTTTGTTTGTCGACATCCTCATGCCCCACACTTGGCGTGCTCTTGGGATTATCCCTCCAAGATCCCAACTCGTGCTACTCATTGGTGCCCAACTTTGGCATGCTACTCCTTGGTGCCCAACTCTTGCCTTTGTTGAGACCACCAACGTAGCCTTGTCGGGTCCGTTTATCTGCTCAATGTTCCACATGCTCCACAGGTGCATCTACGAGACTACAAGTTGAGTTGTGTTTCCCTCCTTGGTGTCTTGGTTCAATCCCCCATGCCAAGCTTTCCTACGAGTGGAGAGTAGGCTAAGGTGCCTCACACCAAGGTCGTCGTGACATGCTCCCCCACTCCAAAGTGTTGCCACCCTCGGCAACGTCTCCAAGGTTCCTGCCACACTTGGAAACATTTGCCACAACTATCTACTTGCTACCACAGTCACTGTCGCTCGTTTCACCATCAATTCACTTCGTATATGCTAATTTGCATGGATCTACATTCCCATGTATCTCTACCACTATCCAGGTGATCATTTCGTCCAATCAAAGCCTTGATTTTGCACGTTTCTGGTGCCACTTGAATGAGCTCCTTCATGGCTCAATGACCTTCATGCTATTGTGGAGAAGCCCGCTGCCTCAACCACTTGGCGCAGACCTATTGTCTAATGGTTTGTTTGGATTCACTTCTAGAATGGTTCCTTCCTAAGGCACCTGAGGCCCTTACTACCTACACCAAAGGTAGTGGTCCTACCTCAATGTGAAGAGGTGGGCGGATGGTGCCTGCAACCATCGCCCAAGTATTCATCACCTCCTGGATGATTCGATGACATCCTTTTTCTTAAGTACAATAGGAGAGGAAAATTCCCACCAATCTTTCCATCACCTTCATCCAATAGTTGTCGTTCCATTGGGTCATCTAGCTAGTTCTTCCCATTTGCATCCGAAGTGGTTACACCACTGCTTGGTGCCTCTTCCTTCTCTTAGGTCACTATTGCACACCCCCTCTGTTGATTCTTGTCGTCTTGCATAGCCGTGTAGAAGTAGGTAAACCTTTCCACACTCACCATGACTGAATCTAAAATCCTCTTAAGTACGTTTACTCGCTCTTCTAAGCGTCTCAGAAAATTGAAACTAGTTGGTTCCAACACCATGTTAGACGACCAATCCATTATGCCTTTGTCGGATCCGCCTATGTCATGAGGCTTCATTGCATCCGAGTCTGTTGGAGTTGTCACTTTCATAGAAGTCACCTTCTCGACTCTCTGTGGATTCCTCATCGCCTGTACAAAAATCATCTCTTCTTGCGAAAAGATAGCCAAATGTTCTAAGTGAGGCATGGGCACTTCCTAATCCCTCCTCGAAAATTCTTGCCCCAAGACAACATTGAAATCGTCCAATAGCACACCCGTGAAGCTCCCTTCACCGATTCACTCACCAAGCTTTAAAGTCACTCGGTTGGCCATTCCAACCACATTCTCCACTTTCGACTTTACTACTTTGAAGGAAGTTTCCCAAGCTCAATGTGAAACTTGATCTTTCTACGCACTTCTTCCTTCATGAAATTGTGCATTGCACCACTATACACCAAGGAAACCACCTACTGACCATTCAGTTCTACCGACACCTAATAGAGCCTCATGTAGTCTTATTCCTGCGGGATTGGCGGTTCCTCAATAACAACACTCATAACCTACAACACTTTTACGGATGGATTCTCTACCTACTCAACTGTGGATAAATTGTGTGGTCTCAACGGGAAATTATTAGCGTAATGGTATTTTGCACATATATAGCACTAAATTATTTTCTTAAAATTGTCGAGTGCTCTTTAATGATCATCTTCATCCCCCTTAGACTCTTCCTTACCTTTTGCTCATTAGTCTAGGAGCTTATCGGTTGCTGAGATTGTTACGGCAAGGGTCTACACACCTTGGCACCGCAAGTCCGTCTACGCCCAAGGTTGCAACCCTTTCATGAAGTGATAAAGCCTGTCTTCATCACTCATGTATTTTATCTCTATCATGAGGTTCGTGTATGCCTTGATGTAACCTTGAAACCTTCCAGTTTGCTTGAGCTTCATAAGCTCATTCCTTGCAACCCAACCTTGGTTCCCTGTTCCAAATTGTGCCTTCAATACAGCGTTCATCTGAGTCCAGTCCTCAATATGTTCCATCTCTTGACCCTTTTCCACATCCTTGGATTTATTTCCCCACCACAGCTTTGTTGTGCATGTGAGGAACATAGAAGCAACACTTACCTTGGCCTCATTTAAACTCATGTTTATTTGTTCAAGGTACTGCACTATATCCCAATAGAAATTCCCAAGTATCTTAGCGTTCTGGGTCCCATCATAGGGATTGAGCTCCTTCATGTTTATCCTCATTCGTGTTGTAGATCCATGCCCTCCAGTAATGGTTTGTTTCATCAAAACGATATTCTCGTCATGTTCCCTAACTCAGAGTTGAATCTCCTACACTAAGCCTTCAAGCTTCATGACTCTGCCATCCACACCGGTTTCCATCATCTCCATCATTAAATCGATAAGGGATTGGCACATACTTGTAATTAAATTGAACGCCTGTCGCATACATTCCAACTCTTCCCACACGATTGTTACCTTATCATCATGCTTGCAAAGGGAAACAATCATCTGCTCCACACTCCTTCCAAGCGATGCAAGCCTAGTCTTTACCTTGGGAGTTTTTATAGTCAGTTCCCCATCACTGTCTTCATGATGCAAGACTTATTTCACATCTGATCCAATGCATGGGTTTGCTTTAGACTCCAACAGTGTGCTTCCCCATCGTGGACTTAGATAAATTTTCAAACCATCTCAAATACACTTGCTAGTTTTGGGAGCACTTTCGTTGAAGTGTGTCGGCTATCGGGCGCTTCACACCCTTTTACTAAATTTTTCACGAGCCCATAGTATTGGATATTTTCTTCCAAAATAAACATCCCTATCCTACTAGTAGGAGCACACTCCTACTGAGTGTTGCAATGCTCTGAGTATCTTCTACTTGTCCACACCCCCAACACCACAGTCCTAGTTCAACGAATTCTTCAAACCTTCATGAATGGTCTCTTTGTTGGGAACACTGGTCACCTCTATCAATTCATGTCTCATTGGCATGCCACCTAATATTCAAGCACACTGCTACTTAGTGCACTCCCAAGGTGATGTCTCCCCACACCTACTGAAACAACCCAACACCTACTTTGACCCAAATCCAAACTCTGGGTACACTTCACCCTTGCAACACTGCTACCGAGTGCCCTATTTCTTTGGCACCTCCTTGCTATTCATTATGTCTTGTTGGCACCAAAAGATGTGTCAGGTGCACTGCTACTAAGTGAGGCCTCCCATCTCCCTACCAATGTACTCCCACACTCTGCTTCAACCTACGGAAAATCCTCAACAACTTGCATGTGTTGTGGTGAAGTGTCCAAATTCTATCCCAACATATCAACCATGCTCTGATGCCACCTGTCACAGGAATCCTACTGGCCTGAATCAAAACCAAATTTTCTCTCCCTCCAGTAGGTTGTGCGGCACTGCTCGGGACTTCCTTTGTCAGTGGTGAGACCAACCCGATTTGGAAGCCTAACAAACTCGCCTAACCAAACCAATTATTACATAACACTTATCTCAATTCAAGTCTATAATTATTCACTTATATGTGTTTAACATTCACCACAATTATACATTTAGCCAACAAACACAAAGAGACAAGAATATGTAGAGGCGACACCCTAAGCCGAGCATGCCTAAAACCCTTATATATATAATAGTAGAGTTTACAAAGATTAAAACAAGACGGGTGTGCCCAACTGGGTGCGACCCAACAAAGTTCCCAACTGTTTCCCAGATGTGCCTTCTACTTCCTTTTCCCAACCTATTCCATAGACTCGAAATTGATCTAACTTGTGCTCCACTTGGTTTCTCCCACATGGATTCCCTTCCTTAGCCACCAACACACTCATCTACTTATACTTGCTTGTATTTTCCGCAGGTGAGACCAAGAGCTCTGCCATTGTGGTCACATGATCACCTCGTTCCAAGCCGACCATGCATGCTGTCCACTTTGCAATGGGCTCCTCCCAAGTCATGGGTCCACACCCTCTCATGCCAACCAAAGTTCCCACACTCTGTCATTTCTTTGGCATCTTCTCCTTATGGGAGTGAGTGTGCACCCCACCTTCCATGCGACGCACCCCATAATCCCGTCGAGCTTTGAAATCTTGCTACTTGTTGGCACCCAACTCTAGCCTTTTACGAGACCACCAATGTGCCTTGATGGGTTTGGTTTCCTACTCAAGCATTATGCATGCTCCACATGTGTGTCTACGGGCTTCCAAGTTGGGTTTCCTTGCCCTCTTTAGTGTCTTGGGTAAATCCCCCATGCCAATCTTTCCCGCAGGTGGAGAGTAGGCCAAGGTACTTCACACCAAGGCCATGACAGTTTAGGTAATCATCGATATGCTATTTTATACTTAGTAAAGTAGGAAATAAGTGTTGAAACCTTGTTTCCTATGTATGCATGTTATTTTAGTTGATTAGATTATTGACACGTCTTTTCATTTTATCATAATGTCATTCACTAAGTATATTTACTAAATCTCAATGTGGTGATTTCTTATGTAGGGATAGTTTCTTTGCCTCTTGATTTTTGCAAGAACCCACCATTGGTTGGAGTAGGAGATCCACTGGTCATCCTAAGCTAGCAAAGGAGAGGGATTGTTTATCCTCTACTCTCTCTTGAAGACTACTCATATATCATTGAGTTTTGTTAATGACTCCATTGCCCAAATAATATTTCCCTATAAGCCACTAGATCTAGGTTTTAGTATTTGATTTATGTTTCATTTTCAATTTCCCCCTATCTTTCAAATTTCTAATCTTTTCTCTGAATTTTTTAGTTATTTGGATTCATCCAATCTAAAGAGACTCCTACGGGAGCATTTTACCCCCCTCCTTGGGTCATTTTCTCTTAAACATTAAACATTACGGAGCATAAAATCAACACACCATAATATCTAAGTAAATTCAACAATATCTAATAATTATTGGTGGTATATTTTAAGTCTCTAGTCTTAATAATTCAAGTACTAAGCTAATAGGTTTCCTTCTATCTTTTATAATTCAAGTACTGCGTCTCTAGTCTATAGGGGATAGTGGCAGTGCCAAGCTCTTGATTGAAGACCACGAGGATCACTAGAGACGCAACACTCTTGTTTTCCCTGATTTGAAGGGGATAATCCCCTAAATTTTGGATCATGGTTTCCAATGCAAAACTAGGATAGAAGTTGTAATAAATAGAGACACCTGAGTAGCAGGGGGTCTGCGACATATTTTGGAGAAACAATCTTTTAGCATTTTCGCAGCTCAGACATTTTAGTTTTTACAGTTTTACAAACCATGATGGGATTTATGATTTTATAATGAAGCTTCAGTGTTTTTCTCATATCCCGGGTTTATAAGTTTCCCTTCCTCTTGTGATACGTGTCAGGGAGGCCCCCCTCAATACGTAGCTTAGGAGCTCTGCATTTTATTTCAGGTATTTTTCATGCATTCAGTTATTTATTTCTAGTATAATCGTGTGTGGATTAATTTCAACATTTCATTCAAATATCAAGTTTTGGGTTCATCATGAGCGCTATTCTGTCTGTAGTTCTTTAGTATTGCGTATGTAGTTCCGAAATACATTGTTTGTAGTCCTGTAGCTATCATCTGCATGAGCAACTTTTAGACCTTCATTTCCACTTTTTAATACAATAGTTTCGAATGAGATCAGATCTATATTGTTGTACTTTGAAAATGACGATTCGTGATTACAGTTAAATGGATCTTTGATCCTTTCAGATTAGATTTATGTTCCTTAGGTTAATCTCTTACATGCTTTCATTTCCTACTTTAATAGAATAGATTTACATGATTTCATTTCCCGTTTTGATAACATAAATTTACATGCTTTCATTTCCTTCTTTAATAGAATAGATTTACATGCTTTCATTTCCTGTTTTGATAACATAGATTTACATGCTTTCATTTCCTACTTTAATAGAATAGATTTACATGCTTCATTTCCTGCTTTAATAAAATAAGATTTACATGCTTTCATTTCCCGTTTTCCGATTTCCATAGAACAACACTTCTTGCTTCCTTAGAATATCCTTTAGAATACATAGGACACTTGGAACGACAAATATTATCTCATAGTGCACATACAGTGCCAAGTACCTCTCAAGTTTGTACGCTCCCTGGTCAATATTTAAAGTATACTTCTGGTATATATACCTCAATATGGTACACATTCCTGGAGTCCACCAGTAGCCCATTTTGATGTGAGGGGGGAAATCTCCTCATAGTTAATGCCTTATTTCTGTGCAAAACCTTTTGCCACAAGCCTCGCTCTATGCTTGTAAAGAGAGCCATCTGATTTGTACTTATTCTTACAGACCCACTTGTAGCGAATTGGTCACTTTGGTTCCAAATGGGTCAACCAACTTCCATGACCCATTATTGATGAGAGCATCATATTCATTCTGCATGGATTGTTTCCACTCATCATGAGAAGCAGCTTCTTCAAAGGAAGTCGGTTCAAGGCTAGCAGATAAATTAAATTCATAATCAT
Organism: Larix kaempferi; assembly: GCA_027924585.1. Lineage (NCBI taxonomy): Eukaryota > Viridiplantae > Streptophyta > Pinopsida > Pinales > Pinaceae > Larix > Larix kaempferi. Next base: position 4,656,282 of record BSBM01000410.1, read on the forward strand.
ATGAAACATCCATGTCATCTACATCACCTCCATCTTCTTGTTTTATTGAACTTATGGTTCCCAATTTTCTAAATTCGTTATGATGAACACTTTCAAGTGTCTTCATGACCCACTTGTCAGTTGTTGTGAGGATTTGAATTGCTCTGTTGATGGTGCTTGATCCTCTTCAAGATTCAATCTTCCAATGCTCTCAATCACATCATCCAATTGAACCCCCTGTTCTGGTGAAGTGGCAGGAACTTGTTCATTAGGGGGAGATGGTGCTCCAAAAGGAGATTATGAAATATTGGTCCAAGATAGGGATCCCCCTTCAAGATGTGGAATCTCATTGTCAAATTCATGAAATATCTCTGCATGTGTAAATTTATCGAGACGGTCTCAATTAAGTTGCCTTTCCACAGACTTGTCGTATTTATTCATTTCAATAAAAAACACATCTCTAGAAAGAATAAAATTTTTATTTACCTCGCCATAAATACGATACTCCTTAGTGGTGTTTGAGTACCCTAAGAAGTTGCACTTTTGACTCCTTGCACTAAGTTTGTTTCTTTGTTCCCTAGGAATTAAGGCATAATAGGTGGAACCAAAGACCCTAAGATGCCTCACCAAAGGAATGTGGCCATACCACATTTCATATGGAGTCTTATTGTCTTGAGCATGATATGTACTGATGTTTTTCAAATAGACTACACATAAACTACATTACCCCCAAACTTGAATTTCACATTCTTGAAAAATAACATGGAGTGTACCATATTCAAGAGTGTCATGTTCATTCTTTCTGCTATACCATTATGTTGAGGATTATATGGAACTATGGTTGAATGATGCATAATCCCATGTTGATGAATATATTTTCAAATTCAATATAGATATTTTTTTCCATTATCACTATGAAGAGTACCAATGCGAGATTGTGCTTCATTTTCGATTGATACATGAAATTTTTTAAATGTTTCAAATGCCTCAGATGTTTACTTCAATAAATAAACCCAACACATCTTGGTCTAATCATCAATAAACTTCATGAGATATTTATTACCATCTACAATAGCAACAACCATGGGGCCACAAAAGTTAGTGTATCGACTCTAGTTTTCTACAAGGTCTGAAATTTGAATCATGGAAAATTTGCTTACTAGGTTTGCTAATGATACAAGCATCACATTGTTTTAACTTTTTTGGAATTGTGGCGAAGTGAGGTAATGCACTACAAATACCAATTAGGGTTCACACTTATCAATCACACTCTGGACAATGGTGAAGAACATGTATACCACATAAGTATATAATTGAAAGACCACGTATGTAAGACCACACATGTTTATTGATACTGGTAGATATGTGTAAATAACACACAGAGATGTGTTAGGGTTTGCCTTAGCACACAAAGATGTGTTAGGGTTGTGTTGTAATACCCATGTAAAGATGGTAATCACACATATAGATAAATCACATAGGTTTATACCAAAGATATAATACCAGAGATATAATACCACATAGTGATACCAAAGGATATATTGTGGTGAAATAGCTTCAGATAGAAATACGACCTTAGCAACTAGAACGTGAATGCATATGGAATGAACGCATTAGGTAATGGGAATGACATAGATTAAGGTTAAGAGAAGAAAACACCAACACTTGAGTGATACCTTTGAAGGACAACTAAGAAGGCAATATGCCATGGAGACTATTAACATAACTAGAAGAACATGGCTTTGGTAGATATGCGGAGAATATGCCAGGAGAAAACTAATGGATTTATGACAAGAACAAGGGCTCTGATGCCACATGACATGCCTAGGATAACTCCAATGTTGGATGCTCTTTTATTAACAAGAATACTGTATTAATACATAACTCTTCAACTTCCAAAGGTACATTATTTAGTGACTCTTCAATTTATCTTAGGTAACTTAAACTAAAATTACCTTTGATCTTCAACTTCCAAAGGTACATTATTTAGTGACTCATCAATTTTTCTTAGGTAACTTAAACTAAAATCATATCTACAATATTTACAAAATGGATCATAAGGGCCCAAAAGATTAGATATCCAACATATACATATATATATATAGTCCATGAGGCCTAGAATGGGTGGTAGGGAGTTGTTGTTGTTACACTCCCCACCTGGGTTCAAATCTCGTCGAACATATGCTCTTTGGGAGCCAGGATTGTAATGATTTATTAAGCTTGTGACCCATTTCTCATGATTGTTGACTTGCCCCACTGGGGGCCTTTGGAATATTAAATGGTTGCTTGGCCTGCAAGTAATGGGTCTTCACCGTGGATGTAGCTCATCATGGTGACCCCCCCCCCACACATTAATGTGCAATCTTTGCAGGGAAATATAATTGCTCTTCCTAGATAATAGTCAAGCAACACTACATTTATTAGTTTATATGGTTATTGATAAATCATACCAATTAGGATGAGGTGTGCTTACACAATTATTTAGGTCACAATTATGTAGGTCACTTACATAGATTGTGTTGTTGCCTATTTTGATGTGATTACGTAACATGCTTCTTTATAACAAAAAAGAATTTCACCTTTTGTTAGAAATTATTGAATCACCATTCATACAATGATCGCTCAACCTCTATGACTTTTGTAAACCACTATTTATATAGCCCATTGACCACATTGAATTTCTAAGTGGAATGGATAAATAGATTTGTAGAGGGCACAAAATGATGGGGTTTGGGTTTTTGCCTCATCAAATCCAACAAGGAATTAGTAATAAAATTATGTGTTGTAAAACTCTTTTGGGTTTTGATATAATGTAAATAATTACAAGGCACTAGATCAAAGGTGTTGATATATAAATTAGGGTGTCATTTTTGGAGGGTATGAAGGTTTCCTAACTTAAGCCCAAGTAACTTCTCGTTGCTTCTCTTAGATAGAAGTTGTTAGTAACACTTTGATAGAACTTTTCACTAAAAGAGTCGATTATCTCATCCTAACTAGAGTCAATGAGAAAAAACAGGATTGAAGAGATGGGTATCTAGAATAAACCTTTCCATGGCCATTTTTCAACTAACTTACATAGCAATAATGGCAGGTGAGATAGAATTTTTGTGGCTAAAATTTTGTGGCCATCTCTCTTGTAATGTAGAGGGCTTCATCAACACATGAAACTTTGTGTAATTCTTGCACCATGAGTTTCAGATTGTTGTGGAGATTGACAATAATATTTGTAAAGGAGAAGAACGTACCTTTGAGGCTATGACATGATTCCAAAGAGGATGAAAATAGTGCCGAAGATGGCTCCGTTGGAGGGGATGCATAGAATTTCTTTCGCTCATAGCTAAATATCCCGTACCATTTCGAGGTCGTTGTTAAATGTTACTCTTGGTCCTTATGGATTTCGAGCTTGTAGATTGCGTTCACCAGGGAAGCTAGTGATAATCGTTTGATGTTAGGATTGGATGGGTGTGTTATCTTGGTTCATTGGCATCCAAATCCATCATGATATATCCACACCCAGAGCATTTATGGTTGATCTTGGAAGACAAAAATGGTCATCTAATTGACAATAAAGTATATTGCAAATCTTCATTGAATAGGTTCTTGAGATAGTTTATTGGCAATAGAAGATGATAGATGGAATGTGCATAAGCCACACAACTAAAGGGGCATGTAGGGAAATGCAGGAGGATGGAATACCAAGCATACATGCACTCACCATAGTCAAATCAATTATCATCGACATAGCAATTAATAGAAAATCCACATATGCTAATAGATAAAAATGCCTATTGTTATTAATAAATAAATAATATATATATTGAGATATATACCAATCCTTTGTATACATTGAAACATAGACAATTTTGCATGTGTATAGACAATATTTATTACCGCCCAGCCAACATCGTCAACACCTCTCGAGTTGGGGCTAGCCTTAATGTTGGACATGACATAATCAACAGGAGTACAATCAACATCATAGTCATACTAGGCCTTTAAGGTATAGTCTACTTTCCCATCCCCGCAAGGATTCGAACTTGAACTTCCATCGAGACAATCATGAGACCCCACCGTTGGCTCTTGTCCTCCGCCCTACTTATAGGATAAGGTGTACCTACACAATTATTTAAGCACTTGCATAGATTGTGGCCTTTCATATTTTGATGTGATTATGTAATGTGCTCCTTTATAACATAATAATAAGAATTCCACTTTTGTTAGAAATTCTCAATCTCATTATCTGAGCACGCGCTTTCTTTTTTTATGCCAAGAAGACGAAACGCTCACCTTCTTCTAACGTTGTGTCGAAGGGAGCAGTATAAGAGACAACCAAAACACCCCCTATTCGCCAGAATTCGATAGAAGAAAAATTGCTGAAATTGCAGTTTCTATTGTTCAAATTGTGATTTCGACCATTTGGGTAGTTTTAAAATGTAGCATTTAGTCAAATGTAATATGCAATTTTCAGACATGAATTTGGCCGATTTGATTAAAAAATGCAAGAAAAAGAGAGGCGTTTTGGTGGGTTTTTATCCCACGCGGTGTTGAAGATGGTATGGTGGTCACCATTCATTCTTTCTCCGGATCCTGCAGAGATATTGTCACACAAAGTGGGTATCTACACTAACCAACTTCCCCATCTTATTCACGCACGTTCCTATTCTCCTCAATTAACCGAAACACCTGCGACTCTGATGCGTACTCTACGCATGGTACACCTAACTACCACTCGCGCCGCCACAAAATTCCAACGTCCTCAAAGCATTTCCATCTGACTTCACGAAGAAACTGAAGCCTTCCTTCTCCGCCCTCTCTGCTCAGCTTCCCACGGGGCCTTTATAACCTCACAACCACAACAACAGAAGACCAGGGTCTGCACAATTCCTTTCTTTCTTCTGTGTGTTTTGAATTGGGAAGTAATGGGGATTGAACTTGACACAAGAATTGCTGAACTGGAGGGATGGATTAGGGGCACTATCGTTGGCGCCGGAGCTTCTGGGACAGTCGCCTTGCCATGATCAGGTCTAATGGCCAACTCTTTGCAGTCAAATCCACAACCAATTTCTGTGTGGTTTCGGAGAACGAGTACCACATTTTGCGGTCTCTGGATTCTCCATTCATCGTTCGCTGCCTTGGGTGCTGTTACAGCGTTGAGAACGGAGTAGGAGAGCACAATTTGTTCATGGAGTACCTGTCAGGTGGCAGCCTAGCGGATCTGCTGACTAAGTTTGGAGGGAGGCTGGACGAATCCGTGATCAGGGCATACACGCATGGCAGCCTATGTGGAATCCATTACCTCCACAGGCAGGGGATTGTACACTGTGATATCAAGGGGAAGAATGTTCTTGTGGGTGCCAGTGGTGTGAAGCTTGCTGACTTTGGCTCTGCCAAGAGGATTGGTGATGAGGGGGAGGGCAGGGAGCCCCTCCAATTGAGGGGGACCCTTCTGTGGATGGCTCCAGATGTGCTAAACCAGGTAGAGCAGGGCCTGCTTCTGATATTTGGTCTCTGGGCTGCACTGTGCTGGAGATGGCCACTGGCAAGCAGCCATGGAGCCAAGTTTCCAATCTCCTCGCCACAATGTATCGAATCGGATGCACAGAAGAGCTGCCTGAGTTTCCTGCATCGCTTTCACCTGGGATCCGAGATTTCCTGGAGAAATGCTTCCAGATATCCCAAGAAGAGATGGACCAGTGCAGAGCTGCTTCACCATCCTTTCCTAAATAAGGACTTCTCCGCCATAAAGGAAGAGAAGGCTATCAGGGCTACGCTGTCCCCAACTAGTAATTTGGATTTTGCGAATCAACTATGGGATTCCTACTCTTCTCAGACTACTCCCATTCTGTCACTTAACATTCCGAGCCCTGCTGGGAAATGCAATCCAGAGGCTGACAGTGAAAGGTCAATTCAGCAATGCCCAAGGCCTTCTCCCAGAGACAGAGACTTGCCACTAGCTTCATCTTGTGTTGCTGACAGGTGTAATTGGTCTGCAAGTTCTCCTGGTCAGTGGATCGTTGTAAGATCTTCCAAAGACAGTCCTCCAACTCCAGATAACCTTTTGCCAATATCAGATAACCTTTTGCTCAACCAGCCAGGAGCTTGAATGCAGAGAAGAAGATTGCAGTTCTGGCTCTAAATCCAGCGACCGGGAAGAGCTGTAGCCACGAGGTGAACAATACAAGTGCTCACAGTCGAAAGCCTTTGGAGGGCAGCAATCATCTTCCAGCTCTAGTGCTGAGACTCTACAACATGGCTTCTTTTCTATATCGATGACACCCCATTTGATTGATGAAGCCAGGAATTTTATGAAAATTATTTCCAGAGCTTTGCTGGTGGTGATCCTGGCATTCATAACAGATCAGTACCAGGACAAACATTTTATAATTTTGATGTCAAGTGGTCCTCTACCACTGAGGAGATAGTGGATTGCTGCCTTTGTTTTAGTAGTTTGTGCATTAGAGAATTTTGTCATTGAAGTGTCACAAAGGGGGAATTGTACATTAGCCGAGTTGAAACTTTTTATAATTTTTAAACAAAATTAATTCCAACTGAGTTTATTGGCTTACATACATGTTCTTTCTTCTTCTTTTTTTCAAGTGGAGAAATGTCAACACTTGCTATTCTGAAGAATCAAGGTATGGCCAGAATTACATAGTCAATACATAGGGGCTCAACAAGAGCATCATGTCACTTACAAGAATTGAACCTGGTTGGGGAGGTAACAATCATTCCTCCCAACCACCAAAGCTACATCCAATGACCAATACATGTTCTTCCTTAATTGGTGATCTTCCTTAATTGGTGATGCATGATTACGTTTGAGAATATTATTTTTTATTTTCTTACATACACATCTGGGACAATCAATAAACATCATATGTTCATATCTCAGTTCAGCAGCATGTCCACTAAGGATATAACCTTATCTTCCAGCCACCCCAGGTAGAGACGTTATCTTCCAGCTCAGGTAGAGACCTTAACTTCACTGTGCAGAACAACTGCCAGGACAGAACAACTACATTTGATTACTGTTCTGGTTACCTCTAGTATGCTTTCTTTTTAACAAAGTAATTGATAATATAACTAAATTGTTTATATCTAAACCTAAAATTTCTATAGATGTGTTCAAATTGAAATAGTATTTGAAATTGACATTATACATGCTTGAAATCAACCTTACATGTACTTCTAACAATCTATTTTGAGAAAATTAGGTTTTTTTTGTTGGTATCACCGTGTATTACTTTAATACAAAGGATTTTTACCTTTGAGAACTTTGTAAATTGTTCAGTTTTCATCAGATGACTTCAACTTAGAAGTTTCTTGTACTTATGTTCTTCAGATTCACAATACTATTAATGGTTTAATTAAACTGTAATAAATTCAGTTAGAAATATTAACAATCATGTGATGTCTTTTTTTTTTATATCAACAAACAAGACAAGACAAGGGTCAAAGGTTGGCCTTATCTCCAATTACTTTACAAAAAATCTTCAAATGTTTTACATTCATACAGTATTTTGTAAAATCCACTCCCTTTCTAAGAAATAAGAGTCCTAATTACTATAAACACATGGTGTGGTGGTATAGTAAATCAATTTCACCACTTAAACTTTTAGATTATTAATTATTGTTTAATTATTAAACTATTACATTTGGATGGAAGATGTGTTATTTGTCACTTTTTCTTTTTCTCTATGATGTCTATTTGTTACTACCATTATGTCACCCACCATCCCAAGCCTAGCAGAGGAATGTGATACAATGACTGAGAATAATAAGTCAAATGAGCAAAGCCTTCTCTTAGAGATAGAGTGATGGCATTGATTGCAGCTTGTGAATTTGAAGATGCTACTAACAACCCAAATTCCCCTACAAACCTTCCTAGTTAATGAATTGTTGTGAGGTCTTTTAGAGGTAAACCTATAACTTTAGCTAACCCTTTATCAAACTCTAACATTAGTGATGAATTTGCCATATAAAAACTTCCACCAATAAAAGAAAGGTGCAACACCTTCTTAGATGTTGTCAATTAGGAATAATTGTTTCCAAGAGATGAACGAGATGAATGCTTAGAGAGTGCAGTATCTATAACACATACTTATTAGGAAACATATTCCAATATTTGCATTGGGACTGTACAACATGACTTACTTTTCTTGTCAGTGATTATTATTTTCCTTGGGATAAAATATTAAAGAAATGAGAAAGTGAACATACTTATTAGGAAACATATTCCAATATTTGCATTGAGACTACAGCATGACTTACTTTTCTTGTCAATGATTATTATTTTCTTTGGGATAAAATATTAAAGAAATGAGAAAGTGAAGGTATGAATTTTAGTCGATTGGATATTGCTGTAGAAAGTACTAAATAACTCTTCAATTTAATTTTGAATTCTTGTGATAGTGTTTTTTTTCTTTTTAACCAATCTTTTTCCAATCAATTATTATTGACACTTTCTTCAAGGTTAGTATATCATTTTATTTTATTTTAGTTTTGAATTTTATCATTAACTATTTCATTAAGGTTAGTATATCGTTTTGGATTAAATACATTCATGGACTTAGATCATGAACCAAGATGTATCTACGTCTCTTTTTGAGATTTGTTATGAGTTAGTGAGCAAGCAGAGGTAAGTAAGATATTGGAGCGGTAAGCATGATTTACTAATCAAACCATTTCATTTAACAATTACCATATCAGACACCGCATAGTAAACACACTGCGGTCATGTTTAGTTTTGTTAAATAAAACGTAAATTGATAACCATATCTGGTCCCGTAGCTCAGTTGGTTAGAGCATTGGTCTTATGGCCAGGTCAAGAGAAAGCCGAAGGTCGCGGGTTCGAGCCCCGCCGGGACCAAAAAATCTTTTGTTGTAAATGCTAAATTTATTTAGTAGGGTAAAATGGAATTAACCATGATTAAGGGACACTCACTGGTTTAGACTTAGTGTGTGATAAGGAATACTCGTGTCAACTGTATTTTCATAGAGAATCCTTCGTCTTGTACAGAAACAAAACCTAAATAGAGAGTTTACAAAATTCATAACCGCTGCTTCGTTTGAAATCTTTCTTAAAAACGGTAGAAAAATTCAGTGGTAACTGAAATGAGGGGCTTGTCAATGAAAAGTAGAGGGCACATAGTTGAAGAGTTTAAAATTTCAAACCGGAGGTATTAAGCATCAGTTGTGAACAATATCTTTATCTGGGTGAGCAAAACCAAAAATATGTCATTTGAATTGTGATGTTGAGAGTTTGTTCCTAAGTTATGTGAGATATCAAGATATGAGGCTAGATCATAATCCTGGTTTAAGAATTACTTTGGGCTTCCAGGAAAAACCAGAGTGGAGGGTTGTTAATGTTGTCACAGATGTGTTTGGTGTGAGTTAGTAGACGTTAGAAGAGGTATTAGGAACTAGTGAGTTAGGTGACTTAGGTGTAAGTGTTTTTTTTGTTTGCAATCTGGTATCCATGGGGATTTGAATTCATGATCTTTCATTTACAACTTCTCATCTCATTTATTCATTACCAATTGCTCTGCCTCCATGGTCGACTTAGGTGTAAGTTGAATTATCTCTCTACACACAAATGGTTTAGATGACAAGAGGAATGGGAGTGTACGATCTAAGTGGAAGCTCAAGCTTGAGATAGTCACATATTAGAAATTGTTGCTCAATTGTGGATATCAAAGATAAGGAGAAGGAATTTTCTCTATTAATGGAAACTCATAAACATAAATATGAAATTATGAAAGCTAAGATGAAATCTTTATGCTTCTTAGTCTCCAAAATTGTTAGGTTCATCCATTTCTTGTTGGATTCTACAAAGTCATCTACCCACATCCAAAAAAATTATGCAAGTTCATTTCATCATGTCCCTTTAAAATTGAAATAAGTTTGGTTTGGATACTAGGCATATAAAAGAATAATGTGGTGGTGGCACTCAATTAACCATTGATGTTGATTAAGGTTATAGAGGTAAAAGTTGTCACAATACATTACACCTGCAGTTTGGATAATTTACGAAGTTAATGCTTTAGTTGAGGACTTTGAGGTAATTGATTTTGTAGGTATTATGATAACATAATCAACAAGTAGACACCAATCAAGGCAACTGAAGGAGTGTAATCAATAGAAGAAATTTGTAGAATTAATTTGGAGTATTTGTATTTATAGCGTGGTTCAAATTTGAAAAGTTTTATATTAGGTAATCTAGGACATGAATGGAGCTAATCCTATGCACCTAAGCTCTTCTTCATTCAACATTAGTTGTAATGACGAGGTTTAATCACTTTAAGATCATTTGGGAGTTTGCATGTGCTTTTGATAGCCCTCTCTCAAATGTTAAGTTAGCTCAAATAATGGCCTAGTTTATGATGAGGCCTTTTGAACTTTGGTTGCCACCTTGTGGCCCCGTTCTTCTTCTGTGGTGGCTCCTCCTTCACGCTTTGTGAAACTTGCATCAATATTGGAAGTTAAAATATCCTCCACTTTTGTTAAACGTAAAGCTATGGCCCTTTCATATCATGGCTTAGTTGGGCAGTTCACTAGTTTATGGCCTTCCCCAAGGGAAATGGAGATTTGGCTAGACAAGAACTGGAGGCCGCTTATCTCAAGAGGTTTGGAACATAACTTTGTGGGAGAGGGTACTATGTTTTTCTCTTCAAAAAGAAGGAAGACATAGACCTCATATTTAGGAATGGTCCCTATTTCATGGGGGCAAGGGGAATGTATTTGAATGTATAGGATATGTCCTTCAATCCGAAGAAGGATATCCCTTTGACGGTTCCAATTTGGGTTAAACTACCTCACTTTCTGCTCCATTGTTGGTTTGATGAAGATTTATTAGGTGTAGGAAATTACATGGGTTGATATATTGATAAATCAGAGCCAAGGCCCCTCATGTTTACATCTGCCCAAATATGCATGGAAGTAGACTTAGAAAACTTGGACTTCCATAATCCATAAACCTCTCTATGGACAAATGGACTCATCTGCAAAAGTTTGACCATGAGCAATTTCCATTCAAATGTAAGGTATGCCATGAATATGGTCATTTTGCTCATAATTGCCCCAAAACCCCTGCAAGAGAGCTCAAGAATGGAAAGAGGAAAGATGCAAACATGTCACAAAAAAGGGGAAAAAAGCACCTATAGCAGCTCCATCTGAGATCCTAACAATGCCTTTGTCCTCCAATCAATTTCATATTATGTCAAATGAGGGAGGGTAAATGGAAGAGGAACAACCAAGTCATGACAATGTGGTAACAATTCCAAAATCTCAGATATCTACAAACCAACCAATTCTAGAAGAGATTGGTATGGAAGGTAACTACATTTCTCTCCTACCCTCTGAACCATTCCAAGAAATTTGTGAATTGTAGGGGAGAAATTTGAATACACTTGGAGATTCTACTAAAAGCACAGAAGAAGAGAGACATGTGTTGAAGAAACCAAGAATGAAAATGACCAAACAATAGAGAGAAGAAGAGGCAACCAAAGACAAAAATTTGGGTTGGAAAGCCTCATTAGATAGGCATGCCAAAGTGACACCTCCCACTAGAAATTCAAAGGAATAGAAAGAAGAAGGAAGAGACAAGATGGGCCCAGCTTCAAGTAGGAAATAATGAAGATGGTCTCTTGGAATTGTAGGGGTATGGGGGTAAAGAAAAAGATTGAATCAATTAGGGACTTAGTTTTTAAAGAAAGGACTTCTCTCCTCCTAATCCAAGAGAAAAAAATGGAGGTTGAAGAAGCCATTTGTTAGATATCAAATATATGGAAGAATAGTGAAGGATATTCAGTGAGTGCTAGAGGTGCATCGGGAGGGATTGCCACTCTTTGGGACTCTAAAATGTCCAGGATGTAAGGCATATGAATAGTAGGAACTCCAAAGAGATCGAAAGGCATCGAAGAAGACAAAAGCAGAAAAAGAAAAACAAAGTTGCTAATGGCACCCAATGTGAGAATGAGAGTGAGGGTGAAGAGAAAAATAGCAAAGAAAACAACAAGGTATCTTGACATTGTTTAAGTGCTTGATGGATTTTTTATTGATAGGGTGTGGAGATTTTTCTTTTTTGGTTTCAATTGCAATTTAATATTTTTTCCATGTTTAAATTGAGGTTTCGTTGCTTGTCCATTGCTTGTGACTGGTTGCTTTTCTAATCCATTACTGACTGCAAACGGAATCTCTAAAAAATACTCTTTGAAATATAGAATAGTAAATATAGATATTTTATTGTGAGCTTTGTGTATCATGGTCACCATAGCAATATTCCTAAAGAAATTCATTATTGCAATGTTGTAGTCATTTTTTTTTTAGTCACTAAACTTTGAATGAAGTTTATGGTAACAAATTTCCATGGTCTACTAGGTACTATCAAAGAGCCATGCATAATTCCCTCTTGTTGGTTGCTTTGAAATGCGACATCAAACACATCCTTTCATAAATTTTTTGCATGTTCCTCACATCCTTGGCTAATAGAATACATTTGCAAATTGTTTTCACTCCAAAGTGTCTTGCTATTTGGTAGTAGAAAAATTGAGATATATGACTAAAAAAACTACTAAAAATTGCATATAAATGACTAAGGTTAGTCACCCGACTATTAGTAATTTATTGCCAATCACTTATAACGTGATTAAATACATGACTGAATTTTTTTAGTCATTTATTGGCTCTTTTTGATTAGTCAGTTTGGTAGTATATTCAATAGTTCTTTTAGTCATTGATTATCATTAACTGGTCATTTATATTGTAATTGATTGTTGTTAACTGGTCATTTATTTAGTCATGATAATCATTTATTGTCGTCGACAAATAGTATTTTCAATCATTTTAATCTCATCAACTGGTAGTATATTTAGTCATTTTTATTCACTAATTTCCGTCATTTTGTAGTATATTTAGTGGTTTTTTTAGTCATTGATTGATGCCAACTGGTCATTTATTTAGTCATGATAGTCATTTATTGTCATCAACAAGTAATATATTTAGTCATTTAAATCTTTAATTGTCATCAACTAGTAGTATATTTAGTCATTTTTTTCTCTGATTTCTATAGATAGGGCACAGAGAAATCGAACCACCAACCTCCTACCTATAAGGCAGGTGCTCGTCCATTGAACTAGCACCCTTAAATATAATCAAAGTTCACACTAAAAAAATAAGTTTAGTTAAATATATAAATCACATTTTTAAAAACTTTTTTTCTTCTACGAGGCACTAATAGTGGCGTGATCAAACATAAAGATAATGAAAAGGTAGATTTCCAAAGGACCAACTGAAGTAACATGCCTTTTAGGAGGAAATCCATAAAAGATTAAGACCATGGCCAATGGAAACCATTTCTACTTCCTTAAAGGGACAACAACATCCAATTTTTTCTCAAGAACCCATCATGGAGGATATACGATCTCAGGAGCTTTCAAATGCAGATGCCAAACCATGGTTTTAGAGCAAACATTCAACAACCCTTCCATTTGACTCTCATCTTCCACTACTTTCCCAATGAAGGTTGTATCCTACTAGCAACACCTAATCAATCAATTTCATTTTAATATTTGCATTGGATGGAATACAATAGCAAGGTCCAAAACATATATGTAGCTTCTACCTAGAAGTTATTGTTCATACAAGACAATATGGTATAGGTGACAAAAGTGAGTAATATATATTGTTCTATTATATTTTGTTTGAATAGAATGTGCGTGCCAATATGTTATTCTCAGAGGAACAAGATCACTTATGCCATTACTCACAACCGCCATAGTATCACAACCTTTGAACGACATTCTTTTCATTCTTCATGCTCTTTCCAACCTTCCATCAGCTAGTAGATAGTCATGTTTGAATTTTTCTTTATCACCAGATGAGTTGTTAATACACAACAACCCATTTTGTAATATTTCTTTATCACCAGATGAGTTGTTAATACACAACAACCCATTTTGTAATTTTTCTTTATCACCAGATGAGTTGTTAATACACAACCACCCATTTGGTATTCTATCAGGAATGCTTCCAATTGAAGTGTATATGGAAAGAATAAGAAATGTAAGAGAACTCACAAATTTTTCTTATATACCATCACATATTCTGCCCTTGCAAGTTGAAAGCAATATTATACAACGGAAAATAATGATCAATTCTATTAAATAATAACAAAAAAGTGATATGATTTCCACAAAGTGGTATGTTAACATTGCATACTACATCTGCTTAATATTGAAGCTCTGCAACCTGCCTAGAAAATATACACAAATGATAACACATATTACCCTTGATCATAAAGTGTGCAATATGGAACTTTGCATGCGAAAATAAAAGCCCATACATCTCTACAATAATAGAAAAATTGTTTTCACGATGACTTAAAATATTGTAACCAAATTCATGAAGGAAAGTACAACCAGAAATCCAAGTACAAAAATAACAAGATATAAATAAACATTTTAGAAAATAGACCTGTATAACCAATCCAAGATGGGATTCACTCTCATGAAAGGTGACCATCCTTCTGATCTTGGTGAAAATTGTTCTTACCCAACCTAATACACCATATCCAAAGGAAAAATAATATTATGCGATTAGATATGAACTAGAAATATACCTAGAGTACAAAAGTAGGAGGGAAAAAGATATCTTGTATAACTATGTGGTGCATAGTCAAGTTCAATAGTAGGAAAAAGAATATTGAATCAAACCTCTTCCTTGAAATGAACTTAGATGGAAATCATGAGCACAATGTGCCATACTATGTTGATCATGTGTATGCATAGAACTCTACAAGTTTTTATCCAATTGTCATTTTTGGGACTACAGTTCATTGATTCTTTATGTCCTAATTCTTTAAACAATGCACCATTATTTATTTCTCCATTTCTAGCTTCAATCATCATTTCACAAGCATGTCCTTCAGATCTAGTGAAAGTAGACACCGAGTCTTCTTAGCCTCTATCTGTAGTTTTTTCTTCATTTAATTCCATAAAATTTTCAAAGTTACCTGGTAGTTTAACATCATATTTCTTGGGCATTGTTTTCCTGGCATCCAAGGGAAGCATATTAAAGTTTTAACATGCTAGAAAACCATTGATATCAATCAAGTACCTAGATAAAATCCACATACATGCCCTTCCCTTACCTTCCGACACATGTCTTGAGAGATTGGCTACAAAAAATGTCAGGTGATTTTTATCCCATTTAATTGTTACTTTTTGCTCCTTTAGATCTGCCTCTGCACTCCGGACACCTGTGGCCATTATAAAACAACCACACCTAAATCATACAACCAAAAATAAAGTTTAAACCAACCAACATATCTGAAACCAGTGAAAATACATAAACAGAAAAAAATAGGTAACTTGGAGGTTTACAATAAACAAATTCGTTTTTAGTAACCATTACGAAGTTATAAAGTTTTACGATTCATTTTCATTATAGTCTTTGTGACTTTTTCTACACAACTCTCACAGTGCATATGAACCTTGACAACTATTGTAACCACGGGTAGCTGCAACAACAACGTTAAGAAAAAGGAAACCTCTTTTAATTCATTGCCAGAATAACCTGAAAGCACTTTTAGCATCGAACAATGCATGCATGAAGTAATAGACACCCTTAATTACCTTTGTTCCCTCAGCTGGTTTGTTTTCCTCTAATTCCTTGTTGGTAAAAGGAGATATCAACTCAGTTTTTCTCCCACTTTTCTTCTGCACTCTTTCACATATATTCACTGTATCCATTAGTGTCCCTTTAACAATAACTCTGTGAGACTTCACCTCCATTTCCACATCTTCCACCCCTGAAATGTCCATTCTAACATTAATGATCAGTATAATTAGAACAAGGAGCACCTATATATTGTAGAGTAATCAATCGACAATCCCAGGGATTACACATACTAGATAAAATAATATGAAAGAGAGTACCTGCAACCAATTAAAATAAAAAATCACCTTGAAATCTTGTTAAGGCCTTCTTGACCTTGTCGGCACATCCTTCACAATGCATATCCACCTTTAATTCGATCATAAACAAGAGCTGCTCTTCAATTTTATATTCCTTCAGCTCATCCTCCTTTTCTTGCTTGTTTGTTGCTTTCTTCTTCTCTTTTAACTGCCATACAAAATGAAATAAAATACACACACAGAGTATCAACATAGATACAACAATAATCCAAAGAGATAGACATCAGGAACAATTGAAGTGATTGAGCAGAGTGGACAAAGGAGTTACTAGTTCCCCGAAGGTGGTTTTGGGAGCAGAACGAAAGGACTTCATTTTAAGAGACTAGGTAACCTGCAATGGGATATCTTTATAGATAGAAGATGAGAGATTTTGTTGAGGGATCTAGAGATTCTCTGGATCCAATGGACCCTAAGCATTGAGTTGCCGCATTTAATGCTCTGCAGCTCAATGCTTAGCTTTCGCCGTATATAATCGGTGAAGGACCCGCAACAACCATAATTCCACATATCTATAAAAAGAATTAGTTGTCTAATTAAAAGATAAAAGAGGATCCACCTCAATAGAGTACAAGACTGGGATATCTATATAGCAAAAAGTTATTTTATAATTAGATTACTACATATATACTAGTCATGTTCATTAAAAAATAGTGAACAATAGAACCAAAAGGGGGTAGACATGGTTTTGTATAGAAATAGCGATAAGAAAGGTCATTCAAGTTATTAGTCCCTGCCTGCCTGCAGAGCAGCAGGGACTATAGGAATCGATTTCTTATCTTAGAATTGTATTAGTTTGGCAGGGTCATTCAAGTTATTTGTGATGAAGCTTATGGAGATTATAACCAACCTTCATTATTACGTCATAGTTTCTAAGAATGAGTAGTGTACAACATGGTAACAGGTCTCAGTAGATTAGGAACAATTACCAGAGGTCCATTTAAGCAAGTTCTTATGTTTATAACTTTAAAATATTTATGGTGTAGGACATTGTGTCAGAGAGACTAGCCAGGATTAGAGACAGATTAAGGAATGCTGAATCTCAGGTTATCTTAATTTTGTGTTCATAATTGACATTAGGGATATGAGACTTCCTTTTATTAATCTTGCAAACTTTTGTATTAAACCTCTAAGTTGTAAAAGGAAGAGGAACCCTCGTCCTTACTCCTCAACATGTATTTTTTCAATACATATATATATATT
This sequence comes from Larix kaempferi, assembly GCA_027924585.1. NCBI lineage: Eukaryota > Viridiplantae > Streptophyta > Pinopsida > Pinales > Pinaceae > Larix > Larix kaempferi. Next base: position 4,673,435 of record BSBM01000410.1, read on the forward strand.
GATGGGAATAAAATTCTCTCACCAAGTGAAGTGGATATCGATATAAACTTCTAAGAGATGAAATATGCATTTTGAGATGATTCCTAGACTTAAATGACCTCTTTTAACCAACATGTAGCTTTTTAAAATCTCTCAGTTTCAAACGATTGCCTAACTAATTAAAACCAACAGATTTTACGTAAAGCAAGGTTCTTAATGCTTAAAGAGGAGGTTTTGAGACGTCTGTAACTTTGTTTGTGTATAATACCTTATCACCAAGTTGAAATGTTACAAGCAATTAACTCTCCTCAAGTTTATTATGAACCTGAGTATTATGAACCTATAAAATTTATAATGGCATATTGAAATGTTTGATTCAAAACACACTAAATAATACTCTAAACAATACTCCGAAGCCATATTAAAGATGAGAATACTATAGTTGTTAATCATTCATCATCAATTTGTCCTCCTTGAAGTTCCATTTAACAATCATCCAATGTCTAATCATTCATCATCAATTTGTCCTCCTTGAAGTTCCATTTAACAATCATCCAATGTCTAAGAATCCCTACATGGATCAATTGTTTATCATCAAAATTCAAAGCAGCCCAAGTAGGGAATTGACCACTAGTTTTTGCTGGTGACAAAGGTAGAGATGATCTTGAGATGATTACACCTTTCATGGCTTGGCTACATAAATAGAGTTCCTAGGAGTCTGTATCTTCAACTGTGCTTCAACTGTTGCTTCAAGGCTCAAACCATGAACATTGGGTTAGATAGTTATGCACAGGCACAAGTAGAAAACTTAAAGCGATGAGTTCTTGTTTGATACTTGCGCTCGATTGGGAAAAAGCTGCTCGTGTCAGGTAATTTGATTGCTAATACAAACTCTTTGGTTTATGAATGGAATGCTTTAATTGGTATGTTTTGACCGAAGGCAAGAGAAAATTGGTTTCATTTTTGTTGTTGTTCTTAGAAAGGCCTAATATTTGAAGGTCAACCATTGTGTTAATCTTTCATGACTGATAGAAGTTTTTTATTGTGTCAATGAAAATGGCACATTATTTTATAAATACAGTACACTTAGGAAATCATGTTGGACGTATTTTCTGATTAATCAGAAGCTTAATTCTAGGAATTCTTCCTTTTTTTTGTTGGAAGTTCATTTGAGAAAAAGGATTTCAAGTTGGGGACACATCACATATACTTCAGTTATTGTTATAAATTGTATAGTTGTACATCCAATGAACTGGGAATTTTTAGTTGTAAATAAGGTGGTTATATATATATATATATATAACAAAGGCAATGCTACAAAATTCACTATGTATATTTCCTCTATCTGTGTGTGTATTATGGTTGCAAATTTTTCTAATCTTTAATGTGGTATTAGAGTAGTACAGGTTTGACAATCTCACAAGTGGGGTCTGTAGTTATGGGATTTCCATAAGCTTAATCCTTGTAGATTAGAGGGTTTCAGTAGAGTGTAGACATTAGGTTTTAATTTTTCTGCTTGTGTTTGTAGTTGTGTAAAAGCAAGAAGAGTTTTAAGTGAAATGATTTACTGTTTGAAATGTGTTCTAGTTGTTTGATTTATTGTTGGAAGAATATGAAATGACTACTTTATGGATACAAGTGCTATTTTTTTGTTGGTTGCATTTATGCTTAGAATTTATAATTCTCTAAATAGTTTGGTTGATCAAAATTTTTATAATCCATGATTGAATCAACAACTATTGTCATCTACTGTATTAGCAATACAAACTAATATTTAGAATATGAAAAATTGATAGCACAAAAATGTCATCTATCCTTTAAGACAAACAATGTTTCTCTACCCAATTTGAAATAATGGGACAAGTGAGTAGGATCCATAATGAAAATATAATTTATTTCCAACTCATCTCACGCATTATCAAAATGATAGACAATGAATATATAGAACCTCGATGAGGGAAAAGGGATGTTGTATGCTATAAGCCCAAATTAAATGAGGGACAGACCAAATTCTAGAATGGTGTAGCTATTGACCAAGCCCATTTGAGTGGCACCCTTTTCCAAGATCATTTTAATTTAAATAATTAAAGTATATGACACTTGGAAAGATTAGGTGGAAGAAAATACAAATATATTGAGGTGAAGAGTCCGAAATTTGGATCAGTTCAAATAACCTTATCTAATTTTGTATAGATATTATGACTGACAATGAAATATGTTTTTCTTGTCATTGTAAACTTCCTTCATATTTAAATAAAAAAGGCCATTGTTATCCATTTTGAGGGAAAATTGATTTTGGAGGTAATTATCAGATAGTCAACTGCATTGAAGCATATATGCATTCCTGTATCCATGAAATTTACCAGATGGAAGACATTTCAAATGGCATAAATTAAAATTTATGTAAAATCTTAGCAAATGAGTTCGAAAACAAGCATATCTTAAAGCAACTACATAACATGGTTCTTTTAATAATAACACCCACTCTATCATCTTCTAACATAATTACAATGAGATGATCATTTGTGCCACATGGTGGGAAGTTGAATTGATCAATATGTGGGTAGCCCTCTTTATGCAGTGAATGGAAAGGGCACAGTGGTTAAGTCTGCATCGTGGGGAGAGAGCTACAACTTAGTGTCCATAATCCTATTGTTCCATATTAGCACCCATATTTCTCACTCAACCATCTGGATAATGAAGGGAGAGTGTTGCTCAGTTTGCAAATGATGGATTTATGTATAAGATTAATTGCTCTAATATTTTACAGATTGAGAGGGTGAATCAGATTCTGGAAGACATGCTTCGGTTGAATGTCATGGATAACTCAAATCAGTGGGAAAATTACCTACACTTGGATGAATTTGCTTACAATAACGGGTATCAAACTTCTGCAGGAATGAGTCCATTCGAAATTTTGTATGGAAAAAAATGTAAAACCCCTATGACTTGGGATGATCCGGTGAACCAGATTGTGTTGGATCCTGAGTTGTTAGAAGAACTAGAAAACATTGTGCATAAAGTTAAAACAAACTTAAAAACTGCTCAGGACAGACATAAAAGTTATGCAGATCAACATAGAGAACATAAAGAATTTGAAGTTGGGGATAAAGTATTCCTAAGGGTGAAAGAAAGAAAAGCTCTCTGAGTTTAGGCAAGGTTGCCAAACTGGCACCAAGATACTGTGGTCCTTTCCAAATACTTGCTAAAGTAGGACCTATTGCTTATCAGTTAGCTCTACCAACAAAATTTAAAGTACATGATGTGTTTCATGTTTCATTGTTAAAGAAATATGTATATGATCCTAAGCATATTGTAAATTGGCATGTGATTCAGGTGGAATCATAAGGAGACTTCCAGACAGATCCTTATGCATACGTGATCAGAAAGAGGTGGTACTTCGGAATCGAACCATTGTCCAGGTAAAAGTGCAATGGGAGCATTATAAGCTTGAGGAGGCTACCTGGGAAATGGAAAAGGAAATGCGAGCAGCATACCCTTTTTTGTTCGAAAAAGTACATGACACAAACTCATTTAGTTATAATGTTGATTTTGTTGTTTTGAAACTGTTTAACACTGAGGACGGTGAAAACTTAAGGAGAGGGGAAATGTAATACCCCAAATTTTGGACTTATAACCCCTTTTATATTTTGTTAAGTATTATTTCATTTTACTTAGGTGACATTAGAAATTTGAGAAGTTAATTTCTTGATGACCATGTGGACCAGCACATTAATGAGATGGGAGTCACAATTCTTATGGGGTTGGAGGATAAATACCAAATAACATAATAATGATAAATTATTATGGAGACATTTGTAAACCCTAAAGAAAAGTTTAGGGAGAATAATGAAATTAAAGAAATAAAAATTAAGAAAACTCACACCAAGGAGAATAAAAAGAGAAAAGAGGAATTCATTCACACGTTATCATTTTCACACAAGAGAGAAAGGAGAGCAGGGGATCAAATAACCAGAGCTAATGAAGACAATGAAATGGGGGCAGTTTGGAACACAAATTGGACCAGAAAAACAGAAATCATAACAGCTGGGTATAACTTCGAACACTGGCTGTATTCAAGTGGGAGTACTACCACAAGTCTGCAGGAGCACTGCAATTACTCTAAATAGGCTATGACTGGTTGTTCTCTTAAGTGTAGAGACTTAAAATTCCCTAGAGCATCCTGGAGCTCAGGATTACTGGGTTGGATGTTGGGTTGTCTACTTCCACATATATTTTATAAATAACTCGGGGAACAAGTTAACGGCAATTAAAATATAAAATATGACCCAGAGGGACTGTGAACTCAGATCGGGGGTGACCACAAGAGCAAGGGAGACTTGTTGGACAAAGACTGGGATGTTTGTGACTGCATTCCACTGGTCATCAGAATACAAATAAGTTTTATATGTTGTATTTACATGATATTATTATGGAACATTTGCTAGGGTTTGTCTATGTACATTTCTGATTTACTTTTGAAAGATTTGTTTTACCAAATCTCAACAGGAATATATTGTTATATTGAACTCTGAGTATGGATCTTGTATAGGTTATTATTTCTTTGTAATATTGTACAGATTGGGGATATAATTGAGATACCTTCAGAAATTGTAATATATGTTTAAGGTAGGACCGAACACATTATGTGTACGGTGTATAGACAAAATTTTAAGATGAAAATGATGTATAATCCTGAGACAGGAATCATAGAATAACCATTGTTTATGTTATCGGTTATAGATACATCGAATATATTAAATGTTTTTATTCAACAGATCTCGATGCTGACAGAGAATGCGTTTATTTATAAGTTCAGGTAGAACTGAAGCAGACATGTAAACCATATGGTTTACACGTCAAGCATTTATAGTACATGAAACTACTATTTTAGATTTTTAGAGATATATAACATTACTGTAAATAGAGTAATTATACCTATAAACAATTTGATGGTTTAATGCTCATAGAATTTACATATGAATGTTCACAACTATTCTATTTGAATCGCTATTGTATTGGGCATGAGAATTTAGAAACCATTTATGATTGAGCTATTGCACAAACGCCAGTTATTGTCGGCGTGGGAGTATGAAGTCCATGGTCGAGAAACGACCGACACACTAAAATAGATACATAATTTATATAAATTAATGAGAGAGCACTTTGTCAACAATTTTAAGCTAGGGTTCCAATACCCATACATGTTAAAACTAATAATTTAACCATACAGAATGGAATGTTAAACCCCAAACGAAATGCGGGCTATCAAGCAAGCTTACCCTATTTTGTATTTTGAAATAAATTTATGCACGGAGAGTTCATTCAAACAGAGTTTCTGTATAATTGTTTTACATCCGAATACAATTAAAAGGATACAGAAATCAAAAGTGTCAATACAATTGCATTTAAATAACAAAAAAAAATTTGTTGTGGTTCTTGTAAAGGAACCCTGTCTATAGCATTGCGCTAGGTTTTTAAACGCTGGTTACAACGCATATACATTATGCATAAAAACAAAAATAGCAAACCACAGACCAAATCGTATTTATTCCAAAAATGGAACTCTTACATTGGAGAAAATAACTAAAACAAAGTCTTAATAACCAGTGAAACCATTACGTTGTCTGGAAAACCTATCGTAGGTTAACAAAGTATTTACATGCATGCTTTGCATTTTAATAAATATATTCACCTACAGGAAAAGACCCCTCAAAACGACTCAACACAGGAACCCAGCATCTCCATGAGTCTCGGTTAACCCAGCACGGTGGTTAAGTCTGCATAGTTATATTATATATATTATAACCTATGATCATAACGACGATTAAATAATAGTCGAATTGGGTCTACATATTCATTGGTAATGTAATGTAATTACATTTATAGCCTAGGTTTGATTTTATGTTGACTTTGTATTTGCACACCATTAGCATATTACATTATATGGCATATAAAAACGTTTATATGTACTTGGTTCACATATAGGGAACAAAAAGCGCATAGGTTATATTATAGTGAGCCTAGAATTACAAGGATAAATCTAGGGTAGGTTTATCGTGTTAGAAATTCATGTTAGCATATAGTTCCATAGGATGGTAACATATAACTATATGTTATTTGGATTGTATGCGTATAAAATATAAATGTTTATAATACATAGTGAGAATGTGTTAGAATTTATATTATAGTTTAGGTTCATTAAAATGCTACAATGATGTTTGCACATACACTCTATGGTCGCATAACATTTAAGTGTTTAGTTGATATACAAATAGTTTTCATATGATTTTGTTATATATGTTAGACATTTTGTGTACGGGTTACCCAAGGTTAAACGTAGGAGTTGGTCACATATTGACACTTATGTTAAAATCAACATAAGTAATAGTTTAAGTATAGTGCACATTAAATTAAAAGCAAAGTAAGTTATAATTAAAGCTTAGATTACATGCTTTCGAGAATTATTTAGCTAATAGAATTTTAAACAAAAAAATGGTGTAGAAGAGACGTGACATCAACCTTATCATCATCACCTTTTTTTAGCTTGTAGACCCATTTAGAACCAACAACTTTCCTGTCCTTTGGAAGTTCCACCAGGTCCCATGTTTTATTCTTTTCTGACGCATCCATTTCTTCTTTCATTGCTAATTTCTATTTAGCATTTTCATATGCTTCCATTGCTTCCTGATAAAAACTAGGCTGCCCATCGTTAGAAATCAAAGCAACAGATGAAGTATAATCTTCATACCTTTTTGGAAAAGTTCTGACCTGTGTAGATCTTCACAAATTTTGTTATGGTTGTGACATTTCCTCTGTTTCCTGGAAATATTTTGTAATCTCATGTCCATCTACAGGAGCTTCTTCATGGACGTCTTCATGATCCTCCTTTCTTGTAGATGGACGAGACTCCAATTGAATTTTATGAATATGTGATTCTTCTTCTTGTTTCATCTCAACATCTACTACATATGAGTTCACAAGTGACGATTAATCAAACACAACATCTCTTTTAATGATGATCTTGTGGGAAGTAGGATCCCACAATATGTACCCCTTAATTCCATCACCATATCCAACAAAGATATAAATTTTTGACTTCGGATCTAATTTAGAACGATGATTCTTTGGAATTAAAGCATAAGCAGCATAACCAAAGATATTAAGATTCGAATAATCACAGGGGTGTCCTGTATACCTCTTCTGGAATCTTACAATCTATTGCAGTTGATGGTGATCGATTTACCATATAGCATGTTGTAAAAACTACTTCCCCCACAACTCCAACTGCAATTTGGCATTACTAAGCATGCACCTTGCTCTCTCTACAAGAGTTCTATTCTTGCGTTCAACAACACCATTTTGTTGAGGAGTGTAGACCATGGTTTTATGCCTTTCGATCCCAGCTCCTTTGCAATATTTATCAAACTCCTTAGATGTGAACTCACCTCCAATATCTATTCTAAGACACTTGATTGACCTGTCAATGCTCTTTTCAACCAAATATTTAAACTGCTTAAAATAATTAAACACGTTAGCCTTTCTTTTCAGTAAGTAGATCCAGACCTTTCTAGAGTAATCATCTATAAATGTAACAAAATATGATGATCCTATAAATGAAACCATAGGGGCTGGTCCCCACACATCAGAATGAATGTAATCTAGGACACCTTTACTAATATGCTTCCTTATTTTAAACTTTTGTCTAGTCTATTTTCCGAACATACAGTGCTTGCATAAATTAAAATTCAGAGATTTTAAGCTAAGAAGTAACTTACGATCAACAAGTACCTTCAGCCCTTTCTCACTCATATGACCCAAGCATTGATGCCATAAACGAGTAGGGTCACTTGCAACTTTAGACACAACCACTACTTGAATCACCTCCGTTCTTCCTTCTAGATTATAAAAATTCCTGATCATCCTTTTATCCTTCATGACAATTAAAACGCCCTTTGACACCTTCATCACTCCATCTTGAACTACAAATTTATAGCTAACAACATCTAGAAATCCCATAGATATTAGGTTCTTCCTGAGTTCGAGTACACGCCTCACCTCTGTTAATGTTCTCATAGTCCCATCATACATTTTAATCTTGATGCTACCAATCCCAATAATTTTACAGGAAAAGTCATTTCCTATAAAGACTACACCATCATTAATTGGTTGGTAGGTAGAGAACCAACTTCTATGAAGACACATATGGTGAGAGGCACCATTCATCTATGCCTTCCAAATCTAATATCGTTGGAGAAGAAACATCAGTTGGCTTATGGAATAAGCTTGAAAGCCTGTATATGATAAAGTCCTTGACTGATAGTATCTTTCTGACGAGAAAGCTATATGCCCTGCGAATGGATGAAGGTACGAAGATCACTGATCATTTAATTACTTTTAATGATTCAATTTGTTAGTTTACTAGTTTGGGTGAAACATTTAGTGATGAAGACAAAACAATTACTTTGCTTTGTGCACTGCCTGATTCCTAGTATCTTCTTATCACCTCTACGTGTTTTAGTGATACTACTTGTTGGCAGCAGAAGTTAAATAAAACAAAGATAAATTAAGACATAAATGAAACAATGGCAATCACACAAAAGTGACAAAGAGATTTTACGTGGTAAAACCCTCGAAAAGGAAACATCCACAGAGGAAATAGTATCGGTATTCTTGTTGCTCAAAGATGGAGATTACAACAGCCTTTCAGGCTTACAACCATTCCTCACATTCACTCACATAATATGATGATCTGCCTCTACGAGCTTAGATAGATTTATAGCACTTCTTACACAGTTACAAAGAACTGACCAATTAATTACACCCCTGTCCATATTCTATCTTAAGTTGTTTGGTCTCACCTCAAGGCAGAATAATAGGGATCTAGAAGATGCTCAAATCGTCCGTGGGAATTAGTTGTCACATTATCCAAAAAAAAATTATTTCAAAGTTGGAATGATTGTCATAAAATCAATATGGAGAGTACATTTGTCTCATCCGTATACAATATAGGAAAAGCATAAACCCTAGTCCACTTCAAATTCCAAGATATATACATCTATCTATATAAAAATGAGTTTCATAAAAGTTATTTTTTAGTATATTACTTTAATGAGATATATTTAAATAAATCTAATATATTAAATAATTGATTGAAGATGTTAAATTATTAAGTTATAAAATTAATAATTATGGTTGTTTTTATTTTGCCATACAATTTTACATGTGCTTTTAACTCTGGTTGGTAGTATATTTTTATCCGCATCACCTTAAATTATTTTAAATACAAAAGAGATTGCTTTAAATATAAAGGATTTCTCCTTTATAGAACCTTCTAAATTGATAAGCTCGTTGTACTTATGTGTTTTACACCATTTTTAGACTCATAACAATATTTATTGATTAATATTTATTGATTAATTTAACTGTAACAAATTTAATGAGAAATATTAATAATCATTTGATGGTCTTTTTTAATCCACAGACAAAACCAAGGGAAAGGTTGGCCGTGGCTCCAATTACTTAGAAAACTCCTTTAGATGGTTTTCACCACTCAAGCCATTAGATTACTCATTGTTATTTAATTATTAATATATTATTAAACTGTATGACATGTTATTTGTAACTTTTTTTATGTCTCACATTCGTAAGTGAAAATACAAAATATTTACATTTTAGTTAAATTTATTTTGAAATTATATATATATATAATTTTGAATATTTAATATGTAATTTGCTATGATGAAAATTTAAGAGATGTTTCTCCATATTTATAAATATTATTTATAATAAGTTTTTCACGGAAAGGGATAAGCATTGATCTAACCAAATATTTTTGGAAATAATCATTTGAGCTATCCAATTAAGTCTGAATTTATTTTATATAAATAAACATAGAAATTCTTTGTTGTACATTTAATTAAAAATAAATATAATTAGCACATCCACTTAACTTGTGGTTGATTAACATCCATAGGTTACCAGTTAAGTGCCATGAACAAGTTATTTGTTACTTGTTCTCCATGCTTAGTTGTAGTCACATGTTGTCTATGATTCGGGTAGAGCTACTTGTTACCTTCTTTAGTTAAATGAGTTTCATGTCACTACTTTTTATCCATCCATAAGTTATGAGTTATCCATGCATTAGCTACCAGTTATTTTATATATATATATATTTTTTATAATTGTTTATTTTGAATTTTCAAGACCAAATTCTAAGATATAAACACCTATCGATGTAAAAATTTACATTTTTTTTTTCTTATTCTTAAATTTTTTTCATACTTAACAATACATAAAGATTATTAAATTATTACAAAATACACATTAAATTTATACAAAATGACTAACTCAATGATAACTCAAGTGACAACCACAAAACATCTCGGAGATATTTCCAACACTCCCCATGGTGAGTACTTATTGTGAACTTATCACCTCATATCCTTAGCTCTCATGATATCTCCATGTCACCCCTATCAAAGACCACACCCCATGTTAATTATATGTTATAATAATGATAGTGAGAGAATCAACTTATTTAGTACTCTCTACATATGTTAGGTGCTTCTAGACTACCTTATGCATCACTTATCATGAGAATCACTCCCAATTCATGCACCACACATTTAATCTTGTAGATTGTTCATTATCATATGCAATGCTTTCATGCTTTGGGTTACATGTTCGAGTGTCACCTCCATTTATCTCAAACTTTCAAGCACAATCATCATTATTTGCAAAAATGACAAGAAAAAGCACACCATCCATGTACACGAGGCCTTTCATGGTTGCATATTCCTCTACGCACTATTTGAACCTCTACTATCATAAGTGGCTTTCGTAGACAAATGAATATCTTGTAATCTAAAATTCACAAACAACTTTTCTCTAGATTAAGTCAATAATAGTTTTAATATCAATTGAGAAAATGAGTATAATGTGAAACAAAATCCCTATACAAGGACATTGACTTTCGTAAACAAAAGAATATCTCGCAATCTAAAATTCACAAACCTCTTTGAATAATAGTTTTAATATAAAATGAGAGAATGAGTATAATGTGAAACAAAATCCATATATAAAAACATTGGCTTTTATAAGCAAAGGAATATCTTACAATTTAAAATTCACAAACCTCTTTTCTTTAGATTAGGTCAATAACAGTTTTAATACCAATTGAAAAAATGAATATAATGTGAAACAAAAGCCCTATATAAGGACATGTCAATGTAGAGGTATTAAAAAAAAAAAAACTTCATATATTGGAGTGGTAAACCTGATTAACAATTGAAACCAAACAATTCCAGTGATGCAGCAGCAACAAAGATGATCAATCCCTTAGCTCTGTCTCTCTACAAACTCCACACAGTGAACATATTGATGTCGTGGTTGGGGGTATTGGTTGATTCAAATTTTATTTAAAACTTGCGTCTGGTCCCGTAGCTCAGTTGGTTAGAGCATTGGTCTTATGGTTAGATGAGAGCAAGCCGAAGGTCGCGGGTTCGAGCCCCGCCGGGACCAAATGATATTTTGTTTTAAATTTGTTAATTCATGGCCAGGGTAAATGGAGTTAACCAGAACCTAAACAAAGAGATGTTTTAAATTGTTAATTCATAGCCAGGGTAAATGGAGTTAACCAGAACCTAAACAGAGAGAAGAAAAACCAGTCTGCAAAATTCACAATAGGTTCTTGTTTTAAATTTGTTTTGAAAACAGAAGAAAATTTCAAGGGTATCTGAATTGAGGGGCTTGTCTAAGAAAATAGTGGGCATATTTCAACCAGAGATTTTAAGCATCCGTTGGGTAGCTGAATTGAGGGGCTTATTTATGAAAATGTATGTTTTGAAAACAGAAGAAAAATTCAAGGGTAACTGAATTTAGGGGCTTGTCTATGAAAATAGTGAGCATATTTCAACCAGAGATATTAAGCATCAGTTGGGTAACTGAATTGAGGGGCTTATTTATGAAAATGTATGTTTTGAAAACAGAAGAAAAATTCAAGGGTAACTGAATTTAGGGGCTTGTCTATGAAAATAGTAAGCATATTTCAACCGGAGGTATTAAGAATCAGTTAGGTAACTGAATTGAGGGGGCATCAGTCTGTCAACAATATCTTTATCTGGGTGAGCAAAACAATAAAAATGTCATTTGAACTGTGATCTTTATCTGTGGCCCGTCATTGATTATAACCAAATTCTTAAATGTTTTGGATTCTTAGCCGTATTTGATGGTAAAGTGCGCCTCGCTCTGGATAGTTTACCCATCAAATCCCAGCCATCACTGAAGAGAAAATTCCAGACTCTCTGAAATAATGACTCTTTTGAAGCGAATCCAGAGTTAATTCAACTATATCTGTGAAATGTAGTCAAAATTACCCAAAAGATATGCTTAAAACAAGTTTGACCAGACGCAGAGCGAAGCCTCCTTAAATTTCAATTTTATCTTGAGTAGAGCGAAGTCTCAGGGCGTGTGATAACTGTCACTCAAATCGTCTTGGTATGGAAAAAATTTTGGTTTTCGGCAAGGTATAGTTTCACTTGTTCTGGTTATTTTTTTGGAATTTCGACAATCTGGGTCGTCTTAAAATGGGCCAAAACCTCTCTAAATGGAGTGGAACTAAGATTCCAATTTTTATAACCGAATCTAGGTAACAAATCAAGGGAAAAGTGAGACTATTTAAGTGCCAGTTATCCCATGCCAAGTCTCAGGGCCTCTGGACTAATCTTAAAATTAATTATTATTTATAAAAAATATAATATAATATTGAAATCATAAAGAAAGCTAAGTCTGAAGTGTTTTTTCATAGAGAACCCTTCATCTAAACAGAGAAGTGAAAAACCAGTCTGCAAAATTCAAAATTGCTGCTTGTTTTAAATCTGTTTTGAAAACTGAAGAAAAATTCAATGGTAACTGAATTCAAGGGTTTGTATATTGCAAATTGAGGACAAGTTAAAAATTTCAACGGGAGGTTTTAACCATCAACCAGCGGTATAGTTAGTGAAGAATATTTTTATTGGGGTGAGCAAAACAATAAAAAGGTTAATTGAACTGTGATGTTGTAGTAGCTTAGAGAGTTTATTCCTAAATTATGTGAGATATCAAGATAGTATACAGGAATCAAGTTAAATCAAGATAGTATAATCCCTCTAACAGGAATCAAGTTAAATGACCAATCAAAATAATCCATATATCATTATATGTAACCGAAAGATTTCAATGGGAGTTAATTTTGAATCAAAATTACAAAGGTAAGTATCTGCCCCGCACACACAACAAAAACAGAGGCAGTAAGCTGTTCCTGCATGAGTGCTAGAGGTCCATTTATCATTAAAAAAATAAAACATTTCTCCAAGTACTAATCTGCTATGAATGCTAGGATCACCACCAACAATGCCCTGATATGAATTTCCATACATGTCCCAAGCTTCACCAATCACAAGGGATGCCGTAGCCTTTGAAAATGAGTTATGATACAGAGTCTTGGCAAAAGTGCCAGAAGATGGTTGATGCTGAGGCTGTGCTGCTGAGGCCACAGCCTCATCTAGTTCACCTCTTGGCTGCAACTCTTCACACTTGACAGCTTCAAAGCTAGCACTGTACTTTTCTTCTATAAATGGAAGCTTCTGGATGGAGGAGCCATTACTAATATCTCGTTTTAAGAGAGGTTTTTCTGAAGTTGGAGATTCACTTTTGGAAGATCTCAGAGCAATCCACTCACCATGGGGACTTGTGATCCAATTAGGCCTGTTAGCAACATCTTCAAATTTGCAAGCTGTGGCCAGTGCCATCACTCTTTCCCTGGGAGAAGGCCTTGGGTATTGCTCAACTGATCTATTCACCTCCACATTGCGTTCCCCAGTTGGTTTGGGGATGCTGACTGGAAGAATGGAAGTAGTCTTAGAAGAGTAGGAATCCCATACTTGATTCCTAAAATCCAAATGACTAGTTGGGGATGTCGGACCCCTAATGGCCTCCTCTGGCTCGGTGGCAGAGCAGTTCTCATTTAGGAAAGTATGGTTCAACAGCTCTGCACTGGTCCACCTCTTCTTGGGATCTCTTCGAAAGCATTTCTCTAACAAATCCCGGATCTGAGGAGAAAGCCATGCAGGCAACTCAGGCAGCTCCTCTGTGCATCCAATCCGATACATTGTGGCAAGAGGATTGGAAACGTGGCTCCATGGAGGCCTGCCAGTGGCCATCTCAAGCACAGTGCAGCCTAGAGACCAAATATCAGAAGCAGGCCCCTGCTCCACCTGGTTCACCACCTCTGGAGCCATCCACTGAGGGGTTCCCCTCAATTGGATGGCTTCCTGGCCCTTCTCCTCAGCAACAAACCTCTTGGCAGAACCAAAGTCAGCAAGTTTCACACCATTGACATCCACAAGAACATTCTTCCCCTTGATATCACAGTGCACAATCCCCTGGCTGTGTAGGTAATCGATCCCACGTAGGATGCCGCGCGTGTATGCCTTGATCACGGATTCGTGCAATTTCCCTCCAAACTTACTCAGCAGATCCCCCAAGCTACCACCTGGCATGTACTCCATGAACAAATTGTGCACCCCTGCACCGTTCTCGAAGCTGTAAGCGCACCCCAGGCACCGAACGATGTATGGAGAATCCAAGCACCGCAAAATGTGGTACTCATTGTCCAAAGAGGAACTAAAAGTGGGCGCGGATTTGATCGCAAAGAGTTGGCCATTAGAGCTGCTCATGGCCAGGCTGACTGTCCCAGATGCTCCGGCACCAACAATGGCACCCCTGACCCAGCCCTCTTCCTGGGCTCTCCCCATCTCTAGTGCGATTCCCACTGCCTCCAACTCAATAAACCGAAGAATGGTTTTCTGAATTGTGGAGAGAGTCCGGCTTTTGGGGGTGGTGTTGTTGTGAGGTTATAAAGGAAAGAGGTGGGTGATGAAAGCCACAGTAACACGTTGGACTTGCTTTCTTGAAGAGCCACCCAAATCACCAGCCGATTCTTTGCTTTCTGAACCGCGCAAGTCAGCCTCCGCCTTGCGTGCAGTGCTTCTGAGCCGTCGAAGGTAGCTGGCGCCGGGCGAGGACTTTCCTGGTTTCTTGGCCGGCCAAGTGAGCCTCCGCCGTGCGTGGGGTGCTTCTGAGCCGCGCAAGTTAGCTGCCGCCGGGGAGGATTTAGTTGGTTTCTTGGCCGCCCAAGTCAGCTTCGGTTGCTTTTCAGACGTTGTTGTTTTCTCGCCAGCTACGTTCCGACGACGTTGAGTTGCGGTTGCTTTTCAGACGTTGGAGTTTTCTCGCCAGCTACGCTCCGAGTCTCCGACGTTGAGTAGAACCAAAATTACGTGACTGGCATTGGACACGGATGACGTGTATGTTGAATATGCCACGCGTCAAAATTGTGTTCCTCTAGCGGAGGAGACGTTGTTTTAAATAAGGTTCGAAAGATGGGATGCGTTCATTGCCGTGTGTTTTCCCATTTGAATATCTAAATTGTGGTTTTTAGATCTTTATTATTGTCCGGACCATTCTGGTTTTCTTCTAATCAGAAATTGACAGAAAGCATCGAGGAAAGAGAATCCCACGGAAATTTTTGTTTGTCTTATTTTGTCTGTCTTATTATTATTGCACGGAGCACTGGTTTTTTTTTCTAATGAGAACAAATTGCCAGAAAGCATTGAGGAAAGCAAATCCAACCAAAAAAATACTTGGATGTGTGTTTTTATTAGTTTTTCATTACCTTGAAATACTTGGAAATTGAAGTCTATTTCAAATTCTATTCGTCTATCAAGTATCAAAATTTATTAACCACAATTACAATACGAAAATCTAGTATTGTATTGGAGCAGTTTATTTATTTTACATTTTTAATTTTATTATAGGTTTTACTTAATTTTTTTGATAAAATTTAAATTTTTACCTGTTTAAATTGTGTTTTCGAATCCATAAATAAATTCAGCACCCTCGAATACCTCTTTAACATCCAAATTATACAATTTGCATAGCTAATATTTATGATTCTAAAGTGAAAATATAAGGTGTGTTTTGAGAAACATTTGGTCATCCCTCCAACAAATCCAATGGCTACACGTGTCCACATGGTTGTCCACTGATTTGTTTTTTCCCGCAGGTTTCTGGTCTACTCTGTGCACCAACTACCAAGCCTGAACTTCGCCCATCTAAACTACAATAAATCCCTTCCTGGGCTTGATGGACAACTTCCACCATAAGAGAAGGCGGAAATGTCGGTTTTCCATTAAAGTATTCATTGAGGTCGTTGGACCCAACGACCATCCCTCTTTATTTATATATTGGGTGGAGACGCATAGATGCAGATGCAGACTTTCAGCTTTCATCAAAGATGCCCAGATATTTTTTCAATATTGTTTTTGTTTCTTTGTTTCTTACTCTGTTTCACATGCACAGTTACAATCTTGTTTTTGTTTCTTTGTTTGCACTTTCAGCGATATAAATCTCAGTCAAACACATATACTCGATGAGTTTCGGATCCTTTTCCACAGGGTCCAATACCTATCGCCTGACCACCACCGGCTTCTCCCGGCATGACCGGTCGCCCTAAGCCCTGGACGATTGCAGGGAGAGGGACGGAAAATCTTTTGCAACGGTGGGGAGGTGCTTTTGCTGTCGTAATTTTTCCAACCCACGTGTCTCTTTTATAAATATTTATATAAATACAATTATACTTTAACCGTGTGATGATATATTTTTATTGTATGACATATTATATCAGAATTTGATTTTTTATATTATTAGTCGCAATATTGACTAATGTCCTAGGTATAAAAAAATCTTGCAAGTTGGATTCATTCATTTTTTATTTATTATATTTAAAATTATTTAGTTTACAAAGATTTCATGATATAATTTAGTATTTATTTACACAACTACAACCGAGAAACTATCTTTGACATCGAATCCTGGGTCCCAAATAAATCACTCCACATATTCAAGATTTTGTTTTTGAATCTCAGCTTTAAATATGCTTAGTTGCTCCTCCAGCCTTTCTTGCTTTTGCATGTCTTTTTCCAAATTAATTGTTAATTTTCATAAGTAGCATCCATGTGTCCACTGAAATGACCAATCTGATCCTTCAAATAATGAAAATCTGCCTCAAAATATCGGCTCTGTTGCAACTATTGCTGCAAGGATTTCATTGCAACTATTGCTGCAAGGATTTCATTGCATTATTTTGTTGCAAAATGATTTTCCCTCAAACCCTCAATTGTAATCCGAGATTCTTCTACAACACTTTTGTAGCCATAAAATGTTTGATGTGTAAGATACAATTCAGCCTTTAATTTATTGTATCCCATCTCTCTCTGTCGCTCATCTTGTTTGCCCAACTGCAAATATAAAATAATGTAATCTCTTTAGTGTAGCTTTTTTTTCCAAAAGAAAAAGAGTTTCCTGCTATTCATTAGTGAATCAAGGAAACTACCTGAGCTCCTTCATAAAGATGATTACATATAAAACTGGTCCACCTTTGTTCCAGTAGTAAGTCTTTCCAACATAGTAACAAGTTCAGAAAGACTCTAATAAACATAAGCACTACATTTAAGTTTCATCTACTCTACTATATTCTTTATACAAAAAACATGCCTTTATAAAGCAGCTACTCCATTCTCTCTATTATAGCTATTGTGATAACTATTCAATCCGTACATTAATTGTACTTTTTATATGAGTAGGTTTCTTTTTTCTTTTCTTTTTTTTAAACTTATGCTTTGTAAATCTATATATAAATTTATTTGTAAGCATGAAGCTCCCCACTCTCCATGGGCATGGGCAATTATTTGTGTGTACTAAAATAGTAATATAATATATTATTTTGTTGCATGCTTTTGCAAATATCAACTAAAGTAGTGATTTTCTTTGTTGCAAAATTAGTGCCTTGCTTTACATTTATATGTATAAAACAATAGAACCTAACAATCACATCCTCAACTAAAATATCCTCTTGTTCTTACACTAGCACTACCATTAAATGATTTACTAGATATGTAGTGATACCACATTGAAAGTGTATTCTCTTTGTTGCTACACATCATTTGATAAAATCTTTCTTGTAATGCAAGGATGCATGTTAGGAATTCAATATAGTTCACTGTATCCCATACTCATAGGGTTGAAACCTTCTCTTTTGAAGTGTTAACCAATCCTAAAGGTCAACCTATAACTCTCCCTTTTAGTGTGTCCTCTGTTATATTTTCCAGCCTTTTTCAAGAAATTCAAGGGATCTTCAAAACATTTTGTTCTAAATTGCAACAAAACACTTTGATGGCTTTACTTGGTTGCCATTACTATTGTTGCAATTATTGGTTGTCTGAAACATCCTATTGTTCTATTTTGTGGTTAATATTGTGTATACATTGAACTTGCTAGAAAAAATAAATCCTTACTTTTGGTTACAAAAAAATCATCTCAATACTTGCATCTTCCACATGGTAGCTTTAACATATTACTCTTTATCTCACTCTATTTCTAACTCCTTCCCACTTGTCTTGCGTATACACTTTTATATATTGTTGTGTACTTTGCTCAAGCATGTAAGTAGATTTTCCGACATAGTTTCAACATTACATTTATTACTGCTGTCAAATGTATTTTAACATAAATGCCTTTAGATCTTGCTTTTCCATTGAATTGGGTTTTCTTGCTTTTCCATTCAATTGGATTTTAAGGATGAGCAATCTTTCAGCACAAAGCATAAGCAGATTTTGAGTGATTTCTATGTTTGCAAATGAGCACAGTGAAAACATCATTCATTCAAAATTCCAACTAACCTTATTCTTCCAACAATACAGATAATGTTTGGCTTTTCCATAGATTCTTAGTTACTACTATGTAGATTTTGCCTTTTCTTGTTGTCTTCAAAGATTAGTCAAGCATGGAAACTTATAAAATGTTTCATCTTTTTTTCATAATATCGAAGGAGCTTTGAATTTATTTCTATCAAGTCTAATGAAATGTTTGAGCCTGCTATCCATCCTCATAGTTCTAAGGTACTTTCAGCTGATTTTTGCATTCAAAGTTACATATGCTTGCTTGTGAACTGTTTTTCCCCTTTTTAATAGGGTTCTCTTTCTTATTATTTTTCTTCTTTATTACATTCAAATATATATAATTGCCATACAAAAATGGGACAGATTTAGCTCTTACATTCATCTTGTATCATCTTTTTAGTTCCTTTCATCTTATGTCTCTCCTATTTTGTTATTATTCAATATGCATTGTCACATGCAATGCAAATTCAGCATATTTTTTACAGCCTGGAGGATGAGAAGCAAGATGATGCATGAATAACACAAATGAACACACTCTTTGCTTGAAACAATTCTTGCAATTCACAAAGTCAACTTCCAGGTATACTTCGATGCACTTACCTTTATGTGCTGGCATTGTTTTCTTTAGTTTTATTTTGGTTCTATGTTATGTGCATGACTCGTTAGTACTGTTTTTCTTTTTCATACTTTGTAGTATTATCCACTTGTTCTGGAGCACAAATAAAAACAACTTACCATATAATTCCTTCATTAACATGCTGTGTTATTTAACTTATTCCATATTTTGTATACTTTTTATGCCTTTCTGTTTTCACAATGCAATATTAAAGTTTCGGTTTTTCAAACTTTCAGATGTGTAGCAGTCTTGCCTTTCACCTGTGCATATGGTCAACATTGCAACATTGTAGATGGAGTTTTTTCTACATGCATGCATCCAGAGGCCAACATTGAATATACCCTTTTTGGATTCCCGTGCTGCGGTCGGTTTTTCTTACACCAACACTTCATTTGCTGCATACTTTGAGTTCATCGATCCCTTCAATTGCTTGCAGGCGTGGAATACATGGCTTTGGGACTCTCGACAGTTATCTTCCTTGATTATTGTGGCTCTTACTCTCAGGTGCATCTTATATAATATACAAGAACAAACTTAAGCTTTGTATTTATATACCAAAAACTCTTGCATAAATGCCAACATGAAATGAAATATGAAACTTGTGGGCTTTGGTTGATAATCGCATTGACACATGGATGGATGCTTAATACTCTTAAACCCGACTTGTGTTATCGATGAATTCCTTTGTATGGTGCTATCAGAGCTATCCTGCATGCATTAAAAAACCAAAACCATAATCTTTTATATATGGTAGACATGGCATCCTTTATGACGTGTATTGCACAACATACTACCTGTGGCTCTCCCTTGGTGGGATTAGGATGCGCATGCTTGAGTTTGATGGGTTGATGGTTTGTGGAGACCATGAATAAGTTTTGTGGTTAGAAAAGACTTTGGAAAAGACAAAATACCATGAATAATGAATAAGTTTTGTGGTTAGCAAAGAATTTGGAAAAGACAAAATACCAACAATTTTTTATAACCAAACTTAATGCTTTTAAATGGTCACGCAAGATGAAGGGCTTATGGGTAAAAGACAATGGTTAAAAAACTTAATGCTTTTAAATGGCCATGTAAGATGAAGGGTTTATGTGATTTACATGCTTCTTGATAACTGTAAATGATTGATTATAATTGAATTTTTAGGGAAGGATTGTGGTTGTAGGAAAATCTTTTTATTTTCATAACTAAACTTAATGCTTTTAAATGGTCACGCGAGATGAAGGGCTTATGGGTAAAAGGTAATGGTTAAATAACTTAATGCTTTTAAATGGCCACGTAAGATGAAGGGTTTATGTGATTTACATGCTTCTTGATAACTGTAAATGATTGATTGTAATTCACTTTTTAGGGAAGGATTGTGGTTGTAGGAAAATCTTTTTAGTTGAGGGTTAATTTTTTTTAGTTAATTATTGAATCAAGATATCCATAACAACATATCCTTGTCTTTTCATGTTTATTTTAGTTCCCAAATCAGGTCAACAAAAATTAAGAGTCTGAGCGGATACAACATCATAATGAATGTGAGCTACAAAAGTGGATGTAGTTTTAGATGGACTTTCAGTTCTTTGGATGGACTTTCACTTCTTCTCAGGGAAGGGTTCTTTTCTGAAGAAGCAATTGCACAACTGTAAATTCTTATAGTTAGTATGATTGATTAATGATTGACTTTTTGGAGAAGGATTGTGCTTACATAATTTTATTATATCAAGAGTTTGAGAACAAAGAAACAACACAATATAAGAGATAAAGAAAAGATACAATGAACTCAAACACTAATATATTTAACAGAGATGTATTCTCAATGAATAAAAAAAATTACACAAACTTACAGAATTTTTGTTGTGATTCCCATATATTAATTTCTGAAACTAATGTAGGTATGTTCTCTCTTTAGTGCAGCATGGTAACATGGAAACAGGGCAAGAAGAAGCAAGGTGGGAAGAAGGAAGAGAAGAAGGTCGAGCCAACAATTGTGTATGTGAATCCAAGCAGCGATGGCCCTTACCCATATAGAGCTCATAGAGATGGGTATAGAGTTAATAGAGATGAATACAATTCCAATATCTGCAGTATCGGTTGATTGTTCTCTGTGTTTGTAACGTGGTATATATGTATTTGTTCCATGGAGGTCAAGGTTGGTTTTGACTTTGAAGTGACAAGGCTTCACCTAAAGCTTCTACAAGATAGGTCCCAACATGGGTTGCATCCTCTTCATCACAATGGCACCCTAAACAACGTTGCCACTACTCATGCACAATATATACTTGTAACATCTATCTCCTCACCAGGGTATTTTTAAGGATTATAAAAGTAGACTTAACTATAGTATTCTAGGCGATTATTTTGGGTTGAAAAAATCATATATATAGTGTTGGCAGGCGGTTTGGTAAGACGTCAGATGAGGTCACGGAAGGAAGAAGGCTATATTATTTTATGTATTTTTTGAGTTGTTTGTACCGCAATAGGCGGGTTTTTGGGTCAATGGACCACATGAGATGTAATTTCGAGTTAAGTATACCGCAATAGGCGGGTTTTTTGGGTCATTTGGACCATGTCAGTAGATTTTGGGTCAATTGTCCAAAAGTCAGTTAGGAAGTTGTTAGTAAGTGGACAAACATTGTAAAGGTGGAAGCCTATATATAGACAGGAAGTTGTAGATCAAAATATATAGATCAAGGAGAGAGCGAGATCAAGCAGAAAGCTTTTGATATGTTTTGGTGCAGAATTGCTGAAGTCTGCGATCTGTAGAGGCATTATATTGGGTTTTTGCAAGTAATAATATGATGTGATGAAAATGTTTCTGTGCAATCCTGATGTATCTTCTGTATTTTGATGATAATGCAATGTTTCTTTGATGCAATAGTCGCATTACTATTATAATTTGTCGTAACGATGAATGCTTCCATTAAATGATGCTATGAGTACAATAATGTCGAAATGAATATATAGATTTATCGTTGAATGCTGCAATAAGATTAATTAGCTAATGCTGCAACATCCTCCTTCATTCGGTGGAAACATGGTTCCGTCCACTCTCCCTTGATCGCCTCGGGTGAGACCTCATCTGCTCTACAGGTGTCGCTGGGCATGGTAAAACTTGTCTGGGCCGGTGCTCGGGGAGATCGCGGTGGGTTGGTGTCGACAATGATGGGAACCCCTGTCGAATGGGATTGAGTCAACAAATGGTTCCGTTGCCGGGACCATGTGCAAAGTGAAAGGAGGATATGTTGTGGCACCCGACAAAACCGGAGATCTAAGAATGGTTTGATCAGAAGTTGTAGGAATTCGCTGAAAAAAAAGCCGGAACATTCGATTGACAGTAAGTCAGTGGGTAGATAGATATATTCACGACGGTCCGCATGAATGGTTCTTCTGTGAGTTCCCGGTCCTATTGTTCGAATGGTTGGCGAATTTGACCTTTCAGAAGAGGAACTTCCAAGGTGGCGAACCAACGACTTGGACCCCCAAGTTGATTCAGGAGCTGCAGGAAGTTGATAATAAAGCGTCACAGGCTATCGAAGTGTGGTTTGATAGCATCCTAGAGGGCTATATCACAGATTTCGTGGTTGATACTCAGAAATCCTATAGTGAAGCCGAAAGATATTTTTTCCGCGAACCCCGGGGCAGGTTTCTGCTATCGCTTCAACTGTCGATTAAAATGCTTATTTGCGAAAAGGGTATATTGAAGATGCATCTTGATCAGTAGACAACGTGGTGGGAGGAGGCCGTGGGTACCGTGGCAGTTGGGGGACGATACATGGAATGATAAGGGGTAGATGGGTGCAGGTCATGATGAGACTGTGAGTGAAGCCGAGGAAGAAAGTGGTCTTACGAGGGGAGGAGCGAGGTTTCGACAGGAAAAGAGGCAGAGGACGGGAGAAGGTCCTGCTGCGGTCGAACTGCAAGGCCATGAAGAAGGAAGACCACACGAGACGAAGCGACCTCACAGTCCTGACAAGGACAACCAGGCTACGCTTAGGATAGAGGCAGGACCAAACCCCAGCACCAACGTACCCACACCTCCGCTCACTATCTATCAGATAGCAAGAAATACCACTTCGACACCGCCAAGTTCATCAATACCGCAGAAGTTAATCTGTAGTAGTACAGTGAAAGGAGGAAGGAAGCCCAGAATTGTGGGCGATGATGCTAAGTTACCGTTGTTCCACGGGAGTGGGATGGACAACCCAGAACAGTATTGGTTTTTGTGTGAAGCAGTCTGGACCTTAAAATAGATCACTGATGATGCCACTAAGAAAGGACAGTTAGCAACAACCCTGCGAGGTCGTGCATTAGACTTGTTTATGAAGTTTGTTCTAGTTCCTACAGGAGCCCCAGAAAAGTCACTAGATGAGATTCGGGATGGGCTGATTGCAGAATTCAGAAAGCCCAAGTCTGAGGCTCAATATATTACGCAATTGAAATAAATTAAGCAGTATCCCAATAAGACGGTGTGGGATTTCGACCAACAATTCAAGACACTGATGGCAAGGGTTAGTTTTGATATGAGCGCCATCCAACATAAAGAGTGGTTCATCGCGGCACTACTACCACATATTCGACTACCATTGATGTAACAAAACATTTCGACGCCCAGTGAAGCTCTGGAAATTGCAATGCGATTGGAGGCGTCACCAATTGGAGAAAATGCAACCGGGATGTCGCAGATACAAACACAGCTCACTAACTTGACTATACAATTGCAAGATTTGAAGAAGGGCAAGGAGCAGCACGAAGAAGTATGGTGTACGCGATGTCGAGGAGAAGGCCATACGAAGGAAAATTGCCAGGATTTCCACAATTATTTGGTTTTAGGAGCGCTGAATCCGTTGAATGGTGGTAGCATGCCGTGGTGTCGCGTCTGCCATGTATATGGGCACAACCATGACAATTGCCCTTATATGCAGAAAATGTTCACAACCCCGAGAAATCTTTATTGTACATTTTGCAAATCGGTGGGTCATGATGACAAGGATTGCCAGGCATATGGGTTGCTACAAGAGAGAATGTGTGATGCATTCTATGTAAAGGACGACTAGCATGTCGTACAACAGTCACAACTGTAGCTGTAGGTATCCCAACCACTATCTCAACCGCAGATGCAGTTTATACCACTTTAGCAGCAACCGTCGCAGTTCATGCCACAATATGCTCCAATGCAGATGGCTCCATAGTAGCCACAGTATGTACAGCAATTGCATTATGCACACGAAGGGCAAGGAATGCAATCAACACCAATGCAACAACAGTTCAACCAACCACAGTACAAAGAGCAGGGAGGATTCCGGGGAGGATACCGGGGAGGACGTGGTGGAGGATTTGGTCGTGGAGGAGGACGCGGTGGTCACGGACCTATTCAATGCTATCACTGTGCGGTATGGGGACACTACCAGCGAGACTGTCCATTGTTGTAGAACCAACGTACGTTCTGTTTTTTCAATGATCACACGGTTGAGAATTGTTCGCAATTGATTGCGCAATGGCAAGCAGGAAATACTCCCCAGTTGCAAAACCAGCCCCAGGCACAGCAGCCTGCCCAGAACCAAGTGCAACAACCAGTGCAGAACCAGAATATGCGGCCTAATCAGAATCAGAGCGTGAACCCTCCCGGGAATCCGCCGTTGAACTAGACCCAAGGTGCGAATATTGCGACAATCTCTGCAGAGCCAAGACCACAAGATGCTTCCGTTACTGTGGTCACTCGCAGAGGAAAGACAACTGGGGAAGACAAATCACTGATCCGATTAGCCTGACAAAAGAAGGTATCATTTGACATCAATGTAGAGCAGGAAGCATTTCTTTAAGCGCGTCGTGCACTAGAAAACGACCGAGCTAAAGCTGTTGTGTACGACATGCCCCCTACTTTTCATACTACTTCGGAGACTGGCCCGTCGCGGTGGTCCAACACACTTCAAGCATTTTTGGAACATTGTTTATCCCTGGAAAGAGATCCTGACACTCTTGCAGTGATTGAAGCTTTGTTGCGACGACCGACCCAGGATTGACAAGAGCTCGCGGTTAATTCCCTACAACGACGGAATATGGGTAAGGAGATGCAGATGAATATTCAAATTGGCAACTACGATGTTGATTCGGTTATTCTGGACCTTGGTTCAGATGTCAACATCTTGACCAAGCAGGCTTGGTAGAAGATGGGGAGTCCCCCATTGAGCTGCTCTCCTGTACAGCTCCGGTTAGCTAATCACGCTAAGGTGACACCGATTGGGAGAGTTCCACGAATGGTGGTGGACATTGAGGGAATGAAAACATATGCCGACTTTGATGTAATAGAAGTAGTCGAGGGAGGAAGCTTTTATCCAGCACTACTGGGGATTGGTTGGGCTAATGATAGTGGAGCTGTAATCAACTTCAAGCGACAGATGATGACTTTTGAAAATCACGATCTCAGAGTCATCGCCCCGTTGGATCCAACGGAAGGCCGTCGCTACATAGAGCTAGTGAAGGACGATGATCACAGTGGATGGGATCATGCATTTAATATCTCTAAAGATTATATCCATCCGACTGCCAACGATGAGCTAGGATTGTGCAGTGACAGCTCTATGTCTTCCGACTTTGATGATGCGCTAGAATATTGGCAGAACCACTTGCACGAGGTGTCGCTCTGTAAGTGTGGGTTGATCACACAGTCATTATGCCGTGTCGCAACTAAAACGATTACACTACCAATATATGAAGTACTGCCTGGCTTATCTGACTTTCTGACAGAGTTCGAGGAACGAGTTTTCGAACCACAACAGTTGCTGGCATTGAACGAAGCATTGAAGGCTGCTCCAACACGCTGGTGGGAAACACACAAAGCATCAATTAATGGTTGGTCGACATGCAAAAGATCAATGATGGTATGCTTCGGTGACACCGAGGTTTACCACACTAGGAAGTATGATGGTCAGAATGATCTTGGTGGTCACTTGATGGAGTGTCAACGGTTATGGGTATTGTGCCCCAAAGATGAATGGATCCATGCTTTTATCCATACGTTGGATGAGATGCCACGATCATGGTATACTGCAGCTGAGTTGCAAGGGCAAATTTCTACTTGGCTGGAGCTCACAGTGTGTTTTACCCATACGTTCAGTTTTGCGGATGCCGATCCAGAGGTCAATAATGCATTACAACTCATCCGTGATGTAATTCTGCAGGTTGTCCTGGAGGCGTATCCTACGGATCCGCATATGCACTGCCAGATGCAGTCTCTCATGGAATGCTTAAATATTAGTGGTGGTCTAGAAGATGGTGATGATCCGCGGAATGTGAATATCCCATAATCAGAAGGAAGTCCTGCTGTGGTACCACCTACTGCGCTAAGCGATCCGATCAGTCAGCCGCTGAAGATCCGCAAGATTAACATTGGGGCAGAGGACAATCCGAAGTTCGCAAATGTCGAGGATTACTGAGATGATGAGCTGATCAGCAAGGTCACTGATTTTCTCCATGATTTTCAGGATGTATTTTCCACCAAGTTTTCTGACATGAAGGGGATTCTGGGCGAATTAGGGGAGATGAAGATTCCATTAAAACCAGATGCTAAGCCGATCCGACGGCGACCCTATCGATTGAATCCGCGACATAAGGAGAGGGTCAAGATAGAATTGGATCGCATGTTGGACACCGGTATCATTGAACCAGTTGAGGAGTCGGAATGGATTAGTCCTATGGTGGTACAGGATAAGAAGACTGGCGAGGTGCGCATTTGCGTCAACCTCGGGAAGCTAAATGATGCATGTTTGCACGATCCGTTCCCAACCCCATTTACTGACGAAGTGCTCGAAGGTGTGGGTGGCTAGGAGATCTAGTCTTTCACAGGCGAGTTCTCTGGCTACCATCAGATCCGCATTGCAAAAGAAGACCACCATAAGACAACTTTTGTTACCGAATGGGGCTGCTTTCAGTACACCGTGATGCCGTTTGGCTTGAAGAATGCACCTGCGATATTTTCGCCGGTTGTCGTTGCTGCATTCAAAGATTTCATTTAGAAGTTTTTACAGGTATACATGGATGATTGGACAGTCTATGGTTTGGTCCGTGATCATCTGGCGAATCTATGGTTGATGTTGGAGCGATGTCAGTAGCACCAGATCTCATTGAACCTAAAGAAGTGTATCTTCTGTGCACTGTTTGGCATATTATTGGGTCATATTGTGTGTAAGCAAGGATTGTTGGTTGACCCAACAAAGATTGCGCTTATTCTGAGTTTGACACCGCTAACTACTGTTAAGCAGTTACGGGTGACGCTGGGACACACGGGGTATTATCGCAAGTTCATTAGGGGTTATGCTACGATTA
Organism: Larix kaempferi; assembly: GCA_027924585.1. Classification (NCBI taxonomy): domain Eukaryota; kingdom Viridiplantae; phylum Streptophyta; class Pinopsida; order Pinales; family Pinaceae; genus Larix; species Larix kaempferi. Next base: position 4,701,119 of record BSBM01000410.1, read on the forward strand.
CTTTTCCTATGGAGAAGTTGTTGAAAAAGGATGCGGTATTCCAGTGGAGCCCTATATTGTCAAGATAGCTTTGAGACACTAAAGACAAAGATGGCTCCGGCGCCAATATTAGTATTTCCTGAATGGAGTAAGGAGTTCCATGTTCATGTTGATGCCTCATCGATCGCGCTGGGAGTAGTATTGTCCGAGCCCAGAGAGGGGGATCTTGATCACCCCATTGATTTTTCCAGTCGGAAGTTGTCATCTGCAGAAAGAAACTACACTACTACAGAGAGGGAAGGTCTGGTAATGGTTTACGCATTGCAGAAGTTTCGCCATTACTTACTGGGAGGCCATTTCAAAATGTTCACAGATCATTCTACGTTAAAATACCTGGTCAATAAGCCTGTGTTGCGGGGGAAGATTTGTCGATGGCTACTTCTGTTTTAGGAGTTCGATTTTGAAGTAATTGTGAAGCCAGGGCGGTTAAATGCTGGCCCGGATCATCTCTCCCGGATTGAAACAGGGGAGGAGCCAACTAACATTGAAGATGGGTTGCCTGATGCGCAATTATTTAAAGTTGGAATTGCTGATGGCTATTTTGACTAAATCATTTAGTTTCTTGTGACAGGTACTGCACCAGAAGAATTCACCACTAGTCAGAAGAAGCAGTTGGTAGTCAAGGCTGCGGACTTCCAGCTAATCGCAGGAGAGCTGTACAAAATGGGTGTTGATGAGATATTGCGACGGTGTGTTTTTCCACATGAGAAAGAGAAGATCCTTTCCGAAGCACATGCATGAGTGGCTGTAGGGCACTATGGTGACCGTGCAACGGCAAGGAAGGTGCTTCGAGCGGGGCTCTGGTGGCCTATGCTGCAAAGTGATGCAGCAAATTATGCACGGTCCTGCGACGTTTGTCAGAGAACTAGGAAGCCATCCAGATGGGATGAGATTTCATTGATGCCTCGGTTGACGTTGCAACCATTCGAAAAATGGGCAGTAGACTTTGTGGGACCTATCCATCCCCCAGGTAAGCGCATTGGTGCTAGGTATATCATCACAGCGACAGATTACTTGACACAATGGGTAGAAGCTACACCAGTCATCGATTGTTCCGCGGCCACAGCAACACGGTTTCTATTTGAACACATCGTCACTCGCTTTGGCTGCCCCAAGATATTGTTGAGCGATCAAGGCAGCCACTTTCTCAATCTCACCATCAGTGCATTAACAGAGGAGTTACAGATACAGCACATGAAGAGTACACCCTATCATTCGCAGGCGAATGGCACGGTGGAAGCTTTCAATAAGATATTGGAGCATGCGCTGACAAATGTGTGTAATGTGAACCGCGATGACTGGGATCTCAAAATCCCAGCAGTATTGTGGGCCTATCGCACCACATGTAAACGGTTGACCAGGCAGACACCATTCAAGCTAGTGTATGGGAAAGAGGCGGTTATGCCTATGGAGTATATCATTCCGAGTCTGCGCATAGCGGCAGCAACTGGCATGGATGATATAGCAGCATTAGACGAATGTCTTGCGTAGTTAGTACAACTGGAGGAAGATCGCTTCATCGTCGATTTCCATCAAGATGTGGAGAAGGATCGTTAGAAATCTTGGCATGATCGCCATATCAAGAACAAACAGTTTCAACAGGGCGATTTAGTGTTGTTATATGACAGTAAGTTTATGAAACATCCAGGAAAATTGCAGATGCATTGGCTTGGTCCGTATCGCATTAGCAACATTACTTCAGGAGGAGCGGTCCAGTTGCATCAATTGGATGGGGCGATGCTCCCCAAGTTGATTAATGGTAGCAGGTTGAAGCCCTATCGATCGGGCTTGGAATAGCGCGATGCCTAAGTCGCATCGAAAAAAAAAAGTGTAGATTGATTGGTGGCAGGATGGCGCACCAACAGGGATGGAATGCGGAAGCAGAGAGGGTTCTGCCGTAAGTTCGGAGCGGTCTGTGACAAGTGGCAGCATTGCGACTAGGTCAAATCAACAATAAATGCCAAAAGATAAAACAGTTAATTAACGACGCTTGTTCGAATGATGGGCATTAATGGCGGATCCGGCCGATTGACTGACAGGATCAACGGTGGATTTGCGTCATTAATACAGGATTTTGGTTGAATTAATACCGAATTTAGTGATGATTACAGAGGGTTCGACTGGACGCTATAAAATGAGGTAGAAGTTGGTCGGAAGCCACTGATATTTTCATTCTTAAGTATCTACGCAGAGACGATGAAGTATTGGCATAAACTTGGTGAGTACAGTAGTGTGTTGGGCAAGGTTCAGTTGAACTTGCAGAGTGCTGCTACATCAAGGGAGCTATCTATTGTAAGTGTTGGGTAAGGTATGCCACGAGAGCTAGAAACGGTGGATATTAGTAATGAGGTTGAGTCTCCTTTCACCGGGATTGTAGTTGAGGAAGAGGTTGCATCTGCCGGAGATGTCAATGTTGAGGTAGAGGTTTCAAACATGCCGGTGGGATCCTCAGTCATCGTCAAGAAGTGTCGAGGGGGCCAGCATTTTGAGTCCCCGCAAAGCAAGAGGAAACTGAGATTGTCCGTTGGGGCGGTTGGCGAAGCTCAGGTGCAGGTTGGGCAGTTCAGTCACCACGTTGATGAATCTGCCCCATGGGAGGGATTGTCAGCAGTTGACATCCCTGGGTATATCCCTCCCAGTTGACCAGATGTAACCCCGCACAAGCTGAATCCGAAGCAGAGATATGATGTGAAGATGCCTGCACTCCCTGTCGGAATGGAGTGCTTTGTTGATATTGGGCCAGCGTTGTTGCGCCTCTGTTATGATGATCATGATATGGTGGCCCACCCCGACATTGCATCGGCCACATATGTGCCCGGGTCACATCTTACCATGACACCGATTGTACAGGACTGGGCACGCGGATTGAAGCAGGCTGGTTTATTAGGGCTTATTAACATGCTGCATTTTGGGCGATTGGTGGAAGTTAATGCGTGCGTGAAGCATCTGTTGATGTGATTCCATGGCAGGTCGTTGTGGCTGGATCGTGAAATTCTGGTCACTGTTGATTTAATTTCACAAATTACCGTATTGCCGAAAGATGGGGTCGACCCATCGCAGTTCTTCCAAGGGAAGGCGAATGACAAAAAGCGGGCGGGACAGCTCGTAAAGAAGTATGGCTTGGTAACAGATGGTCGTGGGTATCGCACCAGTAGTATTAATGATCAGGTGATACTCACCGGCACCAAGATTTTATCCTGCAAGATGATCCGAGGGGGTTGTCCTAACCAGTGCAACTCAAGGCTTTTTCGCGTGTGCAGTACAATGTGCGGAGGGCGTCCAAATGAACTGGTCCTTGTTTCTCCTGAATCAATTAGCAATGGATTCCGCGGCCGTTCAGGTTGGTAAGAGCTCGTTTTCATATAGTTGGATGCTACTCTTGATTGCATTTGTGGCTTGGAAGGAGCCCGACTTCTGCCAGGGCATGGAAGTTGAGGCTACAAAGGAGCGGCAGGGTGCACGCTATCAGAACTTATGGTATGTACGGGTACCTGAGCGACTCCGGGATTGCCAATTGATATTCTGGCTCTACTGGGAGATGCTTTGCAATGCCGCAATGTAGGTACTGTGGATATCCGAATAAACTGCGGCAAGATTTAGGCCACTCATGGAGTTTGCGATTTGGCCGCATGCTATTTATGTACAAGCAAGGAATGACCCCGGTCAGCAATGGTTGCTGACCCCTTACAAGGTAACAACGGAAGCATTAGAGGCTATCGTGAACGAATGGCCAGCGGAATGGCATGCACCTGTGACGTTGGCCAAGATTTGTTAAGATTCAATATGCTAAGACAAAAAATATCAGCATTATATTCCATTTCAAAACAATAGCATATACATGATCACTGAAAGAACAACAAGCACAACATAAACACAAGAGACACAGATTTATCCTAGGAAACCCTCATGGGGAAGAAAACCCAGCAAAGCTTCCTCAATATAGATGACCAGCAAATACAAAGATGTAAACATCAACCATGAGCTCCTTCTCCTCCATAGCAAATCTCTTCCTCACCTATGCGCTAATCACAAGTGAGTGTAGTGTGTGTTAAATGAGGAACACACCTCCTCTATTTATACACAACTCCGACTTGTATTTTACATTAACTAGGTCGGACCCAACTTAATTACTTAACATAATGTGGCAGGGCCGACCCCAATAGGGTGGTCTAATAACCCCTTTAACCCACATGAATCATACAGGGCTGACCCCCACTAGGGAAGTCTAATAACCCAAGTTACCACATTCTCCACAGAGGAATAAAACATCTCTGGATATACAATAAGGTCTTCACGGAGGAATGAAACATCTCTGGAATAATAAAGTACAAATATAATATTCTTAGAAGTTACAATATCTCAACACTCCCCCTTAACAAGAAGGATAATATAACAACATCTGCAGGAGCAAGGAGTCATCAACAACATCATACATGATACATCTATAAATCATTGGAAGCTTTCTAAATACATTATCAGTAACTCAAGCAGTTACTGGAACATCAACATCTTCAGTACTGAATCTTCATCTTCTGCAGCACTTGAACAACTACAGTAACATCATCATCTGGATCACTCGATCAACAACATCATCATCTAGGTCATCATGATCAACAAAATCGTCATCTAGATCATCACGATCAACAACATCGTCATCTAGACCATCACGATCAACAACATCGTCGTCTCCATCACGATCAACAACATCGTCATCTAGACCATCACGATCAACAGCATCGTCATCTAGACCATCACGATCAACGTCATCGTCATCTAGATCATCACGATCAACAACATCAACATAGAAGCATACTCTGCAATGTACATGATCCTATTACGGGATGATCAAACCCTCTCACTTTAGGACATAGGTCCAAGGATGATAAAATCCTGATCTGCTTACGGGATGATCAGTCCCTCTCAATTTAAGACATCTCTCATGTTTATGGATGATGCAATCCAGATCAACTTACAGGATGATCAATCCTTATCTCTTTAAGACACCTTACCATGTCTAGGGATGATGCAATCCTGAATCAACTTACAGGATGATTAATCCTTATCACTTTAAGACATCTCACCATGTCTAGGGATGATGCAATCCCGAATCAACTTACAGGATGATTAGTCCTTATCACTTTAAGACATCTCACCATGTCTAGGGACGATGCAATCCCAAATCAGCTTACACGATGATTAGTCCTTATCACTTTAAGACATCTCACCATGTCTAGGGACGATGCAATCCCGAATCAACTTACAGGATAATTAGTCCTTATCACTTTAGGACATGAGTCCAAGGACGATGCAATCCTGATCCACTTACGGGATGATCAAACCCTATCAGTTTAGGACATGAGTCCAAGGATGATGCAATCCTGTCACGTACTTTTTGAACCAAACGCTCAGGGATGATGCAGTCCTATCATGTACATTTTGAACCAAACGCTCAGGGACGATGTAGTTCTATCATGTACATTTTGAACCAAACGCTCAGGGACGATGTAGTCCTATCATGTACATTTTGAACTAAATGTTCAGGGACGATGCAGTCCTATCATGTACATTTTGAACTAAACGTTCAGGGATGATGCAGTCCTATCATGTACATTTTGAACTAAACGTTCAGGGACGATGCAATCTTATCACGTCCACTAGGGACCACTTTCTCGGAGACATATGTCTATGGATCTCTTTTAGGACATGTGTCTAGGGATGATACAATCCCACCTCGTCCACTTAGAAAAATTCTAAAGACCATATATCGACCTCATCGTCGGAACTGGTAACCTCATCATCGACCTCATCGTCGGAACAGGTAACCTCATTATCGATACACGTATCCTCGTCATTGACACAAGTATCCTTGTCATCGATACAAGTATCCACATCATCAATACAAGTATCCTCATCATCGATACAAGTATCCTCATCATCGATACAAGTATCCATATCAATACAGTATCCACATCATCGATACAGTATCCTCATCAATACAGTATCCACATCAACGATACAGTATCCTCATCAATACAGTATCCACATCAATGATACAGTATCCACAAAATATCATTCTCGACCATATAACTCCCCCTTTCGAGGAGGGTCCTTCTGAACTACACCAATCTTGTCTCGAAAATACTCAAACTCTTCTCGAGATAGAGGTTTGGTCAATACATCAACAACTTGTTCGTTAGTGCTCACATACTCGAGCTTGATAGCTCCTTTCTACACCATACCCCGTATAGAAATATCGGATCTCTATGTGCTTTGAATTATCATGGAACACTGGATTCTCTACAATCTTGATACAACTCTGGTTGTCACACAGGATCACAGTAGGGTCCATCTAAGTCAAACAATCCTGATAACAACTTCCGAAGCCATACCGCTTCACAACTAGCAGAGCAAGAAGCTATATATATTCCACTTCAGCTGTGTTGAGAGCCACACTTGACTGCTTCCTGCTAAACCACGAGATCATGGCAGATCCCAGACAATAACATCCACCCGATGTGCTCTTCCTGTCTGATACACTTCCAGCCCAATCAACATCTGTGTAGCCATACAATCTAAAATCATGATCTCCAAGATAATATAGACCAAAGTCTATCACACCCTTCAGGTACCTCATCACATGCTTTGCAGCTATTAAGTGAACACGTCTAGGTTCCACTAGATACTGCCTCAAGGTGTTCACAGCAAGGCATATATCTGACCTAGTATTCGTTAGATGCATTAATGACCCAATAATTTGTCTGTACAGAGTTACATCCACTAACTCTGATGAGTCATCCGCTAACAGCTTCAAGTCGGAACCCATGAGAGTGGCCATGGTTGTACATTCCAACATATCAAATATTCTCAAGATTTCCACAGCATACTTTCCCTAGTTGAGAAAGATTCCTTTTGAGCCTTGCCATACTTCCATACCTAGGAAGTAATGCATCAATCCGAGATCTTTCATCTCAAATTCTGTAGCTAGCTTATTCTTTCTTTCCATGATCTATTTCTCATTCCATGTCAGAAAGAGATCATCCACATATAATAATAGTATCATCCATAACCTTAAGGTAAAGGTTAGGATCAACTTTACTTTTGGTAAAGCCCAAGCTTGTCAATAAGCTATCAATTCTCCCTCTATGACTGAACATCATTCCTACTCTGAGTGATCTTCTCCATATCTATCCGTGCCATCTCTCGTCAGATGGGTCTACTGATATGAGCCTCAATATCATTCGAACTCTTTGGTGAGTTCCTTCTTGCATCCATGTCATCTGTATATAGAAACCATCTTCAACTTTGTAGCAAAGGTTGAAATCCGCATCACCCATGGTGATCATTAAGCTCATCAAATGACTATCGATCTTGGGCACCCGTACAGAGCCTAATTCACACTTCTTCTTCAATTACACCATTAAGAGAATGGTCTTATATAGCCACTCGTCATGATCCTCTTCCTCTTTCTAAGAGAATCTTCTAGCCACGAGCCTTCTATAGTATGCTTGATTTGTAAGTCTTCTCATCCATCACTTGTTCGGTATTCATCAGTCTTCATGATCTTTCCTACAAATCAAAGTTAATTACATGATTAGTAATACTTCATAATCATCAAATCATGTTGACATGATAATATATTATGCATACAGATATGATTCACATAGTTATGCAACTATCTTGACCAATACTTTGGCACAACACTTTTCCATATCCTGTATGCATACAGTGGTTATCTAGATGCCTTCCATCTCTACCAGAACATACTATCAAGAGCGTGCACATCTCTCAGCATGTCAGCAAAGAGGTTTCATTCTAAATAAACAACAAGGGACTGTTTGTCCAACTTACCAATCATATGCATATTAGTAGTATACTGTTCAATGCTATATGAAGGCTTACACTCAGCATGATATATTCTAGGAATACAAATATGCACACAACTATTACGAGCAATATCATTTACTATTTCAGAGATTCAAATAATGACTCAAAACTTATCTTTTATGTTTGTGTGGTTTCCTCCCGCTTCTATATGTCTTTGAACTTTTTTTCATTCTCCACCACTATGCATGCTTAAGTGTGCACTAGTGTCATCCTCATGATCTCATACATAAACATACATTCATTAGTATAATTGTAATATTATCAAAACATTATAAACTTAAGTATGTATGGTCATGATCATTTCATACATAGGTATACTAAGATCCTAACATAGTAGGATTCTAACTTGATATAGGAAAACATACCTGGATTATCATGCTTGGTTATCTCTTAACATACCCAAACAATATCTTCTTTGTTCTCTTCAATGATTTAGAGACCTTGTGCTAGAACCTTCATATCTTATAAGTTAAGCGCAGTAGAACAAAGTCATACATACCTCGTAAGTAGATCTTTTATGTGATCAAAGACTATGGATGAGTCTTTGTCTTTATGTCATCATGGTCATAGAACTTGATTTGTCTTTCTTGATGTACCTGTATCTTGTTAGCAGGCAACGTCATCCTCATAAAACACCACAAGTGCATTAGTACAATCATATAACCCTAATCAATGAATGTCTTCTATCATTCACATGCATTCATACTTTTACTAGGGTGATAAGACAATTCTAAGATTAATCAAGATTGTACTAACCTCATAAACTTACCTGTATCTCCTTAAGTCATACATGTCGATATTTCTTGTCATCTTCTTATGTAAGGCCTTAGCCTCATCTCCCTTTGAAACTGGAACTTCTTCACTTATGTAGGTGTCCAATTTTCTTCTAGGATTAACTCAATCCACTTTCATTTGCTGAGACTGGATCTGGAGCTAGATTAGGGTTTGTTAGAGAAACCCTAAAAATTGAAACTTTGAATTTCAAACTTCTGAATGGATGGAAATATGTGGCTTTCTGAGCTGATCAAGCTAGTATACTTCAATTTTGAAAACTGCAAAATTTGACCCCTCAAAATTGCCTTTGAAACTTCTGGATTCACTAGATAGGACCCCGAACTAGGGTTTGATAAATCCCACCCTTCTTCCCAATCAAAAGGTTCGATCCAAAGCTATAAACTTCGATTTTTCTGAGGATCTTCCAGTCATGGTCACAGATTTCAAAAATTCCAACTTTTGCAGAAGCCCTAATTTTCCACCTTTTCGATCAAAATCTCGAACTAGGGTTTGATAAAGCCCACACTTCTGACCAACCAAAAATTTCAATCTTGGTCTCTAAATTTCGATTTTTATTGAGGAGCATTCAGCCGTGGTCTCCGATTCCAAGAATTTGAACTTTCTCTGAAACCCTAATTTCCCACAGCAATGATGATTCAAGAATGAAGGTGCTCAAAATTCAAATCTGTTTTGACAGAAATATGCACCTGATTGTTTCTGGTGTAACTCCGAAATTACAAATCCACGGGTTCTTAAACTTCTTCCTGTGGTATCCCTACTTGTCCTCTTTCCAACCCCATAGGTCTGACCTCAATTGGATTCTCTGAGAGAGAGTTATGCCACGTGTTGCAACGTAGCCTGTTTGTGGGATAAAAAAAGAGAGCGAACTTGTACGGAGTTCCACGTGTCACTGGTTCAACTTCGACCTCTGAAAATGTTACCTGAGAAACTACAGTCCATGATATACCTGTCACATTTTACTAAATTTCATTTGGAGCTTCCTAGCCCAAGTTGTGACCTTTTTTCCTAGGTCACCTGTTTATGACTCAGATATGGAAGAGGCAGAAACCCTAACTTGTACTGATCATAAATCACAAAGTACAACGAATTAGAGATTGTCCTTTGGACACAAGGTACATGGGGATGTTATCTACGACCTGTAAATTTTTCAGATCCTGAAACTCCTCTCAAATGGATTTATATCGAAAGTTCCACGATCACTTGTTTTTTCTATACAAAACCCTAACTTGGAAATTGTCGCAAGTGAGACAAGTGTTGTAAGTGCCATGCATTGCCTTCCTTCAGGCTAGCTATGATACCATGTTAAGATTCAATATGCTAAGACATAAAATATCAACATTGTATTCCATTTCACAACAATAGCATATACAGGATCACTGAAAGAACAACAAACACAACATAAACACAAGAGACACAAATTTATCTTGGGAAACCCTCATGGGGAAGAAAACCCAGCAGATCTTCCTCAATATAGATGACCAACAAATACAAAGATGTAAAACTCAACCATGAGCTCCTTCTCCTCCATAGCATATCTCTTCCTCACCTATGCGCTAATCACAAGTGAGTGTAGTGTGTGTTAAATGAGGAACACACCTCCTCTATTTATACACAACTCCGACTTGTATTTTACATTAACTAGGTCGGCCCCAACTTAATTACTTAACATAATGTGGCAGGGCCAACCCCACTAGGGTGGTCTAATAACCCCTTTAACCCACATGACTCATACAGGGCCGACCCCCACTAGGGAAGTCTAATAACCCAAGTTACCACATTCTCCATGGAGGAATAAAACATCTCCGGATATACAATAAGGTCTTCATGGAGGAATGAAACATCTCCAGAATAATAAAGTACAAATATAATATTCTTAGAAGTTACAATATCTCAAAAATATTGAGGCTGGTGGTCTAGCAAAGGGTCAAGACGATCGTATATCGGCACAGGACCCGCCTAGTCATCATGATTCTGATCAAGAGTCCATCAAAACACCGACGGCTGACGATAGTGACCATACCTTGGAAGAGCACAGACAAAAAAGAAACCAGGACTAGGCAACAATTAGTGGGCTGTCCCTGGCCACGGAAGCATAGTTGGGTCGACTGATACACGCAATCGCTGAGGCATCCACCGCAGCCACTCAAAAGATGATAAGGGCGACAAATGAAGGATTCCACGTGCTCACTGCTCATGTGGACTCAGTCTACGACATGGTTTCACTATGGGCACCAGACGATGCAGCGGCACCACCAGTTAGCACAATCAACACTGAGCCATGGGTGAGGAATGTGGAGATTCCCCCGATTGTGATTGTGACTGAAGAAGAAGCTGCAAACGCCTTGCTATAGCAACTGCAGACGGTGACCATTAATGTGAATGCCTTGCCCGCGGAAGGGTTGAATACTATGCAGACAGCTACCATCCGGGAAACGAAAGACTGACTGCTGCAGATCAGCGGTATGTGTGTACGACTGCAGACGAGTGAGGATAATGCGAAGCGCACTATTGAAGAATTGATCGGCAGGGCTGCTTCAGCACGGCAGGCTGTGGATGAACTCGAAGAACACATTAAGGGAGAATGGGCCGAGAAGGCGCGTGAAATCGAAGGCCTAAAAAGGGAACACGATTTCCTTATTGCGGAGAAGGCCCGTATGTGGGATGACAGTGTACGGGTCAACCAGGCCATTACGGAAGCTTATCAACATGTGTCGGAGCCCACTGAAGAGGTGGATGTGTTTCAATGGGTGCATCGACTCGGGGCTGCCATTGTTCAGTTGCGACAGGAGAATCAAGAGTTGAAGGATCAGGTGAATCTTGGTACGCCTCAAATCGAAGTTCATGACAGAAAATGGGCAATTGAGGAGGTCGCAACTTAGATGGAAGAGCTACGAAAAGACGCGACGAAGCTCACAGCTGATACCATACAGTTTTGGAGCCGCATTGTCCAGGACAAGCAAGTTGACTAGTTGATCAAATATCGACAGGACGCAGAGGGATAGTTGGCGACACTCAAGGTAGCCATGCACATAATGCCACCAATGGAATAGGTCGCCAAGTCTCAGGCCTTAAAAGAATTGCAGCAACGGGTTACCAAGGCTAACGAGCGCTAGAAGAAGCGTGCTGCGTAGTTGGAGCAGTGTCAGGATGTCGGGGGCTAGTTCATGACCAAGGTAGGAGAAGCACTTCAGGCAGTACAGAAGGGTCGTCAACAGGTGACGAAAAATCTCACTGCGCATCCATCTGCAGAAGATGTGGTCGATAGTCAGATGGTGGCTACAGAAGTCAAAGAAATGGTGCTGACAGTCGTGCAGCAGTACAAAGATTTCAAAGTAAAGACCATGGAGTTAACCATGTCCAGTTGACGTGGCTTGAGGGCGAGCCACAAGATTGTGTTGGGATCCTGTTGGCAGGCGGTTTGGTAAGGAAGAGTCGCAGCATCCTCCGATGCAGCGACACGTCAGACGAGGTCGCGGAAGGAAGAAGGCTCTATTATTTTATGTATTTTTTGAGTCGTTTGTACCGCAATAGGCAGGTTTTTGGGTCAATGGATCACATGAGATGTAATTTCGAGTTAAGTATACCGCAATAGGCGGGTTTTTTGGGTCATTTGGACCGTGTCAGTAGATTTTGGGTCATTTGTCCAAAATTCAGTTAGGAAGTTGTTAGTAAGTGGACAAACATTGTAAAGGCGGAAGCCTATATATAGACAGGAAGTTGTAGATCAAAATATATAGATCAAGGAGAGAGCGAGATCAAGCAGAAAGCTTTTGATATGTTTTGGTGCAGAATTGCCAAAGTCTGCGATCTGTAAGGCATTATATTGGGTTTTTGCAAGTAATAATATGGTGTGATGAAATTGTTTCTGTGCAATCTTGATGTATCTTCTGTCTTTTGATGATAATGTAATGTTTCTTTGATGCAATAGTCGCTTTACTGTTATAATCTGCCGTAACGATTAATGCTTCCATTAAATGATGTTATGAGTACAATAATGTTGAAATGAATATATAGATTTATCGTTGAATGCTGCAATAAGATTAACTAGCTGATGCCGCAACATCCTCATTCATTCAGCGGAAACATGGTTCCGTCCACTCTCCCTTGATCGCCTCGGGTGAGACCTCATCTGCTCTGCAGGTGTTGCTAGGCAGGGTAAAACCTGTTTGGGCCGGTGCTCAGGGAGATCGTGGTGGGTTGGTGTCAACAGTGATGGGAACCCCTATCGACTGGGCTTGAGTCAACATATAGATTGGTAGGTGAATAATAAATATGAAACATACAATTTACTACTAAAACTTGTAAATTTTGGCGAATATAATGATAAAAAAAACCTATTTTATGTAAATATAGGCGATATTAGAGACTAAAAATGACCAAATAGCGAATTTATTTTTTGAAAAAATGCCCCAAAAATAGCCAATTGGCGAAATTTCGCCCCTAAAATTTTCCCTACTCCTCACCATATGTGAAGAAGATACATTTCTGGAATTACAGTTACCTACGCCTTTCGTGCATAAAACTTGTGTTCCAAGGATTTTTTATAAAGACAACATCGTTTGAAGAAGCAGTGCAACCAACAATTGTCTTTTGCATCATGATTGCCCTACTTCTCAAAGACCATATTCATGTGTATGTCATTGCGGTTGTGCAACTATTAACAAGTTTCATGGTGGTTGCTTGTTAACTCTCTCTAAATAAATCCTTTTTTATTTTACTTGCCTCTGGCAAGTTTCCATTCTGGTTGCAAAGGTTACAACATGGGAAGTGGGTGCATACATTGCTGACCTCTCTCTTAATACCTGTTATCCTTGGTTATGATGTTAAATTCCATCCATTTGTTGCTTTTCTTTTTACTTAGAATATTCTTGTCTTGCATGCAACTTATTCTTGTGCAATAAAATTGAGCACAATTATTTATATTAACTTAGTACTTCCATTGTCTTTATGATTACATATCGGCGTATTATTGCACCTTTTGGGGGGCAATTGCTAGTTTACTTATTTGTGTTGTTTTGCATAAACTTCTACATTATCGTTGTGTTGCAAGGCAACATTAACTAAATGTTTGCCGGACAAATAAAACAATTTGCATCATAAAACACAACGATCAATAAATACTTTAATAATAAAAGCTAAGGGTTGATTTAATAACATATTATTATTATTGATAAAAAGTTAATAATAAATTATAAAAAATTAAAAATATTTTGTCAATAATTAATATTTGTAATTAATAAAAATTATTAGATTTAATAAATAATAATATATTATGATTAAAAAATATTATTATGATTATTTAATTAAAACAATATTATATTTTTATGATTAATATTTTTTTTAAATTTATGATTTTGTATTGAAACTAAAACAAAATTGCATCCAAATTAGTTCAAGCCTGCTGCCACATAAGAAGCCAAACCAAAAATAAAACAAAAGTTGACTAGTTGCATTAAAAGGAGTTTTGCAAGTTCTGAAGATATTACTAGTAAAAACCGGGTATTCTTGAGTAAATCAATAATAGCTAAAAACCAAAAAGAAGTCCCAAGACAGGACTTAACAAGGTAGAAATATCAACATCAAATAATTTTCCATTCATCCCCTCCATGAATCCAGATATGGTGGTATCCACTGCACAAATCAATTTTACTAAAATGCTTGGCTCTGGCTAGCACATCCATCGTGTCGTCTAAGCACAGTATAGAAAACATATATTTGATGGTAATTTTATTGATTGCTCTGCTATCTTTGCACATCCTCCATGTATTGTCTTTTTTTGGGGTCAACAATGCTAGTACGACACATGGACTCATGCTTTCTCTTAACAAACATTTTTTTATAAGATCTATTACTTGTCGGTTGAGATCTGCGTGATGTGTAGGAATCATCCTATAGGATGCCTGATTAGGTAAAGATGAACCTAGGTTTAGATCAATGTGATGTTGAATATCCCTCTTCGGTGGAAGAGCATCAGGTAGTTTATCAGGGATAACATCAACATATTCTTCTAGTACCTTGGCCACTTCAGTAGGTATTGGTATGTCTTCCTCGGCTCCTTTTTGAACTATAAATGCATAGCATAATCCAGTTGCCTTCATTTCCTTAACAACCATCCTTTCTGACAACATATTCTCAGCTTTCCCTTCATCCTTAAGGGGAAATAAGACAACTTTTGATCCATCCTTCCAAAAGGTGTAGGCATTTTTTTCTCCATCATGCATGAATTTTCTATCATATTTCCAAGGCCTCCCCAATAACAGATGACATGCATCCATTAGAATGACATCACACCATACTATCATCTTTATAAGTCTTACCAATGGAAAACTTGATCAAACATCTTTTATTAATGGTGACTTCATTCCCTTTTTTGAACCATGCAATTCGATAAGGATAGGGATGTGTTTCACAAAGTAATTTCAACTTATCTACCATCTCTTTGGAAACCATATTTTCACAAGTGCCACTATCAACAATAACTTGACATACCTTTCCCCTAGAACTGCACCTGGTTCGAAAAATATTTGTTCATAGCCACGAATCTTCATTGCTTCTACGCTATCTTTGCTCTTTTTCCAGAATCACCATTGACCTTTGTATCATGAAATTCTCCCCCATATCGAGTGGGAGTTCAGATTCATCTCCTTCTTCTTCATTCTCAGCTTGGACCAAGTTTAAACTAGGATGTTTTCCTTGCTTTAGCTCTTGCATATTATAACTTGGGCATTCAAATGCTCGATGGCCCTCTGTAGCACACTTAAAACACATATAAGGTCTTCCTCTGCCACCACCATAACCTCTACCCCTCTAAAATCCTCTTCCTCATGGTTGATTCAAGTTATCTTTTTGAGCATATTTTTCTTTCTCAACTCCTTGGGTTGAATCGCCTCTTCCTTAGTTAAAATAACCCTGTAAGGTAGACGATGTACCCACCCTTGCCCCTTTATTCCTTTGAGCAAATTGTCGGTTTTTCTTTTCCTCGGATTTTAAGGCTAATCAATATGCCTCTTTCACATTGCGAACCCTATGCATGCTCAATTCAACTTGAATAGAAAATTTCAAACAATTCACATACCTTGTATCCAGTTGCTCATCAGTTTCATGGAAATCCACACAAATGGACAACTGATAAAACTCGTGCGTCAGTCCCTCCACGGTGGATAGGCTTTGCTTCAAATTCTGAAATCTGCAAAAAAGGGTATGTACATAGTCTAAAGGAAAACATTTTTCTCGCAATATTTTCTCCATCTTATTCCAGGTCTTAATTTTTTATTTTCCCTTTTTTATGTGCCTATGCACATGATCCCACCAAATCATGGAGTGACCCTTCAACTTGCAGCATGCAAATTTCACCTTCTTTTCCTTTGTCATAGGATTCCATCCAAACGAAATTTCCATGGTGTTCAACTAATCTATTAACTTCTCTGCTTTAAGACTCCTTGCATATTATGAAACTTCTATTTTGATCCCATCATTCCTCCCTTCTAGAGCCCTGGGCATCCTTTCTTCAAAAGGCAAGCGCTCTAATTGTTCTTCTTCATATTCTATATGTTGATTCACATCTCCTTGGTCTATCTCCTCATCACACACTTGTCTTCGTATTATTCTCTAATTAGACATCACGTTTGTAAGATCTGTTACTTGCCTTTGGAGGTTTTGCATATCTCTATGCATCTGAGCAAGACCTTCTCTTCCCCTTCCTCTCCCATCCATCTTCCTGCTATGATACTAGATGATGCAGCCAATAAACTTTAATTCATTCACAAGATCTAAAAACCATGCAAACACACGAGAGTGGAAAAATACCAATGTTTTATTCCTTCTCCATCCTAACTATTACAATGAAGGTCAACCTCTTATAATTGATATATGAGATTTTCAAAACTTGCTAATTTTAGAAAATTCTCGCATGACTCTAAAACTGACCACTAACTTAAAGCTAATTAGAGTGACACTCATTGTCAACTCGATTTTCTGATTAGGTGAATAAACTAATAAATAACGGATAATTACAAATTTAAAAAATATTGCAAAAACACTAAAACCCCAATTTGAGGCACTATATGAAGGAATTAGGCCCCGAAAAAGTGTCAAAAAGGGTTTAATTAGAAGGCTATGATCAATCACTACAGTGAACTCTTTGAAACGCAAATTCCTATTAAATTTGAGCCCAAAAGGATAAACGAGTCAAAAGTTATGACCCTCGGAAATCCCTACATTATTATTATTATTTTTTAAAATTTCAACCCACAGAAAGGGCCCTACATCAATAGGGATTAAGGTTTACCAGGATCAATATGATTAACCATCGAATCAAGGGTCAATATGTTTAAAATGAATAGGTTAAATAATCAATGTGGCCAATTTATGCTATCAAGGGTCAATATTCAATATGATGAAGATGGCCAACCATGGTTATGACTTGGGTTTATTGTCATCAATATTATCAACTATGGGATCAAGTGTCAATAATTAGGACCTCATCATGTTAAGTGGCTTGTCTGTTCGTGGTCATAATTTTCTAATGGATCATTATGTCAAGGATCATAGGGGTTAGCGATCATACTGTATCAAAGGGTTAGTGTGCCTGGGGTCATAGGGCTTAAGTGGTGTACTATTTATGGGGTCATTGTGGCAAGGGATTATAATGTATTGTTAGGTTAGTGTGTTTGTATGTAATGACCCTTTTTCAAAATTTTATTAAAATGCCCAATTTTCCACATTTTTCCCCAATTTCGAGCTTTGACTAGTTTTACTGTTTTGACCTCCAAATCAACCCAAATGCTCCCAAATATTATGTAGGAGTGTATGAATGGTATTTAGACTTGAATATCAGGTTTAGGGATGTTTTATGGCCCTCCAAATACTGCTTCAAACTTGATTTGTATTCTGATCAATATATGTAATTTTGACTAGTAATTTGTGCATCAAATCCCCCCCGGGTGACACTGCAAATGGCCTTCCAAATGCCTCCAAACTCCCACAAATTTATGAAAAGAGGTATATAATGTGTTAAGTATGTTATTAAGGTCTCATATGCACCATTGATTGATTTTTACTACTGTTCTAACTCTCTCACATTCAACAGCAAAAACCCCCAATTCGACCCTTGGGGAAATGGCACTATTTCACCTCCTAATACAACTAAACTGAGTAAAATTGCTTCAAATGCTCAAGTACAGTACATGAAACTTCTAGAAGACATCCATGGCAGTATATTGATCACAAATATATCAGAGAATCATCCATCCATTCGAAATAATCAACATTATAGTGTCATACATCAATGCATTGGGGAAATGGACATTGTTTGCTCATTAATCAATAGTTTTGCATACAACCAGTGGGTATTTCAACCTGATACTTTCTGAATATTAATAACAGAGGATATGAAGCTATTGCAATCAGAAATATATAATGAGAATCTCTCTCAAGAAGCACAAGTGCTCACCAAAAACGCCCTCCCTCAAGGAGCATGAATACGCCTTCAAAACTGGAAACGGTGGAGAGAAAGTGCTGCACTAAACCAAACCATGAAACTTCCTGTAGCTGCTACCTACAAATACAAACTCCATTAAATCACCATGAAAGACCTGAGTGGCCTCTCCAAACACCAACTTGGATGGGAATCTTTCACCCTCGAAATTGGCTAAGGCAAGAAACTAGTCATCCACTAGCTCTCTCTTCACAAATGCAATTTTTCTCAAATCATCAAAAGCCATTCTCATACTTCATTTCTAAATTTTATAACCAACATTATCCTTCTAAGGGTCGAAATCATCTCAATAGATTCAATAGATTTCCATTTAGGAAATATTCCACATTTGCCACTTGTCTCCTAGTTCCAACCTTCCATCTTCTCCCAAATTCGAATTTGAGTCTCTTTGGCTTCTCCAACTCCCATGAGCGCCTTCCTTCAGCCTATTTTTGGGGCTGACATGTCATAGTGGTCAGATGTCAGAGGTCAGGTCTGCAATTTGTCATATTTGTCATAGATGCTCCATCATTGGTGTCATAGGGGCTAGGGAATCTAGCCCAAGTGTCCACAAACTTCCAATTTGACTCTTTATCTTCCATGGAGGTTACCAATCCTTCCCAATTCGACCCAAGATGCTCAATGACATGTGTTATGACTTACCAACTCACCCAAGAGTGTTCACCTTCCCATTAATTCAAATTTGCAAGAGAGAGATACCATGTATTATGAAAAATCAAGCTAGTGTGGGTCCCACATCCTCCATATGTCTCCAAAATCATTTGCCATCTAGGATTTCTCTTGAATTTCTTTATTCACTCCATTTATTAAATAATTGAACCCTTCTAATGTATAAACCCATGTGCCCATGTGCCCATCCAACCTAGGAAACTAGTAGGATTGATGGGATTGTCTTACTATGAAATTATTTGAATGGGGACATTACATTGTAGTATAGTATGTTAGGGTGTGTAGTTAAGATCGTCTAACCTCCTCAATATGACCAATATGATCAATAGGGTGAAATATGCTCAATGCGTTCAATATGGTCAACCATAGTGTATTAGACAGTCAATATGCATGCCAACATGAAGAAACAATGGTTTCTTCTATAGTTGTCATTGCATGATGTTAGTGAGCTTGTAGCCCCCTTCTCACACACATGCAACTTGAGTATATAGTAAAGAGTGTCTTGACATATATCAAGTATGCCTAATGCAATACATTATACTGTATTGGAGAAAACTCACTATGGCTTGGGAATACCACAACAGACAGATGACTACCAGAAATCTACTCAATTCTCAAAACAATGCAATTATAAATGACAATGTTAAAACAATGGAGAAATGTAACCAACCTCGATCCAACGTTTGATGTAGATCCCCGTTGGAGCTTTCAATCAGCGCACATCCAAGCACTTGTAATCTGCAAATTAGTCTCGACAACCAATATCTAACAAGTACATGTGATATATAAATAACATTAACATTATCAATAACAATGGTCCATAATATCATAAGCAAATGCAACCCAATGTATAATAAATGACATTCACACCATGAATGGACGAGAATATGATTATTTCTATTAATGAACAAGAAGAAGTACAAAGTGATACGGCCTCTTGCCGACAACCAATCTGAACCAAGATCTAGATCAATCCACTTGTGCCTCCACCACTTCAATCCTCCATGAATGGCAAACTCAAACTAGAAAGGAGTTTGGAAGGTGAACATAACTGGTTCACAACTACAAGGATCAATGAGTGCAGACTCAAGATAGGGAAAAAATCCACTAGAGTGCCTTTACTCTTCTCTTCTTCCTCCTCCCGTCCATAAGCCATATGTGCTCAATATATAGTCCTCTCAAAGGTAGGTGAAAGGACTCATCGAGACGTTACTTGGGCAGATGGAGAGCCAAAGGTCACCCAATGACCGCTTTTTGGGAGTAAAAAGTAATAAAATAGTGGTTTTTACCATTTTACTTGATACCCGTGGGCTATAGGGATGCAAGTCGTGGGTACGCATGCTATAGTGATGCAACATGCGGGTAGGAACAAAAATAGGATAGACTGGTATCACTGAAGGATGAAAATGGATCTGATTCACTGAAATGGATCCTACATGCCAAAGAATGCTGATGCTCACAGGGTGGAAGATTTCTGTGTAACAGATGCCCCCTAATGTGTGAGGTCACAGACTGAAAGTGGTATGATGGCCGAAATACATTATAAAACTCAGAAGTGGAGTGATGGAGACACAAGTGGAAAGAACGGATCACTCATCATAATACAATAGTATCTCTGAATACATGTCGGTATAGTACAATAATCTGATACAATGGCCATGAATAGGTAGTACATAAGTAGATACATGTCATAAGTGATCATAGCCATGATCCCTCTACAGTAAGATATGGTCTTCTGCTGAAAAGAAGACAACTAGTGCAAACTGGAGGTACAAACTGCTGAAATCTAAGAGGTGATATCTCAGATGTAAATTCAAAGTCATATGTAGCATACTGAATTCCACAATCACATGGGGTCTTCTACACAAGTCTTCAACGGTGAAAGTCCCATCAAGTGAATAAAGGAGTTGGGGTCGAACCTGATGAGACATCGTCTGATTACCGGTCATTGATGTATACCATTAACAGACGCGAGATGACCCACCGATAATGAAAATGGACATCAAGGCACAAAGCACAATCATCAGAGTGTGAATAAATGGGTTGAAGTCGAACACTAGGATGAATCCATCGATCAGGGGACATTGATGTATTCCCAAAACTATCGATGGCGAGAGAACCTGCCACTAATGATTGCAAGCCTCAAGGTACTCAACCGAACTCTAAGCCTCAAGTTCCGGAATAAATGAGTTGAGGTCGACGGAACGAGACTCGCTGGAAGGAGGGAATTAAGGCGTCCCCCATCAACCAGCACGAGGTACCAGCAATGATGAAAGATTTGGAAGATCTCATGTGAAACGGACTGACTCAATAAGGATGGACGACATGCAATAGTCAAGATATCTGAGGAGTGGCTGACACTGGTTTCAGGACTTCCTTTGAACAAGAGCATGAGCAGATGGATAGACTCAGGCAGCATAGACTTGACACAAACTGTGCAATGCAGGAGGCATTACAAAGGGCTCCATAATGACTGGAAGCTTAACCAATAAACTGAGAAACAAGTACAGCTCCTAAGGCCCAACTATAGTCCCGACTCATAATGTACGGAGTGGAATGAATGCTCTGTTCAAAGGTGACACAACAACTGCCAACAAGAAATAGTGACCATAATCACGTCCGGATTTTTGGAATATTTGATTTTTTTGTCTTTTTCATATTTGGGAAAAGCTTGAAAAAGAATAAAATTGCTTATAGTACAACAAGTGAGGGAACGAGTGTCAAATAGCTAGCAAACTAGTCCCAAGCAGTGGAACATACCTATGCTCAATGCAAGGAAGTGCGTGCATGATGTGGACACTCGGGGGTGTGTTCCCTCAGGGTCAAAGGGTCATCAAATTGTGAAGGGAAAATATATAAGCTCTGCAGGGCTCGACAGGGAAAGTGCTCAGGCATCAAGCTATCAACTGAGTAAGCGGGAGCCGGCACAAGGCTCAAGCGGCAAGCAGGATGATGCAATGCAATCACAACATGATATAACTAAGAAGTCCTTTTCTGTAAAGTTAGTCTCCTCACCCGAAAAAGTGTAAAACAATGAGAGAAGAACTCTTCTAGTCACGTATGACTAGAGTATACCTTTTTCATAATTAATCC
The DNA here is from genome assembly GCA_027924585.1 of Larix kaempferi. Classification (NCBI taxonomy): domain Eukaryota; kingdom Viridiplantae; phylum Streptophyta; class Pinopsida; order Pinales; family Pinaceae; genus Larix; species Larix kaempferi. The sequence continues at coordinate 4,723,095 of BSBM01000410.1, forward strand.
ACAAAGGTCCGGAAAAGGGGTAAACTTATACCTAAGTGAATGTCACTTCAAATCCTTTAACGAGTCTGAAATGACAAGCATACTCGGAAATCTTGTTTGATTTGAAAAAGTCTAACAAGGGCTTAAAAAAGACTTTATAAAAATATTTTCCGTAAAGGTTTAACGAGCCTGAAAAAGTAAACTCGTGACCTCCTTACTGTTTTTAACGAGTTCAAAGGAGATATGGAAGAATGCTCGTAATGAGAGCAGACGAGTGTCAGGGATATGCGAGACTAGTTCCAAGCGCATGGGACAAAGCTATGCATAATGCAAGGAACATGAGCAAGATAAGGACACTCAGGGGGTGTCTGCGAATTCGGATAGTAATAGGTTCAAATGCATCATAACAATGGGGAGACCTAAACCTATATGCATGGTTCCGAATATTCCTACCATGGCCGAAGCAAATGTCGAAAAGGACCAGTAAACAAGTATAAGTCCAGCTAAGAATCTTGTCTCCAAGAAACATAAGTACCAAGATCATCTCTAAAATGTACGTAAAGAAAATTTTGATACAAGTCACTGCGGTAGAAACATTTTCAACTTCACTATTGTTAACCTCAGACATAACGTGGGTAGAGCTAACCACTGAAGGTGCCATAGTACCAATATCTGAGGGAAGGTGCCATAGTACCAATATCTGAGGGATCAAAATGATCATCTTCAAAATGAAGAGCAAAGTTGAAGGATGTGAAGGAATCTGCAGTGGCAAATTCATCATCACAGGAGTTGGAAATTCTAGAAGTAGAATCAAACTCATCAGGATCACCAATTTGCGGATCTATAGGAGATATCAAAGACTCATTAGACTCAAACGTCAAATCAGGGCTGGACGAGATGATGAATGGATCCAAATTCAAATGGATGACAGGTTGTATTATAGGCCTATCTTGTTCAATAAGATCAAGGGGAGGGGAATGAGATCTATGATAAAGATCCCCCCATGGCTTGTCATCACCACCCATGGCCTAAAAAAGAACTCCATCTGAAGGTAGGATACCATCGAGGCAATCATGTGAACAAGATAGGTTGGCTGCCAAAACTGGCAGCGTAACGGGATCTTCTTCAACTCTCTGGGAAGAAGAGAGATCCGGATCTGCAGTGGTTTGTTGGATGTGATCATAAGTGAGCTCCGCTACAGATAAAGGCATAGACATCCCAATGTGCGTAATGTCTCCAGACATAGAATCCACGGATGGAAAAATCCATGGATCACCACAATAGGAAGTCCGGAATGGCATACTATTCGAAGGAGGAGGCGCACTGTCGGAAATGGTTCCAATAAAATTCACAGGTGCTGAATGGTTAAAAGTTCGCATCAACGAGGGGTACATTCCAACACCTATGTTCCTAGTTGCCGATTGAGAATCAGAAACTTGTGAGACTACTGATCCCGTAGATGCTGTGGAAGGAGTGCCAACATAATCCAGTTGATCAATCGTCACAATCTTGCCTTCATGGGGAAAGCAAATAACTCGATATACAGTAGAAGCGACAGCCTTCATAGCGTACATCCAGTTCTGACCCAGTAAAAGGTTGTAGTCGATGGGCGCATCAACCACTTCGACTTCAATAGGCACGGACTTACCTCCCAATGAGACAACAAGGGAAGGGATAATTCCATGCGGCGTAAAAGATCTACCGTCAAATGCAGTGAGTGTAGTTCTAGACACGAGTAGGGGAGGAGAGCCAAGAGCTTTCCAACAAGTCAATGACATTACTGACACAGAAGCACCTTCATCAACCATAGTACGTTTGATGAAGCTCTTAAGGAAAACCACCTGGATTTGAAAAGCCACGTGGTAAGGCAAGCGAGGTTGGACATCAGTAGTATCGAACTTGATAACACTAGGAATTCCCCCATCCTGAACTCCTAATGCACTCAAAAGGGCATGCTTCTGAGAAGGACAAGCTTGCAAAACTTCAAGAGTCGACATGGCACACGGAGTTTGGCCCAAATCTTCTACGATGGAGTAGTTCTGGGCGGCTCGAGCATTAGGATTATGCGTAGAGTGCTTGAGAACACCTTTCGGTATCTGTGGCATAATAGAAGGCTTCTCGATATGCAAGAAATTATCAGGAGGAGGGGGAGGCTCATTCCCCAAATTCGGTTGTGGTGCACCATAATCACGTTGACGAGTAGTAACACAAACCTCCGAATGAACCATATTCATGCATCTGTAACCACTGATATTGGAAGAAGACGTTGTCGTTTCATTAGTACCATAACCAGTGGTGGGAGCATGCGAAGCCATGTTTTGGTGATGAGGTAGGGGATCCTTCAACATAGCTGGGCTCTGTGCCAAATGCTTCGATGCTTCTTCAATACGAGGACATAAGTGAGTAAGATGATCCTCCCCACAAATATTGCAAGGGAATTTCACCTTACGCCTAGGTTTACGATCCTCGCCAGCATTACTGCCTTCTCGAGGAGGGTTGGCATTCTCTTTACGAGGAGTATTACGATTTCCATTGTTGTTACTTCCATTGTTTCCACCCCTACGATTATTTCTCCCCTTTTTCTTACCACCAGGTTGCTGGTTACTCAACGGTTTCGTTGATTGCACATTGTGTACATCAGACGACGGAGTGGAAGTGGACAAGGTGTGAACCTGTCCGGGTGCAGACTGGTTTAGCAACAAATTTTTCATTTGATTAGCTACCAAGTCTACAGGGCGAGTGCATGCGGACCCCACGATACCATCGGTACGTGGTCCAGGAACTGACGTGGGCTCATGTCTTGTTCTCGGTGCGTTAGGAATAATGTCATAAAAAATGCCAGATTGAGAATAAAGAAGATCTAACTGCTGGACTTTCAAGATAGCTTGCTCCTCAGTCATAATGTCGGACATCAAAACATCCTTAGCAATATATGGAAGTAAATACTTGAGGAACCATTCCAACAGGAACTCTGGAGGAATGTTGGCTTTCACTAATCTCTTCCGCCGACGCCACCCTTGAACATGGTCAGAAATATGTGTGGCCTTATTCTGACGGAAGGTGGACAACAACTCAGTACCAGTATCATAACGAACCGGCAACTGGAAATGGTCTAAGAAAACCAAAGCAATCTCGTTGAAACCCCTATAGGTGTTTCCGGGCAACACCACATACCATTTCGCGGCTGCCCCCGTGAGGGTGCGTTGAAATAGGCATAATCGAATGGAATCATGATTCAAAGAGTTGGAGGAGCACCAAAGGTGAAATGTCGTGACATGATCTCCCGGGTCCTCACCACCTTTCCCCTCAAACTTTGGAATGTCCGAAGGGAGCTTGGTAGGGATCGGGGGCCAAGTAGTGTCGTGACACACCGGATCATTTGTGAGCTTCGAAAGAACCGGGAGATTCAAGCGTGCAAGGAACGGGAGCTGCGGTTGGAAAGCTTGATTATAAGCTCCCATAAAAGGTTGATTGAATGGAACTGTGTTATACGATGGACCAAAAGCTTGACCATGAGGATTAAACTGTTGATACTGAGGACCTGATGACCCATAAGCTTTCCCATGGCCATAAGATGGATAACCTCCCCCTACCTGACCCATATGAGAGTAAGCAGGTATATGTGCGTTTTGAGCACCATATTGGGGTGGTGGGTGATACTGGTGGCCAGCACCGATTGTGTTGTAGTAAGGGTTTCCACCATGGGTATGCGGCATGTATGTACTATTCATAGTGGAAACCGTGTTGTATTGACTGTAATGGTATGGTATTTTCCCACCCCCAATATTCGGATTAGCTTGAGCAGTCGTGTGATGACCATAAGCATGAGAAGTATTCCCAGGTCCAATATGGGCGTGACCAGTAGCAGGGTTGGTGGTGTGATGTCCATATGGATATGAAATATTCCCACCCCCTACATTACTATTACTAGCGGCGGTAGTGGACGCAAAAGTATGTGGTAAGTGTCCACCCCCGTGGTTGGGAGGAACGATATCATGTGCAAAAGTGGTCCTAGGTTGACGAGTAGTGACATGTGTACTAGGTGGTGGATGGCGAGTCGTGTTTCGGACAACATTCCGACTAGGTTGAGTATTCCTAGGAGGTGGTCACGTTCCAACATTAGCAAGGTTAGGAATCGGACCAGTCCCCATACTATGTGAGTGGGTGGATAACGTAGTGCCCCCAGCTAGGGTGGTGCCCCCAGTGGGAATAGTATGGCTAACACTTTGACTAGTGCCAGCATGAGTACCAACCATAGTGGAAGGTTCGACAGTATTGTGACTAGGCATACCAAAAGAGCGTGCAGTGGGTTTGACCATAGGGTCGGAATCATCATGAGTCTCAGGCCTCCTATATCTAGAATCGCGTGGAAATGAAGGAATGAAAGGCTCATCCTGTTCTTCCTCCTCGGGTAAGTTGGGCATCCCGTAAAGATAATTATTCGGATTTGAAGGATCAAACGAATCCCGGTCAAGTGGATTAGGCCAAATAGAACCAGGTTGAGTCGCAGGTGGATCACCTCCCCAATCCTCACAAGGAGTTTGGGGATCGAAAATGTGTTCAACTCTACCCGAAGGAGTAGAAAGGTCTTGCCCGATATCGAGATGTGTAGCCATGTAATCCTCAACGTAAGTCATGTAAGAATATGAAGACTCAGAGGGAGCCCTCCGACGTCCTCTAGTAATGCGGTGTGTAACCAAAGCTGGCTTTAAACCAGCCAAACGATGGGACTAGCGGAGTGTAGGGCTCTGCGCCACGTTCTCTCCGGAGAGAGACACAACGTCTCCTAAAGGCCAACTATCGATAAAAAAACAGTAAATCAAAAGCACACACCTAGAGAATCTACAGCCAGGAGCAAACAAACAGAGTGGCTAAATGAGCTCCCGACACTAGAGCTGGTATGTCTCGCCTAGGAGAGGCTTGAGACTCCCAAACTATAGCCGGAGGTAACAAAATCAGTTATAGAGACACCTAGGCTTCACTGTGTCGACAAGGTCAAGTCCACTGCATGAACACAACTGTGTTGTCCAATCCCTATCTGACTCAGGACACAAACAACATAACCACTGCAAGTACCCTGTGCGGTACCTAGGTAAGGCAACTATGTCTACCGCAATATAACCAATGCTCAGGGGAACAGTAGCAGGTGGGACCAGTTGTATGGGCAGGGTAGCTAAGCCTGAAGCACAAGAGGACGAACCTCCGGTACCCCCAGATATGAACAAATCCTGGATACATCTCCCACGTTTAGCCGGTATCAGAGGGATATCTCCTAAACCAACCTCCTGTGACCTCATGCTTAACTCTGGTTTGAGTAGAGCTTTCATGAGAACACCGATCTATACCATGGATTCCTCCACTCCCTGGTCAAACATTCCTCCACTCCCTGGTCAAAAACCTAATGTTTCGTTCAGTAGTCTTGGATTGTTAACTCACAATGATCTATTCCAAGACTCTAAACCTATTCTAGTTGGTGTACCCTATAAATAAAATAAGTCTAATCAATTTTATGATTAAGCGTTAATTTTAGTGGCTGTGATTACTCAAGGGATATGGTTGTGAAACTAGTGATGTGTAGACTCAATAGTATGCACCATCGTCCAATCCTAGACTCATCTATCCAATAAAACAATGTCACTAATATGCAAAATCAACCAACAATTCCGAAATAACTATGCAAACTTTTATCTTTTCAATGCACAAGCAGAACCTAAAATGAAGGCAACAAGCACTCAATGCAAAATGCAGTGCATGTAAATAAAATATTTTTGTATTTTCTCTTATAAATAGAAAGGAAAATGCAAAAAACTAATGAATATTTTTGTATTTTTTCAATATATATGGAATGAAAAAATACAAGCAAAATCCTACTATTCAGTCACTGAAGTGCCGGGAAGACCACTAAGACAACCCAGCAGATCCTAAACAGCAAGACTCAGCCAAAGGAATGAGCTCAACAGGGAAAACCAAGAGGTTAAAACCAAAGATTGGTAATACCGCAACAGACAGATGACTACTAGAAATCTACTCAATTCTCAAAACAATGCAATTATAAATGACAATGTTAAAACAATGGAGAAATGTAACCAACCTCGATCCAACGTTTGATGTAGATCCCCGTTGGAGCTTTCAATCCGCGCACATCCAAGCACTTGTAATCTGCAAATTAGTCTCGACAACCAATATCTAACAAGTACATGTGATATATAAATAACATTAACATTATCAATAACAATGGTCCATAATATCATAAGCAAATGCAACCCAATGTATAATAAATGACATTCACACCATGAATGGACGATAATATGAGTATTTCTATTAATGAACAAGAAGAAGTACAAAGTGATACGACCTCTTGCCGGAAACCAATCTGAACAAAGATCTAGATCAATCCACTTGTGCCTCCACCACTTCAATCCTCCATGAATGGCAAACTCAAACTAGAAAGGAGTTTGGAAGGTGAACATAACTGGTTCACAACTACAAGGATCAATGAGTGCAGACTCAAAATAGGGCAAAAATCCACTAGAGTGCCTTTACTATTCTCTTCTTCCTCCTCCCGTCCATAAGCCATATGTGCTCAATATATAGTCCTCTCAAAGGTAGGTGAAAGGACTCATCGAGACGTTACTTGGGCAGACGGAGAGCCAAAGGTCACCCAATGACCACTTTTTGGGAGTAAAAAGTAATAAAATAGTGGTTTTTACCATTTTACTTGATACCCACGGGCTATAGGGATGCAACTCGCGGGTACGCATGCTATAGTGATGCAACATGCGGGTAGGAACAAAAATAGGATAGACTGGTATCACTGAAGGATGAAAATGGATCTGAGTCACTGAAATGGATCCTACAGGCCAAAGAATGCTGATGCTCACTGTCAAAACCCATAAATTCCAAAAAAAAAAAAAATTTAAAATAGCAAGTAATATTAATAAATGCATTCATTGATCTGTCTGATTTGTTAACATGAACTTAAATGTGTCTGAATGATCTGTTATTATACTTTAGATTTCGTTATGAGTTTCTTTACCGTTGTTGATTGTTTTTCTGTTTTTCACCCACAAGGGGGAGTTGTCATAGCAGACTGGGCTTACTTAGCTTCCGAGATAATGCATCAAATTGTCTTTCTCTTACAGATATACAGGTAAAGTACGGGTCACTGCAAATAATCTTTAAAGCATTATAATTCATTTAACTGTACCAAATCATTTAGTAAAAGTCTAACATGCTAGACAGGTTGTCAAGTGTTTAAAGGTAGAAATCCCTTCTGGTGATATTCATGTAATCTTATTGATAGAGAGTTGGAATTTACATGAGAATATGATAGCTATTGTTCTTGATCAAAATGACTTAAGTATCCCTATGGAGTATTGTTTCCTTGATATTATTATTGTGTTGCAATAATATCTCTCATCTAGCACTGTATAATGTCACTGGATTAAGATATTCAGACCACTTTTACTTATCTGTTGTTACTGTATGATACCAAGTTAAATAGACTTGAATTATAATTTCGATTTACAGCTTGAATGCACATGAAACATCTGATACAAGTCTTCTCCTATCATTTTAGGGGTTTAGCATTGATTATAAACTACTTCTATTTGTAAGATCGACGGTTGATAAACTTTGTAAGCACCTTCAGGCTTAGTCCTAAATCATCATGATTGATTTCATTTAAGATCTTTTCAGACTATACTGTCACCAGGTATGGTTATAATGAATCACCTAAATCTGCCTAGCATAAAATTCACTTTAACATCCTTGTACTTCTTGGGTAAGAAGAGTAACAAGTCTATTCATTATTACAAAGAATTCAAGGACTTATTTAAGAAGCTAAGAATATAGTAATAACAACAATTATTACTCCATTCTACACCTTAATGTCTTATAGACTTATTAGAAATGTTTTATCTCTTGTCTTCCACAAGGGACTAGGGTATAGGGAAAATGGTGAAGAGTTTTTATGGAACACTTCATAGCTAACATATTAACCATCTTGTTATAACCATTCTAAATAAAAATCATTTCCTTTTTGTCTTAAATTACCTTCACGACTGAAAATTCTAACGATAATTGAATTGCAAGGTTTAATAGAACAAGCTTTTAAAGACTTCTATGTATTACTTGATGCATTGTTCTAACATGGATATGATGGTAGGTTTCACTTTATGGGGTCACGACCACCATGGGATATCTATCCTATGAATATCCTAGGATCTTGGTGTACCACGCTATGATTTCTAATTGAAAACAAACAATTGAAACACAGCGAGGAACTATGGAACGTAGACCCACTGCATGGGAATATTAAAACGCTACGTGGATGTTTGGGAGCCAAGTGTTGATGGTATAAATCCGTTGAATAACCCTACCTTATCATTTTCCCTTTGCCTTCGGGCTTAGTATCTCGACAAACCCTCCTGGTCCGGTCTCCATTGTTACAGTGTGCTAGCAGCTCACATGCTGCCTCAAACCTTCGTATTTGTTCATGGCATTGTCTGGGAGTCATTGTTTTTGCTGTTTGGCAGCTGTGAGGTTGTTATGACCTAGGGTTTATCTTTTTGCTACCCGTATTAACCCTGTCTCGGCTTCCATCGTCTGCAATGTTCTTAATTTAGTTCTGTTTAATCTTCTCGGATGGATGATAACCCGTTGCTTCTGGTAACTCGTTCTTTGGTGCAAATGTTGGGGCTTATCCTTCTTCGTCTCGTGGCTATCAGTCTATCTACTGTATTTGCACTCCATTTGCAACAACGGTAAGCTACAGAAATTCCATCTTAGTTTTCTGATTACAAGAAGTTGTTTTATTTTTAAGAATAAAATTTGTAACTGATTCATCTTTTGTTATATGCAGGTGTTGGCTACTTATGAAGGTGCAAACGACACAACCCTCGGCGCTTTGCACTTACCGAGTAATCCTGGTTTCACCATGGATTTTCCTCCTTGTTGGTTGTTAGAGTGGTTAGGGTTTTAGTTTTGGGAAGAATAACTTTGTGACTATCTCCGCTTTGTTCAGTCTTGTAACTGCTTGTCACCACGAGTTTCTTGACAGATTTAACCCTGTGTTGTAAAGGGAATGTTATGGCTTTGGTCAAGATTGTAATTACTAGCTTTGCTTTCGTGTTGAAAGACTTATGTAGATAAAATACTGTGAAAATATGGATAGATGGTAAGAGTAGTGATTCTACCTGTTGATGAGGTTACGGCTTCCATACAACTGTTTTCCTGTTCTGAAATATGAATTGGTTCAGGGTTTCTGCCAGGTGTTTTGATAATATAAAATATTATAAAGCTCTACTGTATCTTTGAGCTTGTTTAACGCGTATAATTTTCTTATTTCTCTGTCTTTATAAATGCTTATTTATGAATCTAAGCTGCGGCCGTAGGTAAATTTCGTTGTCTGCAACCTTTAAATTTATTTTATTTAAAATCAAATACTGGGAGGATAGGGTTCCATTCGAACTCCACAGTCGTGGTTTGTTTTAGTTGTTTAGTTTATTGTTGTGATTATAACTCTGGCGGGAATTAGAGTTAAGTGAAAGTTAATACCTAAATAATAAAAACTCGATACTGAGTTGAATATGGATTTGTTGTTCCTATGGTTTGTATAGACGATAACTAGGTTATTTTAAACTGTTAAAGTCTTTAGGTTAAAGAGTTGTGAACCTGTGAACTGAGATTTCCTCTCATTTGATTAAACTGGGCTGTTAGGGTTTGATAATACGTTTTTGTTATGAATTTTCCTGTGTAATTGAATTTTGATAATAAGACATATTAATAATCTCCTTGTATATTTGAGCTGGTGTATGGCGTAAATTTAGAATCTAAGTTTTTAAAATCACTTATACAGTGAACCTGAGCTATGGCCGTAGGTAATATTGTTGTCTTAAGTTCTAATAATTTCTTATTTCGACAAGCTGAAAAGTTGGGGTTCGGTTCGAGCTCCACAATCAAGATTTTGTTTAGTTTCTTGCTCTGCTATTACGATTAGGATTCTGTGGAAAACTGGAAGTTTAAGTGAAGATAGTACTGTTCTGTTTAAGCTCGATGTCGAGCTAGATATTGTCCTATTACTTCTTTTGTTTTTAAAACCATAACTGGTTTATATACTATTAATACATTCTGTGTGATGAATTTCCATATTTTTATAAATGCTTCTTTTAAGAATTGGGCTGCGGCCATAAATGAAATCGATGCCTTAATTATTAGAATTTAATTTGCTAGTAATATCTGGAATGATAGGGTTTTAAATCGATAGTTATGATTTGTTTAAATGATTATTATGTCAATAGGAAAATGACTCTGTCGATACTGTGAGTCAAGTGAAGAATATAACTAAAAGTTTTGAACTCGATAATGAGCTAATAATACTGTTCTGTTAATTCGAATACAATTCCGTTGGTACATAAAAGTTTAAGGAAAGATAATACTGTATTGTTCAAGTTTACTATTCTTCCTATTATTGTTTATTTATTTTCTTATAATATACAGAGTACTATTACTTTATAAGTGAACCCTGCTTATCTATTCAACAAATATAATTAATTAGGTTTATAAATATAACTATAAACTATTACATAAAGTATTAATATTTACTGCATAAATCGTAGATACGTTAATAGTAATATAACAAAAATATTACAACATACTGACGATACAGAAAAACACAGTAACTCTTAAAATCTTATGACTGATATTCTGAGATATTAAATTCACCAAACTAATTAATTACTCCTCAGACATATTAATAATAAACACAACATACATTCATTCATCTCTAATAAACATAAAAGAATAAATAGCAGAACCTGTTTCTGTGGACAACAACAGCAATGGGAGGCTGTTCCTCCCTACCAACTCCTAGAGAGTGCCCAGACAACACTTCTTAGGACCCCTGAGCTTGCTCTGGTCTCCCTTGCTGGAACTAGGTGCAGCAGAATAATTCACTCAGCCCAAATAGCTATACTGGAACCAAGTTACTGCAGCATTCCTCTCAAACAACTCCCTTACTGTATATTTCCCTCTTCCTCAATGGGTCTCCTGAATAACATTCACCTGAATGTATTCTCCCTCCAGAACAATTCGAACCCCCAGCTCAGTTCATTGAGTACTATTTAAAAGATTGCCTAGGTCTTTGTTGGGTTAACTGTCCTTAATGAGCCACCTGCTCAGATTCCACTTTCTTGGGGAATCATGACCCCAAATATAGGGAAGTTGCCACCTGCAACTTAGGAAGTGTTTGAGGATGCTGCCACTTGTCTTTTGCCTTTCCACCTAGTTCCATCCACCAGTTTGACCAGTAACCTCTTTTAACAACTCTCCCATGCTGTTGTCTCCATAATTTATTTATTAATAATAAAATATTCTGAATTACATTCCATTTCTAGTGACTCTGCTGAGTCATCAATTCCTACTTAGCATTAAATTTAACATAATGTCTCAGGAATATAATAAAATAATTACATAATTTTTACAAAATTGGGGTATGTGACACTCACAGGGTGGAAGATTTCTATGTAACATATACCATATACATTCTTTTCTCATTCATGTGTGCATTAACTAAGTGTGTCAAAACACTCTTGGAGCTTTGAAAACGCTTTGTTCCTGATGAAGAACCCCAGATTGTGGGTTCAAAATGCATTGACAATCAGTGAATTCCATCACAGAACATACTATGTCTCATGTTTCCAATCCTAAAAATTGCGAGCTCTCTTCTCAAGCAACTCACAATGTGTTAGGGGGCAATTACATCAAGGGATATAATGGTTGGGGGTAGGTGTGTGCATTAGGTTGTAGTGGTTAGAAATCAAAGTGTGTTAATGGATTAGAATGTTAGGGGTCATATTGTGTCTAGAGTCATAATTGTCAAGGGTTAAAGTGTATTAAAATATTAGTGTGTTAATGGGTTAGAGTTTAAGATGTCATAGTGTATCTCAAGTCACGAGGGGTTAAGGGGTATAGTGTATTAAGGGTTATAATGATGACAATTCAAAGTGTGTATGCTAAAGCATTATCATGTTAGAGGATGATTATGTCAAGGGACATAGTGTGCTTGGGATGATTGTTTTAAGGGTCATTGTGTTTGGGGGTGATTGTTTGGGGTTATTATGTTAGAAGTCAAAGGGATTGGGGGTAGATTATGCTCGAGGTCATAATAGTTAAGATATATAGTATATAATTAGTAGATTGGTGTGTTTAGGATCATAGTGTGTTAAAGTGTGATTACATTAAGAGATTAGTATTAGAGAAATGATGTCTTTGTGGCTAAATTATATTAAAGGAGAATATGTTAAGAATCATAAAAATTAAAGAATATAAACAACAATGTAATGTCTCAAAATTCATAATGATCTCAATGTGTATATAAAGTTAACATGTTTCTAGGTGATTAACTTTTTTTTCCTTAGAAATAAATCCCTCAAAAACTATTGGGAACTTCCCCCATTATAAGGGTGGTACCCTATGTAAAGCATGTGATGTAGTATGTGCGCCTAACTACATGGGAATCAAGTTGAGGGCCTACAAATTGCATCGAATTATTGTTAACATCTTGGAAATACTTGCAACAATGGTTGAGCTAACCCTAAGGGATGCTTCCAAATAAAACCACTAGGAATTTTGCAAAGGGTACCCATTGTCAAGGTATTCTTTAAGGGCATTTTTTTACTAATCGACTATTATTTTGTAATTTTTAAGAGTAAATAATTTGCCAATTGGCCATTTTCCCATTAAATTTTTGCTTATTTTTTACATAAAATATGATTAAATTGATAAAGTTCACCAAAATTAAGAAGTTATAATAGTAAATATATATTTTTATTGAATATCAATCTACATAGCTATATCTATGTTTTTTTCAAACTAAAATATTATATTTAGGTATAATACTTGAATCCTTAAATAATACCCTACCCAATGTAGAATTGTTGGTATTAATTATGACATCTAACCCAGTAGGGGCAGCAAGTAAGGCATGGAACACATGTATCCAACCTTGTGAAACCTCCTACATAAAGTTCAATACACTCATTCACTAAAATTAATCCACTTAACTAAAAATAATTAACTATATCTAAAATTAAAAAGATTCAAAAGATTCACGTATTCATAATTATATAATAACATTCAATATTTTATAATTCACATGAATATGTCAATGCATATTCAAAAAGTTAGCATTTCAAATCTATACTTTATTTCAACTCTGAAAATTGTATGTTGTTATAAGTAAATGTAAATACTAGATTTTAATGGAATTGATTTTGGAGTTGTCTAAAGATTGGATGATTTTGACTTTTCAATGGATTTTTGATGAAATCCAGTGATTTTGAAATTGCCAAATGGTCAGATCATAAATTTTTATTGCTCATAATCCATTTTTAATTCATAAATGGATTCAATGCACTACAAAACCCTCAGGGCACTCAAATGATGCAATTTTAGCACCTTACATATATGATTCAAAAAATTACAACTGAATTTTGGGGGAAATGGTTAGAAAACGAGCCAGAAAAGAGGCAAAATTACCAAATCTTTAAACTACAACATTGAGGTTCTTTATTAGCTCATTACCATATGATTCAAGACATTTTTTTTTGTTTTTTCAAAAGCATGCATGTGCTATGAAGGATCATTAGATACATGCTCCTCATCAAAGAGTAAAGTTATCTTATAAATCTATGGATACAATGTAAAAAGAAATAAGCACATTATATAGAATGAAACTAGTTTTATTATAATAAGAATATATTCATTAAAGTTATAGGAATTCTAAATAGGTTCAAGACCATGATAGAATTCTAATAATCTTGGATCTAGAAGCAAAGAAGTCCTCACAAGAATTTATTCAGAGATATGCAAAAACAAGAAGAAATAATGAAGCAGAACCATAAGAGGAAGAACTCAATTGATGTAAATATCATCTCTATATTATTCAACAATATGAGTACAATATATAATACATCTCATGAGAGAAAATATAATTCCTTGAAGGAAAGTTGAAAAGATCACAAAAGGCAGGCTTACTAAAAGTTAAAAAACCTCCTAGGTGGAAACAACACTTTCCAAATCAGTCTAAAGGCTAACCAATTGAAAAAAGCAATCTTGGCAACTCAAGAGTGAAGAAAAAGGAAAGCGATCATGGATTTTGGAGAGAAGAAAGAGATGGGGTGCAGGTTGGCCAAATAAAGACAACTTGCCAAGTCAAACTAGCTTTATCCTTTTCCACTAAATGCAGAAAAGAAGGACAAAACTGTCTAAGGTAGGAAGGCACACTTACTATTCCAGGATTGGCATAAAATAAGATAGAATCAGGTAGAATATTATCTAGTATCTATTCAAGTGCGCCCATGTGACTAATTATGGCAAGTGTGGGCCTAAGAAGGAAAATTGAGGCCAACTACCTAGTATAAACCTAGGAAATTAATCTAAAATGATTAATGTATTTTATCCTAAGTCTAAAGTGGGTTTTTAATGTTCCAACACCCCACCTTAAGCCTGAATTAGAGTGATTGAAATCTGATTAGGGCCCAAGCAACAAGGCTTATGGTCACCCCATTACAAAAATTTATTAGTCCATGTAGGTGAGGAAAGAAGGAAAACCAATTAGAAAGAAAACCTCCCCTCAAAATCAACATGAAATACACTAAGTCCAAGCAATTTCAAAACAATGGAAGAATTCATCTCAAATTTTAAGAACCTAGTGCTTCATCTCAAGTAGTGTCGTGTTGAGAAGAAAGACGACTAGTTAATCCTTTCCATTATGTCAAAACTGAGTCCTGAGTACTCAGTATTTGTGTCTACATTTCATGCTGCAAATATTGTAGTTCCCAACTGGAAGATGCCAACCTTGGATGCATTCATAGAATCGCTCACTAAAGCAAGACAAGCTAGGTCAAATGGGAGCTTTGATTCCCTCCAATGATCATGCATTTGTTGCTCATGGAGAAAAGAGTTCCAAGAATTTCAAATCCAAAGGAAAACAAAAGACGAAGGAAAAGACGTTGTCAGATGAAGAGGACTCCAATTCGACTGATGAAGATTCCAAAGCCAAGAAGATGAAGAACAAGAAAGAAAGATCCAAGTGTTCTTATTGTTTCAAAGGTTCCCATTCTGAGCAATCTTGTTTCAGGAATAAATTGGACATCATGACTAAGATGCTTGAAGAACATAATATTGATGTTCCTGATTTTGCAAGAAAAGAAGAAGGCAATCTTTCTGTCAAACAAGAACAATGTCCTCGTGCTACTCACAAAGGTAATCATTTGTATGCCCTGAGTGCTCAAGTAAAAATTATTTCCCATATATCTTATTTTGATTCATATTCTAATGAAACAAAATCAGAAACCTTCATCCCTTCCTTGGAATAATCTCTAATCAGTTCACCAAAGTCTCCTCTCAAGCCTATTCATTTTTCACTAATTTTCGATTTGTCTTCTGAAAGGTCTATCCACCTCCATTCAAATATTTCATATTTTGATTTGAAAGATGATATACATACTGATATACAAGTCATGACACCTTCCACACCATTTTGTCAACCATTGGATGTACAAAATCCCCTACAACCCCCAATATTTCCAGTTGAGAAACCACACAATTCCATGGTTTCCTACATTGTGTCACTTGTCTTTGTTGTTCTTATGTATTTCACTGGTTGAATATCCATGTATTTTTCCATCATTGTACTGTTGTTCCAGATGTCTAGATCTGATATCGCCACTCATGGTTCAAATTTCAAGTCCTTAAATCCTCCAGACTTGCTCAACTGTTAGTGTGATCCAGTTTCTCACTCTTTTCCTACTGTGAGTCTATCCGATCATGGAGACACTATATCATTGATGTTTGTTGCTCCATATGATTTCTATTCTGATATTTTAGAGTCTCGTGAGCTCCTTTACAGAGTTAGGAAAGTGATACATCAATTTGAAAATAAGGTAAATGGCTTGGTTCACCATATTGCAACTGCACAAGAATTAATTGATCTCGTTGAGTCCATTGATACTCTTTGAGAAGGAGTTTGCAAAGATATCTTTTCCATAATTGATTATGTATCTAGATAAGATCAATTATATTTTAACTGCAAGAAGCATTCATACGATGATCCTCCATCACCATATGATGAGTTTCATGGGGCTTCTGCACATGTTTTTTGCCTACACTACATTGATACATTGTTGCATGATCATGGCATCCACAACATCTTCACCAAGTTTGTTACCCAGAAGCAGTTCATTTAGTTCATCAAAGTGACGAACAAGACAGTGTGAAGACCTTCTGCCTAGCTATTTCTGTGCCATGTCCATTTTTGAGACGAGGTTTTCTTCCCAAGTGGTTTTCCTTCTTTCCTCACCTACATGGACTAATACATTTTTGTAATGGGGTGAACATAAGCCTAGTTGGTTTGGGCCCTAATCAGATTTTACTCACTCTAAGTCTGAGGATCGAAAACTGCTCTAATACCATCTCTGAGTCCGAGGATCGAAACCTGCTCTGATACCATGTCTGAGTCCAAGGATCGAAACCTGCTCTGATACCATGTGAGAATTTAGATTGCCTAGATCTAGATTCAATAAGACAATTTCACTTGGAATATTTTCAGAGAATATGAGAAGAAGAATAGAGAAGGTAACTTGAGTAAAACTCAATGTATTTTATTCATCAATATGTTTACAATATATAATACATCCTCAAGAGATAATTCGAGTGCCTTTGATGCAATTTTTAAAATCTCAAAAAGGAAGGCTTACTAAAAGCATACAAACTCGCCCAAGG
Organism: Larix kaempferi; assembly: GCA_027924585.1. Taxonomy (NCBI): domain Eukaryota; kingdom Viridiplantae; phylum Streptophyta; class Pinopsida; order Pinales; family Pinaceae; genus Larix; species Larix kaempferi. The sequence goes on from BSBM01000410.1 coordinate 4,739,859, forward strand.
TAGCAAAATCACCTTTCAAATCAGTCAAGAAGCTCACGAATTAGCTAAATAAGGAATGGAAGCTAATGAGTGATGAAAAAGGAATGTGATGATGGATTTTGGAGAGAAAAAAAATATGGAGGATGGGTTGACCAAAATGATCATGTTGCCAAGTCAAACTAGCTTTACCTTATCCACTAAAAGTAGAAAAATTAGAGTAAAGCTGTCTAAAGCAAGAAGGTGCACTTCTATTCCAGGAGTAGCATAAAATCAGATAGAATCATACAAGATCTTATCCAAAATATATCCAAGTGCGCCCCTATGAATCATGATGGCATGTGGTGGCATAAGAAGCCAAAATTAGGACAACTACCTAGTCAACACCTAGGAAATTAATAAAAAGTGATTAATGAATTATATCCTAAGTATAAAGTGGGTTTTTAATGTTCCAAGAATCCCCCTTAAGCCTGAATTAGAGTGAGTAAAATCTTATTAGTGATCAAGCAACAAGGCTTATGGTCACCCCATTACACAAATTTATTAGTCCATGTAGGTGAGGAAAGAAGGAAAACCACTTGGGAAGAAAACCTCCCCTAAAAATCAACATGGAATACACCATAATAAGGCTCTCCAAACTCCAAGTAGGTGAGAACTTGGTCAAATGTTTGGAGGAATCTTCTTCTTGGGAAGAAGTAGAATGTGTTCACCAGAGTTGAACTTCCTGAGATCAGGTCCAAATGAGACTTGATGATGTCCTCCATCTTCTGTGCAATTATGAGTACAAGTGCCAATAATCATGGAGTGGATCAGAAGCATGATAGTAAGATCGAATCCAACCACTCCAAACTATAATTCTTCCTCTATAACATCCAATAACACACCAAAAAACAAACCAAAGAGATGTTCTGAGTGTGTATGAGTTGCAACAAATGGCTGATAATCTTCATAATTCGAAATAGGAGACATACGAGAGAATTGAGAGGTGTCTCCAACTTCTTGAGAAAATGTGTTGGCAATCATGTAGGAACTGCTAGGAGCATGGATAGTGGAAGTGAAGGCACAAGCAACAACCTCACACTGTATAATGGAATTCCAAATAACCATTAGATCACCTTCTTGGATACCAATGACTGGAAAAGGATCCTCAATATATGAAGTATAAGAGGAGAACAATGATGAGAGATGGAAAGATCTTAGTTCTTCTTCAACAATAGATTTATGTCATGGCGATCTTCAATACCTGCAAAACAAACTCTCTAAAATCTTATACTGGAAGACTAATTTAATCAAGATCTCCCCAAGCTCTGATACCATGTAGTAATTCTAAATAGGTTCAAGACCATGATAGAATTCTAATAAGCCTGGATCTAGAAGCAAAGAAGTCCTCACAATAATTTATTCAGAGATATGCAAAAATAAGAAGAAATAATGAAGTAGAACCATAAGAGGCAGAACTCAATTGATGTAAATATCATCTCTATATTGTTCAACAATATGAATACAATATATAATACATCTTAGGAGAGAAAATAGAATGCCTTGAAGGCAAGTTGAAAAGTTCACAAAAGGTAGGCTTACTAAAAGCTAAAAAAAAACTTAGGTGGCAAAAACACTTTCCAAAACAGTCTAAAGGCTCACGAATTGGAAAAAGTAGTATTGGCAACTCATGAGTGAAGAAAAAGGAAAGTGATCATGGATTTTGGAGAGAAGAAAGAGATGGAAGGCGAGTTGGCCAAATAAAGACAGCTTGCCAAGTCAAACTAGCTTTTTCCTTATCCACTAAATGCAGAAAAGCAGAACAAATCTGTCTAAGGCGGGAAGGCGCACTTACTATTCCAGGATTGGCATAAAATCAGACAAAATTAGGTAGAATCTTATCCAGTACTACTATCCAAGGATGACCCTATGACTAATTATGGAAAGTGTGGGCCTAAGAAGGAAAATTGAGGCCAACTGCCTAGTCTAAACCTAGGAAATTAATCTAAAATGATTAACGTATTTTATCCTAAGTCTAAAGTGGATTTTTATTTTTCCAACAAAAGTTAGAAGGTTCCTTGTTTTTGAAATATATTTTGGATCATATTTCATTCTCATCTAATGGACACTTACCCTTATTTATTTCAAGGCAACACTTAATGTCTTTGGATGTTGGAGCTATATTTCTAATACTTTTCCTACAATAAAATATCTATGAACATAACATATTTTAGCATAAGAATGCCTTTCCTTTCAAACACCTCAACCACTTCTCCTTTTAACACATTGTTTCAAGGTATGTCAAGGAATCTATATTTTACTTTGACAACCATTTTTAATACACTTTGATGATCCAACCCTATGCACGCCCAACTCCTCCAAGCACATTGCTTCTCACTACTTAGAAAGCATACCAAAAATCAATTATACTTTACTAATCATTTCTACTTTACTAATCATTTCTAGATGCATTCTACTAAACCCTTCATCACAAATCAACAAAACACTAACTATATTTGCAAAATGATAATATTACTAAAAACAAACAACATACAAAACACTAACAATATTTGCAAAATGACAATATTTAACTAAAAACAAACAACATACAAAACACTAACAATATTTGCAAAATGACAATATTTAACTAAAAACAAACAACATATATACTTAATAAACAAAGATAAATACACTTAACAACATTTTTTTCTTTTGTAAGTTCTTTATAATTTAGTTTTTCCATAGAAAAATTCAACTTACTATTAATATGCGAAATAGTAAATAGAGCCAGCTGTCAGATCTTACAAATTACATATCCCTATCAGATAGGGCCATTTGTCATCTAATGACATAGAATCATCAACCATAGCCATATAGTCCAAAATATAAGAGCCATATATCCCAATATCATCCATAGTCCATACCAGAAAAATAACCAAATATACAGTCATCCAAGCATATAAATAGACCAATATAGATATTATGTCTCATATACAGTCATCCTCAACGGTCTGTCACCAAGTGCATCAAAAAACATGTATCAACTATACTATAAATACCGAAAACAACATCAATAAGAGGCTGTAAAAAGTGCCACAAAAAAGTATGTATGGAATTCGCCCAACAAGGAGTTGGACCCTGTATCTTCAAGGATCTGCACATAGAACTATAAGTCAAAAATAAAGACGTCTGCAAAAAACAGTATAAACTAAAAGAGTATAGTAAAGACAAGGGCCTCAAGTCCAATGCAAATGATATGAGTCGTGAGAAAACAGAATATCCTCCCGCCACTCCTGCCACACAATGACCCCAGCCTGAGAGGTAAGTGCCTGCTTGGATAGCATATCCGCATCCAAGTTTACCTCTCTGAATACATGTTCAAAATGTATCTGATCAAAATCCAAGATAAGCTTACGAGCCGCATCCATCCAATGGGAGAGAAGTAGTACATTGAGCGATGAGCTGCCACGGGCCCATGAGATAATAGATAAAGAATCACCCAATACTACAAGAGAAGTGATATTTCTCCAACGTGCCCAGAACAGTAAAAGCCAAAGGGCACATAATTCGCTCCGTGTATTGGTTCCAATCCCCAGATTTAGCCAGATATGGATGGAGACACTGCAAGAGATGTGAATTACAGCACCCACACCACCCATTCCATGACGACCCATAGCAGCCCCATCGAAAAACCCACATGGGAAAATTAGTTTATCTCAATAAAAGATCACAACCAAACTTTTTTGAAAATATTGAAAACAATATTAAAACAAAATATTCAAAAAAGTATTATTCTTACAACACTAATATATCTGTGATATATCCATTATAAGTTATAACAATTTGTCAAAAAGTATTATTCTCACAACACTAATATATCTGTGACATATCCATTATAAGTTACAATAATTTGTTGGTTAAGAGTATCTTTCTCAAATGTATGGAAATAGATTAGTCTTCTTTTTACAGTTTTAATATGAGCTTCATACTGATTTCTTATTAAAAAAATTAATAAGAGAAAACAAACAAGTGAGGAAGATATTGGATTGCTAACCATGATTTATTCATCAAACAAACCATATCAGACGCCACATTTCACATACGAAACATATGCGGTCATGGTTGGAGGTATCCCTTCGTATTTTGTTGAACAAAACGTTTATTATTTTGTAGTCTCTGGTCCCGTAGCTCAGTTGGTTAAAGCATTGGTCTTATGGCCAGATCAAGAGCAAGCCGAAGGTCGCGGGTTCGAGCCCTGCCGGGACCAAATAACATTTTTGTTAGTAAATGTTAAAATCATACCAGGGCGAATCGAATTAACCCTGATTAAGGGACACTTACTGGTTTAGACTTAGTGTGTGCTAAGAATACTCGTGTCAAGTGTCTTTTCATTGACAATCCTTCATATTGTATAGAATAACAAAATCTAAATAGAAAAGTGAACAACCAGTCTACAAAATTCAGAATTGCTGCCTGTTTTAAATCTGACTTAAAAATGGAAGAAAAATTCAATGGTAACTGAAACGAGGGTCTTGTCTATGAAGGGCATAGTTGAAGCGTTTAAAATTTCAAACCGGAGGTATTAAGCATCAGCTTGTCAACAATATCTTTATCTAAGTGAGCAAAACAATAAAAATGTCATTTGAACTGTGATGTTGAGAGTTTGTTCCAGGCTAGGTCATAATCCTGGTTTATATAATTCTCTGAGATGAATTTCCATACAAGTCCCAAGCTTCATCGATCATATGGGATGTAGCAGCCATTGAAAACGATTTATGATGCATCTTGGCAAAAGTGCTGGATGATGGTTCATGTTGAGGCTGTGCTGCAGAGACTGCATCCTTCGAGCATTGATCTAGTTTTCCTCTTGGCTGCAACTCTTTCCACATGACAGCTTCGAAGCTGGGACTGCACTTTTCTTCTATGAATGTAAGCTTCAGGGTGGAGGAGCCATTACTAATTTCTGGTTTCAACAGAGCTTTTCTCAAGTTGGAGATTTACTTCCGGAAGATCTCACAACAATCCACTCACCATGGAGGCTTCATTGAATGAACTAGGGTTGAGCGAGGTGTGTACCGTGGTGTACTTGGAGAATATGGAGTCTAAGGCATCTTCTTCTTTTTTGGGTAGGTGGGTGTTTTGTTATTGTTGTTTCCTCTCGGTTTTATCTTTAACACTAGCAATAACCATATTTTTAAATGTGGTTGATATTCGTAGATAGGCATATATCAACAATGACCACACATTTAAAAGTGGTCGATCGGTGAATATCAACCACATTTAAAAATGTGGTTGTTGCTAGTAGACAGTCAGCTTCAACCAAAAAATATCATTTTGGTACAAAAACACTGAAAAGAGTGATCCCCGTGGAGAAATTTTTTGGACTTCAAAGGAAAAGAAGAGTATGTTATGTTTGGTGTGAGCTAGTAGAGACCAGAAGAGGCATCAGGAGCTACATGGATCAAGTGATTTAGGTGCAAGTTGAATATCTCTCTGCAAATGGATCAAGTGATTTAGGTACAAATTGAATTATCTCTCTGCGAATAAATGGTGTAAATAACCAAAGGAATGGGAGTACAGTCTCAGTGAAAGCTCAAGCTTTAAATAGTTATACAATAGAAATTGTTACTCAATTATGGACATCAGAAATAAGAAATTCACTCTATTCATGGAAACTCATCAACATAAATATAAAATCTATATGCTTATTAATCCCTGCAAGTTCATTTCATCATGTCCCTTTAATGTTTTAAAAAGGACACAACAATGGTTGAATACCCTTGCACAAAATAAGAGGACAAGCGGCTATAGAGATGAGGTGTACCAAAGGTGTAGAAAGCCCTTATATAGATGAGGTGCCGAAGGTGTAGAAATCCCATACACAAGGAAGAAGCATAACTCAGTTTTCTAACCACAGATCTTTGTGAAGCAAATCTCAATTTGCTTTGGGATTGTTTATTTCCGTCAAGAAAACTGAATGGAACATGAGTTTTGGGAGCCCTGCATAAATTTTAGAGATAAGTTTGCATCTCATATATTATTAGTTCAAAATTCGAATTCTGTTGTAAATTTTTTATCTTATTGGTTCACCTCAATTCAGAGTAAACGCTACTAAATCGAAGAAATCAGACTAAAAGGGATCTCAACTGACAGTGTCTGCACGTTAACTGGCATTAACTTTCTTTATCATTTCAATTCATATATGTCACCAACTTTCTTTATCATTTCAATTCATATATGTCACCGACAGAATACAATTGGAGTCAATTTTGAATCACAATGATAAGTGTAAGCATCTGCCCTGCAGCTATTGTACAATTGCAGATTTGATCGCAAAGAGTTGGCCATTAGAGCTGCTCATGGCGGGACTGACAGTCCGACAGGCTTCAACCCCAACAATGGCACACCTCACCCAGCCCTCTTCCTGGGCTCTGATCCCCATCTCTAGTGCCATTCCGATTCCCTCCAACTCAACGAATAGAAGAATGTTTTTTTTTAATCCCGCTGACAGGCTTTTGGTGGTGTGGTTGTTGTGAGGTTACAGAGGAAGGGTGAAAGTTGAGTACCAGTGAGATTTTCGTGTTCCCCGAGGCAAGTGTGGGAGAGCCATTGGATGTTCTCGAGGCAAGTGTGGGAGGGCCTTAGCACAATTGGATTTTCTATGAGGCAAGTGTTGGAAGGCCCTCCCGCACTTTCCTCAGGGAACATCCAACGACCCTCTCCCACTTGCCTCGGAAACGCTAGAAGTCTCACTAGTGCTTAATGTTTTCCCAAGAAACGAAAAAAATCCTCACCCGACGGTAGCTAACTTCGGCGGTTCAGAAGCACTACACTCACGGCGGAGGCTCACTTGGGAGGCCAAGAAGTGAAGAAAATCCTCGTCCGGCTGCAGCTAACTTGGGCGGCCAAGAAATGAAGAAAATCCCCACCTGGCGGGAGCTAACTTGGGCGGCTCAAAAGCACCGCACACATTGCGGAAGCTCACTTGGGCGGTTGAGAAAGCAAAGCATCGGCTGGTGATTTGGGTACGTAGGATAAAAGACAACCAAAACACCCCGCTTTTCCGACGATTTTGACATTAAAACCGGTTAAAATTCTTGTTGGAAATTGCTATATTCGCATTTTTGTAATTTTAGCAAATGGGATTGCTTGTTCTAGACTAACTGCTCAATTTTAAAACTACCCAGATCGCCAAAATTGCAATATGAGCACTCCAAATTGCAATTTTGACAAGAATTTCTCTGTCGGATTCCAGCGAGTCAGAAGCGTTTTAGTTAGCCCTTATACAACTCCATGATTTAGGTGGATCTTCAAAAAAGCAACTCCAATGTGTACTGTGGCTTTCATCACCGATCAATGAAAGCAGTTTATTATTATTGTACGCACTACCGACTTGTTGTCGCTCTCTCGGTGTTAGGGCTTTCAATTATTTTTACCAATAGAATTTGTTTCCATAAAACTGAAGGTGTGTGTGGATTGAAAAGATTGTGCTAGGGTTAAGCAAGGTGTGTATCATGGTATTTTTGGAGAATCTATAGTATGTTAACAATATCTTAGGTGTTTGTAATGTTATTTTTGGAGAAACCAAAGTATGTTTTCTCCTTTTTTTAGTAGTGGAGTAGTGGTTGTTTTAGCTCTTGGTATCTAAATTCAAGTTTGTCTCAATCATTTAGTAGGAACATGTTGACATAAAGCATATGGAAAGCAAATCTAAAGGAAAAATTTGTTTGTCCTCGACAGAAATGTTAGATTGGTATAAAAAAAGAAGATCCTAGTTAGAGAAATGTCAAATTGGTATCAAGGAAGAAGACCCTAATAAGCCAATGTTTATGTAAGTTTCAATATTAATTATGTTTTGTAGAGTTATTTAAAAATGTAGTGAAACAAAGTGCAACCTCTACTTATACAATGTGTGGGTGTGTCTATATACAAAAATATAAAAAAAGTTGTGAAACAAAGTGCAACCTATACTTATACAGTCACCAATGACAAGTCTCAAAGGGTTATACTTTGATGTTAGAGTGAACTCAAGGTCAGGATTTGCAAATGTAATAAACTATAACACTAATTGAACATTCCATTCAAAGTCCATGAGAAACCACCACAAACTTCTCTATGTGATTCACATTTAAACTCCTAGTTATGGTCCATCGATGTAGTTGATTGCAAAACATAGGTCAATCCTAGTGGCTATAAGATATATTAATCTCCCTACCAACTGCCTATATACCAACTCATTTGTTGATTTTTATCTAAGTTTGGTTGTTTAAGCTTGGTCTCCATACGTGTAGATGTTATCTTACAATCATTCATCTTTAACTATTTCAACAATCTTTTGGCATACTTAGTTAGAGATGCAAACATACCATAGTGTATACATAGTGTACCTGTGAAAAGGCAAGGGAGAGGTGTCGTTTAATCTTCTTGTTGGCAAACATAAAGGATGAGACGACCTCACTAAAATTCGTTGCAAAGGGAGTTGCAAGAAAAGGATATACAAAGAAGCTAGGCATGTCTGAAATAGTGGAGAACCGATCAATGACATCTACTAATGGGTCTACAAAAATAGTTTCCCTTGCAACACATGCTGCTATCTTCAAAACTGCTCTAAATAGTTGTTGTTTTCTGTAACATGTGTTTGTATATTCTAGTATTCATAGATTGTTGTTTTCATAGGTTTCAAGCTTTAAAGTCATAGGATTTTAGAATTATTCTTTGAGTGTATAGTCTACTTATCTTCTTACCATGGTCTGAAAATTCACATGTAGTAATACCTGACAACTTTATACAAAAAGCATTAAAAAGAGCAAAGGGTCACATTCTAATTGTGACATCCTTTCCCAGTTTAAATACTTGGAAAATGAAAAAAATGTAGTTTACTATGTATCTAAGCATTTTAACATGACATGCCACTCTTTGAGGTGATGCTATTTTACATGAGAGTATTTTTGACATGAAACAACGTGCCATCATTTCAACAAGAGCACATTTATAGTTGCTTCCATTAGAAGGCTTTAGGAGAAGATTAAGCTTCTATCAACTTATCTTTTATATTATATCTAACAAACAACAAGACGCAACAGAGATTTACGAGTCAGAAATTAACGAGTCAGAAATTACCTCTGCCCTTGTTGGTATAGGATAGTAATGACACCAATGTCACTGTAGAGAATGAAATAAAATCGTAGGGTCAAACCATGGATTTTCATATACAATTTTATTGAATGCTATAGAAACCAATATTGCCATCAAAAGATAGAATTTTGACATTAAAGAGAGGAAATATGATAGTTGGAACAATATAAAATTACAATATACAACTGCTGATCAATTTCTACAACAACTATCAATTTCCTTTCTCCACGAGGGATTATTGGTATCTGAAATGTTGGTGGGTGTCCTTTCGTATGTGAGCCAGCTATATTTGTGTAGCGCTCTTATACAAAAGATATTGCTCCAGACTCACATACAAACATCAAGACCCTTACAGTTTAGCAGCAAATAAAAGTACAAACATCAAAACCCATACACTCTATCAACAAATAATTCTATGGATTGTAGAGGTGAATAGCATTATGTAGAGTACCAGTACCAACATGAAGAGAGAGTATCTTACCAAGCCAAAGAGAAGTCATCCATATATTCATCTCAATGTAACATGTACGCTTTGATTTACTATTAGTCTCGGAAAATCATGTAAAATATGTCGATAATTTATCATTGAAATATTACACTATGACCCACTTCAATGAAGGGTATAGAAATTTATCAGACGATGATATTGTAATTTGTACAATTTAGATCTTGAATGGACCGAATTGATAGTCTATTCCTAGTTTGACAAGTTCTATAGCTTGCTTAGCAACAATACAATTCAAGGTGTCTTGTAGTACTAAATTGACTGCTGAGAAATTTATACAGCAAAAGGAAGAAATATTCATCATATCAATGAAACAAAACAAAAACAAAAAGCACAACCAAACTAGGACTTCAAACAAGAAAAAATACAACCTTTTTCTCAACCAGTCCGTGTCCATTGCACAAATAAACGAGTTCAATAAAAAAAAATCAAAAGCCCGCCACAGTTGCTGTCTTCTAAGAGTAGAGTATGCATCCATTTTGATATAATGAAATTTTCGAAGTACCTGGACTTTTTATGTGCAGTATCGAGTAATAAATAAATATAGAGATATGACTTGAAAGAGGGAGATGTGCATACCCATTTTTGTCAACCACATAGTAAAGACTCACCACCTGTAGGGCATAGTTATCGATACTAGGAATCATACATGCTTAAGAAAAGTATGTGTGGACCGTTTCCACCATGCATATATGCAATGGTTTATGCTGCTATGGAGATTGAAGAGCCATTTAAAATAAACTTTAACATTCCATCAAGGACCATTCAAATTCCCTACAACTAAGACAATGAGCCATTCACAGGCCTGTTGTTAAGTAGTATTGTCGAGTTAAAGGAAACAAACTTATTATGGGGAAAAACCTAACCCACACTCACGGTTGCAACCTGAAAATTCAGAGCCTACATAACCAAATAGAGCTTAGTGGCTAGAGACTTTTTCCTAGTTTTCACTTGTTAAATTTACAGTGTCAAGAGACATTCTCCAAACCAATCTTGTGTAGCCAAGATTGATCCTCCCATATAGAGGTGAGCACTTTGATTGCCTTTCGTGTAAAGGTTATTCCTCCCGTATAGAGGTAATTGATCAAAGTAATGATGTTGTAAAGTCTTGTTGGACAAGGCTCCAGACTTGTGTGTGTCAAGTCATGATTATCATGTGAACCTTCCGTATAAAGGTATACATGAGATGAACCTCCAGTATAGAGGTGGACCTTCCATATAAAGGTCATGCTTTACTTGTTAAAAGCATTTAATGTTGTGTGATATATTATTAACCATGATCACCAGATTGCTATTAAGCCTCCTTTAGAGATTGATCACCTCTAAAGTGAATTACTTTAGCATATGATCATTTGGTCCGGAATAATATAATATGATCACAACATCTGATAATTCTTATTAGTATAATGTAATGTGATGGATAATTAAAGTTAGCACATAGTGACCATGCAGTAAGAGATAAAGAAATAAAAGATAAAGCATACAGATAAAGAGAATTCAAAATTTCCCATGCAGACACTTCAGCTAATTAAAGAGAACTCGGATTATTAAATCTTCAGTTAAGTATCAATGCTTCAGTTAAAGATATGCCTTAGTTAACTAAAGAACTCACATCGGTCACTTCAAGTAAATCAATCAGCATGATTTCAGTTAACTAAAGTGTTTTCACTTTAGTTAAACTAAAAGACGACACTTAAGTTAAAGAGAGTTAACTAAGTGACAACAAAGAAGATCTAGTTAACTAAGTGTTATTGTGTGCCGACACTTATGTTAAACTAAAAGATAACATGTGAGTTGTGACACTTGCATGTCGACACTTAAGTTAGCTACCTAACTAAGTGGGAAATCTTTCAGTTAAGAGGCGAGTTCATCCTAAGTGACAACTCAACGAGATAAAGCACTGCATGAGAAGTCGGGTGCACCTCTGCATGCAAGATTAATACATCCAGTTTGAGGGCGAGTTCATCCTGAAGTTAGAAGTTAAAAATAGAAGAGAAGAATGTATAAATATGTTATATGGGATTGTTGAATCCAATGTGAAGCGAATTCTCTTCTCCATTGAAGGCAAGGTGCTTCTCTTTGTGCAGGGTATTGTTCGTGCTTGTTATTGTTGTGCTGGCCACACATCTGATTTATCTCTCTTCTCTATTGCTTCTATATATTCATCAAGAGTGTTTGGTGATATCTTATCTTCCGAAAGAAATCTGCTATGTTGTAAAAGAAATCATTCTTTGTTATCCATTACATTAAACTGAGAAGAATTGTTGGGGTTTTTGTTCTCATAATTTTGAGGATTTTCCCCATGGTATATCTTGTGTTATGGTTGTATGATTTTCATGGATTGAATTGTTTCATTGCTTCAAGTCTCTACATATAAAAGAATTAAATATCAAATCTCAACCAAATTTCAACATGGTATCAGATCTTAGGGCATGAAGGAGCTCAGTTTTACATGCCAGCTAGAGTCTACGTAGATCCTGAGAAGTTGAGCACAAGATTTGAAGACTATGGCATCAAAATCTGTACGACCGGAAGACCGTCTTGAGGTCACCTCAAACTTCAACACTTGGAAGGCTAGGATTCTCAACATCCGAGAGAAACATGACTTGGATGTCTACGTATCCACTGTGGTGGAGGAGCCTACATCTAATGTAGGGCGTATCAACTTCAAGAAGAATCAACAAATGCAAACACATGGTTGATTGATAGTGGTGCATCCAAACATATGATTGGTTACAAGAGTACCATCACCTATCTAAAAGAGAAAGAATTCACATGCATGGTAGAGTTGGGGGACAACTCAACTTATTCGATCCAAGGATTTGGATCCACCTCATTCTAACTGAGCACCAGTGGTATTCTACATGTGGAGTACATTCCATATGTTCCAGGCTTGAAGAAGAATCTCCTCTCAGTTTCGGTTCTTAAAGACAAAGTATTTCGAGTTATCTTCATGGATAACAAAGCACTTTTATGGCCGAAGAACAAAATCCTAGAATCTGCTGTTGTGATTGGAGTTCGAGAGGGAGGACTCTACAAGGTACCCGGGAAGTACATTCAAGCTATGATTCACCACACTATCAATCTATGTGAGCTATGGCACCAAAGGATTGGACACCTACACTACAAAGTGCTACCAGGACTTGAAAAGATGGTAAAATGTATTCTTGTATTTGATTTTGAGCATGATAGTGTATGTCGAGGTTGTGCACTTGGGAACAATGTTAAGAAAATATTTTCTAGCAGTTCTACTAGATCTAAAGGGATTTTAGATTTAATACATTCTGATGTATGTAGTCCCATGTCATCCCCCTCCCTGAGTGGCTTCTTATATTATATATTGTTAATAGATGATTTTTCTAGGAAGTCATGGATTTATTTCATGAAGGCTAAAAGTGAAACTGTTAACAAATTTAAAGTGTTTATATCCCTAGTTGAAAATCAGAAAGAAAAGCACATCTGTGCATTAAGGTCTGATAATGGAGGGGAATTTGATTCACATGCATTTAATGAGCTATGTAGTGATGCAAGAATATGTAGATAGTTAACAGTACCATACAACCCTCATCATAATGGGGTTGCCGAAAGAAAGAATAGAACCATATGTGAGTCTACAAAATCCATGATGCATGATCAAGATATGTCTACCTCATTATGGGAAGAAGCCATCCGTACAGTTGTGTACATCCATAATAGAATCTCACATGCCATTATAGATGAGAAGACACCAGAAGAAGTATTTACCGGTGAGAAGCCAAACATCTCACACTTGAGGATCTTTGGGAGCCCAGTATACATTCATGTATCGAAAGAAAAGAGAACAAAGTTGGAGCCTTATGAAAAGAAAGGAACCTTTGTGGGTTATAGCAAGTCATCCAAAGCATACCGAATATATGTATCCGGTGAGAGACACATTGAAGTCAGCCAATATGTTACCTTCCATGAGGAAGTTGCTTTCAAAATATCGAAAGAGATTCAATGTGATTCAAATATGGAGGATCCTAAGTCCGATTCTCTGTGATGCACCACCTGTAACAATTACTTAATAAAAATATGCGAAATAGCAGAAATGGCAGAACTCGGAATCACTTTTATATTGATCACAGGCCACTTCGAGGGGGCAACCTCCTATGAGCAAGCTCAATACAAATAACTTCACGGTGCCTTCATAGGTCTCAACACACACTTATATAGTAAGTCTAGGCGCCAATACTATGGGTCAAAACCATGGGCCACTACAAACTATGGATCAACAATACTACGGGCGACTTACAAAGCATATGCGCCAATAACAATAACATAAACTATTGATCAACAAATACTACAGGACGACTTACAAAGCATATGCGTCCAACAACAATATACTAACAAAGTAAAGACATGGGTTCCTAACATCCCCTCCCCCTTAAAAAAAGCTTTGTCCTCAAAGCTTTAGATGTGGAAATTGTTGTTGAATCTGAAGGAGTGGTTCCCATGTAGCATCCTCTGGTTGCATGCCGTGCCACTGAATTAAGACCTCTGTGATAGAGCGAGAGCGAAGCTGACAAGTGCGCCGATTGAGGATGGCCTCCGGCTCCAAAAGGATGGATCCTTCATTATCCAGTTCGAGTAAAATTGTTTGTCCACTGATGTTGGTGCCAAGAACTTTCTTCAGACAAGAGACATGAAAGACTGGATGAATGCGGGAAGGAGGAAGTTCCAATTTATAAGCAACGGACCCAATCTTCTGAAGAATCCGATATGGCCCATAGAACTTTGGAGTGAGCTTATAATGCCCTTTGAGTTTCAGGGAAGACTGCTTGTACGGTTGGAGACGAAGAAAAACCATATCACCGACTTGAAAAGTGCGCTCAGAACGATGCTGATCAGCTTGTTGCTTCATGCGATTTCTTGCCATGTGAAGATTGTCCCGCAAAATGCGAAGAATCTGATCACAGTTCCGAAGGACCGTGTCAACTTCCTGAACTGGTGAACTGGTGGGGGTGTATGGAAGAAGAACTGGAGGTGCCTGACCATAGACTGCTTCATATGGGGTCATTTTAGAGGCAGTGTGGTAAGAGGTATTGTACCACCATTCAGCGAGAGGGAGCCACTTTTCCCATTGATGTTGTTGCTCAGAGGTGAAGCAACGACGATAAGTTTCCAAGCATTTATTGATAATTTCAGTCTGACCATCTGTTTGTGGGTGATACCCTGAACTCATCTTCAGTTTGGTGCCAGTGTGGCGAAAACGTTCAGTCCAAAAATGACTGGTGAAAGTCGCATCAGATCCGAGACAATGGAAGAAGGGATGCCATGAAGACGAAAGATCTGGTCCAGGAAAATTTGAGCGACTGAAGAGGCTGTATAGGGATGGTTGAGAGCACAAAAATGACTATATTTGGAGAGGCGATCAACCACAACGAGAATCACTGTCTTCCCACCAGATTTAGGGAGCCCTTCAATGAAATCCATAGAAATATCTGTCCAAATCCGTGTAGGTATGGGCAAGGGTTCGAGCAATCCTGGAAGGAGTGTTGTTTCACCCTTATTGCGCTGGCAGGTATCACATTCGGCCACCATCTGTTGAATTGTGCTTTTCATGCCCTGCCAAAAGAAGTTATGCCGTGCCCGTTCATACGTTTTGAGGAACCCAGAGTGCCCTACCGATGGAGAAGCATGGAGTTCATAGAAGACAGCCTGTTGAAGATCTGTGCTCTGGGGAAGCACCAGACGACCCTTGTATCTCAGAGAAGCACCATCCCAAGAGTAATGTGGTACAACAGAAGGGTTTTTGGTCAAGCATTGGATGATTTGAGATAAGGAAGAGTCATTGACATAACCCTGTTGAACATATTACAACCAATTTGGAACAGGCATAGAAATAGCTGAAAGAGAACCTTGGGCATCAAATGTGTGAGAAAGAGCATCTGCCACAATATTGTCTTTGCCCTTCTTGTAAGTGATCTCATAGTCATAACCCATGAGTTTGCTAACCCATTTCTGTTGTGCTGGGGAGGAGACACGTTGTTCCAAGAAATATTTCAGACTTTGGTGATCAGTCTTGATGCAGAAATGATTCCCTAATAGGTATGGGCGCCACTTCTGTACTGCATGCAAAATAGCCATCATTTCCTTCTCATAGGTAGAGGCAGCTAAATTTTTACCTGAAAGGGATTTGCTGGTGAACGCAATGGGGTGTTAATCTTGAAGGAGAACAGCACCAAGTCCATTGCCGTAAGCATCACTCTCAATAGTGAAGGGCTTGGAAAAATCGGGCATAGCTAGAAGAGGTGTAGTACACATAGCTTGTTTTAGTTTGTCAAATGCACACTGAGCAACATGTGTCCATGTAAAAGCATCCTTTTTAAATAGAGCAGTTAATGGAGCTGCAATCTTCTCATAATCCTTGACAAACTTGCGGTAGTAGCCAGTCAACCCCAAAAAACCACGAAGGCTCTTGAGTGTCTGAGGATGCGGCCAATTGTTCATGGCATCGATTTTGGCAGGATCCATGCGAACCCCTTGTGCTGAGATAATGTGCCCGAGATACTCAACTCCCTTCTGTCCAAAAACACATTTAGACTGCTTGGTATGGAGCTGATGGTTAGAGAAAAGTTGCATGACAAGATCCAGATGCTGGAGATGTTCATCCCATGTTTTACTGTAGATGAGGATATCATCAAAGAATACCAGAATGAATTTCCGCAAGTAGGGTCGAAATATTTTATTCATTAATTCCTGGAATGTGGAAGGAGCATTAGTGAGGCCAAAGGGCATGACCAAAAACTCATAATGGCCATCATGTGTGCGGAAAGCTGTTTTAGGGATATCATCCTCATGAACCCGAATTTGATGATACTTAGAACGAAGATCCAACTTGGAGAAAAAGTGAGCCCATGAAGCTCATCAACAACTGGAATTGGAAACTTATCCTTGATGGTGAGGTGATTAAGTGCTCGGAAGTCAATGCAGAGGCGCCATGACCCATCTTTTTTGCGGACAAGAATAACTGGAGAAGAAAAGGAACTAGTGCTTGGGCGAATAATACCTTGCTTTAATAAGTCCCGAACGAGCATTTCAATCTCCGTTTTTTGGTGAAATGGGTAGCGATAGGGCCTGATGTTGGGAGGAACGCTACCAGGAAGGAGCCGAATACGATGGTCTTCTGGCCTGGAAGGTGGCAATCCCACTGGTTCAGCAAAAACACCTATATATCGATCCAGAATTTGTTGTAGATCCAAAGGAGTAGTGGAGACCGCTGAAGGTTGCATCTGAATGGAATGGAGCTGAGCGATGACACCATGTGAATTCTTCTTGAGGATTTTTTCCATGCGATGTGAACTGATGATGCTGAGAGAACCTGGTTGTAATCCTGTCAAGGTGTGTTTTTGGCCATTGAGGAAAAACTGCATCCAAAGTTCAGCAAAATCCCATAAGATAGGGCCAAGTGTACGTAGCCATTGAGCGCCCAAAATCACATCACATCCGCCTAAGGTCAAGGCAAACATGTCAGAGCGCAAGGTATAATCTCCCATAGAGATACGCACATTTCGACACTTCCCTTTGCAAGGTAAGGTGCCCCCATTGGCAACCATGACTTCAAAGTTGGAGCAAGGATGGATAAAACAATCAGCTTGTTTGGCGATCCGAGGGTCAATGAAATTATGAGTGCTACCAGAATCAATGAGTATTGTAAGAGGAAGCTTCTTGAAGTAACCCCTGACCTGCATTGTTTGGGGGCTGGTGATTCCAGCTAAAGAATGGAGAGATATCTCTGGCTGGTCATCCTAAGACGGAGGGTCAATAGGCGGTTCTTGAATGTCGACCGGAGCATCCAGTGTTTCTGGATCTTTGTCACCAATTTCAGAGGCAGGTGGAGAGTCCACATCCAAGAGATAGAGCTTTTGCTGAACACATCTATGTCCCTGAGTGAATTTCTCATCACAATTATAGCAAAGCCCCTTTTCTCTGCATGCTTGCATCTCTGTTTTAGACAAACGCTTGATAGGAGTTGGTCGAGGAGCTTGCGGTATAGGTGGTCGTTGAGAACCCATATTTCGGAAGGGAACAAAAGTGGGCTTGGAGCGTTGTTGGGCTGCAATCTTGTCTTCTGCCAACTTAGCCAACCCCAGGGCTTCCATCATTGTGTTGGGACATAACATTTTGACCTCAGAACGGATGGCATCCTTTAGACCACTGATAAAACAACTCCGGTAAAAGTCATCAGACAATCCTTCAGTGTGGTTGGCTAGATTCTCAAATTCGGTTTGATACTCTCTCACAGTGCCAATTTGGCGAAGTTTAGTGAGGGCTCTTGTGAAGTCATCAAAAGCACTAGGACCAAATCGTTGCAAAAGGAGTTGGCAAAAGTCTGGCCATTTGGGCTCTGGATGAGCCTTGATGTACCAACGGTACCATTGAAGAGCTTCCTGTTCCAAATGAAAGGATGCCAGCGGAACTTTGTTGACATTAAAAGTATTATGCAGACTGAAATATTGTTCTGCACGATAGATCCATCCAGTTGGATCGGTACCATTGAAGCGAGGAAAATCAAGCTTCGGACCACGGAAATTGCTGGAAGAAGAGAACCCATTGTCTACTGAAGACTCGGACTACCGTTTGTTGTTCATAGCTGAATGTTCAAGATGGAGGCCGAGAAATTTTTCATCCAGATCCTGGAGTTTGGCTTGGATGGCTGCAAGTGCGTCCTCCATGGTTTTTGCTCCTGCACGGGTGACAACCATAACCAGGATTTTTTTTATTTTTTTCCTGACTGGGTAGGAAAACAAAAATAGAAACTACTTCAGTAAAGGAAAATCTGGACTTGGGAAAAAATCTGAAGGGTAATTGGGGTTTGACTAGGTTTTGGACACTGTGGAATAGACAGGGAAGCAAAAATGAGGATTTCAGAAGCGAGGTGAAAGAATGGGAAAATTTGGCAGAGGGGCACAAAGAAGCAGAATTCAGAAAGGAACTTTGTGGTAAAATTTGAAGGTGATTGGGTGAAATCTGAGGAAGTTATGGCAAACCCTAAAAATAAACAAATGTGGGATTTCGGGCTTTGGGAAGGGGAATTGGGGAGAGGGTCCTCAGGAATGAAATATGCAGAATGGGATGACAGGGGTTCCCCGAAAATTTCAAGGGAAACAGAGTGAAAACAAGGGAGATATGGAACGGCTCGGAAGGGATCTGAAATGACGCCGAATGGATTGAAAATGGCTGGATATGGAACGGCTTGCAACATGGATCTGAACGACTGGATCTAAAACGACGCAGCAACGATCGACAACAGTTCAGCTTAAAATAGATATGGACCCCAAGTATGTGCGGCTTCCTAATAGTTCAAGGGTTTCACTCGGCCACCAATGCTGTCTGATGGCTTGCGTATTGGGGCAATACCCCTCACTCCACGGCTCAGGTAAAACTGATAACCGCTTTGCCACAAACGACAGCTCTTGGTTTACCTCACGGGTGGGAACTAGTCAATCAGGTAGGGGTCGTTGCCCTTTTCGCTGGCAGGTCCTCTCAATGGGCCAGCTACTTCGGGGTTCCTGTGGTACTCCTCACAATGAGTTTTAGGGCTTATGCCCAAGTACTTCCCATAGTTAAGCGGATAGGGATTATTCCCAAATCCGAACCTGCAATAGATGCGAAAAAAAAAATTTGGCAGAAATTTCACCCAGCGAGCCCAAGAAAGTGCTCTGATACCAGATGTGATGCACTTGCAACAATTACTTAATAAAAATATGCGAAATAGCAAAAATGACAGAACTCGAAATCACTTTTATATTGATCACAGGCCACTTCGAGGGGGCAACCTCCTATGAGCAAGCTCAATACAAATAACTTCACGGTGCCTTCATAGGTCTCAACACACACTTATATAGTAAGTCTAGGCGCCAATACTATGGGTCAAAACCATGGGCCACTACAAACTATGGATCAACAATACTACAGGCGACTTACAAAGCATATGCGCCAACAACAATAACATAAATTATTGATCAACAAATACTATGGGACGACTTACAAAGCATATGCATCCAACAACAATATACTAACAAAGTAAAGACATGGGTTCCTAACATTCTCCCTTCAGAGTTAGAGAGGGAGAAACCAGAATATGCCTAAGATTCGATAGCTCTTGAAGAACCAATAGAACTGGTTGAGAGCTCACCTGATGAACCTCCCGCTAAAAGAAGATTTGCTTGGTGATGTGACATCTTACAAAATGCAAAGAAACATGGAGCACCAACAGGGTCATCCAGAGAGCGCAAGCAACCTAATATATATTCAAGGTATGTTGCATTGATGAGTCACATCAGTGATTTAGAACAATCCTCATATGAAGAAGATATAAAGAAACAAGTTTGGAAAGATGCAATGACAAAAGAGTGCAACTCTATAATGAGGAATTATGTTTGGGAGGTTGTTCCCAAACCTGATGGGAAGTCCATTGTGACTTCCAGATGGATTTACGAGATAAAGCATGTTGCGGATGGTAGCATTGAGAAGTATAAAGACAGATTTGGTGCCATAGGTTTCTCTCGTAAAGAAGGCATCGATTATGATGAGACATTTTCCCCTGTGGTATGGTACACCACAATCCGAGCAATGATTGCACTTGCATCTGTTTTAGAATGGAAACTTCACCAGATGGATGTGAAGACAACCTTACTCAATGGTGAGGTTGAGGAAGAGGTTTATATTCAAAAACCTAAAGGATTTGTGATGCATGCTAAGGAGTCCCATGTTTGCAAGCTAAAGAAATCTCTATATGGGATTAAGCAAGCCTCCAGGGCTTGGTATTCCAGAATTGATAGCTACCTTCAAAAAATGAGTTTCTATAAGAGTGAAGCTGATCCAAATTTGTACTTCAAAGTAGTGAAGAACCAACCGTTGATATTGGTTCTGTATGTTGATGATTTGTTTCTCACTGGAGAAGAACATCTAATTGCTTGGTGCAAGAGGGATCTCACCTCAGAGTTTGAGATGAAAGACTTAGGTCTAATGCACTACTTTCTTGGCCTTGAGATCTGGCAAAGAAAAGATAAAATTTGTCTATCTCAAAGGAAGTACAGTATGGATATATTGCGCAGGTTTGGCATGATAGATTTCAAATCTATGACTGCATCGATGGTTTCCAATTTGAGGAAGCTTCATGAGTCAAGATCCGGATCAGATCCAATAGATCCCACTTTGTATAGACAACTTATGGCTCGCTAATGTACTTGATACATTCGAGGCCTGATATATGTTATGCTATGAGAATTTTGAGTCAATTTATGTTTGATCTGTGACATAGAAAATGGACAGCTTCTAAGCATGTGCTTAGGTACCTTTAAGGTACAATTTCATATGGACTCAGATATGCCTCCAGTGGAGGAGTCATGTTACTTGGTTATATAGACTCAGACTGGGGAGGAAGCGTTGTGGACCATAAGAGCACATCCAACTACTGTTATAACCTAGTATTAGTTATGATATATTGGTCCACTAGGAAGGGGGGATCAGTATCCCAAAGCACTACCAAAGAAAAATACATAGCAGCTAGTGTTTCCTGTCGAGAAGCAGTGTGGCTCAGAAATATACTTGTAGGGTTGTTCGGTGAAACTATTGAGCCTACAGTTATTAGGTGTGACAATCATAGTTGCATCAAGATTAATGAAAAGCCAGTGTTTCATGACAAGTCGAAGCACATTGAATTGAAGTATCACTTCATCTGAGACATGGTCCAGAAAGGTATAGTGAAACTTCAGTACATTGCTACTGATGAGACGATTCCATATGTGTTAACAAATCCTCTGTCAGTTACGAAGTTTAGGTACTTCCGAGAGAATCTTGGTATGGCAGAGAATGCCTCCCTTGCTGAGAGGGAGTGTTAAATATACCACCAGGAGACATTCTCCAAACCAATCTTGTGTATCCAAGATTGATCCTCCTGTATAGAGGTGAGCACTTTGATTGCCTTCCGTGTAAAGGTTATTCCTCCCGTATAGAGGTAATTGATCAAAGTAATGATGTTGTAAAGTCTTGTTGGACAAGGCTCTGGACTTGTGTGTGTAAAGTCATGATTATCATGTGAACCTTTTGTATAAAGGTATCCATGAGATGAACCTCCCGTATAGAGGTGGACCTTCCATATAAAGGTCATGCTTTACTTGTTAAAAGCATTTAATGTCGTGTGATATATTATTAACCATGATCACCAGATTTCTATTAAGTCTCCTTCAGAGATTGATCACCTCTAAAGTTAATTACTTTAGCATATGATTATTTGGTCTAGAATAATATAATATGATCACAATATCCGATAATTCTTCTTAGTATAAGGTAATGTGATGGATAATTAAAGTTAACACATATTGCCCATGCAGTCACTTCATCTAATTAAAGAGAACTCAAATTATAAAAGCTTCAGTTATAAAGATTCAGTTAAGTATCAATGCTCCAGTTAAAGCATCAGTTAAAGATATGCCTTAGTTAACTAAAGAACTCACAATGGTCACTTCAAGTAGATAAATCAACATGATTTCAGTTAACTAAAGTGTTTTCACTTTAGTAAAACTAAAAGATGACACTTAAGTTAAATAGAGTTAACTAAGTGACAACAAAGAAGATCTATTTAACTAAGTGTTATTGCATAACGACACTTATGTTAAAATAAAAGATGACACGTGATTTGTGACACTTGCATGTCGACACTTAAGTTAGCCACTTAACTAAGTGGGAAAGCTTTTAGTTAAGAGGCACGTTCATCGTAAGTGACAGCTCAATGAGATAAAGCACTGCATGAGAAGTGGGGTGCACCTCTATATGCAAGATTAATACATCCAGTTTGAGGGCGAGTTTATCCTAAAGTTAGAAGTTAAAAATAGAAGAGAAGAATGTATAAATATGTTATACGGGATTGTTGAATCCAATGTGAAGTGAATTCTCTTCTCCATTGAAGGAAAGGCGCTTCTCTTTGTGTAGGGTATTATTCATGCTTGCTATTTTTGTGTTGGGAACACATTCGATTGATCTCTCTTCTTTATTGCTTATGTATCTTCATCAAGAGTGTTTGGTGATCTCTTATATTCCGAAAGCAATATGCTATGTTGCAAGAGAAAGCATTCTCTGCTATCCATTATATTATACTAAGAAGAATTGTTGGGTTTTTGTTCTCATAATTTTGAGGATTTTCCCCAGGGTATATCTTGTGTTATGGCTGTATGAATTTCATGGATTGAATTGTCTCATTGCTTCAAGTCTCTACATCTAAAAGAATTAAAGATCAAAGCTCAACCAAATTTCAACATGGTATCAGAGCTCAGGGCGTGAAGGAGCTCAATTTTGCATGCCATCTAGAGCCTACGTAGATCCTGAGAAGTTGAGCACAAGATTTGAAGACTATGGGATCATTCTTTGTACGACTGGAAGACCGTCTTGAGGGCACCTCAAACTTCAACACTTGGAAGGCTAGGATTCTCAACATCCTAGAGGAACATGACTTGGATGGCTAAGTATCCACTGTGGTGGAGGAGCCTACATCTAATGCAGGGCACATCAAATTCAAGAAGAATCAAGCTAAGGCTAAACGAATCATCTATGATTCTGTAAAAATAACTTGATGCCCGTGGTCACACTGTTGAAGAACGTGAAAGAATGTTATGATACATTGACTAATCTATATGAGAAGAAGGCCCTGATTCAAAAGAGGGCATTGAAGAATAAGCTTCGAAACTTAAAGATGGAGATGGATGAGACAGTGGCCTCCTTCTCCTCCAAGATCTCTCAGGTAAGAGATCAGCTTGCTAGTATTGGAGTAGTGGTGAATGAAGATGATATTCTCCAAACCACTATTGATGGTCTCCCATCCTCATGGGAGACATTCTTGGCTGCGGGAAATGGCCGAGAGGTACAACCTAACTTCGAAAGGTTGTGGCATGATTTCCTCCAAGAGGAGGGGCGAATCCAGAGCAAGTCAGTGTGCATCAAAGAAGAAAATATTTCCCTCACAGAAAGAATGAAGAAAGGAAAGAAACCCTTCTTCCAAAAGAAGTTCTCTCATTCAAAGAATAAGGAGTTCAACAAAGGCTTTGACAAGTCAAAATCTAGATGCTTCAATTGCAACAATAAAGGCCACTTCTCAAGAGATTTCAGAGCAAAGCGGAAAGGAAAGTTTCATGCTTCTACCGCCATAGAAGATGAAATCACTCAAAAGAATGCATCTGAAGAAAATGAGACAAGAAGGGAGTATTATCTTGTCTCATCCCTTTCGGGATCCGTCATCACAAATGTCGACACATGGTTGACTGACAGTAGTGCATCCAAACATATGATTGGTTACTAGAGTACCATCAACGACTAAAAGAGAAAGAATTCACATGGATGGTACAGTTGGTGGACGACTCAACTTATTTGATCCAAGGAGTTGGATCCACCTCATTCCAACTAAGCACCGGTGATATTCTACATGTGGAGGAAATTCTATATGTTCCAGGATTGAAGAAGAACCTCCTCTCAATTTCAGTTCTTGAAGACAAAGGCTTCCGAGGTATCTTCATGGATAACAAAGCACTTTTATGGCCGAAGAAAAAAATCCTAGAATCTGCTGCTGTTACTGGAGTTCGAGATAAACGAGTTCAATAGAAAAAAATCAAAATCCCACCACAACTGTTGTCTTCTAAGAGTAGAGTATGCATCCATTTTGATATAATGAAATTTTTTAAGTAACTGGCCTTTTCCTCTGCAGTATCGAGTAATAAATAAATATACAAATATAACTTGAAAGAGGGAGGGATATGCGTATACAGATTGTTGTCAACCACACAGTAAAGACTCACCACCTATAGTGAATAGTTACCGATACTGGGAATCATATACACTTAAGAAAAGCATGTGATCTGGACAATTTCCACCATGCATATATGCAATGGTTTATGCCACTATGGAGATCAAAGAGAAATTTAAAATAAAATTTAACATTCCCCCAAGGTTCATTTGAATTCTGTACAACTAAGATAATGAACCACTTGTAGGCTTGTTGTTAAGTAGTATTTACAAGTTAAAGGAAGCTAACTTATTACGTGGAAAAACCTAAACAACACTCACAATTGCGGCCAGAAAATTTAGAGCCCGTGTAACCAAATACAACATAACAATTGGAGACATTTCCCTAGTTTGCACGCAGTGATAAGATCCTCATGGGATCATGTATACAGAGTAAGAAATCCCTCGGGCCTTTTAGACCCGATGCACTGTCGATAGAAGGGAAGGAGGATTTTGTAGGAATGACTCTCTTCGAGAGGGCCATCCTAGTCAACTAAGATACCAATGTTTTCCATACTTTCCATCCATTGTCGAAAATCCCATGCAACTGCAAATACACAGTCAAGGATAACTTGGTGCGTCATGGTGGCTAATCCTACTTGCACATTAACCATTCATTGACCTACCTCTGGAAATGTGGTTAGGTGATTATGTATCCATACAATCTTAATATTCATAAGGGTATGATATTTTCCACCAAAACCCTGGCTAAGTAGAGACAAAAGCACCCTCCCTTTAAGTTTTTTTTTTTAATGCCCTATTTTTTAATAATTTTTCCTCAATTTTTCTCTTTTATCTTTTTTTATAAATTTTTCCTTCACTTTTTCCTATTTTATCCCCTTTAAAAAAAAATTAAATTTAGTTTCTCTCCTTATATTATATTTGTTTTGTTTGTATTGTAGTTTTTTTTAATTTGTTAATACTAATATTAATATATTACACACACACACACACACATATGAGTGAAATAGGGAATGTTAATAGGGATATAGGGAAAATAAGGGTTTTTAAGAATTTCTTTATTTTAAATGGGAAAGGGAAAGCGAAGGTGTTGGGGATTATAAGGGCATACAAAATGTTGTTGTTATTATTATTATTATTAATATTATTATTATTCAGGTTGACGATGTTTTGCAGGGGAGTGGCCTAAGGGGGACTTTCGAACTTTATGAACTCAAGCGCGAGGAGAATCATGATGAATGGATGCATATGGAGAAATAATGGAGTGATAATTTTTGGCTAGCATGATGCAAATTACATGAAATTTCTGAAACTTTAATAGACTACTGAGAGGGTCGAATGATGACAGTTTTGTTCAAGCAAAATATGAACACGACCAATATGATGAGCCGAACACAATGACACCAACTTCATGTCATGACAATGCCGAGAGGGAAAGACAAAAAATATCCAAGACTCGACTCAACCACATTATGATGATGCACATGATGCAACTTGGTGGATCTGTCGAAGGGATAATACAAAGGAAAAAATGGTGAGATAATATGTGGACATGCATATAAGCACATCGAACTAGATGTGATGGTACAGATGGAATGATCTTGCAAAACATTCAGTAGGTTCACTTTTGGCGTCATGTTTCGACAGTACATAATGATGTTGATGTTGAGCATCAACACTATACTTTCAAGTAAATGAAGCAGTATAAATATCTACATGGATCAATATTCTTTCCTTTTTGGTCCTTAATGCAAACTAATTAGTTATTGAGAACTAATTAGCTCTAATACGTCAATTACAATATTAACATATATGGAGACGCATAGAAACATGTTATATATAATTATAAAACCCTATATTAAATACTATATATATACACTCTTAATTTGTGTGTGATGTATAAGGAAATATTTGATAACCAGGACATCTTATATAATTATTAACTTAGACTATCTAGTTGTATTTTTATCCCATGGCCAAATTAAATTAGGCATATTTTTTTTTATCTCGTGACCAAATTAGTCATTTATTTTAGTCATTTTAGTTGTAATCACTTAAAATTGCTCAAAGTTGGTCACATTTCACATAAAAATATTGTGGTGACCAACTTTTTTGGTGGTTTAGTCATTTGTTTCGCATGGTGACCAACTTTTTTGGTTGCCTAGTCATTATCACCCATTTTTCTACTAGTGGATTAAAGTTATTTTTGTTGTAACTTGTTGATTCATAGCTCATTACAATCTCTTTAAATATTATTGTTGTTGGGTTGTACCTTCCTTCAAGTTTCCAAAATAACAATTCTATGTGTAATAGAGACATGGAATCCAAAGGGTAGATTGAAATACAAGATTGGTACTTGGATTGGGGGTTAGTGGAATGTCATTATAGTCATATCTAAGATGGGAACAATGATTAAGGTTTAGCAAGATCAACATGATTAACTATTGAATCAAGGGTCAATATGTTTAAAATGAATAGGGTAAATAATCAATGTGGCCAATTTATGCTATCAAGGGTCAATATTCAATATGATGAAGATGGCCAACCATGGTCATGACTTGGGTTTAGTGTCATGTCAATATTATCAACTATGGGATTAAGTGTCAATAATTAGGACCTCGTCATGTTAATTGGTTTGTGTGTTCAAGGTCATAATTTTCTAATGGATCATTATGTCAAGGATCACTGGGGTTAGCGATCAGATTGTATCAAAGGGTTAGTTTGCCTAGGGTCATAAGGATTAAGTGGTGTACTATTTATGGGGTCGTTGTGGCTAGGGATTATAATGTATTGTTAGGTCAGTGTGTTTGCATTATAGTATGTTAGGATGTGTAGTTAAGATCGTCTAACCTTCTCGATATGACCAATATGATCAATAGGGTGAAATATGGTCAATGTGATCAATATGGTCAACCATAGTGTATTAGACGGTTAGTATGCATGCCAACATGAGCAAACAATAGTTTCTTCTATAGTTGTCATTGCATGATGTTAGCGATCTTGTATCCCCCTTCTCACACACATGCAACTTGAGTATATAACAATGTCTTGACATATATCAAGTATGCCTAATGCAATACATTATACCATAAACATTCTAATTTAAGTTCGAATGTTTTAGAATATTGAGTGGAAAAGGACTAATTTTGACAATGTTGTCAATTATAATGTACTCTCTATCTGAGGTTATCCATGGGTCTGTTACCCTAGCATTTTTGCAAAGTCCTAATAATTATACTTTAGCGTGCTTAGAGTGTTCTTTTCATGTTCTTTTCTCATTCACGTGTGTGTTCTAAGTGCGCTAAGAAACTCTTGGAGATTTAAAAACACTCTTATCCTAATGAATAACCTCAGATTGTGGGTTCAAAACACGTTGAACTATGAATTCCATTGCAGAGCATACTCTATGCCATGTTTCCAATCTTGAAAATTGTGAGCTCTCTTCTCAAGCAACTCACAATGTGTTAGGGGGGAATTACCTCAAGGGTTATAATGGTTGGGGGTTGGTGTGTGTTTTAGGTTTGTAATGCCCCGTTTTGACATTACTACCTGAACTACTATTATATGTTGTATTTGTTTGATTGTGAGACTTCGTCGGTTTGACGACACTATGGACATATGGTTCTATTATTTTTCCGATATATGTGTGTGTGTGTGTGTGATGTTAGTATTATGATCGGTAGTCAGTTTAGATATGTATCATGTGTTAATTATGTCTCATATATGCAAATTACTGAATGATGGGTACGTGGATACCGTTACAGTTATATGTTGAATAAATGAATGTTATGCCAGGTGCATGGCGAATAAATGAGTTTATTGTTGTTATGTTATGATGAAATGTATGTGTACATGTTGAGGATTTATGCATGATATTCTACATTGTATGTCGAGGACTGACTTACAGGTTGAAACGGCTAAGTGATAGCTGGATCCTACAAGGTGGGAGAGCCTCGGGGACATGGACTTCGACAGATAAATGGTATGCGAGTGATGCATTATTTACTTTTGCATGATTATTATTATGATGTATATTATGACATGGGTGGGGTAGGGTTTCAGGAAACTCAACCGCCCAGATTGGTTATACGATGACAAACCCAGTACAGGTGCAACGTAGTTATTATGTCAGGTAGACATAATCTCTTGTTCCATTAGGGGGGTGGAGGCTTTACCCACCGTTTATCCCCGAAACCCAGAGTCATGGGAGGGCTGTGCTACAGCACGCTCCCCAAGGTGTGTGATGATGACTGGTGGTTTCCTGCTGGGAAAGCTTGGTCGATGTAGTCGACACTTCTGCTTATGGGTTCTAGCTGGAGCCGGTCATGGATTGACACTTCAGGGTAGTCCAACAGAGGAAAGTATAGGATGTGGAATTTATTTGTGATATAGGTAGATAGATGGTGTCGCTTGAAGGCAGGATGAAAACAAGATTTAACTGTATGTGTGTAAAACCCTTGATTTATTATGTGTCGTAACTCAGTAAAGTATGAATTGTCATAACTTAATAAGATGCAGTTAAATAAAAGATTGTACCTTGAAAACTATGTTAAA
Organism: Larix kaempferi; assembly: GCA_027924585.1. Taxonomy (NCBI): domain Eukaryota; kingdom Viridiplantae; phylum Streptophyta; class Pinopsida; order Pinales; family Pinaceae; genus Larix; species Larix kaempferi. The sequence goes on from BSBM01000410.1 coordinate 4,768,765, forward strand.
CATGTGTCAGTGAGCAATAAGTTTCATGACTATGATTGATGTGTGTGATTTATTGCTGTTAGTGTACTTACGCGAGGTATGTAAGCAGTAGCTGCGCTTACATAACTCGCCTACATATTTATGATTGCGTGAAATACTACTGAATAATAATGTTAATTAGTGTCGTTTAATAATTAATCATTGTGCATTAATAATTAATTATTGTTGATTAATAAACAAGTTACCATTAAATTAGGTAGTGAATAATGCATTTGGTTAGTAATGCCTAATTGAATGTTAATGAGTTTGATTAGTAAAGACTAAGGGTTAAATGGTTAAATAATTATTGTAATGTAAAATTAAGTAGTATTAATTTGATAAGTAAATTTTAATTGCAAGGTTAGATAATTAATTAAAAAGTATGGATAAGAATTAGTTTATAAACCATTAGTTTTATTAGGATCATGCTTAAATAAATTAGAACATTATTGGTGATTGATAAATTAAATTAGTCGAATGTAAAATTAGAGGGTAATTAGCATATTGGAAGTATGTTAAATCATTAATTAGATGATTAGTTTATTATTAATTAATCAATTGACAATTATTATTAAGTAATTAATTAATAGACCATAATCAATTAAGTGATTAATACGAGTAATTGGATGTTGACTAAGAATAATGATTTATTAGTTTTTAATTGAGAAACTTGAGTTACAAGTCCATGAATGTAGATTAGAATTTAATGAGGTTGAACATGTAAAAGTGAAACTCATGAGGTGGGTAGGTGAACCCACCCAAGTGTTTATTTCTTCAATAAAAATAATGGAATTTAATGTTTTAAGTCAAAATGAGGGGCTCGAGGAGGACTTGGGATTGGGGAAACATTTATGTTAGAGATAGGGGTGTTAATGGCATGGAGAAGAGTCGGAAAAGGAAGAGGGGAATAAGGTCGAGGGGAGAAGGGGGAAAAAGAGATCTTTATCTTTGGGGGTATTTTGGAAATTTTGGGAGAGGAGAGATAGATTTTTACAAAGAACAACAAAGAAAGGGGGTTCTTGTTGGAGAGTTCACAGAGGGATCTAGCTGGTTGACTTGTACTCGATTTGGGCTCGGGGGTCCAAAGGGGTACCTTTGGAGCTGGGTGGTCAGTGAGACCTTGCCAGTTGGCAAGGTGGCACACTTGTTTGGGCTGGTTGAGTTTCAAAGGTTTGGGGGAGGATTTGTTGCATGGCTACAACGGGGCATACAACAAAACTGAAAGGGAACAACAAAGGGATCTTCTAGCTAATTTGAGGTATTTTCCTGCAGGTATAAAATCCATTTCTACCCTATAAATTATTATTTTCAAGTTATGAAAAATGGTAATTTTATGAATTAGTGCACATGTATTTGTTTTTACACCTGCACGAATAGTAATTGTTAGAATTAGATAAAAAAATAAATATGACAATTTCAAACCTGTAAATGTTATATTTTTACTGGTATGAAATTTAAACAAAACTAGAAATGAAAACAGAAACAAAACAGAAATTTTGACAAGAATGTAAACAGTGAAAATATCCCATTTTATTAAGAGAAAATGGGGACCCAGGTTGGGGTCCCTACAAGGTTGTAGTGATTAGAAATTAAAGTCTGTTATTGAATTAGCATGTTAGGGGTCATATTATGTCTAGGGTCATAATTGTCAAGGGTTAAATTGCATTAAAATATTAGTGTGTTAATGGGTTAGAGTTTAAGATGTCATAGTGTATCTAGAGTCATGAGGGGCTAAGGGGTATAGTGTATTAAGGGTTATAGTGGTGACAATTCAAAGTGTGTATGCCAAAGTATTAGCATGTTAGGGGATGATTATGTCAAGGGACATAGTTTACTTGGGATGATTGTTTTAAGGGTCATTATGTTTAGGGGTGATTGTTTGGGGTTATTATGTTAGAAGCTAAAGGGATTGGGGCTATATTATGCTCAAGGTCATAGTAGTTAAGATATATAATATATAATTAGGATATTGGTGTGTTTAGGATCATAGTGTGTTAAAGTGTGATTGCATCAAGGGATTAGTATTAGAGAAATGATGTCTTTGTGGCCAAATTACATTAAAGGAGAATATGTTAAGAATCACAAAAATTAAAGAATATAAATAATGATGTAATGTCTCAAAATTCAAAATGATCTCAATGCATTTATAAAGTTTAAATGTTTCTAGGTGATTAATATTTTTTTCCTTAGAAATAAATCTCTAGGAAACTATTGGGCATTTCCCCATTATAAGGGTGGTACCCAATGTAAAGCATGTGATGTAGTCTGTGAGCCTAACTACGTGGGAATCAAATTGAGGACCTACATAGTGCATCAAATTATTGTTAACATCTTAGAAATAGTTGCAACAACGATTGAACTAACCATAATGTATGTTTCCAAATAAAACCACTGGGAATTTTGCAAGTGGTACCCATTGTCAAGCTATTCTTTAAGGGCATTTTTTTTACTAATCAACTATTTTTTGTCACTTTTTAGAGTAGATTACTAAATAATATTGCTAATTGGCCATTTTCCCTTTAAAGCTTCGCTTATTTTTTACATAAAATATGATTAAATTGATAAAATTCACCAAAGTTTACAAGTTATAATAGTAAAATATATCTTTTTTATTGAATATTCATCTACATATCTATATCTATGATTTTTTCAAATTAAAATATTCACCTAAAATATTATACTTGGGTATAATACTTGAATCCTTAAATAATACCCTACACAATGTAGACTTGTTGGTATTGATTATGACACCTAACCGAGTAGGGGAAGCACGTGAGACATGCAATATACGCATCCAACCTTGTAAATTAACCTTAAACCTCCTACATAAATCTCAATGCACTCATTCACTCAAATTAATCCACTAAACTAAAAATAATTAACTATATCTAAAATTAAAAAAATTTAAACAATTCACATATCCATAACTATATAATAACATTCAATATTTTATAATTCAGATAAATATGTCAAAGCATATTAAAAAAGTTAGCATTTCAAATCTATACTTTATTTCAACTCTGAAAATTGTGTGTTGTTATAAGTAATGATCGAAATCCATTTTTTATTTGATAAATGGGTTCAATACCCTGAAAAACCACAGATGATGCAATTTTAACACCTTACATCTACGAATTGAAAAATTACGATTGAATTTTGGAGAAAAATAATTAAAAAAACGAGAAAAAGACAAAATTGCCTAATCTTTAAACTACGACATTGAGGTTTTCGGTTAGCTCATTACCATATGATGCAAGACACTTTTTTTTGTTTTGCAATAGCATGCATGTTCTCCTCATTGGGTCTCAATGATGTGGAACCTTTTCCACTTGATCCTACCTAGAGCAATGGGCGTTCTGGTATGGCATGTGTCTCAAAAAGGTTGGATCGATTTTTGATAGGGGACTCTTTATTGGCACAGCTCTTCAAATATAGATCCTGGATCGATACTTCAAGGTTATCGGATCATTTTCCAATCATCCTGGAATTGGATTTTGAGCCAAAAAATTGAATTTTCCCTACAAATTCAATCATTCTTGGATAAAAGATCCTGATTTTGTGGAACTTGTCAAAAACTCTTGGAGGAATTTTACTAATATGGAGCAGGACTCACCTTCACATTATCTGATTAACAAACTTAACAAGCTAAAATCGGTGGTCCTTCAGTGGGAAAGGAAAAAAAAAGGACAATCATAAGGAACTTCATTCTATTGAAAAGGAAATGACCCGGCTAAACAATACCAACGAACAGGGCACATTACATAGGACAACTTTGGGTCCTTTATTGCTGTTGGAACAAAGGCGACATAGACTACTTGCCCAGGATGAGGAAACCTAGCGCCTTAAGAGCAGAGCGCTCTGGATCTCCCTGGGGGATAAAAATAATAAATTCTTTCACATGTATGTTGATTCACGCAGGATTCAAAATTCTATATGGGCATTTAAATCTGCGGAGGGTACGGTTATTAGTAAACAGTCTGATCTACTTCGAGAGGCGGTTGTGCATTTCAAACATTACTTTAAGGCCCCCGAGTCAGTTTCGGTGAATGATCAAATTAAGGTCATCAGAGAATTCTCTCATTTCTTCTCGGAGGAGGAGGGGATTGAGTTATTTAAGCCGGTTACACTTGATGAAGTTCAAAAGGTAATACAAAAATGCACCAGAGTAAAGAGCCTTGGTCCAGATGGCTGGTCGACCGAACTTTTCTTAGAATTCTTCGATCTGATGGGCCCGGATTTACTTGCCATGGTGGAGGAATCACGTATTAAGGGGACAATTCCTATTGCTATCAATTCAACTTTTATAACACTCATTTCGAAATATTCTATTCAAGAAAATTTCGAGGATTTTTAGACGATCTCTCTCTGCAACTTGGTGTATAAAGTGGTGGCTAAAGTCATAGCAAATAGGAGTAAGCCAAAGCTATCCAATTCTATCTCTCAAGAGCAATTTGGTTTTCTAGAAGACCAACAAATTCTGGACGCTATTGGCCTTGCACAGGAATCTTTTCATAGTATCAAGACCCGAAACAAGAAAGCTTTGATCCTCCAAATGGACTTAACTAGGGCATATGATAAGGTAAACTGGCAGTTTCTTATATTTGCTTTGATTCAAATTGGTATTCCCTGGTTGGTCATGAAGTGGATTATGGGATGTGTGTCTTTTGTTAATTATGTTGTGCTTGTAAATGGGTGCCCTTTTGATTTCTTCACTGCTTCTCAGGGTCTTCGTCAAGGTTGCCCCCTCTCACCGCTCTTGTTCCTAATAGTGATTGAGGGACTCAGTCACTTGTTGATAAAAGCCCAAGAGAACCATCAGATTGAGGGGATCAATATTTCCAAAAAAATTTCCACCACACACTATTTTTTTGTGGATGATGTCTTGTTGTTTGGGTTGGCATGTAAAAATGAATGGTCTGTTATCAAGAACATTCTGGATCTCTTTTGCATAACCTCTGGAATGATTATAAATGGAAAAAAATCACTCTTTTTGGAGAATAATTTGGATGAGGCACTGAAAATGGAAATAGAAATTTTTTTTCCCATAAATTCCAAGAGCTGGCACAGGGCACAATGTACCTTGGCTATTACATTAAACCTAATGCTTATAACAAAAGTGACTGGAATTGGCTATTGAAGCGTTTTGACAAAAGAATCCATAAATGGTGCTGGCGTTGGCTTTCCTGAGGTGGCAGGATTACGTTGGAAAAATCGGTTTTGCAAAACTTGGGGGTGTACTGGTTATCAATGAGCAAGGTTCCTAAATCGATCCTATCCGAGATGGGTAGGAAATTACATAATTTTATTTGGTCTGGGCAAGGATCACAAAAAATGCATTTGGTGGCCAGTTCGAGATTGGATGCTCCTTTTCAGGCTGGGGTTTGGTCCATTGAAAATATCCATTATTTTTCGTTGGAACTACTTGCAAAAATCCCGTGGAGGGATCTTACGATGGATGGCCTTTGGGGAGCAGTAGTAAGGGATAAGTATCTAAAAGGTGTCCCGATATCCTCGTGGCTTCGCTGTGGTATCCAGAAGATCAAAGGGATGTCTAATATTTGGGCGGGTCTTCTATCTGCTTTGGGGATTATTAATGATTGGCTGGTATGGGAGACAGGAAATGGTCGACACATCCTCCTTGGTGAAGACCCGATTTTGGGAGGACCTGCAATTTTTTCACTTTCTCCTGATTTGATTACTTTCTTTCGGGCGGGTGGATATTATACACTAAATCATGTGGCTGCTCAGAATCCTCCTGATGCTCCCTTTTAGCATTGGCTAAGTGCCACTCAACAGGGTATCTATGGTGGCTGGAAGTCGGAGTGGGAGGATTATGTGATTGGTCTTCAGAGGGGGAATATACATATCACTGAGTGCCCGGATGTTCTTCGTTGGTCGCGGAATACTAATTGTGGCTCTCTTACTGCTCTACTGGCATATCAGACTTTTTTTTCCATTTGGTGGTTCTGGTATTTGGTGGCATTCGGCGATTTGGAAATGGATTATACCTTTGAAGATCAAATGTTTCATATGGATAGCGTTGGACTGCAAACTTTTGTTTTGGTGCAATTTACAGAAGAAAGGATTTTCGGGTCCCAATATTTGTCCCTTATGCAGGTTGGCGGGTGAATCAGATATGCATCTGTTTATACATTGTTCCTTTACTGCTAGCATCTAGAGGGAAATCCGTTCTGTTCTCCCCAATGTTCCGTCGTGGATTGGTGTCAATTTATTGGATGGCTTCTTACAGTGGCATAAGTTTAATAAATTGTATGTATCCCTTGCATGCTTTATTTTCTGGGAGCTCTGGAAAGCGAGGAACTTGGCTATTTTCGAAAACAAAATGTCAAACCCTAGGTGGATCACTTGCAAGGTTTTGGCTTCTTTTCGGGAGTTTAGTGATGTCTCTTGGGGCTTGGTTTGACTCTTGGGCCTCCTACTCTTTCTTTTCCTACATTGGATCCTCCATGTTTCACTTGTCCATTTGGTTCTTTCGATGGAGCATCGCAAAATGGTGCCAGTCAATGTGGGGCTGGTGCACATATAGTTTTGAATGCTCGGAGCTTCTACTACTTTTGGTGGCATGTTGGTCCTGGTACCAACACAAAAGGGGAGGTTTGTGCTCTGTGGCTACTCCTCTACTTTGCCAAACTTAACCATCTCCCTCTCCTTCATGCGGATGGTGATGCACTGACTGTAATCAACTGGGTCAATGGACTCGGATCTTTGGATGCTCTTGCCCTCTCTTCATGGCTGGGGAAGATAACTCATCTTTTATAGTTCCATAAAGAGACTAGTTTTCACCATTTCACACGTATTCATAACTTGGTGGCGGAAGCCCTCTTGAAGAGAGCCCTTTTGGCGGTGGAGGGTCGTATCTTTTTTGAATTTTGGTTGGACGATCTTCTTTCTGAGGTTATCTCTATTATGTTGTATCATGTCTAAGCAGGTTTTTGGTGGTCGGGTTTCTCCCGGCGGACTCTTTTTGTCTCCTTCCTACTGGTCGGGGGAGGATTTTTGTCTCTCTGCGTTCTTATTTTTATTTTGTTTCTCTTTCTAGCTGGGGCGGTTTGGTTTTGATGACATTATCTGCTGTCTGTTGTGAGCTGGTGCTCGTTTCCTTTATGCCTTGGTGGGCTTTTTCTCGGTAGTCTTTTGACTCTGTCTCTGCCCGGGTGGGCGTTTCAGTTTTGGTCGCTGCTGACAGTTGATGTATGAACTTTTTCTTATACTTTTTTAATGAAGTATCATATCTTTTCTTATTGAAAAAAAAAGAAGGTTATCCTCTAAATATATGGATACTATGTCAAAAGAAATAAGCACATTATAAGAACGAAATTAGTTTTATTATAATAAGAATATACTCATTAAAGTGAGAGGGTGCCTTGTTTGGATCATATTTCATTCTCATCTAATGGGCACTTACTCCTGTTTATTTCAAATAGATAAGACATTGGCAATGGTTCAGATGAGTGGATGTTGAAGTTGTATTTTCAATACTTTTCCTACACTAAAATATCTATGAATACAATCTATTTTAGCATAGGAATGCCTTTTTTTTCAAATATTTCAAGCACTTCTCCTTATTTCAAGGCATGTTAAAGAATTTATATTTTATTTTGACAACTATTTTTAATATACTTTGATGATCCTTCATGTTTTGATATGTCAACCCTACACATGCCCAACTCTTCCAAGCACATTGCTAATTCAATTGTACTTTACTAATAATTTCTAGAAGCATTGTACTAGACCATTCATCACAAGTCAACAAAACACTAACAAATGACAATATTACTAAAAACAAACAACATATACTTAACAAAGACAAATACACTTAACAACATTTTTTCCTTCATAAGTTCTTTATAATTTGCCTTATCTCAATAAAGAGATTAGAACCAAATGCTCTTGAAAATATTGAAACAAAATATTAAAAAGTGTTAGTATTACAATGTTAATATAGACATGATATATCCAATACAAGTTACAACAATTTATTCGCTAAGAGTTTGTCTTTCTTAAATGTAAGGAAATAGGTTAATGGCCTAAGATTTAAAGGTGTTTGGCATGAGTGAGAGCTTCCCTATTACAAACCACTAGCAAGTTATTTGCTTGAAAATCATGGGATTTTTTGGTCAGAGACTATGCAAGTTCCTATGCTTTTGTGCTTGATATAGATATGTATTTACATCGATAGGTATTTATATCTTAGAATTTGGGGTGGAATACCATCTATGCTTTTCCTAAATTGAAGGAAGATGGGACAAGTGTACGTCCAAATTGATTTTATGGTCGTAGTTCTAAACTCAAGATAAATTACTATAAAAAAAAAGAAATATAAAAAATCACTAGTAATTGATGCATGGATAACTAGTAGCTCATGCATGGATAAGAGGTAGTGACAGACAACTCATTTAACTAAAGAAAGTAATAAGTAGCTAAGGTATAGACAACAAATGATTACAACTAAGTATGGAAAACAAGTAATAGATAACTTAACTTGTAACCTATCGATGTTTACTGGCCACAAGTTAAGTAGCTATGCTAATAATATGTTTGCCTAAAATTCATGGGATTTTAAACCTATGTAAATCATGTACTTCTAGAGCAATTTGTTCCCCACCCTCTTTGAACATCTTGAAGATAGAGTCATTTTTTATTATAATGGAATCAACATGCACCTAAAATTTCAAAAAACAAAACTCAATTAAATTTTCAATCCACACTATGTTTAATTTTTAAACATAAAGAAAAAACAAAAACAATAATACATGAAGATAATCAACCCAAAGTTTTATGATGTATAATTAACCTCACTCAATAATAAGAATAATAATATATATGTATATATATAAAATACAATGTTCCAAATTTAAAAGGTATTTGTACTTTTAGATTTTATATTTAAAAATCCATGTAACTTAATCATAAAACATCTCTTTACCTAGCTCGTTCGCAAATCCAAATTTAAAACGTACTTATAATTTTAGTTTTTTTAGCTTTTAAAATTTCATATATAGTTATCCTAACCATCAAATATTATAATATTTTATGATTAAGTTATGTGTATTTTTTAAATGTATATTTTATGGTTAAGTTATATGAATTTTTTAAAAATTAAAAAAACTAAAAATACAGGTACGTTTTAAATTTGGATTTGTAAGCAAGCATAGGTAAGCTCAGTTGGTTACGTAGCTTAGTTGGTTAGAGCATTGGTCTTATGGCCATATCAGGAGCAAGCCGAAGGTCGCGGGTTCGAGCCCCGTCGGGACCAGCTAATATTTTTGTTGTACATGTTAAATTCATACCGGGGCGAATCGAATTAACCCTGATTAAGGGACGCTTACTGGTTTAGAATTAGTGTGTGCTAAGGAATACTCGTGTCAAGTGTCTTTTCATAGACAATCCTTCATATTGTACAGAATAACAAAACCTAAATACAGAAGTGAACAACCAGTCTACAAAATTCAGAATTGCTACCTGTTTTAAATCTGACTTAAAAACCGAAGAAAAATTCAATGGCAACTGAAATGAGGGTCGTGTCTATGAAGGACATCGTTGAAGCGTTTAAAATTTCAAACCATTGGAACTTTCCCATTTGATTGAAGAGTAGGTGGGTGAGTTTGTCTTCAATGGGGATGGCTTTGATTTCATTCAATTTCTTCTTTCTTTCTTATATTGGCCTAGCGTTGTCTCAATATGGTGTTGTGCCCTTCCTTTCAACGCCTTTCCCTACCCTTGGTGCCCTTCCTTAAGAGATTAAGTCGTTTTTCAAGTCAAAAAGTGCAACTCCCACAGAAAAGTGGGTACCATTTTAGAAGAAGTCATTGGTTTTAAACTATGTTAATGAAGGAATTAACCTAGCCACCCACCAAGCATCGGTAATTTAACAGCTATTGACTTTACCAAGCATCAACAATTTATCAGCCATCAAATTTACCAAGCATCACCTATGGAGTTTTAGACACACTTGCTTTTCGGTTATGGGCCTCGAAAGTTAGAAGCACCTGCTGAATTTACATACCCATTTCTCTATATAGTTTGAAACTGCTCTTCTCTAGCTGCCACGGACTTGGAGCTACTAATTTTGGTAAGAGGTTATTTTCAATTTTCCTATAAATTTGATAATAATCTAAAAACAAATTTTAATGAAACGATTATGTGTTTTTTCTTAAACATGAAATTGTTTTTGTTATTTTGAAATTGAGTTGGGTTAACATTTGTGACTCGACAAAGGCATGGAAATATGGTTTTGTTATGGGAGGCTCCCAATTCCACTTTGGACACTTCCAATACTTTCAAGTTACAAATTATAGGTCTTGTTGCTAAAAGATTTTCACGTATCAATTCAAATTTATTTGATATATCTTAAAACTTAGTAACGTTCTATTATTCTTGTAGTCTTAGTCATTGGTTAAACAATTACTTTTACTCATGGGCAAAAAAGCTTATGAACAAGTTTGATGTTGGAAGTGGTTTCTTCTTATCCATTTATAGCCAAGGGAAAGTGAATGACCCAAAGAAGAAAGGAGGAACCATGAAGTGGCTGGTACAAATTTTGAACCTCCTCCACAAAAACACTTTGAGAATTAAATTTAACCCCATGGTTGTCAATTTGAATGACAATGTATCACATCACTAGCTCTATATTAGTAAAACCTGTACCCAAAAAATAGTTTTCATTGGAAGAATTTATATATATTCAAATTACTATGTCAAATTATATAAGTTTACATTATTATATTTTTATAAAATTAACATAAAATGAATTACCTATATTAAAAAACTAAATGCTTTCACTTATGAATGAAGCAACAAAAGAAATTTATTTTATCAAATTCTCATCAAAGTGCATCATGGATAATACATAGACAACTCCACTTTCGTGAGAATATTTGCTTAATATAGTTGAGGAATAATATAGACAACTCCACTTCACGTGCAATAATAGTTGAGGAATCCAAAAGAGTCCATACCTTGGAAAAACAACCTTATTAAACTTCTTTTGACAAAGGAAGGAGAGAACATCATAGTACAATATAGATTGCAATGAGTTTTTTTAATGAATCCCCTCTATAAAGGGCATATTATATTTATGTCGCCTTTTAACTCAAGTCCTTTGGAATAATGTCACAAGTTCAATTACACCAGCGATGCAACATGTTTACCTTGAAAATTTTGGTATGTTGCATTACATGTGGCTTGAATTAACCTCTAGAAAGGATTCTAGGTTCCACATTTTTTCGTTTCCTAAGTTTATCTTTTTTTTAAAAAGCTAGATGCATATCCTTATATTGCCTTAGTCAAAAGAACCAAAATGTACAGTGATAGCAGAGTAATGTGCCCTCTCTGAAGCGAGAAAACAGATCCCCGAGACCCTCTCTAAAGCGAGAAAACAGACCCCCGAGACCCTCTCTAAAGCGAGAAAACAAACCTCCAAAACGAGTAGCAGACTGAGTTGCAGATTAAGTTTTCTAAAAATTCAATGCATACAAGTATTAAACAGACAAACATAGGAGGTCACAGACCTCTGAAACTGAGAAGTAAACATCCTAGCAAAAGAAAGACTAACAGATTTAACCGCTGGAATGACTCGTTTCCCCAACCTGAATTGGCTGAGTGGTTGGATCCTTGGCGAGAGTAATGCCAAAGTGGCGAGCAAACTGCTTCTGGTTGTAGAGGATTTGCTTCAGGAGGTCTACCATCTCGTCCTGCTGCATCAAAATATCTGCTTTGGCTTCATCCCTATTAGCAAGAGCAGTGCCCAGCACAAGCTTTTGGGACCAATGATAGTCTAAAGTCTTTTGGTAAAGGGTAACCCTGACCCTGGTGTTTCCTGGGTTGGGAACTAGGGTCTCGAATTCCTTGCGAATTTCCTCATCCGTGAGGCAGCAACGAGAAACATCCGCATCGTGTTCGGCCTCATGAATCTCATCCTGAACATGCTGGGGAATTTCACTCTTGAATCTACGGGCCTTATCCACCACTCCGCGCATGGGTGTACCGATGGAGGAGTTGGCGAGTTGAGTGGAGCTGCAAGTGTGAATTCTCCTTACCAGCGGCATTCTTGCTTTCCTGGCAAACCGATGAGAGAGTCGAGGGAGAAGAGCGCAGGAGTAGGTGGAAGAAAAGGAAAGCGGAGCGTGCTGCGAGAGGGGTGAGTTGAGGATGATAAAGAGTCTGAGGACATGGAAAAGGAGGGGCTGCGAACCAGAGCCGAGGGACAAAGTGCTTGTGGAGCCTTTCCGCAACACAGCGAGGAGCCAAGCATCAGCTAAACATTGGCATCGCAAGGAATAATGTTGAGAAGAAATGACTCTGGGCTTAATGCGTTCCATGGTGGAGCATAATTCATTATACTGCAGAGGGTTAATCATGGCCAAAGCTGGAGTAAGCCGAGAGGACAGAGCACACGCAGGAGTAGTCGCGGAGGCGTCAAGGTAATTAACCATGGACAAGGCAGTTGAAGAACAGATTTAAAAATGATCAATGGGCACGTGGGTGGTAGGTCAAGGTACCACGTGCCCAGGATCGTTATCAGAGGGAGCTGATAGATGGATGGGCATGCAGGTGGGTGCGTGGCTGACTGTGCTGGCAGTCACGTGGCCTGTCCTGCTACTGCTGCCGGCATAGTACACCCGCTATGGGGGGTGTTTCCTAAGTGTATCGGTTATTGTACTTTAGATGCATAATGCCAGCACATGTTACTTTGGAATTGTCTGTGTCACTGTTAGTAGGTTTTTTTGTTCCTCCCTTGATTTTTAGAGTACATGATCAACTAAAAAATGGGTAAATGAGTCTATTATTGTCTTTTACTTAGAAATTAATCTCCTTAATAAAAACATATATTTTAATTGAAAATTAAAATGTCACAATTTCAATTACACCATTGACGCAACATGTTAATCTTGCAAAATTTTTCATATTGCATTACATGTGGCCTGACATTAACCTTCGATTCCAGGTTCCACGTTTTGTTTGTTTCTTAAGTTTATCATTTAATGTACTTTAGATGCATAATGTCGGTACATGTTACTTTTGAGTTGTCTATGTCACTGTTAGTAGTTTTTTTTTTCCACCCTTGATTTTCAAAGCACGTGATCAACAAAAAAAATGGTTAAATGAGTCTATTGTTATCTTTTAATTGGAAATTAAACTCATTATTTTTTAACAAGAACGGGTAAGAACTTTTATATATAAAAAGTGGAAAAAAAAACAGAGTTACATAGTGTTGGAGAAGATTTGTTCCCCAATAGATAGAAACTGACATGTCTCCACATTCATCTTTGACAATTTTGTAACTAGCTTGATAAAAATCTAGCCTATGAAGACTATATATCCGAACAAAATGCCCTAGAAGCTTGAAACAAAAGCAATACATTAAAGAAAGTAAACGTCTTCAGGCCTGAAAGAAGCCTAATCTACTGCTGCTAGATACAAAGCTCCAAAAACTGGAATACAAATATTTTGAAATATCATGAGCATAACAAAAAAAGAGCCCTAGAAACCTGGAGAATCTCCGAGACTACAGGTTAATAATGGTGACGAGAATCTGGTTGGTGATCTTGTCCCCCAACCATTCCGCCACGTTCTTTCAGTAGGTCCTGCTTCAAACTTCTTATCTCAGAACGCATACTGTTAATCTTTCTCTCCACAATCCTGACACTGCAATGAACCGCCATGATTTTGGTATCCAGATTAACCAAGCAAGGGAAGCCATTGTCCAGGACTTCAACGAGACTATCAACCTTCTCATTGAGCTTACCGTTGCTGTCACGGACCTCCTTCGGTGTTACCTACGTCAGAGTATACAAATGTTGAATGGCCTTTTTGAATTCATAGTTTTCTCCTCTCAGCAAACTGGTATGGGTTTCCATTTCGACCAAGTAGTCCTTGACCTCTTTAGGAATGCGACCATAATCCTGTTTTGGACCAGAACAGCCTCCATCGAACATGATAGGGAAAGAATTCATATTCGTATCGTTTTCCAGAGGATCCTGGCAACCTTCATCATGCGCACAGTGTTGCATCTGAACCGTGCCACCCTGACCCCCATACATCGTGGGAGCTTTCTTCCTGAAGTTTCAATTTGCAGGAACCCAGGAGCAAGGGATAGTCTTTCTGCAGAGGAGGTAGTTGGCAGTGGAACCAGGGTCGGACATCGTTGCGGGCTCTTGAGATGGACAAGAATGCTTCCAGCCTACTCCATGTGCTGAATTTAAACAAAAATTCCCTCGAATTCCCATCACCTTAATTGTGTGCATGCCGACCATGTGGTGGCCATGTGACTCCACTGTGCGGCCAGCTCCCATTCCGAGGTGCGGAAATGGATGCGAGACTATAGGGAATTCTTCATAATCGATTAGGCCAAAAATTTGGTTAATTTTGTTGTTTGAGGAAGGAGTATTGACATAGCTCCAACCCAGAGGTGAGGAATTCTCACGAGAAGGAGACATGAGGGGTCTTTCCAATCGAGATGGCTGGGTAAACTCCGGGGATCCAAACCTTTTCATTCACCTTGTGATTTCTAACAAGAACGTCGTGATCAAGTCTGACGCCTGTATTTTCCATTGCATCCACATCCTGATTATTTGATCTCAATATATGAAGAAAATTTATGGTTTCAAATTCGTTGACTAGACATTTAAGAAGATAGTGGATCTTAGAAGTAAGGCTCTTGCGATTTTTGGCCAGATTCCTTGCATGTCTAATGACCAACATTGAGTCTCCGAACACACCCAAGTCTGTGAGGCCATCATCCCTTGCTATCTCCAAACCTTTTATTAGAGATGACCATTCTGCACTATTATTAGACCTTCTTCTGATTCCCCAAGCATAGTCTTTCATCTTGTTTCCTTCAGAGTCATAGAAGACTCCACCCGCACCTACCAACCCTCGATTTCCTTTCGAGGCAGCGTCGAAGAACAAGGTATTACACCCAATTTTAATCCTCCAGCTCTGAAAATCCTTAGTGCTCTTCCTGATGTGCCAATTATGGATTATAGGTCTCTCGGAGGGAAGTGTCAAGGAGAGGGAGGGGTTTGGGATTAAGAAATCAGAGACTTGGATTTTTTCTTCTGCATTCAGAGGTTCCTTGTTGATATTCTTCATGCCTTTCACTAGTAAGGCTTCAACCCAAAAGGCCTTGGCCGAGGTGAGGACTCTACCCGGAGTGGATCGATTGTCTTCAAAAATTTCCTTATTCCTGGCTATCCATATCTTCCAGAAGATAAACTTGGGGAAAGCTTCCCACGCTCTTTTAAAGTCAGGTTTGTTATAGAGAGTTCTGAAGTAGTAGTCCTTCCAACAAGCAAAGAGGTCGTTCCAATTTGTTGGCAGAGTCACCACAAATTTTAAGTCAATATACGCACTGTGCCAAACCTCCTGAGCGAATTTGCATTCGAGAAACATGTGGTCAATTGTTTCTTCAGATTCTTTACAGAGAATGCACCTCGCAATCCCTTCTATACCTCTTTTTCTGAGATTCTCCGCAGTGAGAATTTTACGGTGGGAAAGGTTCCAAGTGAAGAAGTTTATTTTGGGAAGACCATATTTTCCCCAAACTTTACTCCATTTTTTTTCCTTACTTCTGTTGGAGTTGGAACTATCCATCATCTGAAATCCTTCCTTGACTATGTACGACCCCGACTTGCTCCATCCTCTTCTATCATTCATATTCCGATGGACTGGAGTTGCTCCATGGAGAAGAGAGAGGAGGGAATTGTAGTCTGCATGAAGGTGTCCCAGAATCTCCAAATCTAAACAGCCTGCCCATCTTGCACTTTCAGTCCACACAGAGAGATCGAATAACGTGGAAATGTTGGCTTGATCCATCCAAATCTTCAATTCGGCAAAGTTCTAGAGAAAGTTGGGAGGGGAGATCCGATCTGGTCCTAAACTGTCAAGCCAGAGATTAATCTGCTTTTCACTGCCAAGAATCCAAAAAAGGTGCTTTTGTATGATAAACGTCTCCTTCTTACAAAGGTTCCAGATAGGAGTGACATTTTTAGTTTGGTCTATTTCCTCCACACACCTTCTTCCGCCCCCATTCATATATTTCTTTCTGAGAATTTCTTTCCACCAAGCTTTTTTCCCTGAGACAACTCTCCAAAGTATTTTGGCTCCTAAGGCGAGGTTCAAAATCAAAGGATCTTTTATCCCAGCACCTCCATGGATTTTAGGTCTGCAAAATTTCTCCCAATTCATCAAGTAAAACTTCTTTGTGCCATTGGATTTCCCTCCTTGCCACATAAATCTTCTGATTTATCTCGTGACATCCTGAATGAATATCTTGGGGGCTAAAGAGATCGAGCTGACATAGATTGGATAGGAAGAGAGAACAGAGTTAATCAAGACCAACTTGCCATCCAAGTTTAGCCACCTAGTTCCCCACGAAGATATTCTGGTTTTAATCTTGTCTACAAGACCTTGCCAATCGACCACCTTTTTTTTCCCTTTAAATATTGGAATTCCCAGGTAGTTAAAGGAGTTCCATCCTTCAAAGCCAAGAATCTACGCTATTCTAGATAGAGTTCTTGTGGGGCAATTCCATCCATAGAATTTGGATTTGACCGAGTTCACTTTTCCATCTGAGGCCTTAAGAAAGGTTGTCAAGGCACCTTTAAATATATCAGGTATGATTGGAGAATCTCCTCCGAGCAGAATGGTATCATCAACAAACTGAGCGTGGTTGACTTCTTTCACACCTCTCGTGATCCTCAAACCTTTTAGCTCACTCGACCCTTGTAAGAGTTGAAGCTTCCTGCTCATAGATTCTGCCACCAACAAATAGAGAAAGGGATACATGGGGCATCCTTGTCTTAAACCTCTGGTGGCTTGGAAGAAATTTGTAGGCTTGCCATTTACAAGTGGAGCAATCGATGGTCTATTAATGCAAGATTTTACCCATCTTACGAATCTTTTGGAGAAACCAAATTTGTTCAATATTTCAAACAGAAAGAAGTGGTTAACTCTGTCAAAGGCATTCGCCATGTCCAATTTTATTGCCATTCCCTGTTTCTTTCTTTCCATGCTAGAGTGTATATCCTCCTGGACAATGATGATGTTGTCTAGAATCTGTCTCCCTGCAATAAATCCTCCTTGAGAGTCAGAGATGAGCTGGCCCATAAGGTTTTTCATTCTTATAGCAATGATTTTTGAGAGAATCTTATAGGAAGTGTTGCAAAGAGAGATAGGCCGGAATCTATCAAGTGAGAGAGGGTTTCTCTCTTTGGGAATTAGCGCCAGAAAGGAGGAGTTGGTGGCTCTGCCGATTTTATCTTTTTTTTGGGGCCAATTTAGCATTCTCTTCAAATCATCTTTTATGATATCCCAAGCTTCTCTATAGAAGTTTATGGTGAATCCATATGGCCCGGGGGCTTTGTCCATATGAAGGGACCAGGTGGCATCTATTATTTCATATTCCAGGATTGGTTGATCAAGCTCACGATTTTCATTTTCAGAAATGAGCAAAGGAATACTTGAGAGCAAATCAACTTGTGCTTCCCGATCAGCCTCTTCATTATATGTGTAGAGTTCAGGAAAATGCTCCAAATCATGTATCTTTAGCTCCTCTTGACCTACAACCCGGTTCCCATTATTGATTTTCAGTTCTTTGATATTATTGTAGCTAAGCCGAGCTTTTGTTTGCTTATGGAAATATTCTGTATTACTATCCCCTCCTTTTAGCCACATCTGCCTGGACTTAATTCTCCACACCTCTTCCTCGAGCCTGGCAGCATTTAGAATCCTTAAATTCAAATCCTTTTCATTGTTTAGAGTGGAGGTAGTAATCTCACCGTCCTCCATTCTGTGGTTAAGGGATGCAAGGTCGGATTGAAGCTTACGCTTGAGAGAACCCGGTTTTTATACGTCGTTTTAACCCAAATTTTTAGAGTTGCACGCACAGCTCTGAGTTTGCTTTCCCAGATGTAGCTAGGAGAACCATAGTGGCTGGAATTCCAAGCATTTTGAATTAAACCCAAGAGGTTCCCATCATGTAGCCAAAGTGGATTAAAACGAAACCGAATAGGCCCAAGGTTGCCCGGGGCAGAGAGGGTCAGGAAAATGGGTTTGTGATCGAAAGCAGCAGAAGGTAGGGCACAAGCAGCTGGAAGGAGGTATTTCTGGAGGAAAGAGGAACTTACCAGGAATCTATCAATCTTGTCCCTATATGGCCAATACCAGATCTTCTATTGCTCCATGTGTACTTCCCATTTTTCATCTGAATGTCTAGCATGTCTAGTTCAGAGATTAGGTCCTCCATCTTTTCCCCAAACGGATCCTTGACCCAACTAGTTCCACCACGTTTCTCCTGCTATGATTTGGTGGTATTTAAATCCCTCGCAATGATCACATCTTTTCCTTGCAGGTCATCTTTTAGCTTTGGAAGATCATCCCAAAAAATGTCCTTATCCCTGTAATGTGTTGGGCCATAAACGTTACAGATATAAGTTGAATGCTGACTGTATTTTTCATGGATTTCGATGAGAATCCAATGATGTCTTTTGCTATATCCGTGTCCGGATATACTCAATGATTATTCAAGCGAATAATCCTCCAATGGAAAATAACTCCATTTGATAAAATAATAATATATAATTGATAAAGGATGATTTAATAATTTACAATGAGGCTCGCTTTTATAAGCTTGAGCGTGTATAGTGAAGGGTTACACCCTTTCACTTAATAATTAATAACTTTAATTAACATATATATAATTTTCATAGCATTGCCACTCTCTTAGAAAGGCTTTGTCCTCAAAGCCTTATAATTTTGTTGCATTGTTCTTTGCGATGCCATGGCTGATGAAACATGTCGATACGAACTGCTAAGTGTAGAGCATAACTTCCGATACATCGACGGATCAATCCATCCCAAATTGACTTGTTGTGGACTAATGGGATTTCCTATTGATGTGTCGTTAGGAGATTTGATCACATTAGTACCATTATCTTTCGACTTTTCCCACTTTTTTAAATATCGGTTTTTATGGTTGGGGTGTCGATAAGGGACTTTCACGATGTCATTTTCGTTTTCGGATGTCGCCTTTAGAGCATTGATCTGAGTTGGAAGTTGTATTTTCGTCTCTTGAGGATTTAAGTTTTTGTTCTGTATTTTTTCCAACTTGTTTTCTAACTGCCTATTATCATTTTGAAACTTCTTAATCAATTCGACTTGCGATTTTCTGTCAGCTTCAGATGTCTTAAGTTGTTCCTTAAGATCTTCATTATGACTTCTGATACAACTATTTTCTTTCTGTTTGTCTAGAAGTTTCCCTTCAATGTCGTCCAAAGATTGTTCTATCTTCCGACTATTTTTCAACTTCTTAATTTTTGTGACTAGTATCTTGTTATGATTTCTTAGTCTAAAAATTTCTTCAGCATTGTTAGATAATGCTTTATTACTCTTTGCGATCTCTGACTTATGTGTCTTTTTAGAGTCGTCATTTTGTTGTTGAAGAACTTTTATCTTTTGTCGACACTGGCCGACCTCTGATTCTTGACTTTCTAATTTATGTCGTAACTGCATTAGTTCTTCATCTTTGTCGCTAACGATTTTGTTCAAGCGTATTATTTCTGCTTCGTAATTATTTATTTCCTTCTTTATATCTTGATTTTTGGCAAGTGCTTCCTGTGTGAAAATATGAGATGAGGCATCTAGCACATTTGGACTACTGACTTGGTCCTTTTTTTGCATTAGTCTTTGTAACACCTCCATTAATGTATTATGGTTCTGCGTCATTTTTTGGTTTAACATTTTTTGTTCCTTGCTCACAATGTCGAACTTGGTCATCCTTAACGTGTCTCGACTTCTTGATGAGCCTTCCTTTACTTTGACTTGATTTCTTCGATGATAAGTGTTCTTCGACTTCTTTGATGATAAGGAGTCTTGCTTGGACTTTGTCTTTAATTTCTTCTTTGACTTGGTCTTCTTTGTCTTAAATTTGCTTTGTTTCTTCAAACAATTCTTATTTCAAAAGAATTGATTTTTTTTTGTTTCTTTGATAATAATAATATTATTATTAATATTTTTTTGATAATAAATATTATTAAAAATTAATAATATTATTATGCAGATTTCCAATATTTTTATTTTTTTATATAACAATAGTTATATTATATTTTCTTCCACAAAATTACCGCTTTTTTTTTATAATAATATGACTTAATATATTATAAATAACAATAATTGGTACGTGGAGAATTAGGGCAAACGTGGAGAGGAGGAGGCGGTGGTAGGTATCGAGAAGGTGGGCGGAGCTGGTGGTGGGCATGCTGGAAGTAAGTGGCGTGGGCGGCAAGTGCGCAGAGAGAGGTGGGGCTGGGCGTGGAGATGGTGGGAGGGCGCAGGAGTCGTAGCAGGGGAGCGAGGCGGGAGCGATAGTGGAGAACGAGGGAGGTAGGAGGAACAGGAGTATGGAGGGAAGAGGGACGAGGGAGCAGCACGAGTGGAGGTGGCGAAAGATGGAGTGAGGGAAAAATGGGGGCGAGAGGAGGTGGAGAAGGCAGTTAAGAGGCGGCGTGAGGAATATGAGGGTGAAGGAGAGGGACGCGGGAAGAAAGGGACAAGCTGAGGGGTGGCTGCGTAGAGATGAAGAGAGGAGGGTGTGAGTGGAAGTGTGGTAGGAGCAGAGAAAGTGGGGTGGCGTGAGTGGAATAGGGAAGGTTTAGAGTGGTGGAGAGTGAGACTCGAGGAGAGTCGAGCGATGGAGAGGGTGGATGTGGAGAGCAGCAGAAGACTGGAGCACGTGGAGGGGAGAGTTGTCAATGTGGGGGGTGTTGACGGGAGCAGTGAGAGTAGGCGGAAGAGAATGTGGCGGAGAGGAGAGATGTAGCGAAAAAGGAGAGAGATGTGAGGGAGAGTTCAGAAAATCTGGTTTTGGCCAAAGGCCACTTTATGGTCAAAGACCAAAATTCAGGGAAACCCTGGTTAATGGCTAAAAGCCTAAAGACAGCCCAAGGCCGGAATCTAGCACGAAGCTCTGATACCGATGCTATATCCGTGTCCGGATATACTCAATGATTATTCAAGCGAATAATCCTCCAATGGAAAATAACTCCATTTGATAAAATAATAATATATAATTGATAAAGGATGATTTAATAATTTACAATGAGGCTCGCTTTTATAAGCTTGAGCGTGTATAGTGAAGGGTTACACCCTTTCACTTAATAATTAATAACTTTAATTAACATATATATAATTTTCATAGCATCTTTCTTTTGAATATTTTATCAGGAGATTGCTAGAAATAAATGTAGCAATACCCCTAGAGGCTCCCTTGGAGCTTAGATCTTTTCCATGGAAATCCTTCCAGAATAGACGTGAGAGCGCCAAAGCCTCCACGTCTTTCATTTTTGTCTCCTGGAGTAATAACAAGTCTGGTCTTTCTGATTTTATCATATCTCTTAATGCTTCTACTTTGCTTGATCCCCCCAGACCCTTGCAATTACAGGAGACAACTTTCATCATTTCTTAATCGTTTGAGATCCTGCTCGGGATCTGCCTTCCAGTTTTGCCTCTCCGAGGTTTTTGGCATTTTGAAGAAGCTTTGTTTCCTCTATACTTTTTTCCTTCCCAATTCTAACTCCCTTTCTGCTTCCTGCTCTCGATGGTATCTTTGCGATTTTCTCCCTCTTGTGTTCGGAAGCAAAATTACTTCATGTGATTCCAAAGATTCCTGTGACGACGAGTGTTCTGGGGAGAAAATATGCAATACAACAATGCTTTGTTTTACCATATCCGCCCAAGAACCTCCAGGGGTTGAAGTTTCCACCATAACCGCATCTATCCTTTCCTCTCGAGGTGAAGGATTAGAAGAACCAGAGGGAATGAGGGTTGCTTCTGCCTCGGGTTCGATCTCAATGTTGACCTGGGATGGAATTTCCCCTTCCTCCAAAGGCAGAGTCTGAAATTGATTACTAGTAGTGGCTTCTTTCTCTTCCTGCACCTTTTCTTTATTTTTCTCCAGTTGAGATCCATTTGCTGAAGGAGATGGCTGAGAAGCTTTCCTCCCTCTTTTTGCTTGCTTCCACCCTTCCTCGTGGTTCTGTTCAGGGGTTTCTTGTACTGCTTTTGGACAATTTTTAACGAAGTGACCATACTCATGAAATTTCTTACACTTAAAGGGTAGATGCTTGTAATCAACTTTCTGCATGTGCTCCCATCCATCCATTTTCAAATTCATAACCTCTGGCAGGCCTTTTTCCAAGTCGACTTCCACACATATTCGAGCACGGGAGAACAACGGTCCTTTGGGCTCTGCTTTGTCAATGTAAATGCCAAGGGCATTTTCGATTTCCTATAAAGTTTCATCATTCCAGCAATTTAGCGGGAGATGAGGGAGGCGAACCCATACCGGGACTGCTGAGGGAACGTCTCTTCCCGGGTTGAATGACAAGCTCCAGTGATTTAAGTAAATGCCACGAGAACCCAAGAAATATGGTCTGCTTCTGAAAATGAGGTCTCTATCATCTTTATGTTCAAACAAGAAGGTAAAGAAACCCTTACCACGAAAACAGTGTTGCAAACCCCCGGAGATCAAAGGCATCCAATTTTTATTGATCCAAGCGTCCATGGTTTTGGGTGAAGGCCAAATCCCTGTAAATTGACTGATTAAACCTCTTTCACTCAGGGCTAAGGCTTTCAATATTGAAGCTGCATACATGATCTGGATCCGAGGAGCAGTCGTTCATTTGACAAAGGCATTGCTGGAAGTTGAGGTAGAAGAAGGCAGCGGTGGAGTGGAAGCTATCAGTGCACAAAAAGCATCATCTAAACGACGTCGACGTTCCTCCAAGGTTGGCTCCGAGGGAGGGACCATCAGGGCTCCCTCGAAGGAGTCGATGGGAGCCCAAGCTCCTACGGTCAGGTAAGCCGCAGGACGGCTCAAAGCGAAGGAACCCTAGCAAGATCATGCAAGATCACGCAGCTCCCTCTCAAAAAAAGTACACAAGAGAACATTACACTAATTGGAAATTAAACTCATTAATAAAAACATATCTTTTAATTGAAAATTAAATTCTTTAATAAAAACATTATTATTGAAGAGTAATTGTTTTTTAATAAAACTTCATTGTTGAAGGGTTATGTTTTCACTAAAACTTTGTGTGACTAGTAAGATAAAAATTCAAAACGTTGCAAAAATTTGGTGGGAAGGGCAAAGATGAAATGAAATTCAAACACTGATGACGATAGGTGTTTGTGTTCGTGTCGCTCTCTCAGTGTTAGGGCCTTCAAGTATTTTCACCAATAGAATTTTTTTCCATAAAATTGAAGGTGTGTGTGGATTGAAAAGAATGTGCCAGGATTAAGAAAAGTGTCTATCATGGTATTTTTGGAGAATCTATAGTATGTTAAGGGTATCTTAGGTGTCTATCATGGTATTTTTGGAGAAACCAAAGTATCTTAAGAGTATGTTTTCTCCTTTTCGAGTAATGCTTGTTCAAGCTCTTGGTTTCTAAATTCAAGTTTGTCTCAATCATTTAGTTTACTATTAAGAGTATGTTTTCTCCTTTTTAAGTAGTGCTTGTTCTAGCTCTCGGTTTCTAAATTTAAGTTTGTCTCATTAGTTTGAAGTATTAGGGGATTCTTTTTAGTAGGAATATGTTGACATAAAGCATTGAGGAAAACAAATCTAAAGGAAAAATTTGTTTGTTCCCTGACATAAATGTTAGATTGGTATAAAAAAAGAATACCCTAATGAGAGATATGTTAGATTGGTATCAAGGAAGAAGACCCTAATGAATCAATGTTTATGTAATTTTCAATATTAATTATGTTTTGTAGAGTTTTTTTTTTTGCTAAGTTAGTATATCTAGCAATATACACATCATGTTATGTCATGTTAATGGTTATAGATATATAATATAAAAATCAAAACAATTTTATATTTTACAATTATTATTTAATTAAAACAATATTATATTGTATAATTAATAGCTATCATAATAATAAAATAATCTAATAATAATAAAATTATAATTAATTATTAAGTATTATAATTAATAATAAAATAATCTAATAATAATATTGAAAATTATAATTATAGTTAGTTGTGTTAATTGTAATGATATGGAGAATGCAATTATTGATGATATAGTATATACTAAAAATTCTTAAATTTTAGTTTTTTTTTTAAATGTTTTTATCTCATTTATGTTTGGTGTTAATATATTTGTATGAGCATTGGTTGAACAAAAAAAATGGACGATTGATGTTTATTAAATCATCATAGATTCATCTTAAACCCGGATCTATTAAGCACAGAGAGGGATCAAATTTCTTGAGGTGTAATTTTTTTTGGATATATAAAAAATTTAAGAAAAATAAATAAAAATAAAATAAAATTATTACACCTCAAGGGTGTTTGATAGAAATCAGTTTAAGATGGATCTATATGATATTATTTTACATATTTTACTTTTCAAAAAAATAAATAAATTCATTTTTAACTATTTTACATTATTTTACTTTCTAATTTTGTTAATGTATATACTCTTAACTATTTCACATTGTTTTACTTTTTATTTTTATTGTAAAACACATTTTGAGTAATTAACAACGCATATTTTAAACCCATCCTAATCTACCACATTAAATAGACATTTTAACTATTTAGCATTGTTTTACTTTTTAATTGTTTTACATTGTTTTACTTATTATTTATTCTTATTCTTTAAAAGTCATAATTAAATTTATAACTAATTTATGTCATCTCAATTATTATGAAATTTAATGTGACAACATCTCCCTCATAATAAGTTGTATAAGCCCCTCTCAATGCAAAATGTCTTATGACATTGATAAGATCTATCGATTTAAATTGTATTATTGATTAGAAAAGTTCCCAACATTTCTAATGGATACTTTATCCATTATCAAGGAATCATATATAGTTTATAAACTAGTATTTCTGATTATTTAAAATTCACAAAGTAACAATATGAAACTACCATAAATTTGTATTTAAAAAACCAAAAAATATATAATGAATATTTGACATCACCACAATCATAATTCTACTTATCACTCGCATAATTTACATCAATACATACATCTACATCATCCTTTTTCATTGTCTTCACGTGGTGGCCATTTGAATTAATTTTGGACCATTAAATACGGCCCTTCAAAGCCAACGATTTGGTAAACCATAAGAGTTGTGACAAAGAGAAAAACATAATCTTGAGACCCATTGTTTTTTTTAACCATGGGAATAGCAATTTCTCAAGGGTATATCCAACATCCCGCAAGTCAGATATATCGGAAACTTGTGACTCAGCAGGGGCCTAGACGTCCTGAAACCTTTTATCCCAGTAGAGAGCCTCTATCCCATGGGTCGCCTACCCTTCGAGCCTTGTCACAACAGGCCAATGAGCAACCCTACCCCCCGAAACCCATTGTTATTGCTTTATTGAGATCTTTGTCTACGAGCACAGTTGAAAATAAATTGCTATTTCCACCCTCATTCGCCCTTAAATAACTCAAGTTTTGGAGGGGAAAGCTGCTTTAAATCAAATTGCTAAAATAAATTTAGCATTATAAATTTGTATATGGAAATGTAAACTTTGAAATTTTCTTTCGAAGTGGTTGTTACTAAAATTGTAAGCCTTTTTTGTATTTTTCATAGAGACGGACAATACTAATTTTGTAAGTTCTTTTCATTTTGCAAGGAGACCCCATTTGGAGAGGCTTGCTTTTATTAGCATCGGTTCACCCTGTTGAATAAATAAATTCATGTAGATGTGTTACAATAAAAATTAATGAATTCTATTGTGACTACAAAATTATGAAGGCTTGATGTTGTTTGTTTCTTCTAATATTTGTTTAGTTTGACCTCCTGAATATGAAACTCTATTTTCATGATGGTAAATTTATAAATATATATTTAAGATCAAGTTGGGCAAGAAGGTGAAATTGTAATTATGTAATATTTGGTTTAATGTATGAGACTAAGACTTAATGTTATTAGAAAATACATGTTTCCATTGAAGGTAATATGAGACTTAGACTAAGACTAAATGCTACTAGAAAACACATATTTCCATTGTAGGTAATGTAATCAATGACCATAAGGGATACTCTCTCTTTTGCTAATACTTTCTAGGTTGAAACAACATTTTTGGTCTTGGAGTAAGACCTAAAATTGTTTTTCATTGGGTGAGAATGAGGATTGGAGGCAGAGACATAAACTAGAAATGCTACAACATCTGACTTAGAAATGTTACGCCATTCAACTTAGAAACATGCAACAAAGCTACAAACACCAAAACAATGACACAAGGTTACAACCAAATACACCAAAACTATTGCATAGATGGTGCATAGATGCCATAAACATCTCATAAAAATCCATGCTTGCATTGCTTCACTGAAGAGATATAAATGCATAAAATATCCGCTAGAAAGATTTGACTAGAATGATCTAGAAAAGTCTTATGGAAAGGTCTAGTTAGAAGATCTGTCCAGATTTAATGTGTAGAATAGAATAGATCTAACTACTAAATTGACAAAGTCAAGAAATAAATAGGGGAGAAATTACACTGCTTTCCAACACCCCCCTTTAATTTCTACCAGTAATAGATTCAGTTTCTATAGTACATAGATTCGGTCTTTGAAGTACAACTTTTCTTTGGCTAATGGTTTTGTGAATATTTCAACCAATTTATCTTTTGATCTACAAGATTCCAAGTGGATTTCTCCATTGTTCACCAATTCTCTGAGGAAGTGATATTTGGTATCAATATGTGTGCTCTTTTGATGGAATTCATGATTCTTTGACAAAGTTATTGTTGAATTGTTATCACAGTATACAGGAGTTGGTCCTTCTTGTTCTTGTTGAATATCACCCCATACTACTTGACATACTGCTGATATTGCTACCACATACTCTACTTTTGACAATGAAATTGTAATAATGGGTTTCATCTTTGATGCCTAAGAAATTACACTTGAACCAAAATGAAAAACATAATTGGAAGTACTCTTCCTATCATCCATGCTACCTACAAAATCCATGTCAGTGTATCCAACCAAAAGGTCATTACTAGTGCTAGAATATAATATCCCATATCATGTTGTTCTAGCAATATACCTCATAATTATTTTTTCAACTTGCAAGTGCGAGTTTTTTTTAGACTCTGTGAACCTTGAAATCAAACTAACAACATACATAATGTCTATACTTTTTTTTGTGAGATACATGAAACTTCCAATGCGTCTCTTAAACAAATTTGGATCTACATTGTATCCCCTATCCTCTTTGTTGATTTTTGTCCTTGTTGGAATTGGAGTTGGTGTTGGTTTATAATTCATCATCATGAACCTCTTCAACACATCTTTGGCATACTTGGTTTGAAAAATGAAAATCTTCTTTTGTGATTGATCAACTTCTATACCTACAAAATATCTCATAAATTCCAATTCTATCATTTCGAATTATTTCTTCTTAGTTGTTTGAATTCTTCTATGGGAAAATTACATGTAAAAATCATATCATCAACATATAAACAAACAAATAAGATTTAACCTTACTCCGTGACATTTGTATACAATGTGGGCTCACTATTGCTTCTATTAAACCCATTATCGACCATATATGAATCAAACATGTTGTACCAAGCTCTGAGAGCTTGCTTAAGCACATAGATAGATTTCCTCAAGCAATGCACCTTATATTCATGCCCTTTTATTACTTTATAATAGGGTGGTTGTTCCACATACACTTTTATCTCTAAGGTATTTGTGTCAGATGGTATTGTGATATTTGAACATTTTTTTATGTCAACCAATTTGAGTCAATCAAAAGTCCTCACTTTTATAAGTTACATTCCACAATTTTAGGTTTAACGTTTTGATGTCAACCACTCAATGCATGCATCTTATACCATGAAATTGATGATAGTGGTTATGGTTATAGGTTTGCATGTCTTGTTGATCTACCTCCATGTTTGGTTTAGCATTGAAGTTGATAAAGGTGTTCACTATCATAATCATGGATTTCCTATTATTATTATAGCTTAGAATTACTCTAAGCAACATTGTTTCTATGGTTTTGGTAGATATGAGGAAGGTCCATTGGAGTTCAATTTGGTTAATATTCAACATAGTAGATCATGAAATGTTATTATTAAAATTAATTTCCATAACTCACATTATTAACTAATTAATATTAAAAAAATTATATACATTAAGGTTATGAACCCATACTTACATATTAAACTCTATTTTCAAGTTATTATATTATATATAACCTTCCATCTATTTTTAGCTACTATGGATAAGACAATCCTAACTATATCTAACCTTGCAACTAGTGTAAAGGTCTCACCATAATAATTTACATGATGTTGTGCAAAACCTTTTCCACTAACATGGCCTTGTACTTTTCAACTTCTCCTTCTCACGGAACTTGGTTTGGTAAACCCATTTAACTCCAATACAATCTTTACCTTCTGGAAAATTCACTAGATATCATGTCTCATTCTTCTCAATCGAATCCTTCTCTTCATCCATTGCCTTAACTCAATTGTCTTATTTTATTTCCTCTTCAAAATATATAGGCTGACAAGAAAATAATACAATATTCGAATGTAGATTTATATCTTCTTATCGACTATATATTTCTCTTAAAATTTTATTTTCCTAGATATCAATGAAGTTGTTGTAGGATCATATTCATCACTAGAATGAGAATTGGGAGTAGAGTGGCTTGCATGACCTAATGACTTACCTTATATTGAATTTCTTGTCATCCTTGTCGGAGTACTCGTGACTAGTGACTTAACTTGTGAACCTTGCTTTTCAACTTGTGTAATTTGTCCCTTTGCTTCATCTTCTGCTTGAGGTATTACTAATACAACAATGATAACCTTGTCTATACACCCATCCCAAGCTTCTTGTTCTTTGAAATCTACATCTCCATTGATAATAACTTTCCTTGTGATTGGATTGTACAATTTGTGAGCTTTTGATTTCTCATTGTACCTAACAAAGATGCATTTTTTACTTCTATCATCTAACTCCTTCTTGTTTTATCTAGCACATGTGAATATGTCACACATCCAAAAACTATTCAGTGAGCCATGTTGTAATTCTTGCCACACCAAGCCTCTTGCGGAATTTTTTCCTTGAAACCTTTTGTAGAACATCTATTTAAAATATACACTGAGCATGCTACTAATTCTCCCAAGTACTCATTTGAAAAATGTTTTTCCTTCATCATATTTCTAGCCATGTCCATGATAGTCTTGTTATTTCCTTCAACTGTGTTATTGTAATAAGGTGTATATCTTGCAGTGAATTGTCTCTTAATTCCTTGATGCTTGCGAAATTCTAGAAATTATTTTGAGTCATATTCTCAACTTTTGTCTAACCTTAGTATTTTGATGTACTGCCACTCTGTTTTTCAACTATTGCTTCGAAATATTTGAACTTTCCAAAAGTTTCTGAATTTTCTTTTTAGAAAATAAACCCATGTATTTCTATTGAAATCATCTATGAATGTCAAGAAATAATGACTTCCACCAAATGACGGATTCTGCATTGGTCCACATAAATATGTGTGAACCAGTTCCAATGGTGCCTTTGCCTTGTAAGATACTCATGTGGGAAAAATTCCCCTATGTTGTTTTGCTAAAATGCAACTCGCAGAGAGCTTTCTAGTTCCTAAATGAGTGGCAATCCTCTGACCATATGCTTATTTTGTAATAACTTTAAAGTACCAATGTGAAAATGATCAAATCTTAGATGCCACAACCATGACTCATCCAAGCATGTTTTATTCTAGGAAAATGTAGCATTATGGTTGTCACTCTTCATTATAAGAGGATACTTCCTATTCTTTGTCATTTGTATCTTAGCAATCAACCTTTCACTCTAAGGGTTTTGTAAAATATTGCATACATCATTCTTGAAAAATACTCTATACCCTTTTTTAGAACAATGACCAATACTTAAATTTATGTTTCAAACTGGAAACAAAATTTACATATGGAATATGTCTTCTTTCACTTTGTTTAGTAAGAACATTAACAATTCATTTACCCATTAGATTGATTTTGAGTACATTTCTGTTTCCTAACTTGACTTCAATCTTCACAGAGCTATCCAAACTTGCAAACAAACTTCTATGGCATGTCATGTAATTGCTACAACCAATGTATAAAAACAAATGTCACTAGTGCATAATTTGTATTTAGTTTACTAAGATCTGCTTGCTTTTTTTTAACACTCATAGGAATTTGATTTGGGATTGTTTATTCCTCTAAAGAAAATTGTTGGATGGAACATCAATTTTGGGAATCCTATATAAATTGTGTATATGTTTTTAGATTGCACTGTGTGGAAGTTTAGAATACCCAACTTTTTGGGTGGACATTCCATCCAGCTTCTTATTGCTCCTAAAGATAGGTGGATTGTCCACCCAAAAAAGTGGATATTATAAACTTCCACACAGTGCAATCCAGAAACATATACACAACAAATAATCATTGCAAAAAAATGCATTCTCAAATCATATATAAATTTTAGAGGTAAGTTTCCATTCGATATCTTGATAGTTCCAACTTCCAACTCTGTTGTCAATTTTTTATCACATTGGTTCAACACAATAGAGTAAACGCTACAAAATCGAAGAAATCAGATTAAAAGGGATCTGAACTAACAATATCTACAAGTTAATTGGCATGTCTTTGGTGGACTCTCTGGAATAATGATTCTTTTCAAGCGAATCCGAAGTTAATTCAACTTTATCTGTCCAATTTATTCTAAGTTTCAAAAGCTACGATCAAAACAAGTTTGACAGGATGCAGAGCGAAGCCTCCTTAAATTTAAATTTTATCTCTAGTAAAGCGAAGTATCAAGCCTCTGGACTGATCTTAAAATTAATTATTATATAGAAAAAAATAGAATATAATATTGAAATGATAAAGAAAGCTAAGTCTGAAGTGTTTTTTCATAGAGAACCCCTCATCTTATACATAATAACAAAACCTAAACAAAGAAGTGAAAAACTATTCTGACCATTCATCTTGTACAGAATATCAAAACCTAAGCAGAGAAGTGAAAAAACCAGTCTGACCCTTCATCTTGTACAGAATAACAAAACCTAAACAAAGAAGTGAAAAACCAGTCTGAAAAATTTAGAATTACTGCTTGTTTTAAATCTATTTTGACAACGAAAGGTTTAATCACTCAGGATCATTTGGGAGTTTGCATGTGTTTTTGATATCCCTCTCTCAAATGCTAAGCAAGCTCTATCTATGTTAGGGCCTTTAATTATTTTCAACAATGTAGTTTTCTTTCATGGAATTGAAAGGTGTGTGGCTTGAAGGGTGTCAATGTTTCCTTGGATGTTGTGTTTGGTGTTAGCTCACAGAGACTAGAAGAGGCAATAAGAGCTACATGTATCAAAGTGGTTGAGGTGCCAGTTGAATTATCTTTCTATATAAAAATGGTCTAGACGACCAGAGGAATGGGAGTATACAATGTTAATGGAAGCTCAAGCTCAAGATCATCATGTAATAGAAATTGTTGTTCAATTGTATGCGATCATAAATAAGGAGAAGGAATTTACTCTATGTATAGAAATTCATAAAAAAAAATATGAAGTTATGGAAGCCACAATGAAATCTCTATGCTTCTTACTCTCCAAAATTGTTGAGTTCATTGAAATCTCTATGCTTCTTACTCTCCAAAATTGTTGAGTTCATTATTTCTCATCGAAGTTTGCAAAGTCCTCTAAGCACACCAAAAAATATTTGTAGACTCATTTCTTGTCCTTTAAAATTAAAAGAGAACACAACCATGGTTCAATACCCCTATTTGTAGTGAATAGTCCCAATTGAGATGAATTTTAATTATATTTTGTAGGATTAGTTTTTCAAGGTCAAAATAATTTTTGAGTAATGTTTTTGGAGTTTTAAAACATTTGGTAGGTTAGTTTTTTATTATCATGTAGTTTCCTATTTTATGAGAAAACAACTCTATTTTAATTAAAAAGTTACTTATTTTTATTAAAATTTTATTTTTATATATAAATAAATTATCAAAACAGTATCTCAATTTTTCTCCAATAATTTGAACTCCTAATAAACATAAAATAAATTATAAATTGTTAAGCTAAGTAAATTATATTATCTAAAATACAATTCAAATTAAAATATATTCTTTAAAATACCATGATTCATAAATTATGATTTATACTTTATAATTTAAATATTAAATAATTCAAATTATATCCATGTATAGATTAAAGATTGAAAAATAAGATCGCATTCTCATCTATGCAAAGATTCTTCAGATTGTTTCTCTATTACCTTTCAAAGCTAATGATATTGAGTGTCGTATGCAATATCTAGGATATCATTTGAAGCCTAACAATTATAAGATTGTTACCTTTCAACGCTGATGATATTGAGTGTGGTATGAAATATCTAGGATATCATTTGAAGCCTAACAATTATAAGATTGTTACCTTTCAAAGTTTATGATATTGAGTGTGGTATGAAATATCTAAGATATCATTTGAAGCCTAACAATGATAAGATTGCTGACTGGATGTGGCTAGTTAAGAAAATAGAGAAAAGAATTGGTAATTGGTGCTACATGTTTTTATCTTTGGGGGGCATGCTCACCTTGGTTCGATTTGTTTTAGTAGGGATACCAATATATTGGTTTACATTAGCAAAGGTGCATCATTCTATTATGAAATTGATTAGTAAAAAAAATGTTCAATTTCCTTTGGTTTGGGACAACTAAAGGTGAGAAGATGCATTTGGTAAGATGGGACAAAATATCTTTACCAAAGTCCATGGGGGGTTGGGACATACAAAATTTGCATTGGTTCAGTCTTTCCACGTGTTTGAAGAGCTTTTGGCGAGGGATATTTGGTACAAGTTTATGGAGTGATGTACTTAAATCAAAATATCTTAAAAACAAACCTCTGGTTCAATGGATTATAAACCCCATTAAATTTGTTAAGGGTGTGTCAAATTTTTGGAACGATTTTGTCTAGGCACTTCCTTGGTTAAGAAGATGGTTAACTCAGCAAGTTGGAAATGGGACACATGTGCTTGTAGGGGTGGATCCTTATATTGGAGGGGAGGAGGCATTTGTTCTTTCTTCACCTCTCAGAGAATATCTTGCAGAGTTTGGTTTTTGTACTTTGGAACATATTAGAAGGCCCAATTGGTTGAGGAATTCTGGCTCTTATTGGTTGCTTGTTGAGGATTTGGGAATAGAAGGTCAATGGGTTGATGAATGGACTGCATATATCATGTCTATGAACATAAATGGCATCAGATTTAAAGATGAAGAAGATATTTTGGTGTGGACTTGGAATAGGTCTACTGGTAAGGTAAATGCAAACTCTACCTATGATGTTATATCACATTTGAATTATGAAGGTGAGACTAAATGGTGGTATAACGGATTATGGAAATGGAAAATCCTGATGAAATTAAATGTTTCTTTTGGATATGCTTAGAGAACTATATATTGACATGGGATAATTGGTAAGGATAGGTTGGTCTGGTCCTAGATTCAGTATAATGTGAAAAATGAATAGTGAATATGTCAATCATCTATTGGTGCATTGTAACTTCTGCAATAATATTTGGAAGGGAATCAATGAAGAACTGTAGATCTCTCGGGAATGGAGTATTGTTTATGTTGAAAATATTTTCTGATATTAGGTGGAGAAGGTCTGGAATCACAAGTTCCTACTAGCTTTTGTTTGTTGGGGAATTTGGAGAACAACAAATCATGCTATATTTGAAGACAATTCCAAATGTGATTGTCAATTGTATGAGAATTCTAGGACTGTACCGAGAATTTTATTCAAGGGAAAGAAAAGAAAAGTATATTGATTTCTAATCCTTCCATTTCCACACAAGATACTGTGAGATTCTTTGATGGGTCTGCTTAGATGGGAGAATGTGGTGGAGATATGTATTTAAGAATAAATGAAGACCATAAATTTAGATTTTGGATGAGTTGTGGATTAGGTACCAATACTAGAGCATAATTATTATCCCTTTGGGGTTATTACATTTTGCCTCTACTATTGGAATCGATACTATACAGGTACTTGGTGACTCAAAGGTAGTTGTCAATTGGGTAAATGGTATCAAATTTGCAGGTCTCATCTTAGGATCAGTGGTGTCAGCGCATCCTCATGCTTCTATCATATTTTTTAGATATATCTATCAGACATGTTTTAGAGACTTTAACTCTATTGCTGATGAATTATCTAAGAAGGCTATTAGGGGTCCTAGGGGCACAATATATGTAGAGTATTTTTTGGAGGAAGCCCTTATATTTGAGGCCTCACTTTCTATTTTCTCTTAGATTGTGTCTTTTTTGGGATGACTGTAATTTTAGATAATCCTTGTTTTGAATGCAACTTAAAAAACTGTAAGTCTGGTAGATATTGTCACATACCCCAATTTTGCAAAAATAATGTAACTATTTTATTAATATTCTTGAGACATTATGTTAAATTTAATGCTAAGTAGGAATTGATGACTCAGCAGAGTCACCAGAAATGGAATGTAAATTCTGAATATTTTATCATTAATAAATAAATTATGGAGACAACAGCATGGGAGAGCTGTTAAAATAGGTTACTGGTCTAACTGGTGGATGGAACTAGGTGGAAAGACAAAAGACAAGTGGCAGCATCCTCAAACACTTCCCAAGTTGCAGGTGGCAACTTCCCTATATTTTGGGGTCATGATTCCCCAAGAAAGTGGAATCTGAGCAGGTGGCTCATTAATGACAGTTAACCCAACTAAGACCTAGGCAATCTTTTAAATAGTACTCAATGAACTGAGTTGGGGGTTCATGAAAGTTATGGAGGGAGAATACATTCAAGTGAATGCTATTCAGGAGTCCCATTGAGGAAGTGGGAAAAACAGTAAGGAAGTGTTTTGAGTCAGGAAGTTGCAGTAACTTGGTTCCAGTGTAGTTGTTTTGGCTGAGGGAATTGTTGGCTGTACCTAGTTCCAGCCAGTTAGACCAGAGCAAGCTCGGGGGTCCTGAGAAGTGCTGTCTGGGCACTCTCCAGGAATTGGTAGGGAGGAACAGCCTCCCACTGCTGTTATTGTCTACCATTGATACAGGTTCTGCCACTTTATCCTGCTGTTTATTGAATAAATTTTAAACGTAGAATGAGACTATCTCATCTGTGTATGAACATGATTTATTTCAGTAAAGTCAGCATTTCTGTATTGTTATTAGACAGAATTTGCAGAACTAAAATGTCTTAGAAATTTCCTATTTATCACTATAGATCGAGTTATTGTTTTATACAGAATATGTTTCGTTATTATTAAAGTAATAGATTATTATGGTGATTTTTACATTTGTTTATTTTCAATAGTTGAATAGATAAATATAGATTATTTATACAGTAAATATTCCTGTAAATACACTTGTTAAAAAAATTAATAATAGGAACAGAATCATAGACAACTCAACATTCACAGTGAATCTTTTTCATAGATAGTTTAACAGGTATAAACCCTAGCTGAACAAGCATACCGGTCTGTATCTGTCTCATGATTTAGTTAAATTTATAAACAAAGATTGTGGCGAAAGATGTTTATTTCAAAACCTATCTCTATCGTTATTACAACCAAGAAATTAACAGCAGAGTTTTGACAGAGCTAATAATTATAGGGCAAAAGGAATTTCAAGACAAACATAAGGACTAGCTTGAAGCCGAGTCTTTACAAGATAGAAATTTTAGTTCCTTTTGTCAAAACCTTTCCATAGTGTCAAGTATAGTTTCTGCTCATTATCGAGCTCATTCCTCATGTAATGCACAGCATCGTTAGGGTTCTATATTAACAATAGTTTAAACATCACTCACAGATTTAACTTTTGAACTCAGCCATTGTTGGCATTTCAAAATCAAACCCTATTTCAGCTATTAACAATGAGATATTTACTACAGTATGTAAAACATTAAAATTTTTACATCAACTCGTTCCCAGCTACAAAGGAGATCAACATAACTTAAACACTGTTCATACGTTTTTTTTTTATATATATCTTTCAAACCAGGGAAGAAAAACCCCATCTTGACAGAGTCATCTTAACAACAAACATTTACATCGTTACCATTTAAATACTTAAAAACAAAAACGCTGAGAAGTAATAATACGTATCCACTCACGGCCGTGTCATTTCTTTCACCAAATCAAGAATTACAACCACGTAACCATATTATTTTTTTTACAACTCACAGTATCGACAGGGTAAT
This sequence comes from Larix kaempferi, assembly GCA_027924585.1. Lineage (NCBI taxonomy): Eukaryota > Viridiplantae > Streptophyta > Pinopsida > Pinales > Pinaceae > Larix > Larix kaempferi. The sequence continues at coordinate 4,805,057 of BSBM01000410.1, forward strand.
GCTCTTATCATCGTAACAAATTGAAAATTTACAACTACATTGCATTCACATCAGTTCACATATACAGGAGGTAAAATTTTAATATGTTATGTCATTCAAAAATCTGGGTGGACACCCTTTCTACTGCAAATATAGGAAACAGTATTTTAAAAGCCTATTTCTTTAGAACCCGAATATCCACTCAAAACGAGTGATGGATTTTCGGTAATAAACTTAAAACAGCGACCGTATCTCTACCTATAGGACAGGCTCACGACCTATTACCCTTCGATGGTTTTCACTTTTAGAAACTTCGTTAACAAACCCTAATCATCAAACGCAAGCATGATAGCTCACAAACAACTGAAGCAGTATCACTCTAGTTACTACGCAGGGTTTAACCCTTGACAATGCAATTAAAGATACAGTAAATTTTAAACAGGCCGCTGTAAATCTTGGTGTCACTGCCAGACCGAAAACTAAACCCTACAGTGAAAACAACCCACAAGGAGGTTTTGCCATGGTAGAACCAGGCTTACCCGGAATTGCAACCGACCGCCGAAACCTGAGTTAGCCATAATGTGAAGGGAGTCCGAGCCGAGCCTGCAACAAAAACCAAAGCATTATCAGTAATCATATTCATGTATACAAAAATGACAAGTCCTAAAAACAACTAGTGGCGTACAGAAAGTCAAGGATAACCCATGAGCTTACCCAAGGATGATTGCAGGCATGAACAGTAGGTTGGCTATCGTGAACCCCTCTCACTTCACCAACGAATAAGGACTGAGTGAAAACGCAAGGCCACACCGTGACAACAGACTCCACTGTTACAAAATACAAACCCTAGATGCTGGACTAGCTATCGTTACCTCAACAATGAAAACAACCGACTCTCAAACGAGGCTACGAACGAAATGAAGACTGAGGTAGCTTGCAAGCCGTAGCACCCTGTAATATTGGAAACCAGACCTGTAACTGAGTCCAAGGGAAAAAACCTAAGCACAAAACTACCCATAACCGACCTCAAATACTGATTCAACACTTACAAACGAAACCATAAGCAAAGGAATGGTACAAGCCTAAAGAACTGTAACAACAACAACGCCATCATAGCTCAGATCTGGAGGGTTGCAGAGAAAGACCCGAGCCTGAAGGAGAAGAAAATGAGGAGGTAGGGTTAGGACCAGAGTCTTATATCATCCAGCACTTGGTCCTCGTGGAGCCACGTAGTAGTTTAATATTTCAAAGCTGTGGGTTGAAAACTACATAGTTCTTTCCAATTATTGTTAATCGATTTAAAAATCATAGCAATGATACCCAATCATAATGATAAACCATAGTTATAACTTGTCAACATATCCATGATAACATATGCCTCGAATTATTTTTGGAACGCCATAAAGTTGGTACCTACAATCAAGGTAATTGGTAATAATAATTCAATAATTAATGATCTCCATGATATTTTTTTATCATTGATAAAAAATAAAAATAAAACAAACACTCATAATATGTATAATTTAAAACCTTATGATAAGATTCTCATAATGAATAATTCAAATAATTAAACAGGAGTAAGAGAATTACTTGCATGTAATCATTAAGAGTGGACTTGGCATAGTTCCTAAGTCATCTTTTAAATAAGCAATACCGTAGATTAGCTTGAGTCTCTATTAATCTTTGTAGAATAAACCTTGACTCATTAACTCATGCAACATAGGCGTTGATCGAAACTGATACTTATATTATCCAAGACATAGAGGGAGTGCATAACTATACAATGGATATTGTGAGTAGGTAAGTAATGTAAGTTGGAAATAGCATAAAAACCGTGTTCCAATAACTACGTCTTAAGCCTAATCCTATAAGCGACAAGTGTACAATCAAAACCTATGAACCTACAAACTATCAAGATGAAGATAAGCAGTATAACTTGCAAATTTTATCATATCATTGTCACTAAATTATTTGAAGACTGTGATTATCCTAGAGTGCAGATAATAAGCTAACTATACATTACAAATTTCTAGATAAGTACACAGAATTGACAGATAAGCAAAAGGTGTTGATTTCCCATATCGTTCCGTGACATTTCCTATTGATAGATGAAAAATATTATTACGACACATTAATAAATATCAAAGAGCAGTAATCCATGGTGGATTTTAAAACAGTCTGATAAAGAACAAAATCTATCATATGCTCACGCATTTTGGTCAATCCTCTAACAGTAAGAATGTATGAGTATGGTAGGAATGAAACTTCTACCTTTTACACTTGACCACCTGTCTCGCATGATTAAACTTGTACTGGACATTTTGGTACAATTAAATAAACTTTAATGCTTTAAAACAAATAATTGCAACGATCATATTCTACCTGTATACCTGTAGAAAAGGACGGATTATGCATTAGCTCGAAAGCTAAGTAAGCCAGTCAGCTATGGCAATTTTTTTTTCACCCCTTGAGGATTAGAGCACTGAAGACAATCATTAACTGCAATTAAAGACTCACATTAAAATATAAGTACAATAACGGATCATTTAGACAAAATTATGATTATTTAAATAAAACAAACAGATCAAGGAAGGCAATTAATAACATTTATTGCTATCTTAAAAAATTTTAAAATTTTCGTAAATTTTGGGTTCTGACATGTGGTATCAGAGCCAGGTTCAGACACTAGGCATTCTTATGGCTCCACTAATTTCCGCAGAACAGTGCAAATGACAATAAAATTTTAAATTGTGTTATGTACTAACTTATAATTTCTATTTCATAAAGACAGAGCAGAAAATTTCTTTTTTCTGAATGCGACAGGAAGGTATGGAAAAGCTAGAAGAATATGTTGAACAGGAATCTCCAAACACTGTAACAAGACAGATGTCAAGAGAACCTGAGACAGAGGAGGTAATTGCTCACACCACTGAGCTGATGCAGACCATAAAAGGTTTAAATACAGAGATAGAAACAGTCAAGAAAGATAATGAAAGGATTCTGAAAACACAAGAGCAGCTAAATCAATTATTATTAGAAAAATTTCAGACAGAAGGAAGGAGCAAACGAACTGGATCAGAAGAAGATAGTCATCAAAGAGGGTCTAAAAGGATGAAACCAGCTAAATCTGACAGCAGTTCATCATCTGAAGAAAGAAAGGGACAACACAGTTATTACACTAGTAGTGACAGTAGTGAAGCTGAGCTGCACAATAGAAGGAAAAAGTATAGGCCTTATGAAGAGATTTCCGGGGAGTTTAAAAAGATAAAACCCCCAACTTTCAATGGAGAATCTGAAACAGGAGAAGAAGCAGAATCCTGGTTATCCGGGATGAGAAAATATTTCCAGATTTATAACTATTCGAATCAGCTGAAGGCACGAATGGCCATCTACAACCTTTCTGGAAAGGCGGACATATGGTGGCAAGATCTAAAAAGGGTCAAGGGGATTAAAGAGAAAGAAGTTAATTGGAGTACTTTTAAAAGGTACTTCAAGAAGAAATTTCTATCTGAACAGTACTATGAAGAGAGGGCCAAGGAATTTTATGAACTGAAGCTAGGTTCTATGACGATGAAGGACTTAAACAATAAGTTCTTAAGTCTGTTGCGGTATGTGCCGTATTTTGTCGAAGAGAAACCAAAAATACAGCGGTTTCTTAGCTGTCTGCCATATCATATCAAGGACAGAATTGAATATGACAACCCCAAAACACTGGAAGAAGCTATGCGAAAAGATAATTTCTGTTATGAACAGAATAAAAAGAAAGAGGGGATAGCTAGCTGGAAAGCCAAAAAGAACAGCCATCAGATCGAGTACAAGAAAAAGGAGTTTGCCTCCCATAAAAGTTTCAAGAATAGCAAAAACGGAAACCACTTTAACGGTAAAAACTTCCAGGGAAACAAAAATGGAGCTGCCAGTCATTCCAACAATTTCAAAAGCAGCAAGGAGGCTCCTAACAATCATGGAAACTACCCCAAAAATTTTGAGCGAAAGGATCTTGTCAAGTGCTGGGAGTGTAATGGCCCACATTATGCTTCAGTTTGCCCAAACAGAAAGAAACAAATCAGCAATATTCATACTGTTCAAGATGAAATGACTGTTGGAGACTTTGCAGGGACTATGCCCCGAATCAATGCAGCGTTGGAAAACCGCCAAGCTGACTATCAAACTTCCATGGTGGAAGTAGGAGGTATGATTAACAAAACCCCTGTAACTATTTTAATAGATCCGGGTGCTAGTCTTAGTTATATTTCACCCCAGCTAGTAGAAAAATGTAATTTGACTGTTGAAAGATTTGATAATTCTTGGTCTATACAACTAGCTACTGGGGCAAAAAGGAAAGTAAACTGTTATGTTAAGGAATGTATCTTAAATATGAATGATTTTAGAACTACAGTTAAATTAAATGTCTTGCCACTCGGCTCTTATGACATACTTATCGGAATGGACTGGTTGGAACAGCATAGGGTAGTTTTAAACTGTTTTGACAAAACCTTTAGATGTGTAAACAGTAATGGACAGCCTGTAACTGTCAGGGGTATTCCTAGGAAAACAGTAGTTAGGCAGATTTCTGCTTTACAACTTAAAAGGGCAGTCAGAAAAGGGTGCAAGACCTATGCTGTAACTATTACAGATGAGACAGATAAGTCTGAAAGCAGCAAGATAACAGTAGAGAACATCCCTGTAGTCAATGAGTTTATTGATGTTTTTTCGGAGGAAATCCCAGAACTACCTCCCAAAAGGGAGCTGGACTTTACAATTGAGCTGGTACCAGGTGTTGTTCCCAGTTCAAAAGCCCCGTATCGTATGAATATTTTGGAGCTTAACGAATTGAAAACTCAGTTAAAGGAGTTAATAGACAAGAATTACATTCGACCCAGTGTATCCCCTTGGGGGGCACCAGTGATTTTTGTTAAAAAGAAGGACGGAACTATGCGACTTTGCATAGATTACCGTCAACTGAACAAAATGACGATTAAAAACAGATATTCGTTGCCTCGCATAGATGACCTATTTGATCAACTACGTGGAGCTACGGTATTCTCTAAGATCGACCTGAGATCGGGTTATCATCAGGTGAGGATTAAAGAAGAAGACATATTCAAAACAGCTTTTAGAACAAGATACGGACATTACGAATTTGTCGTAATGCCATTTGGGCTTACTAATGCCCCAGCTATCTTTATGTGCTTAATGAACAACATAATGCATAAGTACTTAGATAAATTTGTTGTCATATTCATCGATGACATTTTAGTTTATTCTAAGAATGAGGAGGAGCATAAAGAACACTTACGTATAGTCTTACAAGAACTAAGAGAGCAACAGCTCTTTGCGAAATTCAGTAAGTGTGATTTCTTTAAAGACGAAATCCAGTACTTAGGACATGTAGTCACTAAGGAGGGGATTTCAGTTGATCCTAAAAAGATTCGGGCAATTGAAGAATGGCCCGTACCAAAAGATGTAACAGATGTTAGATCCTTCATGGGAATTACCGGTTACTACCGGAGATTTATTGAAGGCTTTTCAAAAATAGCCAACCCAATCACTTATTTGCAAAAGAAAGGCAAGAAGTTTGATTGGAACGCGAAGTGTGAAGAAAGCTTTAAGAAACTTAAGACTTTATTGACAACTGCGCCTATTCTCAGAATAGCGGATCCAAATAAAGATTTCATGGTTTGCACCGACGCTTGTAATGATGGTTTAGGCGGAGTGTTGACTCAAGAGGGACATGTCATTGCTTACGAATCTAGGAAGCTGAAAATTCATGAAAAGAATTATGCCACTTATGACCTAGAATTAGCTGCTGTAATCCATGCTTTAAAGATGTGGCGACACCACTTAATAGGCAGAAAATTCACTTTACTGACTGATAATAAAGGTCTGAAATACCTTTTAGATCATCCTAATTTAAATGCAAGACAAGCCAGGTGGTTGGCATTCTTAAGTGAATACGATTTTGAAATTCAACACATAAAAGGAAAGGAAAATAAGGTGGCTGATGCCTTGAGCAGAAATGCAAAGCTGAATTTTGTATCAGCTAGCAGCACTTACACCTCTGATTTAAATGAACAATTGGCTGAAGGAATAAAATCAGATGAAAATTACCAGCATTTACAAGCTGCAGCCAAAGAACAACCTACAGAAAGTGTGATAAAAGGATATAGTTTAAATGAAGACGGATTTTTATTGTTTAAAGACAGGCTGTATGTTCCAAATGCACCTAAAGTTAAACTTTTAATTCTAGGCGAAGTTCATAAAACCCCTTACTCAGGGCATCCGGGCTACCAAAAGACTGTCACCATGTTGAGAAAAGAATATTTTTGGCCTAATATGAAATCTGAAACAGCTGAGTATATAGCTAAATGTTTGGACTGCCAACAAGTGAAAACAGAACACTAACATCCAGCTGGATTGCTGCAACCTTTACCTATTCCTAACTGGAAGTGGGAGATAATTAGTTTAGATTTCATTACGGGATTACCTAAAAATCAACATCAGAATGATTCAATTATGGTAGTGGTAGATAAATTAAGTAAATCGGCACACTTTATTCCTGTTAAAACCACATACAAGGCTGCAAACATAGCAGATATCTTTCTAAAACAGATTTTTCGGTTACACGGTATTCCAAAAGTTATTATATCAGACAGGGATCCTAAATTCACAGGGAATTTTTGGAGATCTTTGTTTAAAGGATTAAACACAACTCTAAATTTCAGCACCTCCTTCCATCCTCAGATGGACGGACAAACTGAAAGAGTTAATCAGGTATTAGAAGATCTGTTAAGGATGTATGTTAAAGATCAACCAGGTAAGTGGGAGGATTATTTACATTTAGCAGAATTTGCATACAATAACAGCTATCAATCGTCAGCTAAGTTTAGTCCTTTTGAAATTCTGTATGGACAAAAATGTAACACTCCTATCTCTTGGAGTAATCCAGTAGATAGATTAGTGTTAGGACCTGATTTATTGAAAGAAATGGAACAGATTGTGAAACAAGTGCAGGAAAATTTGAAGATTGCCCAGGATCGGCAAAAGAGTCAAGCAGATTTGAAAAGAACTCCTAAAGAGTTCTAGGTAGGTGAACATGTGTTCATCAAGGTAAGGCCAAAGAAGAGCTCCCTAAGACTAGGAAGCTGTGCAAAATTAGCGCCACGTTACTGTGGTCCATTTGAAATTTTATCTAGGATTGGTCAAGTTGCGTACCAGCTAGCATTACCACCTAATTTAAAAGTACACAATGTTTTTCATATATTTGTTCTGAAAAAGTATGTTCATGATGCTACTCATGTTATTGACTGGAACATTGTATAGGTAGAACCAGAAGGGGAAGTTCTGGTGGAACCGGATTGTATCCTCGGGAGGAGGGAAATTACTCTGCGGAACCGCATAATTGGACAGTTGAAGGTGCAATGGAAGCACCTTAGTCATGAAGAAGCTACTTGGGAACTGGAAAGTAAGATGCGGGAAGCATACCCACATCTATTCCAGCAGGTGGCTGAAGATGAAGAATAAGTAACATCGAGGACGATGTTACATTTTAAGGGGGTGTGTATGTCACATACCCCAATTTTGCAAAAATAATGTAACTATTTTATTAATATTCTTGAGACATTATGTTAAATTTAATGCTAAGTAGGAATTGATGACTCAGCAGAGTCACCAGAAATGGAATGTAAATTCTGAATATTTTATCATTAATAAATAAATTATGGAGACAACAGCATGGGAGAGCTGTTAAAAGAGGTTACTGGTCTAACTGGTGGATGGAACTAGGTGGAAAGACAAAAGACAAGTGGCAGCATCCTCAAACACTTCCCAAGTTGCAGGTGGCAACTTCCCTATATTTTGGGGTCATGATTCCCCAAGAAAGTGGAATCCGAGCAGGTGGCTCATTAATGACAGTTAACCCAACTAAGACCTAGGCAATCTTTTAAATAGTACTCAATGAACTGAGCTGGGGGTTCATGAAAGTTCTGGAGGGAGAATACATTCAAGTGAATGCTATTCAGGAGTCCCATTGAGGAAGTGGGAAAAACAGTAAGGAAGTGTTTTGAGTCAGGAAGTTGCAGTAACTTGGTTCCAGTGTAGTTGTTTTGGCTGAGGGAATTGTTGGCTGTACCTAGTTCCAGCCAGTTAGACCAGAGCAAGCTCGGGGGTCCTGAGAAGTGTTGTCTGGGCACTCTCCAGGAATTGGTAGGGAGGAACAGCCTCCCACTGCTGTTATTGTCTACCATTGATACAGGTTCTGCCACTTTATCCTGTTGTTTATTGAATAAATTTTAAACGTAGAATGAGACTATCTCATCTGTGTATGAACATGATTTATTTCAGTAAAGTCAGCATTTCTGTATTGTTATTAGACAGAATTTGCAGAACTAAAATGTCTTAGAAATTTCCTATTTATCACTATAGATCGAGTTATTGTTTTATACAGAATATGTTTCGTTATTATTAAAGTAATAGATTATTATGGTGATTTTTACATTTGTTTATTTTCAATAGTTGAATAGATAAATATAGATTATTTATACAGTAAATATTCTTGTAAATACACTTGTTAAAAAAATTAATAATAGGAACAGAATCATAGACAACTCAACATTCACAGTGAATCTTTTTCATAGATAGTTTAACAGGTCTAAACCCTAGCTGAACAAGCATACCGGTCTGTATCTGTTTCATGATTTAGTTAAATTTATAAACAAAGATTGTGGCGAAAGATGTTTATTTCAAAACCTATCTCTATCGTTATTACAACCAAGAAATTAACAACAGAGTTTTGACAGAGCTAATAATTATAGGGCAAAAGGAATTTCAAGACAAACATAAGGACTAGCTTGAAGCCGAGTCTTTACAAGATAGAAATTTTAGTTCCTTTTGTCAATACCTTTCCATAGTGTCAAGTATAGTTTCTGCTCATTATCGAGCTCATTCCTCATGTAATGCACAGCATCGTTAGGGTTCTATATTAACAATAGTTTAAACATCACTCACAGATTTAACTTTTGAACTCAGCCATTGTTGGCATTTCAAAATCAAACCCTATTTCAGCTATTAACAATGAGATATTTACTACAGTATGTAAAACATTAAAATTTTTACATCAACTCGTTCCCAGCTACAAAGGAGATCAACAGAACTTAAACACTGTTCATACGTTTTTTTTTTATATATATCTTTCAAACCAGGGAAGAGAAACCCCATCTTGACAGAGTCATCTTAACAACAAACATTTACATCGTTACCATTTAAATACTTAAAAACAAAAACGCTGAGAAGTAATAATACGTATCCACTCACGGCCGTGTCATTTCTTTCACCAAATCAAGAATTACAACCACGTAACCATATTTTTTTTTTACAACTCACAGTATCGACAGGGTAATGCTCTTATCATCATAACAAATTGAAAATTTACAACTACATTGCATTCACATCAGTTCACATATACAGGAGGTAAACTTTTAATATGTTATGTCATTCAAAAATCTGGGTGGACACCCTTTCTACTGCAAATATAGGAAACAGTATTTTAAAAGCCTATTTCTTTAGAACCCGAATATCCACTCAAAACGAGTGATGGATTTTCGGTAATAAACTTAAAAACAGCGACCGTATCTCTACCTACAGGACAGGCTCACGGCCTATTACCCTTCGAGGGTTTTCACTTTTAAAAACTTCGTTAACAAACCCTAATCATCAAACGCAAGCATGATAGCTCACAAACAACTGAAGCAGTATCACTCTAGTTACTACGCAGGGTTTAACCCTTGACAATGCAATTAAACATACAGTAAATTTTAAACAGGCCGCTGTAAATCTTGGTGTCACTGCCAGACCGAAAACTAAACCCTACAGTGCAAACAACCCACAAGGAGGTTTTGCCATGGTAGAACCAGGCTTACCCGGAATTGCAACCGACCGCCGAAACCTGAGTTATCCACAATGTGAAGGGAGTCCGAGCCGAGCCTGCAACGCAAAGCATTATCAGTAATCATATTCATGTATACAAAAATGACGAGTCCTAAAAACAACTAGTGGCGTACAGAAAGTCAAGGATAACCCATGAGCTTACCCAAGGATGATTGCAGGCATGAACAGTAGGTTGGCTATCTTGAACCCCTCTCACTTCACCAACGAATAAGGACTGAGTGAAAACGCAAGGCCACACCGTGACAACAGAATCCACTGTTACAAAATACAAACCCTAGATGCTGGACTAGCTATCGTTACCTCAACAATGAAAACAACCGACTCTCAGACGAGGCTACGAACGAAATGAAGACTGAGGTAGCTTGCAAGACGTAGCACCCTGTAATATTGGAAACCAGACCTGTAACTGAGTCCAAGGGAAAAACCCTAAGCACAAAACTAACCATAACCGACCTCAGATACTGATTCAAGACTTACAAACAAAACCATAAGCAAAGGAATGGTACAAGCCTAAAGAACTGTAACAACAACAACGCCATCATAGCTCAGATCTGGAGGGTTGCAGAGAAAGACCCGAGCCCGAAGGCGAAGAAAATGAGGAGGTAGGGTTAGGACCAGAGTCTTATATCATCCAGCACTTGGTCCTCGTGGAGCCACGTAGTAGTTTAATATTTCAAAGCTGTGGGTCGAAAGCTACATAGTTCTTTCCAATTATTGTTAATCGATTTAAAAATCATAGCAATGATACCCAATCATAATGATAAACCATAGTTATAACTTGTCAACATATCCATGATAACATATGCCTCGAATTGTTTTTGGAACACCATAAAGTTGGTACCTACAATCAAGGTAATTGGTAATAATAATTCAATAATTAACGATCTCCATGATATTTTTTTATCATTGATAAAAAAAAACTAAAAAAAAAAACACTCATAATATGTATAATTTAAAACCTTATGATAAGATTCTCATAATGAATAATTCAAATAATTAAACAGGAGTAAGAGAATTACTTGCATGTAATCATTAAGAGTGGACTTGGCATAGTTCCTAAGTCATCTTTTAAATAAGCAATACCGTAGATTAGCTTGAGTCTCTATTAATCTTTGTAGAATAAACCTTGACTCATTAACTCATGCAACATATGCGTTGATCGAAACTGAGACTTACATTATCCTAGACATAGAGGGAGTGCATAACTATACAATGGATATTGTGAGTAGGTAAGTAATGTAAGTTGGAAATAGCATAAAAACCGTGTTCCAATAACTACGTCTTAAGCCTAATCCTATAAGCGACAAGTGTACAATCAAAACCTATGAACCTACAAACTATCAAGATGAAGATAAGCAGTATAACTTGCAAATTTTATCATATCATTGTCACTAAATTATTTGAAGACTGTGATTATCCTAGAGTGCAGATAATAAGCTAACTATACATTACAAATTTCTAGATAAGTACACAGAATTGACAGATAAGCAAAAGGTGTTGATTTCCCATATCGTTCCGTGACATTACCTATTGATAGATGAAAAATATTATTACGACACATTAATAAATATCAAAGAGCAGTAATCCATGGTGGATTTTAAAACAGTCTGATAAAGAACAAAATCTATCATATGCTCACGCATTTTGGTCAATTCTCTAACAGTAAGAATGTATGAGTATGGTAGGAATGAAACTTCTACCTTTTACACTTGACCACCTGTCTCGCATGATTAAACTTGTACTGGACATTTTGGTACAATTAAATAAACTTTAATGCTTTAAAACAAATAATTGCAACGATCATATTCTACCTGTATACCTGTAGAAAAGGACGGATTATGCATTAGCTCGAAAGCTAAGTAAGCCAGTCAGCTATGGCAATTTTTTTTCACCCCTTGAGGATTAGAGCACTGAAGACAATCATTAACTGCAATTAAAGACTCACATTAAAATATAAGTACAATAACGGATCATTTAGACAAAATTATGATTATTTAAATAAAACAAACAGATCAAGGAATGCAATTAATAACATTTATTGCTATCTTAAAAAATTTTAAAATTTTCGTAAATTTTGGGTTCTGTTAGATAATCCTTGTTTTGAATGCAACTTAAAAAACTGTAAGTCTGGTAGATATCCAAGTATATGTTCGTACGAGAGAGAGTAGTAATTTTTATTTGACTAGTTACCGAGAACCTCTTCAAGCAGTATGCCCTGAAAGGTGTTATTAGAAAATGTAAGAGTTTTGTTTTCTTTGATTCTATGGGATATCAAGAAACATGTTAAAAAAAGAGAGAATGGGTTGTAGTACCTGATTACTAGCTATATCTTGTTCTTCCTTCCCTTGGTGACACTTGGCCTCCAAATGTAACTTCCAAGATCCTTATAATATGTAACTAGATACGTGTCATCACTATTTTAATATTTATTGCTATTTTAATATTTATCACTATTTTAATATTTATACATATATATTTTATTAACATTGTTAATTGGATTTAGTTTAGGTAATTATGAGAAAGGTGTGTTATCCTCCCAACCCAAAATCAATTTTTGGAGTGACATTTTTTAACTCTTAATGAGTATATTGTTATATCAACATTGAGTCATGAAGAATCTAATTTATCCTAGGTATCAACTTCAAAATTAGGAGAAGTGACTAGTGGGATTCCCTAGGATGTGTATTTCATGGAAAACGATAATCCATCAAAATTATTAATAATTGTAGCCCACATTGTAATACATTGATTCCTAGGTTTTCCTCTTATTCTTAATAATGTAGCATTTAACGACATCATATTGGCATTTAAAATTAAATGGAGAGTTGTGCTTTTCATAGTTTTCCATTACCTTGAAATACTTGGAAATTGGAATCTATTTCAAGTTCTACTTGTCCACCAGGTATTGAAATTTATTAGTAACCACTACCTCAATAAAAGAATCTAGCATCATAACTTTGTGTCGCTAATGCCTTGTCAACATTGACCAAGTCATTTTCCTAGAACATACTATGCATTGTAGTGTGATATAAACATGCCACATGAAAATATAATTTACTTATTTGTATCATTATTGCATAGACTTCTACATCGTCATTATGTTGCAAGACAATGTAAACTAAATGTTTACATAACAAATGAAAGAAGTTCCATCATAAAACACAACAATGAATAAATACTTTAATAATAACTTAAGTTAAGAGTTTCATCAAAGACACCAAGATATAAGAAAACATGAACATAATGTTTTCGAAGCACATATGGTTAGGCTCGACATGCCAACATGACTCTACACATGCCAACATAAGATAATTCACTAACTAGAACATGTCTCATAGATCTGCTTTTGTCAAAAGATCAATCCATTTACATTTAAAAATCACACATCTAAAGGGCATTTAAATATCATGCACTACATTAATTTAGATCTCCTTTTGTCAAAAGATCAATCCATTTACATTTAAAAATCACACATCTAAAGGGCATTTAAATATCATACACTACATTAATTTAATGTTGGATAACGTACCAACAACAAAGATATGAACAATTCATTCTCTCTCTCCTCTGTGTGTGTGTCCACACATTACATAGAGTAAACATATTGCATCAATATCGGGGAACCCTTTTTCCTTTTGTTGACTAAATGTTTATATGACTTAGATAAAATAGTTATATGGCTTGGTCCCATAACTCAATTGATTAGAGCATTGTTCTTATAAACAAGATAAGAGAAAACCAAAGGTTGCGAGACTGAGCCCTGTTGAGATTAGAATATATCTTTATATGACTAGTTATGCAATCAAGGAATTAAAACTTTATATGACGTCTCTAAATGGGATGCTGGAGGGAGATGGATTAGTTGGCGCAAATTGGTAGTCCCTCAACATTTATCCTCTGATTTTGATTCTCTTTTCTCTCACCTTCATGGAGCTGCTCCAATTTCTATTGAAAATAGAGATAGTCGAGGATGGGGAAGTGTGGCAGATACACAGTTAATGAGGGTTATGAACAAATAATAAGGGGACAATCTCACCCATGTTTCTCCATACTATGGGAAAAAAATCGGTTGCTAGATGGTCTCCCTAAACTCGACGTCTTATGTTGGGTGTTGGTTCATGACAAGATTCTTACAACTGAACAATATGAAAAAGGGCAAATTGAGGGCCCCTCTTGATGTGTCTTGTGATTATATCACTAAGGTATGGGTGTTTTTCTTTAAGATCTAAAGTAGAGCATAGTTCTTCCCTCTTCATGGAATGGATACTTTCTTTTTTGGAAAAACATCTTTTCAGGAAATCTTATCAGTAAGTAGTCTATGGATCAATTATGGAATGCTCTCCCCAAATTTTTTTATTTTTTTTTCCCTGGAAATTATTGTCTATAAGAAATAAGGAAATCTTTGAGATGATCTCAACTCCTCTAGTGCGCACAAACATCATAGACAAAGCCTTATTACATTAATCACTCCTCATTCAATGCATGCTTGGTCTCTCCCATGAGCCACTAACGAGTGAAGAGAAACTCTAGGCTTAAGATTTTCTACAAGAAAGCTCCTTTGAGTCCAATTTTAGTGTATAGAAGTCCATTCACTCATCTCCTTGGAAGATAGACTTGTCTCCAAAGGACTTTCACCAGTGTCTAGGTCAACAATAGTGGGATGCGCTTTCTTTGACAGTGCCTCGAAAGGAAATCCTGGGGTGGTAGGTGTGGGAGGGATCATGGATGAAACCAATTATTTTCCTACCAATGGGGCTTGGGAAGAGCCATCGACAATACTGCAAAACGTTATGCTTTGTATCTGGGTTTGGACCTCGTTCTGTCCCTAGGTATTGAGAGACTCATTGTTATTGGAGACTCCCTCCTCATCATCTCTAAAACTCGGAAAGGGGTTCCTCATAATGACTGAATTTTGAGAAGGCTTCATGGACGAATCACAAGTCTTTAGGAAGGAAACATCGAAATCAATTTTTTCCTTATTAGAAGGGTGAATAATGCTCTTGTGGATCAACTAGCTAACTAAGGCTCTAACCTAGCCATTGGAACTTTGGTTAAAAGTGGGTTCCATGGTCATCGTTGGATCCACAATGGTTTTAAGTTTGATGCAACGCAAACATTTACTATAGCATTCCTGCATGAAGGACACTTGCTAGCATTCCACATTTTAGATTCCCCACATTAAAGACTTTCACATGGGAGAAATCCCTCAAAGCTTTGGCTTGAACTGGAGTGTTTCCCCTCCACTTCGTATGACGTTTTTGGATTATTCCTTTGACGAATTTGGGATTAACACTGAGTCTGGGCTCTGGTCTGCAGGGATCTACAATTACTTGGATGTTTGGTGGATTGTTTGTTTCTCCGGTGAATCTCAGTTGTTTGAATATTCTTGGCAAGATATGTTCATGTTTCTTACTCATGTTTATGTTATCCCTTCATGCAATTGAGAAGAAGCTATGGTGTGGAATTTATTTGGGAGACTTGGATCTGTAATTAGCATGAAAGCCGAGGAGGAAACAGTGATTGAATTGTCAACCTCGGTCGAGGGGCTTCGATATGTGAAGGACGACATAAGGGACCTCCAATCCACCTTGAGAAGGACCAATTTACAGTTGAAAGGTGTCTTGGATACCATTAGAGAGGTAACTTCTCGTGTGTCTTTATTGTACCATCATTTCGGTGACTTGGAGGATCAGGTCTCGGTTCAAGGGCCTTAGATGGAGAAGTTGACCATTGCTATGGATCTTGATCACGATATGTTGGTTGGATGTTATTTCAGATATACAAAAATGTTGGTTCCAAAACAATGGATGAGGAATCTGTCCATAAGCCCGATGTTGACATTGTGGAAATTTCCATTACTTTGACTCAGTTAGAGGAAAATTATGATGTTTGATGTCTTAGGGTGGTCATTGGTTTAGCTGCTTGTTTATGTTTTGTTTTTGTGTTATTTCGCTCAAACAATTTATAAAGGTTTATAACATTCTAGTTGTTTTTGTTTATGTTTGGGTTTTAGTAGTCTCGGGTCTACATGCTATTGAGGAGTTGCATGATGTTTATCTTTTGAACAATATTTTGTTAGATTCTTTGGAAATTTTTTTACTTCCATGGCTTTTTTTGCAATTTTTCTTAATATAAATTATATCCATCTATAATAATAATAATAATAATAATTTATATTATTAAAATTAATTTTATTATTATTATTATTTAACCAAAACAATTTTACAATTAATAGTTATTACAAATAATAACATTAACAATTATAATAAATTAAATTATAGTTTGCTATGTTATATTCATAGTTATTGACGTTATTAAAGAATAATAACAACGAATATTGTTATTCATATATTTATGCTGGAAAAACACTTCAATTATTTTATTATATTTATGTTTAATGTTTAAATGTTTATATATCCATTGATTAAAAAAAATAAAAAAATTGAACAATTTATTTTTAGTTTTTACTAAATAACATTTTATGATAACAATTTAAACTATATTTTTTTTTCCCTTGTTATTTTTTCCTTGGAAAAAGTCCGTAATTTTATTTCAAAAAGATGATTAAAATTACATTCTGCACATGTAGTAGAATCACAAGGATCCCTACATTTTCACATATTTCTGTCCCATACAAGCAGAAAACAGCTGCTGAACCGAAAAAAGAAACGTTGCCACAAGATGATGAAAAATCTTGAGCAGCAAAAAAAAAAAAAACCCCAAGAAAACGTTGCCAGAAGAACAGAATCGACCGCGGCTGAAGCCATCCTCTAGAAATCAAAGTACCGGAGCCTCGACGGAACAAGAAACGAACCCGGACCCCGAACGGAACCGTACTAGAGAACCACAGAATTAGAGCCACATAAAAAAGAACAAGCAGCAAGCCCTAAACACCATGCTTATCTCCTCCAAGCGCCATCAGATCCACCACCACCGTAGCCACCACCGTAGCCTCCACCACCGCCCCCTCCGTAGCGTGATCCACCGCCACCACCGTAGCTTCCCCTACCACCGTAACCACCAGCACTCCGCCACCGCCGCCACGACCACCACCAAAACCACGGTCCATACGATCACGGCCACCTCCGTAACCGCCTCCGTCGCCACGGTAGCCGCCACGACCACCACCGCCGCCACCATTGCCTCTGGAATCGATGGCATCCCTCATTGACTGCTCGTCGATGTAGGTCACGAAGCCGAAACCGCAGAATTTTCCAGTTTCCCGGTCGCTAAATAGCCGCCGAGAATGAACCCGCCGGCCTCCAAGAACCTTGACTGCAGAAGACGGCTTCGTCCCTCCACCGAAAGATCCAGACACCTCCACCGAAATCATCCACCGACCGCCCAGCCCGAAGCAACAGTAATGGCTCCATCAGTGCCAAGATCCGTCAAAGAAAACCCGCGTCAGAGGAAGCAGGAGATCCAAGTCTGTGTACAGAGCAGCAGACGCAAAGACCTCCCAAGCCGGCGAAAAACAGCCCGCATACAGCCTCCGGTGGATAAGCCAACAGACAGACCCTGCAACTAATCAGGAGCAGACCGCCCTAGCAACTGTCGAAAACCCAGATCCCCGAGATGCCTCCTCCGGAGGACGCCGCCCTTCAAAAAACCTGCAAGAAAACACAGCAAACAATGTACAGAAGCGGAGGGGCGGCTGGGCCAAGCCCTGGCCGCCCTAGCTAAACAGAGTAAACGACTCTCAAAACCAGAGAAGCTCCGACGCTCCAAGAAAACCTCCCACACAATTTAAACTATATTATTGTTTAGAAACATTTTAATATTTTAAATGGACACTTCACTCAATATTATAAATGGATACTCCATTCATCATCACATATTCACATAATCAAACATGGTGTATGAATTAGCACTTTTAATTATTTAAATTTGGCAGAAAAATTATATAAAACTACCATAAATTTATATTTAAAAAAACCTTTGCCTAATGTTTTAGAAGCACATATAATTAGACCTAAAATACCCCCACACACATATAATTCACTAACTAAAACATTTTTAATAAATATCTTTGTATGGAAATATCAATCCATTTACATTTAAAAGTAAACATATTGCATCTAGAAATGGAATTTCAAATCATTAGACATGTTAAAATTGATGGTTATAACTCGCACATTTATGGTTATAAATATATTTTTAGTCCGATGAGTAGGAAAAGATTATTATTTTTATTTATTTTTTCATTTTTTTATGCAAGTATTTTTAATATTTTAAAATGTTTAAAGTGCAACTAAAGTTTGTACTTTTTTCTTAATTTCCAGATGAATTTTCTCATATATAATTGATCTCATATCCTAAAAATTAAGATGACAAAACCATAAAAAATAGTTTCCTATATGGAAACTTCCCAAAAACTAATGAAAAAGACTCTTGTCCACCAACTAAGCCTAACCAATCCATTGCATTAAGAAAAAAAGAAAAAAAAGATTTATCCCATGCCCAAAAATCATGGTGAGATCAAAATAAAAAGAAATGTCCACGCTTTTATTGCAACTAGACTTAGAGGGGAAACGTTGCCCAAAACTAGCAAAATACATGCCCCATTACAACGCATGCATAGTCTGGAAACACCGTTGCGGCTATCCCTTTAATAGCGACAAGGGAGTACCGAGTTATGACATCTCTAGTCTACAAGGAAATGAATCTTTTTCCTTGAGATATATGTTTCCCTATCCTCAACAAAAAGCAATGAAATAATCTCTGAAAAGCTTTCCTCCATATATTTTGGCCTTTGCACGCTTAGAAAAGTTATCGCTTGGTGTGTGGGATTCCCAAGAGGAGAGCCCGAGAGAGAGCCTAGAGTTCTACGTTTTTCTTAGGGATCATCCCCCTATATGTAGGGCTTCCTCACTCGTTGCCAAGTATCCATAGCTGCCCATAAGCCTACGAACTACATTTTTGTGGCAACCATCATTTGTTTGAATTAATGTGCTTGGGTATACTTTGGAACAATAAATCAACCTGATCTTAAAGCGCCTTACTTGTGCAAGTCACATGGTGTCTCTTAATACTGGGTATAAATTTCCTCCTTAGCATTGACCTTCATTGGATTATGTTTATTTTATATTATCTATATGCTTATGTTTATTTTATATTATCTATATGCTGACCTTCATTGGATTGTGGGTGTGTGCAAGTTCTGGTGAAGGCTTAATGCAACATGGAAAATGAACCACCAATTGATGGGAGGGTCGATTGGTGGTCTAAGCACCACCACCAACCTCGATGGTGAGCATATAGTATCTCAAACTCCACAATATTTCTTTTTATATCCCAGCTCTGAAAGCTGCAATTACTAGCTCCCATTTGGGCGGCCTACTGCAATCGTTGTTAGGGTTATAGATCACTATTGCAATAATTAGTATGTGAATGTTGGTCCTGAAATGTAGTTAGATTGAAGGACTAATAACAATGTTTGAGAATAACTAAATATTCATGCAAACATTAATACTAATATTGTTAAAAGTATGGATTAAATTGTTTTGCAATTTTTTCTTTGTTTATTATAATTAATGCAGCACTTCAAGGATCCAATTTTTTTCCAAATTTTCCTTTCCCAAAAGCAAGGGGTTTACTACTTACTGCTCTTGTTTAACGATTTAAACCTTTTACAAGCCATTTTAATATTGGTACATGTGATTGTTAGCCATATTTGTTGCTATTCCATAGCAATTCTGTTTTGTTGCACTTGAGCTTGGAAACCCTTTTTCCTTTATTGACTAAAATTTTATAGAGAAAATTGCTATGGAATAGCCGCATAACTCAATTAGTTAGATTATTGCTCTTATGCCCAAGATAAGAGCAAGCGAAAGGTTGCGAGTTCGTGATATGGGATTTGGAGTGTACTTCCTTGATGAGCATGTGCATGTTTATCCCAATGGATCAAGTCCGTCTACATCTATTGTGATTGGAGTCAATTGTGGAAAACTACACAAGCTCTTGTTTCAGCCTCTTCATGATTTGGCACACAACAACAACAATTGTGATCTATGTGAACTATGGCATAGGAGGATGGATCACTTGCGTCATTCAACTCTGAGGATGTTGAGAGATATGATGACTGGGTTGCCAGAGTTAAGCACATAGCACAATGATGTGTGCAGGGGGTGTGCTCTTAGGAAGTACACCAAGATTGTTTTTCCGAGTAGTCACAGTAGATTGATAGGAGTACTTGATTTGATTCACTCTGATTTATGTGGTCCTATGTATCATGTTTCATTGACTGGTTTTGATTATTATGTTACATTCATTAATGACTTCTCCAGGAATAACTTGATCTACTTTCTGAAGAGCAAGAAGTTGAAATATGTCTTGCAGAGGTTCCAAGAGTTCAAAGCTATTGTGGAGAACCAGACATAGAGGAGGATTCAAGTGATGATATCAAACAATGGGGGTGAGTATACCTCCAATGCATTCCATGAGCTTTTTAGACAAGAGTGGATTAGGAGATAGTTGACAGTTATGTATACCCCAAAACAGAATGGGGTTACTTAAAGGAAGAACAAGGCCATAGTGGGAGCAACTAGAGTGATGCTTCATGATCAACATTTACCTTTATCTCTTTTGGTCGAGGATTGCAGTACTATTGCATACATTCTAAACAAGATTTCCCAAAGAGCCTTGGGGTGCATCACTGTTGAGGAGGGTTTTTCATGGAAGATTCCCGAGGTTGGCCATTTTTGTATACTTGGTTGTCTGACATACTCTCATGTCCCTTTAGAGAAGACGACAAATTTGGATCCCATGACAGAAAAAGGGTATTTTTGTGGGTATGATGAGATTTTGAAGGCCTTCTTCATATATATTCCTTCATAGAGGAAAGTTGTTGTGAGGAGGGAGGTGAGAATTGAGGAGTGGGCCTTCAGGAAGTCTAATGAGTCAGAGCAGGGGAAGCAGCAGGTAGCACACATAGACCAACTACGCAGAGTGTTGGGTCACATGTATCTGGAGTGACCAGTCCATAGGTTATAGGTGCTTTAGGTTTAGGGACACATTCTATAGTTTCACTAGGTACAAGTTCAGGTTCTCTGGTTAAATGTTTACGAGTTCCATCACATGTTTCTAATTCACTTGTTTCACCAGTTACAGGCTCACAGGCCACAATTTTACAGATTACTAGATCTACTTCTTCATGACCGACAACAAATGGGGTTGAGTAGGAGGATTCCCCCCCACATGAACCCACATTAGGGAAGAGGAAGCCTAAATGGCTTCAGGACACATTGAGGGAAGCTCAAGATTCAGTGGGGAATCACAAGAGACAGGTTCAAGAGAACAAAGTTCTAGAGAGATTTTGCATTTACATGACTATGGTGACTATGAGTTTACAACAATTCAAATAATCCTTTTAAATTGGGGTTAATGGGGTTAACTACCACCATTATCATCATCATCAACATATATTTTTAAATATAGCCATATAAATATAAAAAAAATACAAAATATGATAAAAATTAATACCGCATTTTCTTAAAAATACAACACACTATCCGAATTTATTTCTAATGAGTATGTGTTACGAGAGAAAAAGCTTAAAATTTATTTCTTCCCTTAAATTTAATTCTAATATCATGACCATGACCCAAAAAAACATAGATAACCTAAGATGGAAGAAGAAAAGGATTAAAAATTTAAAAGTGAAAACCAACCATATAGGGAAAAAGAGTTCTTATTTTCATAATAAAATCATTTAAAAAAAATAAAGACATAAACTATGACTAAGTTGTATCTAAATATGAAAAAGCTAATACAGTTATAACATTTCATTTTTTAATAAAAACATCAACTGTCCATTTACTTTTAAGTTATATCTTATATACGAAAATATATGCTTTAGATTATTTTTCAAAGTTATAAAAAAAGTATTTTCCAAACAAACAAACATAAAAAACTGCACTGTTCCATAAGCTAGCTGACCATCTTGAAACTAACTGACTTCAATCATTCCTCTGAAATGCATACCCCAGGAGAGATGACTCAAAAATCTGGACTTCAAAACTAACTATAACATGGTTTAATCCAACAGAGTCAATGCCAAAATTACTACATGCTTAAATACATCTGCAAGCTCCAACAACCATTTTTGAAAGATTGTCAGCCAAACCATCTGCAAGCTCCAACAACCATTTTTGAAAGATTGTCAGCCAAACCATCTGCAAGTTCCAACAACCATTTTTGATATTTATGCTGGAAAAACACTTAAATTATTTTATTATATTTATGTTTTTAATGTTTAAATATTTATATATCCATTGATTAAAAAAATAAAAATAAAAATGAACAATTTATTTTTACTAAATAATATTTTATGATAAAGATAGAATTTATAAATTTAAACTATATTATTGTTTAGAAACATTCTAATATTTTAAATGGACACTTCACTCAATATTATAAATGGATACTCCATTCATCATCGCATATTCACATAATCAAACATGGTGTATGAATTAGCACCTTTAATTATTTAAATTTGGCAGAAAAATTATATAAACCCACCATAAATTTATATTTAAAAGAAACCTTTGCCTAATGTTTTAGAAGCACATATAATTAGACCTAAAATGCCCCACACACATATAATTTACTAACTAAAACATTTTTAATAAATATCTTTCTATGGAAATATCAATCCATTTACATTTAAAAGTAAACATATTGCATTTAGAAATCATTAGACATGTTAAAATTGATGGTTATAACTCGCACATTTATGGTTATAAATATATTTTTAGTTTGTTGAGTAGGAAAAGATTATTGTTTTTATTTATTTTTTCATTTTATTTATGTAAGTATTTTTAATATTTTAAAATGTTTAAAGTGTAATTAAAGTTTATGTTTTTTTTAATTTCTAGATGAATTTTCCCAATTGATCCCATATCATGAAAATTAAAATGACAAAACCATAAAAATAGTTTCCTGACACTCATGTATAAAAACTTCCCAAAAACTAAGGAGAAAAACTGTCGTCCACCAACTAAGCCTAACCAATCCATTGCATAAAGAAAAGAAAGAAAGAAAAAAAGGAAGACTTATCCCATGCCCAAAAATCATGGTGAGATCAAAATAAAAAGGAATGTCCACGCTTTTATTGCAACTAGACTTAGAGGGGAAACGTTGCCCAAAACTAGCAAAATACATGCCCCATTACAACGCATGCATAGTCTGGAAACACGTTGCGGCTATCCCTTTAATAGCGACAAGGGAGTACCGAGTTATGACATCTCTAGTCTACAAGGAAATGAATCTTTTTCCTTGAGATATATGTTTCCCTAACCTCAACGAAAAGCAATGAAATAATCTCTGAAAAGCTTTCCTCCATATATTTTGGTGAAATAATCTCTGAAAAGCTTTCCTCCATATATTTTGGCCTTTGCACGCTTAGAAAAGTTATCGCTTGGTGTGTGGGATTCTCAAGAGGAGAGCCCACAAAGAGCCTAGAGTTCTACTTTTTTCTTAGGGATCATCCCCCTATATGTAGGGCTTCCTCACTCGTTGCCAAGTATCCATAGCTGCCCATAAGCCTACGAACTACATTTTTGTGGCAACCATCATTTGTTTGAATTAATGTGTTTGGGTATACTTTGGAACAATAAATCAATCTGATCTTAAAGCGCCTTACTTGTGCAAGTCACATGGTGTCTTTTAATACTGGGTATAAATTTCCTCCTTAGCATTGACCTTCATTGGATTATGTTTATTTTATATTATCTATATGCTTATGTTTATTTTATATTATCTATATGCTGACCCGCATTGGATTGACCCGTATTGGATTGTGGGTGTGTGCAAGTTCTGGTGAAGGCTTAATGCAACATGGAAAATGAACCATCAATTGATGGGAGGGTCGATTGGTGGTCTAAGCACCACCACCAACCTCGATGGTGAGTATATAGTATCTCAAACTCCACAATATTTCTTTTTATATCTCAGCTCTGAAAGCTGCGATTACTAGTTCCCATTTGGGCGGCCTACTGCAATCGTTGTTAGGGTTATAGATCACTATTGCAATAATTAGTATGTGAATGTTGGTCCTGAAATGTAGTTAGATTAAAGGACTAATAACAATGTTTGAGAATAACTAAATATTCAGGCAAACATTAATAATAATATTGTAATATTGTTAAAAGTATGGATTAAATTGTTTTGCAATTTTTTCTTTGTTTATTATAATTAATGCAGCACTTCAAGGATCCAATTTTTTTCCAAATTTTCCTTTTCCAAAAGCAAGGAGTTTACTACTTACTGCTCTTGTTTAACGATTTAAACCTTTTACAAGCCATTTTAATATTGGTACATGTGATTGTTAGCCATATTTGTTGCTATTCCATAGCAATTCTGTTTTGTTGTACTTGAGCTTGGAAACCCTTTTTCCTTTATTGACTAAAATTTTATAGAGAAAATTGCTATGGAATAGCCACATAACTCAATTAGTTAGATTATTGCTCTTATGCCCAAGATAAGAGCAAGCGAAAGGTTGCGAGTTCATGATATGGGATTTGGAGTGTACTTCCTTGATGAGCATGTGCATGTTTATCCCAATGGATCAATTCCATCTACATCTATTGTGATTGGAGTCAAATGTGGAAAACTACACAAGCTCTTGTTTCAGCCTCTTCATGATTTGGCACACAACAACAACGATTGTGATCTATGTGAACTATGGCATAGGAGGATGGATCACTTGCATCATTCAACTTTGAGGATGTTGAGAGATATGGTGACTAGGTTGCCAGAGTCAAGCACATAGCACAATGATGTGTGCAGGGGGTGTGCT
Source organism: Larix kaempferi (assembly GCA_027924585.1). Taxonomy (NCBI): domain Eukaryota; kingdom Viridiplantae; phylum Streptophyta; class Pinopsida; order Pinales; family Pinaceae; genus Larix; species Larix kaempferi. Next base: position 4,829,775 of record BSBM01000410.1, read on the forward strand.
CTTAGGAAGTACACCAAGACTGTTTTTCTGAGTAGTCACAGTAGATCGATAGGAGTACTTGATTTGATTCACTCTGATTTATGTGGTCCTATGTATCATGCTTCATTGACTGGTTTTGATTATTATGTTACATTCATTAATGACTTCTCTAGGAATAACTTGATCTACTTTCTGAAGAGCAAGAAGTTGAAATATGTCTTGCAGAGGTTCCAAGAGTTCAAAGCTATTGTGGAGAACCAGACATGGAGGAGGATTCGAGTGATGATATCAAACAATGGGGGTGAGTATACCTCCAATGCATTCCATGAGCTTTTTAGACAAGAGTGGATTAGGAGATAGTTGACAATTCTGTATACCCCACAACAGAATGGGGTTACTTAAAGGAAGAACAAGGCCATAGTGGGAGCAGCTAGAGTGATGCTTCATGATTAGCATTTACCTTTATCTCTTTTGGTTGAGGATTGCAGTACTATTGCATACATTCTAAACAAGATTTCCCACAGAGCCTTGGGGTGCATCACTGTTGAGGAGGGTTTTTCATGGAAGATTCCCGAGGTTGGCCATTTTTGTATACTTGGTTTTCTGACATACTCTCACGTCTCTTTAGAGAAGACGACAAATTTGGATCCCATGACAGAAAAAGGGTATTTTTGTGGGTATAATGAGATTTTGAAGGCCTTCTTCATATATATTCCTTCATAGAGGAAAGTTGTTGTGAGGAGGGAGGTGAGAATTGAGGAGTGGACCTTCAGGAAGTCTAATGAGTCAGAGCAGGGGAAGCAGCAGGTAGCACACAGAGACCAACTACGCAGAGTGTTGGGTCACATGTATCTGGAGTGACCAGTCCATAGGTTATAGGTGCTTTAGGTTCAAGGACACATTCTCATGAATATGTGTTAAGAGAGAAAAAGCTTAAAATTTATTTCTTCCCTTAAATCTAATTCTAATATCATGACCATGACCAAAACAAACATAGATAACCTAATATGGAAGAAGAAAAAGATTAAAAATTTAAAAGTGAAAACCAACCATATAGGGAAAAAGAGTTCTTATTTTCATAATAAAATCATTTAAAAAAAATAAAGACGTAAACTATGACTAAGTTGTATCTAAATATGAAAAAGCTAATACAGTTATAACATTACACTTTTTAATAAAAACATCAACTTTCCATTTACTTTTAAGTTATATTTTATATACGAAAATATATGCTTTAGATTATTTTTCAAAGTTATAAAAAAAGTATTTTCCAAACAAACAAACATAAAAAACTGCATTGTTCCATAAGCTAGCTGACCATCTTGAAACTAACTGACTTCAATCATTCCTCTGAAATGCATACCCCAGGATAGATGACTCAAAAATCTGGATTTCAAAACTAACTATAACATGGTTTAATCCAGCACAGTCAATGCCAAAATTACTACATGCTTAAATACATCTGCAAGCTCCAACAACCATTTTTGAAAGATTGTCAGCCAAACCATCTGCAAGCTCCAACAACCATCTTTGAAAGATTGTCAGCCAAACCTTATGCAAGCTCCAACAACCATTTTTGAAAGATTGTCAGCCAAATGAAAGATTGTCAGCCAAACCATCTGCAAGCTCCAACAACCATTTTTGAAAGAATGTCAGCCAAACCATCTGCAAGCTCCAACAACCATTTTTGAAAGAATGTCAGCCAAACCATCTGCAAGCTCCAACAACCATTTTTGAAAGATTGCCAGCCAAACCATCTGCAAGCTCCAACAACCATTTTTGAAAGATTATCAGCCAAACCATTAAATTCCATATAAATGTGAGTAAACGAGATAGAGGAGAAGCTGTTATCAAATAATACTATACATGACTAACATTACGAAATAAACAAATTTCACATAAATATGGGTAAAACTTAATTAAATAGGTCCTGCTGTCATAATGAGAATGATGGCAGCAAGTCTCATTCCCCATTATCTTGTGGATATTTGATTTTGAAAGAATCCAAGAGGGCCTTGCTACTTACTCCCTTATTCCAGAACATTCCCATAAATTCTCCAACCTGATATCCTCTATACAGAGGTGGATGTTGTTCATCAACCATGGACGCTGCTGGACTAAGGAAGGCGTCATATGAAGGACCATAGAAGGTAGGAATTGATAAACGTGCCGTAGAACCATTCGTCACTGCTCGATGCTCAGCACTCTTGAATCTCCCATTGCTCACGGCCTGCCGAATGATTAACATTAATAACATTGTCAAGTTTTTAAACCATGGAAAATTATCCTAGATTGTAACCGAGACCAAAAGCTGTTTTCGTTGTAACTTGTTGATTCATAGGCCATTGCAATATCTTTATTGGTGGATCTATAAGATGAAAATGGCCGTGGATTCTGTAATTATCGACTCTTAAACTTGACCTAACCAATGGCGTTAATATTTCTCACTGTATTTGTTACCGTGAATTTAATTTATCGTCAGTTAGCTTTGACATTGTAAGTATTGTGAAGTCGAACAGATCTTGCTGAAAAGAAGGACAAGCAGCTACAGAGATGAAGTGTACCGAAGGTGTAGAAAGCCCATCTAATTACTCCAATCGAAGGAAATGCAGAAGGAAGAAGCATAATCGCAATTTGATTCGGGATAAAGAGAACTGTTGGATTGAACATCAGTTTTGGTAGCCCTGTTAATTGGCATGTCTTTCGTTCACCTCAATTGTGTAAACGCTACTAAATCGAAAAAATCATACTAAAAGAGATCTCAACTGACACTGTCTGCGAGTCAATTGGCATGTCTTTGGTAGACTCTCTGAAATAATGATTCTTTTGAAGCAAATCCAAAGTTGATTAAACTATGTGTGCCCAATTTATTCAAAATTACCCAAAAGTTATGCTTAAAACAGAGCGAAGCCTCCTTAAATTTAAATTTTATCTCGAGTAGAGCAAAGTCTCAAGGCCTCTGGACTGATCTTAAAATTAGCTATTATTTAGAAAAATTAAAATATAATAGTGAAATGATAAAGAAAGCTAAGTCTGAAGTGTTTTTTCACAGAGAACCCCTCATCTTGTACACAATAACAAAATCTAAACAGAGAAGTGAAAAACCAGTCTGCAAAATTCAGCATTGCTGCTTGTTTTAAATCTGTTTTGAAAACTGAAGAAAAATTCAATGGTAACTGAATTCATGGGCTTGTATATTGCAAATTGAGGACAAGTTTAAAATTTCAACCGGAGGTTTTAACCATCAACCAGCGGTATAGTTAGTGAACAATATTTTTATTGGGGTGAGCAAAACAATAAAAAGGTTATTTGAACTGTGATGTAGTAGTAGCTTAGAGAATTTGTTCCTAAATTATGTGAGATATCAAGATAGTATACAGGAATCAAGTTAAATCAAGATAGTATAATCCTCTAACAGGAATCAAGTTAAATCACCAATCAAAATAATCCATATATCATTATATGTAACCGAAGGATTTCAATGGGAGTTAATTTTGAATCAAAATTACAAAGGTAAGTATCTGCCCTACACACACAACAAAAACAGAGGCAGTAAGCTGTTCCTGCATGAGTGCTAGAGTTCCATTTATCATTAAAAAAATAAAACATTTCTCCAAGTACTAATCTGCTATGAATGCCAGGATCACCACCAACAATGCCCTCAAATGAATTTCCATACATGTCCCAAGCTTCACCAATCATATGGGATGCTGCAGCCTTTGAAAATGAGTTATGATACAGAGTCTTGGCAAAAGTACCGGAAGATGATTGATGCTGAGTCTTTGTTGCTGAGGCCACAGCCTCATCTAGTTCACCTCTTGGCTGAAACTCTTCACACTTGACAGCTTCAAAGCTAGCACTGTACTTTTCTTCTATAAATGGAAGCTTCTGGATGGAGGAGCCATTACTAATATCTGGTTTTTCTGAAGTTGAAGATTCACTTTTGGAAGATCTCACAGCAATCCACTCACCATGGGGACTTGTGATCCAATTAGGCCTGTTAGCAACATCTTCAAATTTACAAGCTGTGGCCAGTGCCATCACTCTTTTCCTGGGAGAAGGCCTTGGGCATTGCTCAACTGATCTATTCACCTCCACATTGCGTTCCCCAGTTGGTTTGAGGATGCTGACTGGCAGAATGGGAGTAGTCTGAGAAGAGTAGGAATCCCATACTTGATTCCTAAAATCCAAATGACTAGTTGGGGATGTTGGACCCCTAATGGCCTCCTCTGGCTCTGTGGAAGAGCAGTTCTCATTTAGGAAAGTATGGTTCAACAACTCTGCACTGGTCGACTTCTTCTTGGGATCTCTCCGAAAGCATTTCTCTAAGAAATCCCGGATCTGAGGGGAAAGCCATGCAGGCAACTCAGGCAGCTCCTCTGTGCATCCAATCCAATACATTGTGGCAAGAGGATTGGAAACGTGGCTCCATGGAGGCCTGCCAGTGGCCATCTCAAGCACAGTGCAGCCTAGAGACCAAATATCAGAAGCAGGCCCCTGCTCCACCTGGTTCACCACCTCTGGAGCCATCCACTGAGGGGTTCCCCTCAATTGGATGGCTTCCTGGCCCTTCTCCTCAGCAACAAACCTCTTGGCAGAACCAAAGTCAGCAAGTTTCACACCATTGACATCCACAAGAACATTCTTCCCCTTGATATCACAGTGCACAATCCCCTGGCTGTGTAGGTAATCGATTCCACGCAGGATGCCGCGCGTGTATGCCTTGATCACGGATTCGTGCAATTTCCCTCCAAACTTACTCAGCAGATCCCCCAAGCTACCACCTGGCATGTACTCCATGAACAAATTGTGCACCCCTGCACCGTTCTCGAAGCTGTAAGCGCAGCCCAGGCAGCGAACGATGTATGGAGAATCCAAGCACCGCAAAATGTGGTACTCATTGTCCAAAGAGGAACTAAAAGTGGGCGCGGATTTGATCGCAAAGAGTTGACCATTAGAGCTGCTCATGGCGAGGCTGACTGTCCCAGATGCTCCAGCACCAACAATGGCACCCCTGACCCAGCCCTCTTCCTGGGCTCTCCCCATCTCTAGTGCCATTCCCACTCCTTCCAATTCAATAAACAGAAGAATGGTTTTCTGAATTGTGCAGAGAGTCCGGCTTTTGGGGGTGGTGTTGTAGTGAGGTTATAAAGGAAGGAGGTGGGTGATGAAAGCCGCAGTAACACGTTGGACTTGCTTTCTTGAAGAGCCACCCAAATCACCGGCCGATTCTTTGCTTTCTGAACCGCGCAAGTCAGCCTCCGCCTTGCGTGCAGTGCTTCTGAGCCGTCCAAGTTAGCTGCTGCCGGGCCGGGCGAGGACTTTTCTGGTTTGTTGGCCGGGCAAGTGAGCCTAGGCCGTGCGTGGGGTGCTTCTGAGCCGCGCAAGTTAGCTGCCGCCGGGGGAGATTTACTTGGTTTCTTGGCCGCCCAAGTCAGCTTCGGTTGTTTTCTCGCCAGCTACGTTCCGACGACGTTGAGTTGCGGTTGCTTTTCAGACGTTGGAGTTTTCTCGCCAGCTACGCTCCGAGTCTCCGACGTTGAGTAGAACCAAAATTACGTGACTGCCATTGGACGCGGATGACGTGTATGTTGAATATGCCACGCGTCAAAATTGTGTTCCTCTAGCGGAGGAGACGTTGTTTTAAATAAGGTTGGAAAGATGGGATGCGTTCTTTGCCGTGTGTTTTCCCATTTGAATATCTAAATTGTGGTTTTTAGATCTTTATTATTGTCCGGAGCATTCTGGTTTTCTTCTGATCAGAAATTGACAAAAAGCATCGAGGAAAGAGAATCTTACGGAAAATTTTGTTTTTGTCTTATTTTGTCGGTCTTATTATTATTATTGCACGGAGCACTGTTTTTTTTTCTTTCAAATAAGAACAAATTGCCAGAAAGCATTGAGGAAAGCAAATCCAACCAAAAAAATATTTGGGTGTGTGTTTTTCTTAGTTTTTCATTACCTTGAAATACTTGCAAATGGAAGTCAATTTCAAATTCTATTTGTTCACCAAGTATCAAAATTTATTAACCATTATTACAATACAAAAATCTAACATTGGAGTGGAGGAATTTATTTATTCTATGTTTTCTATTTTAATGTAGCTTTTGATTGAATCCCCTAATTTTTTTCAATTTTTTACATGTTTAAATTGTGTTTTCGAATCCATAAATAAATTCAACGCCCTTGAATACCTCCTTGACACCCAAATTATACAATTTTCATAGCTAATATGTGTGATTCTAAACTATTATTTTTTAAATTTCCAAAACAAAAAAGATAAAAGTTGAAAACGTAAAATATTTAGACTACACCGCATATAATGCCTTGCCAACATTGACTGAGTCATTTTCCTTGAGCTAATCATACCATGCATTGTAATGTAATGTAAACATGCCACGTGAAAATATAATTATGTCGATAGGCATTTTTTCTCGAGGTGTGTTTTGAGAAACATTGTTCCTTTTCGTCGTCCCTCCAACGAATCCAATGTCTACACGTGCCCACATGCTTGTCCACTGGTTTGTTTATTTGCCCGCGGGTTTCTGGTCTTCTCTGTGCTCGTCGTCCTCGGGTCCAACACGTTGCTTGCTCTACATGTCAATAGAATGGATTATTCGCGGCTAGGAACATGCGTTTTGCTCACACTGTAGGTCAATAGAATGGATCTTTGGGGGCTGGGCACATGCGTTTGGTAACAGAGGGCACACCGAGGTGTAGTAGCTCTTTTCATGTTATAGAACCCTTCACCCATCTAATCTGCAATAAATCCATTCCTGGCTTGATGGACAACATTCAGAGGGAACAGCGAGGTAACAAAGGGCATACCGATGTGCAGTAGAAGCCTTCGCCCATCTAATCTGCAATAAATCCCTTCCTGGGCTTGATGGACAGCTTTCACAGTAGCATATTTGCTGCTTAGCGAGGCATACCATTCTGTGACATGCACCGACTACAAATCCTGAACTTCTCCCATATAATCTACACTAAATCCCTTCCTAGGCTTGATGGACAACTTTCAAGGCAAAATTGTCAGTTTTCAATTAAGGTATTCATTGAGGTCGCTAGACATCTTGTCAATCCAACGACCATCCCTCCTTATTTATATATTGGGTGGAGACGCACAAATACATGCTTTGATTTCATTCCCATATCGTTTGAGCTTTCATCAAAGATACCTAGGTATTTTTTCAATCTTGTTCTTGTTTCTTTGTTTCCTGTTCTGTTTCACATGTGCATTTGCTTGTACATGGAGTTCCTGATAAATCTTTGTGGAATTGGGTATCAAGAAATCTTTGCATGACCATTTTTCTTAACAGTGGTCACTGTAATCAAAGGAACCTCCTTCCGGTCAATGATTCACCTGCCATTGTTTCTGCGTCTACCCAGATTCATGTTTCTTCACCTACATGTCGTTGTTTCTGCGTCTTTGTTTCCTAAATGTAAACTTCCCTTTAGTTTCATATATTTTCGTTGACGTTTGCATCATAATGAGTGGGGCAGGTGAGAGATAAATTTTGTCTTTCATACAATTTGTAAGAACATCGTTGGAACTAGCTTGTGTTTGTCAGTTCAAACCTTTCCTTCTTTTTTCACATCCCCGAGTCTTATACTCCTTATTCCTGTAATCATAAATTCATTTAATTTCCAAATTTATGTTTCCAGACTAACTCCTTAGGCTTTAAACATTTAGATTTTTTGTTAGGAACTTTTGTTGTTTAGAGAATCGATTCAGAAAATCTATCTGTCGGAAATAACAAGTCTTACTGGAATTTAAAGTATTACCAGAATGCTTATAAGCCACAAAAATCTATAATAAAAAAATATGACAACAACATTCCAATTTTTGAGTGTTGTTGATGAAACCGCCAAGCACAAACATTACTTTGATCTTAGATCTAATAAGTATGCCAAAACCGTCACTCATATATCATATCAAAACCTTCACACAGGTGGATTGAACCAATATTAGTCTATTTGGCAATGCTTCACTCAATACAACCCCAAATAACTTCCATATTCAAATCTATATTTTTGAGTAATGAAATCTAAGCTAAAAAAATGCATTGGGTATCGAATTGATACAATTGCAAGTTAAGAAAGAGGAGAGTAAATGTGTTCTTCTTATCTATGTATCCCCTCTAGTCAGATCTTAATGGCCATCTCATAAAACTGAATCGAACTACTCAGGATACTTAAGAAACACTCTTGCAGAAAAGTCATTTTTCCATGTTACTTAGGTTCTTTAACCATTGATGATATCAAAACAAATTCTGTAGGATCTTTAGACAAATTATGTGCATTGGATTTCACATCTTTCATGAAGCTTTTTTATTATAAGGATTTCTCTTGCTCCCCAAAATCCCTAGATGTTTCAGGCACTACTTTTCCATTGGTATAATCTGGACCAAATGTAATAGAAAAACACCCTAAAAAAGGATGCAATATGAAAGACATCTTTCCACCAAAACAATTAATTTATCCTTCCTTTGGGTCTGGGCAAAATATTCCATGCTTGTTTGGTACAATTCAAGAAACTTTCTTCCAAAATTCAAAACATTTAGTGGAAAGTGGGCCTTGGGCATCTCATCTATGTTGCGCATTGGGAAACATAAAAATACATGGACTAGTGGTGGACACCCCTAGAGCTTGCACATTCCTATCACTATTGCAATCAAAATAGAAGGTATTCTTCTCAGACAACAAGGCTTGGTCTATCCTTTTGAGGATTCTTTCATCTCTCTTCCAAAAATTGAATTAGGTGAATCGGATCATAGCTAAGTTTTTTCATTTGAATTCATTTGTGTCACATAACTAGGCTAGATTCTCCCCGTGAGGCATTATGATAGTCAAGGGGCCCTATTTATCTTCTTGCTAAGCACCCATATTGAAGTCTCCACAAACAAGCCAGTGGCCTTGAAGAGCTCATCTGCTAAATGTATTAGACTATACAAAAAACACTTAAAAGAAATAGGCATTGCAAGAAACACACATGCATTATTAACCTGTAGCACAATGAACTAAAATGTACTTGGGCAAGGTCATTGTTGTGCCCCAAGATGATACACAACACATTTATGTATTGTGAACATGTAGGTAATAGGGTTTATACAATCCAAAGTCATTTTTTGATGAAAACAAGGGCACCAGTGGAGATAGAATAGTAAAAAAATGTTGGAATTTTTTTCTATTTGCATCGATCGTGCATGAAATGAGAGATTATTTCAAAAATGTACATGTTGATAACATTTGAATGTAAAATAAAAAAAACTGTAAAATGAAAGATATCAAGTCAAATAGTAAAACTTAATTTATACGTACAAGCTTTCATGCACAGCAGGGGATTAAATATGGGTGAACTATTGTCTTGAAGAGCATCTATGTTGTTGATGAGGACATGTGGCATAATTAGATTCCTCAAGCCACTAATTTTGCATTTCATCCACAAAATTTGCATTGTCCACAAAATGCTAGGGATAGGACGAAAATGCATAATTTGTTCTAAGCAGATCCGATAAAATTTAATCCAAAACTTTTTGTCTTTGAATATCATCAATTCTTGTGTGTATTTATGAAAATTCCTGCCACTGTGTGGACATTGAAATCTTTTTATTTTAGAATTCTAGTGCTACACATGTAGATTTGAATGTGCCACTATGGTGGGATCACATATTCCCGTATGGTAATTGTGGCAGGAATATGTGATCAAATTTCTATGGAAAATCGTGGCAAACTTTGGTGATTATTACTTTGTGGGGAGATGGACAAGGTTATTTTGGTGTTTATCAACTGTTGAAGGCAGAGTTAGATGAGTTGACCTTGTAGTTACTAAAAAAGAGTCTGACAAGGGAAGGATGGTAGTTGAGGACATGATGCATAAAATGAAAAAAAAAGTGGTGTGTGCTTTCCTATGTTGTTAATTGCAAATTTCTTTCATCACTTGATTACTGAGATGAAATGAAACAATGTAAGGTGAGTACTATTCTTACATACCCATGAGAGAATTAATGGACACACATTTGGAAAGCATATATGTTCCAAATTAGCAAAGAAATGCATGTAACATAAATTGGAAGCGAAATATATTTTTATGCAAATTTTCTCCTTTTTGTGATTTTAAAGGTTCTAGAACCCTTAAATTCATTTGAAGAAGTGGGAACATGCTGATAATGATTGTATGTAACACGCAAGAGTGATGTTGTTGTGCATTCCAGGAGGGGTGTGTGTTGCAGAGGAAAAATTAAATATATTGTAGAAAAATTGTAAAAAATGACTTTTGTGCCATGAGATTGGAATGTAAAGGTTGACACAACACAGGGAGGCCTACTATTTGTGCTCTATAGGAATAAAGAGGACAGAAGGATGCAGTGGAACTGTTCTAGAGTGAAATGATATGGAAATGAAGGTTCAATGTACATACACATGAGGTGGATCCCTAGATTGACATGGTCATGTTTTCATTTAACTTAAACCTTTCAACTAGAGAAACTACATATTTATCTTTCTCTTCTCTGCCTACTACTATTTTGATGATATTTTCCATTCATCTTGTGTTCTTTTTCTTGCTTATCAAGTAGACACTGTCATGCTAACTTTTGCATGCTTTCGCACTTAGTCTCTATCATGTTATCATGTTCTTATTGATGTTTTCATCCTTCATGCATTAGCTTGAACGGTGATGTTTGAATGCTTGCTATGTAGCTTTCTCTTCTCTGCCTACTACTACTTTTCATCTTCTTATGATGTATTCCATTCATCTTGTGTTCTTTTTGCTTCTTCTCAAGAACACACTCTTGTACTAATTCAGCTATGTATAAAACAACAGAACCTAACAATCACATCCTCAACTAAAATATCCTCTTCTTCCTACACTAGCACTACCATGACATGATTTACTAGATATGTAGTGATACCACATTCAAAGTGTGTTCTCTTTGTTGCTACAAAGGGTTTTATAAAATCTATTTTGTAATGCTCAAAATGATGCATTTTAGGAATTGAATGTTAGTTCATTGTATCCCATCTCCTTAAAGGTCAACCTATAACTCTGCATTTTAGTGTCCTCTTTTCCACCCTTTTGCAAGAAATTAAAGGGGTCTTTGCAACATTTTTTTCTAAATTGCAACAAAAAAAACTTTGATGGCTTTACTTGGTTTCCATTACTATTATTGCAATTATTGGTTAGGGATCAACTCCAAAAGATGCTATTGTCTTGTTTTGTGGTTAATATTGTGTATACATATAACTCGCTAGAAAGCATAAATACTTACTTTGAGTTACAAAAAAAACCTCTCTATACTTGCATCTTCCACATGGTCAATTTGACATATTACTCTTTAGCTCACTTTATTTCTAACTCCTTCCCACTTGTCTTGCAGATCTCCCAGCGCCATACCAGAGTGAAGAATACATTTGTCCGCAACATATCTAGATTTTTCCCTCTTTTTCCAGGTATGTTTGATTTTGTTCATGGTTTTTAGTCCTCCACCATTTTCTTTACTTTTTGCTAGCTCATACCAACAATATACTTGTCTTAGACATAATACGTGCTCTCATCTTCTTACACCAATGTGCCCATGCAAATGTATTGAATTTTTTTTCTTTTTAATCAATCTAATTTCCCTTACGGTTGTTATATCCTATATTCTCCCTGAAATATTTTATACTTATAACTTATTTTGATGTCAACAGTTCTTCTCTTTTGTTTTCCCAGCCATAACAATTCTATTTATCCATCCTTCTACATAAATGACTGAATATACTTATTCTCTGAATCTGCATAACTAAAAGCCTAGAGCTTTAATTGGAACCATGCACCTTGTAGCAATTTTCCCAAGGACATAGTAATGTGTTGAAAGCAAACTGCCCACATAAAACTATGATACCTTGGCTTAAAAACCCAATGCATTACTATCACCACTACTTTCCATTTCACATGTGTACTTATGTTCACATAACCACTCATGTACTTGCAAGTATTGATATGCTATATGATACCCAAGTAATTCCAACATGTCTCCCAATGAATCAACATACTTGCACATCATTCACATCTTACCTTTGCACCCTAATCTAACCAATCTCATTTGAAGGCTAAGATGAGAATGACATATCTCTACTCATTGTATTTCGTACAAATTGTTTTAGCTTGCTTAGTTGTCCTCTCCCTTTATCATTTAGGTTCACCTTAACTGTGAAATCAACAACTCCCTTGAAATTTTCACATACATCTATTCTATAGTAATTAATCTTTACTTATGTTAGTTCTTGCATATCCTTTAGAGTCTCCTCGTTTGTTTTTTAGAAACAACATGGAATCTGTTGGTGTCCTGATTTCATGGCAAATGTCCTTCTTCTAAAACAGATAAGTCTTCATATTTTTTTAGTATATTTTCCCAACCCTTTCTGCTTTTATTTTATAATTTAACACAAACTATACTTGAGAACTTTTAATACCTTACAAATATAATACTCTTCTTTTCTTTCCATTCTCTCATTAGGCTAAAGCTTGTTGCATCTCAATGTTTCTATTTTATTCGTTGCACCGTATACTTTTTAAACATGGATCTTCTCCACTCCCCATTTCTTAAACCCTTTCATCCATTAACCCAATTTGCTTTAGGGTGCTGCAATACACCTCATCATACATAAGGTATAACATATATATGCTATCATACACCTCATCATACATAAGGTCTAACATATATATGCCATCTTTAGATCCATTTTTTTTTATGTTAACAAAACAAACATGTCCTCTCTCTTTATCATTTAGGTTCACCTTAACGGTTACTCCATGGGGATATTCAAATATATCTGCTCTTTAGTCATCAATACATATTTTTGGGAGTTCTTGCATATCCTTTATATTATCCTTATATGTTTTTGGGAAAGAGCATGGCCTATGTTTTTGTCCTTTTTTCATGGCAAATGAACTTCATATTAAACCAACAATTTTTTCAAAAAACATAAAAATCTCCATGCTCACATTTGAAAATGTAAATTTGCCAACTATACATTTTACTTTTCTCATCGCTACAAATTGAATGGATTTATGCATAGTTGTCTCAAACTCCTTTCCTTAAGTTAGTACTTGTATATTTACATTTTTTCTTCTTCCTTTAATACTCAGGAAACCCCCACATAATGGAGACACCCTTGACAGAAAATGCTATATCTCTGCTCTTGGTTGGCTCTGTACATCTCCAACCATGCCTACAGGTTTTTTCACTATCCCCAATCATATCGACGAAGTCAACGACTCCATGCTACCAGATGACTATCTTTGATGGCACCAACACACATCAGACTTTGCTCCTAATAGCCTTCAACTTCATCCTTTTAGATGGATAATTCCAAGAAGGCTCTATCATCAAGCTTTCCAAGTGCACCTACACCATCGCTCACAATACCACGTGCATCTCACTCTTCAAAGTTTTTTTTTCTCCTTTTTTTTAAAGTTTCCTTCAACCCTACACTTCATATTTTAACCACCCCCTCTTGGCACAACTTTAACATATTTTAAAATGTTGCCATTTTTTCTTAGCAGGACTATTACAGTGCTCAACCTTGAAGTTCTCCACCGCAAGCTAGGCCTTATTGGGAGCGCTCTCCCTCTTGTACTACCAACTAATCTTGGACTTCCAACTGGTTCATCAACTAGCCAACCCCTTTGCCTCACATAAGAAAACGTTATTTGCTCACCCCAAACAACAACTCCACCACTATCCATGCCATTGTCTATTATTCCGTTCAAAGAACTAAACCCCAACTACAAAAAATGGTCCATTCAAGGTCGCATAGTTGCAAAGACAAACATCCATGAATACACAAACCAAAAAGGACCAGGGAAACTATTTGGTTTTGACCTTCTTGACTCCTCTGAAGAAGAGATCCATGTATCTGCATTTAACAACTTTGTTGACTTCTTCTATGCTCATATTGAAATAGGAAAAGTTTGCACTATCTCCAATGGCACAATCAAACCAAGCAACCCTACATATAACCATTTGAACAACCATCTTGAGATGATCCTTTCTGCCGCGTCAACCATCCAACCTTTCCTACATGATTTCCCTTCCATTCCTTCCACTTTAAGACAATCAATGACCTTCAAAATTCACCATTAAATTCCATAGTTGATCTTGTTGGCATGGTCATCTTTGTCTCCCCTGCATCGACAATTCAGAAGAGAGAGAGCTCTAAAACAAGCAGGCGAATTGTTTCCCTTAGAGACAAGTCATGCTTTAGCATCGATGTCACATTGTGGGGCCATCATTGCAACAATGAGGGCTCTCAACTTGATTCGTTGTACTCCTCTGATCCGCCCACCTTCCTCGTAGTTAAGGGCAGTCGTCTTGCAGAATTCAATGGAAGAACAATTGGTTGTGTTCCCGGTACTTCCCTACTTATTAATCCAAATATTGATCCAACCCACCTCCTTCAGCAATGGTTTCATGCCAATGGATTCCATGCAGCTTCCCCATCCTTGAGTCGAAAATATGTAGGCTCTTCATCCCGTCCACACCCAAAGAAAACAATTTTGGAGTTGCAAACCATGCAACCCTCTGAGAAGGCACTTTGTTTCTCTGTACGTGCTTCCATCGTTGACATTAACATGGATGACTTCCACTTCCTTGCATGCCCTCTCTTTGTAGATGGCATACAATGCATGAAAAAAATTTCACACCAAGATTTCAACATTTGGCATTGCAACAAGTGTGATGGTGAATTCCCGGAGTGTGACTATAGGTACATTTTGAAGCTCTCACTACATGACCACACCCAGAAGCTCATTGGAGCAATAGATTTTGACGATGCAACAAATCAATTGCTAGGCATCTCTGCAAAGGACTTGTGCCTCTTGTCCAGTGTACCATCAAGTGTAAAGGAAATATTTCTACACTTAACTTCACGTCTCCAATGCTTTCCCCTTCATCTCCGCCCAATTCTGTTTCTTCCACTTCATCACTGGTGCTATCTTTGTTTCCCATTACCTTGCTTCCTTTCTTTTAGATAGGCTTGTACCGTTATATAATGTATTCATCTACTATTTCTTTTATGCCCATACTACTCTATATGGTGTCCTAAACATTATTATTTTTACTATGCCTTACAATGGTTCACATACACTATATTTATCTATATGCGTGCAACCAAAATTGCAAGTTTCCTTACATGCATACATCATTTATGTTGTTATTTTATGTGTTGTGCTTCTTCTTATTTACTTCTCACATAGATATATATGCTCCACATGTATCCACACATGCTTTGCACCTTGTTTATTGCAACACTTTCATGTGGACTTGATTTGTATATTCACAAATACATTATGCTATGTATTATGCATCCATTTTTTCCTCAATTTATGTATTTATAACACTCTACAAACCCATTAATGTCTCATCCAGGTTCAGCACAAGCTGCTTTTCTTCAACATACCTATGTCTTCCGATAATGGAAGTGAACAAAGAAATGCACGTAGAACGCTTTTGTATACGCACACAAAATATCGCCGCAACACACAAAGACGACTTCTGTATCAATCCAGACATGCCACCCTCAATGTTGCACCCATCCCCTCACCCCCTCCACTTGAAAACCTAAATACTCCACCAATGAAGACCTCCACTACACCCCCCCATCCAACCCCCCCATCCAACTCCCCCTTAACAGATGCACAATTCCAATTTCATAAACGGCTCGATCGCCTCCACCCAATGCATCTTTTCTCTATCTGCAAGGAATCCTATCTAGGCATTAAAACCAAATTTTCAAATGGAATTTATACATGTTCTCGTTGTACTAAAGAATGAAATGGGCACCGCTTCTCCTTAGAAAACAACATGGACCTTGGAAACCATCCATCAGTACTTGCAAGGTTACTCAAATTGAAGAAGTGCTCATTGCTCGTGCCAACCCAATCCTTCAAGTTACCCATGCGTGTGGTGGGAAATACAAATACTCTGGCCATACTATTAGTTTCCCCAAAGATATCTCCACAATCGCCTCCTCGCTTCCATGCCTCTTTCCATACTTAGAAATCCTTGTTGTTTGAAAATTAGATGCGACAAGCAATCCTTATGAATTCATTGTTAGTCGTTCCAATGTCCTAGCTGCATTGGAATTCAAAATGTCCAATGACCCATATTACAAGGATGTCCAACTTAACCTACTTGCATTAAATGCTTTGCCACTTCAACCCACGGATGTGTCCTCCCTTCTTCATCATTCTACCACCCCTGGACCAAACCTCCAAGTACCCTTGCCCCATGATGATGATGCAACTCCTTTCTTGCCATCCATAACAAACCCCCAAACCTCCTCCTTCATTTTTTCCCTCCCAGCTTCCCACACTGAGACTGAAGAAATTAGGCGCTTTTCCTCATTGAGCTCTGGAACACCAAACATTTCCATTGACTGGCCCCCCATTGGCCTTTCCCCAATCAATGAATACAACACAGAAGGCCTCCTCTCTATGGAATTTCCAACCTTGTTCCCCACTGGGGTTGCCATGTTGAAGCAACCACATCTTCATGAAATTGGCAAGCAAGAATATGCTTTACACCTTATGCGATATCATGATAATAGATTTGACCAACACCCTCGCTTTCTCTACTACTTGTACAACCTTATGATGTGACATCGAAGCCAAGCCATTGTTTTTGTCTTTGTTAAACGTAACCTACAAGACACACTTCCTGCAACCGTCTTGGCCCTGCACAAACAACTCCACGAAATTCCTGATTATCGTGTTGCTGACCATGCCATGCGCTTTGGATTTGGACTTCATGGCACACGCTCTTTTTGGAACAAAAGACAAGGTGAACTATATGATATGATCACCCAACTTGGTAGCCCAACCTTTTTTTTACCCTTAGTGCAGCTGACACCAAATGGCATGACCTTCACATGCTCATGCTCGGCCATCCTCCAAATTCATTGCCTGCGCAATTCCAATGGAGACTTCATAACATTATAACCAATCCACATATTACGTCCCTATACATGCACCATAGATTCACCATCTTCCTTGAAGAGGTCCTTAAAAAAACATTCAAGACAAAGGATTACTAGTGCAAGTTTGCCCCTCTCATTTGTTGCATTTATTTACTTCTAACATTTTACAATTCCACTTGTTTCCTCACTACTTTTCTACCCTTATTTATATAGGTAAGAATGGAAAAATCGAGGTTCTGCTCATATACATGGATTCCTTTGGTTGGAGGATGCACCCAATTTGGACATCCTCGACTGGGAGGATCCTTCTGTTGTGGAAGCTGAAAAAATACTTTGAAAACTTCTTAAATGCATGGAATCCACACCCATTGCACCTTCATGCACCCACATTCCATATAGAAACTCATGCATATCCTTGCACACTTGAATCATCATCCATACTTGCAGGAAACGAAAGTGTTGACTATGAATCCCTTGTCAATTGTGTTCAACGATACACAAAATTCAATGAAACATCATGTCTTCACAAAAAAGGACCAAACCTTGTTTGTCGCTATGGTTTCCCCTTTGAAATGAACAATACATCTTCTATGTTCATTGATGTTGATTGGAAAAAAGCATACATCCCCGCTAGGAATGATGAACTCTTAAACATACACAACTCTCCTATGCTCTCAGTATGGAGAGAAAATGTTGATTTCCAACCTGTGCTCTCCCAACATGCTGTCATGACATACATTTCTAAGTATGCATCAAAATCAGAGCACAAATCTGAAAGCTACCATGACATTCTATCCCGTATTTCACACGTTGCCCCTGTAGATGAGCCAATCTTACTACCCATCCGAAAACTTCTATCAGAAATTGTTGTAGATCGAGACATTGGCGCACAAGAGACCTACCATCTGCTGCAAAAACTCCCATTGACCCTTTCAAGTCATTCCTTTGTGTCTCTAAATTTTTCCCAAATTGTTTTCAAACGTGTCTCAGAAAACCTCCCAAACACCCCCCCCCACCCACCTTCATTGTTGCATACATGCAAAGACCTCCTTCACTTGAGCAATTGAACCTTCTTGAAGTTGCACATTCTTGGTCCTACTCTACATGTAGCTGCAACAGCCCATGGACACCCCACATCACATCCAATATTGTGCGTGTCCTTCCCCGCTTCTTTGACATCCCTCCTTCTACTTCCCCTCTTTATGTCAAATTTTGTTGGAGTGAACTCCTCCTCTACAAACCTTTTCGTGTTTTTCCAAATGACATTGGTTGCTCAGATTTAGATATTGTATCCCATTGGGAATTATTTCGTGGGACCTACACTTCCTGGCATGTCGAGCGACACCCTAGCCTCCCCCCCCGAGATCTTCCTGTTGAAAATTCCCCCCCCCTGAAGTTAATGGACCCTCCCACATGGACATGTCCGAATGGGAATTTATCTCTCACCTCCACCCTGGAAACAACCTCCAACTTGATGATCTTCACATGCTTGGACATTGTGACTTTGACACAAAACATAATTGGGCCAACACACATATTCCCTTACACTTGCAAGACTCAGCCATCTCATTCATTGACTTGAACTGCTCATCGAACCAAGTACATCAACAACCCTTTTCAAATTCCACATCTCATAATTGCTTATCATCCACACAACACACCACCTTAGACCTTGTTATGTCCCACTACACACAACAAACAACTAATTTCCCATTGAAAATGATCATCTAAGGAACTGCAGGCATAGGAAAATCTTATTTGATTGGTTGCTTTCAAGATTCATTTCGTTTAGCATCTAGGAATATCCCATCTCCCCTTCTCCTACTTGCTCCGACCGGTGTCGCAGCATTTAACATAAATGCAGTAACAATACATTCCGACCTTCGCATACCCATAACCACAATGCATCCTCTTGAGGGCCAAGCCCTTGCAAGCCTACACGAACGCCTTAGTCCTATACATTATGTCTTGATAGATGAGATGAGTTTCATTGGTCCAAAACATTTGGCCAGCATTGACGACCATCTTTGTGAAGCATTCCCTTCGCGTCGCACTTTCCCTTTCAGTGGATGCTCTATCATCCTCGTTGGTAACCTTGGCCAACTTCCTCCTGTCAAGGATATCCCCATGTATGTAGGCACATCATGTGGGAAGACACTCTAGCAAAGATTCGACACGTTCATCACCCTCTCCACAGTTTTCGCCAATAAGGAGACAACCCTTCTCAAATTCAATTCCGAAACCTCCTCCTCAACCTCAGGAATGCAACCCCAACTATTGTCGATTGGAACCTTCTCATGTCGAGGTCATCCTCTTCCCTCTTGCAAAACAAACAACCAAGTATTTGACCAATCCACACACTTGTTCTCAACTAACAATTATGTTACCTTGCATAACAAACAAATGCTTAGACAACTCAATGTCCCAATTGCATGTTGTACCACAGAAGTTAGGAAGAAAGCATTTGCACTTGCACCAGAAGATGAACAACTCGCTATGACTTTGATCCTTTCCATTAGCCAACAAGTTATGCTTACCACAAACCTTTGGGTCGAGGCAGGCCTTGTTAATGGTGCTCTTGGACAAGTTGTTGCAATTCTCTACAACACCGATACTACTCCACCTAACCTTCTTTTGTTTGTTGTTATAAATTTTATCAACTATAAATGCCCACCATGGGATTCTTCCAACCTAACTATGTGCCAATCCTCCCTTTAACAAGGGGCTCTCGTAGGAAACTTCCACTTCACATGGCTTGGGGTTTAACAATCCATAAAGCATAAGGCATGACCTTACAAAAGGCAACAATCGACATTGGAAACATTGACCGTCAAGGTCTTACCTTCATTGTTGTTTCAAGAGTTAGACATCTCTCGAACCTCCGCATAATGCCAACCTTCTCTTTTGCTCGATATGCACGTATGAAAGATAGCTCTTCTGTTCAATGACGAAAGCAAGAGTAAATTTTAATTTCCTCCAAATCAATTCCACCACATGTCCATTAACAAATGTAGTTGCATATGGTTACAACCAATGCATCATTTAGTATACTCTTCTTCTAAATGGGACTGAACACATGAGTACTACCTTTTTTGGCTCAACTTTTTTCATAACTATTGTTGTTTACACACAACAAAAATAACTATTACAAAATACCATACAAAACAAAGTAAATTGCCTTCACTATTGCTTTGCACTTGCTAGAAATAAAACATCTGATTTAGTCCTTTACTCATGTTTACCTTTCACTTTAATTCCTTCCTTCATTTGTTCTTATAACAAATGCCATTTACTTTCATTTCACCTTTTTCCTTCCAGCATAACATTTAACTTACACCATTGTCTTCCATTTTCCAATAGAAAAACCAAACAAAAAACCAATATTCCCCTTCCAAAAAAGTTCCTTTCCTTCTATTTATTCTATGCTTTGCACATGTTAATATACACTTCCTTCCACATTTCTTATTCCTTGTTTTCCCAACATGAAAATGAAAAACAAATTACTTCCTATATTCATGGATATCTATAGTGTTAGCATTTCTCATGTTTTTTCCTTGCAGCACTTTACAATTAACTTGTTATGGTTTATTGCCTTCTAGCATAGCATTTCAATTCCAACATTTTCTTCAATCTTCAATACAACAAAAAAAATTACATAAATTGTCTTTTCATTTTATGCTATCTGTATGGTTTGAACTTGTCAAGAGTTTAACTTTTTTTTCTCACTTATAGCCCTTTCACAACAGCCATGGATATGAAGTACCTCAACATCCTTGCTGACTTCGGCTGGCAGATCAAGGAACAACAAGCGGGACTTCAACGAATAGAATCACACTTCCAACGACCTTCCAACCTCCCATTGAATTACATCCAACCAACTATTAAGCTTCTCTCCGAATCGAGAGCCCTCCTTCAACGCATTATCCGGATGCATGAAAGGGACACTCTATGCATGGCCCAAGAAGACTTTCTGTGCCGCAACCCACATCTTTCCCCATACATAAATCGCAGATGGTGTTGTCATTGTCATAATCCCACTTGCATATATGATTGATGCCTCCTCGCTTTCACTTTCCTTTCACCTCCCCTTCCACCCACTTTTCCCCTGCATTTGTATCATTTGCTACCACTTTCACATTCCTTTATGCCCACCATCCCCTTCTTTTTTTTCCCACACTTTCTCCACTAGCCATTTCTACCCTCCCCACTTGTATCTCCTACCATATCTTCAACCTATGTTTTGATTCAATCAATGTATTAGCACATAATGTGAACAACAAACATTGTACAAATGAACTACATCCACTAATACCAAAATACATATACATTTTATGCACACACAACAAGTTTAAACAAAGTCTCATTTTCTGTTTTCCAAGTTTTCATCTACACATTTCAATGCAAACACAAGTATAGCTATATTCGAAATGTATATATGTATGTTGTTTTTCCCATGAACTACATCCCACTAATACGAAAATACATGTACATTTTATGCACACACAACAAGTTTAAACCAAATCTCATTTTCCGTTTTCCAAGTTTTCATCTACACATTTCAATGCAAACACAAGTATAGCTATATTCATATGTATGTTGTTTTTCCCACTTTTCTCTCTTGCTTCAACTCTTTGATATCACATCTTTACATTTTTTTCATGGTGGCTCTATAATTGGTTTTAGTGTAGGTATCTCCTAAAATTTTATTCTACAATCACATATTGTAATATTTTTCCTATTTACATTTACATGTATTGCCCATTTTTTTACACTACTACAACGATACAATTTGTACATTGAGTTGGTTTAAGATGCTCTCCTCAGGAGAGTACATGGTCTGTAAACATTAGCTGTTGCAACAACTCGCAACTGTTTTTTCCATTTAGTACTACACTTCCTTCTGCTGGAGTCATCATATTTTCATCCCACCAAATTCTACGCTTCCTCTAGATGCACACAGAGTGTCCAAGTTCCAATCAAAATGGTACAAACCTCCCCACCATGCCTTTTATACTACATTTCCATTCTATACATATATACAATTTATCTTGCTTTACCCTCTTACATTACTTTTATTGCAATTCGAATTCAAAATCATAGCGAACAAGATGTCCACCTTACCACCTCTGAATCCCATTACAATTGTTCATTAAGGTATGTATAGAATCTAAAGTTGCTTTTTATTTGCTTTTTATTATGTTTAATGTATGGTAGGTCCTTTGCCATTTCCTTTATCATGCAGGTTACTTTATCAATATTTAAAATAGGATTTCTTTTCACCAGCTTTCCCTTGCCTTTTTTAAGGCATGTGGGTCCATGCTTCAACACCTTTCACCTCAAGGCCTTCGTGGTAACATAAAATGGTAACACCCCTTTACCCGTTTCCCCTTCCTTTTTTTACTGAAAGTTGTATGAGGCTTATTTCATGGAACATTGCAGTCAAGTAAATTGGCACATTCTACTAAAGCAGGGAGTCAACATAACCCAAGGACAGTCTTCCTGTTTTGACAACATCATTACCTCACATCTTCAGCAAAAACAAAAATGAAACAAATCACAAGGGTAAGAGTCATGTGTAAACATTATTTGCATTCATTATGATGTTAACATGTTTACTTTACAACTTGCCATTCTTGAAATTTTATGGATTATTGCATTACTTACACTTGCAAAAAAAATTTATGTTGCTCTCCTAATATGATTCTGTGTTGTGTTTCATTGGACTTAGAATACCTGCACAAAATTTTGTCATTGTCGACTTTGCTCAAGTGCCATCAAGGGCTTCTTTTGTTCCTATACATCATCTTCGTGGGGGGACTCATCTTCTCTCTATCCAACTTCTGCAGGTGCGTTTTGGGATATACATCATATGCTCTTGTGGAAGCCTTTGTATAAAAGGAACATACTGTCCTTTACCACACTCAAGTGTTTATTTAGTTGCTGCTGTGTTGATTTTTCCTTTTTTTGTTGTCTTCAAAGATTAGTCAAGCATGGAAACTTATAAAATGTATCATCTATTTTTTTGCATATTGAAGGATCAACTTGTCTCTTATGTCATATTCATATTTGCTTCATTTTATTTCTATTAGGTCTAATGAAATGTTTGAGCCTGCTATCCATGCTCATAGTTCTAAGGTACTTTCAGCTGGTTTTTTCATTCAAAGCTACATATCTTGCTTGCAAACTGTTTTGGCCATTTTTAATAGGGTTCTCTTTCCTATTATTTTTTCTTCTTTATTACATTAAGATATATATATATAATTTCCAAATAGAAATGGGACAGATTTACCCCATCCATTCATCTTTTATCATCTTTTTAGTTACTTTCATCTTATGCCTCTCCTATTTTGTTATTATTCAATATGCATTGTCACATGAAATGCAAATTCAGTATACTTTTTACAGCCCGGCAGGATAATAAGCAAGATGATGCATGAATAGCACAAATGAACACACTCTTTGCTCGAAACAATTCTTGCAATTCGCAAAGTCAACTTCTAGGTATACTTTGATGCACTTACCTTTATGTGCTGGCATTGTATTTTTTTTAAATATTTTGGTCTAGGTTATGTGCATGGCTCGTTAGTATTGTTTTTCTTTTCATACTTTGTAGTATTATCCACCTGTTCTGAAGCACAAACAAAAACAACTTACCATATAATTCCTTCATTAACACGCTGTCTTATTTAACTTGTTCCATATTTTGTATCATTTTTATGCCTTTCTTTTTGCACAATGCAAGATTAAAGTTTCAATTTTTCAAACTTTCAGATGTGTAACAATCCAGACTTGCACCTGGTCATATGGTCAACATTGCAACATTGTAGATGGACTTTTTCATCATGCTATTACCATGCTGCACTGAAGACCGAACGTACCTACATTACTGAAGTCAATGCTGCTCCAGCTTTCTAGTTTCACAAATTAATATATGTGAATCACAACAGCTTCTGCAAGACAGGTCCAAACAAGGTCTGCATCCTCTTCATCAAAATGGCACCCTAAACAACATTGCCACTATTCATGCACAAAATATGCTTGTAACCTCTGTCTCATCACCAATATATGTGAAGAAGATACATTTCTGCAATTAAATAAGATATACTTCTTTTGGTTGAGAACCTAAGGACTTCATTTACCTATGCCTTTCATGCATAAAACTTGTGTTCCATGGATTTTTTTTAGAGGGAAAATCGTTTGAAGAAGCACTGCAACCAACATTTGTCTTTTGCGTCATCAAAAAATACCAAACAAACTTGATTTCCCTACTTCTCAAATACCAAATTCATGTGTGTATGTCATTGCAGATTTGCAACTATTAACTCTCTCACATGTGTGTATGTCATTAACTCTCTCTAAATAAATCCTTTTATTTTTTACTTGCCTCTGGCAAGGTTGCATTCTAGTTGCAAAGGTTAAAACATGGGAAATGTGTAAGTTGGGAATGGTTTATTTGCATACATTGGTGACCTCTCTGTTAATATCTTATATCTTTGTTATGCTGTTAAATTCCATCCATTTGTTGCTTTTCTTTTTACTTAGAATATTGTTTTCTTGCATGCAACTTTAACTCATTTCAAAATTGGTTTATATTTGTTCATGCTGCCAATGTTTTTTTTATATCATGACTTGATGTCTCAACCAAGTATCTCATAATTTATATATGGCAATTTTTTATATGATCCTTCCAGTGCAGTTAGGTTTTCTGTCCACATCTCCCATGTATCTCTTGCATTAACTTAATATGTATGCAAAATAACACAATTGCTCGTCTTCTGCTACAAATTTCATTCAAAAAATTCCAAAGATGAAAGCTCTATTATTCCCTCCATGTTCCTGCAATATCTATTATTCTTGTGCCATAACATTGATGACAATTATTTATATTAACTTACTACTTCCATTTTCTTTATATGATTACATATCGACGTATTATTGCACCTTTTTGGAGGCAATTGCTAGTTTACTTATTTGTGTCATTTTGCATAGACTTCTACATCGTCGTTGTGTTGCAAGGGAACATTAACTAAATGTTTGTCAGACAAATAAAACAATTTGCATCATAAAACACAACGAGCAATAAATACTTTAATAATAAAAGCTAAGAGTTGATTTAATAACATATTATTATTGATAAAAAGTTAATAATAAATTATAAAAATTTAAAAATAGTTTATTAATAATTAATATTTTTAATTAATAAAATTATTAGATTAAATAAATAATAATATATTATGATTAAGAAAATATTATTATGATTATTTAATTAAAACGATATTATATTTTTATAATTAATAAAAAAAATTAAGCTATGGTTCTGTATTAAACTAAAACAAAATTGCATCATAATTATTTCAAGCCTATCCCATAAGAAGCCACACCAAAGATGAAACAAAAGTTGATCACTTGCATTAAAAGGAGTTTTGCAAGTTCTAAAGATATTACTAGTAAAAACTAGGTATTCTTGAGTAAACAAATAATAGCTAAAAACCAAAAATAAGTCTCGAGACAAGACTTGACTAGGTAGCAATATAAACATCAAACATAGAAATAAGAGACACCTCTAGCCTTCGATCTGGAACATTAGCTTCAAATTCCTTAGTTGTGGTGGCCTTGATGAGGTAGTTCATTTTGGTGTTGAGTTCATTCATTTACAGTAACTGCTCATTTCGCTCCTTCTTGGTGTCTAATAAGACTTTCCCCAACAAGCTTTTGGTTGTCCATTGAAGCGCCAATGCCTTATTGAATTTGGTATCCTTGGTTCTAGTGTTCCATGAGTCACATACTAGCAATTTCACTTAAGCTTCTATTTCCTCTAGCCTAGAATAATGTTGTTTTTCCTTCACCCGTGTCTCAGCTTAGGCCAATTTGGATCAAATTTTCGACAGAACCTCCTGATAATAGGATTATCTTGCTTCCCTTGCTTCCAGTACTTGAGACTTAGTGTTCCCCCAATTGTTATTGCCCGCCATAACCTTTTGTTGTGGCATTTACCTGCCATGGAGAATAGATTCGCATTGGAAACACAAGTAAGAGTAAAACTAGCTAGGTCGATAAGACCGACCTAGATATCAATTGACGTTGAGGGGTGATTCCTATGCTTAAGCAAAGAAGAGCCTATAAGATTCAAAAATTCTCAGGGCATTGTTAGAAGGCCTCTTAGAATTGGAATTTTCCCCTTTGTTCTCAAGCAACAAAAACATAACCACTGGAGGAGCTAGCGAGACTCGCCTATAAACTGTAGTTGGAAGATAGGAGAGGGCTATGAGTGTAGTGACTGGATGCTACCCTATCCTTCATCCTAATCATGGTTCATGATTATCCCTTGAACCTACTCTGCACCAAAGTACCAAATCTCAAACCCAACTAAGATCAGCATCGCATAAACCAACATTAGCCTACCTCCAAATGCCTTGATCACTTGCAAGTATGAGTTCCATCGATAGGGGGGGCTTTCCATCCGTATCATTCCACCTTCTCTCATTACGCCTGATGTATGTGGTAACTATGCAGTGGACACCTTGTTACATGGTGCTCATGCAAGGGGCTTCCACTAGGATTCCCTCGTGTCCCTGTCACCCCATCCGGGTTATTTATTAATGAAGATATTGTTGATCATATATTATATTCTCAAAATTTTTACATTGTTTATGTTTCATGTTGATATGTTTGTATGCCCATTGGTTAAGCACAAAGAATTTGACGATATATGTTTATTAAAAAATATCTTATGATAGTGCTAGGATTTATGGATTTGAATTGTATTATTGGTTAGAAATGTTCCTGTGGTTTCATTTGGATACTTAACCCATCATCAAGGATCATATGTAGTTTATGAACTAGCACCTCTAACTATTTAAGATTCACAAAATAACCATATGAAACTACCATAATTTGTACTTCAAAAAATCCACCAAGAGTACAATGAATACTTCACAACACCCCAATCCTAATTTTACTTGATCACCCACATTTGCATCATAACATACAACTACATCGTCTTCTTCTTGACTCGGTGTGATAATTGAAACAAGTACATTTGGAATAGCTTTGTTTTCCATGTGTGTACAAGGAATAACGAACTACCAATTTTCATCAAAGACATCAAAATAGAAGAAAACATGTACATAGTATTTTGGAAGCACATAAGGTTAGGCCTGTGATGCCAGCATAACTCTACATATGTCAATATAATATAATTCACTAACTAGAACATGTCTCACAGATATCCTTCTATGAAAAGATCAATCCATTTACATTTAAAAATCACACATCTAAAGGACATTTAAATATCATACAATGCATTAATTTAATGTCAGATAATACACCAACAACAAAGATATGAGCAATCCATTCTCTCTCTCTCCTCTATATGTGTGTGCACATGCACACATTACATAAAGTAGAAATAAATCTCTCTCTCTCTCTCTCTCTCTCTCTCTCTCTCTCTCTCATCAAGCTCAGGGAACCCTTTTTCCTTTTGTTAACTAAAATTTTATATGACTTAGAGAAAATAGCTATGGTTTGGTCCCATAATTCAACTGGTTAGAGTATTGCTCTTATGGCCAAAATAAGAGAAAACCAAAGGTTGTGATCTTGATCCCTGCTAAGATTAAATGTATTTTTGTTGTAACTTGTATATTCATAGCTCATTACAATCTCTTTAAATATTATTGTTGTTGGGTTGTCTCTTCATTCAAGTTTCCAAAATAACAATTCTATGTGCAATAGAGATGTGGAAGCCAAAGGGTAGCTTCAAATACAATATTGGTACGTGGATTGGCGGTTAGTGGAATGTCAATATCGTCATATCTAAGATGGGAACATGTGATGTAGCTAATAAAACTTAATTCATTCATGAGATATAAAAAACATGCAAACACATGAGAGTGGAAAAATAACAATCTTTCATTCCTTCTCCATCCAAACTATTGCAATGAAGGTTCAACCTCTTATAATTGATATCTAAGATTTTAGAACATTGCTAATTTTAGAAAATTATCGCATGACTCTAAAACTAACCAGTAACTTAAAGCTAACTAGAGTGACTCTAGTTGTCAACTTGATTTTTTTATTAGGTGCATAAACTAACAGATAACCATTAATTACAAATTTAAAAAATCCCGCAAAAACACTAAAACCCCAATTTGAGGCACTATATGAAGGAATTATGCCCTGGAAAAGTGTCGAAAAAAGGTCCAATTAGAAATTTATGATCGATAATTGTAGTGAAATCTTCGAAACACAACTTCTTATTAAATTTGATCCCAACCGAATAAACGAGTCGAAAGTTACGACCCTCGGAAATCCCTGCATTTTTTTTTTAAATTTCAACCCATGGAAATCCCTGCATCATTCTCCTCTGGTTGAAAAAGATGCAGTGCCTGCAAGTTACTGTTTTCAAACTGCTTCCACTTAACGAGATCTAGATTCAACAAGTCTCCCTCTGTAATCCATGTACTCTCTGTTGGTGCTAAGCCTTCCCATTGGACCAAATATCGGTTGTGTTGGCCTTGCCGAGTATGAAGGGTCTTCTTATGTAAAATATGTGCAATCTTTTCCTTTTTCTTGCTTGGAATGGTCCTTAGGACGATTCTGAATCATCACAAGTAGGAATTACGGGTGAATGTATGCGGGTAGTGATACATTGGGTGGAATATATACCTGTAGATATTCCTTATCTATTGGCTAAGAAAATCCACTCTTCCCTGCAAGAGAGCCAATTAAGGAAGGTTAAACTTAGTTTCCCGGGCACACTTCAAAAAATTATTGATTTATGTCGACCCCATGCTACTGAAACAGAGATTGGTGATATCAACCAACATGAAAATATATGTTTTCCAAAACCACCTATTCATAAAACATACGTTAGGAAATATAATAGCAGGGAACATAATGAGGAATTTCCAGTACAATATCCTCAGTAGAACGAGGAATTAGTACAATCTCCTGAGCACCATGGGGAATTACCAGTACAACCTCCTGAACAGAACGAGGAATTGCTAGTACAAACTCCCGAGCATCATGACTAATTACAAGTACAGTCTCCTGATTTTGTCACAATTGATGTAGTTCGTGCTACCACAACTTTGAAAGAGTTACATGGATATGTATATGGAGATCATTGGGAGGAGGTGACAGACAACTAAATGGAACAAACTATTGCTGAATTTTCCATCCCTCAAGAGGTCCTTGATACAATCCCTCCTAAACAATTGGAAATTGAGTATGATTGTTTTTTCAGATTTGATTCAAGGGCTTCCACTATGCATTTAGACATTCCATCATATAAGTTTGATAGTAGATATGTGTTCATCCTATATGATAAAATGGAGCATTTCAAGGAAAAAGCATCCTATATATGCAATTGGGCAGAAGAGGGTGTGATAAAAGATAATAATATTATAGAATGCCTCAAACAAATAGCAGTGTTGCAAAAGACAGTTGTGGATAATCAATTCAAAGCGAACAAAATTATAAAAGGGAAAGAAGAAATGGTTGAACTATTGTCCAAAGAAGTAGACAAAATCACCGATGAAGCTGAAAATGAAATTAAGTTAGTGAGGGTTGTGTATAAAGAGGCTTTGGAAAAATCTAATGTTGAAGTGAGTGAACTTAAAGAAGAGTTCAAAAAAATACCACTTGTTTTCAATGTACCACCAATAAGGAAAGAAATGGGTCCTTTACAGGTATTGGAGAATAAAATTAAAGAAAATGAACACTTAATACAAGAATATCAATTGAAGATGAAAGAGTGGGAGGGAAGCCATGAATAAAAATTTGGAGAATTAGAATCATCAATTTCCAGTTTGAGAAAAACCATTTCTAAGCAAGCTGATAAGCTAAGAGCCAAAAGGTTCGAAAGGATCTCTGAATCTCTGGAACTTAAAAACCAAAGGAGAGGAAAAAAAATAATAGTGAAGAAGATGGTGAGGGTGAAGTTAAGGGTACCAAAGGAGACGAGGGTAAGGGTAGAAGGAAACAAACACATACATGTGCAATGTCCTTAGAAGAGTGATAGAAGTCCTTAGCAAATCGAGAGAAGATGCTACAAGAATGCTTCTCAACGAGCATTGCACTAGGTGATGTGTTTGGTTCATCACCATTATATAAAGAAATGAAAGAGAAGATGGTTGGAAAAGATGCAAAAATAAGAGAGCTGGAATCAAAACTCTTCGACGACCGAAAAGTTCAACATTTGGGATGTGATATGGAAATTCAAAAACTTAAATCCACAATTGTTGATTTGCAGAAGGAATTACAAGGTCCAGCTGCTGTGATGATGGAAATTCCTTTCGTTCCCAACGAGACAGATTTGAGGTCAAAAGAGCACAAGAAAGAAATACAGAATCTGAAAGCTGAATTGACTAAAGTTACCGATTAGTTGAAAAATACGAGACAAAAATTGGAAGTCAAGGAAAAACATGAATCGACAAAGTATAAGAAAAATGTGGAAATGTTGAACAAACTGATGGAGGAAAAAAATGTTTTGCTTGGAAATTTAAAAAAAGTTACACAGAAAGTTAAAGAGCTTGAAAACAAATTGCAAAACATGCCTCCTATAGCTCCAGAATAATTAGAGTCTTCTATGAAAGGAAAGAGAGACCATTCATATTTTTCTTCTGCTCAAGGAGGGATTGCAACCATCTCAGAAACATGCTAGACATGTATAAATCAATGTATATATGTATTTATCGGTAGATAACAGAAAACACATTTTTGTATGATGGTGTTTTGTATTTATCGACAGACAATGAAAAATGCATTTTTGTGTGATGGAGTGTTGTATTTATCGATAGATAATGAAAAATGAATTTTTGTATGATGGAGTTTTGTATTTATCGGTAGATAATGAAAAATGCTTTTTAGTTGTCTTACTTTTTATGTCGTTGTACATTAGTGGGTGATAGAAAATAATATTCCATTGCTTATGCACTCAAGGAATTTTTTAGAGCATTTGCAACTGTCCAAATATTTTTAATATCCTTTTTCATATATTGGCTATGATGACTTGGTGAATTTCGACAGTACCAATGGACAATTGTGCTCAATTTCATTTCTATTAAATAACAATTCTATTGTTCTTTTCTTGGGTAAAAAAAACTATAACTACACATGTAACAGAATGCAACCACAATAGAATGAATTTATGACGAAATCTTAGCAATGGTTATTTTTTTCCTTAGAAAACTCCAAGATTTTATTTCCAGAGAGAAATGGCAATACAATGCTTATAGGTGCATACAATATTAGACCTTTTCATAACTATATCCAGCAATCTTGAAGATATCTCTAACCTCCAAAATATCAACAAAATAGGTCTCTTAATACATTAAGACCATATGAATGCCATTTCATTACGAATGTTATGTTCTTCACCACTTTGCATACAATGTTGCTTTATGATCATTTTGGATTTTTCCCTTTTTTGGTTGTCTCATACTTGGTTTATCAAGACCATTTTTAATATGATTGTTAGCTTCCATCACTTGGAATCCAAGAGTTTTCCCTTGAATTTCTTATTCATCAGCACTTTGCGTTTCCCCATTTATTGAGGATGAATGACACCTTCTATTGTGAATCATAGATTCCATCAATGGCATATCAACAGTAGTTTCTCCATTCAATTCTTGTATTTGACTGGTCTCCAATTCCTCTTCTGTCGATGATGAAAGACCAAATTTTTATTGTTAATATTGTCATCAGCCATCATTAGGGTATCAAAACCAAGTTCCCCTTGAATTTGTTGTGTTTGATCACACCAGACTGGTTCATTTACTGCGATCAGCGATGTGGACAAAGTCAGAGTTCGAGCAAAAGTTGTAACTTCAACCACAAATCAACCAGATTGATAAAGACATGCTAATATGTAATGAATTGAATTAATATAATACTCACTATTGGAGGGAAAGACAGGTTTTTTTTGTTTGTTTTAACACCAATTTTTGCCTTGTGCTTTCCAAAGCGATGTGATTCATGATAAGGCTCTTCTCCATATTTGTTGATTGGTGTTGATCTCGGAAGCTAGTTATTGAATTGGGAGGACATATTAATAATTAAACACGCACATTATGAGTCCTCACACTATAAACTAAAAATCGAACGAGATAACATATAAAATTAGGACAAACTTACTGTTGGTGTTGCAATCAATGATTTCTTAGACTGTTTTTCCCATGATTTAAACAGTTGTTCCACTTGTTGATAAGTGACATCAAGGAAACATGATGCCTATTGTGCTAACGTTTGCTTATTCAATTGATTCCTTGACTTATCATATTCAACACGAAGTTGAATTCTAATATTTGAAGGCAAGAATCTTCTTTGTCTAAACTTTTGGAAAGTACCTTCTGATCTCATAACAAGATTGAAAAATTGTGCTCTCATCTCATTTACAAGACACATTCTATCATGTTCAAATGTGCTTCTATTGTCCTTATGGAATCCTCTTCCCCCTCCTTGGTTTCTATTCAAAATGTTCATTTCTCTATGCTTACGCTCCATTACTTCATTCCTTAAATGTCCCAACATATAAGGACGAATATAATGTGTCATCTCAAGAGCATCGGCCCCTTCGACATGCATATAAGGAACCATCTCATCTCCTAAACAACAAGAACACAACCAAAGCAACTCACTTGCAAGGAAGGAAATCATGCAATGACAGTGGATCAAGCTGTTTGCCATGAATGAAATGATACCACCATTCAAACTAGATAATATGATGAAACCGATGTACCTTTTCTTGTATGCATATACATAATCCCCCCTACACCCTTACAGTTGCAACATGTGGAATTATTTATAACACTTCCACATCCTCATCAACTTGTTAATCTTCTCTTCATCTGGTAGGCCTTCAATAACCTATAAACAATACATAAGTTTCAATGCATATGAATAAATACTAAGTTTTATTTTCAAAGTAAATAACACCGAGAGCCATTCAACAATAGTCAAAACATAATAACAACATCATTTATTGTTAGTCAAGGCCCACATAAAAAATAATTGATATGTTAACATAATTATTAAACCTTTAAAATTCCCTCATGTGGAATGAGGATCTTGTGTGATGTTGATCCATCTGATTGCCCATAGTTAAGATCATTGTATTGTTGGCTTTTATGATGGTATGGTTCTCATGGTTTACATGGAACACCAATTTTCTCCATCTCCTCCCAAATTTGAACAAATTTTGTTTTCTCCATGCCTCTAGTTGGATGTACCTTGTCATAATCTTGTGCAATTCTTTGAATTTCACGAAACATCTTCAAAATTGTTCTGATCCAAGCATGACGAGAACAATATACAAGCTTGGACATTGAGCCAGGAGTCAACTGTAATTGGCACCAATATTTTTTGAGGATATGAATTATTGAAATACTAAGAAGCTTAATTCCGAGTTAAGATCCAATCATGAAAGTGTGTACCTTTTCATCATTTCTTCTATCAATGGGATAGTTTTTCACATTAGTAATATTTCTACCATATAAGGTTGGTTGAATGCTTATAATATGCTCATATAACTTTCCTTCCCATCCTTTGCTTGGTTCCAAAGCGGGATTCAACTCCTATAGTAAAGTTCAATAACATAGTTAGATTAGGAATGTTTTGGCAAGAGATAAACATTAATTTCAAAACTTGTAATAAATTTGCATAGCTTAGAGGGAGCAATTCTGTTGACATTGCATAACATTCAAAAACACTACGGATAGTATCTCCTTCTCCAATGTTGATTTCATATGTAACCATGTGTATCGCTTTTTTATGGCATGTGCACCAAGGACAAAAATTATTTCCCATTGGAGAAACACTATTATTGCATACTAAACTACATATGACCACTAGATCATGACACTCAAACAAATTAATTTTCACAACCCTTCCATCTACCATAGTGATTCCATCTTCTGAAAGCTTATTTATATGTTTCATTAAGTTCTCCTCATTTTTAGGATCAACAGCATGTGCTAAAACTTGTCTATATTCTTCTTTTCCATCCCATTTTCCAAGGCTTACACAAGACATCAAGCCATTGTATTCTAGTAACTCGAATAATATCTCACACACCTACCCACCTCAATCATAATGTACGCGAGAATCAATACCAAGTTTGAAAGAAACTTCATTGACTATAGTTCCAGACCTCTTTTCAAATGATTCAACCAAAAAGGAAATATATATGACTTTACTTGCTTGACCATTACCCCATATGTGAAACCATCAATATCTTTAGCTTCTTTGCTCCACTTTTTCATTTAGCTACAAACTGATGTTGGATTAAACCCCTTTAGTACACCATGAGCATCAATTCTCTTTAGACATTACAAAGCCTTATGAGTCATGCTTGATTCGCTAAATACTGAAGCCATGTTCCCCGGCATAAAATACTTACGAATCTCTGCCACAACAATTGATCGAAGTTTATCAAGGAATCCATCTAGATGTTCAAGAACATCCTCAATTTTAGATTCTTCATTATAGTTTTTGCTCATGAAGTACCTGATTCCAGCAATAATGTCATTCTCATCTACATCTTCAAGTGATTTTCCATAAAACCATCTCTCAATTTCTTTAAATTTTGTCTTCCCCTCATTTAGTCTGTGGTTATACCATCCCGACCGCTTCTTAAGATGCAATAAGGATGTTCTTAAGCGGTTTCCTAGTGACCTTCTCTTAGCATGCATAATTTCATTTGCTGAAAACCCTTCTGGCATTTCTGCTACAACTTGACCAATTGTAGAATTTTGTTTTTTTGTAGTTTCATTTCTGTCCATTTGTTCATGAAATGCAATTATTTTAGTTGTTTCATGTCTTCCAGTTGCATCCAAGTTCATAAGAGGTTCATGTTCCAATTGCTTCCCATTGGGCTCTACACTTTGAGCAACACAACCTGCACTTTGCTCAGAGTGATTTGTAACAACAGTAGCATCAATAACTGATCTTTGAGGGAAAAGTAGGGCCTCATTCTGCAAAACTGGGTTCATTCTTTTTTACATATTTTTATTTTGCAACTCAACGTTCAATGTAATGGCAGCATGTAATGGGACCCTCCCATTCTCTGGAACATAGTTCATTCTTTCATAAATATTTCCACTTTATGCATTAACATTCCCTTCAACTGCAATTGGAGACAAAGGTTGCCTCTGTTGTCCAGGGACATTGTTGTTTGTCATATGTTGCTTACATTGAGGACATTGAGGACATTGAGTTTGAAGAATGGCTGGATGATTGCTTGTTGTTTGAGGGAAACTTGTGGACTCATTTTGTGATATGGAGTTCTGATCTTCAAATCCTCGATAGTGCCCATGAGCAACACATTGTGTAGTCTTTTTACCACTACCACGATTGAATTGAAGGAAAATGTCACATGGTTCCAAAGGTGGAAGTTTTGAGTAATCTAGACCCTTACGTCTGTAACATCCCGAAAATTACCAAAAATAAATTTTTTTAAAGTAGCAATAATTATCAAGTCATTAATCCGGAAATATAAATTAAATAAATTTCTTCACTAAGATAATTCAAAACTATGACACATCATACTTCCCAAGTAAACATGATACGGTTCATTTGCTATTCAGATTTAAATGGATGCTAAACTTCTTGACAATGGATCTTTTTATGATTATGCAAGAAATACAGTTTACAAATTTGCTCAAGTTCTAAGTATAATTATATGCTGTTATAAGTTTGTACTATTATGATGATATTGATGTTGAGTTGACAGTTTGCTTGTGTGATGATGAAGGGGTCCTGCGAGGTACCCCAAAGATTCCTTAGCTATGATTAGCTAAGGCATTTGAATATTGTTTTCCATGTGCAGACCACAGGTAAGAAATTCTACGCCAACAAGTGTTATGAATACAAGTGTCTTTCAATTCAACGTCAGTGTAAAAGTAGAATGTTATTTACTTCCTTACGAAACAAGATACTGAAGGTATGGATACATGGTTTGAATTCTAGTTTTATGTACTAACATCTAAGCTCTTCAGGGATACAATTCTTATGTCGTCCGTGTGTTTTACTTTATTGCAATATACAATATCATAAGACTACTGTTGTTGCTATTAAGCTATGATACCAGATCTATATTTAAAGCTGTAGGAATTTGGTAGAAAATGATGTTAACGCTTTGGATCTATCATTATATCTTGTACTTATAGAACTTAGACTATTCTAAGTCCTGGATTTGTCTTTTGATTGCACGGTTAGTAGATGTAAGTATAGTGACTCGAGCTTGTACTAAGGACCTAGATTTAGAGTACATCTTGCCCATACTTAAACTTACGATGTTACCATAGTCTCACACTATATGGCAATTCCTATGGAATTTATTGTGAATAGTTTCTATGTTACGAACTAGCATCATCAAACCTCATCCTATAGCTTATTTGAAACTCTAGAAATGAATTAGAATTAAAATAGAATAATGTATGATTCTATGCATCTACCAAATACATTGATTATATAATTCCAATGTTACGATGCCTACGTTCAAACATATATCAAGGTGCACTAATTATTTGTAATGATGTGATTTTACAATATGCAATGTTACTATTATGAAATGTTACGAGTTAAAATTCAATGGAGTGATGAAAACATTAGGTATGGACCATGCATTAAGGCTAATCAAATAGTGGGTGATATTACTATTATCACCATACCTACACAACCTTCGAAAACCTATAACATTAGCACACAAAGGTCTAATATGCAATACTATGCTATTGATGGCAGGTGGTAATGGCTCGGTACTTGACATGATTTCCAATCTAGCGTTGAAAAGATTTGAATAACGTTGAACCACTTGGTGAATGAAGTGGAAACCACGGTGTGGGGTCTTCACGTGCTAGAGGTTTGTAATGAGTGCCATATTGACCGACCTGTGCCATGCAAAAGCTTTTTGGTCCACTTACTTGGCAATTGGTAGATGCAGCTATTAAATAGCATTGATTGTATTGCAGGTTTGGTTATCAATGTGCCCTCCTGGCAGTTGAACCACTGACGATCTCCCTAAGATCTCGAGCTGTGGGTAAACCCTAAACTTACAATGGTAAGTGATGGAGGAAGGTTTTCATATTACCATTTTTACGCTCATTGGTAAGATAGTGGAGCCGGCCGATTGCTGTAATGTAGGAGTGTTTGCTTTTTCTGAGAGGAGGATTCCTCCCTGGTCTTGAACTCGAGACCTGTGTGAGATAGTTTTCAAGGGTTACAGGCTTATGCACCATGCCTAAGAGCCATGCTACAGTCGTGGTAGCTGTATATGATTCTTATGTCAGTTGCTGAGAGTGATTTGAAGTTGGGGTTTGAGTTCTCCATGAGAGATTGTCTTCTGAGTTTTGAATTTGTAGTACCGTTATTGTACCAGGCCTCGTCGTCTTTTCTACTGGCGTGATGTGCCACTGTTCCGAGCTTCGATAAAAGGTAATTGTTCACAATAATGTCATAATATGGTGTTGCTTACTTGCTTTCTTATATCTTCTTTGTTTTAACCCCATCAAAATGTGACTTTGCAGGTACCCACTTCATAGGATGGTTCTGGTGCAAGCGTGGGGAATGAAATATGTTGCGATTTATCCTAGTAAGATTCGGTGGTTCTCGAAACCTTGTAGGTGCCCTTGAGCATGGTGTTGATGGTGACTATCGTATGCTGAGAGTTGGAACTTGTAGACTTGTTTTTGGTGATGGCCAAGTGTTGAGTTTTTGGGTCTTATTTGATGAATACGATACAGTGGATAGTCTTTACTAGTTTAAGTGGTCATTCGGCTCTTGATGCCTGGTTGTACTGTTCGTTAAGAGCTTCGAAATCGCAGTTTTTACATGCTATTTGATAAGGGTATAACCCTGTGTTTCTGTAACTCCACGGTCGTGTTTAAAGATTTGGTTGAAAAGGTTTAAGCCTTGCGAACTGTGGAACCCTAATAGGTCCGATATATAACTCTGGTTTATATTTGAATGGAAAGACTCAGAACCTAGGGTTCTCTTGCACCTATGAACAATTGGTTTGATTTCGCAAATGAATGTTGTGCTTTTGAAATAAGAAAGAAAATAAATGTTGTTTCTAAAAATGAACAACAATGGTTGTTGTAGATAAGAGTTTTCTGTATCTTTGTCCTCACTGTTGATGTTTAAGTTTCAGGATAGTTTTGAGATAAGTTCGACAAGCAAAAGTTTTTGTAATGAGAATGCCACAGCGTCCTTTTTTTTATAAAATTTTGTAAAGAATCCTACCTGTAATTTTGATTGTTCTCTGGCTTGCAAAGTGCCTCGATACCTGAAACTTAACTTGTAAAAAAAAGGGTTTTGATAATGTGAATGTCTTCGATGCTGTAAATGGATTCATGCTAGGATTGTGGGCTTTCGTCCGATATTGATACTGGATTGTGTTTTCTATTGAAAGATGTTTTACTGCCCTGTAAAAGTCTCGAAAAGCTTAGTTAGGGTTTGGAAATCTATAACTAAGTAACCTCAGAGTGCAATGCCTAGGGTTTTTGCCATGGATGGTGTGATAAGAAATATATGAACTGTGAACCCAAGACACACCTGGATTCATAGTCATGGGATAACTTAGGGTTTCGATGCTATTGCACAAGTAAATGTATTTTGATAACTGAAATCAAGTGGCAGTTAGTGAAGAATTGGTATGCGTTCAATTATAAAGATTTGTACAGGGAGTAGTTATTGCAGCTGCTAAATACCTAGATTATGAATGCTTGTGAATATGAAATTTATGATAAAATATAAAAAAATGCATTTTGCAAAAAAGGAGACGAAAACGAAATGGAGAAGTATAGATCTGTGCAGTAGTAACATGTATTCTTCCCTAAATATGAAATAGGTAAATGTTATGTCTCAGTCTATATGATGCTGTACTTTTCTTACGTCTGTACTTATGTATGAAATTGGGACATGAATCTTGTGCAGAAATTAATTCTTGCAGCTGCTATTCTTCTTGAAAATGCCCTTGCTAAAAATAAAACATGAAGTGTATAAGATTGATGTGCATTTGCTAATTGGCTGAAAAAAAAAATAGAGTTAAAAGAAATACATAGAATTGTGCAGAAACTTACTGTGTTTTTCTTTCCTGTATTAATTAAATGAATTATATGCTGCGGTTGATGCTATACTGGAATGTTTACTGTGTTTTAAATATAGGACAGAATTCTGACAAGAACATTACCATAAGAGTCTAAAATAATCCTCTTAGCCTATTGCTTACTAAATTTGGTCGATTTAATGCTACCTCTCTGTACTGGAGTACGATGCAGCCTCTCTGTACTGGAGTACGATGCAGACTCAAGCATGGGGAAAAATGCAGAGGAGTCATTTTATCAGTCAAATAGTAAAATT
The DNA here is from genome assembly GCA_027924585.1 of Larix kaempferi. Taxonomy (NCBI): domain Eukaryota; kingdom Viridiplantae; phylum Streptophyta; class Pinopsida; order Pinales; family Pinaceae; genus Larix; species Larix kaempferi. The sequence goes on from BSBM01000410.1 coordinate 4,869,075, forward strand.
AGGTCAGAAAATTAAAATAGTTATTTCTACTGATCCTTAGTAAATTCTCTAAACCAGTTGCTGCAGAGATTCATACTTCTGAAAAATACAAACAAAATAAGAAACAGTAGAACCTAATAATTGTAGGAGAAACAAATCACCCAAGGAGCCTGTTCCACCCAACCTGCTCCTAAAACAGCCAAGATGCATGCCTTAGGACCCCCGAGCCTGTTCACTAAACCACCAAGAGGAAGAAACTTTAGAAGCTTAGGTCCTCAATCTTGCAGTAGAAAATAGTTTATCCAATCTTACAGACTCAGCAGTCAAAGAGACCTGCACCAGCACCTCTTGTTTTCCTTCTCAGAAATAATTTGAAGGCTTACAATTGCACTCTCACATAGCCTCCCTAATTTGAATCTCTCAGTCATCACCTGATGCACATGAGGAATATTTCTGGAGAAAATATTGTAAGAGCTGCCTGCTCAATTCGAATTGCCTTATATAGGCTGCCTAGGTCTTTTTAGTAATTAACTGGTCATTAAATGAGCTGCCTGCTCGCTCCTCCACCTGGAAAATAATGCCATATTTTTAAGGGTAGTTGTCCCATACCAACAGCTAGTGGTGGAGTGCAAATGTTTCCATCTGTCCCATGCCTTCTAGCAGCTTCCATTCCTCCTAGTGGGTCAGTGAACACTCTTGTAACAACTTTCTTGAGTGTTTGTCTCCTATTTTAATTTATTAAATAATAATAATGAGTCATTACAGTCATCTTTGACCAATTATGGTCATAATTACAAAACTTTTTAATTATAATTTAACATAAAGTATTTTGCAAAATAAAATGATTATTCTCAAAATTTGGGTAGGTGACATACACCCCCCCTTAAGCCTCAACATCGTCCTCGATGTTGTTTATTCACTCTCTGAGTGTCCTTGAAACAGAGTTGGGTATGCTGCCCGCATACTACTTTCCAACTCCCAGGTTGCCTCTGCTGGGCTAAGGTGCTTCCATTGCACCTTTACTTGTCCAATGGTGCGATTCTGGAGCAGAGTTTCTTTCCTTGCGAGGATACAATCCGATTCCACCGGAAAACCGCTGTCTTGTTCTACCTGAACATCATTCCAATTTACAACATGAGTAGTGTCATGCACATATTTCTTTAAAAGTGCAATGTGAAAAACATTATGTATTTTGAGATTTGAGGGCAAGGCCAATTGGTACGCCACGGGCCCAACCCTTGACAAAATTTCGAAAAGGGCCACAATACCTGGGTGCCAGTTTGGCACAGCTTCCCAATTTCAAGGAACTCTTTTTCGGCCTTACCTTAAGAAAAACATGCTCACCAACCTGGAACTCTTTGTGAGTTCTTTTAAGTTCTGCTTGACTTTTATGCCTATCTTGGGCAGCTTTAAGATTTCTTTGTACCTGTTTCATAATTAGTTCTAACAACTGCAACAATTCAGGTCCTAATATAACCCTGCTAACAGGATCACCCCAAGAAACTGGTGTGTTACATTTCCTACCGTAAAGGATTTCAAACGGGATAAGCCTGGTTGATGCATGGTAATGATTATTATAAGCAAACTCTGCTAAATGCAAATAGTCCTCCCACTTACCAGGATGATATTTAACGTACATCCTTAGCATGTCTTCCAAAATCTGATTTACCCTTTCCGTCTGTCCATCCGTTTGTGGATGGAATGCGGTGTTGAAATTTAAGGTTGTATTCAACCCTTTAAACAAGGACCTCCAAAAATTACCTGTAAATTTTGAATCACGGTCTGAAATTATTACCTTTGCTACCCCATGCAATCGAAAAATCTATTTCATAAAAATTTATGCAATGTCTGAAGCCTTATGAGTAGTCTTTACAGGAATAAAATGGGCTTCCTTGCTTAGTTTATCCACTACCACCATGATGGAGTCATTCTGTTTCTGATTCCTTGGTAACCCAATGATAAAATCTATACTTATGATTTCCCATTTCCAGTTAGGTATAGGCAATGGTTTTAATAATCCAGCAGGATGCTGATGCTCCACTTTCACCTTCTGATAGTCAAAACACTTAGCTATATATTCTGCTACTTCATCCTTCATTATGGGCCAATAATACTCTTTTCGTAGCATAGTGATGGTTTTCTGATAACCTAGATGACAAGAATAGTGGCTTTTGTGCATCTCATCCAAAATCAGAATTTTTATTGTTGGTACATTGGGTACATACAATCTGTTTTTGTACAATAGCAATCCGTTTTCCTTCAAACTATAATCTTCCATAGTATTCTTAGAATTGTTTTCTGCTGTCCTTTCATGTAATTTTCTGTATTCCTCATCATCTTTAATCCCTTCAAAAATCTGTTTTTCCAAATATGTGGTATATGTGCTGATGGCTGCAATGAAATTTATCCTTGCATTATGACTTAACGCATCAACAACTTTGTTCTCCTTCCCTTTAATGTGTTTAATTTCAAAGTCGTATTCACTTAGAAAAGCTATCCATCTAGCTTGTCTAGCATTCAAATTTGTCTGGTCTAGTAAATATTTCAGCCCCATGTTATCTGTCATTAAGGTAAATTTTCTTCCAATAAGGTGGTGATGCCACATTTTCAAAGCATGAATTACTGCTAATCATTCCAGATCATAAGTAGAATAATTATTTTCATGTATTTTTAGCTTTCTAGATTCATAGGCTATAGCATGTCCCTCCTGTGTTAGGACTCCTCCTAGTCCGTCATTACATGCATCTGTACATACTACAAAATCGTTAGTAGGATCTGCAATCCTCAAAATAGGCGTTGTAGTCAGTAATTCCTTCAACTTTTTAAAACTGTCTGCGCACCTTTGATCCCATACAAACTTCTTTCCTTTCTTCTGCAAGGACGTTATGGGGTTTGCAATCTTTGAAAACCATTCAATGAATTTTCTGTAATATCCAGTAATACCCATAAATGATCGTACATCCGACACATCTTTAGGGACTGACCATTCATTAATGGATTTTATCTTAGCGGGGTCAACTGAAATTCCTTCCTTGGAGATTATGTGTCCTAAGTACTGAATCTTGTCTCTGTAAAAATCACACTTACTGAACTTAGCATATAACTGGTGATCTCTCAAAACCTGCAGAATGATACACAAATGTTCATCATGCTCTTCCTTGTTCTTAGAATATACTAAAATGTCATCGATAAACACAACGGTGAATTTATCCAAGTATTTGTGCAGAATCTTATTCATAAGGCACATAAACGCTGTCGGGGCATTAGTCAACCCAAATGGCATGACCAAAAACTCATAATGTCCATATCGAGTTCTAAAGGCTGTTTTGAAAATGTCTTCATCCTTCACGCAAACTTGATGATATCCGGATCGTAAATCAATATTTGAGAATATCGTTGCTCTGCGCAGCTGATCAAATAGATCGTCAATGCGGGGCAACAGGTATCTATTCTTGATCGTCATTTTATTCAGTTGACGATAATCTATGCAAAGCCTTAAGGTGCCATCTTTCTTCTTAACAGAAATGACCGATGCTCCCCAATGAGACACACTGGGTCTTATGTATTTTTTATCAATCAGTTCTTTCAATTGAGATTTTAACTCATTCAACTCTAGTATATTCATCCTGTATGGAGTTTTGGAATTTTGCACTGCATCGGGTATTAACTCAATAGTAAAATCTAGATCTCGTTTAGGAGGTAATCCTGGAATCTCTTTAGGAAAAACATCTTGGAATTCATTTAGGACAGGTATGTCTTCTATTTTCAATTTGTCTGTTGTAGTACATAACTCCTCATTTACTACATTTACTGCAAACATTTGGCACCCTTTTCTAACTGCTTTCTTTACCTGCATAGCTGAAATCTGTCTAAGGGATGTCTTTCTAGGAACACCCTTCACTTCTGTTGTCCTTCCTTCATCATTCAAACAAGTGAAACTTTTCTCATAACAATTTAGGATGACATGATGGGCTTCTAACCAGTCCTTCCCAATTAAGATGTCATATGATCCTAGAGGTAAAATATTTAACTTGATCTGTGTTGTTAGCTGATTCATAGATAAAACACAACTTTCCACGAAATCATAAACTTTTCTTTTCATTCCTGTTGCTAGTCTAACTAACCAGGACTTATTGAATTTTTATGTTTTCAACTTACAACTTTCTACAATATCTGGTGATATATAACTCAAACTATCACCTGGATCAATCAAAATAGAAACTGGATGGTTTTGTAGCATACCTTCAACCTCTACAATTGAGACTTGGTGTTCTGCTTGCCGATTGTCTAATGCTGCATTAATTCTGGGTACTTCTCTTGCCAAATCTCCTACAGTAGATTCAGATTGTATGGAGTGAATATGGTTAGCTGACCGCTTCCTAAGGAGACAATCAGAGGCATAATGAGGACCTTGACACTCAAAAATTTTTATAGGTGGTTTCTGTTCATTGGTTCTGGCAACATTGGGAACATTTCTGGGGGTTGTAAATTTCTGCTGCTGATTATTTCTGGAATTGTTCCCTTGAAAATTTCGATTCTGAAATTTTTTCTTTTGGAAACCAGAATTTCCATTAAACCTGAAATTTTTCTTTTTCTGCTCAAAGTTACTGGGTTTATCATTTTTCTAGCTAGATACTCCTTCTCTTTTCCTGTTCTAATCAAAGCAAAAAGTTGCTTTCCTCATGGATTCTTCTAACGTTTTTGGGTTATCGTACTCTATTATGTCCTTGATGTTGAAGGGTAGGCAACTCATGTATCTTTGAGCCTTCGGTTTTTCTTCCGCCAGGTATGGCACATACCTTAGAAAATTTAAAAACTTACTGTTCAGTTCTTTCATGTTCATTGTTCCCAGCTTTAAATCATAGAATTATTTGGATTTTTCTTCATAATACTGCTCAGATAAGAATTTCTTTTTGAAGTATCTTTTAAAAGTATTCCAACTCACCTCTCTGTCCTTTACGCCCTTTACTCTTTTGAGGTCTTGCCAATAAATATCTGCCTTCCTGGTTAGATTATAAATTGTCATTTTTGCCTTTAATAATTTTGAGTAATCATATATCTGAAAATACTTTTTCATGCAAGACAACCATGCCTCAGTTGTTTCTCCTTTCTCTGTTTCGCCATTGAAGGTTGCGGGTTTGATTTTCTTGAACTCCCCAGATATCCGTTCGTACTGCTTATGGCTTTTCCTCTTTGGCTTGTAACCTCCTTCACTGCTATCACTACAGTAGTCACGTTTCTTTTTACGTGGGTGTTTGGCAGTTCCTGGCGATGTTGAGCTACTGTTTTCATCATCAGTTTTTACTTACTTATTGGGGTAAGTCTTCAGTCTTGGAAGTATGTTCAACTTCCCTATCATATTTGTCTGTTGGGTATTGATCGAACAATACTTGCTTTAATTCCTCTTGTGTTCTCAGAATTCTCCCATTGTCCTGCTTGACCGATCTTATCGCTGCTTTCAATTCTTTAAAATCATGTAACAATTCTAATCAATTATTGTTCCGATTGTCATGGAATCCCCTTTCAAATTGTTGTCCCGAACTATGGCTGTTTGGTGGAAATCTGTCCTCCATATGTTCAACTGATTCTTCCATACCTGAAAATTAAAAACAATTTTCTGTATACAATGATAATAATTTAAACTTGAGTTAGCGAAGGATTTCACAGTCATAAAATTTATGTTGCGTGTTTCTTGGACCTTTCTAGGCCTAGAGTTCAAACATGAGCTCTGATACCACATGTAACAACCCGAAAATTACCAAAAATAAAATTTTTTAAAGTAGCAATAATTATCAAGTCATTAATGCGGAAATATAAATTAAATAAATTTCTTCACTAAGATAATTCAAAACTATGACACGTCATACTTCCCAAGTAAACATGATGCGGTTCATTTGCTATTCAGATTTAAACGGTTGCTAAACTTCTTGACGACAGATCTTTTTATGATTATGCAAGAAATACAATTTACATATTTGCTCAAGTTCTAAGTATAATTATATGCTGTTATAAGTTTGTACTATTATGATGATATTGATGTTGAGCTGACATTTTGCTTGTGTGATGATGAAGGGGTCCTACGAGGTACTCCAGAGATTACTTAGCTATGATTAGCTAAGGCATTTGAATACTGTTTTCCATGTGCAGACCACAGGTAAGAAATTCTACGCCAACAAGTGTTATGAATACAAGTGTCTTTCAATTCAACGTCAGTGTAAAAGTAGAATGTTATTTACTTCCTTACGAAACAAGATACTGAAGGTATGGATACATGGTTCGAATTCTAGTTTTATTTACTGATGTCCAAGCTCTTCAGGATACAATTCTTATGTCGTCCGTGTGTTTTACTTTATTGCAATATACAATATCATAAGACGACTGTTGTTGCTATTAAGCTATGATACCGGATCTATATTTTTAGTTGTAGGGATCTGGTAGAAAATGATGTTTACGCTTTGGATCTATCATTATATCTTGTACTTACAGAACTTAGACTATTCTAAGTCTTGGATTTGTCTTTTGATTGCACGGTTAGTAGATGTAAGTATAGTGACTCGAGCTTGTACTAAGGACCTAGCTTTAGAGTACATCTCGCCCATACTTAAACTTACAATGTTACCATAGTCTCACACGATATGGCAATTCCTATGGAATTTATTGTGAATAGTTTCTATGTTACGAACTAGCATCATCAAACCTCATCCTATAGCTTATTTGAAACTCTAGAAATGAATTAGAATTAAAATAGAATAATGTATGATTCTATGCATCTACCAAATACACTGATTATATAATTCCAATGTTACGATGCCTACGTTCAAACTTATATCAAGGTGCACTAATTATTTGTAACGATGTGATTTTACAATATGCAATGTTACTATTATGAAATGTTACGAGTTAAAACTCAATGGAGTGATGAAAACATTAGGTATGGACCATGCATTAAGGCTAATCAAATAGTGGGTGATATTACTATTATCACCATACCTACACAACCTTCGAAAACCTATAACATTAGCACACAAAGGTATAATATGCAATACTATGCTATTGATGGCAGGTGGTAATGGATCAGTATTTGACATGATTTCCAATCTGGCGTTGACAGGCTTTGAATAACGTCGAACCACTTGGTGAATGAAGTGGAAGCCATGGTGTGGGGTCTTCACGTGCTAGAGGTTTGTAATGAGTGCCATATTGACCAACCTGTGCCATGCAAAAGCTTTTTGGTCCACTTACCTAGCAGTTGGTAGATACAGCTATTAAATAGCATTGATTGTATTACAGGTTTGGTTATCAATGTGCCCTCCTGGCAGTTGAACCACTGACGATCTCCCTAAGATCTCGAGCTGTGGGAAAAACCTAAACTTACGATGGTAAGTGATGGAGGAAGGTTTTCATATTACCATTGTTACGCTCAGTGGTAAGATAGTGGAGTCGGTCGATTGCTGTAATGTAGGAGTGTTTGCTTTTTCTGAGAGGAGGACTCCTCCCTGGTCTTGAACCCGAGACCTGTGTGAGATAGTTTTCAAGGGTTACAGGCTTATGCATTGTGCCTAAGAGCGACTCTACAGTCGTGGTAGCTGTGTATGATTCTTGTGTCAGTTGTTGAGAGTGATTTGAAGTTGGGGTTCGAGTTCTCCATGAGAGATTGGCTTTTGAGTTTTGAATTTGTAGTATCGTTATTGTACCAGGCCTCGTCATCTTTTCTATTGGCGTGATGTGCCACTATTCCGAGCTTCGATAAAAGGTAATTTTTCACGATAATGCCATAGTATGGTGTTGCTTGCTTGCTTTCTTGTATCTTCTTTGTTTTAACCCCATCGAAATGTGACTTTGCAGGTACCCACTTCATAGGATGCTTCCAGTGCAAGCGTGGGGAATGAAATATGTTGTGATTTCTCCTAGTAAGCTCCGGTGGTTCTTGAAACCTTGTAGGTGCCCTTGAGCATGGTGTTGATGGTGACTATCGTATGCTAAGAGTTGGAACTTGTAGACTTGTTTTTGGTGATGGCCGAGAGTTGAGTTTTTGGGTCTTATTTGATGAATACGATACAGTGGATAGTCTTTACTAGTTTAAGTGGTCATTCGGCTCTTGATGCCTGGTTGTACTGTTCGTTAAGAGCTTCCAAATCGCAGTTTTTACATGCTATTTGATAAGGGTATAACCCTGTGTTTCTGTAACTCCACGGTCGTGTTTAAAGATTTGGTTGAAAAGGTTTAAGCCTTGCGGACTGTGGAACCCTAACAGGTTCGATATATAACTCTGGTTTATATTTGAATGGAAAGACTTAGAACCTAGGGTTCTCTTGCACCTATGAACAATTGGTTTGATTTTGCAAATGAATGCTATGCTTTTGAAATAAGAAAGAAAATAAATGTTGTTTCTAAAAATGAACAACAATGGTTGTTGTAGATAAGAGTTTCCTGTAGCTTCGTCCTCACTATTGATGTTTAAGTTTTGGGATAGTTTTGAGATAAGTTCGACTAGCAAAAGTTTTTGTAATGAGAATGCCACAGTGTCCCCTTTTTTTTAAATTTCGTAAAGAATCCTACCTGTAATTTTGATTGTTGTCTGGCTTGCAACGTGGCTCAGTACCTAAAACTTAACCTGTAAAAAAAAGGGTTTTGATAATGTGAATGCCTTCGATGCTGTAAATGGATTCATGCTAGGATTGTGGGCTTTCGTCCGATATTGATACTGGATCGTGCTTTCTGTTGAAAGATGTTTTACTGCCCTGTAAAAGTCTCGAAAAGCTTAGTTAGGGTTTGGAAATCTATAACTAAGTAACCTCAGAGTGAAATGCCTAGGGTTTTTGCCATGGATAGCGTGATAAGAAATATATGAACTGTGAACCCAAGACACACCTGTATTCATAGTCATGGGATAACTTAGGGTTTTGATGCTATTGCACACGTAAATGTATTTTGATAACTGAAATCAAGTGGCAGTTAGTGAAGAATTGGTATGCGTTCAATTATAAAGATTTGTATAGGGAGTAGTTATTGCAGCTGCTAAATACCTAGATTATGAATGCTTGTGAATATGAAATTTAGGATAAAAATATTTAAAAAAATGCATTTTACAAAAAAGGGGACAGAAACGAAATGGAGAAGTATAGATCTGTGCAATAGTAACATGTATTCTTACCTAAATATGAAATAGGTAAATGCTATGTCTCAGTTTATATGATGATGTACTTTTCTTACGTCTGTACTTATGTATGAAATGGGGACATGAATCTTGTACAGAAATTAATTCTTACAGCTGCTATTGTTATTGAAAATGCCCTTGCTAAAAAAAAACATGAAGTGTATAAGATTGATGTGCATTTGCTTACTGGTTGAAAAAAAAATAGAGTTAAAAGAAATACATAGAACTGTGCAGAAACTTGCTATGTTTTTCTTTCCTTTATTAATTAAATGAATTCTATGCTGCGGTTGATGCTATACTGGAATGTTTACTGTGTTTTAGATATAGGACAGAATTCTGACAAGAACATTACCATAAGAGTCTAAAATAATCCTCTTAGCCTATTGCTTACTAAATTTGGTCGATTTAATGCTACCTCTCTGTACTGGAGTACGATGCAGACTCAAGCACGGGGAAAAATGCAGAGGAGTCATTTTATCAGTCAAATAGTAAAATTAGGTCAGAAAATTAAAATAGTTATTTTTACTGATCCTTAGTAAATTCTCTAAACCAATTGCTGCAGAGATTCATACTTCTGAAAAGTATAAACAAAATAAGAAACTGTAGAACCTGATAATTGTAGGAGAAACAAATCACCCAAGGAGCCTGTTCCACCCAGCCTGCTCCTAAAACAGCCAAGATGCCTGCCTTAGGACCCCCGAGCCTGTTCATTGAACCACCAAGAGGAAGAAACTTTAGAAGCTTAGGTCCTCAATCTTGCAGCAGCAAGTAGTTTATCTAGTCTTACAGTCTTAGCAATCAAAGAGACCTGCACTAGCACCTCTAGTTTTCCTTCTCAGAAATAATTTGCAGGCTTACAATTGCACTCTCACATAGCCTCCCTAATTCGAATCTCTCAGTCATCACCTGATGCACATGAGGAATATTTCTGCAGAAAATATTGTAAGAGTTTCCTGCTCAATTCGAATTGCCTTATATAGGTTTCCTAGGACTTTTTAGTGATTAACTGGTCATTAAATGAGTTTCCTGCTCACTCCTCCACCTGGAGAATAATGCCATATTTTTAGGGGTAGTTGTCCCATACCAACAGCTAGTGGTGGAGTGCAAATGCTGCCATCTGTCCCATGAATTCTAGCAGCTTCCATTCCTCCTAGTGGGTCAGTGAACACTCTTGTAACAACTTTCTTGAGTGTTTGTCTCCTATTTTAATTTATTAAATAATGATAATGAGTCATTACAGTCATCTTTGACCAAATTTGGTCATAATTACAAAATTTTGTAATTATAATTTAACATAAAGTATTTTGCAAAATAAAATGATTATTCTCAAAATTTGGGTAGGTGACAACGTCGGCCTCTTTTTCGAGGAATATTTTGTTGAGATGGCTTATTTAAATGATCCATTGATGAGATACTCTGCAAAATAAACAAAAACAACCAATATTCGCATTAGATTTCAGACATAATTTCTCTAATTAAAAAAAACTGAAATATATCATAAATGTAATTTTACACTCAAATTTTACTTGTAATTTTACACTCTAAGTAACGTAATGTTGTGCAATAAAAATTCAAGTTTATGCCATTTTGCACCCTGCCAGAAAATCAGTTCACTCTACCTTTTGACTACCTTTTGAAACAAAGTCTCTGGTCAAGGAGATATTTTCCTTCCAAAACAGCCATTCATCCTGTTTTGCAACCTCCCAGATAAATGCTCGCCATTGGAAAACTTGGCTAAGTATTGAAAAAAAGGGCTTAAGTAGGCTTGGGAAAATGCCCACTATTTCCCACCTGTGAGGGATAATTTTTTTAGGAAAGCATCAGCTTGTAGGTGGATGAATTATGAACATGACCACTGGCTCATTTTTGAAAAAAGGTCACTGGTAAAGAAAATATTGGCCTGCCAAAACAACCACTCATCCTGTTTTGCATCTAAAACTGGCCTAAATGGCCTTAGGAAAATGCCCGCCATTTCTCATCTTTGATGGATAAAAAAAATCTAAGAGAATAAGTTGGTAGGTGGATGATTTATTCCCTTGAAAAATGACTTCTTTTTGAAACAAAGTATCTGGTCAAGGAGATGTTTTCCTGCCAAAACAACCATTCATCTTGTTTTGCACCCTAAAAGAACAATGCTCGCCATTGGCAAAATGGTTAAGTATTGAAAAAAGGGATTAAGTAGCATTGAGAAAATGCCCACCATTTCTCATCCGTGAGGGAATATTTTTTAGGAAAGCATCAACTTGGAGGTGGGTGATTTATGAAATTGACCACTGGATCAGGTTTGAAACAAAGTCCGTGGTCAATAAAATATTGGCCTTCCAAAACAACCACTCAGCCTGTTTTGCACCTAAAACTGGCCTAAATGGCCTTACAAAAATGCCCTCCATTTCTCATATTTTAGGGATAAAAAATTTCTGAGAGCATAAGTTTGTAGGTGGATGATTTATTCAATTTAAAATTGACTCATTTAAAAAAAAAAAAAATTGGTCATGGAGATATTTTCCTTCCAAAACAGCCATTCAGCCTGTTTTGCACCCTCCCAGAAAAATGCTCGCCATTGGAAAAATTGGTTAAGTGTTGAAAAAAGGGGCTTAAGTAGCCTTGGGTAAATGCCCGCCATTTCTCACCTGTGAGGGATAAATTTTTTGGGAAAGCATGAGCTTGCAGGTGGATCATTTATACACTTGACCATTGGCTCGGGTTTTAAAAAAAGTCTATTGTCACGAATGATATTGGCCTTCCAAAACAGACACTCGACTTGTTTTTCACCTAAAACTGGCCTAAATGGCCTTAGGAAAATGACCACCATTTATCACTTGTGTTGGATAAAACATTTATGAGAGAATACATTTGTAGGTGGAGGATTTATTCGCTTGACCATTGACTAATTTTTGAAAAAAAAAAAGACTTTGGTCATGGAGATATTTTCCTGCCAAAATAGTCATTCTACTTGTTTTTCACCCTCCCAAAAAAATGCTCGCCATTGGCAAAATTGGTTAAGTGTTGAAAAAAAGGGCTTAAGTAGCCTTGGGTAAGTGCCCACCATTTCTCACCTGTGAGGGATTATTTTTTTAGGAAAGTATTATCTTGTAGGTGGATGATTTATGAACTTGACCATTGGCTCAGGTTTTAAAACAAGTCTATGGTCAAGAAAATATTTGCCTTCCAAAACAACCACTCAGCCTGTTTTGCATCTAAAACTGGCCTAAATGGCCTTAGGCAAATGCTCGCCATTTCTCATATTTGAGGGATAAAAATTTTATGGGAGCATAAGTTTGTAGGTGGATGATTTATTCACTTGACCATTGACTCCTTTTGGAAAAAGAGTCTCTGGTAATGGAGATATTTTCCTGCCAAAACAAACATTTGGCCTGTTTTGCACCTTCCCGGAAAAATGATCACCATTGGAAAAATTGGTTAAGTGTTGAAAAACAGGGCTTAAGTAGACTTGGGATAAAAAAATTCTCTCCCATGAGAGTTAAAAAATTTATGAAAAAATCAGCTTGCAGGTGGATGATTTACGCACTTGACCATTGTCACTGCATTTCATAAAAACATCATTTCCAGAAATTAAAACATCATTTCCATTAATTTAGAGACTCATCCAATCATTTTATATAATCACTGTTAAATTCAGAATTCAGATGAATTTTCTAGCCCGCACGACATACCTTCAACACAATAAAATTTTCAAAAGAATTTTTTGCTTCGACGAATTTTCAGGAATTGTCTTTGATGTGAGTTGTCTTGATGGCCAAAGGTAAGGACGGATACAGTGGCATGTTTTCGTTCTTTCATCACCATGCCAAATATCACCACCAAAAAAAGGATTTTCGAAAAACATTCTCAGTATTATTTCTTCCATGAATTTTTTTTTAAATTTCCCGCTAGATCGGTGACTCAAACACTTTGATTTTCGAAAATCATTATCGGTTTAATTTCTTCCCTGATTTTTTTTCGTTGCACACAAAATGGGTGATCAGGTATGAATGTTCAACCAATTTCAATTTAGGATAAGTTTCTCAATTTATTTCCAGTCAGATCATGCTTAGGAATGGATGCTCCACCACTCCTATCACATAATTGCGCCATCGTTTTCTTAAATATGTAGAAATTAAAAACTATTCTACTTGCAGGTTTAACTCCTAGGATACGTTGGTTAATGAATGCGATTTTAGAGTTTCAAGAGTCTTAAACCCACCTTTGTAGCTTCCTAACTCATGTTGAACCCGCGTTAACTCTTCTTTTTTCCGGAAAATGTTTTGATTTGCCGGGAAATGATCCCCATTAAAATTTTCTGGCCACATACTTTTGCGATTAGTTGACTCACTCACCGTCTTCACAAGAAAAAATATTATTTCCTCAACCATGTGGAGAATTATAACCAATCAAAAAAAGGATATTTTGACAAAGAACGCATCTTAAAAGCATATTTTGGCATTATTCCTAATGAAATAGGATACATTCTAGTTATGGATAGAATGTTATGAGGGAATTGGTGAACAATGGAGAAATCCACATGGAATCTTGTATATCAAAAGATCAATTGGTTGATATATTCACAAAACCATTAGCCAAAGAAAATTTTGTACTTCAAAGACTGAATCTAGGTACTACAGAAACTGAATCTATTACTGGTAGAAATTAAAGGGGAGTGTTGGAAAGCAATGTAATTTCTCCCCTATTTATTTGTTGACTTTATCAATTTAGTAGTTAGATCTAGACTATTCTACACATTAAATCTGGACAGATCTTCTAACTAGATCTTTCCATAAGACTTTTCTAGATCATTCTAGTCAAATCTTTCTAGAAGATATTTTATGCATTTATATCTCTTTAGTGAAGCATTGCAATCATGAATTTTTATGAGACGTTTATGGCATCTATGCAACAGTTCTGGTGTATTTGGATGTAACCTTGTGTCATTGTTTTGGTGTTTGTAATTTTGTTGCATGTTTCTAAGTTGAATGTCGTAACATTTCTAAGTCAGTTGTTGTAGAATTTCTAGTTTATGTATCCACCTCCAATCCTCATTTTCACCCAATGAGAAACAATTTTAGGTCTTATTCCAAGACCAAAAATGTTGTTTCAACCTAGAAAGTATTAGTAAAAGAGACTGTATCCCTTATGGTCATTGATTACATTACCTACAATGAAAATATGTGTTTTCTAGTAGCATTTAGTCTTAGTCTCATATTACCTCCAAAGGAAATATGTATTTTCTAGAAGCATTCAGTCTTAATCTAATACATTAAACCAAATAGTACATGCTTACAATTTCACCTTACTCAACCTGATCTTAAATATATATTTATAAATTTACCATCACGAAAATAGATTTTCATATTCAGTAGATCAAAGTAAACAAATATTAGAAGAAACAAACAACATCAAGCCTTCATAATTTTGTAGTCATAATAGAATTCATTAATTTGTATTGTAACACATCTACATGCATTTATTTATTCAACAGGGTGAACCGATGCTAATAAAAGCAAGCCTCTAAATGGGGTCTCCTCTCCATCTCTATGTAAAATAAAAAAAGGCTTACAAATTTAGTAACAACCATTTCGAAAGAAAACTTCAAAGTTTACATTTCTATGTTAAATTTATTTTAGCAATTTGATTTAAAGCAGCCTTCCCCTCCAAAACTTGAGTTATTTAAGGGTGAATGAGGGTGGCAATAGCAATTCATTTTCAACTGTGCTCGTAGACAAATATCTCAACAAAGCAATAACAATGGATTTTCGTAGTATCCCTTCCTGATTATGTTTTTCTCTTTGTCACAACTCTTTTGGTTTACCAAATTCGTTGGCTTTGAAGGGCAGTATTCAATGGTCCAAAATTAATTCAAATGGCCACCACGTGAAGACAATGAAAACAGATGATGTAGATGTATGTATTGATCTAAATGTGAGTGATAAGTAGAATTATGATTGTGGTGATGTCAAATATTCAATGTATATTTTGTGGTTTTTTAAATACAAATTTATGGTAGTTTCATATTGTTATTTTGTGAATTTTAAATAATCAGAAATACTAGTTCATGAACCATATATGATTCCTTGATAATGGATGAAGTATGCACCAGAAATGTTGGGAATGTTTCTAATCAATAATACAATTTAAGTCCATAGATATGATCAATGTCATAAGACATTTTTACATTGAGAGGCCCTTATATAGTATTGGGGAGATGTTGTCACATTAGGTTTCAATATAGTAATAATCGAGATGACATAAATTAGTTAGAAATTTAATAATGACTTTTAAAGAATAAGAATAAGTAAAACATTTAAAAAGTAAAACAATGTAAAAAAATTAAAAAGTAAAACAATGTAAAAAAAGTAAAAGTAAATTAGTAAAATATCTAGTTAATATGGTAGATTAGGATGAGTTTAAAACATGTGTTGTTATGTATTTAAAATATGTTTTACAAGAAAAATAAAAAATAAAACAATGTGAAATAGTTAAAAGTATATACATTAATAAAATTAGAAAGTAAAATAATGTAAAATAATTGAAAAAGATTAAAAAGAAAGTTGAAAAGTAAAATATGTAAAATAATATCATATAGATTCATCTTAAATTGAGATTATCAAGCATCCTTGAGGTGTAATAATTTTATTTTTCTTAAATTTTCTATATATTCAAAAAAAATTTACACCTCAAAAAATTTGATCCCTCAAGATGAATATATGATGATTTAATAAACATCAATCACCCATTTTTTTTTGCTCAACCAATGATCATACAAATATATCAACACCAAACATATATAAGATAAAAACATTTAAAAAACTAAAATTTAAGTGTTTTTAGTATATACAATATGATCAATAATTACATTCTCCCTATTGCATTACAATGAACACAACTAACAATAACTATAATTTCCAATATTATTATTAGATTATTTTATTATTAATTATAATAATTAATAATTTATTATAATTTTATTATTATTAAATTATTTATAATTATAATAATTATTAATTATAAAATATAATATTATTTAAATTAAGTAATAATTATAAAATATAATATTATTTAATTAAATAATAATAATAAAATATAAAATTATTTTGATTTTTTTATTATATATCTATAACCATTAACATGACACGTATATTGCTAGATATACTAACTTAGGAAAAAAATAACTCTACAAAAAAAAATTAATATTGAAAATTACATAAACATAGACTCATTAGGGTCTTCTTCCTTGATATCAATCTAACATTTCTCTGACTAGGGTCTTCTTTTTTTAATACCAATCTAACATTTTTGTCAAAGGAGAAACAAATTTTTTCCATTCGAATCGCCCCGGTATGATTTTAACATTTACTAACAAAAATTTATTTGGTCTTGGCGGGGCTCGAACCCGCGACCTTCGGCTTGCTCTTGATCTGGTCAAGAGACCAATGCTCTAACCAACTGAGCTACGAGACCAGAGAATCCAATACAATTAACCTTTTTTTCAACAAAATACGAAGGGATACCTCCAACCACGATCGTATATGTTTACTATGTGGAATGCTGTGTCTGATATGGTTTGATGAATAAATCATCTTTAGCAATCCAATATCTTCCTTACCTCTGCTTCCTCACAAATCCAAATTTAAAACGTAATTGTATTTTTAGTTTTTTTAATATTTTAAAATTTTTTATAATTTAACCATAAAATATACATTTAAAAAATCTATAAAATTTAATCATAAAATATTTTAATATTTGATGGAGTAGTCTATTTATTCGATGTTTTGGACTTTTAAGTGATTTTTGGTAAGAATCGCCTATTTTTTTTTTGTAAAATCTAAATTTAAAAGTATTTAAATTGTCTTTTTGAATGCATAATTGAATTTAGCACCCTCAAATACCCCATGGCACCTAGATTATGCAATTTCTATAACTAATATATATGAATTTATTTTTTTTTACAAAATTTTAACAAACTAATGTAAAGAGATATTTTATAATTAAACTATATAGTTTTTTAAATATAAAAACTAAAAATACAAATACCTTTTAAATTTGGAACATAACCATACGGTCTGAGGAACGAAGAATGCAGAACCCTAGCGTTCAACCTAGTGCTCTGCGCTCTGCGTGAGCCTGCCCGAGCTCGGCTCCTGCGAGCTTCATGCCTCCTGCGGGTCTCCTGCCCTCTTATGGCTCCTTCTGCGATGGTAGATCTGAATCTGCCTCCCCCTTCTCTTGAGGAACGCCGACGTTTGTTGGACGCCGCATTTTGTGCCCTGGTTAACTCCACCCCCCCTCTTTTGGCTGTCTCGGACCCGACGGATCCCAGCTTCATCAAAAGAGCCGCCGCCCCATGCATCCAGATCCTGTCAGCAGCTTCAAAGCTAAAAGCTCTAGCGCTTAACGAATGCGGATTGATTGGGCAGTTCACTGGTATTTGGCCGTCACCAAATCCATGGATGCTTGGATCAATAAGAACTGGATGCCTTTGATTTATGGTGGTCTGCAACACTGCTTTTGTGGTAAGGGTTTCTTTACTTTTCTTTTTGAGAACAAGGTTGACAGGGATCTTATCTTTCGAAGTGGCCCTTACTTCATGGGACCTCGTGGTTTATATCTGAATCTTTGGAGCTTATCCTTTGATCTGGAGAAGGATGTTCCTTCTGTTGTTCCTGTTTGGGTTCGTCTACCTCATATGTCGCTCCATTGTTGGAATGATGACACCCTCCAAGCCATTGGAAATTCCCTGGGGAAATACATTGACAAAGCCGAGCCTAAAGGACCTGTCTTTTCTTGTGCCAGAATTTGTGTGGAAGTTGATCTGGAAAAAGGTCTACCCAAGGAAGTAAACCTCTTCATGGATGGATGGGAGCATCTTCAAAAGGTGGACTACGAACAACTGCCATTCAAGTGCAAGAAATGCCATGAATACAACCACTTTGTCAAAAAATGCCCCAAGTCAATGCAAGAAATCCCTGAGAAAGTTCCTGAAGAGGGGTGGCAACAAGTTAAGAAAGGAAAAAAACAACAACCAGATTCAGCCTCCCTTGAATGGATCTCAGGCAAAAGGCTCTTCAGGAATCTCGACTGAACCTCGAGAGTTTGCTACCGCAAATAAATTTCAAGACTTGCCCACAAAAGAAGGTGAAATAGACATTCCGGAGCAAACTGTAGAACCTGAAAGGGAAGATACTAGCTCCCCCATCCCCCCCCTCTCTGAGAATTTAATCATCTCAAATGCTGGGATCTCCACCTCACCCGGCGGCTCTTAGGCAGATAAGGTCAAAAGTAAATTTATTCCATCGTCCTCTTCTTTAGATTTTTCATCGGAATCCCTGGATGAAACATAAGAAATCTAGCCCCCAAACACCAGAGGAAGAAAGTCTCACAAGTATCTTAGAGAGCTAGAAGCCAAAAGAGAATTAGAACTGGGCAGGCAAAAAAGTCTGGAAGATATGAAGATGTTGCAAAATACAAAAAATCAATCTGGTGTCAAAGAAGGAAGGTCCTGAGCAGGACCTCAGAACAATAAGAAGTAATGTTACTCATCTCTTGGAACTGCAGAGGCATGGGAGGATTGAATAAAATGGCAGCCCTAAAAATTATGATAAAATCCAATAAACCAGACCTTATGCTACTCCAAGAGACCAAGATGCAAGACGTGGAGATCTTGGCTCTCTCACGCTCTTTATGGAAAAATTGCCAAGGCTTTGCTCTCAATGCTCGAGGGGCCTCCAGTGGTATTGATACCCTATTCTCTCAGAGATTCTCGCTTATTTCATCCTTTGCAAATTCTCACTGGCTTCTCACAGAAATAAAAGACAATGACAGTAACGAATCCCTATTCATCTGCAACGTCTATGGACCGAATCACTACAGGGACAAGATCAACTTCTAGAATGATCTTAGCAATCTCAAATACAATATGATTGGGAAAAAACTCATTATTGCTGGAGATTTCAACGTCACCAAGTCTCGACAGGAAAAGAGAGGAGGTAGCATAGTTCGTGATCCCTTTGGCAAGAAGCTCGAGGACCTTCTTACTGATTTGGATCTAATAGATATTCCTCTCAAAAATGCAAATTTCACCTGGAATAATAGGAGATGCGGAGTAGGTCACATCGCCGCCGGACTGGATCGCTTTCTAGTAAGTTCCTCTTTCTTTAGCTCTGATTTTGTGATTTCGGCTTTCTCCACCCCCTGTGCTACCTTTGATCATAAGCCCATTTTCCTCTCCATCACCGCCCTGGAGAATCTTGGACCCATTCCCTTCCGCCTCAACCCTCTCTGGATCTGACATCCTGATTTCTTTGACGTTGTCTCCAAAGCTTGGTCCTCAACTTTCTCTGGCTCCCCCAGCTTCATTTGGGAGTCTAAGCTGCGTACAGTTAAGTTTGACCTCAAGCGCTGGGCTAAGTCATCTTTTCAAAATCCCAACCATTCCAAACTGTGTTGTCAAGCCGAACTTGCCTCTCTTCATCAAAGAATGGAAACCGATGAAATCTCTCCCTCTCTCTTAAGTTATGAAAGTGCTCTTGAACAAAAAGTCCTCAACGTTGCAAGATAGGAAGAGGAAACTTGGAGAATGAAATCAAGACAACTCTGGCTCAAAGGGAGGGACAGTAACACAAAGTACTTCTACAATCAAGCCAAAGCCCGCCGCAGTCACAATGCAATCCGTGAACTGAAGAATAGCCATGGTGATAAAATCAACGGTTGACAATCTTCAAATTCATGCCTTCAACCACTTTAAAGAGCTCTTCACGGATAGTGGAGAAACGGATCTTGAAGCCCAGGCTGATCTTCTCAAAGGTATTCCCAACCTGATTTCGGACAATATCAATAAGGACCTATATAAACCAATCCTGGAAAATGAAATTGCCAATGCAATTTGGACCCTATAGATTGACAAAGCCCCGGGACCAGACGGTTTTACTATCAACTTTTATAGAGCTGCATGGGAAATCATAAAAGATGATCTCAAAAGAATGCTCAATTGGACCAGGAAAAAAAATAAAATTGGTGGGGCAACCAATTCATCCTTTCTAGCCCTCATTCCTAAAGGAAAATCCCCCAACTCCCTTGGTCATTTCAGACCGATCTCTCTCTACAATTCCTCTTATAAAATCCTCTCAAAAGTTCTTGCTTCTAGACTAAAGAAAATCATGGCGAAACTTATCTCTGATTCCCAAGGGGGGTTCCTTGCAGGACGTCAAATACTAGACAATATTATCTTAGTCCAATAAGCCATTCATTCCAGCATGGAGAAGAAGCACCAAGGAATGGCCATTAAACTGGACATGGCCAATGCTTTTGACAGAGTGAATCAGAAATTTCTCTTTGACATCATGCTCAAGTTTGGATTCTCCAATAGTTTTGTAAGATGGATCAAAGCCTGCATTCATAACCCTTGGATTGCACCTCTCATCAATGGTAGACCTACTGATTTTTTCAAAGCCTCTTGAGGCTTGCGCCAAGGTTTCCCTTTATCGTCCATCCTTTATATGTTGGTCGCCGAATCTATGAGTAGGAAGCTTCATGCTCTCCAAGCGTCGAGTGATCTTAAAGGCATTCAGGTGGTCCGAGGAGTCAAACCGGTCAATCACTTTCAGTTCACGGATGACACTATTTTGCTCGGGGGTGCCTCTACTATTATTGCTGAGCGTTTCAATCTCGTCCTCTCTTCCTTTCTCAGGGCTTCTGACGGCAAGGTTAACTCTGATAAGTCAAGAATTTATGGCTAGAACTACTCCCCGAGAACCTTGGCACGAATTTCTCGGATGCTAGGCTTTGATGGATCGGAGGATTAGAGCTCCTTTATCTACCTTGGCATTCCCATATTCAAAGGAAATAACAAAGTGGCTGACTGGCACAGGTTAATTGAAAAACTTTAAACCAAAATTAATGCCTGGGGCTTTAGATGGCTCAACCCTGCTGGCAAACTTGTCCTCATCAAGTCCATTCTCTCCGCCTATCCTATTTTTGCTTGCTCCATCTTGCTCGCCCCAAAGTCGGTAATGAAGGGAATCACTAAAGAACTCAGAAAATTTTTGTGGCAGGGAGGGAAAAACAACAATGCCAAAAAATTTCATCTAATCAACTGGGAGACTGTCTATAGACCTACAATTTATGGAGGAACTGGAATCAAAGATCCAGCTCAGATGAATCTAGCACTAGGTGCCAAAATCCTGTGTAGGCTAATCTCTGGAAAGAAGGCCTGGTTGAAAGAAATATTCCACAAAAAGTACATGCCGGGAACTCGAAAAAGATGTGTGGAAAACATCGACCTTGGAAAAAAGGGTTCTCCCATTTGGAATCTTTGTAAGCGTGCAGCCTTTATTATTCAAAACAATCTCTCTTGGTCTCGTAACAATGGAAAACATATCAAAATTTGGAAGGATAAATTTTACTCAAGTCCTCCAATGAACTATCCTCACGCCTTTAGTGATCTAAAACGTTGGATGGAGCAAGCTGGGATCACCACCCTTCATGACTTGTCCTCGTGGTCTGCTCTGGGAAGGTGGATGGGTTGGAAGTCTCTGGTTCTCCGGGATCACCTGTCTCAGGACTACAACATTCTCCTTTCTCTCTTCCAT
Source organism: Larix kaempferi (assembly GCA_027924585.1). Taxonomy (NCBI): domain Eukaryota; kingdom Viridiplantae; phylum Streptophyta; class Pinopsida; order Pinales; family Pinaceae; genus Larix; species Larix kaempferi. Next base: position 4,890,792 of record BSBM01000410.1, read on the forward strand.
GGGGCTCTTCCAATTCATTTGTCCATGAAGGACCAGCGTTGTTGGGGAAAAAATAGTTCTTACTCTGTCAAGGAAGGCTACAACTACTTGGACTCAATAAGCAATCAGTGCAGAAAGGACAAGAAATGGGAAAGAATTTGGAACAAGGATGGGTTACCAAAAGTAAACCTTTTCAATTGGTTACTGGCACACCGAAAGATTCTCACAACGGACAACTTAAGGAAGAGAGGTATCGTTGGTCCAGCGAGATGTATTCTTTGTAAAAACGTTGATGAGACAATTGAACATCTCTTTTTGGATTGTAGTTTTTCCAAAGAAGTCTGGCATAAGGCCCTTCATATTGTTCAGCCGAACCTTATCCTCCCCACCAACTGGCATGATCTTTTTTTCAGCTGGCATCGTTTCTATTCAACCTCGCTTTCCAAGAAACATGACTTCAAAAGATCCTGGGTGGCATTTCCCAAATTCCTCTGCTGGAAGATTTGGAATGCCAGGAACAAGGAAATCTTTGAGGAAAGAAGGACCTCCCCCGACTTGGTGATTGCTTCAGCCAAAGCCCTTTGGGATGACTCTCTCAAGACGCGTGGGTTAAAGAATCTGGCAAAAGAACCTCTCAGTGTGGATGAGAAAATTTGGGTCGCTAATATCCTGGATCCACACTTTTCTCCCTCAAACATCCTCATCAAAAGACTTAGGACTCAAAATTGGCAGATCAGATTAGAGCCTCTAGATTTTCAGAACTAGAAGAAAAATTGTTCAAGTCATTCTCTCTTCTTTGATGGAGCCTTGAAGGGCAATCTTGGGTTTGCAGGTGCGGGGGGAGTTCTAATGGACTCCGATGGAAACAAAATGGTAGATTACGCCTGGGGGATTGGATGACAGACAAACAATGCTGCGGAATGGTTGGCCTTGCTCAAAGGCATTGATATTGCCAAGGAAAATCATATACAGGACCTTGTAGTAATTGGAGACTCTCTCCTAATGATTCAAGAATACAGGGCTATAGCTAATAAGGTTCGTACACCTTCCTCCAAATACCACAATCACTTCTTCCACAAGATCAGGGATTTTACCTCTATTTCCCTCTACCACATTCTGAGGAACAACAACAATCTAGCGGACACCATGGCGAATGTAGGAGCAAGGTTAAACTGTGGTATAATGGTAAAAAATGGACACACAACTAATAATATTTGGGTCCCTTAAGGTTTTGGGCCACCCCAACTATGCAAGCAGCCTAACCAAACTTCTTTCTAGGTATAGTCTCTTTGGAATAACATCGGTCTCCTCTAATGGTTGGATGAATTTAATAATGGTCTCAAACAATATCTCACCAATATCTTGTCTACCATTCCCAAGGTGCAAACGTTGGCGCATTCTTCCTGGCCCCTACTATCTCGCATGTGTGACTTTATGGTGCGCAAGTGGCAGGATTGCCTGTGACTATTTCATGACCAGGGGCGATAGTATTTCGCACTCAACCCTTCTTTGCATTCTTAGAATTTCTAAGTGTTTTAGGTCCAGGCATTTCGCTATTAGGTGCGGCATGGATTGTGGAAGTAATTGTGGAAATTCGGGGCTCTGCCACCCGGCCCTACAGTGTCGTCAGTGTAAGACGCATATTCAAGTAAACTCTGATGGCTTTGGTCTCAAGCGTTACTTCTCTGCCCTGGAGGTGGTGCAGGGGAACGGGCTCAGCGAGGTTGACGTGCAGGGTTCTCTTGCTGGCAAGATGAATCATTTCCGACGTGGACATCCTCTCAACTCTGAGACTGATAGAGGATGGCTGCATCAAGACGCGGGACAGGGTGGGAATCTCTCCTTTGGTGTGTAGCAAGGTCTAGAGCTCGGCTTCGGGAAGAAATCCCGCCCCTCAGACTTCGGCGCTCCCCTGCAACATGGTGTGTTGCAGCAACTGCGTGGCAGCAATGGAAACTCAAGCTCTAATAAGCTATGGAGTATGGTGGATGACTCGGCTGGAGTTTTGAACCTGGACTCACCTCAAGGATCGGAAATCGTTCCCCCTGGCGTGTTGTCTCACCTTCAGGATACTGAAGCCCAGGTATGTGGTCTGAAAGGAGAAAATAAAGACCTGAAAAAGGCCCTTTCTCATCTCGCCACCCTTGTTGAAATTTCTATCTCTGATTCTAGAATCTCCAACAGCAACACGAAGGAACAGTTTGGAAGTCTGGCTGGTAAAGTGGAATCCAGGCACACAACACATATTTCATTAAAATTAGAAATGTTTTATTACAAGAACAATGTTAGAATTGAGTTTTTTGGTTATTTTGGAATCCTAGATCCACTGTTTAATTCCAAATTTAATGAAATGTGTGTTACACCTACCTTAGGATCATTGAAGCCAAAGTGGAGTGTATCAGAATAAGTAAGAACAACAGCCCCTCTTCGATCCTGAGTATGGACGAAAATGAAAACTTGACTGCAGGTGGCAAGACAAAAACTAAACGCTCAGCTGACAAATGAGCAATGGATTTCTCTTGTTTTTGTCTATCTTAAATATGTAATCGGCAAATAAAGCTGAAGATCTTCTTTCCTTGTTCGGTTTGCTACTTCTCTGAATTGTAAAGACTGGTTATGAGGTGTCTTTTTCCCTCTTTGTGTGGGGTACAGTCTCCCCTTTTTTTGTAACAGTCCTACCTTTTTTAATACAATGCTCTTACCCGTTTCTGTAAAAAAAAAAATTGGAACATAACATATATAATAATGTGAAATATATTAATATTAAATAATTTTAAAAGTTATATACACCATCAAACTTTGGGTTGATTATCTTTCTCTGTGTGTGTGTATATATATATATATGTTTATGTTTTCGGTTAGAAAAATATATGTTTATGTTTAAAAATTAAACATATTATTAGTTGAAAATTCAATTGAGTTAAACTTTACAATAGTTGTAACTTTTATCTTGAAAAAAATAAAACTACCTGTATTTTTGTTTTAGAATATATATATGATTCCTTTATTTCAACTTGCAAGAGGATCAATGTGATCTAACTAATATTTATATTTTTGTTTTAGAATATATATATATGATTCCTTTATTTCAACTTGCAAGAGGATCAATGTGATCTAACTAATCAAATTGTAAACTAATAAAAACCTATTTATACATGTGAGGTTATATAATATTGCAATTTCAACTTGCAAGAGGATCAATGTGATCTAACTAATTAAATTGTAAACTAATAAAAACCTATTTATACATGTGAGGTTATATAATATTGCAATTTCTAAGGACAAAGTTGTATATGATATAATAAGTTGGAAAGTAATCGAAAACTATTTATATACATGTGATCTAACTAATTAAATTGGAAACTAATAAAACTATTTATATATGTGTAGCTCGCATGTAAAGTTTTGAAGGTAATTTGTTGCAAAAATATTGTTACAGGGATTTATATCATATTATGAGTCTCTGCATTGGATTGGCATTTATCACAGGCACCGATTTTCTATCATTGGTGAGAAAATAGTGAGAGTTTATATGACAAAAATATGAATATGGAAACTAACATTGCAATTATTATTGTTGAATTGGGTGTTGGATGTTAATGCAAGATGTCTGTTCAAAACTTGATTATGTCCATCAATTATGGTGGGTGTCATGTCCCAAATTTGGCATTGGGTCACAATGGCCTAATCACATTGGCCCTATTCATTAGAGTTTGTCAAATTGATGCTAAAGGTCAAATAATTGCCAAGGAGGAAAATTACTAGTTTCCTAGGTTTGGGGTGGAAGCTTTGGGATTTGGAATAATGGGGACAATAAATGATGTTTGAACATTAGAATGGAATAAATATTTAATAAAGGAGCTAAATAAATATATACAAGTGAAAATCAAAGTGGCATTTGATCATGAAGACACATGGAGGAAGTGGGATCCACATATGGCTAGATTTCTCCACTACACTTGGCATCATTCTCTCACCAATTCGAATTCAAGGTGAATGGTAAAATACTTGGGGGAGTCCAAAAGGTATTATTCATTGCATGACTCATCCAAGGTCGAAATATAGAGGAAGAGTAACTCCTATGGAAGAGGAAGAGACAATTTGGAGCTAGTGAGACACTTGGGCTAGATTCCCTAGCTCTATGACAACAATGATGAAGATGCTATGACACCTATGACACAAATCAGACCTGAAGGCTGACATATGACATATATGACATGTCAGGGCTAAAAATAGACTCCAAGAGGGCGCTCAAGGGTGTTAGGGCAGCTAAGATGCTTCCACATGTGATTTGGTGGAAGTGGGAGACTAGGAATTGTTGTACAAGTGGTGTTCTTTGGAATCTCTTCCCAACTTGAGTTGGCATGAGTCTCTTGGAAGGAATTCGACCCATGGGTGACATTAGAAGTTTATAAATGTCAATAACAAAGAATGAAACCATCTTTTGATCATTTGTAGAATTTGCAATTGCATTTGTGAAGAGGGAGATCTAGTGGATGACTAGTTTCTTGCCTTAGCCAATTTCGAGGGTGAAAGATTCCCATCCAAGTTGGTAATTGGAAAGGCCATTCAGACCTTTCATTTGGAGCTTTAATGGAGTATTTATTTGCAGGTGTAAGCTACAGGTCAGCTCATGGTTTCTTCTACTGTAGCTCACTCCTTCAACCATTTCCAGTTTTGATGGCATATTCTTGATCCTTGAGGGAGGGCGTTTTTGGTGAGATATTGTACTCTTTAGGGAAGATTTTAATGCCCCATTTCTTTTGTAATATGAATTAAATACTCTGTTCTTCATCTCCAAAAAATTTCAGGTCGAAATTCCAAGTATAAATGTATAAATATCATTTTTAATGGAAGAACAATGCCATTTCCCCACTACCTTGTTGTGAGCCAATGTATTGATGATGATTTCGAATGAATGGATGATTCTCTGATATATTTGTGATCAATATAATGCCATGGATGTCTTCTAAAAGTTTCATGTACTGTACTTGAGCATTTGAATCATTTTTACTCAGTTTAGTTGTATTGGGAGGTGAAATAGTGTCATTTCCCCAAGGGCCGAATTGGGGATTTTTGCAGTTGAATGGGAGAGGGTGAGAATAGTTGTAATAATCCATTAATGGTGCATATGATACTTTAATAAAATACTTAACACATTACATACCTTTTTTCATAAATTTGAGTGGGTTTGGAGGCATTTGGGAAGCCATTTTCAGTACTTACCCCAGGGGGATTTGAACCCCAAATTACTAGTAAAATTGCATAATTGGTTCAGAATCTTAAGAGAGTTTGCAGAGGTCTTTTGGTGGACATATGTCATCCATAAACATCATATTCAAGTTCTAATATCATTCATACACCTTCCTTGAATATTTGAAGGCATTTGGAGTCAATTTGAGACCTAGAGACCAATACTAGTCAAAGGAAAATCACTAGTAAAGTTACCTACATTGATCAGAATTGAAAGAGGATTTGCAGAAGTATTCTAAAGGTCCAAAGGCATCCCTGAAACACATATTTATGTTCTAATATCATTCATATACCTTCTCAGAAGATTTGGGATCATTTGGGGCAAATTTGGGACCTAGAGATCAAAACTAGTCAAAGGTCTAACTAGGGAAAAAAGTGAAAAATTGCCATTTTAATAAAATTCCTAACAAGGGACATTACAGTGGTATCAGAGCATGGTCCTTGCACCTATGGATTAGGTACATACATTCAAGAATAATTTGCAGCCATGTCTTACTATTATGATGAATCCTATGAGTACAATTCTTATGAGGAATATGCAGATGCTTATGAGCAATATGAAGCAAAATGTGAATGGTACGAGGAAGAGGTGCCATCATGCAACACTTCTTACAATTTTAGGAGAAATAAAGATTATTCTTATGACTTTAGATCTGATGAATATGAGTGTGTCACACCAACCAAGGATAATTCTATGAGCGAGTTCCAAAGATGGAAAGAAAAATATAAAACCTTGCCCCAACAATATCAAAAATATCAAGAATATCTTGCTTCGAGCAAAAATACACAAAATGCCATGTATTTTGAGTACTATGCTGAACATGTTTTTGAAAATAGGCCCAAAAATGAAGATGTGGAGTTAGTGAAGAAAGGTTTATGCCCTTCTTGTAAAAACCCTTGGAGCGAGTATCATATATGTGTGCATGAAATGATGTCCTCCTTGAGGAGAGCTTTTGAGATTTATTCAAGAAGAGATTCCAAATATACTGATCCTAAGGAAAACAAGGGGAAAAATGCATCAGCTTGTTTTAAGGAGAAAAAGGAAGAGACATCACAAGAGCATGAAGAAGATTCTATTGAAAATATGGAAGATCATTTCGAGACACCTTCTAGCTTAGACATGAACCAAAGAGCATCTACTGATGGATGCTTAAACTATGAAGGAGTACCTACTGATGGGTGCTCACACCTCTATGTTGGTGACATAGAGATCACTTTTGAAAGTGTTTCTACAAGTACAAGTTTCATTAAGCATGATAATGAAAACCTTGTAGCAGTTGAAGAAGAACCAAGATCAACTTCCCCATCACCACTTGAGCTTCATGAAGTTGGTCCAAGAAAAAATGAAGAAGATGAGGAGGTTCATTTGCAAGAGCCTCATTTTCTTGAAGGGTCCTTACAGATGAATGAAAAGAAGATCCAAGAGTCCCTCAACATTCTCCATGACACTCAAGCATTGGTGCCAAATTCTTGTTGGAGAGCTACTTCATTGGAGGAAACATCCTTCCTTGAAGACATGGAGAAGATTCAAAGAGCAATGTGCCACATCAAAGGTAATTTCATGTCTTTGCTTTTTGATAGAAACCATTTTTTTGAGCTTAATGAATTGTTACATGATGCATACTTGAAGAATAATGAGGATATTCATAAGCTCACAATTCAAAATGAGCAACTTCTTGAAAAGTTGCAAGATACTTGTTTTTCCTCCTATGTTTTAGATTGTCAAATGGTAGATTGTTTGGAGGATTCTCATGACATGGTGGATCATGAAAAATATGGAAATTTGAATGTGCTTAATGTGTTTGAAGATGAACTTGAAGATATACAAACACTTGATGTGGTGGAAGAGGAACTTGAATTGTCTCTTGATGAAGGTTATGCAATTTTTAAAGAAGAGCATGATTCCTCTACATTGGAACCAATCTATGACAAAGGTTTCACACTTTTGAAGGAGCTGCATGATACTACCCATATGGATCCTTCCCATGATGAAACTTCTACACTTTTTTATCATTTGGGTAAGTTAGTTCATTATCCTACATCCTACAATTCCATGTTTTGCAGCATTAGTCTCAATGAAGTATGGGTGAAAGAGTTCTTTTTTATGGTGCCACATGAGGAGTATGGAACTCCTAGATTTAACTTTTATGATCACATGGTTGGAGCACATTCTTATTCACATTTGCAGCAACATCCTTTGTTACTTTATGATGATGCACATCTACATGAATGCACCTATGATATGCATTTGAGTCACTTGAAGACTCATGGTTTTTCTTGCTCAACACTTGATTCATTTGATGTTGGAGGAACTTCATCCAACACTTGGGTGAATAGATTTATGATTGGAGAACATTTTTGTTGCAAGACACATACTTTGTTATATCTTTATGACTCTCACATTCAGGGATGTATAGGTGAGACTTCTTTGAGTCATTTGAAGTCTCCTTGTTTTTTCTGCTCAATATTTGGTTCAGATTTTAGTGGAGATTCTTCATTCACTTCTTGGATGAAAGAATACATGGTTGAATATTTTGATGCATATCACATCCTTTTGAAGCAGCATTATAGGACATGGGATCCTCACCTATGTCATTGGAGCAGATTTGATTGGTCACTTGAAGCTTGTATGCACTTGGAAAATGGTGGTCTACTTGCTTGGAGGTATAAGCACTTTCATGACTCTTTGATGAAGCATATCCTTGATGTACATTTTCATTATGTTGTTATGTACTTTGATGATATATATTTGGTACTCATGATGTTTGGAAGGATGCATACAAGAAAATGGGATCTAGAAATCCTCTTAACTAATGGTGTGGGTTGGAGAGCACTCTTAATTATTGGGGTGCAATACAAGCAATGGGACCCTGGAATAATTTTTATCTCATTGGTTTCAAATTTTTTGGGGAAACAAGCAGTATGGGAAATGGATTTCCCCACTTAATAAAGTGATTTTTATCAGAGTAGTGCAGCAGCAATCATGGTGGTTCCTCTCTAAAATATTCATGGAAACTCAAAGACTCAAGGTTGGGCAATTCAATGGCAACTTCAAAGAATTATACAAAAAGCAGGTTCTTCAACACCCATGTTTAAAATTGCTTGAGGACAAGCAATATTGGGAAGGGAGGATTTGTCATGTCCCAAATTTGGCATTGGGTCACAATGGCCTAATCACATTGGCCCTATTCATTAGAGTTTGTCAAATTGATGCTAAAGGTCAAATAATTGCCAAGGAGGAAAATTACTAGTTTCCTAGGTTTGGGGTGGAAGCTTTGGGATTTGGAATAATGGGGACAATAAATGATGTTTGAACATTAGAATGGAATAAATATTTAATAAAGGAGCTAAATAAATATATACAAGTGAAAATCAAAGTGGCATTTGATCATGAAGACACATGGAGGAAGTGGGATCCACATATGGCTAGATTTCTCCACTACACTTGGCATCATTCTCTCACCAATTCGAATTCAAGGTGAATGGTAAAATACTTGGGGGAGTCCAAAAGGTATTATTCATTGCATGACTCATCCAAGGTCGAAATATAGAGGAAGAGTAACTCCTATGGAAGAGGAAGAGACAATTTGGAGCTAGTGAGACACTTGGGCTAGATTCCCTAGCTCTATGACAACAATGATGAAGATGCTATGACACCTATGACACAAATCAGACCTGAAGGATGACATATGACATATATGACATGTCAGGGCTAAAAATAGACTCCAATAGGGCGCTCAAGGGTGTTAGGGCAGCTAAGATGCTTCCACATGTGATTTGGTGGAAGTGGGAGACTAGGAATTGTTGTACAAGTGGTGTTCTTTGGAATCTCTTCCCAACTTGAGTTGGCATAAGTCTCTTAGAAGGATTTCGACCCATGGGTGACATTAGAAGTTTATAAATGTCAATTACAAAGAATGAAACCATCTTTTGATCATTTGTAGAATTTGCAATTGCATTTGTGAAGAGGGAGAGCTAGTGGATGACTAGTTTCTTGCCTTAGCCAATTTCGAGGGTGAAAGATTCCCATCCAAGTTGGTAATTGGAAAGGCCATTCAGACCTTTCATTTGGAGCTTTAATGGAGTATTTATTTGCAGGTGTAAGCTACAGGGCAGCTCATGGTTTCTTCTACTGCAGCTGACTCCTTCAACCATTTCCAGTTTTGATGGCATATTCTTGATCCTTGAGGGAGGGCGTTTTTGGTGAGATATTGTACTCTTTGGGGAAGATTTTAATGCCCCATTTCTTTTGTAATATGAATTAAATACTCTTTCCTTCATCTCCAAAAATTTTCAGGTCGAAATTCCAAGTATAAATGTATAAATATCATTTTTAATGGAAGAACAATGCCATTTCCCCACTACCTTGTTGTGAGCCAATGTATTGATGATGGTTTCGAATGAATGGATGATTCTCTGATATATTTGTGATCAATATAATTCCATGGATGTCTTCTAAAAGTTTCATGTACTGTACTTGAGCATTTGAATCATTTTTACTCAGTTTAGTTGTATTGGGAGGTGAAATAGTGTCATTTCCCCAAGGGCCGAATTGGGGATTTTTGCAGTTGAATGGGAGAGGGTGAGAATAGTTGTAATAATCCATTAATGGTGAATATGAGACTTTAATAAAATACTTAACACATTACATACCTCTGTTCATAAATTTGAGTGGGTTTGGAGGCATTTGGGAAGCCATTTTCAGTACTTACCCCAGGGGGATTTGAACCCCAAATTACTAGTAAAATTGCATAATTGGTTCAGAATCTTAAGAGAGTTTGCAGAGGTCTTTTGGTGGACATATGTCATCCATAAACATCATATTCAAGTTCTAATATCATTCATACACCTTCCTTGAATATTTGAAGGCATTTGGAGTCAATTTGAGACCTAGAGACCAATACTAGTCAAAGGAAAATCACTAATAAAGTTACCTACATTGATCAGAATTGAAAGAGGATTTTCAGAAGTATTCTAAAGGTCCAAAGTCATCCCTGAAACACATATTTATGTTCTAATATCATTCATATACCTTCTCAGAAGATTTGGGATCATTTGGGGCAAATTTGGGACCTAGAGATCAAAACTAGTCAAAGGTCTAACTAGGGAAAAAAGTGAAAAATTGTCATTTTAATAAAATTCCTAACAAGGGACATTACAGTGGGACACATCTACCACACAAAGCTCACTGGTTTATAAACAAATTTGAAAAATTGTTTGCACTTTAAATTTAATAATTGACAATTTCATTGCAAAGAATTGGCACAACGGATTATATATAGCATATTTACATCCTTGTAGTTCCTTGTTTAAATTTAATAATTGACAATTTCACTGCAAAGAATTGGCACAACGGATTATATATAGCATATTTACATCCTTGTAGTTCCTTGTTTTCTCTTGTTAATTTTTTGAAACTATAAGAAGAAGATTAATGGCAATGTATGAAATGGGGGCGTTCAATATCTAATAAATGACAATCAATATACAGCCAATGATATTGATGAGTGCACAACTTCTAAAAAATAGATATCAACTTTAATGGATATGTCACAGATATATTAGTGTTGTGAGAATAATACTTCTTGAGTATTTTGTTTATTTTGTTTCAATATTTTCAAGAAAGTTTGGTTGTGATCTTTTTAATGAGATAAACCAAATTATAAAGAACTTATAAAGGAAAAATGTTGTTAAAGTGTATTTATCTTTGTTTATTAAGTATATGTTGTTTGTTTTTAGTAATATTGTTATTTTGTAAATATTGTTAGAGTTTTGTATGTTGTTTGTTTTAGTAATATTGTCATTTTGCAAATATTGTTAGTGTTTTGTTGGCTTGTGATGAAGGGTTTAGTAAAATGCATCTAGAAATTATTAGTAAAGTACAATTGATTTTTGGTATGTTTTCTAAGTAGTGAGAAGCAATGTGCTTGGAGGAGTTGGGCATGTGTAGGGTTGGATCATCAAAGTATATTAAAAATGGTTGTCAAAGTAAAATATAGATTCCTTGACATGCCTTGAAATAAGGTGTTAAAGGAGAAGTGGTTGAGGCATTCTATTTTCTCTCCTAAGATGTATTATATATTGTATTCATATTGTTGAATAATATAGAGATGACATTTACATCAATTGAGTTCCGCCTCTTATGGTTCTACTTCATTATTTCTTCTTATTTTTGCATATCTCTGAATAAATTCTTGTGAGGACTTCTTTGCTTCTAGATCTAGGCTTATTAGAATTCGATCATGGTCTTGAAACCTATTTGGACTTACTACATGGTATCAGGGCTTGGGGAGCTCTTGATTAAATTAGTCTTCCAGTATAATATTTTAGAGAGTTTGTTTTGCAGGTATTGAAGATCGAATGACAGAAATCTATTATTGAAGAAGAACTCAGATCTTTCCATCTCTCATTATTGTTCTCCTCTTACACTTCAAATATTGAGGATCCTTTTCTAGTCATTGGTATCCAAGAAGGTGATCTAATGGTTATTTGGAAGTCCAATATACAATGTGAATTTTTTGGTTGCGCCTTCACTTCCACTGTCCATGCTCCTACCAGTTCCTACATGATTTCCAACACATTTTCTCAAGAAGTTGGAGACACCTCTCAATTCTCTCATATGTTTCCTATTTTGAATTCTAAATATTATCAGCAAATTGTTGCAGCTGATACACACTCATAACCTCTCTTTGGGTTGTTTTTTGGTGTGTTATTGGATGCTATAGAGGCATAATTACAGTTTGGAGTGGTTGGATTCGCTCTTACTGTCATGCTTCTGATCCACTTCATGATTATTGGCACATATACTCAGAATTTCACAGAAGATGGAGGGCATCATCAAGTCTCATTTGGACCTAATATCAGGAATTTCAAGTCTGGTGAGCACATTCCACTTATTCCCAAGAAGAAGATTGCTCCAAACATTTGACCAAGTTTTCACCTACCTGGAGTTTGGAGAGCCTTATTATGGTGTATTCAGTGTTGATTTTTAGGGGAGGTTTTCTTCCCATGTGGTTTTCCTTCTTTCCTCACCTACATGGACTAATAAATTTTTGTAATGGGGTGACCATAAGCCTTGTTGCTTGGGCCCTATAAGATTTTACTCACTCTAATTCAGGCTTAAGGGGGGGTGTTGGAACATTAAAAACCCACTTTATACTTAGGATATAATTCATTAATCATTTTTTATTAATTTCCTAGGTGTTGACTAGGCAGTTGGCCTAATTTTGGCTTCTTATGCCACCACATGCCATCATGAGTCATAGGGGTGCACTTGGATAGATTTTGGATAAGATCTTGTCTGATTCTATCTGATTTTATGTTATTCCTGGAATAGAAGTGCACCTTCCTGCTTTAGACAACTTTAATCTGATTTTTCTGCTTGTAGCGGATAAGGTAAAGCTAGTTTGACTTGGCAACATGATCTTTTTGGCCAACTCACCCTCCATCTTTTTCTTCTCTCCAAAATCCATCATCACATTCCTTTTTCATCACTCATTAGCTTCCATTCCTCATTTAGCTAATCCGTGAGCCTCTTGACTAATTTGGAAGGTGATCTTGCTACCTTGGGTGGGTTTTTATGCTTTTAGTAAGCCAGCCTTTTTGAGCTTTTCAAACTTGCCTCAAAGGCACTCGAATTATCTCTTGAGGATGTATTATATATTGTAAACATATTGATGAATACAATACAGTGATTTTTACTCAATTTACCTTCTCTATTCTTCTTCTCATATTCTCTGAAAATATTCCAAGTGAAATTGTCTTATTGAATCTAGATCTAGGCAATCTAAATTCTCACATGGTATCAGAGTAGGTTTCGATCCTTAGACTCAGACATGGTGTCAAAGAAAGTTTCGATCCTTGGACTTATAGTGAGTAAAATCTATTTAGGTCCCAACCAACTAGGCTTATGTTCACCCCATTACAAAAATTTATTAGTCCATGTAGGTGAGGAAAGAAGGAAAACCACTTGGGAAGAAAACCTCCCCAAAAAAATGGACATGGCACATAAATATAAGCTAGGCAGAAGGTCTTCACACTGTCTTGTTCTTCACTTGGATGAAATAAATGAACTGTTTCTGGGTAACATAATTGGTGAAGATGTTTTGTATGCCATGATCATGCAATAATGTATCAATGTAGTGTAGGCAAAAAAATGTGCAAAAGCCCCATGAAAATCATCATCTGGTGATGGAGGAGCATCATATGAATGCTTCTTGCTGTTAAAACATACTTGATATGATCTAGATACATAATCAATTATTGAAAATAGATCTGTGTAAAATCCTTCCCAAAGAGCATCAATGGAATAAACAAGATCAATTTCTTGTGCAACTACAATATGGTGAACCAAGCCATGTACCTTCTTTTCAAACTGATGTAACACCTTTCTAACTTTGTAAAGGAGCTCACGAGACTCTGAAATATCATAATAGAAGTCATATGGAGCAACAAACATCAATGATATAGTGTCTACATGATTGGATAGGCTCACAGTAGGAAAAGAGTGAGCAATTGGATCACACTAACAATTGAGCGAGTTTGGAGGATTTGAGGACTTGAAATTTGAACCATGAGTGGTGATACCAGGTCCAGACATGTGAAACAACAGTACAATGATGGAAAAATACATGGCTATTCAACCAATGAAATATATGAAATACATAAGAACAACATAGACAAGTGACACAGTGTAGGAAACCATGGAATTGTGTGGTTTCTCAACTGGAAATCTTGGGGGCTGTAGGGTCTTTTGTGCATCCAATGGTTGAAAAAATGGTGTGGAAGGTGTCATGAATTTTATATCAGTATGTATATCATCTTCCAAATCAGAAAATGAAATATTTGAATTGAGGTGGAAGGACCTTTTAGAAGACAAATCAGAAACTAGTGAAAAATAACTAGGTTTGAGAGGAGACTTTGGTGCATTGATTGGAGATTCTTCCAAGGAAGGGATGAAGGTTTTTGATTTTGATATATCAGAATGTGAATTAAAATAAGAGATATGGAAAATATTTTTGACTCGAGCAGTCAAGCCATACAAATGATTACCTTTGTGATTAGCACATGGACATTGTTCTTGTTCGATAGAAAGATTGTCTTCTTTTTTTCTTGCAAAAGGAAAATCAATATTATGTTCTTCAAGCATATTAGTCATGATGTCCAATTTATTCTTGAAACAAGATTGCTTAGAATGGGTACCTTTGCAATAATAATAACACTTGGATATTTCTTTCTTGTTCTTCATCTTCTTGGCTTTGGAATCTTCCTCAGTCGAATTGGAGTCCTCTTCATATGACAACATATTTTCCTTCATCTTTTGTTTTCCTTTGGATTTGACATTTTTGGAACTCTTTGCTCCATGATCAGCAACTGCATGATCCTTGGAGGGAATCGGATCCCCCATTTGAACTTACTTGTCCTGCTTTTTAGTGAGAGAGTCTATGAATGCATCCAAGGTTGGCATCTCCCAGTTGGGAACTGCAAGCTTTGCAGCATGAAATGTAGACACAAATGCTGAGTACTCAGGACTCAGTTTTGACAGAATGGAAAGGATTAGCTGGTCTTCTTTCTTCTCAACGCCACACTGCTTGAACTGAAGAACTAGGTTCTTAAACTTTGAGATGAATTCTTCCATTGTTTTTAAATTGCTTGGACTCGGTGTATTCCATGTTGATTTTGAGGGGAGGTTTTCTTTGCAATTGGTTTTCCTTCTTTCTTCACCTACATGGACTAATGAATTTTTGTAATGGGGTGTCCATAAGCATTGTTGCTTGGGCCCTAATAATATTTTAATCACTCTAATTCAGGCTTAAGGGGGGGTGTTGGAACATTAAAAACCCACTTTAGACTTGGGATAAAATACATTAATCATTTTAGATTAATTTCCTAGGTTTAGACTAGGTAGTTGGCCTCAATTTGCCTTCTTAGGCCCACACTTGCCATAATTATTCATAGGGGTGCACTTGGATAGATATTGGATAAGATTCTACCTGATTTTGTTTGATTTTATGCCAATGCTAGAATAGTAAGTGCACCTTCCTTCCTTAGACAGTCTTGTCCTGCTTTTTTGCATTTAGTGGATAAGGATAAAGCTAGTTTGACTTGGTAAGCTGTCTTTATTTGGACAACTTGCACTCCATCTCTTTCTTCTCTCCAAAATCCATGATCACTTTCCTTTTTCTTCACTCTTGAGCTGCCAAAACTGCTTTTGCCAATTCGTGAGCCTTTAGACTAATTTGGAAGTGTTGTTGCCACCTAGGGGGTTTTTTAGCTTTTAGTAAGCCTGCCTTTTGTGATCTTTTCAACTTGCCTTCAAGGAATTCTATTTTCTCTCCTGAGATGTATTATATATTGTATTCATATTGTTGAATAATATAGAGATGATATTTACATCAATTGAGTTTTGCCTCTTATGGTTTTGCTTCATTATTTCTTCTTATTTTTACATATCTCTGATTAAATTCTTGTGAGGACTTCTTTGCTTCTAGATCCAGGCTTATTAGAATTCTATCATGGTCTTGAACCTATTTAGAATTCCTACAACTTTAATGAATATATTCTTATTATAATAAAACTAATTTCATTCTATATAATGTGCTTATTTCTTTGTACATAGTATCTATATATTTAGAAGATAACTTTACTCTTTGATGAGGAGCATGTAGCTAATGATCCTTCATAGCACATGCATGCTATTGCAAAAACAAAAAAACAGTGTCTTGAATCATATGGTAGTGAGCTAACATAGAACCTCAATGTCGTAGTTTAAATATTTTTTAATTTTGCCTCTTTTCTGGCTCGTTTTCTAACCATTTCTAATAATAGATGTAAGGTGCTAAAATTGCATCATCTAAGTGCCATGAGATTTTTTTAGGGCATTGAATCCATTTATGAAATAAAAATGGATTCCGAGCAATAAAAAATTATGATTTGGCCATTTGGCCATTTCAAAATTATCGGATTTCATCAAAAGTCCATTGAAAAGTCAAAATCATCTAATCTTTAGACAACTCCAAAATCAATTCCATTAAAATCTAGAATTTACATTTACTTATAACAACATTCAATTTTCAGAGTTGAAATAAAGCATAGATTTGAAATGCTAACTTTTTGAATATGCATTGACATATTCATGTGAATTATAAAATATTGAATGTTATTATATAATTATGAATACGTGAATCTTTTGAACCTTTTTAATTTTAGATATAGTTAATTATTTTTATCTTAGTGGATTAATTTTAGTGAATGAGTGTATTGAACTTTATGTAGGAGGTTTCACGAGGTTGGATACCTGTGTTGCATGCCTCACTTGCTGCCCCTACTGGGTTAGATGTCATAATCAATACCGAAAAGTCTACATTGGGTAGGGTATTATTTAAGGATTCAAGTATTATACCTAAATATAATATTTTAGGTGAATATTTTAGTTTGAAAAAATCATAGATATAGATATAGATATGTAGATGAATATTCAATAAAAATATGTATTTACTATTATAACTTGTAAACTTTGGTGAACTTTATCAATTTAATCATATTTTATGTAAAAAATAAACAAAATTTTAAAGAGAAAATGGCCAATTGGAAAATTATTTACTCTAGAAAATGACAAAAAAATAGTCGATTAGTAAAAAAAGCCCTTAAAGAATACCTTGACAATGGGTACCATTTGCAAAATTCCTAGTGGTTTTATTTGGAAACATCCCTTAGGGTTAGCTAAACCATTGTTGCAACTATTTCCAAGATGTTAACAATAATTTGATGCAATGTGTAGGTCCTCAACTTGATTCCCATGTAGTTAGGCGCACATACTACATCACATGCTTTACATTGGGTACCACCCTTATAATGGGGGCAAACGCTCAATAGTTTTCGAGGGATTTATTTCTAAGGAAAAAAAAGTTATTCACCTAGAAACATTTTAACTTTATGTATATATTGAGATCATTATGAATTTTGGGACATTACACTGTTGTTTATATTCTTTAATTTTTATGATTCTTAACATATTCTCCTTTAATATAATTTGGCCACAAAGACATCATTTCTCTAATACTAATCCCTTAATGCAATCACACTTTAACACACTATGATCCGAAACACACCAATCTACTAATTATATACTATATATCTTAACTACTATGACCTCGAGCATAATATATCCCCAATCCCTTTGACTTCTAACATAATAACCCCAAATAATCACCCCCAAACACAATGACCCTTAAAAAAATCATCCCAAGCACAATATGTCCCTTGACATAATCATCCCCTAACATGATAATGCTTTAGCTTACACACTTTGAATTGTCACCGCTATAACCCTTAATACACTATACTCCTTAATACACTATACTATAATGCAAACAAACTAACCTAACAATAGATTATAATCCCTAGCCACAATGACCCCATAAATAGTACACCACTTAATCCCTATGACCCCAGGCACACTAACCCTTTGATACAGTATGATCCCTAACCCCTATGATCCTTGACATAATGATCCATTATAAAATTATGACCCCAAACACACAAACCATTTAACATGATGAGGTCCTAATTATTGACACTTGATCCCATAGTTGATAATATTGATGACACTAAACCCAAGTCATGACCATGGTTGGCCATCTTCATCATATTGAATATTGACCCTTGATAGCTTAAATTGGCCACATTGATTATTTACCCTATTCATTTTAAACATATTGACCCTTGATTCGATGATTAATCATATTTATCCCGCTAAACCTTAATCCTTGTTGATGCAGGGATTTCTGTGGGTTGAAATTAAAAAAAATAATAATAATAATGTAGGGATTTTTTAGGGTCATAACATTTGACTCGTTTATCTGTTTGGGATCAAATTTAATAGGAAGTTGCGTTACAAAGAGTTCACTGTAGTGACCCATCAAATCCTTCTGATCAAACCCTTTTTCGACACTTTTTCGGGGCCTAATTACTTCATATAGTGCCTCAAATTGGGGTTTTAGTGTTTTTGCAGGATTTTTTAAATTTGTCATTTATCAGTTATTTATTAGTTTATGCACCTAATCAGGAAACCGAGTTGACAATTAATGTCACTCTAATTAGCTTTAAATTAGTGGTTAGTTTTAGAGTCATGCGAAAATTTTCTAAAATTAGCAATTTTCGAAAATCTCATATATCAATTATAAGAGGTTAAACCTTCATTGTAATAGTTAGGATGGAGAAGGAATAAAAGATTGTTATTTTTCCACTCTCATGTGTTTGCATGGTTTTTAGATATTGTGAATGAATTAAAGTTGATTGGCTACATCATTTGGTATCATAGCAGGAAGATGGATGGGAGAGGAAGGAGAAGAGCAGGTCTTGCTCAGATGCATAGAGATATGCAAAACCTCCAAAGGCAAGTAACGGATCTTACAAACATGATGGATAATCAGAGAATAATACGAAGAGAAGTGTCTGATGAGGAGACAGAGCAAGGAGATGTGAATCAACATATAGAACATTAAGAAGAACAATTAGAGTGTTTGTCTTTTGAAGAAAGGATGCTCAGGGCTCTAGAAGGGAGGAATGATGGGATCAAAATGGCAGTTTCAGAATATGCAGGGAGTCTTAAAGCAGAAAAGTTAATAGATTGGTTGAACACCATGGAAATTTTGTTTGAATGGAATCCTATGACAGAGAAAAAGAAGGTGAAATTTGCATGCAACAAGTTGAAGGGTCATGCCATGATTTGGTGGGATCATGTGCAGAGGGATCGAAAAAAAAAAAGGGAAAAGACAAAATTAAGACCTGGAATAAGATGGAGAAAAAATTGCGAGAAAAATGTTTGCCTTTAGACTATGCACAAACCCTTTTTTGCAGATTTCATAATTTGAAGCAAAGCCTGTCCACCGTGGAGGGACTAGCACACGAGTTTTATCAGTTGTCCATTTGTGTGGATCGACGTGAAACTGATGAGAAAATGGTTGTAAGGTATGTGAATTGTTTGAAATTTTCTATTCAAGATTAATTGAGCATGCATATGGTTCACAACGTGGAAGAGGCATACCAATTAGCCTTAAAATATGAGGAAAAGAAAAACTAACAATTTGCTCAAAGGAATAGAGGGGCAAGGGTGGGTACATCGTCTACCTCACAGGGTGGTTTTAACTATGGCAGAGGCAATTCATCCCAAGGAGCTGAGAAAGCAAAAGATGCTCGACAAGATAACTTGAATCAACCATGAGGAAGAGGATTTTAGAGGGGTAGAGGTTATGGTGGTGGCAGAGGAAGACCTTATATGTGTTTTAAGTGTGTTGTAGAGGGTCATCGAGCATTTGAATGCCCAAGTTATGAGATGCAAGAGCTGAAGCAAGGACAACATCCTAGTTTAAACTTGGTCCAAGTTGAGAATGAAGAAGAAGGAGATGAATCTAAAGTCCCACCCGATATGGGGGAGAATCTCATGATACAAAGGTCAATGGTGATTCCGGAAAAAGAGCAAAGATAGCATAGCAGCAATGAAGATTCGTGGCTATGAACAAATATTTTTCGAACCAGGTGCACTTCCAGGGGAAAGGTATGTCAAGTTATTGTTGATAGTGGCACTTGTGAAAATATGGTTTCCAAAGAGATGGTAGATAAGTTGAAATTACGTTGTGAAACACATCCCTATCCTTATTGAATTGCATGGTTCAAAAAAGGGAATGAAGTCACCATTAATAAAAGATGTTTGATCAAGTTTTCCATTGGTAAGACTTATGAAGATGATAGTATGGTGTGATGTCATTCTAATGGATGCATGTCATCTGTTATTGGGGAGGCCTTGGAAATATGACAGAGAAGTCATGCATGATGGAGAAAAAAATACCTACACCTTTTGGAAGGATGGATCAACAGTTGTCTTATTGCCCCTTAAGGATGAAGGGAAAGATGAGAATATGTTGTCAAAAAGAGAGGTTGTTAAGGAAATGAAGGCAACTAGATTCTGCTATGCATTAATAGTGCAAAAAGGAGTCAAGGAAGACATACCAATACCTACTGAAGTGGCCAAGGTACTAGAAGAATATGTTGATGTTATCCCTGATGAACTACCTGATGCTCTTTCATCGAAGAGGGATATTCAACATCACATTGATCTAATCCCAGGTTCATCTTTACCTAATCAAGCATCCTATAGGATGAGTCCTACACACGCAAAGCTCAACCGACAAGTAATAGATCTTATAAAGAAAGGTGTGGTAAGAGAAAGCATGAGTCCATGTGTCGTACTAGCATTGCTGATCCCAAAAAAAGATAATACGTGAAGGATGTGCAAAGATAGCAGAGCAATCAATAAAATTACCATCAAATATCGGTTTTCTATACTGTGCTTAAATGACGTGATGGATGTGCTAGCTAGAGCTAAGCATTTTAGTAAAATTGATTTGCACAGTGGATACCACCAGATTTGGATTCGCGAAGAGGATGAATGGAAAACTATTTGATGTTGATATTGCTACCTAGTTAAATCTTGTCTAGAGACTTCTTTTTGGTTTTTAGCTATTATTAGTTTACTTAAGAATACCTAGTTTTTACTAGTAATATCTTCAGAACTTATAAAACTCCTTTTAATGCAACTAGTCAACTTTTGTTTTATTTTTGGTTTGGCTTCTTATGCGGGAGGTAAGCTTGAACTAATTAGGATGAAATTTTGTTAACTAAAACAAAATCATAACTTAATATTAATTATAAAAATATAATATTATTTTAATTAAATAATCATAATAATATTTTTTTAATTAAAAATATTAATTATTGATAAACTATTTTTAAATTTTTATAATTTATTATTAACTTCTTATCAATAATAATATGTTATTAAATCAACTCTTAGCTTTTTATTATTAAAGTATTTATTCATCGTTGTGTTTTATGATGCAAATTGTTTTATTTGTCCGGCAAACATTTAGTTAATGTACAACGACGATGTAGAAGTTTATGCAAAATGACACAAATAAGTAAATTATATTTTCACGTGCATGTTTACATATGATTGGCGAGGAAAATTTCTCGTTAATGTTAGCAAGGTATTAGATGATGGGGTGATGGGGTGTAGTCTAAATATTTTAAGTTTTTATTTATTTTGTTTTTTTGGAAATTTATAAAAAAAATAAAATCACAAATAGTTTTATTTTGTTTTTTTGGAAATTTTAAAAAAAAATTAAATATTAGTTATAAAAATTACATAATTTGAATGTTAAAGAGGTATTTGAAAATATTGAATTTATTTGTGGATTAGATTCCAATCAAAATCTTATATTAAAGTAAAAAACTTAGAATAAATAAACTACTCCAATAAAATACTAAATTTTTGTCTTATTATAATGATAATAAATTTTGATTCTAATCTACCAATAAAATTTAAAATAAACTTCAATTTCTAAGTATTTCAAGGTAATGAAAATCTAAGAAAAACACACATCCAAATATTTTTTTTGTTGGATTTGCTTTCCTCAATGCTTTCTGGCAATTTGTTCTCATTAGATAAAAAAAAAAAAAACCAATGCTCCGTGCAATAATAATAAGACCGACAAAATAAGACAAACAAAATGTTCGGTAAGATTCTCTTTCCTCGATGCTTTCTGTCAATTTCTGATTAGAAGAAAACCCGAATGCTCCGGACAATAATAAGATCTAAAAACCACAAATTAGATATTCAAATGGGAAACACACGACAAAGAACGCATCCCATCTTTCCAGCTTTATTTAAAACAAGGTCTCCTCCGCTGGAGGAACACAATTTTGACGCGTGGCATATTCAACATACACGTCATCCACGTCCAATGGCAGTCACGTAATTTTGGTTCGGAGTAGTCTATTACATCGACGATTTGGCCCGGAAGACGGTCGCCGTCGCCGATTTTCGGCCAGATCGCCCTTTCCGCCGACGTTCCTTCTCGTGGAATTTTTCTGGCTCCAGTTCACCGGAAATAAGCTTGTCATGCGCGTGGACCGGACGAGCTCCAGCCACCTTCCTGTTTTGAATGCATGGCACCCGCATTTTTAGGCGGCTAAAGCCCCTTCGAACCCTTTGTGACTATTCTACCTCTGCTTTTCCCCTTCGTCTGTCTCGCCCTAGTGACTCCTCTGCATTGGATTACAGTGTGCAACTGCTCCAATCCATCTCTGCATTTGATACCAGCAATAAATCTCTGCACTGGCAGACGGGGTGCTCAACTCCAATCCATAAGTACGATCTCCGACTATCTCAAAATTTGCCTTTGTTGTGAGCGCTGCTATTTATGCTATAAATGACAGGGTTAAAATTCATAGCCAGTATTGTAGTAGTTCGAATGGATGTAACTTGAGGATTTTCCCAGTAGTTCAACCCACCTTTTACATGGTACGCACTCTGATTTCAAATTTTTGAGCCCTTCCAAACCATAACTTGCTGCGCTGCTCATGATTGGCATATTGGTCATGTTCTAGAAAGATGGCACCATCACTTGCTACACTGTTCATGATTGGCATATTAGTCATGTTATAGAACGCTGATTGTTGGTAAGATTCATAGAACGAACATGTTTGAAGAGGAAACTAATATTAAGGCTCATCTTCATTGAGTTTATTGTAAAGTCCCGTGACAACCATAAATTTGGGGTTTCCTACTATAATCAACACATGTTTGTTGTGTGATGGAAAATGGAAGATGTGGAGTAATTCAGAGATGATAGATAGGGGTAAACCATAGATTTCTTCATAGTTTTGAATAGGAGACAATGGATTTGGGTGGCCACAGAGATATCAAATTTTGTTACTTTGAGCTACCAATCTCTGAAACCAAAAACCTCTCAGGCAGCAAATCAAATCCCATTTAAAACTCAATTTCGGGGCAATAGAACATAAACCTCAAATCCCTCACCATGTACTCACTCTAGTTTCCTTGGTCATGCCCACGTGTTTCCCTTTGCCTCCCCTCCACTGCTTCTACCCAGACTGTAGTAAACATTACCCTAACTATTAGTATTGCACTATAGTAATGTAAGGATCCCTTTCCCCCTTAATACAAGGCAATATATTTTAAATTTTATCAACATATTTTATCCACACAATATGAATGAATGTGATAGCATATTTCCTAGCAACCGACCCCCCCATGTTAGGATCTTAGTTGATACTTGGAAGAAACAGGTCGATGCAGAAATGAAGAACAATGACAAAGTCTGAATCAAGCTAGAAAGAATCTTTGCAATATAAAAAGGCTACATGAAAATTTTCTTATATTCATGGTGGCATGTGTGCAGGATCTACTAAAGCTGTGAAAAACTCAACACCTTCAAAATCTATTGCAAAAACAGTCTCAAATAGATCATGCTAGATAGATATTCTATCAAGATCAACATTTGTCCCCTCAGGGTCTACTAAGGTTTCTTTGTTGCTCTCCTCAACCATTAGCACAAATGATTCTCATTGTAAGTTGACCATGTCGAGTGGCACAAATGATTTCCTAATGATTTCAATTAAGGAAGAGAAAAGTAGCAATTCGAGTCAATCACAGAATAATAGTCAATCATGGTTGAGTGAGCCTGGAAAGGCTGCAGGTTCAGTTTGGAAAGAGGATGATAGGATCTCTACAACGTGTTCTATGAGTGCCAGAGGCTCAAGTTTAGGATCACACTATAGGTAATCAAGTAATGGAGTTTTGGGATCTGGTAAATCAGGATGCTAGAAAGAGGCAGGGAAGCTAATATGGAGTAAAAGTTCAACATATGAAAAAACATCACAATCCAGTCACACATCTGACAAGGAAATAGATAATTCCCATGGGGATAATACAAACAGTCCTAGACTGATAGTTAAACTCCCAACCCTAGATGCACTCTAGCTCCATGTCCCAGTAGTGGGACGATTGAGGACATTGTCATACCAACCAGTAGAGGATCTTCTCCCATTATCTTTGATAAAAATTATGCAAGTGACGCAAGAAAAAAAGTGAAAATTGATTTTTATCATGCTAATAGTGTCCTGGTGGTTAATACTGAATCATGGTAGAGTAACGAGGTTAAAGCTGGCTTCACAGAAGGGGATGATGGAGATAGATCATTCGATGTCATTCCAAGTGAAGAGCATAAAAATATTGGTGAAGAAATTGAGAAAACATAAAAATTATCCAAAATGGCTCTGTCTCATTCGAGCTGGGCAAGAAGAATGATCCATCAAAGGGTCTTATTCAAGTAGAAATTGTTAAGAAAAGTGAACAAGTTGGCTTTGCAATTGTTTCAAAGAAGAGCCTCTCACAACTTTCTAATGCAACTATAGGTGAGAAGAGATCATAACAGATTCTTGTTATGGTTTGTAAAAGAAAGGAAAGCCTAGATGAAGGCCTGTGGGGTATCAATATTGTGCGGTTGCCCTATTGCTAATTGTTCAATTTGAAATACTGTCCATCTCTCATGCAAGTAAATGGAATGAATGCGGGAAAGGACTCGACAGGATTGGGCTTCAAGCCCTAATACAGAAGCTTCATTAAGCTGTTGTTGCTTCTCTTCCAATCTTCTCTTATAGAATTGAATATTATTCTTCCACCTTTCTTCTTGAACTAGGTATAGTGAAAACAACTTCTCCTTGAGATGGGTAATAGCCTATTGATGGATTTGTTTATCTATAATTCCCAAATAAAAAATCTCATATTGGTTTCTCCAGTTCGGTAAATTAGGTTTAAGCTGGATTAATGCATGAGTGTTGACCAAAATATCATACAGGATGGTATTGACTATATCATCTGCATTTAACGGGTCATCTTCAGTTTGAGTCTCAATGAATCGCGTGGTAGGATCTTCTTTCTCTAGTGCCTATAAAAGGGAATCCATTAGAGTATGGTTGTTTCCATTGGAATCAATGTCTTTAATCCTCTGTTTCAATTTCATATTCTCACAACGTAGCTTCTTATTGGCTTTCCACAAGACTTGGTATTTATCTTCTTCTATATATTGTAAATTCCAAGACAGTCAAAGGTTAGAGGGTTAAGTGAACCGACCTCAAGAGAGAGGAAGGGTCGATAGACCATGTATAGCAGTAGAGTAGCAATATTTTATATGTTTTACAATTTTTTGAGGGGTTAATGGAAAATGCAATGGTTTCTGCCATATCTTTGTGTGATTCTCTGTTGTAATTATCCAAATCAAATCATTATTGAAAAAGACAGATGGTTCTGTGTGAGATATACTGGTATTTTCTGAAAAATTGCATTCGAAGTTTATTCTGTAATTGTGTGAAAACAGAGTGATCTCTGTGTGAGTGAGTGCAGTCCATATGCGTTTGATTAACCAGTTGCAGACAAAAGAAATGTTAATAATTTTCCTAAATGAATGAAGCTCGAGCTTGAGGAATGAGTAAACGTAGCTCTCTGTTTTTATTAAACTGTTTTGATATCAGAAAGTCTTATTGCTCTTGGTCATAATGAATGTTAACCCTGTCAATCTGAATGAAGCCAGCGCAGGGTTTTGTGTTTAATTCCAATTTCAGGGTTTGAATTCAGACTGATATATTTTCTCAGATAAGCATCGCAGCTTTCAGGTTTTATTGTAATAACCACCAGATTAGCTTCGAGTGAATTTTAACCCTGTCATTTATAGCAGAAATAGCAGCGCTCACAACAAAGGCAAATTTTGAGATAGCCGGAGATCGTACTTACGGATTGGAGTTGAGCACCCCGTCTGCCAATGCAGAGAGCTATTGCTGGTATCGAATGCAGAGATGGATTGGAGCAGTTGGACACTGATCCAATGCAGAGTAGTCACCAGGGCGAGAGAGCGAGACAGAAAAAGCAGAGGTAGAATAGTCGCGATGGGTTCGAAGGGGCTTTAGCCGCCTAAAAATGCGGGTGCCATGCATTCAAACAGGAAGGTGGCTGGAGCTCGTCCAGTCCATGCGCATGACAAGCTTGTTTCCGGTGAACTGGAGCCCGAAAAATTCCACGAGAAGGAACGTCGGCGGAAAGGGCGATTTGGCCGGAAATCGGCGACGGCGACCGTCTTCCGGGCCAAATCGTCGATGTAATAGACTACCATTTTGGTTCTACTCAACGTCGGAGACTCGGAAGGTCGCTGGCGAGAAAACTCCAACGTCGTAGGAACGTAGCTGTCCGGAAAACAACGTCTGAAAAGCAACCGAAGCTGACTTGTGCGGCCAAACTCCAACGTCTGAAAAGCAACCGCATGTCGACGTCGTCGGAACGTAGCTGGCGAGAAAACAACCGAAGCTGACTTGGGCGGCCAAGAAACCAAGTAAATCCTCCCCGGCGGCAGCTAACTTGCGCGGCTCAGAAGCACCCCACGCACGGCCGAGGCTCACTTGCCCGGCCAACAAACCAGAAAAGTCCTCGCCCGGCCCGGCAGCAGCTAACTTGGACGGCTCAGAAGCACTGCACGCAAGGCGGAGGCTGACTTGCGCGGTTCACAAAGCAAAGAATCGGCCGGTGATTTGGGTGGCTCTTCAAGAAAGCAAGTCCAACGTGTTACTGCGGCTTTCATCACCCACCTCCTTCCTTTATAACCTCACAACAACACCCCCCCAAAAGCCGGACTCTCTGCACAATTCAGAAAACCATTCTGAATTGTTTATTGAATTGGAAGGAGTGGGAATCGCACTAGAGATGGGGAGAGCCCAGGAAGAGGGCTGGGTGAGGGGTGCCATTGTTGGTGCTGGAGCATCTGGGACAGTCAACCTCGCCATGCGCAGCTCTAATGGCCAACTCTTTGCGATCAAATCCGCGGCCAGTTTTAGTCCCTCTTTGGACAATGAGTACCACATTTTGCGGTGCTTGGATTCTCCATACATCGTTCGCTGCCTGGGGTGCGCTTACAGCTTCGAGAACGGTGCAGGGGTGCACAATTTGTTCATGGAGTACATGCCAGGTGGTAGCTTGGGGGATCTGCTGAGTAAGTTTGGAGGGAAATTGCACGAATCCGTGATCAAGGCATACACGCGCGGCATCCTTCGTGGGATTGATTACCTACACAGCCAGGGGATTGTGCACTGTGATATCAAGGGGAAGAATGTTCTTGTGGATGTCAATGGTGTGAAGCTTGCTGACTTTGGTTCTGCCAAGAGGTTTGTTGCTGAGGAGAAGGGCAAGGAGGCCATCCAATTGAGGGGAACCCCTCAGTGGATGGCTCCAGAGGTGGTGAACCAGGTGGAGCAGGGGACTGCTTCTGATATTTGGTCTCTTGCCTGCACTGTGCTTGAGATGGCCACTGGCGACCCTCCATGGAGCCACGTTTCCAGTCCTCTTGCCGCAATGTATCGGATTGGATGCACAGAAGAGCTGCCTGAGTTGCCTACATGGCTTTCTCCTCAGATCCGGGATTTCTTAGAGAAATGCTTTCGGAGAGATCCCAAAAAGAGGTGGACCAGTGCAGAGCTGTTGAACCATACTTTCCTAAATGAGAACTGCTCTGCCACCGAGCCAGAGGAGGCCATTAGGGGTCCGACATCCCCAACTAGTCATTTGGATTTTAGGAATCAAGTATGGGATTCCTACTCTTCTAAGACTAGTTCCATGCTGCCAGTCAGCATCCCCAAACCAACTGGTGAACGCAATGCGGAGGTGAATAGATCAGTTGAGCAATACCCAAGGCCTTCTCCCAGGGAAAGAGTGATGGCACTGGCCTCAGCTTGTAAATTTGAAGATGTTGCTAACAGGCCTAATTGGATCACAAGTCCCCATGGTGAGTGGATTGATGTGAGATCTTCCAAAAGTGAATCTCCAACTTCAGAAAAACCTCTGTTAAAACCAGATATTAGTAATGGCTCCTCCATCCAGAAGCTTCCATTTATAGAAGAAAAGTACAGTGCTAGATTTGAAGCTGTCAAGTGTGAAGAGTTGCAGCCAAGAGGTGAACTAGATGAGGCTGTGGCCTCAGCAGCACATTCTCAGCATCAACCAACTTCCGGCACTTTTGCCAAGATTCTGTATCATAACTCATTTTCAAAGGCTGCGGCATCCCATATGATTGGTGAAGCTTGGCACATGTATGGAAATTCATATCAGGGCATTGTTGGTGTGATCCTAGCATTCATAGCAGATTAGTACTTGGAGAAATGTTTTATTTTTTTAATCATAAATGGACCTCTAGCACTCATGCAGGAACAGCTTACTGCCTCTGTTTTTGTTGTCTGTGCGGGGCAGATACTTACCTTCGTAATTTTGATTCAAAATTAACTCCCATTGAAATCCTTCGGTTACATATAATGATATATGGATTATTTTGATTGGTCATTTAACTTGATTCCTGTTAGAGAATTATACTATCTTGATTTAACTTGATTCCTGTTAGAGGATTATACTATCTTGATATCTCATATAATTTAGAAATAAATTCTCTAAGCTACTACTACATCACAGTTCAAATAACCTTTTTATTCTTTTGCTCACTCCAATAAAAATATTGTTCACTAACTATAACCTTTTAAACTTGTCCTCAATTTGCAATATACAAGCTCCTGAATTCAGTTACCATTGATTTTTTCTTCAGTTTTCAAAACAGATTTAAAACAAGCAGCAATTCTGAATTTTGCAGACTGGTTTTTCACTTCTCTGTTTAGATTTTGTTATTGTGTACAAGATGAAGGGTTCTCTATGAAAAAACACTTCAAACTTAGCTTTCTTTATGATTTCAACTATTATATTTTATTTTTTATAAATAATAATTAATTTAAAAATTAGTCCAGAGACCCCCTGAGACTTCGCTCTACTCAAGATAAAATTGAAATTTAAGGAGGCTTCGCTCTGCATCCGGTCAAACTTGTTTTAAGCATATCTTTTGGGTAATTTTGACTAAATTTCACAGATATAGTTGAATTAACTCTGGATTCGCTTCAAAAGAATCATTATTTCAGAGAATCTGGAATTTTCTCTTCAGTGATGGCTGGGATTTGATGGGTAAACTATCCATAGCGAGGCGCACTTTAGCCATCAAATACGGCTAAGAATCCAAAACATTTAAGAATTTGGTTATAATCAATGACAGGGGCCACAGATAAAGATCACAGTTCAAATGACATTTTTATTGTTTTGCTCACCCAGATAAAGATATTGTTCACAGACTGATGCCCCCTCAATTCAGTTACCCAACTGATGCTTAATACCTCCGGTTGAAATAGGCTCACTATTTTCATAAATAAGCCCCTCAATTCAGTTACCCAACTGATGCTTAAAATCTCTGGTTGAAATATGCCCACTATTTTCTTAGACAAGCCCCTCAATTCAGATACCCTTGAAATTTTCTTCTGTTTTCAAAACAGATTTAAAACAAGAACCTATTCTGAATTTTGCAGACTGTTTTTTCTTCTCTCTGTTTAGGTCCTGGTTAACTCCATTTACCCTGCTATGAATTAACAATTTAAAACAAAATATCATTTGGTCCCGGCGGGGTTCGAACCCGCGACCTTCGGCTTGCTCTCATCTAACCATAAGACCAATGCTCTAACCAACTGAGCTACGGGACCAGACGCGGGTTTTAAATAAATTTTAGTCCTCAAATACCTCGAACCACGACCTCAATACGTTTACTGTGTGGAGTTTGTAGAGAGACAGAGCTAATGGATTGCTCATCTTTGTTGCTGCTGCATCACTGGAATTGTTTGGTTTCAATTGTTAATCAGGTTTACCACTCCAATTTATAAAGGTTTTTTTTTTCACATGTTCCTATATAGGGATTTTGTTTCACATTATACTCATTTTCTCGATTGGTATTAAAACTATTATTGACCTAATCTAAAGAAAAGAGGTTTGTGAATTTTAGATGGTAAGATATTCCTTTGCTTACCAAAGCCATTGTTTCACATTATACTTATTTTCTTAATTGATATTAAAACTATTATTGATCTAATCTAGAGAAAAGAGGTTTGTGAATTTTAGATGGCAAGATATTCCTTTGTCTACGAAAGCCAATGTCCCTATACAGAAATTTGGTTTCACATTATATTCATTTTCTCAATTGGTATTAAAACTATTATTGACCTAATCTAGAGAAAAGAGGTTTGTGAATTTTAGATTGCAAGATATTCCTTTGCCTACGAAAGCCACTTATGGTAGTAGACGTTCTAATAGTGCCTAGAGGAATATGCAACCATGAAAGCCCTCATGTACATGGATGGCGTGCTTTTTCTTGTCATTTTTGCAAATAATGATGATTTGTGCTTGAAAGTTTGAGATAAATAGAGGTGACACTAGGACATGTAACCCAAAGCATGAAAGCACTGCATATGATAATGAACAATCTACAAGATTAAATGTGTGGTGCATGAATTGGGAGTGATTCTCATGGTAAGTGATGCATAAGGTGGTCTAGAAGCACCTAATATATGTAGAGAGTACTAAATGAGTTGATTCTCTCACCATCATTGTTACAACATATAATTATCATGGGGGTTTGGTCTTTGATAGGGATGACATGGAGATATCATGAGAGCTAAGGATATGAGATGATAGGTTCACAAGAAGTACTCACCATGGGGAGTGTTGGAAATATCTCCTAGATGTTTTGTGGTTGTCACTTGAGTTATCATTGATTTAGTCATTTTGTATAAATTTATTGTGTATTTTGTGATAATTTAATAATATTTATGAATTGTCCCTAAATTTTGCATTTTACGGGAATTCTCTCTACGATTTTGGTTGCCGCTAG
The DNA here is from genome assembly GCA_027924585.1 of Larix kaempferi. Taxonomy (NCBI): domain Eukaryota; kingdom Viridiplantae; phylum Streptophyta; class Pinopsida; order Pinales; family Pinaceae; genus Larix; species Larix kaempferi. The sequence continues at coordinate 4,921,673 of BSBM01000410.1, forward strand.
GGTTTCCTGATAGCCAGCGCCGCCCTGCATGCTGGTCTCTGTGACTCGGGCTTCTCTCATCCTCGAGGGTGCCCCGATGGACCCCCCTTTGGAGCCAAACCTAGAAGAGAACCAGCGTCGTCTTGATGAATCTTTCTGTGCTCTGGTTGCAGCAACTCCTCCATCGCCACCGCCGACTGCTCCCTCCTCAAATGACGCCTTTGTAAAATGAACGATTGCTCCTATGATCCAGATCACGTTGGTAGCTTCACACCTGAAAGCCCTAGCTCTGAGCGAGAGAGGCTTGATAGGTCAATTCACTGGGATTTGGCCTTCACCCAAAACCATGGATGCTTGGATTAACAAAAATTGGATGCCCTTGATTTCCGGGGGTCTCCAGCACTGTTTTTGTGGTAAGGGTTTTTTCACCTTTCTTTTTTAGCACAAGATAGATAGAGATGTTATTTTTAGAAGCAGACCTTACTTCCTGGGCACTTGCAGCCTTTATCTAAATCATTGGAGCATATCCTTTGATCCGAAAAAAGACGTTCCCTCAATAGTACTTGTCTGGGTCCGCCTTCCCCATCTTCCACTCCACTGCTGGAACGATGAAAATTTGCAGGCTATAGGAAATGCCCTTGGCACTTTCATAGACAAAGTTGAGCCCAAAGGGCCGCTGTTCTCTTGCGCCCGAATTTGTGTGGAAGTTGACTTGGAAAAAGGTCTGCCGGAGGTAGTAAATTTGCAAATGGAAGGTTGGGAACATATGCAGAAAGTCGACTACGAGCAGTTGCCCTTTAAATGCAAGAATTTCCATGAGTATGGCCACTTCATCAAAAATTGCCCAAAAGCAACATCTGAAACTCAAGAACAGAATCACGAGGAAGGTTGGAAGCAAACTAAGAGGGGGAGGAAAAATGTTCAGCCAACTACCACAGCAACTGGGCCACAATTAGAGAAAAATAAAGAAAAGGGGCAGATTGAGAAAGAAGCAACAACCAACAATCAATTTCAAACTTTGCCCATGGAGGAAGGGGAAATTCCTTCCCAGGTAATCGCTGAGATAGAGAAAGAGGCAGTTGCAACATGAATCCCCACCGATTCCCCCATATATTCCCCTCATAAGGACACGACAGATGTGGTTATGGATGGATCACCGACCCCTAGAGACACTTGAGCCGACAGGGTTAAAAAAAGTAATGTTGTGCAACAAATATACTCCCCAGAAACCTTGACATCCCAGAAGACTTTGGATCCGCAGGACATTCTTCTAATCCTGAACACGAGGGGGAGAAAATCGTTAAGACACCTTCAGGAGCAGGAAGCAGAAAGGGAATTAGAATTGGGGAGACAAAAAAGCATAGAAGAAACAAAGCTACTTCAACTCAATAAAAACCAGGGAGGACCAATACCGGATGGTATACCTCGAGCAGAGTCGCAATCTAGCAAGAAGTGATGAAACTTGTCCCCTGGAATTGCAGAGGTCTGGGAGGTTTTAGCAAAGTTGAAGCGCTGAGGGACCTGATCAAATATGAAAAAGCAGACTTATTACCACTCCAGGAGACAAAAATGCAAGACGTGGAGGCTTTAGCGGTCTCATGTCACTTTTGGAAGGATAGTCAGGGAAAATCCCAAAGCTCTAAAGGAGCCTCGGGGGGTATTGCTACATTTCTTTCTAGCAATTTCCTGATAAAATCTTCTAAAGGAAGTCAACATTGGCTTCTTCTCGAAATTCAAGAAAAATACAATCAACACTCTACTTATATTTGCAATGTTTATGATCCTACACATTACAAGGATAAAGATTTGTTCTGGGATGATCTGTCTAAATTAAAATATGACCTATAGGGAAAAGATGTGATAATTGCAGGGGACTTCAACACCACAAGAAATCAGCAGGAAAAGCGAGGTGGCTCCAGGGTCAGGGACCCCTACGGAGAAAAGATGGAGGACTTAACTTCTGAGTTAGATCTGTTGGATATTGAAATGAAAAACGGAAAGTTCACCTAGAGTAATCGTAGAGCAGGTATTGGACACATAGCTGCTAGATTATATAGGTTCCTAGTTAGCTCTACTTTCCTACTAAAAAACATCCTTATTGCAGTGTGTGCTCTCCCGTCAGCTACTTCTGACCACAAGCCAATTTGTCTGGCGATTTCTGTTCCTGAAAATCTCGAGCCAATTCTGTTTAGATTTAACCCCTTATGGATGCATGATGGGGATCTCTTAAGCATTATTCAAGGCGCATGGAATTCTACCTTTCATGGGTCTCCTAGTTACATCTTGGAGTGTAAACTCCATGCTGTGCGTGCTGTTTTAAAAACTTGGGCTAAATTGAAGTATAAGAATCCTGGATCTATCAATCGAAAGATACAATCTAAACTAGTCACACTTCATCACAGTATGGAAGAGAGCGATATCACTACCTCCACTTTAAACCATGAAAAGGATCTTAATCTTAGGATTCTTAGCGCAGCTAGGCAAGAGGAGGAAGTTTGGAGAATTAAATCCAGGCAAACATGGCTCAAAGGGGGGGATAGTAATACTGAGTATTTCCACAAGCAAGCTAAACCACGACTCAGCTACAACTCAATCAAAGCGTTGAAAGACAACAATGGAAATCGTATTGATGTTCAGGAGGAGAAAAAATTTCATGCTTTGGATCATTTTCAGAAGCTCTACACAGATAAAAACGAGGCTGATCCAGAAGCTCAGGCATATCTGCTTTCAGGTATTCCCTCTCTCATCTTTGAATTTGATAATCGTGAGCTTGACAAACCAATTTTTGAATATGAAATTAGAGATGCTATTTGGTCTCTTCATCTAGACAAAGCTCCTGGGCCAAACGGCTTTACCATCAACTTTTTCAGAGCTTCCTGGGACATCATAAAAGAGGATCTGAAGAGAATGCTAAATTGGACTAGGAAGAAGGATAAAATCGAGGGAGCCACCAACTCCTCCTTTCTGGAACTCATGCCGAAAGACAGCAATTCTAGTTCTATCGAAAGATTCAGGTCTAGCTCTCTCTGCAATACCTCCTATAAGATTCTTTCGAAGATAATAGCTACTAGAATGAAAAAAATAATGGGCAAGCTCATCTCTGAATCTCAAGGCAGTTTCATTTTTGGTCGTCAAATACTTGATAATATCATCATTTTCCAGGACGCTATACACTCCAGTATGGAAAGAAAACAATAGTGTATGGCAATTAAGTTGGACATGGCAAATGCTTTCGACAGAGTGAACCACTTCTTCTTATTCGAAATTATGAATAGATTCGGCTTCTCTAGCAGATTTGTCAGATGGGTAAAAGCTTGCATAAGAAAGCCCTGGATTTCCCCACTCGTTAATGGTAGGCCTACATCCTTCTTTCAAGCCACTAGAGGCCTAAGGCAAGGGTGCCCCGTGTCCCCTTTTCTCTATCTTTTGGTGGCCGAATCTTTGACCCGGAAGCTTAGTCAACTTCAAAGGCCGGGGGAGCTAAAAGGGATGAGGATTGCGAGAGGAGTCAGAGCAGTCAGTCATGCTCAATTTGCAGACAACACAATATTGCTTGGCAAAGCTTTTACAATCATAGCTGAAAAATTCAAGAGTGAATTAACAACCTTTCTCAAAGCCACTGATGGAAAAGTTAACTCCATGAAATCCAAAATTTATGGTTGGAATTGTTCCAAGGAAACAATAGCTAGAATAGCCAGGATCCTAGGTTTTGATGGTTGCCCCTCTTGGAATTCTTTTATATATCTTGGTATCCCAATCTTCAAAGGGAACAAGAAGGTTGTGGATTGGAGGGACCTGATTGACAAGATCAAAGCCGAAATATCCTCGTGGGGTTTCAAGTGGCTCAACTTGGCTGGAAAACTTGTTTTGATCAACTATGTTCTCTCTTCCTGCCCTATCTACATTAGTTCCATCTCTTTAGCTCCCAAGAGTGTAATTCAAAATATAACGAAAGAGCTCCGTAGATTCCTGTGGCAAGGAGGGAAGTCCAATGGAACAAAGAAGTTTCATTTGATGAGCTGGGAAAAAGTTTGTAGGACAAAAGATGTTGGAGGCGCTGGTATAAGAGATGCCACGCTTATGAATCTCACCTTAGGTGCTAAAATATTTTGGAGAGTCATCACAGGAAAGAAATCCTGGTGGAAAGAGATCCTTTGCAAGAAATATATGAACGAAAACATAAAGCATTGTGTGGAGAAGATTGATCAATCCAAAATTGACACTCCCATTTGGAACCTATGTAAAAAGGCGGCACCCATCCTGCAAAAGCATTCTTACTGGATCCCTGGTAATGGAAAAAAGATCAAACTATGGGCTAATAGGTTAGGGCCGGACCCGAGTTCCCCTGTCAACTTCCTTCAGAATTTCATTGAGCTAAAAGCATGGATGGATCAAGCTAATATCTCTACTTTATATGACCTCTCTGAGTGGATCGACAAGGGAAGATGGGTGGGTTGGATTAATATGGAAATCCCGAGCCATATTCAATCAGAATTCGATACCCTACTAGAACTTCTACACGGAGTTGCTCTTGTTCACCAGCATATGCACGACAGAAGATGTTGGAGCAAGTCGAGAGCTTATTCATTCAAAGCTGGTTATCGGTTAATGGACAACAATAGTAGTTTCAAGGACACAAAATGGGCTAAAGTGTGTATCAAAGATAGTCTTCCGAAAATAAATGCTTTCACTTGGACTCTAGCCCACCGAAAAATCCTTGCTGCAGAGAATCTAAAAACAAGAGGGATAGAGGGGCCTGCGAGATGCATTCTTTATAAAGCCTCAGAGGAAACTATTGAGCACTTGTTTTTGGACTACAAATTTTCCCAGGAAGTCTGGCACAAGGCTTTCTTCAAATTAAATTTTTAGGTGGCTTTGCCAACAAACTGGAACGATCTTTTCACCAGCTGGAAGGATTACTACATGGGGTCTCTCCACAACAAGCCTGACTTCAAGAGAGCCTGGGAAGCCTTTCCAAAGTTTATATTTTTGAAGCTATGGACAACCAGGAACAAGGAAATCTTTGAAGGGACTAATTCCACCTCAGCTCGAGTCCTTGCCTCAGCCAAAGCGCTTTGGGTTGAGGCCCTATTAGTACGTGGAATGAAGAATATAAAAAAGGAACCCCTGGTTGTTGAAGAAATGGGCCTCGGATTTCTTATCTCCGAACCCTCCCTTTGTCTGGCTCCCCCTTTAAGGAGACCCAATACTCAGAATTGGCATATCAGGTTGAGTGCAGAGGAGCTTCAAAATTGGAAAAAAAATATTGGGTGCAACACCCTCTTCTTTGACGGAGCCTCAAAAGGCAATCTTGGGCTGGCAAGTGAGGGTGGAGTTCTCTATGACACTGAAGGAAATAAGAAGAAAGACTACGCATGGGGACTAGGTAGAAAAACAAACAACAATGCAGAATAGTTAGCTCTTACAAAAGGACTGGAGATTGCAAGGGAGGAAGGCATCAATGAATTAGTTGTTTGCGGTGATTCAATGTTGGTCATCAGGGATGCTAGGAATTTGATCATAAACAGAAAGAGTCCTACGTCCAAAATTCACAGTCTTCTTAAGTGCCTTGCAAGTGAATTCAAAACTATAAGTTTCCTTCACATCATGAGAACAAATAATCAAGTGGTAGATGCGATGGAAAACGATGGAGCAAGACTAGATCGTGGCATTTTAGTTAGTAATTACAAGATGAAAAACAAGGTTTGGATCCCTTCTCTTTGTTAAGTGCTCACTCCGAGAATGAATCAGCATGTTCTCAACATTGGATAAATGTCCTCTTCCGGGTTGGAGTCCTGGATATTACATTTCGCAGCAAAAGCTCTCCTTTGAATTTTATGCTATAGTCCTAAACCCACTTTGGGGTATTGATGTGAGGGACGTTTGCATGGATTCCATATGGGAAGCATGCAAACAATCACTCCGGGTGAATTTCAAGGCTCCAGGATATATTACGATGAATGCAGTGCAGGCTTGCAATACATCTGTTCCCTTGTGCCTGCAAAGATGGCAAACTCTGGTCTAAATTATCCTCTCCGCAACAAAACTATCTCGAGTCATGGCAGTGTTATCCCCGATTTCATAAAGCGTTTCCCCACATTGTTAGGGGGTCAGGATGGCATGAGTTATGTGCAAAGTAGCGAGCAAGCTCCGAGTTCTGCGTTCATTTCTGGTGGTGTTATCCCGAATTACCGAAAGCGTTTTCACACAATGCCAGGGGGTCAGGAAGGCACAGCTTCTGTGCAGAGTAGTTCTGAGTTCGTTGGTGGTGGCTCTGATGAAATACAGGGCTTAGCGGCCTCCCTCAGTTTGGTTGATGATCACTTGACAATCCTCGATGCACAAGTTTGAGTATTAAAAAATGAGAATTATGAGACCAAAAAAGCCCTATAGCACATGACAGCCTTGGAGCATGCAGCTCGTCTAGAGGCCCATGAAAGCAATAGAAAGCTTAGTGAGAAAGTGGAAACTCTGGCTACGGTTCTGGAAAATGGTTTCCCTTGCAATCTAGATGCCCAAATCAGGGTGGTACGTGGTATTGCCAAAAGGATCGAAGGGAAGGTCGATTGCATGCATGCCGAGATTAAGGAATTGAAGCCGGATATGTTGAACAATGGTGGCAAGGAAGCAGAGCTTTGAAACCATTTTGCTGATCGGTACCAGTTTTTTGGGTCCCTTTTTCTCTGTCTTTAGGAAGCTATATATTTAGCATATGTCGATATGGATGTCTTAGTATGAAATTTCCATTTTAGACATAGGCATTACGTTTAGAAGTCCATGTCTATAATCTCCCGGGAAGACTTTGCTCACTTTTATTTCTTATAGGGTTAATACCTGCTAAATTTTTTTGTAGAATGGACAAAGATTAAGGTAGAGCCATGGTCGTTCTCCACTGTTGGGGAGTAGGCCTGCTCTTACACTGTGTAACTTTGGTTCTTATCTCTTTTTATATATAAAAAATCTTATCCGTTTGTGTTATTTAATTAAGCCATTAGAACCTCAATTGTAGGATTGAGGATTTAATACATGTTAACTACTAATCGTTTTCTAAACAATGCTATGATGACGGACTTTGTTCTTTATCACGAATACTTTTATTGTGAATATTGTAATGGGAGAAAATGTTTGCGTCGTCGTGTGACCAATATTAACTTGTCAGATTTGGGGTATGTTACACAATAAATGTGAACATAAGCCATTCACTTAATCTTCATACCATTAGTATTACAACATTTCAACATTTCGATATGCATTCTCTAAACTTGAAAATAAAAAAGAATAAAAACAATTCAATGCAGCACATGTTCGAGGCACGAAAAAAACTCTCACAATTTAGTTGGCTTGCATGCTCTACTCATTTTTATTTATTTAATGACTATCCAACATTTTGGAACATTCTTCATATTATGTCATGAGTTCTCATTTAAGGATTTAAAGTAGGAATGGAGTCAAAGATCATTAAAAATTATGAAAACTTGGTCAACTCAGTCAAATTAGGGTCAAAATCGTCTAAGTTGAGAGGATGAAAGACGGGATTGGTGTATGCATGACTCTATGAAGGAATTCGAAGATTTAAAAGACTAAAATGTGGTCTTATAATGTGGTGGGAAAAAATGCAATTAAGAATAAATAAAAACATCTTAACACAAATTTATTATTTTTTAACAAATCAAGCTATTTACTAAACATGATATAAAGAAATGAATAAAATATGAATGCTTATGTGCATTGATGACTTTAAACAAAATGTTAAATGTTATCAATCATACATGTCCATGATGGCCAATAAGTGCAATATATTGCTATGATGTTGCCAAGACATGTGCTATCGTCTTGGTTATAACATACAATACAATATTTTAATTCTAGATTTTGTCCTTAAAATTGTGTGCTTGTATCTTTAAACTTAATTTAATGATTTAAGAGGCAAACCCCAGAACGACTTAGAACATACTCTTTGATCTTTGAGAGATTCTCCATTTAAAGATAATCCAATGATTTAAGCGACAAACACGACTAGATAGAACTCTAATTATTGGTTTGTAGAGACTGCTCAAAACTACCAATAAAGGCTCTATAGGCTTCATGACATTTGCATTTTGGAAACCCTCCTAGCTTCCATCATGAGACTAGATGACTCAGTGCTTTTTTATTCTTTATACAACACACACCCTCTCAAAATTTATTCTCAAGGCAGTTACATTTAATAACTTCATACCTTTTTTTGCCTATCTCCCCTCAAAACACCATTTTTTTAACTAGTGCGATGAGTGCGACCACGAATGCTATAATTATTGATTTGTAGAGACTACTATAAACTATGATGGCAAAGGTGGAAATCTGAAAATATGGAAGTTTTGTAATTTCATTTCCATGACTGGTGGAAGAGAAATTCTATAACTGAGCAGTCAAATTCACAAGAAAATAAATACAACTTAATATATGCGATATTGTGCAACTCTCGAAACTAGGATCAAGGTTAGTCAATATTCAATGGGGATGATACGAGTAGCAGGTATAAAATAAAATATAATAAAGACCCATATATATACAAAATCGAGGTGGGAGCACAAAGAAACCGATATTTTAATAATGTCAGGTGTCTTCAAATGTTTACATCTCCGCGTAGAACATAAAAGGAGAAAAAACCACAAGTATGCATCTTGCATTCCAAGATAAACCCAAAATGCATGCTTTACAGCGAAAGCCTACATAAAATGAAGTATCCAAATAATGTTAAATTGTATACATTGTCTCAATAAATTAGTTGAATCTATAGTTAACCCTGTAGAAGCCTCAGAAAAAGAGACAAAACACCTAAATAATTCATTTCAATGTTCAAGATAAACATATTGAAGTCCACAATTTAAACACACATGTTTTTCTCATCTCTCTTCATTTAAGGTATCTTCATTGGAGGCTACACGCTCATTATATGTTTAAAGACCAACCTCAAGAGTGACAGACAAAAAGATACACCAAAATATAACTTCTACAGTAAAGGCTTTCAAAGAATCTATAATAATTCTAATAGAAATACAACAATATTTAAAAATTCATGCTTAAGAAATATTTTACTTCACTTGTTTTCTACTTTGTTTTCTAATCTCACGTAGCCATTACGTACAAGATTCATAGATAATGCAATGCCCCACTCTTAGCCTCTTCTGATGTCGCAATTGTTCGGGGCAACCAGTCTTTCAAGTAAGATTGCACAGTCTCACAAAAAAAAAAAAAAATGTCAGGCTTACTGTGAAAATACTCCAAGCATAAATATCCATCTGTACATGCATATTTTATATTAAGAGGTCTGGAACAAGTCATTTGCATAGCTGGGTAAATATTTACTTCAGGCCGATGTCGATGACGAAACATGCACAACATCAATAACCGGGCACACATTACAGGAAGGTGATTTTGTAGGGAAACAACATGCAAATTCTACTGTTGAAGTTGTTGTAATGGCTACTGTTGTAATTTAGATCTTTATAGTGGAAACGTGTGTAATTGCATATGTTGCTGCAGAATATGATGGTGATGTTGCTACAGAATACGTTGGTGGTTGCAAGTTGTTGTAATGGTTGGCTACTGCAGAATACGTTGGCGATGCTACTACAGAATACGTTGGTGGTTGCAAGTTATTGTAATGGCTGCTGTAGGATACACTGGTGATGTTGTTGCAGAATATGTTGGTGGTTGCAAGTTGTTGTAATGGTTTCTTAAGAGCCATAATTATTTGCAGAGATCACATTTTTTGTTTAGGTTAATGATCTTGTTTTAGAGCCAAAATCCAACTATGATGATTTTACAAAAACCTAATATCAGAGCCAAAACTATTTGCAAAGATAACATATCTTGTTTAGGTTAAAAATCTTGTTTAAGAGCCAGAATCGAACTATGAGGACATTACAAAAAATTAAATGATCTTGTTTAGGTTAAAGATACTGTTTAAGAGCCAGAATTATTTGCAGAGGATACATATCTTGTTTAGGTTAAAAAGGTTGTTTAAGATCCAGAATCCATCTGTGGGGATATTACAAAAACTTGATAATATAAGGAAAATAATCAACTCACGATAGATTTTTAACTATAATAGATAACCTAGAACATAGATTAAACATTTAATTGGATCAATTAAGACTCAATATCTCCAATTGCAAACATGTAAACATACATTGATTATATATATCACCAAAATGAGAGATAACGTTGCTAGAATCGCTATATATATACATATTAGAGCTTCAACTCTAATTTACAAGATGGCAAATGTAAACGCCAAGCCATCCAAAGCAGTGACATTCCATTATTATCAGGGATTCAGGATGATGCATTCAAAATTGTGGAGCCGAATGATATATATACAAGATGATATATACACCAAATATATAGGCATAACCAAAATATTATATATACATTAGATATATAGACATAAACATATTCAAATTCAAACTTTCATGTTTGTTCCTGAGGATTTTTGGAAACCTCATAGAGTTCACACTTGGTCTTATATTTGGACTCGTCTATCTCGATGCCTTTTTCCTTGGCGGCCTCCTCACCAAAAACCCCATCCTGGGGATCCCACCTTCCTTCCCTATCTGAGTAGACCTTGCACTCCCTCCTTTCTTTGTTCCCTCTATCAACCGCTCTTGCTCAATAAATAGATTGAAATTGATTTCTTGAGATACAGATTGAAGAACACAATACAGGAAGTAAATATTGAAGGACTGTGAGCATTAAGAAAATACAAAGATAAATGCTTATGTAGTTTACCTGGATTCCTTGGACATGGGCCCTTTCTCCTTAACTTCTTCCTTTGTTGGCTCACTGGTACCTTCCTTGCTGCTCAACCCTCCTTTCATGGCTCCCCTTTTGAGCCTCATTTGGGCATCTTCTGACATAGGACTCTGATTGGAACTCATATTTTATGTCGAATACTACCAATTACTCTCAGAACACCCTTCTCGTTGATCGATTTCTCTATTGAATTGAATAAGCTTAATTTTGAACCATATGCAATATGAATTGGTCCATTGACTCGGTGCCTTAGACTCCAATGCCACGACTATCCCCACCACCAGTGCATGGTACAAGTGTATAGAGTGCATGATACAAGTGTATAGAGAATCGCTGAAATAACCCACACTTGCCAGTGATGCATCGATTGCAGGTTCCATGGATTGTTGTGAATAAGAGATGTAGATTGTAAGGGGAGTAATGAAGAAAGTTGTTGACCTCGATTGCAGCTACTGAAAGCGAGTACCTTGAATAAATGACTATCTTGGAGCGCACCAATGCAGCAGTAAACACGAAAATCTAAAAAAAACTTTGTATAAAGCTGTAAAGTCTGAACAACATTAAAAACATGCTACCCTTTTGTGTCATCTGGAAGTTTAATGTTAGCCAGTCGCCCCCTCCTGGACACGAAAAAAAGGATGATGTTAGGTCATACAACCAATCAAATTTTTTAAAAATTATTTTTAAAATTCAAATTTATAAAAAAATATTTCAACTTTTATTGAAACTATAAGTACTGACAAAAAATTTATAGGCTTTCACCAGATTAATAGATATTCACCGATCCATATATGATGTCCTCAAAGAACATAATAAATATGTAATAAGAACTTGTCTAATGTTTTAGACACAATAGCATAAGCTATATGTTAACATTGAGTTTTCGTCATCCACTCGGATAAGCTTACCTTATATGTAATAAGAATGTGTCTAGTGTTTTTGACACAATAACGTAACCTACCGACATGAAACTACTAGTCATATTATTTAGAAAAAGTCTTATCTATATTGGATAATAAGTATATGTAATGGTTATATATTAACCTAAATTTTAATAATGTTACCGTTAAGGGTTGTATTGCCAAGCTTTATTTAGATTGGATAATAATTATATGCAACGGTTTATATTAATCTAAATTTTAATAATGTTACCGTTAAGAGTTTTATTACCGTTCGGTTGTTGATGGCCTCAAAGATGATGACATGGGAATCCTATGTTTTCAACATCAAAGTGAAGTAACTATTGTCTTTGTTTATTTGAATCAAATTACACGACCTGATTGCTTTGCATTATGCAATATGCATTGTGAGGACTTGGAACGTATTGTACTTTCCTTTCTTTCAATCTATGCCTATCGTAGTTTGAAAGTGTACTTATGAAATCTAATCTTTGAAAGGTGGTAAAGGAAGCGGAAGGTAACGGTGGAGTTGAGCATGGTATACGATCGTTGAGCTGGTAATCATATAATTAATATTACAGACTTATAAAGTCCCTGGCCTAGTCTTTCTATGATCTTCATATAATTAACAGAATTGCAGCGACTTTTTCTTCAATTGAGGCATTGTACCATTTATGTAGTTATTAATAGTTATTGTATAATATGTATAGGTTCAATCGGGGGTTGAGGGCAGGATCCACTGGTGGGGTCTAATGGTGGGGTTTGATGGTTGTCTTGGCGGAAGCCTAGTTTCAATTCCTGTGGGGGAGGGGTGGGGTCTAATGGTGGGGTTTGATGGTTGTTATGGCGGAAGCCTAGTTTCGATTCCTGTGGGGGAGGTGTGGTATATGCAAGTTGGCCCCAGCTTGTGGGTTTGGAGAGGTTCCCATGGCTAGAAAAAAATAAACTGCTTATGTTATGATGATCATGAACCTCTCCTATTCACTCCATTCTCTGAAGTTTGCTTTTATCCTCAGTACCATAGTAGCAGAAAAACTAAACTGGTCGAGAAGATGATATATGACTGCAATGATGAGGCACCGAGGAGGGAAAAAGAGAAGCCACTATCCTGGTATGAGTTGATCCTGGTATTAGTAGCATCGAAGACGTGTGGTAGCCTTGAAGATGTGTGGCAGGTTGGTGGCAGCTTGGGACAAACAAAACTGCCACATACCAACCTTAAGGTGGTGCACCAACCCAACCAAAACATAACACAAGCCTTCATATTATGTCTCCTTCACATTTACTGCTAGACTGATTTCTAGCATTGTCTCGTTTCATAAAATACCATTCAATAATATCTTGTTTAGCCTAACTTTTTTAACCAAAAGTGGCACTCTGCCTCGAGTAGAGGCCAAATAAGAGGACGAATTCACTGATTGGCCGACAAGAAGTGTTTTGTCAGTGTTGTATATATAAATTGGTTCATAAAAAATGCCATTAACACTCTACAATGGAAAACTTATGCCAAAATCTTGTAACTTATCTTGGAAATCGTGCCAATGATTTGAAATGAGAGCAAAGCCATTCATAGAGTCCCTTACAGCCTGAAGGCACGGACTAAAAAGGAAAAATAAAAACAACTATAATTATAAATTTTATAAATTAATAATTGAACATCTTCAATCAATTATTTAAAATTTAGATTTATTTAAAATAATTTAAAATATATCTCATAAAAGTAATATACTAAAAAAAACCTTTATGAATCTCATTTTTATATAGATCTTAGAATTTGGAGTGGACTAGGTTATATGATTTTCTTATATTCTATAAGGATCACACAAATGTACTCTTCAAATTGATTTTATGGGAGTCATTCCAAATTTGAAATAAAGAATTTTTGGATAATGTGACAACTAATTCCCACGAACATGGATTTGGGCATCTTCTAGATCCCTATTATTCTGCCTTCAGTTTAGACCAAACAACTTAAGATAGAATATGGATAGGGGTGTAATTAATTGGTCAGTTCTTTGTAACTGTGTAAGAAGTGCTATAAATCTATCTAAGCTCGTAGAGGCAGATCATCATATTCTGTAAGAGAATTTGAGGAATGGTTGTAATCCTGAAAGGCTGTTGTAATCTCCATCTTTGAGCAATAAGAATATCGATACTATTTTCTCTGTGGATGTTTCCCTTTCGAGGGTCTTACCACGTAAAATCCTTGTGTCAATTTTGTGTGATTGCCATTGTTTCATTTATGTCTTAATTTATGTCTGTTTTACTTAACTTTTGTTGCCAACAAGTAGTATCACTAAACCACATAGAGGTGATAAGATGATTCCAGGAATCAGGTAGTGTACAAAGCAAAGTAACTGTTTTGTCTTCATCACTAAATGTTTCACCAAACTAGTTAACTGACAAATCAGATCAATAAAAGTATTTAAATGATCAGGGATCTTCATACCGTCATCCATTTGCAGGGCATATTGCTTTCTCGTCAAAAAGATTCTATTAGTTAAGGAAATTGTCATATACAGGCTTTCAAGTTTATTCCATAAGCCAACTGGTGTTTCTTCTGCAACGATACTAAATTTGGCAGGCACAGATGCATGATGCCTCTCACCATATGTGTCTTCATAGAAGTCGGTTCTCTACCTACCAACCAATTAATGATGGTGTATTCTTTATGGGAAATGACTTTTCCTGTAAAATTATTAGGATTGGTAGCATAAAGATTAAAATGTATGATGGGACTATGAGAACATTAACAGAGGTGAGGCATGTACCTGAACTCGGAAAGAACCTAATATCTATGGGAGTTCTAGATGTTGTTGGTTATAAATTTGCAGTTCAATATGCAATGATGAAGATGTCAAAGGGCGTTTTATTTGTCATGGAGGCTAAAAGGATGATAAAGAATATTTATAATCTAGAAGGAAGAACCGAGGTGAGTCAAGCAGTGGTTGTGTCTAAAGCTGTAAGTGACTCTACTCGTTTATGGCATCAACGCTTGGGTCATATTGTTGATGTATATGTAACTTCAGAATGTATTTCACCTATGTATATCGTACTCCTATAGAGATGTTATTATTCCTCTATACGGAAGTGTCGTCATTTGTATTGACAAGTGTCGCAAGTGTCGTAACTTGCTGTGATGTGTTATTAGACCACCAAGTGTGGGGTCGTCCCTGATTAATGTAACCATGGGTTATTAGACTCTCCTAGAGAAGTCGGCCCTGCTAGTGTATTGGGCAAGTCGGGACAAGTATAAATAGAGAGCAGGAGATCTCTATTTCATCATCTCATTATTCACTTCTACACTACTCGGAAAGTGGCGCACTAGTTGAGGAGCAGGAGTAGCTGCTAGTAGAAGATTATCTCTTGTACTTGGGTTGTATCATTGCTCTTTCTATCTCTGAGGAAGTTGTGGGGTTTTTCACCTTCATGGTTTTCCCCAGTGAAACTCTGTGTGTCTGTTGTCTCATGTGATTGCTTGGTGTGATTGATATGCATTGTTATACTTGATATGCTATACATGTTATTCTCTTAGTAAAGATCCTAGAGTATATTGAATTAATGCTAAAAAATTAACACATATGAGCGAGAAAGGGATGAAGGTACTGGTTGATCGTAAGTTACTTCCTAGCCTAAAATATCTGAATTTTAATTTATGCAAGCATTGTATGTTCGGAAAACGGACTAAACATAATTTTAAAACAAGGAAGCATATTAGCAAAGGTGTCCTAGATTACATTCATTCTGATGTGTGGGGACCAACTCCTATGGTTTCTTTTATAGGATCATCATATTTTGTTACATTTATAGAT
Source organism: Larix kaempferi (assembly GCA_027924585.1). Lineage (NCBI taxonomy): Eukaryota > Viridiplantae > Streptophyta > Pinopsida > Pinales > Pinaceae > Larix > Larix kaempferi. The sequence goes on from BSBM01000410.1 coordinate 4,937,160, forward strand.
GATTACTCTAGAAAGGTTTGGATCTACTTATTGAAAATAAAGGCTAATGTGTTTAATTCTTTTAAGCAGTTTAGAGCTTTGGTTGAAACGAGCACCGACAGGTCGATAGAATAGATATTGGAGGTGAGTTCACATTTAAGGAGTTTGATAACTATTGCAAAGAAGCTGGGATCGAAAGGCATAAAACCACGGTCTACACTCCTAAGCAAAATGGTGTTGTTGAACGCATGAATATGAATCTTTTATAGAGAGCAAGGTGCATGCTTAGTAATGCCAAATTGCAGTTGGAGTTGTGGGGAGAAGTAGTTTTTACAACATGCTATCCAGGAAATTGATCACCATCAACTGCAATCGACTGTAAGATTCCAAAAGAGGCATGGCAGGACACCCCTGTGATTATTTGAATCTTAATATTTTTGGTTGTCATGCTTATGCTTTAATTCCAAAGAATCATCGTTCTAAATTAGATCCAAAGTCAAAAAATATATCTTTGTTGGATATGGTGATGGAATTAAGGGGTACATGTTGTGGGATCTACTACCCACAAGATCGTCATTAAAAGAGATGTTGTGTTTGATGAATCGTCCCTCATGAAATCAGATGTAGTAGATGTTGAGATGAAACAGACAGAAGAATCGCAGATTCATAAAATTTAATTGGAGTCTCGGCCATCTACAAGAAAGGAGGGTCATGAAGACATCCATGAAGAAATTCCTGCAAATGTACATGAGATTACATAATATTTCCAGGAAACAGAGGAAATGTCATAGCCACAACAAACTTTGCGAAGATCTACACAGGTCAGGACTTTTCAAAAAAGGTATGAAGATTATGCTTCATATGTTGCTGTGATTTCCAATGACGGGGAGCCTAGTTGTTATCAGGAAGCAATGGAGGAATATGAAAATGCTAAATGGAAATTAGCAATGAAAGAAGAAATGGATGCGTTGGAAAAGAATAAAACATGGGACCTGGTGGAACTTCCAAAGGACATGAAAGTTGTTGGTTGTAAATGGGTCTACAAGTTGAAAAAAGGTGATGATGATAAGGTTGATAAGTACAAAGGAAGAATGGTAGCAAAAGGGTACTCGCGGAAGGAAGGTATCGATTTCCATGATATTTTTCACCATTTGTTAAGCTTGTTTCTATCAGTCAGTGTTAGCACTAGTTGCTTTACTTGATCTTGAGTTAGAGAAGCTAGATGTTAAAACTGTTTTTCTACATGAAGATTTGGATGAGGACATTTACATGGAACAACCAAAGGGGTTTGTTCGGAATCAAAAATGAAGGTTTGTTTGAAATCTTAGGAAGCCATTGTATGGCCTGAAGCAATCTCCTAGGCAATGGTACAAGAAGTTTGATTCTTTCATGGTGAGCCAAAATTTTACTAGAAGTGAGTATGATCATTGTGTTTACTTTAAAAAGTTGGAAATGACATATTAATTTTTGTGTGTTATATGTTGATGATATGCTTGTAGCAAGCAAGAGCATGGTTGAAATCAATAGGTTGAAGGCTCAACTGGCTAGGTCGTTTGGTATGAAGGATCTAGGAGCAACAAGACAGATTTTGGGCATGGAAATACATAGAGACAAGAAAAATGGTAAGTTATGGTTATCGCAAGTGAAGTATGTGGAGAAAATACTTCATAGATTCGGTATGAATAATGTGAAACTTGTTAATATCCCTTTGTATTCCCATTTTAAGCTTTCTTCAGGTTTGAGTCCTAGTAGTGATGAACAAAAGTAGTATATGTCTCGTGTACCTTATGCTAATGTAGTAGGCAATTTGAGGTATTTGATGGTTTGTACTAGACCAAACATTTCACATGCAATTGGTGTTTCCAGTAGACACATGGAAAATCTAGGTAAAGTTGATTGGGAAATCGTGAAATGGGTGTTTTGATGTCTCAGAGGCACACGCAATTATTGTACCACCTTTAATGGTTGTTGTGATGAAATCTATGGCTATGTCGATTTGGATTTTGCAAGTGATTTAGACAAAATGAGATCCACTTCAGGATATGTCTTTACTCTTGTAGGTGGTCCTATTAGTTGGATGTCAAAGCTTCAAAGCATACTTTATTTCTTGGAAAAACATCTTTCCAGGAACTCTTATCAGCAAGTTGTCCCTGAATCAAATATGGAATGCTTTCCCCATTTTTTTCTTCTAGAAATTATGGTCTATAAGAAATAAGGATATATTTGAGATGATCTCAACTCCTCCAATGCGCACAACCATCATATCCAAATACTTGTTACATGAATCACTCCTCATTCAATGCATGCTTGGTCTCTCCCATGAGCCACTAGCGAGTGAAGATAAACTCTAGGCTCAAGATTTTCTATAGGAAAGCTCATTTCAGTCCAATTTTAGTGTATAGAATTCCATTCACTCATCTCCTTGGAATATAGTCTTGTCTCCAGAGGACTTTCACCGGTGTTTAGTAGCTCAACAACAGTGTGATGTGCTTTCTTTGGCATTGCCTCGAAAGGAAAACCTGGGGTGGTAGGTGTGGGATTTATCATGGAGGAAACCGATTCTTTTCCTATCAATGGGGATTGGGAGGTATTAAGCATAAGTTTGAAAAGATCAATAAGGAAGGCTTACTAAAAGCATAAAAACCTGCCCAAGGTAGCAAAATCACCTTCCAAATCAGTCAATAGGTTCATGAATTCACTAAATAAGGAATGGAAGCTAATGAGTGATGAAAAAAGAATGTGATGATGGATTTTGGAGAAAAGAAAAATATGGAGGGCGAGTTGGCCAAAAAGATCTTATTTCCAAGTCAAACTAGATTTACCTTACCCACTAAAAGCAGAAAAATCAGAGTAAAGTTGTCTAAAGCAGTAAGGCGCACTTCTATTCTAGGAATAGCATAAAATCAGACAGAATTAGACAAGATATTATCTAAAATTTATCCAAGTGCACCCCTATGACTCATGATGGCATGTGGTGGCATACGAAGCCAAAATTAAGCCAACTACCTAGTCAACACCCGGGAAATTAATAAAAAATGATTAATTAATTATATCCTAAGTATAAAGTGGGTTTTTAATGTTCCACCCCCCCCTTAAGCCTGAATTAGAGTGAGTAAAATATTATTAGGGTCCAAGCAACAAGGCTTATGGTCACCCCATTACAAAAATTTATTAGTCCATGTAGGCGAGGAAAGAAGGAAAACCACTTGGGAATAAAAACTCCTCTAAAAATCAACATGGAATACACCATAATAAGGCTCTCCAGACTTCAAGTAGGTGAGAACTTGATCAAATGTTTGGAGGAATATTTTTCTTGGGAATAAGTGGAATGTGCTCACCAGACTTGAAATTCATAAGAGGTCCAAATGAGACTTGATGATGTCCTCCATCTTCTGTGCAATTCTGAGTATAAGTGCTAATAATCATGGAGTGGATCAGAAGCATGACAGTAAGGGTGAATCCAACCACTCCAAACTGTAATTCTGCCTCTATAGAATCCAATAACACACCAAAAAACAACCCAAAGAGAGGTTCTGAGTGTGCATGAGTTGCAACAACTAGCTGATAATATTCAAAATTCGAAATAGGAGACATATGAGAGAATTGAGAGGTGTCTCCAACTTCTTGATAAAATGTGCTGGCAATCATGTAGGAACTGGTAGGAGCATGGAAAGTGGAAGTGAAGGCGCAACCAACAACCTCACATTGTATACTGGACTTCCAAATAACCATTAGATCACCTTTTTGGATACCAATGAATGGAAAAGGATCCTCAATATCTGAAGTGTAAGAGGAGAACAACGATGAGAGATGGAAATATTTGAGTTCTTCTTCAACAATAGATTTATGTCATTCGATCTTCAATACCCGCAAAAAAAGTCTTTGAAATCTTATAATGGAAGACTAATTTAATCAAGAGCTCCCCAAGATATGATACCATGTTGTAAGTCTAAATAGGTTCAATACCATGATAGAATTCTAATAAGCATGGATCTAGAAGCAAAGAAGTCCTCACAAGAATTTATTCAAAGATATGCAAAAATAAGAAGAAATAATGAAGTAGAACCATAAGAGACAGAACTCAATTGATGTAAATATCATCTCTATATTATTCAACAATATCAATACAATATATAATACATCTTAAGAAAGAAAATAGAATACCTTGAAAGAAAGTTGAAAAGCTCACAAAAGGAAGGCTTACTAAAGGCTAAAAAATCCCCTAGGTGGCAAAAACACTTTCCAAATCAGTCTAAAGGCTCACGAATTGGAAAATGCAATATTGGCAGCTCATGAGTGAAGAAAAATGAAAGTGATCATGGATTTTGGAGAGAATAAAGAGATGGAGGGTGAGTTGGCCAAATAAAGACAACTTGCCAAGTCAAACTAGCTTCATCCTTATCCAGTAAAATTTGTAGAAAAGCAGGACAAAACTGTCTAAGGTAGGAAGGCACACTTACTATTCCAGGATTGGCATAAAATCAGATAGAGTTAGGCAAAATCTTATCCAATATCTCTCCTAGTGCGCCACTATGATTAATTATGGCAAGTGTGGACCTAAGAAAGCAAATTGAGTCCAACTACCTACTATAAACCTAGGAAATTAATCTAAAATGATTGATGTATTTTATCCTAAAGTGGTTTTTAATGTTCCAACAAAAGTTAGAGGGTTCCTTGTTTTTAAATATATTTTGGATCATATTTCATTCTCATCTAATGGACACTTATTCTTGTCTATTTCAAATAGATAAATATAGGCAACACTTAATGGCTTTGGATGTTGGAGCTGTATTTCTAATACTTTTCCTACAATAAAATATTATGAACATAACATATTTTAGCATAAAAATGCCTTTCCTTTCAAACAACTCAACCACTTCTCCTTTAACACCTTATTTCAAGGTATATCAAGGAATCTATATCTTACTTTGACAACCATTTTTAATATACTTTGATCATCCAACCCTACACATGCCCAACTCCTCCAAGCACATTGCTTCTCACTACTTAGAAAGCATACAAAAAATCAATTGTACTTTACTAACCATTTCTTGATGCATTGCAATAAAACCTTCATCACAAGTCAACAAAACATTAATGATATTTGCAAAATGACAATATTACTAAAAACAAACAACATACAAAACATTAACAGTATTTGCAAAATGAACTAAAAACAAACCACATATACTTAATAAACAAAGATAAATACACTTACAACATTTTTTCCTTTGTAAGTTCTTTATAATTTGGTTTATCTCAATAAAAATATTACAACCAATTTTTCTTGAAAATATTGAAACAAAATAAACAAAATACAAAAAGCATTATTCTCACAACACTAATATATATGTAATATATCCATTACAAGTTACAACAATTTATTAGTTAAGAATGTCTTTCTCAAATGTAAAGAAATAAGTTAATAACCTAAAATTTAAACCCTTCTCGATCATGTGCATCTGGAGCAATTTGTTCCCCACCCTCTCCAGACATATTGAAGCTAGATTCATTATTTATTATAATGGAATCAACATTCACCTTTCTATCAAGATTTTCCTAAAATGTTGAAAGTTGATATCTATTTTTTTAAAGTTGTGCACTCATCAAATCATTGGATGCATATTGATTGTCATTTATTAGATATTGAACAGACCCATTTCATACATTGTCATTAGTCTTCTTCTTATAGTTTCAATAAGAGCTTCATACTGATTTCTTATAAAAAAATTAATAAGAGAAAACAAACAAGTGAGGTTTTGAGAATATTGAAGGTTAAAAGTTTAAACAAGGAACTACAAGGATGGAATGTTGGAATATTCTCACCATCATTTTTTATATTTACATGCATCCAGTCATCAATATGGTAGTCTCCCCAGCACCTGGAAACTATTTTCAGCCCCCTAGAGCCTATTTTTAGCCCCCAGTATCCCTCCTGCCTACCTAGTATACCTTGTTTTCCTCACCTCGATGAAAAATGCGCCCTACTACACCTACTTGGAGTCTAATAGTCAGTTGCAGCATTGATTCCCCAGTTCATGCATATATTGCTTAGTTTAACTGTCTGTAGCTTCCACTTGTCTGTATCAGAGTGCCACTTGACCTACTAACAGCCTCATGCGCCCTCCTTGGAGTCTCCTTCCCTTGATTTGTGCTCACATGACTCAATTAGACTCATTTGACTATTTGTGACTACTACCACTGATTGGGTGATGTCTCCAATGCTATCCAAGCCACACATTGAGGAGAATCCGAATGACCTTAGGTATATTTGAATTCATTTGATTCTTTTGAGTTATTATTCAGTTTCACAGTGCCAGCTTACAACTGATGTATGATTATACTGTAGATTTTACCATTTCTGAGTTTATGAGTGATTACTAATTCAATTCTTCTTCTTCTTCTTCTTCTCTACAATTCTTGAGTGATATTAGTGAGATTTACTCTAGCTGTGTGATCTATCCTGTAAAATATCACATGGAAATATGTTATATATATTCCATTGTGCCTATTCTTTGTTGTGCCTATTCTTTGCAGTGAAATTGTCAATGATTAAATTTAAAGTGCAAACAATTTTTCAAATTTGTTTATGAACCATAGAGCTTTGTGTGGTAGATGTGTCCCATGAAAATTGATGGACATATCAATTTTTGAACAGACATCTTGCATTAACATCCAGCACCCAATTCAACAATAATAGTTGCAACAGAAGTATAGTTTCCATATTCAAATTTTTGTCATATAAACTCTCACTATTTTCTCATTTTTGTCATATAAACTCTCACTATTTTCTCACCAATGATAGAAAAACGATGCGTGTGATAAATGCCAATCCAACGCACAAATTCATAATATGATATAAAGCCCTGTAACAATAATTTTGCAACAAATTACCTTCAAAACTTTACATACCAACAACACAATTTAATTAATTAGATCACACATATGTAAATAGTTTTCGATTAGTTTCCAACTTATTATATCTTATACAACTTTGTCCTTAGAAATTGCAATATTATATAACCTCACAGTTTTTATTAGTTTCCAATTTAATTAGTTAGATCACAATGATCTTCTTGCAAGTTGAAATAAAAGAATCATAGTATTATATATATATATATTCTAAAGAAAAAATATCGGTAGTTTTATATTTTTACAATAAAAATTATAGCTATTAAAATGTTGTAATCATCCCGTCGGACTTAACACCATTTCATTATACATTGTTTTTTATAACTTCGAACTCGTAAGGTCATTCCTAAGCGGACTGCTTATATAATGTTTCCATACCTATCATTTAAGCTTTAAAATCAATGGAAAGGATTCGCTGGGTTCAGATTGGGCCAAGTATGGCCACTCTATGTACTTTAAGTCTCCTGAGATCTTGGTATATTAAACCTAGGAGCCTCCGTCTACAGATTATTCGTATATGACATCATGTGAGTAATTATCTGTGTTGGCTACTGTTAAACTACCAGTATTATTTCTGTGTTGGATTGGTTGCCACGTTTGACAAATCGTCTCTTCCGTTCGACAACGTGGATGGGTCCACTCATTCCTAAATGTAATTAGTAGGAATTACAATAGATTATATATAGTATTATGATAAAAGAGGTTTCTAATGTTAATATCATTGTTATACATGTTGTAAGAATAATTGCTATTTTAATTGATTCTAATGCATTTACTCTTGTTTATATAATTAAAATTACATTGTAAATACATTGGGGCTTTGGGCTTTTTTGAGTAACATAAACACTTAGTGGGATTTACCTAACTATTCAACTATTTATATATATATAAGAGGGAAAATATAGAAAATATGATATTGATTGTATCTCATCAAACTTAATGAGGTTATGCACAATGCTAGTTCTCTTTAAGTATTAGGAAAAGTTTTTAAAATTTTCCGCATTTTGACGTACATTTGGGGTTGTCACATGAGGGAAAGTCTTGATTCTCTTTGAACAATACCTTTGGCGTCTATACTATATTAATGCGCAATGACATCTATAGAAAATGGGAAACTTTAAATGAAGTTAAAGCAATTTGACATGAATATTTATTTCTTTGTCCGGAATTCACTCTGATAGTATGGATTCTTAGTGCATTTGTATCATTTCTTCCAACTTTTGAAAATACACTAGCAAGCACCACAAGTTAATGCCTCCAAAGTTATTGCTCCAATCAAATATCGCGGTACAAGTTCTTTGGAGGAGAAGAGTCAACAAAATATAAATGCTAACTTAGAAAACTCATCTTGACCATTATTGTTTCGTTTTTTTGGCAATTATTTAGGAGGTAGAAATGTCATTATTTGGAGAAAATCCTAGACTGCATCAAATTTATTAACAAGTCTATGTAATAAAAGAACTACAAAATTTTAGGTATATCTACATTTTGAGAGCTACCAATTTCAGACTTCGTCTCTACATTTAACAACTATCCAATATTATCTTTTATTGATAAAATAAAAATTAATCGTGGTTTATCTGATGAAAACCATTACGGTTTATCTAATGAAAACCATTATGTACTAGAAAAAAGCATTATGGATTACCACCAAGTCTTTTGTTTAATTAATGAATTTATGCTACAATTAGATAGAGGGGGATATATATTATGCAAAATATAGAAAAATGTAAATATATTAATAGAAATTACTTTCTTTAATATTAAAATAGAAGCTTAACAATTTTTAAAATCAAAATATGGTACATCAATTGAAAATGTATTTATTGACTATTAGAATATGCTTAGATTACTCAAGTGATTTCATAGCTTCCTTAACATCCTCTCGGCCTATAGACTTCAAACAAATAAGTAATAATTATTTTCTCAAGATGTAGCCATGGGGTCCTACCACATAATCTTTTTCTTAAAGGATCGATTTGCATGAGCCTCTATAATGTCACTAGCATCAAATATATTGTAATGCAGGAATCTAACCCTGAGCCATGAGGTTCCATCCCACTACCAATAGAAATAAATTACATAAAACCTATTTTCATTCATATTGGCACAAAATTCCCCATTCATAAATTAAAAAACAATGATAATAATGCAATAAATACTTACCTTTTCCTCATTGATTTGGGCGATTATCCTTATTATAAAAACCCTTGCGACCTCTTCCTCCTACTATAGGGTATATAACATTTGAAAGAACAAGGATTCAAACTGTGGTTTTGTTGAGGATATTCTATAAACATAAACATAATATTTCATTGTGATTTGGATTTCCACATTTACATTGATGTTTGAAAACCCTTATCTTGAAAAGAGCCAGAATGCTTCTTTCCAAGGCTTGTGAGAAAGGTTGTAATGGACATAGGTTCAAAATGCCCTTGGACCATGTTTCCAACATAGTATAGGTTCGATTTAGAACCACATTCACAAGTACTGTTGGACTTTTGAAAAGAACATACAAATATACAATATATGAATCTAGCGAATGGTATCTATCATACATAATACAAGACACGAAAAATTAGGGACTCGATTCTATATTTTAAAAAGTGCATAATATTATACATGATATGAAGTGAATGAACATGGGTTGTCACAGATAACCAAAAAAAAACAAAAAAAAACATGGAACTGGAGTCACATAGAAAAAAAAACCCTAAACAAACACACATTTCAAAGAATATAGAACAAAAAATCTAGTCATAGCTTATGTTGAAGGTAGATGGAGACCCTTGATCCTTGGCCATGATTCCACTATATTCCCATCAGATGATTTGAAGTCAACCATGGATTAAAGTCAAACTTGAACTCAAGTCAACCTTGCTTAAAGGTCACCTATAGATTGAAGTTAATTGTGGATTGGAGTCAACCTTAGATTGAAGCCGACCTCAGATTGAATTGCACCTTCGATGGAAGTCAACTTTACTTAAAATTCAACTATGGATTGAAGAAAACCTTGATTAAAAGTGAACTAGAGATTGAAGTCATCCATAGTTCAAATTCAGTCAACCACTTTTAAAAATGTGGTTATGGATTAAAGTAAAAAATTGTTCAAAGTCAACATTCAAACCATAATTGACTTTAAGTCAAGGTTGACTTCAATCCAAGGTTAACTTCAAGCCAAGCTAGACTACAATCTAAGTAGACTTCAATTCAAGATTGAGTTCAATCCTAGGTTGACTTCAATCCAAGGTTGACTTCAATCCAAGGTTGACTTCAATCCAAAGGCGACTTCAATCCATGGGTGACTTCAATCCAAGGTTGACATGAATTTAAGGTTGAATTCAACTATGGTTTGAAGTCAACCTTAGATTGATGTTAACTTAGATTGAAGTCATCCTTTGATTCAAGGAAACCTTCGATTCAAGTCAACTATGGGTTGCAATCAATTATGAATTGTAGTCAACCAAGGATTGAAGCCAACCATAGATTTAAGTCCACCATGGACTGAAGTCTACCTTGGATTGAATTCATGCTTGGATTGAAGTCAACATTGGATTAAAGTCATCCTTGCTTAAAATTCAACTTTGGATTGAAGTCAAATATGGATTGAAGTAAACCTTGATTAAAATTCAACTATGGATTGATGTCAACCTTGCTTAATAGTTAACTATCGATTGAAGTCAACCATTATTTAAAGTAAATCAACCACTTTACAAAATGTGGCAGTGCGTTGAAGTCAACCATGATTCAAATTCAACCTTAAATTGGGGTCAACCATGGATTGCATTCATTAATGTTAATATTATTAATGGATTGAAGTCATCCTTAGATTAAATTCAACCATGGATTGAAGCCAACTATGGATTGAATTCAACCATTAATTAAAGTCATCAATGTTAATATTATTAATGGATTGAAGTCAACCATTGGAATGAAGTCAACATTTGATTAAAGTCACTTATGGCATGAAGTCAACCTTGGATTGAATTCAACGATGGATTGAAGTTAACCTTGGGTTGAAGTCAACCATGGATTAAAGTCAACCTTGAATTGAAGTTAGCATTAGATTAAATTCATCCTTGGATTGAACTCATCCTTGCTTAAAATTCACTTATGGATTGAAGTCAACAATGGATTGAAGTCAAATATGGACTGAATTCAAACATGAATTGAAGTCAACCTTAGATTGAAGTCAACCATGGATTGAATTCAACCTTGATTGAACTTAAGTATGAATTGAAGTCAACCATGGATTGAAATCAACATTGGATTTAAGTCAACGATGGACTGAAGTCGACCATCGATTAGAGTCAACCTTGGATTGAAGTTGACCTTGGATTGAATTCAACCTTACTTAAAATTTAACTATGGATTGAAGTCAACCTTTCTTAAAAGTGAACTACGGATTAATATCAACCATGGCTCAAAGTGAATCAACCAATTTTAAAAATGCGGGTGGGGATTGAAGTCAACCATGGTTCAAAGTCAACCTTACTTAAAATTCAACTATGGATTGAAGAAAACCTTGATTAAAAGTGAACTAGGGATTGAAGTCATCCATAGTTAAAATTCAATCAACCACTTTTAAAAATGTGGTTATGGATTGAAGTAAAAAATGGTTCAAAGTCAACATTCAAACCATGGTTGACTTTAAGTCAAGCTTGACTTCAATCCAAGGCTAACTTCAAGCCAAGCTAGACAACAATCTAAGTAGACTTCAATCCAAGCTTGAGTTCAATCCTAGGTTGACTTCAATCCATGGGCGATTTCAATCCAAGGTTGACATGAATACAAGGTTGAAATCAACCATGGATTGAAGTTAAGCTTGGATTGAAGTCAACCTTGATTAAAAGTCAATTATGGTTTGAAGTCAACCTTAGATTGATGTTACCTTAGATTGAAGTCATCCTTCGATTTAAGTCAACCTTCGATGCAAGTCAACTATGGATTGAAGTCAATTATGAATTGTAGTCAAGCATGGGTTGAATTCAACCATAGATTTAAGTCCACCGTGGATTGAAGTCTACCTTGGATTGAAGTCAACATTGGATTAAAGTCACCCTTGCTTAAAATTCAACTGTGGATTGAAGTAAACCTTGATTAAAAGTCAACTATAGATTGATGTCAACCTTGCTTAATAGTTAACTATCAATTGAAGTCAACCATTATTTAAAGTCAGTCAACCACTTTACAAAATGTGGCAGTGCGTTGAAGTCAACCTTAAATTGAAGCCAACAATGGATTGAATTCATTAATGTTAATATTATTAATGGATTGAATTCATCCTTGCATTAAATTCAACCATGGATTGAAACCAACTATGGATTGAATTCAACCATTAATATAAATCATTAATGTTAATATTATTAATGGACTGAAATCAACCTTTGATTAAAGTCGCTAATGGCATGAAGTCAACCTTGGATTGAATTCAACGATGGATTGAAGTCAACCTTCGGCATCTGCCAGTTCGGCTTTCTTAGATAGAATTGAGCTTATGGGGAACTGAAAAAGTGATCATCGCCGAATTAACCCAAATGTTAGTACGTATCTAAGACTTACTTCTATGCATTTCCCCTTAAAAATTTCGGCAGTTCTTTTCGGAAAATTCAATTCAATATAGGTTTATCTCAGTTATTCCAGATCTTAATGCAATGTCAAGTCTTTGGCTTTAAATTTGTACGATCCATGCCTCTTAAATTGTAGTTTAATCGATTATTGGTACTACACAACGTACAATCCAGCAGGGACAGGTGGACAGATGTCCCTTCACCCTGGTTTCTCCGCTCCAAAATTCGAGGCAAAAATACTTATTCAACCAAAGTTTCACTTTATAAACTAAAAAATTGATTTTTTTGAATTCTATGCAACTCAACTATTATATCAAAAATGGTCACAATATGTCACGGACATAATATATATATTATGTTCCAAATTTGGACATAATATATATATATTATGTTCCAAATTTAAAAAATATTTGTACTTTTAGATTTTACATTTAAAAATCCAGGTAACTTAATCATAAAACATATTTTTACCTAGCTTGTTCACAAATCCAAATGTAAAACGTAATTATAATTTTAGTTTTTTTTACATTTAAAAATTCATATATAGTTAACTTAACCATCAAATATTATAATATTTTATTCCATTGAAAATATTAAAATATTTTATGATTAAGTTATATGTATTTTTTAAATGTATATTTTATGGTTAAGTTATATGAATTTTTTAAATATTAAAAAAACTAAAAATACAGGTACGTTTTAAATTTGGATTTGTAAGCAAGCATAGGTAAGCATAGCTAAAGATGATTTACAACGTCGCGTTCCACATAGTAAACATGTTACAGTCGTGGTTGGAGGTATCCTTTCAATTTTGTTGAATAAAACTTTAATTCAGCTGTCATTGTCTGGTCCCGTAGCTCAGTTGGTTAGAGCATTGGTCTTATGGCCAGATCAGAAGCAAGCCGAAGGTCGCGGGTTCGAGCCCCGCCGGGACCAAGTAATATTTTTGTCTTTTCATAGACAATCCTTCATATTGTACCGAATAAGAAAACCTAAATAGAGAAGTGAACAACTTTTAAATTTGACTTGAAAACGGAAGAAAAATTCAATGGTAACTGAAATGAAGGTCTTGTCTATGAAGGACATAGTTGAAGCGTTTAAAATTTCAAATCGGAGGTATTAAGCATCAGCTTGTGAACAAATATCTTTATCTAAGTGAGCAAAACAATAAAAATGTCATTTGAACTGTGTGATGTTGAGAGTTTGTTCCAGGCTAGGTCATAATCCTAGTTTATATATATATGCCAAAATAACAAAATCTGTCATGAATGCAGGATCACCACCAACAAAGTTCTGAGATGAATTTCCATACAAGTCCCAAGCTTCATTGATCATATGGGATGCAGCAGCCATTGAAAACGAGTTATGATGCAGAGTCTTGGCAAAAGTGCTGGAAGATGATTGATGTTGAGGTTGTGCTGCAGAGACTGCATCCTTCGAGCATTGATCTAGTTTGCCTCTTGGCTGCAACTCTTTCCACATGACAGCTTCAAAGCTGGGACTGCACTTTTCTTCTATGAATGTAAGCTTTAGGGTGGAGGAGCCATTACTAATTTCTGGTTTCAACAGAGCTTTTCTTAAGTTGGAGATTTACTTCATGAAGATCTCACAACAATCCACTCACCATGGAGGCTTCATTGAATGAACTAGAGTTGAGCGAGATTTACTTGGAGAATATGGAGTTTGAGGCATCTTCTTCTTTTTTTGGGTAGGTGGGTGTTTTGTTATTGTTGTTTCCTCTCGGTTTCATCTTTAACAATATCATTTTGGGACAAAATCACTGAAAAGAGTGATCTCTGTGGAGAAATTTTTTGGGCTTCAAGGAAAATAAGAGTGTGTTGGTGTTTGGTGTGAGCTAGTAGAGACCAGAAGAGGCATCAGGAGCTGCATGGATCAAGTGATTTAGGTGCAAGTTGAATTATCTCGCTGCAAATAGATCAAGTGATTTAGGTACAAGTTGAATTATCTCTCTGCAAATAAATGGTGTAAATGACCAAAGGAATGGGAGTATAATCTCAGTGAAAGATCAAGCTTGAAATAGTTACACAATAGAAATTGTTGCTCAATTATGGACAAATCAGAAATAATGAATTCACTCAATTCATGGAAACTCATAAACATAAATATAAAATTATTGAAGCCAAAAAAATTGTATATGCTGATTAATCCCTGCAAGTTCATTTATTCATGTCCCTTTACTGTTTTAAAGAGGACACATCAATGGTTCAATACCCTTGCACAAAATAAGAGGACAAGCGGCTATAGAGATGAGGTGTACCGAAGGTGTAGAAATCCCTTATAGAGATGAGGTACCGAAGGTGTAGAAATCCCTTACACAAGGAAGAAGCATAACTCAGTTTTATAATCGCAGATCTTTGTGAAGCAAATCTCAATTTGCTTTGGGATTGTTTATTCCCGTCAAGAAAACTGTATGGAACATCAGTTTAGGGAGCCCTGCATAAATTTTAGAGATAAGTTTGCATCTCATATATTATTAGTTCAAAATTCGAATTCTGCTGTAATTTTTTTTATCTTATTGGTTCACCTCAATTTAGAGTAAACGCTACTAAATCGAAGAAGTCAGACTAAAAGGGATCTCAACTGACAGTGTCTGCACGCTAATTGGCATTAAATTTATTTATCATTTCAATTCATATATGTCACCAACTTTCTTTAACATTGCAATTCATATATGCCACCGACAGAATACAATTGGAGTCAATTTTGAATCACAATGATAAGTGTAAGTATCTTCCCTGCAGCTATTGTACAATTGCAGATTTGATCGCAAAGAGTTGGCCATTGGAGCTGCTCATGGCGGGACTGACAGTCCCAAAGGCTTCGGAATTCGGCCCCAACAATGGCACCCCTCACTCAACACTAAATGGTATCTCAACTGACAGTGTCTGCACGTTAATTGGCACCAACTTTCTTTATGATTTCAATTCATATATGTCACCAACTTTCTTTATAATTTCAATTCATATATGTCACCGACAGAATACAATTGGAGTCAATTTTGAATCACAATGATAAGTGTAAGTATCTTCCCTGCAACTATTGTACAATTGCAGATTTGATCGCAAAGAGTTGGCCATTAGAACTTCTCATGGCGAGACTGATTGTCCCAGATGCTAAAATATAACATAGAAAGAAACAAATAAAAATGGAACACATGTGGGTATATTCATTATCTTCTCGTTATTAATCAGAAGCATATATAGGATTACATAAAAACAATACCATGGACCAAAGAATACTATGGGACATCAAAGTGTTCTAGTCAAACTAACTAACGAATCACTCAACTAATTAATGCGTGATTACAATTCTTAACACACTCCCTTAATCTCAACTGGGACAATATAATCAACACTATCAATGCCTAAGTGCTTTCTTTGAAACTCAAATGCAAGTGTGCCCAATGGTTTGGTAAACATATCAGCCAATTGCTCCTTAGAGCCACAAAACAACAAAATGATCTCTCCATTATTGACTAACTCACGTATAAAGTGATAGCGAGTGTTAATGTGTTTACTCTTTCTGTGAAACACATTATGTTTGGACAATGTTATTGCAGAACTGTTGTCACAATAAATAGGTGTAGGTTCTTTTTATGTGTGTCCCATATCCTTCAAAATTCTTCTCATCCAAAATGCGTGGCATGCTGTTGTAGTTGTTGCTACATATTCTGCTTCTACAAAAGACATGCTGACAATGGGTTGTTTATGAGAAACCCATGAAATTGGATTGGTACCCAAATGGAAAGCATAACCAGATGTGTTTTTCCTATCATTAATGCTGGCTACAAAATCACTGTCAGTGTACCCTGTAAGAGTACTATTTGGTGAATGAGAGTACCAAAGTCCATAACCAACTGTGCCTGCAACATATCTTAGAATTATTTTACCAACTTTCCAGTGAGAGTCTTTGGGAGACTCCATAAACTTAGATATCAAGCTGACAACATACATCAAATCAGGTCTAGTTGCAGTCAAGTACATTAAATTTCCTACGAATCTTTTGTAAATTGCAGAGTTCACTGCTGGTCCATCGTCATTCTTGCTTAACTTGGTGCCTGCAGCAATGGGGTCTTCTGCTGGTTTGCATTTATCCATTCTAAATTTCTGCAGAATGTTTGTAGCGTACTTATGCTGATAGACGAAGATGCCATTTTCACGTTGGTCAACTTCCAGACCAAGGAAGCACCTCATAAGGCCTAGATCAATCATTTCAAACTCCTTTTTCATGACTATCTTAAATTCTTCCAGCATCAAATTTCGAGTAGAAATTATATCATCAACATAAAGACATACAATTAGAATGTTACCTCGTTGATATGTTTTGACATAGAGAGTGTGCTCATTGCTACTCCTATTGAACCCAATGTTGATGACGTAGGAATCAATCCTGCTGTACCAAGCTCGTGGAGTTTTTTTTATACCTTACAAGGCCTTTTTAAGCTTGCACACTTTGTGTTCTTGACCTTTGACAGCATATCCAGGTGGCTGGTCTACATAGACTTCTTCTTCAAGTATGCCATTGAGAAAGGAATATTTCACATCCATTTGATAAACATGCCACTGATTTTGAGCTGTTATTGCAAGTACAGCTCTGATGGTGTCCATCCTTGCTACTGGAGAAAAGGTTTCATCATATTCCACACCATATTGTTGAGCAAACCCTTTTGCAACCAACCTGGATTTGTGCTTCTCTATCTCTGCTTTTTCATTGAGTTTTGTCTTATAGACCCATTTTACTCCAATATTGTTTTTGTCTTGTGGGAGATCAACAATATCCCAAGTATGATTCCTTTCTATAGAATCAATTTCTTCATTCATTGCTTGTACCCACTGTGCATCCTTTATTGCTTCATCAAAATATGTGGGATGAAAGGAAAATAGAGCATACTGTAATTGATCATCAATAATAGGAGTCTGCTCATACAAATCCCTCAAACTTCTGGTTCTCTGTGGTGGATTGTCTGTTGACGTTTCTTTTTGTTGTTGTTGTACCTCCAGTCTGGGCATTCTGAGTGGTAGATCTAGTGGTAGTGGACTTTCTTTCTGTTGAATATCTGTTGAAGCATTCCAAGGATCACTCCAGCATTTATCTTCAAGAAACTTGACATCTGTTGAATATTGTAACTTCTAAGAATATTATATTTGTACATTATTTATTCCGGAGATGTTCCATCCCTCTGTGGTGATTCTATTATGTATCCGGAGATGTTTATTCCTCCGAGGAGTTGTGGCAACTAGGGTTATTATACCCACCATGTGGGGGTCGGCCCAGTCAGTTATAATAGGGTATTTAACCTAATGGTTAAATACGAGCCTACATGTACTTGTGTAAAATATATGTCAGAGTAGTGTATAAATAGAGGAGGTGTGTTCCTCATTTGACACACTCACACACTTGAAAAGAGGAGCACTTGTCTGGGAGATTTGCTAAGGAGGATTAGAAGGAGGGAGCACATCTTGTATTTTGGTTTATCATCTTATTGAGGAAAGCTTTGCTGGGTTTTCTACCCCATGAGGGTTTCCCAGGATAAATCTGTGTCTCTTGTGTTTATGCTATGCTTGTTGTTTCTTCAGTGATCCTGTATATGCTATTATTGTGAAATGGAATGTAATGCTGCTATTTTCTGTCTTAGCATATTGAATTTTAACAACATCTCTGCTCACCGCAACCTTTTTGGTGACATGATTATACAACTTGTAGGCCTTCTGATGTTCACTGCAACCAGTGAGGATGCATTTCTCACTCTTTTTGTCCAATTTTTTTCTTAATTCATCAGGTATGTGTGCAAATGCCACACATCCAAAGACTCTGAGACGTGAGACACTAATCTTAGTGCCACTCCAGGCTTCTTCAAGAATCTTATCTTTTATACTCACCGTGGGATATCTGTTCAATAAATAAACTGAACATGCAATAGCTTCAGCCCAATAATCAACTGATAGCTCCTTATATGACAACATACTTCAGTCCATGTTCATAATGGTCCAGTTATTCAGTTCAACAACTCCATTCTGTTGTGGAGTGTATATGGTAGTGAACTAGTGTTGGATGCCGTGTTGTTTACAGAACTCTGCAAAATCATGTGAATCATATTCACCTCCACCGTCTGACCTGAGCACTTCGATGGATTTACCTTATTGCTTTTCAGTCAATGACTTGAATTATTTAAACTTGGAGAAGGTATTTGATTTGTGTATGAGAAAATAGACCCATACTTTCCTGCTATAATCATCAATAAAATTCGGAAAATAAAGACTACCTCATATGGATTGGGTTTGCATGGGTCCACATAGATCTGTGTGAACTAACTCGAGGTGTTCTTTGGCTCGAGATGTGCAAGTGGGGAAATTGTTTGTTTGATGTTTCCCTAAGATACAGTCTTCACAAGAACTGGACTATTCATTCAAAACTGGTAACCCCTTGACCATGGACTATTTTTGCACAAGACTGAGACTCTGAAAGGGTAGGTGACCATACCTACAATACCGCAACCAGGTTTCATCTTGACTAGAAACAGTATGTGCATATGACTGTGACAGGATAGCACTTCTCAGACTGAGTGGGAATATTCTATTCTTGGTCCTTTCTACTTTGTCTAAGAGTCTTCTACTGGGGGCTTTATCATAAACAACACAATAAGTATCAATAAACCTGACATCATACTTGTTCTGAATCAGTTGACCCACACTCATCAGATTGACTTTTAGATTAGGAGCATAGAATACATCATGTATAAACTTCTTCTCATTTTTTTAGTAAGAACAGGAACAATGTGTTGATGCCTCGAAATTCGCAGCACCAATCAGCAAGGGATTATCCCCGGTAAGCAAGCCCAATTAGATTGCTCACCCTTTGGTGTGGGGAATCTGTCCGGTTAACAGCTCGACTACCGTATGTGATTTTAAAGTTGGGTTTTCACCGGTTGCGGCCTGATCCACCGTTTATGTATTTTATATTTAAAAATGATATGCAAGTGATCTATCTAAATGCATGTAATTAAATCAAATATAATCTAAACTATCTAAGCTAATTAATCTATCCCTGCAGGGAGTAAAACTGAAATATGAGTAATACATTTGAAATACACCCAAGAATCTCACAGGTAGTTGTTCAATAACATAGATGAATTTTCAATAGAAAGTAAGAAATATCAAAGATAGCTTTGACAGAATTAAGACATTCCATTACTCATTTAACACATAATATTTGCACAGGAAATGAAAGCATTCATAACTAATAAATAATTCAGAATAGTCAGGAACGATCTCACAGCATATGCATGAAAGATGCAGAAATAATTCAGCATACATTCAACATATTCCCAAGCAAAACACAGTGCTAGCTTTTCCCAAGAAAATGGAGATTTCTTTATTAATGCAACAAAATAGTTCACGTACAAGACAAATCAGTCCTTTCACCTGCCAAAAGTCCTTTTCTTTCTCTTCTAATCCTTTATTTATAACTTTACAAAATAGTCTTTCTCCAACTCTAACCCTAGGGAAACACAAAAGTTTGTCTTTTAGTGCTCATATAAGACAAAATTAGTTTCCAGCTGTTTTTTTTAAATGATTATACAATAAATCAGCTTTCAACTGTCTTTTGGAATTTACAATAAAAAACAAAATTAACTTCCAGCTGGTCTTTCCACTTCAATTGGCCTGTCCACTTCAGCTATGTTTTCCACTTCAGCTGCCTTTTCTACTTCAGCAATGTAATTGGTCCATATGCCAGCTTTTCGAATAATAAAATTGCCCCTTGCAGAAACCATCATTTTTAGTGATATCTCATGCTTGCGTAGGTCTGATTTAATGATTGTTGCTCATGTTGTTGTCGCCTGGGTGATGTCCTCCAGAAAATAAGCATGAATAGAAGCTTGCCCAATAAACCGGTCGAGGTCTTCTGGCATCAGGACATCTATGTTCTTTAGGTATTCTATTTATGAATCCAGCTCGCCCTGCAGCTCTGACAAATGCTGATCTCTGTCGGGAAAATCGTCGATGGTTTGAGGTAAAATCATATGGCATTTCTCATGAGTTTCCCGGACCTTTAAGTAGAATTCGGTACATCTCCCGATGGTTTTATGGATTCCAATAGTTATTTTTCTACCACAGTCTCTACAAAACGCAAGGAGTCCTAAATCTAGCTTTGAATCCTCTTCGGACTTGAGGGGTAGGTTCCCTAGGAATCTCGATTTTCCTTTTCTCCATTCAAGCTGTCTATTGATTTCTTCCAAGTGGTGCACATACTTTTTCTTGAGTCTTAATGCATCAACCTCAATTGCTTTTATCCTTATAATCATTATCTTCATCTTACAAACCTCCTCTGTGATCAGTTCTAGTGACTGATGAATTTTCCTCAGTATATCGCATGCTTGCTCGTGGAACGTGGTTAGATCCTGTTTCTTTTCTTCTACAACCTTTAGTTGTTATAACAAAGACTCATTTTCTTTTGTCAACCTTTCTAACTGAGGCTTATAGAACTCAATCTGCTATATACTGTTGGTCTCTAACTTTTTTATGAGAGTTTCTAACTCTTTCTTCTCACCTTCTGCGGTTATTAGTTGTTGTTTCCTGTTGTTGGCCTCATGTTCTTCTAACTCTTTTATGCGAGTTTCCAATTCTTTATTCTCACCTTCCACGATTACAAGTTGCGCATTTAGTGCATCCTTTTCATCTTCGAGCTTTTGGGTCTGTTCCTCTATCTCCCCCTTTTCTTCTTGAAGCTCAATAAATTTTCTCTTCAGCTCATTACCTTGATGCACTTACTTCATCAGATTATCCTTCACTTTGAAGAGCTTGTCCTTGTATTTCTTCACTTCTTCTACCAACAGATCGACGTTATCGGCACTTTCCTGAGCCAAAGCCACACTGCATGCTGCCGTGAACTAAGGGTCACTATTATCGAAAAAGACGGAATCCAGCTTTGACACTTAGAGTTGCTTTGAGGGAGTGTATGGGGTGAGAGCGAGCTCTTGAGTTGAGACATGTCCTTCAATGGTTGACTCCGGTGGGTTTGTCGTTGATACATCTAAGTCCATACCTTGTGTGCCCGAGCTCCCTTGATCCACAGCTTCTTTGGACTTCTCTGCTTCCTTTTTTTTCCTTTGCAATTCCGCTGCTTCCTTCTTCGCTTTCTCCTTTACTTCTTGCAACTTTTCAGCCTCTTCTCTCTTTACCCTTTCAGCTTCTTCTTTTTGCAGTTTATCAGCTTCTTATTTTTGCATTTGATCAGCTTCTTCTTTCTGTAGTCTCTCAGCTTGCTCCTGCTGAATTTTGGCGGCTTTTGCATCCTGACGCTGTTTCTCTTCATGTTCCTTTTTAAGCCTCTCTGCTTCTTCCCGCTTCTTCTTTGCTAGCTCCTTTTGAAGCCTTTGATTTTCTTCTTCTTGGAGTCTATCTGCCTCCTCTTTTTTCTTCTTTTCATCTTCCTGGCGCTGCTTCTCTTCTTCTTCCTTTTGCTTTAGCCCAGCTCCTATGGAATCTTTGGAACTGGAACTAGCCCCGCTTTTGGGGCGGTAGCACTTGCCTAACTCGGTCATGTTTTTGGGACTTCGAAAGAACTCTTCATCCTTGTCAAAAAGGTGTGCATAATCAAAAGTGAACCTGCAATTAAGACAATGAGCAAAAACTTTTCCTTTAGGGTCATGCCTTCTGAAAATATTTGTTCCAAAATGGAAGGCTTCTAAGTCCCAAGCAAATTCTATACCATATTTCGCCTTGGCGAGATAGTATGCTCCAATGGTAAAGGGCATTGGCGGGTATGCGACCTTCTTCTTGTCATGGATCACTCTATTGACTCCATCGATAAAGAGTTTCCTTATGGCTTCTTTATGCACTATGTAATCAGTGGCATATCGGGGCAATAAGGACGGGGTTCGACTCCCTCCACACATTCTGATGTACGTTCCCTCCATAGAGAAATAGTAATCTCTGAATTTATCTATGATTGGCACAACATTCTCTGATAGGAAATTTGGTTCTGCCTTGAAGAGTAGTTGATATAGGGGCATGATGAACTTTTCACAAATCTGAGTGTAGTGACTTGCATACTTGAGTGCCCATGTCATCTGATAAGCCACATGGAGGGGAGATTCTTTGCTCTTCCATATGCATCCCAAATCAGGGAAAGGGTACTTGATGAATAAATAGTCCACCAGATAAGAGGACATGAAGAAATCAGCTTTGTTTTGCGGAAATCCTCCCTGTGTAATAGTTATAAGTGAAGCCATGTAATTCGAGATGATATCAGCCCAGTTGAATATTGTACCATGTGTGGCCACATGGGACATCACCGACACCCAGCCGAGTTTATATATGTTTCCATTTGGAATACCGAAAAATTGACTCAACATCAGAGCGATGAGCATGTACGGATTCCTCAGATGTTGACTCTCATACTCTTCACTTACCCTTGACCTTATTTGCCTGTCATCAATTGTCATCTTTCTTGCATATTCGAAAGGGTCTATCTTTAGCCCGGATATCCATTCATCATTCAGTAGGGTCTTAGGGTAGGGAAATTTGTATGCTGCCGTGATAAAATTTGGTGCAAAAGATGCAAGACTCATCCCGTCGAAATATGTGATGAATCTGGTGTCAGTATTCACCTGAGGTAGTATCCAACCAATAACCTCCGAGCATGGGAACAGCTCTGGGCGAGTGGCCGATTTGCAGAGACCAGACTTTTTTATGTTCTTATAAACCATTAGCTCTTCCAAGGAGGCTTCAGGGAAGTTTTGGTCTTCTACAACTTTGTATAGCTCGCCCCATTGATATTCTGGGGAAGCTCCTGTGATAGATTTCATGTCGACGAACATCATCTCGAGCGAGGTGTCTAAGAGGATTTCTACGTATAAGACCCATTTTAGATACAAAATTTCCTCTAATGTGGTTGTGTAAGAGTGACTTTCTACCCAACCGTAGGAACTCTGTCTAGCATATACTCTTTCTTCTAAGATGCCACCCCCAAGCCGCGCTATGAGGCCACCAGGGAGAAGGAAACACCTACATGGTTCTCTCTCTCAGCCCAAAAACGATTCCACAATCTATACTTAGCCAAATGCTCCTATAGAGCTCTATAGGGATCTCACTTAGCCACCACATGCTTGTCTCCCATAATACCTGCCCCACACAACACCCTTTTGGGCTCAGGAATGCCCTTCACCGATCCATGGTTCTCTTGGGTGATCCATCTTTCTAGGTGCTTCCAATATGTTCATAGAAGGAGGCCAATCTGATGTATGTTATTGGAGAACCACCTATAGCCTCAATTTGTGGCTTCTCAAGCATCTATGAGAAGCAAAACTCAATGGGTAAGGGTTCCTAGCTTGCCCAAACTCTGTTCTCACCTACAACCATATGTTTTCCCTTCAAATATGTGGTCCTGACTCTAAATTTGAATTTCTAGGTTATACATTATCTAATAATGGTCATGAACAACAATGGGGAGCTCTGCATAGTATAGATCTGCATGAAAGAATGATAGAATGAGGGTTGAATCCAGGGGATATTATGAGATAATGGTGAAAAGACGACTGGCATAGCTTCAAACCAGAGAAGAAAGGACTCCTGGAAGTTGTAGACTGACTTTTGACATTTGACATAACTATCACAAAATTGCATTCAACCCCATGCTTCAATAATTGCATGAGGTGATTTTTCCCACCAACCTCACACATGCATTCAATGATTGGGTTCAATAGTCAAAATGAGGTAATTGGCCTATTCAAAGCACATGGAAAAATTTGGATGAGTTATGAGGTTGACGCTTGGAAGCAAAGGATTTAGTTTCCCATAGGCCCCCTTTCCTCTTCCCCTTTGGTGGAAACATAGCCCCTCTAGTGCTCTTTACACAACCACCTTGGACCATTTTATTATTTATGAAACATAATATTTACATATATTTTGAGTTAGCATGACAAGCCAACCATATGGTCCAAATGAAAATATATACATTATACATGCCTAGCCATTCACTAGTTGGGCCTTGCCCTTAAGATCTGCACTAGGAATCTGTACTAGCACTTTTACATCATTTACATGATTTTGGTTAAATACATTCCAAGTCAAAACTGGGGGTATTACATGGGCGCTCTTCCTGCCAAAGTGCACTGTTGATGTTGCTCTTGGCAGTTTGGTCGTATCCCCTGATAATCTACCTGAGACTTCACCTGTTCCATTTCTACAGCTGCTCCCCACAGTCTAATTAAAAACTTTGTTATGTGTCGGGCGCACTTTTTCCAAGTACACGTGTCAAATTCACTTATTTTCGAAGGGCGCCTCCTACCGATGCATGTCATGTGTCGGGCTCACTTCTGTCAGTGCACTTCATCCAATGTTTCATTCTAGGTGCACTCCTTCCTGAGCACACTTCTTTCGACATTCTACTCGGAATTTTATTGATACTCCTCCCATAAATGTGTTTGAGACTTTCCTAATGTGTTGCCACTTCTTCTTCCAGCAGTCCTACTATGTGTCAGGCACACTCATGTGTTGTGGCTCGTACACACCTTTCCCAGATGCACTTCTATTGGCACATTGTGTTATGATAACACCTTCTTATTGCAACAATTTGGGTGCACTGCTACTAAGATCCTTCTCCCATCGTGTTGTGTCTCAACACTCTTCCCCCAAAAAAATATTTTGGCACTCTTATGCTCTAATACCACTTATCACAGTGCTAGGGAGTTTGACCTAGAAACTGGGGGTTCTCACTCTTCTCCCTACCATGCGGTGCTGCCCAGGAACCACTCCCGGTGATGATACCAGCCCAAGATGGAACCTAACAGATTACGCCTCCCAACATATACTTATGTTTTTCTTTTATTCATCCTTATCTAAGTTAACCCATGAAATTGCTTGTAAACAATATGACAACAACAGAGAAGACACAAGTATACAGTGGTGACACCTTAATGGGGTGCACCCAAATAATCATATGATAAAATGAAACTTAGTTACAACAAGTGAAGGATACCATAACTCGAAAGCATGCCCTCAATTCCATCAACTCAAGTCATAATCCAAAATAAAGTCTTGACCAAACCTTGTCGCATTCGCAGGCCTTCCTCAACACAACACCCATGCCAAGCATCCTAATGAGGATCTCTCCACAGCAACCTTGTTGAATCTTCCTTTTCCCAACTCCCTTATAAAATTGGGCCCAAGAGAGTGCACCCAACAAGCCTCTCTCCATCATCTCTGCCTACTCACAGCCCACACATCCTTCTTAACTTGCCTTAGTGTATTCTATTGTAATTAGGCTCCAAATAAAGTGTCTCCAACAAGTCTAACACATCTCTCGGAAGCTTATCCCATTAGGGCTAGAGTGCCTCTCCAAATTCAAGAAGCATGCATCCTCCAAGACCAAAGTCCTACCAAGTGTTTCCTAGTATCTCCACAAAGTGCCAGCTTCATAATTTCCAAGACTGATGACTCCCTATGCTAAGCCAAGTGTGCCCTCCTTCCTAGACGTCTCCTATAGGGAGTTTGCTCCCTTTGAAGTGTAGACCATGAAATTATGTCTTGTGTTTTGTATCCCTTTTTCCAAATGATTCTCTCACATCTATATGCGCCCAAGTCATTCCAAGGGGTGTGACCAAGGGTCGCAACCCTTTGGTCGCACCTCCCAAAGGTGAGTCGACTTGCATTCTTCCACAAGTACGCCTAAGTGTGGGATTCACACCTACTTCAACTTAGGCTCCAACTCACCTCATGCTAAGTTGTGTCCTCTCATCGTGGATCTCCAACCCAATGTAACTCCAATTGATTCAATGAGATGGGATTCTTTCCTGGTGTGCCCAACCTACTCGTGAAGGGTATTCTCATGGGCATGGGCACGCCTTTCCAATACCACACAAGGTGTTCACCCCAATGTACTCACACCATATCCATACGCACAAGGGTCAAACTGATAGGGTAATATGCTTGACACATGCATCCCTCTTCGATCAGGCCACCATCCAATCAGATTCCTAAGTGGCCATGAAGGAACCCCAATATTATTCTAACCCAAGGGTATGACATGGGGTTTTTGTTCCATGACTGCATCACTACATATTTAACCCTTACTTTTCTTCCTTTTTATTTCAAATAAATTATGCAGTAAAACTTCATTTAATTCTTGTTGTTCCTATTGTTCTTTCATCGACTTTCTATTATTTGTCTTTTAAATCTATAATTTTGTTGTTAATCTTTTCATGGTTTCTAGTACCTCAGAAGGGGTACCCTTTCCACTATTTCCATTTGTATTGACCACTATGTGAGCTTCCGGGGTATGGTGGTTGACACTCTCCAAGTGTTTTTGTTCCTCTTCCATGTCAATAGACATTGTTTAACATTTTTTCCTGTTATCTGCTTGTACACGAAATTTTTATGTTTGTTAGTTTTATTATCATTCAAAATTTTGTAGAAAGGATTTTGAGTCACTTCAATACCCAGGTAGTAGTGAAGATGTCCAAAATTTTTCTTCTCAAATCCTTTCTGATTCTTTATTTATGGATTAAATGTAGCTTTCATTGTTCCCTTTCATTAACAAATCATCTACATATACTACAAGATATACAACAGGTTTTCCAACTTTCTTGACAAACATTGTTGCATCATCAATATTAATGTGTTTGAAATTCAATTTCAAAAGATGCTCAATTATCTTTTCATACTGTGCATGAGGTGCTTGTTTCAGACCATACAAATACTTGATGAGCTTGCATACTTGATATTCTTGTCCCTTCACAAAAAAACCTGACTATAACATAAAGACATTATATTTTAAGTATCCATTCAAGAAAGAAGTCTTCACATCCATTTGATGAACTGTCCACTCGTTATGTGTAGCCAATTCCAATAGAGTAAGAATTGTATCCCATTTTTTTGTGGGGCAGAAGGTATCCTTATAGAAATGCCTTCTTTCTATGAAAAAACATTTTCCACAAGTCTCACTTTATGCTTGTCAAGTGAGCCATCTAATTTGTACTTGTTCTCATAAACCCACTTGTAACCAATTGGTTTGGTTGCAAATGGACGGTACTCCAACTTCTATGTCCCATTCTTGATGATAGCATCATATTCATTATTCATGGCTTCTTTCCACTCATCATGAGAAGAATCTTCTTAATAGGAATTCGATTCAAGGTTAGCAGATAAATTCAATTCACAATCATATGAAACATCCATATCATCTACATCACCTAAATTTGAATCATCTACATCACCTCCAACTTCTTGTCTTGTTGAACTTATGGTTCTCATCTTTCCAAATTCATTGGGATGAACAAGGTTTCAAGTATCTTCATGACCATTTTGGAAATTCCTATGGGTTTCTGGATTGCTCAGCTAACGGTGCTTCATTCTCTTCAAGATTCAATCTTCCAATTCTCTCAATCACATCAGACAATTGAACCCCATGTTCGGTGAAGTGGAAGGAAATTCTTCATCATGGTGAGATGGAGGTGCAAAAGGATATTCCAAAGATTGATCCAAGATAGAGAACCCCGATTCAAGATGTGGAATCTCATTGTCAAATTCATGAAATGTCTTTGCATGGGTAAATTTATCTAAATGATTAAGCTGACTCTCCATAGACTTGTCATGTTTAATAATTTCAAGAAAAATCACATATCTAGAAAGAATAAACATTTTATTTACCTCAGCGTAAAGATGATATGCCTCAGTGGTTTTTTAGTACCCCAAGAAGATCACTTTTGACTCCTCACACCAATTTTGTCTCTTTTTCCCTTAGGAATTAAGGCATAACGGGTGGAACCAAAGACCCCAAGATGCCTCACCAAATGAATGCGGTCATACCACATTTCATATGGAGTCTTATTGGCTTGAGCATGAGATGTACTTATGTTTCTCAAATAGACTACACATAGAACTGCAACATCCCAAAACATGAATTTCACATTCTTGAAAAATAGCATGGGGTTACCATATTCAAGGGTGTCGTGTTCATTCTTTCTACTACACATTTTTGTTGAGGATTATATGATACAGTGGTTTGATGCATAATCCCATGTCGATGAAGATATTTTTCAAATTCATTAGAGGTATATTCTTTTCCATTATCACTATGAATAGTGCCAGTGTGAGATTGTGCTTCATTTTCATTCCATACATGAACATTTTAAAATGTTTCAAATGCCTCAAATTTTTGCATCAACAAATAAACCCAACACATATTGGTGTAATCATCAATCAAATTCATGAGATATTTATTACCATTTGCAGAAGCAATAGGCATCGGACCACACAAGTTAGTGTATCAACTCTAATTTTCTACATGCTTTGAAATTTGAATTATGGGAAGGATGCTTACTATGTTTACCAAGGATACAAGCATCTCATTGTTTTAACTTGTTTGGAATTGTGGGGAAGTGGGATAATGCACTGCAGATACTAAATTAGGGTTCACATTTATCAATTACACTCTAGACAACAATAAAGAATAAGTACAACACATAGGTTTATAACTAACATGACATGCATATAAGACCAAACATGTTTATTAATACGGGTAGAGATGTGTAAATACCACACATAGATGTGTTAGGGTTTGTCTTAGCACACAGAGATGGTAATACTCACATAAAGATGGTAAGCATAAATATATATAACTCACACAAGTTTATACCAAAGATATAATACTACACAATGATACCAAATGATACATCATGATGAAATATATTTAGATAGATATACAACCTTAGCAACTAGAATGTGAATTCACAACGAATGAATGTGTTAGGTAACGGGAATAACACGAATTAGGGTTAAGAAAAGAATGAATAAACGCTTGAGTGATACATTTGAAGGAAAATTGAGGAGGCAATATTCCAGGGAGACTATTGACATACCTATAAGAACTTGGAGCTAGTAGGGAAGTAGAGAGTATGTCAAGAGAAAACTACTGGGGTTATGATAAGAACGATGGCTCAGATACCACATGATAGTCCTAGGATAACTCCAATGTCGAATTCCCTTTCATTAACAAGAATGGTGTATTAATACATAGATGGGTGACATTTGGTCTTAAGATTCCAAAGGTACGTTACTCAATGACTCTTCAATTTATCTTAGGTAATTGAAACTAAAATCAAATATTTACAATATTCAAAAAATGGATCATAATCCCTTAGGATTAGATATCCAACAAATATATAAATTAGGGTGTCATTTTTGGAGGGAAATGATGTTCGGCTAAGCTTGAGCTTAGACACCAGTATAATTTTTCCTCTTAGATAGTAGTCAAGCAACACTCTACATGAAGTTTTCATTAAAAGAGATTACTATCTCATTCCTAACTAGAATCAATGAGTAAAATAGAGAATTGAAGAGATGGGTATTGTTATGGGTATTGTTATAAGTCAAAGTGGCACTTCTCCATCCATGATGACATTAAACTTGTCAGTCACACAAAAGGACAAAGGACACTATGGATGGAAGATCCTTGGCTTGACAGTTAGTCTCATGGCCTAATTCATTCCTAGTTCATCCAGCTTTCTTATTTTGTTTATATTGGTTTGTGACATATGCACAATTTATAGTCATGCAAAGTGTGTGTTATCTGCAGTATGATGGTTCACCCACCTACATGTGCAACAAAAATTTGCATGCACACTTTGCAAACGATCGAACTGTGTGTTATATGCATGATGTATGTTTCCCACCTGTGCGTGACTCATAAAAATTCAGAAAATAAAAAGAAAATCAAATTTTGAGTCAGTTGGGGTAGTTCTTGGTAACTTCCCCCAACACTTACAACCTCTATCCATTTGAGGGTTTCCTCCTTCTACTGTAAAACAAGAAAGGTTGGCCTTGAAAGGGACTTTTTGGCTCATTAGTAATGAAATGTTGGAATAATTTAGTCTCCCTCTAATCCCCACTATTACGTTACTGAGATATTTCTATTCCCATCACTTGGAGATTGTTGGAGCTTGTGGAGAAGAGAAGCAAGGGAACCTAGGTCAAGGTTTCGCGAAGTGTGGGCAACTATAGCAAGGTATAATTGTATTTGATATTGTTTATCAATAAAAGACATCTTTCCTTTCCCAATATTATGTTGCAGTCTAGTTTAATGAAATGGACAGGTTCTTATATTGAGATTTAATGTATATGTCTATATGCATATCAATTTATTTGTCTCAATTTATTTTCATTTTATTGTAGCCATAAGTTTTGAGAAAGGTATTGTCTTTGTTTTGCAGGTGTTCCAGTGTAGAAGAGGAAGCTTTGAGATCAAGGGTTGAAGAGTTACTAAAATCTAGGACCAACTACTTAAATAAGGTGCACCATTTTGATCATTTAGGTTAATTATCATCTTTTGCAAAGTCTATCTGGATGTTTGCATGACTGAAGATGTCTTTTTTTACCTTCCATAGTATGTTGATGGTCTCACCCTATCCATAGGATTATTTTCCTCAGAACAAGTATCGAAAATAAATCTGTCCATGACCATTTTTTTTATTGACTTGCATAGTAATAGTAGCTCCAAGTGAATAGTTGGTGAGATAGAAAGTATATCATAAATATTCATTGAATAGGATCCTTGACAAAGCTTGTTGGAAGCATAAGATTAAGACGGTTTCTTGGTAGTAGAAGATGATAGATGGAACATGCATGAACCAAACGACTAAAGGGGCATGTAGGGCAGTGTAGGAAGATGGAGGACCAAGGAAACACAAACTCACTGTAGTCAAATAGATTATCATTGAGAAAACGATTAATAAAACATCCATAATAATATATAAAAATACTAATTGGTGTAATTAATATATATATATATATATATATATATTGAGACATAGTAATGCTCTATGTGTGTATATATATATATACACACACACATAGAGCATTAGTATGTCTCAATATATATATATTGAGACATACTAATGCTCTATGTGTATATATATATATATTGAGGCATACTAATGCTCTATGGAGTAGTCTAAACAATCGATGATTTTGACCACTTTGTTGATCGTTTTTTCAACCATTTTTGCCCAAAATCTAGTTGGAGTTGTTGGAATTGCATATATACGTTGTTGATTTTGTACAATCCAAGCATTACAGTGGTAGTTGAGGGCACTTAGTCCATTTCAACAATAAAAAATTAAATTTGAACAATGAAGATTATGATCTAACCAAAAATTGTATCATTGAATTTCGTTAATCATCGAATTTTGTTAATGAACATAAAAAAAGTAATTTTTTTTTTATTGTTTGGACTACTTCATACTCTATAAACTCAAAAATTTAATCTCTCACATTTGCATAGACAATATTTATTATTTTATATGTTTATTGATCACTCATAGCAATTAGGATAAGGTGTTGTTTACACTAGCCACAACTTGTGTTGCTGACAAGCCTAACCGGTCTACAAGTTCTCATAGTCAGTGGATTGTTGTAATATCTTCCAAAGATAGTCCTCCAACATAAGATAACCTTCTTCCAATATCAGGCATTGGTGATGGCTCCACCATCCAAGAGCTTCTATATAGAGAAGAAGATTGTAATTCTGGCTCTAAATCCATCAACTAGGAAGAGTTGCAGCTAGGAGATGAACAATACAAGTGCTCAGAGTCCACATCTTTTGGAGGGAAGGAATCATCTTCGAGCTCTAGTGCTGAGACTCTAGAACATGGCTTATTTTCTATGTCGATATTGACACCCCATTTGATTGATGAAGCCAATGAAAATTATTTCTAGAGCATTGTTGGTGGTGATATTTGCATTCAAAACAAACTAGTGCCAAGAAAAACATTTTATACTTTTGATGTCTAGTGGTCCTCTACCACTGAGGACATAGTGGATTTCTTCCTCTATTTTAGTAGTATGTGCATTGGAGAGTTTTGTCATAGAAGTGTCACAAAGGGGTATTTGCACATTAGTTGTAGAGTTGAAACTTCTTATATTTTTATACAAAATTAATTCCAACTAAGTTTATTAGATTATATATGTTATTTCTTAATTGGTGATGCATGATTGCTTTTGAGAATATTATTTTTATTTTCTACATACAAATAATTGAACAATCAATAAACATCATATCTTCATATCTCAGGGACATAAGGGACAACCTTATCTTCCAGCTAACCCAGGTAGAGAACTTAACTTTGTTGTGTAGATCAACTACCAAACAACTACATTTGATTACAGTTGTGGTTACTTCTAATCTGCTTTCTTCTTTACAAAGTAATTAATAATACAACTAAATTGTTTATATCTAAACCTAAAATTATAGATGTGTTGCACATTGGAATACTATTTGACATTATACATGATTGAAATCAACCTAAGACATTATACATGATTGAAATCAACCTCACATGTACTTCGAACAATTTACTTGAGAACTTTGGTATGCTTGTTTTTTGGAATCACCATTAATACAAAGGATTTCTCATTTGTCCATGTGGGAACTTTGTAAATGGTTATATTCATAACATGACTTCATAACATTATTAATTGTTTAATTTCACTTTAACAAATTCGGTCAGGAATATTAACAATTTACAATTATGCGTGGTCTTTTTAAATCCACAAATAAGACAAAGGGTAGGAGGTTAGCCTCAGCTCCAATTGCTTAGATGGTCTTTTTAAATTCACAAACAAGACAAGGGTAGGAGGTTATCCTTAACTCCAATGGCTTACAAAATGTCCTTTAGATGGTTTCCATCCATACAATATATTTTGTAAAATTCACCCTTTCCTAATAAATAAGAGTCATAATTAAAATAAACAAAGGGTGTGGTGATACAGTAAGTCAATTTGACCAATTAAGCTATTAGGATTCATAATTAAAATAAACGTAGGGTGTTGCGATATAGTAAGATAATTTGACCACTTAAGTTATTAGATTATTAATTTTGTTTAATTCTTGAATTATTACATCTATATAGAAGATGTTATTTGTCATTCTTCCTCTTTCTTCATGTTACTTACATTCACTAGCATAGATTCATCTAAACCTAGATTTATCAAGCACCAAGAGGGATCCAATTTATTGTGATGTAATTTTTTTATCTTAAATTTTTTACACATCTAAAAAAATTGACACTTCTAGAAATTTGATCCCTTTTGAACTTTTATGCTTGACAGATTTGGATTTAAGATTGATCTATGCTAGTTTTTTTTTTTTTTTTTTTTTATGAGTTTACATTGATTTTTTTAATTACTTTTTATTTCATTTTTATTTTTTATTTTATGAGCCGACATGATTTTACTTTTAGTTACTTTTTACTTTTGACATAATGTTACATTACGTCACATCATCTCCCGCATATTAGGTTGCAGAGCACATCACTCCTCTTGGTACAATAAAGGAAAATAAAACAATTGTCATCTTCTTTATTATTAAACTATTGCAACTGTATGGAAAACATGTTATTTGTCATTCTTTCTCTTTCTCTATGTGTTATATTCATAAAAGAAAATCAAACAATTTCCATCATTTTTAGTTAAATCAATCTCCTTAAACAATTTTTTAAAATATTTTATGTATACTTTTAATTTTGAATTTTTAAATATTTAATATTATATGTGTAATTTTTTTTCTTTAAGAATGGAATTTTAAGTCATGTTTCTTTATATTTATGAATGTCATTTCTAATAAATTCATTGATGTAAATTAATACACTTCACTTGAAAGGATAAACACTGAAGTAGGAAAATGCTCAATAATATTTACAACAAAAACAATCAACTGTGAATTTATTTTATATATATATATATATATATATATATAATTAATTTTAAATCTTTTAAAAATCCAAAAGTTTATATATGATTTTTTAAAAATATTAAAATATGTGTGCATATTTTTCTTATAAGATTTCTTACACTTAAGTTTTTTTTTTTTGTACTTATCTTAACAATACACAAATGTTTACTAAAGAGTTACATAATATTTCCCATAATGGGTACTTCTTATGAACCTATCCTCTTTTATCCTTAGCTCTCATGACATCTCTAACTCACCCCTATCAAAGACTACACCCCATAAGCATTACATGTTGTAATTTAATGATAATTCAAGTAATAACCAAAAAACATCTAGGGGATATTTCCAAATTCCCATAGTGGTTACTTCTTGTGAACTTATTATCTCATATCCTTGGCTCTCATGACATCTCCATCTCACCACTATCAAAGGCTACACCCCATAAGCATTATATGTTGTAACAGTGGTGGTCACCAAATCAACTCATTTAGTACTCTTTGCTTGTGAAAGGACTAAAAAAGGACCAGATTAACCAAACTATTAGGCCTACCTTTTATTTTCTACAACAGAGACACATTTATGCTTCACTAGAGTTAAACACACACCACACCCTAAAGACCAATAATTCAAGAAATAAGAATACATATGTTAGATCCTTGTAGACAATCTTATGCAACACTCACAATGAGAATCACTCCCAATTCATGCACCACACATCTACTTTTGTATATTGTCCATTTCTGTATGTAGTAATTTCATGATTCCGGGTTGTATGTTTCAACGTCGTCTCTTATCTCAGACCTCCAAGCATAATCATCATAGCTTGTAAAAATCACAAGAAAAAAGACACAACCCATGTGCGTGAGGCTTTTTTGTTGTTGCATATTGTTCTAGGCACCATGAGATTCCCCCCCACCATAAGGGGCTTTCATAGGCAACCCATAATATCTCTCTCGTGAGAGAGATTAGGCCTATGGTGGCTCTAATACTAATTGAGAAAATGAGTATAATGTGGAACAAAATTCCAATATAGGGTATGTCAATGTAGAGATAGATAGAAAAAAAAAAAAGCATGACCTCAAGATGATGTTAATACTGAAGTGAGAGTGAATGTTATCATAGCAATTAAATAAGAATAATACAAAAACAATATTCCAATTATGAAACTTTTACGTTGAGACCCGCATAATTGAGAAAAATGATATTAATATAAAAAAAAATGGAAGTATAAAAATATGCCCCTACAAAATACCTTGGACTATATCCATTGGGCACACAACATTATTCATGTATAACTGAATTTGGAGTTAAAAAATCCGAGAACTTAATTAACTTGGATTTGGTATTGAGCAAATCAAAGTGCATACATAAACATTATAAATTATACAACACCACTTTTTATATTCCAAACTTCATATTATCGTACTAATATGTTACCCACCATCCCAAGACCACCAAATTTCTCAGAAAACTATCATTGTGTCACCAACCATCCCAAGCCCAACAAAGGAATGTGATACAATGATTGATAGTAATAAGTCAATGAGCAATGAACAAGGCCTTCTCCCATAGATAGAGTGATGGCATTGATTGCATCTTGTAAACTTGAAGATGTTACTAAGAACCTGAATTGCCTTGCTAGCCCCCCTAGTAAATGAATTGTTGTGAGATTTTCTAGAGGTAAACATCCAACTTTAGGTAGCCCTTTGTCAAATTATTATACTAGTGACAATTCTCCATTGAGGAGCTTCCACTCATAGAATAAAGGTGAAACACCTTTTTAGATATTGTCAATTAAGAAGAATTGTTACCAAGAGGTGAACTAGATGAATGCTTGAGAGCGCAATATCTATAACACATATTTAGTAGAAGGCATATTCCAACATTTACATTGAGACTCTACAACATGACTAGTTTTTGTTGTCTATGATTAGTTTTTTCCTTGGAATAAAAAAAATGAGAAAGTAAAGAGATGAATTTTAATGAATTAGATATTGTTATAAAAGTAATAAATAACTCATCTTCTTAAGATTTTGATTTTGAATTCTTGTCATTTTGCCCTTTTTTAAACCAATCTTTTTCATTCAATTACCCTACACACTTTCTTCAAAGTTAGTTTATTGTTTTGCTTATTAGCCAATCTAGATGCAGATTGCATTTTAACTTTCGATTTTATCAAAATGGTAAGAGGAATCAGATCCTTGAAAAAAAAAATTACATTTAAAATAATTAACTAAATACATTTATAGACTTAGATAATGAATTAAGATGTATATATATCTCCCTTTTTGATTTATTATGAGTTAGTTAGCAAGCAAAGGTAAGGAAGATATTGGAGTGGTAAACATAATTACTAATCAAACCATATCCTTCAACAATTACAATTACAGTGTCATACACTACATTCCACATGGTTGGAGGTATCCCTTCATATTTTCTTGAATAAAACGTTAATGGTTTGGAAATGTCTGGTCCCGTAGCTCAGTTGGTTAGAGCATTGGTCTTATGGCCAGATCAGGAGCAAGCCGAAGGTCGCGGGTTCGAGCCCCGCCGGGACCAATTAACATTTTGCTTTAAATGGTAAATTCATAGCAGAGTAATTGATGCTGCAAAATTCATAATTGATGCAGTTTTGGCAAAATTTCTGGAAGTTGAGGCTGTGCTACAGAGACTGCAGCCTTCTAGCATCGATCTTTGGCTGCAACTGTTCCCAGTTGACGGCTTCGAATGCGGCACTGCACTTTTCTTCTATGAATGTAAGCTTCAGGGTGGAGCAGCCATTACTAATTTCTGGTATTAACATTTTCCCCAGTTGGGCTGGGGATGCTGACTGGCAGAATGTAAGTAGTTTCACAATAGTAGGAAGCCAAACGGTAGCTTCAAATCCAATATTAATACCTGCATAGGGGGTTAGTGGAATGTCAATATGGTCAAATCTAAGATGGGCACAAGGATTAAGGTTTTGTGGGATCAATATGGCTAACCATGGAATCAAGGATCATTATTGTTAAAACAACTAGGGTTAATTGTCAATATGGCTAATGTATGCTAGCTAGGATCAATATTCAATATGGTGAACATGGCAAACCATGGCTAGGACTTGGGTTTAGTGTCATCAATATGACCAACCATGGAATCAAATGTTAATAAAGGCCTTGTCAGGTTAAGGGGTTTGTGTGTTCGAGGTCATAAAGTGTTAATGGATCATTGTGTTAATGAACATAGGGGTTAGCAATCATAGTGTATTAGAGGGTTAGTGTGTTCAAGGTCATATGGATTAAGTGGTGTACTATGTATGGAGTCATTGTAGCTAGGAATTATAGTGTATAGTTGGGTTAGTGTGTTTGAGTTATAACATGTTCGGGTTTATAGTTAAGATTGTCTAACCTTCTAATATGATCAATAGCGAAAAATATGGTCAATATGGTTAACCATAGTGTATTAAAGGATTAGTAAGCATGCCGACATGAAGAAATAATGGGTGCTCCTGTAATTGCCATTGCATGATTTCAACGAGCTTGTAACCCCCTTTTCACGCACATGCAACTTGAGTAAATAATGGTATCTTGATATATATAAAGTATGTCTACTATGATACATTGTACCATAAACATTCTAATTTTAGTTCAAATGTTTAACAACATTGAATGAGAAAATTTTAGAGGAAAAATTTACCTCATGGGCTAATTTTTGGTGTTTTTTTTCAAAAAAAGATTCGCCAATTTCGACTTATTCGCCCAAATTCTACAAGATAAAAATATTTTACTCTAAACATTGTCAAACTTATCCATAAACCATATAAAATCCTTATAAATTTGAATATTTTTACAAAAATAGTGCCAAAAATTTTATGGTTGGAAATTTAAGAACTAGAAAGATTCGCACAAGTGTCTCCACTTTAAGACAATTATGAATCCTTAAAATTTTCCCTATCTATGACAACTAAGAAATACTTTGTGAAGTTGTTCTAGGTGTTGTGAGCATTGATGTGGCATTAATGCCCACAACATCGAATCTATGGTCACATATGTTTGCTTGCTAACTTGGCAATCACTTGATGACATAAAATATTTTTTTCACTCATGAGCATGGCATTGACTTTATGAAATAAAAAATATGTTGGAAATACAATTCGACATTCACTTATTTAGGACGGTATGAAAGTGAGACTGAGATGAAGTCCACAAAACTTATCATAATCGAGTTGTTAATTGATAATGAGGACAATTATCACTAGTTGATATCCATGAATGCGGATTGAATTATCACTCTTATTTAAGGAAAACCATATCACCTGAAATAACCCGCCTCTGTAAGGAGGTAGGCTTCTACTCCTACCAAGTACCTCTAAATCCTAACTTGTTAACTTGTTTCCTTACATTGAAGAAAGATGAGCTCTTAGTCAATGAAATGTTGTACCTAGTAAAGGATAATTATTGTTGTAATAATAATGTTTTTTTATAATATTTTGTCTATTTTATTTTCGTATAGTTTTTAATGTTTCCAAGACAGTTTGGTTTTTTATCGACTTATTGAGATAAGCCGAATTATAGAGAGTTTAAGCATACTCTCTATTAAGTATATGTTGTTTGTTTTTGGTAGTATCAATGCCGTTTTGCAAACATTGTTCGTTTCGTTGACTCAAGATGAATTGTTTAGTACAATGCATTGAGAAATAAAAATAATAATTAGTAAAGTACAATGTGATTTTTGTATAAATGAGGGATCATCAGAGTATATGGTCGTCAAAGTAAAATATAGGTTTCTCAACCTAAGGAGAGATGCTTGAGGTCTTTGAAAGGAAAACATATGACTGCTAAAAAAAAATGCTATGTTCATATATATTTTGTTACATGAAAAATGTTGGAAATACAATTCTAACATCTACTCACCAAGACTATTGAAAGCGTTGTCTATGTTAGTGTGTTATCTATTTAAAATGGAGTAGTCTATATATTCTACGTTTTCGACTTTACGGTGGGTTTTGGTCGGAATTTGGTAAAAAACAAATTAGTAAAATCTTAATTTTTAGGTGTTTAAATTGTATTTTTGAATCTATAAATAGATTTAGCACCCTCGAATACCCCCTTGGCACCCAAATTATGCAATTTCCATAGCTAATATTTGTGATTCTAAGAATTTTTAAAGATTTCCACTCGGAATACGAACAAAATAAGACGGAAAATATGCTCGGAAAAGGTCGAAAACGTAGAATATTTAGACTACACCATTTGAAATAAATAGGTGCCAAGTGTCCATTAGATAGAATGAAATATGATCCGCAATATATTTCAAAAACCAATAACCATGTAATTTGTAATGAATATATTCTTCTTTTAATAATAATTATTTGTTTTTTTGTTTTTGTTTTTTGTTTTAAGGTCGTATCCTAGCCAAACATCAATTTGGTATATAAGACCCCCTTGTTTGTGAGACAAGGCCCCCCTTCGTGTAGAGATTTGACTGCTAAAGTCTACAAAGATATACATACCTTACCCCCCTCATGACCTTTTAGGAAGATTCAACACATGTTCTTAACCATTAAGCCCACTCAAGCTATACATAATCTCCATATATTTAAAAATAACTTTATTCTTTGATAAAAAACATATACCTATAATAGCACATGTATGCTATTGCAAAAACAAAAATATAGTGTCTCACATATTTTGAATCGCATGGTAATGAGGTAAAGACAACATCAATTCTAATGAAATATAGGAGTCACCTTTAATTATATGTTTCAAGTTTCATAGTTGAAATACAGTATAGATTTGAAATGCTAACTTTTTTAATATGGAGTGACATATTCATGTGAATTATAAAATATTGAATATTATTATATAATTATTATAATTATGAATAAATGAATTTTTTCAATTATGTGTATTTTTTTGTCTTTAGCTTAGTTGGTTAATTTGAATGGCTAAGTGTGTCGAGTTTTATGCAAAAGGTTTTAAGGTTAATTTCTTGGGTTGGTTATCTATGTTACATGCCTCACTTGATGTTCTTATTGGGTTAGTTGTTGTAATCGATACCGACATGTTTATACTAGGCAAGCTATTATTTAAGGATTTAAATATTATATCTAAGTATAGTATTTTAGTTTAAAAATACACACACATGAATATTCAATAAAAACATATATTTTATTATTATAATGTGTAAAGTTTTGTGAATGTTATTAATTTAATTTTTTTATCTAAATAATAGGTGATTTTTAAAGGGAAAATGGCTAATTGGGAAATATGTTTACTTTAAAATATGACAAAAAATAGTCCATTGGAAAAAAATTGCCCTTAAAGAATACAGTTTGACAGTCGGTACCATTCATGAAATGCCTAGGGGTTTTTCTACAAGGTCTTCCTTAGAAAAATCCCTAAGGGTTAGCTCAACATTGGTGCAACTATTTCCAAGATCTTAACAATAATTCAATGCAATATGTAGGACTTCAGTTTGATTCCCATGTAGTTGGGTGCTGTAAGTCTACATCACATGCTTTACATTGGGTAACATCCTAAAAAATGGGGGGAAATGGGTGGTAGTTTCCCAAGGATTTATTTCTAAGGA
Source organism: Larix kaempferi (assembly GCA_027924585.1). Lineage (NCBI taxonomy): Eukaryota > Viridiplantae > Streptophyta > Pinopsida > Pinales > Pinaceae > Larix > Larix kaempferi. The sequence continues at coordinate 4,977,938 of BSBM01000410.1, forward strand.
AAAAATAGTTAATCACCCCAAAATATTTGATTTTATATACACATTGAGATCAAGAGATATCACATCATTGATTATATTCTTTAATTTTTATGATTCTTAACATATTCTCCTTAGTTTAAGTTGGGGCGAATTTTAAAATACATGAATGAATTGCAGTTCCATAACTACGCCATAGTCGTGTTCAACATTGTGGCAATGGCTTCCTCTCCTGGCGATAGCGACCCACCTCCAGAGCCAAATGACGCGGCCTTCTAATCTATGCCTTGATTCTCTTCAAAAGTCGGGATCTAGAATCCTTGAAGTGACTCTCCCTACCATCTATGCCAAACAAAAGGCATATCAATGGCAGGAAGGGGACTCATCGACCTGTTTATTGGGATTTGATTGTCCCCCAAGTCAATGGAAATATGGCTACAAAAAACTAACATGTTCTGATCAAGGGAAGAATGAGTCACTACCTTTGTGGGAAGGGATACTACGCTTTCCTTTTCAAGCTCAAAGAAGCTAGGGATTTGATATTCCATAGTGGACCATATTTTTTCAGCAATAGGGGAATGTATCTTAACAATTGACACTATAATTAGACCCAAATATGTATGTTCCCTCAACAGTTCTAGTTTGGGTAAGACTCCCTCATCTACCTCTACATTTTTTTGGGGTCAAATCCGTGAGAGACATTAGGAACAAGCTGGGAAAATTTATTGACAGTTCGGACCCAAAGTAAGGAATATTTCAATGTGCTCGGATTTTTGTAGAAATTGACGTAGAAAAATGGATTCTAGAAGCAATCCTCCTTAGTGCATACAACTGGAAGCACTATCAAAAGTTGGATTACGAACAATTACCTTTTAAGTGCAAATCTTGTCATGAGTACAATCAATTTGCAAGGGGTTGTAGAAAGAAATATGATCAAGCTAAGGGGACCCTATTACTAGAGAATCAATGGCAACAAGTAAAGAAGAAAATGAACACAAAACAAACTTCAGGAGCATCCCCTTTTGTTCCTTCCTCTTTGACCGTGTCAATGACTCCTTCAATGCAAGTTTCCCATCCTCAGTGCATTATTTTGATCAAAATCCCTCCATCCAAGCAACCCCTCTCTTCTAATCATTTTGAAATCCTCTCTCAAGATGAACTATTTCCATCTACTCCTTTCTTTAAAATTGTATCCCCTAGTGTAAAGCCTCCTAGATGGGACTTCCCTCCAAGAAATCCATCCTTCTTGCTAGGAGTGGACCCTCCCTTATCCATTTTGGTAGCACCTTTGGTAGAAGGAACGAAGGAACTTTTAGATCAAAAAGCAGATATTGATCACCCTCTGTAAAAGAAATTTTCCCGGATCATAGTACAAACCAAAAATCAAGTCATGCAAGCTAGCATAGATGAGGATCAAGAAACAAAAATAGAAGAAAAAAGGAAAACACAAAAAGTTGGGAGACATCCAGCAAAAGATATTTGAGAAGAAATAACCAAATGGGAAAAATATTAAGTGTCCGAACAACCCTGGATAAATCCATTATCATTGGAGGGAAGAATCCATCTAAAAAAGGAACATGGACCCCATCGGCTCCTAGTAACCAAAGGGGAGGAAGCACAAAACCCTCCACAAGTCAATAATGAACGTTGTATCCTAGAACTATAGAGGTATGGGTAATCGGTTAAAGGAAGATTCAATGCGATACTTAATCAAAGTAGAAAGGCCAACTGTCCTCCTCCTCTAGGAGAGAAAGATGTCTGATAATGATATAAAAAATATAGGGAAAATGCAGTGAAAATGCAATGAAGAAGTTGGTGTAAGTGCAAGAGGAGCATTAGGGGGACTTGGTAGTAACAAAGCACACACAACACTGGATTTACACTAATCTAGTAGGTAAAAAGGTTGGAACTCACCAAAAAATCTTTAATGTTTATGTTCCCATCGGTTTTCAAGAAAAGAAAGAATGCTAGAAAACAATATAGGATGAAAAGGATCTAGTGGATCCAGATCGATGTATAATAGCATGCGATTTTAATGTGGTTATTTCCAAAGAATAAAATAGGGGAGGGATCTCTATAAGAGATTCCTATTGTGAGACGGTTGAATACCTCATCTCAAATTGGGACTTAATTGACGTGAAACCCAACAAAGGAAGATATACTGGTAAAATAGAAGGTCAAGATCATGATACATTACAACATGACTTGATAGGTTTCTTGTCCACAACAATTTTTAAGAAGATGATCTTGAAATCACATCCACGATCATTCCTTCCTCTGTTTCTGATCAAAATCCTATTTGTTTGTATTTCATAGAAAAAAACAACTATGGCCCTCAACATTTTAAATTTAATCCGTTATGGATTCAAGAGTTAGAGGCTATTGAAGTAATAAGGAAATATTGGCATTCTAAATATGTCGAGGGATCACTAAGCTTCATTTGGGAATCCAAACTCAAGGTAGTCAAGTGGGATCTCAAACAGTGGGACAAGTCCAACTTTATAGAGTTATAAATATAGTGAAAATAGGCACAATAAAAAATAGCAAATCTCCAGTTGAAAATGGAGACAGAGGGTTGCACCTTGCACTTGCAAATGGAAGAAAAAAAATTCAACAAATAGGTCTACAAAACCTTTCACAGGGAGGAGAAACATTGGAGAATCAAGTACAGAAGTTTATGGTTGAGAGATGGAGATAGGAATACATCCTATTTTCCCAAACAAGCAAAATCAAGACAACATCAAAACAATGTTAAAGAAATAATGGAAGATAATGGAGAGAAGATCACTAACTACGAAGGGATCAAGCAGGAGACGTATCAATACTTCAAATCTCTCCTCACCAACCAAGAGGAAGCAAATCCAAGTTCAATGGATGGTATGATGGACAATATCTATGCAACAATAACCCTATCTGATAATCGAGTACTATCCAAAGATGTGGAAGAATCCAAGTAGATTGATGTCTATGGGGCTTGGAGCCTGACAAATCCCTAGGCCTAAACAGATTCTCTATCTCCTTTTAGAAGTGTTGTTAGGAAACCATTAAACATGATTGATGCAAAATGATCAAATAGAACTTAAATAAGGGTAAAATAGGAGGCTACACTAACTCGTCCTACCTAGCGCTTATTCCAAAGGAGAAAAATCTAGCCACTTTCTCCAAATTCAAACCCATATCTTTATGTAATTATTTGTATAAAATAGTCGTCAAAATTTTGGCAAATAGGCTAAAGTCTCTCCTCTCTTAAATAATATCTGAGAATCAGGGAGAATTCATCCAAAAATGACAAACTTTAGATAATATTATTCTAGTACAAGAATCCATACATGCTAGCAATATTAGAAACAAAAGGGGCATGGTAATACAATTTGATATGGAAAATGCATTTGATAGGGTACTTCACTCCTTTCTCTTCTCGGTTCCTAATAAGTTTGGTTTATCTGACAAATTTATTGGATGGATTAAAGTTTGTATAAGTAGGCCTCAGATAGAACTACTAGTAAATGATAGTCCCACCTCCTTTTTTCAGAGTAGTAGAGGCCTCCTGCAAGGATGCCCCCTCTCCCCTCTAGTGTATATTTATGGCATATTCTCTAAGTATAAAATTGGAATCTGAAAGGAAACATGGCAATATTCCTGGAATAACAATAGTCAGAGGCATCAAGGAAATCAATCACTCCCAGTTTGTCGACGATACTCTTTTTCTAAGATGAAGCATCAACAAAAGGAGAAGCTATGTCTATTTATAGAACTCTTCACCCCAACACATATCTTCTATAACATCCATGCTGTAATTTTGCTATAAAGAGGACTGGAACTCTTTTGGATTTTTAGGAATTCCAATATTCTAGGGCAAGCCAAAGGAAATAGATTGGATGGGTTTGATTGAAAGGATAAAGAAAAGAATGAACCAATGGGTGACTCAATGGCTAAAACCAGTAGGATGGGTTGCTCTACTTAAATCAATGCTATCCTCTCTTCCTATCTACCAAAGTTCAATTTTATTAGCACTAGCCGGAGTTACAAAACAAATTGAAATGTTGTAGAGAAGATTTCTATGGTAGGGAGGTAAAACAAACACTAAAAAATTCAGTATCATCAATTGGAGAATAGTTATCTCTCTAATGAAATGTGGCGGTCTCAAGGTCATGATTCTTTCTCTAATGAACAAGGATATTAGAGCCAAGATACTATGGATTATTTCTACTAGAAGTGAAACTTGGTGGAAAATTATCCTGCACAAAAAATATTTTCTATCAACCAGGATGCGAAGGATGGATCAGAATGCCAGGGATATCCCCTGCTTAGATATCTGGAACCTTTGCAAGGATTCCATGCATTTAATGAAGGAACACTTATCCTGGGGACTTGGATGCTTGAGAATGGAAAAAAAATAGAATATGGGAGGATCAGATAATTGGGAAATAACCTCTACCCCACAACAATGAATGAAAGCCTCTCCATGATTGGATGGAAACCAATGGTTATCACACCTTGGAGGACTTCTCGGCTTGGGACATGGCAAGAGTCTGGGAAAGTTGGAAGGTTCCCAATTTCCTAGACATACATAGATAGAATTGGCTCATTTTACTAAGTATTCTCAAAGGAGTAGCACCTTTAAACAAATCCACATCATATACCAGAGGATGGGGTCCAAAATGTTTAAAATAAATAATAAAAGAGGGATACAAACTGCAAATCAATGCTAGCTGCAATATTCCAGAGTCCTCCCTCTAGAAATCAATTTGGAAAAGTGGATCCCTTCCAAAAATCAAGTTGTTTAATCGGACTATGAGTCATGGGAAGGTACTTACAACAGACAATATTCAAAATTAGGGAATATAAGGACCATCTCAATGCCCCATGTGTAAGCAATTTGAAGAAACTTTAAACCATCTATTTCTGGAATGCGAATTCTTGATAGAGGTATGGCATACTGCTTTTTCATGATTATAAATTCATTTAGAGCTCCCAACAAATTGGAAAGAGGCCTTTTTATCTTGGCATAAAAAATACCCAAGAAAATTCAATAACAAGCCTTTCAAATGAAGCAAGCATGGCAAGCGCTCCAACTGTATATTTGTTGGAAGATATGGTTGGCAAGAAATTTGATCATTTTAAAGAGCTAAGGAAATTAGTGCAAAGGTAGTGGTATCTCAGGCATGGGGACTAATTATTTAAACAATCAAAACACAAGGAATCATGAAACCAATGAAATCAAATCTGGAAGTTGAAGAAAATAATTGGATAAGGATCATTCTAATTGACTATGTCCTTGTAGTTCGTATATGAAATTCAAAACCTCTTTCCAAAGAAAAATCAGGCTGGCTATTATGGATAAAAAATAAGACACACGTGGATCAAAGATAGAAATCGGTTCATACTATTCTTTGATGGAGCCTCTGTTGGGAGTGTTATATTCTTTGCATGAGATTGACTGGCTAAAGTCGATTGTTTTAGAAGGTGACAAACAATGAATGGTCTGGTCGACCAACTGATTGGGATAAGTTGTTTGGTTGAAATGAAAATGACTTGATTTATGGAAGTTGACGAAGCATGAATTCGACATACAATTGGAAAACTGGAAAGCTCAATGGATAGTCAACTTTGGTTGACGCAGTCAAGGTATTTGTAACATATAACAATATTCTATTAGAATGTTATGGACCTCCATTAATGAGCAGTTAGATCTATTGCATCTAGAAATAAGGTGTAATGGCCCTGTAATAAATGTGAAGAGAATGCATATTGTGGCATATTATGAGTGAGGGTAATCAAATATGTAACGGTGAATGTTGACTGCTCTATGTCGATACCACCCAAATATAGTGGGTTTATGCTTGATAATTGATGAGCCGAGAGTTCATTGTTTTACTGGTTTTATCCAAGTAAGGGGTTTCCAGGGTAATTTTGGTGTTATGTGTTTGATGTGCTGTGTATGCTATTGTCTAAATGTTTATGTGTTTAACTATATGCATCAAATTGAAAATATCCTAATATCATATCCATATTTGGATGTAGGGGGACACCTTTGCTACTAAGGATTTTATGCTTGGTCCTGGATCTAGGAAATACCATTGTAGTGGGAGTTCTATAACATTTATCTATAGTTAAGAATGGATAACACATCGAGGATAGAAATTGAAAAGTCTTATGGGAAAATATTTGAGCTTTGGAAGCTTAAAATGGAAGATCTCCTTGTAGATCAAGAACAATGGATTGCAGTCAACCCAGGAACGACTCTAGCCTTTTTGTCAAAGGAATACTGGAAAAATATTGACAGAAAGTCAAGGAGTACTATCCAACTTTGTTTAGGATATTCTATATTGTTGAATGTCTCATAAATAGACACTACAAAGAAACTGTAGGAAAATTTGGGAAACTTATACTAGTCAAAATATTTGGTTAACAAGTTGTTTCTTCAAAAGAAGCTATATCTTCTGAGGATGGGTGAGGGTGACTCAATTACAAAGCACCTAAATGCGTTCAACACCGTGATTAGTCATTTGTTGTCCATAGATATTAAAATCACTAAGGAGGAGAAGTGCATTAGTCTGTTGTGTTCTTTGCGAGATTCATGGGATAATCTAGTCATGGCTATTGGGAGTAATAATACCACACTGAAGATCAATGATGTGGTCGCATCTTTGTTGAAAAAAGAGACGATACTAAAGAACATAGAAGCTTCTCCCCATGATGCCTTGATGGTAAGAGGTCGACCGATAGACATAGGAAAAGGAAAAACCTCTGGTAGAAGATTGAAGTCGAGGGGTATATCTAAGACTAGGTCCCCTAGTCCGGCGACGAAAACCTACTGTAGATGTGGTAAAGTTGAGCATTATTGATGGAAATGTATGTTGATGGAAGTCGAGAAAGGAAAAGGTACTAAGGAAGGTCAATGGGATGATAGTAAGACTTCACAAGAGGAGAAAGGAGATGTTTATTTGGCCTCCACAAGTACATAGTCGGATTGTGAATCTTGGTTGATCGAATTGGGCGTGTCATATCACATGACAACTCCAAGAGCATGGTTTTGTGAGTATGAGAAGATTGATGGTGGTGATGTCCTACTTGGAGATGACTCATTGACCAATATAGTCGGATGAGGTAAAGTTCAATTGAAGCTGAATGACGGAATAATATGAACACTTCTACGAGTCTTGCATATTCTAGGTTTGGCCCAAAACTTGATCTCAATAAGTAATATGGGGAATGCAGGTGTACAATTTGTATTTACAAAAGATACATGCAAAATGGTTCAAGGAGCAATGGTATCGATGAGAGGAGTTCATACAAGAACCCTGTATAAATTATTGGGAAAAATAGACACCGACGAAAGCGCTAATGTGGTATGTCCTAAGTCCAACAGAACATCTACCTGTATAGTCGACTCAACCATGTTGTGGAATCAATGTATGGGAAATATAGGTGAGAAAGGTATTCATGCTATGCACAACAAAGGTATGGTCGAATTTCTCCCTGATTTTCCTGAAGAAGTCGATTTATGTGAACATTGTATTTATGGTAAACCAAATCGTGTAAGGTTCTCATTTGGTGCTACTAGGGCTAAAGAAATACTTGATTTAATACATATATAGTTATGTGTTTGGACTTGTGTCGGTCCCTTCACTAGGAGGATATCAGTATTACATCTCTTCATAGATGATTTCTCTAGAATGACATGGTTGTATTTTTTGAGGAAGAAATCAGAGGTTTTTGGGAAATTTCAAGAGTTCAAAGTTCTTGTGGAGAACGAAGCTAGTAAAAATATCAAGGTGCTAAGAACTGATAATGGAGGAGAGTTCTATGGAAAATTGTTTGACCATTTCTGAAAACAGCACAGTATAGCTTGACAAAATGCAACTCCCTACACACATCAACAGAATGGAGTTGCTGAAAGAATGAATAGAACATTGATGGAGAAAGAGATGAGCATGCTCATTGGTGTAGGCGTCGCATAAGAATTCTCGACAGAAGTAGTTGACATGGCATGTTACCTTGTGAATAGATCATCGTCAACGACTCTAGTTGACAAGAATCCATATGAGGCATGGGATGGTAAGAATCCCTCTCTTACACATCTCAAAGTTTTTGGGTGCAATGCATTTGTGCATGTCCCAAAATAAAAATAAAAAGAACAAAACTCGACAGCAAGTCGGAGAAGTGCATCTTCATTGGGTACAAGGATGGGGTGAAAGGATATAAGCTATGGAACCTAGTGATGAGGAAGGTGATTTATAGTCGATATGTGATCTCCAGGGAAGTTGGAAGTATTTCCAATGTTGAATAGGTCGAAAGAGAAAAGGAACCATACACTATAGAGTTTGAAAGGAAAGACAAAAGTTTGGATATGGGAGAGTCAATCAAATCCGACAAAGAGATGGAGCAACAGACTCTGGACGTGAGGATATCTAGTTGAGCAATATAAAAACCCGAAAAGTATGGTCCATTCGAATTTAGCTATGCTTTTGCATGATATTCCATAGACAATGATCCCTAGTTAGTACAAGAAGCAATCGACTCGACAGAGAGTAAAATATGGAAAAGGGCAATGGAAGAAGAGATGGAGTCTTTGAAGAAGAATGGAACATGGGATTTAGTCGCATTACCAAATCGAAGGAAACATGTCGGTAGTAAGTGGGTGTTCAATAAAAATTTGAATGAAATAGTTCAGGTTGAGAAGTATAAGGCTTGACTGGTAGCGAAAGGATATTTTCAAGTCGAGGGAATTGACTTGTCCATAAGGGTACTAATGTCTTTAGTTACATCATTTGATCTTGAGATTAAAAAAACGGATGTAAAGACAACATTTATTCATGGTGATCTTGAAGAAGAAATATATATGATGTAGCCCGAAGGTTTTACAGTGGATGGAGAAAAGGAGTTGGTCTATAAACTCAAAAAGTAGCTCTATGGTCTAAAGCAATCACCCAGGATGTGGTATCAAAAGTTTGATAAGTATATCCAGTGGTTGGGGTTTGTGATAAGTTAGGTGAATCAATGTGTGTATTTATATAAAGTTGGTGATCATTTCATATATGTGGCTTTGTATGTCGATGACATGTTGTTCGCCAGGAATAACATGGACCTGATAAAAGAGGTGAAACTGCATTCATCCTCTAAGTTCGACATGAAGGATCTCGGAGCAGCAAATTTCATTCTTGGAATGGAAATACAGAGAGATCGAGCAGGTAGAAGACTTTGGTTAAGTTAGAGGAAATACATTGAGATATTCCTGAAACGTTTCAACATGTAGGAAATTTGACCAGTTAAGGTGCCTATTCCTATGGGATTCAAGTTATATGTTGAACAATGTTAGAAGATAGAAGAAGAAAAGGAGTACATGATACGTGTTCCCTATGCAAGTATTGTAGGTAATATAATGTATGCAATGGTTTTTACACTACCCGATATTTCCCATGTAGTGGGAGTATTGAGTAGGTATATGTCAACACCTAGAAAAGAGCATTGGAATGTAGTCAAAAGAGTATTCGGGTATTCGTGTGGAACAACATATTTTGCAATCTATTATGGAGGAGAGACTGAGGACAACACGAAATTCAATGTTCACAGTTTTGTTGATTCCAATTGGGCTGGAGACATCGACTGTAGACAATTGACTGGCGGATATGTGTTCAAGTTATTCATCGTAGCAGTCAGTTGGATGAGTAGAAGGTAGTCGGTCATTGCATTGTCGAATATTGAGGTTGAATACATGGCCGCTACTCATGTATACAAGGAAGTTGTTTGGTTGGAGAGACTCTGTTTATACATTGGTTTTGGACATCAAGCTGCCAGGTTGGATTATGACAATCAAAGTTCAATCTTCCTAGCAAAGAATCCAACATATCATTCGAAGATGAAACACATTGATGTTAAATACCATTTTGTGAGGGATATGGTGGAGAACTATAATGTGTTACTAGAAAAGGTAGACACAGTGAATAATGTTGCAGACTCATTAACCAAGTCAGTAAGCACAAATAATATTTCTTGGTGTAGAGAAAATATAGGCTTGTTAGCCCTGCTCGAATGAACTAAAGTTCATAATCTCATGTTTATGCAAAGAAGACAACAAGTGGGAGAATGTTGGGAGTGTTATATTCTTTGCATGAGATCAACTAGTAGAGTCGATAGTTGACTAGATCAAATCGACTATAGTCAAATGTGACAGTCGATGAATGGTCTAGTCAGTCGACCGACTAGGATAAGTTGTTTGGATGATAGGAAAATGACTTGGTCAATAGAAGTTGACAAAGCATGAACTCAATAGACAGTTGGACTACCGAAACTATCAATGGATAGTTGGCTTCGGTTGACGCAGTCAAGGCAGTTGTAACAAAATAATTGTATTCAATTAGAAGGTTATGGACCACCATTAATGAACAATTAGCTCCATTGCATCTATAAATAAGGTGTAATGTCTATGTAATGAGTGTGAAGAGAATGCAAATTGTGGCATATTGTGAGTGAGGGAAATCACATATGTAACAGTGAGTGTCGATTGTTGTGCATTCGCTACCACCCAAGTATAGTGAATTTATGCTTGATAATAAATTATCTGAGAGATCATTGGTTTGTTGGTTTTATCCAAGGGGTTTCCAAGGTAATTTTGGTGCTATGTGTTTGATGTGTTGTGTATACCATTTTCCTAATGTTTATGTGTTTAACTATATGAATCAAATTGAAAATATCCTATAATTGGTATTAGAACTAAACAACCTTCAAAGGAAATCTTAGGGTGGCAGGAGTCAGGGGGCGCTTCTCAACCCTGGAGGAAACAAAGAATAGAATTATGCCTAGGGTTTAGGGGCTACTACCAAAAATCATGTTGAATCTCTTTCTCTTTGGTAGAGTCTAAGCAAATCCAAAATCAAGGGGGTTGATCACCTTATCATTATTGGTGACTCAATGAATATAATTCACCATTTAATATTCAAGACCTATCCCAAGGATATGCCTCTCTCTCAAATTATTTCGAGAATCTCATGTATGATGGAGGGGATAGTGGAGGTTATAACATTTCATGATCTTCGAGAGATGAAAATTAAAACAGGTTCCCAAGAAAATTTTGCTTGGTCTTTAATTTAGGGAAGTATGGTGCAAAATGGGGCAGAAGTCACACACTCCACCATCCCCTAAGTTTCTTCATTATGTTAACATATATGAAGGCCATGGACAAGAAGGAATACATGAGGCCTTTGGAATTTCAACCTTGATACTTTAGAGCTGGAGCAACAACTAAGCCCCCCCACTAGAAAATAACCTGGATTAGTAGAAGAAGCTCCATTTTGAATCACCCTTTCTTGTTGGTTGTATGGATGTTGGGAATCAAATAGAAGGTGAGACAATCATTACTAGGTTTGATGTCTTCTTCTTGGGTGAACTATGATCTCGTCAAGGTATCTCTTTGCTATAGGAATTCAAATAGGAGTAATAGCAGTTTGGAAGATTCAAATACGAAGTCAAAATATTTAATACATTGGTGTGGGAACCTTCATGATAGTGGAAAATAAATGCACACTATCACTCTCTACTTTGAGGTTGGAAGATTGGATTGAGCTCAATGCGATCTAGATACCCCACATGGAAAAAAAAATTAATGTTTTGTAAGGATTTTTAACTTCTAGGATACTTCATATGGCACTATCCCAGTAAAACAGTAATCAATAGTTCCAAACTATTATACTTTAGACAAGCAAGTTTTAATTTATTGAAAGTATTGAACAACAATGCTCTATTTTGGATCAAGATTACAGGCCTTCATTTTGCATTAACAGGATGTATGATAAAGTCACATATCCCCTTTTTTGAGATAATACAAACTAGTAACTGATATTCTTAAACAAAGCATATTCTCCTTTAGTATAATTTGGCCACAAACACATCAATTCTCTACTACATTATGACCCTTAAATATTATGACACTTGATGCAATCACACTCTAATACACTATGATCCCAAACACCCCAACCTCCTAATTATGTAATATAATTCATAACCACTATGACCCTAATCATAATATGCCCCAATCCCTTTGACCTTTAACATAATAGCCCCCAAAATTCATCCACAAACACACTATGGCCCTTAATACAATCATCCCCTACACACTACAATCCTGAACAGAATCATCCCCTAACACAATAATCATTTAAGGTACACACCTTGAACTATAACCACTATAGCCCATAACACTATACCCTTTAACCCCTAACACAATCACATTATAACTCATTATAATTTCCAACCATCATGACTTGGGACACAATATGGCAACTTACACTCAAATCCATTAACACACTAATATTTTAATACACATTACCGCTAAATATTATGATCCTATACACAATATGAACCCTAACACACTAATCCATCGACACACTTTGATCCCTAGCCACTACAACCACACAATCCACTCCCTAACCACTATTACCCATAACACAATCACCCCCTAACACACTATGAGTTTGAACATACTTTGGTTGCACACATGAATGAGAAAAGCACACTCTAAGAAAGTTAAAGTGTAATTATTAGGACTTTGCAACCATTTTAGTGTATCAAACCCATTAACCTTTGATAGAGAGTACATTGTAATAGACAACAATGTCAAATTTACTTGTTTTTCATTCAATGTCATAGGAAAAAATTCAAAATAGAAATACAATGTTAATGGTATAATGTATTGTAATAGGTGTAACTTCCTCGTCCATCATCTAAGCATCATAGAGGGGGATATGGTGTTTTTTTAATGTTTTCCACAGTATTCATACACATGTGTTCTAATTACTTAACATATGATTTCCATCCACATACATATGAAAGAAAACACATAAACATACAATAACATGAAATCAAAACATGCCATAAACTCATACATAACACACAGATTTACATGGTTCACCCCCCAGGCGAGAGCTACGTCCACAGGAATTGTTCTTATATTACTTGGAAGGGTAACAGTTCCAGTCTGCGCACTCAGCTGCAGACTCTTCTCTACAAGCATATCTCTACACACTCAGCTGTAGAGTCTATTCTCTCTCGGTTCTAACCAACCAAAACCTTATAACATCTAACCCTTCCTTATAAAAAAATACCCATATATATAGATGTTCTCGAAGGTCACATATTATAATAACTATGGGCCAACCCCCATAGTACCCTTAAACACAAAAACCATGTGGTTCTCTTGTAGACCACGCTTAGCTTTAACTTCGTTGTCCCTTCAGTGCCGCTTCTTCTGACTTCTAACGCTTCTCTGATAGGCGCAATTCTGACTTCTGCAATGGTGTGTCCTTTACACCATTATGCTTCTTTACTTCCTGCTCCTGTAGCAATCAAGTCGCTGCTTGGTCTTTAACTTCTTCAACCACCTCTGCTTTTTCTTAGGAATTTGTCTTTACTAAGGAGACATGTTTTTTCCTGTCGACTGTACTTCGCTCCATACCCTCTTCCCGGGATTTGCGGAGTCACTTATCTCCAAAATTGGTCAAAGTCAAGCCTTGCCTAACTATACTTTGCTTTCAAAACTTCCCTTACTTGGGATGCACCCAACAGGCCCCTGACACATACTTGTGGCTCATCCCTGATCCACTTACACTAGGATTCTTTGAGTTCGCAGCACTTGGGGTGATCATCTTTGCTGCAAACTCTTGGTATGTTGCGCTTAGCTTCGCAACAGCCTCCTTAGTCTCTTGTGTTAGAAAAACAGGATCGCAGAGCAATAACAATAAACAGAAATGCAAATATAATCACACACACATTACAAGAGAAACACAGATATATCGTGGTTCACCCCAAGATGGGCTACATCCACACTGAAATTGACAGTCCTTATTATTATACCATCCAGCAAAGTGAAGGGATACAACCTACAACACAACTGCTGCACTTCTTCTTCACTGTCTCACAGTTTCTCTTCTTGATCTCACAGATATTTACAATGCATAATTCCTAATACATCAACCCTAGTCATGTTACAATGTCTTTCTTTTATAAGGGAAATGCAATGGGAAAATACCACGGGATACCCAAAACCATTGGCCCAAAAACTGTTGGCGAAAACATCCCCAAACCCTAAGGTAGGGGAATGAGTGTACAGTCCTCTTGGGTGCATGGCTGAGACAATATCATCTATGAGACTAGAAGATCTGGCTCCACAACCAACATCTTGCTCATATTCTTTCACCGTGTCGAGCAATATCGCGGATATAGGTTCTTTCATTTGGTATTTAATTGTGCTCTCTGTCGCTCGAAACTCTTGCAGCTTCGTCTCGATCTCCTCAGAGAGTGCCAATGCTTATTCTTGCATAGGTTGCAACTTCGCTGAAGTTTCGGCTTCCTTTGCTATCAATGCCTTCAACTCTTTCTGAAGTTCCTTTGTATCTGCAAACTTCTGTATTCTTTTCCTTGGAGGAAAATCCTTCATAGTCGTGTTCATTGTGTTGAGGTCCTTCTTCTTTGTTTGGACTTCATCCTGATTTTTATGTAAGTTTGGGTCTTCTTACAGCATGGCCCATGACTTAGTCACTTCTTCTAGAAAGTCTTGACACCTCGCAACTTCTGCGGATATGTTATCAGCTTAAATATTCAATTCTTCAGCCCTTGCTTCCTTTACATCTGGTGGAGTGCCAGGTTGTTTCCTTAACTCTAAGTCAGCAATATTTTCTTTGTAACCAATCTCCATATCTTCCATTTTTTCTTTGAGATTGTCTATTGCAGCACCAATCTTAACAATGGTTGCTTCCACTTCCGATTCTTCTTCGAAGTCTAGGATCTTTGCGCATACTTTTGCTACTTCCTTCTTCATCTTTTTTTGCTTCTCATGAGCATTTGATAACTCATTGGTCTTTTCTTTGCATTAATTCCCCAGCTCTTTATAACTTTCTTCTAACTTGAGATGCTAATTGTATGAGATCATATCTCTGTCCTTGATTTCTTATACCACTTGCAGATGTAGATCATACAGTCCTTCAATGGGAAACATTTCCACATTAATATCCAAATGTACGAGCTGCTTCACACCTTCAGTGATTTCATTGGATGGGAATATCACGTTCGTCGGCTCTATGCGGACTAACCGAGGTTGCATTGTTAGTGTAGGCGCTTTTCTTTTCCTTCGGCTTGAATCCTCTGATATGTCTTCGAAGCCTGATTCTCTTATTAAATCTCTCTGGACTTGCTCTACCCTCGCCATCATGCTCTTCAGTTATGCGATTCTCTCTACCATGCTTGCATGGAGTTTCTCTTGCTTGCTGTCTTTTATTGCGAGCATCTCTTCAATATGCTCATGGACTATGGTTGCGATGCAGTCATAATCATCATCATGCAACTTTGCATCGAGCGGGGTCTTACTTGATTTCTGCTTCTTTCTTTTTGATCCCTCCAGAACAGCTGTGTCGGGGTTCTTCCTCTTTTCTCCTACTGGAAAATCAGTAGCTTGTTTTTGTTCTTGTGCTTGATCTTGCTCTTCTTCTTGCTCTTGGGTGTCACTTTCATTGGCGCTTTCCTCAGATGTCATGACCAGTGACTCTAGCGCAACAATTTTCCATTCGGGCATCCAATCTTCAAGGATGAGGTCAATATTTTGTGCATCCAACTTATATTGACCCTCATACCATTCCGGGTTTGTTGGTTCTCTAGGCTGTATGAATATAAAGTGAAGGCCCACTTTGAATCTCATCTTCCAGATGTATGTTGTTGTTATTTCCTTAGGAATGCGCAAAGTATGCCTGATTACTTCGCATAACTGCTCATAAAATGTGTACAACTACACATTATTCAGTCTTTGTCTATCTGGCTTTGAATTGCTCCACATGTTCGCATATCTGGGTCCACTGCAGACTCCAGTGAACACCGGTATGCATTGTTGATATTTCGACTCTTTCCAACCCACGAATGTGATCAAGACTATCAACCAACTATAGTAAAATTGATCGCCATTGTCTTGCACATCTGCTACATCATCTAAGAATTCATTCAAAAGGTAACTTTCTTAATTGTATTGTAATCCATCCTTAGCCTTAGCAGCTAACGAGATCACAGCGGCCGACACTTATGGTGGTCTACATTTCTTTAGTAATTTTCATGCGAGAAACTGAACTGTGAACTGCGTGGCAACATCCTTAATCTGATTCACTTGATAGACACAGTTTCATTTTACAAAGATGAATTCACTCTTCATCCTCCTTGCGAGTTCTTTGTCTTTGTTCTTGCATACGAACTCTATTGCAGGGTCAGTGCCTCATTTACTTAAGTGTGTAATCCTATAGATAAGGTCAATGTTGATATCAATCTTGCGCTCTAACCACAAGTATCCATGATGACATCATGACAACAATGTTCTCACAACTGCTGTGAGCTTTGGACTTCGGTCAAAATGCAAAATTCATAGTAAATTCAACAATCCTGAGGATTGCAATGGTGCAATCCAATCCAGTCTTGCGCTTGAATTGTTGTTTGCTTGGTGGCTTCATCGTAGTGTCTGCACATGTATTGATCCATATGAACATATGGATACTTAGTTGAATGCAACAAATCATGATCTAAGAACTTGCATTCGGGAATCTTTCCTAGCAAATTCTCCTTCTCGGACATGAGTTGACATTGGTGGCAGCGGAATCTCATACTGCGGATTCTTTTTTAGTATTACCACTGTAGCATCATCTCTTCGCGGAGGGATGTACTCGGATATCAACAAACTTCGGCCTCTCATGAGGTTTCTCTGGTGGATACGCTTTCATAGTTTCTGCAATCTTTGGCTTCTCTGGCTCTATAGATTTTTTCTTATCCTTCTGTTTCTGCTCTGTTGCATGCCGCGATGAGGCTCTAGAGGCCCCATCTTTCTCTGGGGTTGTTTTCTACATTGGGGTTTTCATAATTCCTTCTAGACCAGACTGATGGAATTCTCTTAATATATTCTGTAGGCTTCCTTGCTCAGACATAAACTATCGGAATGCTCTGTTCTCAACTCGTAAAAAAACTCAAAAATCACTCGCAGTAAAAATTAAAAGTCACGGTAAAACCGATAACTATGGTATCTTTACTATTTATAGCCACAGCTTCACTAAGATGCACCCAAAAAAGGCTAAGTTAACATTAAATTCTATGTCCATTGGCCAAATATTTATTATATCTTGGTCCTTTCTTCCTCATTAAATATGTCTTCAATGGACAAATATGCCTTAACGCGGAAAAATATGGATTCCCAAAAGTATTGTATAATGACTAGTTTCTGAACAAAACTATAATGGCTAGTTTTCTCTAGCTTCGCTAGCGGTTAGGTGAGTGGCGAGGCTCACTTCACATTTCACTTCTTTTGTTTGAACTTTGAAACACTGCATTCTTCCTTTGACTAAACTTCGCAACTCAGCTTGCCATGTGTGCTTCGCATCACATCTTCAAATCTTGTAAACTTCGCATTCTAACAAAACTGTTGTGCACAGACTCTCTTCTCTGTTTTAGTGTCCAATTTCAACTGCACTTGACACTTAAAACTATTCTTGCGTTGTTTAACTTATGCCTGTAGGAGTAGGGCCATCCCTGTAAGGCTTTAATCTACTCCCATTAACAAGTCCTTGCAAGTTTTTTCCAAGTAATGTGGCTAACTGAATTGCACCACCATTAGTAACATGTTTGACAATGTATGGTCCTAACCAATGCATTCTGAATTTTCCAGGAAATTTCATAAATTTGCTATCATAAAGGGGGATAAGGTATCGTACTTGGAAGAACTTGTGCTTGATGTGTCTATCATGCCATACGTTCTCTCTATCTTTCTGCACTTGTTGGTGAAATCCTGCAATGAAGCGGTCTTCCTCCAATCCGATTAGTTGTAGTAGTCTTTCATCCATTGTCTTTGCATCATCCATATCTGTAAATGTTGAATTCACAATATTGGTACTATGTATTCCATGGGCATGACAGCTTCCTGTCCATATGCTAACCTGAAAGGTGTATGGCCTGTCAACTTCTTATAAGTTGTCCTATATGCCCACAATGTTGCTAGTATTCTGAGATCCCAATCATCCATGTTTGTATTGCATACCTTGGTTAATGCATTTTTCAACACTTTATTAAAGGCTTCTATAGTGCCATTAGCTTGTGGATGATATGGTGTACTCTTCTGATGGTAGATCTGAAATTCTTTTGTCAGGGCTTCAATAGTTTTATTCAGGAAATGGGTTCTGATCACTCATTAGAATCTTTGGACATCCAAACCTTGTCAAAATATTCTAAAAAATGAACTGCGCTACAATCCTTCATTGTTTTTGCTTCTGCCCATCTTGTTAGGTAATCAATAGCTGTAATAATGTATCTCAAGCCAGTTCTCTTCCCTGGTGGGTTAATAGGTCCTACAAATTCAATAGACAATTTATCAAAGTGTTATGAATATTTAAGTGATATATTAATTATAAACAATAAATTATTAATTACTAAGGTGAAAGGGCGTAACCCTTCACTGTGCATGATCAAGCCCTATAAAGGCGAGCCTCATCGTAATACGTTATCATCTTCTATCAATACATTATTATTGTATTCTCAATCATGGAAGACAGACTCGCCTCTTAATCCCCCAACCGGACACGGTTGCTACACAAAGGATTTCAATGTCAATTGTGGCATCAATGGCATCTCATTTCTACAATATGCCTTCCATGTTCTCTGGCATACATCGTAATTCCTGCAATATTCCTTTAAATATTTATGTTTGGTAGGCCACCATAGTCCTGCTCTCAAAATATTCTGCACAGTAGTTTTCCCTGCGTATTGTCCTCCAGATACTCCTGAATTTGATTCAGTAAGTATGATGGTTCTCTCATGTCCCAGTATGCATCTACGCAATACTTCATCTGGTCCCAATTTGTATAGTTATCCTGCAATCAAGGTAAAATCAATTGATCTTACCACTAACTATTTCTTCTGTTGCGTAGTAAGTTCTGCGGGTGCTAACCCTGTAGTTAGAAATTCTACAATGTCTTTGAAGTAGTCATCTATTATGTGAATAGCAAATAACTGCGCATCTGGAAGGTTATCCTCCAAGTTACTAGGTTCTTCTCCTAACTTGATTCTTGAAATATGGTCAAGTCCTGCGTTCAATATTCATGGATTCACTATGATCATAAAATAATATTCGTGAAAAAGTAAGAACCATCTGCATATTCTTCCCCCTAATATTGGATTATTGAACAAGTAATTCAAAGTTGAATGGTCAGTGAACATGCAAAAGTGCGAACGTAACAAATAGTGTCTGAATTTCTGCAATGCGTACACCATAGCTAAGCCTTCCCTCTCTGTTGTGGTGGAATTATTTTCCGTTGAAGATAGATTTCTACTTGAAAATGCAATGGGATGGTCGATGCCTCCATCACTCGGTTGTACTAATACAATGCCAAGTGCTATAGATGAAGCATCTACATGTACATGAAATGGCTTGTTCCAGTCAGGAAAGACTAGAATAGGCGATGTAACCATCTTCTCTTTCAGTGTATCTAATCCTTTTTGGAAATCTCCAGTCCAATTGTATGTCACTTCCTTTTTCAATAGTTGATCCATAGCAGCAGTTATCTGCGCATATCCTTTGATGCATTTTCTATAATACCATGTGTGTCCCAATGCAGTGCGTAACTACTTAACTAAACTGGGCGCTGCCAGGTTTACTATGATCGCTATCTTCACTAGATCAACCGTCAATCCTTGTCTACAGACTATGTATCCCAATAAAATACCATAAGGAACACAAAAGACGCACTTCTTCAAGTTTAAGGAAATATGATATTGTCTACACTTCGCTAACATCATTCTTAAGTTCATATGATGGTTCTTCAAAAGACCGAATACTATCCATTCATCAAAGTAAACTTCTAAGAATTTGTGAATATAATATTTAAATGCAGCTACAACCACTCTTGAAAAAATAGCAGGTGCGTTCTTTAATCCAAAAGGAATAACATTGTACTAAAATGATCCCCATTCAATAGCAAATGTAGTCTTGTGCCTGTCTTCTACAACAATTCTGATCTTATGGTAGCCCGAAAATCCATCAGTGAAAGAGTATGCTTCATGTCCACCTACATTATCTAGTACTTCATATGTAAATGGTCTAGGAAACGAGTCGTGTACAGATGCATCATTCAGTTTCCTGAGATCCATACAAATGATGATTTCTCCTTTAGATTTCTTGTCTTGAATCACCATGGGACTTATCCATTTTGACTCTTCTATTGGTTCGATGATTCTTTCCTCGAGCATTTTATCAATTTCTTCTTTCACTCTTTCTTTATATATGGGGTTTAGTCTATAAGGTCTTTTCTTGATAGGCTTCGCATCCTACTTGAGAGGTATTTTCATAACTCCCAAGTCACCTAAAATGCTTTTCATTTTGGTAAACTTGGTAGGGAACAACTCTTGATATTCGTGCAATAGGCTTGCGATCTGTCCCACTGTTTCTTCATCCTGGTAATCTCCAATAGAAGCAAACTTTGGTTCATCATCCGTGCCAATATTGATCTTTTTAGTCTTAATGGGGTTATTCATATCTAGAATTTCTAAATCAGGTCCTTGCACATCGTGTTTTCCTTCAGATTATGGTATATTTACTTTGCAATGATCTTCATCTTCATTTTCATTTTCATCCAGTGCAAAAATTATAACACTCAAGGGCATGCTCCAACTGTATTGCCCAATCTGGTTGATTATACACAGGAAACGAGACATCATCAAATATTTTCGTTTTAATGATTTGAAATGCTTCATTAATACTTCGACAGTCATCCTCAAAACTGAAAGTTAGCTAACAATTATTTATCATTATGTGCCAATCTGTTGTACCATGTCTAAGATTTGTTTCTGTATACCGGTTTTTTTCTACTAGATGCAATGTGTGTACAAACATATGGACCCATTCTGTCTCTGGTATGTGCCTCCATGTTTTCAAGAAAGATTCTATGTGATCTCTAGGATCAGTCTGTCCACTGTATTTTTCTTGTATATTCTTAATTTGTTCAACGAATCTAATTTCCATTAAGTGCTTACATTCTTTCCATGTGCTCACTTTGTCTTTATGCGCAACCCACCACCTAGCAGGTGTAGCTTGCAATGCTATGTCTAGAGCTAGTAACCTATGTCCATCTGAAACAGATGTTAGATATTCATGAAAGAATGCATGGATATTACCCAAACCATCATAAGTAGGAATTGGAATTACCTGTGTTCCAATCCAGCGGAGTGACTTTGTTATCTTCGCACATATTCTAACTGATACTTCATGCATTTTGCTCTGCCAGTTTTCCAATCCCGCGTCTAACTATGATATGAACGAACTGTCACATCTCCAGCTTAATGTTCCATCCTCTGTAGGATTAACGTAATCTGCTTGATTAACTGTCATCTTTTAGATGTTGTCAAGTTCTTTAGCTCTGCATTTTTCTCTTATTGGCTCAACATACCTTGTTACTTGTGAAGGATCCAGGGGTGCAATAACCCTAATATCCTATCCTTCGAATATCATTTGTTTTTTCTTCAAGTTGATAATTGCGAGGTTATCAATTTCCCAGTCAATCCCTAATAATGCAAGATAAGGATTATTGTCATCTATGATCTCAATAACCTAAAAGTCTGCTTTACTTTGCACTCCATTAATGTTAACAGGAACGCTTGACAATATCCCAAAAGGTATAACCTTCTACTGGTTAGCTAATCTCAATTGTATAGGAGACCAAGATAACTTTGGTTTCCCCATCTGCTCCCATTTTTGTTTTTTTAGGACGTTCACCTATGATCCTAATTCAAGAATGACCTGGTTCATTTCAAAATCTCTGATCTACGCGCTTAACCTCATTTCTCTTCCTATCCTTTTATGGTTCTTAATGTGATGGACTGCTCTATGTGCATTGCTCACTATACTACAATGTTCATAGTATCCTAGTACGTTCTCTAATTCTCCTAAGGCGTGCTCATGCCTTAGCAATTTTATGCAGCTCTGTAGAAACTGTGTTACAGGACTTATCTATTATGGCGAAGCTCGTGACCCATCATACAAGGATGGCATACCTAGTACAGGTGTCTACTCACTTTGCAAAGGGATCCTTGTGGTCGAAGCTCCTGAATCCTGAAATTCTTTTCTTACTTCCATGGATACTTATTTTCTCTGTTAGGGTCAAATACAGGTATTTTCCCAACTGCTTTTCTCACCCAATCCCCCTCGGTAGGCTTTGATCCATTTATATAATTATCAGAAGTCGAAGCTTCGTTTGTGCTATCATTTCCGGTCAAAGCTCCACTTCGCGTCACAACATGGACGTTGCGATCTTTGTTTCTTTTCTCAGCGGTGATCATTTGAATATTCTGGTTCTATCCTTATGTTCTTTTTTCTTGCATTTTGCCTAGAAAAATGGGACATGTTTCAATGATATGGTCATAGGATTTACAATACTTACAAGTAGTGCATGGGTTCTGACAATCTCTTTCCAAGTGTCCAAGTTGAGCGTAGTTATAGCAAACAATCTGACATCTTCCTCGTCCTTGGCCAGTATTACGTCCTCTTCCTCTAAATCCACCATGTCCTCTATATGTACCTTGATCATACTGTGCATTCTCATTATTGTTCTGTGTTTCTCCTTAGACTCTGTAGACATCATGTTTTCTTTCTATGATAAGATCATATGCTTTACAGTTGGTATCATCATGGCCAACTAACTTACAAAATGTGCAATACATGTTCTTTGGTGTATGTACATACTTCTGAAGTAGGTAATAGTCCTCTAGTCGATGTCCTCTGCATCGACAAATCTCACACCATGGTCCTTGAGGTTGATTTAATGGATTCGATTCCCCACTAGCGAGGTAATCTTTGAATACAGGACAATGTTCCTTGGAATGTCCTTTTTATTTACATTTAGTGCACCAAACCTCTTCTCTTATTAATTTATTTTCCTTTGTGTATATCATGTAACTGTAATGTCAGGTTTGCTAGCTGTGTTTGTATCTCTACCATTCCTACGCTGGTTTCTCCTATGGGCTAAGATTTTAGCTTCATCGCAATTTATAATGCTTCTGTTTGCGAGGTAACCTTCTATTGAATCAATGGTAATCTAATGTGGGGCAACAACGCAACGATAAACCATTATTGGTGCTGTTGCGGTGCTATATCAAAGCTAACTTGATCCAACAAGGCTTTGAATTTTTTATCAAATTCCCACACAGCTGCATTAGGTTTATGTTTTATCTCTTTTAGCTCTGTAATGCATTGAGATTCTGATTTAGGATTCTTAAATTTTCTAATCATTGCAGTTCTGATATCAGCTAGTGTTCTGTTTTGTCCTACAGAATATTTCATGAACCATGTTAAAGCTCTGACTCTGAATGTGGTGACTAGTTGAACTTGCTTTATAACATCGTCTTGTACTTGTTTAACGTTCCATACCGCATCACAAAGAAACCAATGTTGCTCTGGATCTTCTAAACCAGTTCCTTTAAAAACAAGTAGCTTTATGTTGTCTGCCATTCTTCTTCTAGGGGTTGTAGAATTTTGAAATACTACAGTACTTCCTGCAGAGTGAAATGGTTGAGGTATACCACCACTTGGCTTATTCTTTGTACTTGTTCCTGCAGTATTGTTGCTACTAGTGTTCTACGAACTAGGACTATCTTTATCAACATGTATAGGTTTCTACGGAGTGATAGGTTGATATCCAATATGTCTAAGTTTCGTGTCACAACCAAACTCAGCTTGAGATGAATTTCTATCACTTCCTAACTCAGTTTCTAGGAATGTGCAAGGTGCAACTTCTTGAAATCTATTTCTAGTGCTAGCTTTATATATTTTTCCACTACGCAAAATGCCTATGTTTTCGTCTGTGTCACTATCTATGTTTTTGAACATTACAGACTCAAACCCTAGGAATCTAACTGCATTCTTAAGACACCTTTTCCAGCCAATAGCATTTTAATGCATAAACTCAAGTTTTTCAGGTACTTACCTCTAAATCCTTGGAAAAAGTAACCTTTGGTTGCACTGTAAGACTTCAAAGTGTCCACAACAAACTCTGTAATATAGCCTTCCAACAAGCTATCCAACCAAAAGTATACTACTCTTGAAATATGGTTATTAATCCCTTTAAGCTTCTGAATCAACTATGGATCCCAAACTGTAGGTTCTTCACCCTGGAAACAATTTTTTCTTTCAGCTACCCTGGATATCCACTCAAATAACTCGTTAGAAAAATATGCAAAGAAAACTTCATGTAACTCTGTAAATATGTCTTTGTAGCCACTATTCTGTAGTAAGCCCAGGATGTTTTTTTTATTTCTTCGCAAACTCGCGTTCTGTTTGACTCATCCAGTTTTGTATTTCATTCTTCTCTGGATTCCACATCAATATAACACATCACCGATACGACAGTCCAAAGTCGGCAACGTAACCATTTGTTGGTCTGACTTAGGATGACTTGGGTTCGGCGAAGTTATTTGTAGACGTAACAAAAGTACCCCTTTCACTGGCCCTTTTGGCATCAACCTGTAAACAGGCTGACGTCTCACCCGAAGTGAAGTATGGGGGGTTACAGAATCAGGTTTCTGAAATCGTGGTGATGCGCGGATGTGGTTACTCGACCTCACAACACATTCCTTCCTTAACATACACTTAACATGACTATATAAAGAAATGACTTCACACTTCGTAGTTACCAACAACCTAGAGAACTACGTTGAATCGCTGTTATCTTTACCAGTTAACTACGCATTCATCATACTTAGTATTACTTCGCAGTATTCATACACATGTGTTCCGATTACTTAACATATGATTTCCATCCACATACATATGAAAACAAACACATAAACATACAATACCATGAACTCAAAACATGCCATAAACTCATACATAACACACAGATTTACGTGGTTCACCCCCCAAGCGGGAGCTACGTCCACAGGAACTGTTCTTATATTACTTGGAAAGGTAACAGATCTAGTCTACACACTCAATTGCAGACTCTTCTCTACAATTAGATCTCTACACACTCAGTTGTAGAGTCTGTTCTCTCTCGGTTCTAACCAACCAAAACCCTATAACATCTAACCCTTCCTTATACAAAAATACCCATATATATAGATGTGCCCGAAGGTAACATATTACAATAACTATGGGCCAACCCCCATAGTACCCTTAAACCCAAAAACCCTGTGGTTCTCCTATAGACCATGCTCAGCTTTAACTTTGTTGTCCCTTCGACGCTGCTTCTTCTGACTTCTGAAGCTTCTCTGACATGTGTAGTTCTGACTTCTGCAGTGGTGTGTTCTTTACACCATTCTGCTTCTTTACTTCCTGCTCCTGTAGAAGTCAAGTCGCCGCTTGGTCTTTAACTGCTTCAACCACCTTTAGTTATCCTTAGTACTTCGTCTTTACTAAGGAGACATGTTCTTTCCTGTCAATTGTACTTAGCTCCATACCCTCTGCCTGGGATTTGCGGAGTCACTTATCTCCAAAATTGGTCAAATTCAGGCCTTGCCTACCTGTACTTTGCTTTGAAAACTTCCCTTACTCGGGTTGTTCCCAACATAAACATAGTTTGGGGAGAGAATAAGTCTCAGGTGAGTATGGGTGAACGGTGCATGGGTATCCCTTGAGTCTAGGAGTGCAAGCGTGAAGGTAAGAGCGACGGTTCTGACTTTCAAGGTAGGATAGAGGGAAAATCAACAACCTCTCCTGACATAACTTCGGATTGTGGGGAAAAGGACTCCTGCAACTCTTCCATAGAAGCACCTGCATCCCCATGTTCATTAACCATGTGAGGGGACTTCTCCCACCAACCTCACATAGGAAATAAATGTTTGGGTGAAGGAAATAAAAGGTAGTAATTGGCTTATTCAAGGCTCATGGAAGCAATAGGACTAGCTCTATAGATGACACTTGGAAGCCAAGGATTCAATCCTCCATATGACCCCTTTCCTCTTCCCCTTTAGTGGAATCATAGCCCCTTTGGTGCACCTTACACAACCGTCTTGGTCCATTCATATTATTTATCAACATAATATTTACATTTCATCATGATCAGCTTGATAAACCAATCACATAATTTAAATAAGAAAGTAATTACATAATCGATTTAATACATATATTTATGGAAAATTTTAGGGGCTAATCTTAGCCCATGGGATAAATTTAGGGATTTTAAATTGTTAATGGGATAATTTTTTATTAAACACCCGTTAAATATGATTAGCCCACATTATATTTATTTATTTTATTGAATAGGAGGCTAGCCCCATCAAATTTAGAAAGGGGAGCCAAGATAAAACAATTTCGCCCCTCTAAAGATCGATTTAAACCTTTGTTTTCCCACAAAAATTGCTAGCATCTCCCATTCACCCCCGATTTCTAGAAATGGCAATTGCTAGGGGCTCTTTCACCCTCTATAGACCATGGAAATCAAAGTTGAAGTTACATTCGTCCAGATTTCATGGGTTGAATCTCGTTTTGCAAGTTGCTTAATGTCCACATGAGAATGGTAGTTTATATTTACCATCAGGTCTTATAGAGACCCATATGCATCTAGGAGAGTTCGAAATCCCATCGCCTCAAATTCAAAGTTTCCCCAAGAAACATGGGGATTGTGAAGCACACGATCAACGATGTGACAATAAGGTTTTTGTGGGTGTTTGGAGCATCATGCCTTGGGGCTCGGACTTCATTCATAGCTGCATATTTGGGCATGAAAAGGGCCATGACGCTGCTTATAACCACTGCCATTTTGTTTCTACTTATGTTTGTGTTGTCCTTTATGGGACAAGCCATGGGCAGATCAACTTGGAATCCCTCTGTCTTTGCTGCTTCTTTTACTTTGGGTGTTGTTAGGTATTTTGACATATTACTTGTTTTGTTTATTGAATTTTATGGTTCTCAAAGGATTTTTGTAGTAGTTTGTCGGAACTTGATTTCAACTTGCTTGTTGCTAGTAGTTTGTAGACACCTTAGAAAATAATGCAGTCTTTGCTTGAAGCATGGAACTTTGTTTACTATGTTTATTGTATTTGTAAAAGCGATCCTAGATTCATTCCAATCTACCTCATTACTATTCTACTATTAGATTCATTCCAATCTACCTCATTACTATTCTACTATCTTTTTCATAGTTTTGCAGCCTTCCTTTCCCGGATTTAAAGACTTGAACTGATGTCTTGACATCACCACATTCTTAGCGACCTGCATTTTTTAATTTTTGCATCAAAATATATCATGCATAGTGGGATTGGTTTCTAATTAGGTTCGGAAGCATGTGTATAATATTTGGTTGAATAAATATTTGTTGACTAACTTGGAACACACATTTTCTTTCCATATAGAGTGGCAATTATTTTTTAGAATAGTCCCAAATGCATTGAAATAAACAATACACATTTAAAGTTTTTAACCCTCTAATTTGGTAAGGTGTGTGCATAAATGAGGTGTTGGTGGGCCCTTGTAATAGCATAGAGAGCTAAATTAGGATCAAGGTGTTGGTGGGCCCTCATATTAATATTGATTCTATTTTTCGTGGTAATGACAAAATTCATTGTTGTTTTCCAAGAATATTCCTAGAGTATGGCGAATTTCTATGTACTATGATAGTTAGAGTGAGGTACCAAACTACCACCAAAAGAGGGCTTGTTATGTGATGATTTATTAAGATCTGTATCTTATTTAGTATTTTTTGTATATGTTTTCCTATTACTATATATGGTTTTATACTTTATCAAAAAATTCACCAAGACTTCACAATATTTTATAATTTAGTAAAATATTTGCCAAGACTTTACAAGGTTTTATAATTTAGTGAAAGATTCGCCAAGATTTTACAAGGTTTTATAATTTAGTGAAAGATTTGTCAAGATTATATAATTCAATGAGAGATTTTCCAAAAAATTATATGTGCATAGTATAACATTGATAAAATAGCCTTCATATTTTCTTATATATCATGAGAATTCACCCATTTATTAGACATAGAAACTTAGTGGGGGTTCTTAAAATTTTCCCTGCATATATTCCAAGGGTCAAATTGGGGGTTATTAGAATAGGCATACTAGATATATGTTAAGACATCATTATTTATGCAAATTGCATTGCATGAAAATGGATTATGAGCTCGTTGACGCCATGCAATGGAAACTACAAGAACACCCATTGTTTCTTCATGTCTGCATGCTTATTAACCCTCTAATACAGTATGGTTGACGATATTGACCAAATTGACCATATTTTCCATATTGATCATATTGGTTGTATTGAGAAGGTTGGACAATCTTAACTATACATCCTAACATACTATAACTCAAAAATACTAACCTAACAATACACTATAATTCCTAGCTACAATGACCCCATACATAGTACACCACTTAATCCTTATGACCTCGAAAACACTAACCCCTTAAGATGACGAGGCCCTTATTAACACTTGATTGGTCATATTGATGACACTAAACCCAAGTCCTAACCATGGTTGGCCATCTTCATCATATTGAATATTGACCTTTGATAGCATAAATTGGTCATATTTACTATTGACCCTAGTCGTTTTAACCGTAATGACCCTTGTTTCCATGGTTAGCCATATTGTCCCATTAAATATCAATCCATGTGCCCATTTTTTATTTGACCATGTTGACAGTCCACTAACCCCCAATCCAAGTACTAATATTGAATTTGAAGCTACCCTTTGAATTCATCATCTCTATTGTACATATAATTGCTATTTTGGAAATTGAAATGAAAATACAACCCAACAAAAAAAATATCAATCCATCGATAAAGATTGTAATGAGCTATGGATCAACAAGTTACAACATAAACACCTTTTAGTCTTGATAGGGATCAAACTCACAACCTTTGGGTTGCTCTTATCTTGGTGATAAGAGCAGTGCTTTAACCAAGTTGTGGTTCTAAGCCATAGCAATTTTAGCTAAGTCATATAAAAGGGTTCCCCAAGCTTGACACAATATCTTTACTTTGTATCATGTGCGTACGCACACACACGCATGCACATGATTTCTCATATCTTTGTTGTCGGTGCTTTATCTGATGTTACATTAATGAGTTGTATGATACTTAAATGTCCTTTAGATGTGTGATTTTTAAATGTAAATGGGTTGCTCTTTCAATAGAATTAGTGAATTATATTCTATGGACATACATAGAGTCATGTTGACATCTCAGGCCTAACCATATGTGCTTCCAAAACACTATGTATAGGTTTTTTTATCTTAATGCCTCTTATGAAAATTGGCAATTTGTTATTCCTTGTACACACATGGGGAAAATAGTTTTTTTTAATGTACTTGTAATTGTTACACCAAGTCGAGAAGAGGATGATTCAGATGTATGTGTTGATGTAAATATGGGTGATCAAGTATAATTAGGATTGTGGTGATGTCAAATATTCATTCTACTCTTGGTGGTTTTCTAAATACAAATTTATGTAGTTTCATATTGTTATTTTGCAAATTTCAAATAATTAGATGTGCTGGTTCATAAACCATATATGAACCCTTGATAATGGGTGAAGTGTACACTTGAAACGCTACTTTTCTAATTAATAATACAATTTAAATCCATAAATCTTATCACTATCCTAAGATATTTTTCAATAAAAATAGGTCGTTAGTTTTTTTTCTCAACCTCAACAAATAGGCATACAAACATATCAACACCAAACATAATGAGGCAAAATGATTAAAAAAATTAAAATTTGAGTGTTTCTTTCATTACAATGAACACAACGGGTTATTTGGAGGGCAAGGAACATGGCTATTTTTTAGAATATATGCCCAAACCTGGAAATTGTTTATAATTCAGCATTATGTCAATTTTTAAAATTTAAGAAGGATGATGCTGAACTTGTTGGTCGAAACATTCAGAATTTTCATCTTACTATTGATGATCCTATCTTATTATTTGATGGAGCTGCAAATCTGGGGAACTGTGGTACAGGTGGGGTTATCTTCCTCAATTTGGACCACTTTTTCACTCTTCGTATGAATTGCGGCAAAGGGACAAATATGAAGGATGAGCTTTTAACTCTTTGGTGCGTCACACGGGTTGCAAACCACTTTGGTCTGGCGAAGCTAAAAATATTTGGTGATTCCAAGGTTACTATCAAGTGGGCGTTGGGTGAATATGAGTTGAAGGTCTTGAATTTGGTCAATTGGTGCAATAGAGTTCGATCTGAATTAAGATCTTTCAGCTCATTATCACTTGAACATATTTATAGAGAATTTAACACACAGGCTAACATGTTGTCAAAGCAAGCTTTAGAGGGAGATGAAGGTTATTTATTTTGGGAAGAAGTCTGTGAAAATATGGTTTTAGACTCTGGCTCTTTATACTTCTTTGGACTATTGACTCTTGGATCTATGTTTTTGGGATCATGGATACGTTTTATAGTCTATTTTTGTATATGGGAGATACTGAAAACTAGACTTTATGATATTTTGGGAAGTCGGTATATCTTTGTGGATATTATGTACTATTTGATTCAGTTAATTGAATAGCAATAGTAAAACTAACTATAATTATAGCTAGTAATTTGTTATGGTGTAATCTAAATATTCTACTTTTTCAACCTTTTATGAGCATATTTTCCGTCTAGTTTTGTTCGTATTCAGGGTATTTGAGCGTGTTGAATCTATTTATGGATTCAAAAATACAATTTAAACACGTAGAAATATAGATTTTACCAAAAAAACAAATTATTGGATTCCAACCAAAACTCACCGCAAAGTAAAAAACGTAGAATAAATAAACTACTACATTTGTTATAATTATGGATATTATTATTAGATTCTTATTTTTATTAATTGTAATAACTATTATTTATAAAAATGATATTTTTTTATTAAATAATAATTATAAAGTATTAAAAAAATATTGTTTTGACTTTTCTATAATAGGCCTACATCCATTAACATGACATGCATATTACTAGATATACTAAGAAAAAAACCTATATGTAATATTGACAATTACATAAAAAAATAAAAAATAGCCCACTTTGAGTTTCTTCCTTACATCAAACCTAACATTTCTCCCTCAAAGCAACTCATTGCTTCAATAGTTGGGATTGTTGTGTTCATTACTGTAGAGACGAGATTCTCAACTAGCAAATAGGGTTATTGTAGCAATTAGGGGATTGCAATGCAGTGGTGAATAGATCAGTTGAGCAATGCCCAAAGCCTTCTCCCAGGGACAGAGTGATGGCACTGGCCACAGCTTGTAAATTTGAAGATGTTGCTAACAGGCCTAATTGGATCACAAACTCCCATTGTGAATGGATTGTTGTGAGATCTTCCAAAAGTAAATCTCCAACTTTAGAAAAATATCTGTCAAAACCAGATATTAGTAATGGCTCCTCCATCCAGAAGCTTCCATTCATAGAAGAAAAGTGCAGTGCCAGCTTCGAAGCTGTCAAGTGGGAAGAGTTGCAGCCAAGAGGTGAACTAGATCAATGCTAGGAGGCTACGGTCTCAGCAGCACAGCCTCAACATCAACCACCTTCCAACAATTTTGCCAAGACTCTGCATCATAGCTCATTTTCAATGGCTGTGGCATCCCATATGATTTGTCTGGAAATTCATCTCAGAGCATTGTTGATGGTGATCCTGGCATTCATAACAGTAGATTAATACATGGAGACAGGTTTTATACAGGAGCAGCTTACTGCCCTTGTTGTTGTAGTATGTGCGCTACACAATTTTGTGATACAAGTCTGATAAATCTGCAATTGTACAATAGCTGTAGGGTAGATACTTACCCTTATCATTTGGATTCAAAATTAACTCCAATAGTGTTTTTTCGGTGACATATATAATTTGAAATGATAAAGAAAGTTAATGCCAATTAACTTGCAGACACTGTCAGTTGAGATTCCTTTTAGTCTGATTTCTTCGATTTAGTAGCGTTTACTCTATTGAGGATTGAGGTGAACCAATGAGATAAAACAATTGACAACAGAATTTGAAGTTTGAACTATTAATATATAGATGCAAACTTGTTACAACAAAAACACCGTTTGGTCCACACAATTTGGTCTCTCCTGCTACCGCAAGAGCTGTCACCAACATCCTTTGGACCAAACCCTAAAACATATCTCTTTGCTACATCCAAAACATATCTATCCTTCTTGTTGCAATCTCATCAGTCCAACTTAAAATTAAGACTGCATCAACACTTGGTTTCCCTAGCAAGAACAATAAACTTCAGTGTTTGTCCATTGGTTGTAGCTTGGGTGGTTGGGAGGAATGTTTTTTACCCTCCCCACCTAGGTTCAATTCATGTAAGTGACATATTGCTCTTGTTGAGCCCATATTGTAATGATTGTAATTCGTGCCACCTTGATTCTCTAGAATAGCAGGTGGTGACCATTTCCCCACGTGGACTAGCCCTCTAACAAACGGCGAACCACCTTTAAAAAAAAAACAATAAACTTCAGTGTATCTTTCACTACCATGATAACCAACCAATGGTTATTCTCCCGCTCAACTCACTTCCATCTCAATACCAAAGTGTCTATGCTCCTCCATTAAGGTTCACCTATAGAATTGCCATCTTGAACAACATACCAACTAGGAACCAACTGTTCCTTTGGGTTGAACATTGGTACCACAAAGATTGACTTGGAGCCTATTGTACTCCAAGGCCTAACATCAACATAACTGTATAGACTAAACAACTGACAATCCTATGGACATATTTCTATGTACTAAAACACTTAGGTACCCAATCACGAAAACCAAGGAAATTAAAATATAATGTCATTAAATGTTACATTAATAAGAATAAGATGGAAACCAAGGAAACAATGTATTACAATATAGACTACAATTACTAATAATTTTGATGAATCATCTTTTCATGTGAAATACACATCTCAAGGAAATTCATTGAACATTTTTTCTCATTTCAAAATGGGTATCGAAGGTATATCAATTTCTTCATGACTCAAGGCCACTATAATAATATACTCATTACAATTTCAAATATATTATTTATAAAAATTGATCAAAGGTAGGGAGGACAACACTAATTTTTCACAATCAATTGAAATAAATCCAATTGACAATTTTAATAAATTATATATATATATATATATGGTGGTCACATTTATCTTATTACATATTCTAAAGATTTTGTAAGTTACATTTGGATGTCAAGTACAACTAGGAAGAACAAGATAAATATACCTAGCTAATAGATACTACAACTTAAAATTAATAGATACTATAACTTAAAATTTAGATTACTAACACTATCTTAATCATACACATTTTAAAAAATTTCAAAAATGTGCATTATCAAATGAAGTGACTTTTTAAAAGTTCTCAGACATATGCATTATCAAATGAAGTGACCTTAACACAAGTGAATAGATATAACATGTATTTTAAAATTTTAATCTATTTATATAATTTGAATTATTTAATATTCAAATTTTATATATGAATAATTATATCTATTATTTTATAAAATGATATAGTGTAGTTTACTAATAAAATATGAATCATTGTATCTATTATTTTAGGTGATATATTGTAGTTTTTTTATTTATAAATTTTTTATATTTATTAAGAATTTAAATTGTTTTAAAAATTTAAGATATTATTTTCATATGTTTTTAATGAATAATTATTTTGATATGATTTTTTCCTTGGCATTATTTTGATATGATATATTGTAGTTCTCTCATTTATAATTTTTTTATATTTATTAAGAATTTAAATTATTTTAAAAATTTAAAATATTATTTGCATATATTTTTAATAAATAATTATTTTGACATTTAAAAACGAAGTATTCTCCATGAAAAATAAAAACACTTGACATGAACGTATAAACCAGTAACTATCCCTTAATCAATGGTTAATTCCATTTACCTGGATATGATTTTAACATACACTAAGTCTAAACTAGTAAGTGTCCCTTAATCATGGTTAATTCCATTTACCCTGGCTATGAATTAACATTTACAACAATTAACATTGGTTAATTCCATTTACCCTGGCTATGAATTAACATTTACAACAAAAGAGTTGTCCCTTAATCATGGTTAATTCCATTTACCCTGGCTATGAATTAACATTTACAACAATTAACATTGGTTAATTCCATTTACCCTGGCTATGAATTAACATTTACAACAAAAGAGTTGTCCCTTAATCATGGTTAATTCCATTTACCCTGGCTATGAATTAACATTTACAACAAAAGAGTTGTTTGGTCCCGGCGGGGCTCGAACCCGCGACCTTCGGCTTGCTTCTGATTTGGCCATAAGACCAATGCTCTAACCAACTGAGCTACGGGACCAGACATTGGGAATTAATTACCAACTATCTACGGACCCGAATGTTGGCAAACATCTTAATTCGTTATCTAAGTTCGTGAATATATTTAATCTCTTTACGTGCAAATATTTCTTATTTTGCATATTAAAAAGAGGGTGTTTGAGTAGGATTTCATTAGTCTTAGCATATTGATAAAAGTCAAAGTTAAAATAAATCTAGATTGGCTAATAAGCAAAACAATATCATAACTTTGAAGAAAGTGTTAATAATAATTGAAAAGGATTATCCAAGGAAATAAATAATTGAAAAGGATTGGCTAAGTTCAAAATAAATTGTACATTGACGAGAATTAAAAATCAAAATTTTAGGAAGATGATTTTTTTTTTTATTATTATTATTATAATAATATATAATTTCTTAAAATTCATTTTTTTCACTTTCACAAAAGAACTTGTATGTTCTAATCAAGTGTTATGACTCATTACCTCCATAGGAGAGGATATTAGGCTTTCCTTTTCAGCTCAAAGAAGACACTGATTTGATACTCTACAGCGCACTATATATTTTTAGCAAGAGGGGAATGTATATTAATAATTGGATGCCATATTTCGAACCGGATATATATGTTCCCTCATTAGTTCCAGTTTAGGTAAGACTCCTTCACTTGCATCTGTATTTATGTGGGGTCGAATCCTTAAGAGACACCGGGAACAAACTGGGAAAATTTGTTAAGAAGAAAAAAATGTACAATGACAAGAATTCAAAATCAAAATCTTAGGAAGAGGAATTATTTATTACTTTTTACAACAATATCTAATTCACTAAAATTCATCCCTTCACTTTCTCATTTCTTTCATCCCAAGGAAAACAATAATCACAGACAACAAAACAAGTCATGTTAGACTCTCAGTGCAAATGTTGGAATATGCTTCCTAGTAAGTATGTGTTATAGAGATTGCACTCTCAAATCATTCATCTAGTTCACCTCTTGGCAACAATTCTTCCTAATTGATAGCATCTAAGAAGGTATTGCACCTTCCTTGTTTGAGTGGAAGCTCCTATATGGTAAATTCATCACTAATGTCAGGTTTTGACAAAGGGCTACCCAAAGTTGGAGGTTTACCTCTAGAAGACCTCACAACAATTCATTGACTAGGGGGGATTGCAAGGCAATTTGGTTTTTTAGTAACATCTTCAAATTCACAAGCTGCAATCAATACCATCACTCATTCTTTAGGAGAAGGCCTTAGGAATTTCTCATCGACTTATTACTCTCATCCATTGTATCACATTCCTTTGTTGGGATTGGGATGGAGGGTGACATAATGGTAGTTCTCTTAGAAATCAAGTGGTTTTGGGATGGTGGGTGACATATTGGTAGTTATGATAATATGAAGTTGGGAATAACAAAATGTGGTACTGTATAATTTAGAATGTATATGCATGCGATTTGATTTCCTCAATACCAAGTCCAAGTCAACTAAGTTCTCAAATTTTTTAACTCCAAATTCAATTATACATGAAATTTGTTGTGTGCCCAATGGATATATGTGAAGGTATTCTATAGAAACATATTTATATACTTCCATTTATTTTATATTAATATTATTTTTCTCAATTATGTGCGTCTCAACCTAAAAGTTTCATTAATTGGAAAATTGTTTTGTGTTACAATTTTTTTAGTTGATATGAAACATCCACTCTCACTTCAATATCAACACCAACTTGATGTCATGCCTTTTCTATTTATTTTTGTTATCTATCTTTACATTGGCATATCCCTATATTGGAATTGTATCCCACATTACACTCATTTTCTCAAGTGGTGTTAGAGCCACCACCAGCCTAATCTCTCTCACAAGAGAGGTTTGTGGATTATGGATTGCTTATGAAAGGCCCTATAATTATGGTTTGTGGAGGTTCTAATGGCGCCTAAAGGAGTATGCAACAACAAAAAGGCCTCATGCACATGGGTTGCGTGTTTTTTCTTGTGATTGTTACAACCAATGATGATCGTGCTTGTAAGTATGAGATAAATAGAGACGATGCTAAAACATATAGCCCAAGCTCATGAAATCACTACATACAACAATGAACAATATATGAAAGTATACTCTTGGTGCATGATTTGGGAATTATTCTCACTACGAGTGTTGCATAAGGTTGTCTAGTACAAGGTTCTAA
This sequence comes from Larix kaempferi, assembly GCA_027924585.1. Taxonomy (NCBI): domain Eukaryota; kingdom Viridiplantae; phylum Streptophyta; class Pinopsida; order Pinales; family Pinaceae; genus Larix; species Larix kaempferi. The sequence goes on from BSBM01000410.1 coordinate 5,014,418, forward strand.
CACATGTACTTCTTATTTCTTTAATTGTTGGTCTTTAGGGTGTGGTGTGTCTATAACTGCAATGAAGCATGGTTGTATCTCTATTGTAGAAGATAAAAAGTAGCCATAATAGTCTGGTTAATCTTGTTCTTTTTGAGTCCTCTCACATAAGCAATGAGTAGTATAGCCACCACAATTACAACATATAATTTTCATGGGGGTGTAGTCTTTGATAGGGGTGAGATGGAGATGTCATGAGAGCCAAGAATATGGATTGATAGGATCACAAGAAGTACTCACTATGGGGAGTGTTGGAAATATCTCATAGATGTTTTGTGTTTATCACTTGAATTATCATTGAGTTAGTCGTTTTGTATAAGGTTGGTATGTATTTTGTAGTTATAAAGTAAACATTAGGGGAGGCAGGTGCGGGTGAGGTTATCTATGAATCAGGAGGAACAATTATAAGAACATTCACATGGGGTCTCGGCAAGAGAATGAACAATTTTGCAAAATGGATGGCCCTCTCTCAAGGAGTAGAAAGCTTGAACGAGTTGCAGGTGAAGGAATTCATTGCTTTCGACAACTCGAGAATTGTTATTCAATCCATGAATAACATGAGCAAAGGGAACAAAAATCTGAACAATATTCAATTAAGAATTTCCCACCTATATCCCAATAGGACCAACATCAAGTTCTACCACGTAAAAAGAGGGCTCAATGGTTTGGCGGACCACTTGGCCAACGTTGGGACGAAGTTAAAGTAATGGGAGCTATCCCTCGATGGGAATCACATCACCCCTAAGTGGTGTAGCAACTTTCGAAAACTTATTAAATGACTTCAACACCCAAGAGAAACTACCTTAATGGCGGAGGTCGAAGACAGGTATGCTCACTTCCAGATGGAAGGCTCGAGGCTTCTTCTGGCACAAACCACTTTGGATCCTTTTGTTCATCATTAAGTCTGCACATTCCTCTTCGTGAAGAGCACGTGGGTGGAAGGTACGAAAAGCACTGCTAAACAATGGCTTTTCATCGCCGAAAGAGCCGAGGGAGAATATATGGGAAATCTAGCTGCTCTTTCCTCACCTTCTGCGAATTGGAAACTATGTCCATTGTGAGCGTTTCCAGGAGAGTAAAGATATAGAGATGGCAGACAAGGGAGATATGAAAAATAAAGGCTCACTCTCGAGCCATCTGGAGGAAGACGCGGGTTTAGCTCATGTAACGTGAGAGATCATCACCATCAAGGAAGGACTGATGAACCTTTGAAAAATGAACAGGTGTATTTTTGACATGACAAAAGCATTCCTAGAGGAGTCAAAACAGATTGGTCTAGATTTAATAATGTTCGAATCGCGGCTGGAAGACGCAACGTTTTATTAGGTTCAAACAGGAGAAGTGGAAGATTTAAAGAGGACCATGGCAGACATGGAACGAGCCTTGAGGGAAAGGTTGGATGGGGTCAATGAGAAGCTGTTGGAACTACGCATAGCTATTCAAAATTTCAGCATGAATGATGCAGAATGCCACGAACACCATTGTAATAAGTTGAAGGAAATTATGTAGAGAATGCAAGCAGATGTGAACAGACTCTACCCCTGGAATCACGAGGGAGAACGTGCATAGGACTCCCCTATGGACGATGCGTCAGTAGCGCAGCCGGAGGTAGAAGAAGAAATCATTTAGGAATGATGTATTTTCTTCCCTGTTAATGTTAAGGCTATGTTTTTGTGTAGGTTTTTGGTACGACAGTTCATAAGAGTATACACAGTAAGAAGTAGGAGGTCCAATTTAGTAAAATTTTATAAAAATGCCTAACAACTAGAATTCTTTGTTACTTTGTTCTGCATAGAAACTTTACTCTGTTCTTTTTGGTTTCTATCATGCAGCCCCGGGGGTGTTTGTAATCATCTTGTTGCCAATATTGTTAAGCGTTTGGCTAGTTCAGTGTTAATTATTTCAAGTGAAGTGCATTAATTTAAGCTAATAAACCTACTAGAAATTATATTCTTAAATTTGTAGAAACAACTCTTGGATTTCCATCCTTGAAAAAAAAATTACACAAAAAAAATTAAATATTTAAACAATTCAAAATTATATATATATATATATATATATATATATATATATATATATATATATATTGATTTAACCAGAGAAGATGTCGATTTCTTATTTTCATTTATGAATGTAACATATATAGAAAGAGAAAGAGTGACAAATAACACATCTTCCATCTAGATGTAATAGTTTAATAATTAAACAATAATTGATAATCTAAAGGATTAAATGGTGAAATTGACTCTTTTTTTGTAAGTAAGCAGAGCCGGAAAATTCTATTAATATGGTACAAAAATGGTACTGAGTTACATTCAGAGTGAGGCAAAAATCTCACATAGGCCCTTCCCGAGTTGGGAAAACAGGGCTCCCAAAGTTTGGCTTAACAACTTCACAAAATAGCATGACAGCTTCACAGAGAACTACCAAGAACACAAAACCTATCTTACTAGAAATAGCCTTCAAGGAGCAAAAAGTACAGCCCAGCTACAAAACAGTGAGATATGGATACCGGCTTCACAGAGAGCAACATATCGAACTAGAAGATTACCAAAAACTAACATTGCCGCAAGCACTTCCGCAAACACAAGGCAGAGAGTAAAGACAGCATGTCGGGATTAAAAGGCCCTCCTCTGAGCCCGGCTCCTGGATTCCTGCGGTCTTGGATGCTGAGCTCCTCCACTAAGGCCTCCAGAGTGCGCGTCCCCTCCATTCCATTCTGTTGATTTACTTTCAGTTCCTCGATGATATCCTTGATGTTTTGACAATTTGCTCTCATGCTTGGATTTCGCAAGCAAGAAGAATTATGCCCGCCCAGAATGGATTGGCTACGATCTGTCTCCCCTGCTGCTCTTCGACCTCCTGTTGCAGCGAAATTTCCAAGTGAGCAATTTGAGCCTTTGTGGCCTCAGGAGTTTCCTCCAGATAATGGTGCGCCCAGTCGAACTCAATAGGGTGTTCATCCTCCGGGACGTTCGCCTGGTTGGAAGATCCTTCCTCCCTTTTCCTTCTTCTCGCACCAGAGTTCAGCCTAGAGCCAGGGTGACTGCATAGATGCATGCGAGGGGCCATAATGTACAAGAAGATGGTTCCCGACGAGAAAGATATGCCCCCAACTATCTGTAACCACTTATTCCCAAAATGGAGCAAACACAACATATCATCTCTCAGGGTAAGGCAGGATAATTTATTAGTTCGGACATGCCTGCAACGGTCCGCCTTTTCGGATTTAAAATCCCAAGGTCTGCAATTAGATATGGTCATCGTACAGGGCCTTGAGTTTCCATTAATGAAAATCATTACCGTTACATCCCTTCCTGAGGCCTCACATGCTTGGGATGTTGTTAGCCTTCGAATTAGTCTAAACCTGATAAGATCCCCCCAGCTGAGATCATTTCCTGCATCACTATTATGCTTGATCCTTCTTCTCATCTTTGTCCGTTCATTGCACCCTTCCTTACACTGAATAATGAACTTAATGGCAATTAAGCAGATGGAAAGGGGTACTCATGCGAGTAAATTCAGCAATCCTACCAGCCTATTCTCCACTTGGAGGAATAATTCCGACTGGAAACGTAGAATCACTTAACGGATGATCATTAGTACGAGGCGATCTTTGGCTTGTGTGTGTCCTTGCATCCTCGCTTCCATGTGCCTCTTCGCCTATACGATGAGTGGAACCATCCGGGAGGTTAAGATCGACGGTTGCGATCTCAAGGCATCGTCTTCTCGCCATGTGATCGCATGCACCTTCTAGTGTGCTTGCTTTGAAGACTACACGTGCTTCTAATCCTTTGTTTTCCAACTCATCTGCCAACATGTTTCCTTTATGTCAAACATGCAAGAATTGGATGGTCGGGGTGGTAAGAAGGAGTTGTTGAAGCTGATACAATCTGTATTCCCATCTCCAGTTATGCAGAATTTTGGCCACGACAGACCCCCTCTGGATGCGGCCAACCATCGCGATCAGGATACTGGATTCTCCCTCTACTATCAGAGGTAACCAATTCTGAAGAATCGCCCATCTCATTCCATTCACAAGTCCTTCTAACTCAGCAACATTATTTGTGGCTTCTCTCAGGTCGCCCCAGAAGATACCGAGCACCTTCCCTGAGTCATTTCTGATAGCACCCCCGAAACCTGCCGAACCCAGGTTCCCTTTTGCCACACCATCAAAATTAAGCTTGAAAGTTCCAAACGGAGGAGGTTTCCAGAAGTCGGGACTATGGGGCTGAGCCTTCCTTTTGTGCGCTTCATCAATACATTCAAGTAAGTTGGTAATCCCCCAATCGTTTAGAATTATTCTTTCTGCAGGATCTGCATTCCCAGCATCGGGGGGCCAATGGTTAGGTTGCAAAGTTTCCTTCAGGTGTACTTCAAGAATCAACCAGACTACCTCAGTACTGCACTCCTTTCCCTCAAAATTTCTATGATTTCTCTCTTTCTAGACCACCCAAACCACGAAACCAGGGAAAAATTCCCAAATACGGTTGAGAAGTTCATTTTTTAATGGCTTGGACTGCCATGTGGCCAGCGAGAGGTCAAGACGACCTCGAACCCTTGCTATCTTTCTGAATCTTTCTTCCCCCCTAACCCAGAGTGAAGAGGCCAGTGGGCATTCATCCAAAAGGTGATTGATGGATTCGTTGTCTTGAAGGCACATACAACAATGAGAAGGTCCTGAAAGGCCCCTTTTCCATAGGTTTTCCCAGGTTAGGAAACAACGGTGAATAAGCAACCAACCAAAGGTGGCAATTTTAGGCCAGAGATTCTTTTGCCAGACCTTTTTCCATTTTTCCTCCTGTGGCATTCTATCATGCCCTTCGAGAAGACTGACCGCTTCTGCAAAGTTGAAGTTCTCAATGTTAGTGTAACCCCACCGGACTTTATCCGGTCCCTCCATGAGTGGGATCTGGCATTTAATTATCTCCTCGTAGAAGTTGTCCAGGTTCTCATCCAGGGCCAAGGCTTTCCACCAATGTTTCGGTTTCCAGATCCTGACATGATGCCCCTCCAACGTAGGTTCCCAAAAGTCCTGAACCTTTTCCAAGGGGCTTCTTTGAAGGTACTGCATTAGCTCATGAATGTCATGTCTTTCATCTAATCTGGGAGATTGCTGCCACGCATCCCTGAGAAAGGAAGCGGAGGCTTTCTCTCTTATCTCCCAAAAGTTATGCCGTTGAACTAATCCTCGGTTCATTTGAGCCGCTTTCCATATATGTGAACCAGGTAGGTCCTCCCCATATCTAATAAGGTCCTGTTTAGGCCAGTTGGGAGCATATTTCCTGTGCCAAAGTAATTCCCACAGTTCCTCTGTGTGCGTGGTCCATCTCCACCAGATTTTGTCTCCCATCACCCTGTTAACACATAGCGGATCACGTAATCTAGCCCCCCCTGCCTCTTTGGGTGTGCATAGAGTATCTCATTTCACTAGGGCCCATTTCCTATGTTCCTGGGTTCCCCCCCACAGGAAGTTCCTCTGAATATTGCGAATTTGTTTGAGGATCGCTTTTGGGGCAGCTAGCACCAAGAAGAGATAGACGGGCATGGCTTGAAGCACCAACTTAACCAGAAAGAGGGGGCTAGGAAAATTCAAGGCTCTGTACGTCCACAATTCAAGTTTTCTCTTGAGTTTGTCTAGGAGGTCCCCCCACTAGACTTGTCGAATTGTGGATTCCGTCAGGGGTGCACCCAGATATTTGGACGGGAGATGTCCTTCTGAGAATTCCAGGATACGCAGAATGTTTCTACGGGTAATTCTCAGTGTGTTAAAAAAATAGACTTGGGATTTTTCCTTATTGATTTCCAAACCACTGGCGCTAAGAAAGATATATAAGATTCTTTTGATACCTTTGGCTTCCTGAACTCAGGAGGGGCCCATCAACATGATATCGTCAACAAATTGTTGGTGGGTTTGGGGGGCCAACCTGTTGCATAGGTTTAGACCTCGAATGTGATTGCTTTGCTGAGCTACTCGTAACATTCTTCCCAGCCCTTCTGCTATAATGATGAATAGAAACAGGGATAAGGGGTCCCCCTGACGAATTCCCCAGGAAGCCGAGAAGGGTTGAGAGGGTGTGCCATTAACCAGAATTGAGAAGAAGGGGGAGGAGATCAAGCTCATTACCTAATCAATCCAAATCTTAGTGAATCCAAAAGCCCTTAACACCTACCTCTTCTAAGAAGGTCTAATATAGTTTTTCATAGGCTTTGGACAAGTCCAGTTTAAGAAGCATACCTGGTCTTTTGACCTTCTTCAAGGAGTGAATGGACTCATGGACCAGAATTATACCATCAAGGATTTGACGCCCTTCCATGAAGCCCGCCTACTCTAGAGAGATAAGCAGAGGGGGGAGCGAACGTAACCAATTTGCAATGACCTTTGTTATGATTTTATAAATGACATTGCAAAAGGCTATGGGTCTAAACTTGCCTGGGTATTCCATGCCCGTTTCCTTTGGGATGAGCGTTAGGAAAGTGGCATTGAGAGTTTTTAGGATGCTTCTTGACCGACGGGAATCTTCCACAATTGCCAGAACTTCCTCTTTCAACCAATCCCAGTAGGTATGGAAGAAATTGATGGTAAATCCATCCGGACCAGGGGCTTTGTCGACCACCATCTGCTTGATTACTTCATCGAGTTCTTCCATACTTATTGTTTTCATGAGTAGCTTATTATGGTCCTCCATGACCAACTTCGGGATGTGTTGGAGGACTTCCTCCCTCTCAACCCTTCTATTGATAATGGGTTCTTCCAACATATCTACAAAGAATTCACTCAAGGCCTATTCCATCTCCGGTTGTGTTTCCGCAAAGCTTCCATCCCCTCTCTTTAAACACACCACCTTGTTCCCATGCCGATGTTGAATAGCAGCTTTATGGAAAAATTTAGTGTTGCGTTCCCCATCTTTCAACCAACGGTTCCTAGATTTTTGTTTCCAAAGTAGTTCTTCCTATTGATCCTTAAGGTTGAGTTCTTTTAGAAGATTTTTTTCTTGTTCCTTCAACTCCACAGAGTAGCCCTGGGACATGGTGGCATTCTGTACCTCCCTCATTTTTTGATCTAACTGTTTTTTCCTTTGGAAAATGTTCCTGAAGGTTTCCGTATTCCATTCCTTGATTTTACCTTTTAGGTACTTTAGCTTTTGTTGGAATTGGTACATCAGTGTTCCCATAATGGGGGGGAAATTCTGCCACCAATGCCTCATTTGATCTGGAAAATAGGGATGAAGGATCCAAATTTTTCAAACATGAACGACTTTCGAAGGTTCTCCCCTATTCTTGTCCAATCAAGGCTGATTGGCCAGTGGTCAAAACCAGCAAAGGGAAGCACCACTGCCGACAGTTCACCCCCTCCCATCATGATGGATTCAGACACTAAGAACCTATCAAGCCTGGATACTATGCTTCTATCCCCTGCTCTTTTATTGTTCCAAGTGAACATGCCTTTAGAGGTTCTAACATCAATTAGTTCCAACGTTTCAATCACCTCCGAGAAGTACTCACTACTGGGGTGTCAGCAGGGGATTCCCCATGTTTCTCATCGAGACTCTTGATCAAGTTGAAGTCTCCCCCTATGACCCATGGGCGCATACCAGTCTCTCTTTTAAGGCTAAGCAAAGAGTCCAAGAAAGAGTTCTTCAAATTAGCAGTTGAGGGTCCATACACATTGGACAAGAAACCTCTGACTCTTGTTCCTATTACATGAAAGGAGGCCAATAAGATGAACTTAGAGGCCATCCAATCAGTTAGACTAACCTCCTTGGGGTTCCACAGAATGTCGATTCCCCTAGCCGTTCCGATGGCGTCAGTAGCTATAACTTCACAATGTTTCCAGATTTTATTCCCGAGGGATCATAGGTCCGCTTCAGAGCATTTGGTTTCTTGGATAAAAACTATAGATGGCATTTCTAGTTCAATCTTCTATCTTAGAAGACGGGTCTTCAGAAGGCTCTTGCAGCCTCTGATGTTCCAGGATGTAATCCGCATCTTATAACGATTTGGGGTTGGAGGAAGCTAGGGTCGCATCGATAGTTGGATATTGGCCAAAAGCAACCAGTTTCTTCCCAACCATTTGAATTCTTTGGATATTGCTTCATCGTACCCTTCCCCCCCCCTGCTTTTCTTTTTTCCTTCATTTTCCTTATGGGATTCAGAGGCTATGCCCAGATATTTGATATTTTTGGTCTTTATAATAGCTTTCTCTAATAGGGATACCTATTGCAGAGGAATAGAGATCGAGTCTTCTTCTATGTAGGCCGCCTCCAGTCCATCCAAGTCTAGATCTCCCTGTTCCATCTCTTCTCCCGCTTCCTCTTGCATGGAACAGTCTTCTCCCGTTGCTTCCTTCTCAAAGTCCTGAGTTGTGCTATCTGAAATGGGATTGGGTGTAATATCATCCGTTTCTTTCTTTTGTTTCTCCTCCCCGATGGTTATGTCTTCCACTGTCTGGAGAAATTCATACCTATTGTGAGTCTAAGCTTTCTTGTGAACTTCTGGTCCTGATCCTCTCTTGGCTGGCTGCTTCTTGTTTGCTACTTTGGTGAAAACTTCTGGATCTTTTCCTTTCGAATTGGTATTCCCTCTCGCCTATTTATTTAGCGGGCAATCTCTAAAAAGATGTCCATGTTCATGGCATCGCCGACACCAAAATGGAATCTGTTCATAGTTTATTTCCCAAAACCAATCCTCATCCTCCCAAGTTAAATCGATCCCCTCCGGCAGATCTTGGGAAATATCCATATAGAGACATATGCGAGCATACGAGGTGTATCTCATTTTCTTTGTTTTATCCGAGGCCTTGACAAACACTCCAAGCATATTGCCAATGTCAGTGAGTATTTCCTCCTTCTAGTATTTGATGGGTAAGGAATAAAGACACAGCCAAACCAGGGTGATCATCAAATTTTCCTTATCTGAGTTGAAGGGCTCCTTCCAGGGGCGAAGGTATAGCCCCGCAGAATTAAATAAATACGGCCCATTGTCGAATATGCGTGTGCGGTCATCTTCATTGAAGAATATCACAGTAAAGAACCCTTTAGCTCCAAGTTGTAGGTCATAATCACCTTGAGGCTTCCATGTTGTGTTGATCCACCAGATGAGAGCCTTCTCCGCCGGCCATATTCCTACAAATTTCCCAATAAGCACATGATCTTTCATATATTGGATGTCAATCCTAACTCTTTCCGAGTTAATCTGGAGTTTAGGAACCTTTTTAGCTTTCGGTAGACACTGTCCTGGTCTCCTTGTTTTTCCCGCTGCTTGAGCCAGGTTGGCAATTCCGCTAGTCCCTTCTCCTCCTGTTCCATCCAGGATGTCAGAATTGGGTCCCACTTCAGTCCCTTTTCCTTTGTCAATAGTCAGGGGAGGGGCCATGGCCTCGCCTCCGGTAGCTTCGCTCATGTCACTTCACAGCCCGCAAACAGAGGAGGACCTGGCGGCGGCCGCCTTCGCCTGCAACCAACCCTCGCTTAAGTTACTAGGAAACCCTCGTGTTCGCCGTCGCACCGTCTTCCTCTCTTAAACAAAATCCAAATGGTGAAATTGACTTACTACACCACCACGTTGTGTGTTTATAATGTTGGAAATATTGTTGTCATTGATGTCAAAGAAAGGGGAGACTATAGATGTCCAAGATGAAGATCGTTGGAAATATTGTGTCATTGATGTCCAAGACAATAGAAATTGCATATGAACTTTTTTGGACTTTTGATGCCAGTTTGGATACCATGTCTTTGAATACCTTTTTTCTTTTCTTTTCTAGGATACCTAGCTCAAATGGGAGCATATGATACATGGTTGAAAATATTATTCCGAGGCCTTTCCAATTGTATATGGAACTCCCTCTAAATCCATAGGACTGGGGAGATATAAAGTGTTAAAATAGTGTTTTCGAAGTGTTAGGTCAGCCCTGCTAGGATATTGAACAATGTCAGGTCATCCCAGACAGGTGACTTAAAACAATTTAAATAGAAGGAGGCACTCCTCATTTTTTCATTCATTCATCCATCTTATGGAGATCTCTTGGAGGTGCACACTTCTAAGAAGAAGAGAGTATTTTCTAGTTTGGAAAAGGAGGTCCAACACTTGTAAGGGTATTTGAAGATGTTCTCTTGAAGGTTTTCTAAGGTTATTGAACATGTTTTCTTGAAGGATTTCTAAGGTTTTCTAAAGGAGGATGTGCACCTTGTGGAGAGGAAGTTTTGAGGAGTGATATAGGGATGATTATGGCACAAATTTGAGGTGATTATATGATAGTTTTGAGGGTTGATATAGGGATGATTATGGCACATATTTGAGCTGATTATATGATAGTTTTGAGGGTTGATGTAGGGATGATTGTGGCACATATTTTGAGGTGATCATATGACAGTTTTGAGGATTGATATAGGGTTTATTTTAAGGAAAATTTTGAGGTGATTATATCAGCATTATTATAACTATTTTTCCAGTAGGTTGGTGCCTATAGATATTATTGAGTTGGTGCTCGGCTGAGGAGATTGGTGTCTCCAATAAGTTGGTTCCTACAAACATTGTAACATTAGGTTGGTGCCTACATACATTTATAAATATACGTTTTTATGGTTTTCTCTTGAAATAGTTTCCACATTAAATTCTATGTGCTATGATTTGTGTTTAGATGTGTTTACCATTTCATAATCAATGAATGCTTGTCTAAAGTAAAAAAAAGTCTTATACTGATTCATCCCCCCTATCAGTATAAGAATAAGTTCGACAATTTCTATCAGAGCGGATTCCCTTTGAAACAATTAACCACTGGAATGCAGATCTCAAGCACATATGGCTTGTGAGAAATTTGGTCTCTGCACAGACAAAACTCCTTTGTTCAATGGAACAAAATATATATTCTCGAGCATAAGAATGAAGATATATTTGATGTCCCTTGGTTCTGATATCTAGGATTCAATTATGACATGTTATATATCCCCAACCACTCCTTTAATAGATGTATCCCCAACCACTCCTTTAATAGATGAAATTGTAAAGGAGTCAAGGGAAAATAATACAAAAGCAATGGATGTCATGTTGAGTGCCCTACTATATTTTTTTATTATCACGGTAAAGAAATGTGCACCAACTAAAGAAACATTGGACAAGCTACAAGATATTTAGAAAGAAGAGTCTCCCTTCATGGCCATGGATACAAATCCTACTAAAGAAGAAAATGAAGATAACCATGCACGCATATATTTTGATTGGTAGCTTTTCGTGATACAGCCTTTCGGGATAAGACAGGTCCGGACCTGTCAATTGTTAAAATGAAAAGGTGGTGTATCGGTTATCAATTCTACTACATGACCTGGTATTTTGAGAGCGCGAACAAAAGAAAAGTTAGATTTAGACAAGAATATATTGATGAAAATGAAGATAACAAAAAAGAAAAGTCAGATTCATATTTGGATTCAAAAGAACAAGAAGAAGAACCTTTCTTCATGGACATGCATACAAAGTCAGATTAAGAAGAAGAAGATATTGATATGGAACTTGAAACAAAACTCGTCAATCCCTTAGAAGAAACTGATAGACTGGGATCATGATCTTGATGAAATGGAGAAGACAATTGTTAGTATGAAGACTCAACTAGAAGAGGCAAAAATGATAGAAGAAGTTGTGAGAAGTTAACTCAAGGAAAAGGAAGAAATATGTGAGAATCTAGAGTCTAAAGTTGATTATGAAAGGAATTGGAAAATTCAAATGCTCAATTAAACATAGGCTTGAAGAGCACTGCAACTTTGAATGAGATTCTCAATTGTCAAAGGTCACCATTCATCAAAATAGATCTTGGCTATGATAAGAATCAGAAGACCCCTGAAGAAGATGCAAGCAAGCAAAATGAAGAAAAGCCTAAAATCTATGCTAATGTTTGCAAAGGCTCCATCAACAATGCAAGCAACACCAGAAACGAAAATGAAGACCTACAACAACCATATTCTTCTTATAAGACCTCAAAGGATAAGTTCAGGAGAGTTGCTCCACCAATAAGACCTTTCACACCTCGGTACCAAAATTTATTCTTTGGATATTGTTTTTCTTGTAATAATTGTGGTCATATAGAAATATATTGTAGAGCATATGCAAGAAGTGATAATGTGGTAAATAGAGGTCCTTATAAGACCTCAAAGGATGATTATGTGAGAAACAAAACTAGAAGTTCTCATGGGTTTGCTGACAGAGACTAAGATTCATTTCCCCCCTTACTTGATTACAATATCGAATGATATAAGTGCAACAAAGATGGGCACATCGCTCATTACTGTAGAAGCAAAATAGTGGGATATTCTAAACAAAACAGAGAAGATGTTCTTTCCAAACAGAAAGAAGTATACTCTAAGGTATGGAAGCAAAAGGAACAGAAGACGGAGGAATGTGATCTTGCACTCTATGCTCAAGATAAAGGTAACCAATAGTACGTTGATAGTGTATGCTCAAACACAAGATAGGGGACCAGGCCAAGTTCCCCACCTTAAAAGAAGAAAAAGGAATCATTTTTACTTTTGGAGATAATGCTCTTGCAAAGATAGCTGCAAAAGGTATTGTTAGTCTTGATAATGGAAAGACTAAAACACACAATGTATTACTTGTCGAAGGGCTAAAACATAATCTACTAAGTGTTAGCCAAATGTATGATCAAGGTTACAAATTCACATTTGATTCTAAAGGGTGTGAGATAAGGAAATCGGATCTAGGGAGATTAATGGCAAATGCAATCAAAACCTCAATCATACATATTCAATGAAGACAAAGGAGAAAGATGTTATATGGGAGTGATGTCCCTCTCATCTCGCTAGTAAATGCTTGAGAATAAATACAAGTTTAGGGGGAGCAACCCTTTTCCATTAATGTCAAAGGGGGAGAAGTTGCAGACAAGAGCAGAGTTACATACAAAGGAAGAACAATAGACAAAAGGAGAGTTGCAGACATGGGGAGTAATTACAAGATTGTTGCATATTTGACTAAAGGGTTTCCATCAATGAAAAAGGGGGAGATTGTTGGAAATATTGTTGTCGTTGATGTCAAAGACAAGGGGAGACTACAGATATCCAATATGAATATTATTGGAAATATTGTGTCATTGATGTCAAATACAGTAGAAATTGCATGTGGACATTTTTGGACTTTTGAAGCCCCATTTCGATACCATGTCTTTGAAGGATTTTTTTTCTATGAAAACTAAGCTCAGATGAGAGCATATGATATATGATTGAAAATATGATTTCGATACCTTTCCAACGGTATATGGAAATCCCTCTAACTCCATAAGATTGAGGAGATATGAAGTGTTAAAATAGCTATGCCAAAGTGTTGGGTCGGCCCTACCCGGATATTGAATAATTTAGGTCGGTCCAAAATGTGACTTAAATACAATATACATAGAAGGAGGCACTCCTCATTTGTTCATTCATCCATCTCATGGAGACCTCTTATAGGTGCGCACTTCTAAGAATAAGATAATCTTTTCTAGTTTGAAAAAGGAGGAGCACTTGTAAGGGTATTTGAAGATGTTCTCTTGAAGGTTTTCTAAGATTTTTGAAGGTGTTTTCTTGAAGGCTTTCTAAGATTTTATAAAGGAGGAGGTTCACCTTGTGGAGAGGAAATTTTGAGGGGTGATATAGGGATGGTTATGACACAAATTTGAGGTGATCATTTGATAGTTTTGAGGGATGATATAGAGATTATTATGTGGCACAAATTTGAGGTGATCATATGATAGTTGTGAGGGTTGATATAGGGATGATTGTGGAACAAATTTTGAGGTGATCATATGATATTTTTGAGGTCTGATATAGGGCAGATTTTGAGGTGATTATATGATATTTTTGAGGGTTGATTATAAGGCAATTTTTTAGGTGATTATATGAACATTATCATACCTATTCCTCCAGTATGTTGGTGCCTACAGATCTTGTTGGTTTGGAGCCTAGTTAAGGAGAATGGTGTCTCTAGTAGGTGGATTCCTACATATGTTGTTGATTTTGTGCTCAGGTAAGGTTTTTGGAGTCTCTAGTAGCTTAGTTCCTACAAGCTTTATAACAGTAGGCTGTTGCCTACATACATTTATAAAGATAAGGTTTTATGGTTTTCTTTTGAAAGAGTTTCCACATTAAATTCAATGTGCTATAATTTGTGTTTAGATGTGTTTACTATTTCATAATCAATGAATGATTGATGAATGCTTGTCTAAAGTAAAAATAAGTATTATACTAATTCACCCCCCCCCACATCTTAGTATAAGCATAATTTCAACATATAGTAATTATGACTCTTATTTCATAGAAAGGGGGTGGATTTTACAAAACATATTGTATGAATTTAAACCATATGAATAATTTTTCTAAAGTAATTGGAGATAAATCCAACCTCTTACCCTTGTCTTGTTTGTTGATTAAACCATCACATGATTGTTAATATTTCTAATTGAATTTGTTACAGTTAAATTAAACAATTAATAATACCATGGATCTAAAAGATCGTATGAAGAACATAAGCACAAGCAACTTCAAAGTTGAATTCATGTGATGAATGAAGACTAAACAATTTACAAAGTTCTCAAAGGGATAAATCCTTTGTAATAAAGTAATACATGGTGATTCCTAGAAAAATATACCAAAGTTTCTCAAAATAGATTATTGGTATTACATTTAAGATTGATTTTAGGCATGTATAATGTCAAATAATATTTCAATTTGAACACATCTACTGTAATGTACCCAGTCGCCTCTTTTAACCAGTGAGACCAAGGGGTTCTCAATTTCCATATCTAAATATATAATTTATACCCAATTTCGCTTTTATCCAATTTCATCCATTTTAACAATGGAAAATAAATGAAATGGTGGCCCAAATTAATTTATGCATACATTATAATTTACAGTTAATCAACATCAATACACAATCCATGCCATTCAATTACATGCATTTGTACAATTATACCAGTAACATTAATACAATAAATATAACATGCTAAATCCATAACATTTTCATACACAGTAAGGTACTTATCTCAATGTTTTCCAATTAGCTACATGTGATGGATGTACCACCCAACCATAGGCACTGTAAAGACAAATTTTACTTTAACAGGCCACCCCTGAGTTGGGATGTCAATCCACAACTGCAAATATCTCCCTCAATCCCCACTCTACTTAGTTGAATCTCTCACGCAACCTATAGGTTCCTAAACACTATCTTCACTTGTCCCAATCCTCAATTATCTTTCCCCATCAACCTACACAACACTAGGAAAAAGCTCCCTAGTTTGAGTTAATAGTCCCTCAAGCAGCCTCTAGTTCCCTTCTAGTGCTCCAGCATAGGATAGACATGAAGTCTTTGAATTAAAACTCCAGGGCACAATCTACAAGACAAGTTTATCTCACACCAATCTACTCGGGTTAATGGTATGCAAAATTCATGTTCAACAATGACATCTTCATTCTCTATTATAGTTCCAAGATATGGCCTTCCAAGGTAATGGAAATGGATTGGAATGGAATTCGAATGGTGGTAGAATAATGAGGAACTAAAACCTGCCTCTAGCTTGAAAACTCCCTTTTATAGGCATATTCCAGATTGCCATATGGCCCCTCCACATGGAACCACTTTTCCCCTCTTAATCTCATCTTAGGATAATTAAGCTTAATCAAGCATGGACCTTAATCATGGTTTAATGACTTGCTTTAAATGGTTAAGGCTAAGGGTATAAGCTGAAACCTGCTATCACTTCCCCACTTGTGGATTTATAGCCCCCATCTCTTCTTCATCCTTCTTCCTATGCAACCATTTAGAGATTTTTATATCAATATCAACAATGTACATATTTACATAGTATTGGTCATCCCGACCATTTGTTTCGTGCTTCTTATCCTTTACATCAATATTTATGAATTTACATTACGAGGTCATAATTCGGGTATTACATTACCCTCCCCCTTAATTTATGCATGATCTTCAGTGCATCATCGACACTATGCACATTGACAAAAGTTAATCAAAACTTCAAAAAAATTGCGGGTATATCTCCAGCGTCATGTCTTTAAGCTCCTATGTTGCTTCTTCACGACAGTAATGAGTCCTGTTATCACATTTATAGTAGTCGGGCTACCATACATTATTTTTCTGATTCCAGTACACTATTCAGCCAGTTCCCTTACATTTGAGATGATGAGATGAGCATCTATATTGGATCACTATCAGATTGTGGACAGCAGTATATATTCCCCATGCCATGACTGAGTCTCAGGACACTCAGAGAGATGACCGATGTAGCCATTATACCATTGGTACAGAGCAGTCAGTAGTGCCCAGAGTTACAGCAGCAGTTTTAGAGGACAGATGATGGTACAGGTTGATGAGCAGTCAGGTATATGACTCAGCAGGTATATCATTGTGTCATGGTTATATTGCTTTTATATTTATTCTTATAGCATGTCTTAGCACTTAGTGTCATGATCTGGCGATCATATAGATATGTGGACCTGGTTGATTTTATTATATATATATTATTGTCCCTACTCAGACTTAGAAGTTCACTATTCATACTCATTGGTTTTACCCTCCTTAGGGAGAATATAGGTGATCATTCCACCATACCTTGGCTTGCTAGTGTCGGCTCCATTATTCATTGTCTTCATCCATCCATTGCCTACCTCTTAGTTTATCACCCTGACTTACTATTTGACTAGTGACATGGAGGATCTTTTCCCCACTGTAGCCTCTATATTGGATGAGCTTCCCTGTTTATTGTGTCTCGGCTCTGAGTTGGTGACAAAACTTACCTATGGTAAGTTGGAGTTCCTTGGAATTCCCCCTAGTCACTAAAGTTGTGTTGGCTAAACCTGAAACTTTTAGTGTTGCCATGAATACAAAATTTGGAAAAATGAAATGCTATATCTTGTATGAAAAACCCATTCATGCAATGTGTTTCTAAACACACATGAATGAGAGGCATGCCAAATGAACATGGCAATGAAAATAAAATGTTATATCTCTTGGAAAATAAATACCTAGGTAAACAATCTGTCCATGACACACCTAGAAGTGCTCAGGTAAACAAGTGCCTTAAAAACACACCTGCAGCAGAAAGCCTAAAGAAAAAATGTAAATCTATGCAATGTGTTTATAAACACACATAGATCAAGGCTATGGAAACTTCAGGCCCAAAAGCAATGGAACTTAAATGCTACATCTAAACAATTGCTGGCCTTATTTGTATTATGGATTGTGCGCATCTGTGAAGGTGAATAAACCCTCTTTAAACAACTCATCCATTTGTGAGACACCGCCATTCCCTGTGTTATTGCTTATTCAGTATATACTATGGTGTATTCCCTTTCCCTTGCCAAAGTGTCACAAAGTCAAGTCAGTCAAGTCATCCCTTAGCCTAGCCAGTTAATTTAGCCTGCACCCTTCACTAGCAAATTGATCACAACTATGAAGTGAGTATGATCCTGAAAGTCTAGTCTGAGTAATAATAATAATTAACGACACCATACATTTGGTTTTAGATCGCCAGTTATGATTACTATGCATTATAATTGTTGTTTGAATAAGTTGTAAAGCATGTATTAACCTTGACACTTTGCAGCAGCCTTGGATGATGGTCTGAGTTATATTTGGTCTTGGTTAGACCTAGTTTGACCATGGAGGACCATGGGACATGAGATGTTGGACCTTATGATGATATGGATAGATGATATATGGTCTATGTACACATACATGATGATTCTATGCAGCAGCTACAGGGTTATGATGATGATTCTTGGTTTACAGCAGTGTTTGGACATTTACAGATTATTATTATTGGCCCTGTTCCGGTATATTGGATATTTATTTTGATCATGCAGAGACTCATATGGTGTATGAGTACACATCTTGGATGGATTTGGACCTTCTGAGTCCAATGGGACAGTTTGTTTTCAGTTCCGGGCACTTACAGTGATGATTGAGCCTCAGTAGGCTGTCCCAGTGCAATTTTGGTATGTCGAAGGCCCTGTCGGAGCAGATGTGATTTTTATCCGGTTGACCTAGGGCGCTGATGATGGAGGGGGTGGTCCAGCCACTTGTTTTTACCATATTACCCCCCTCCCAGACACATTGGTGCCCTCACCTTAACAGCGCAGGCACTCCAGGAGGTTGTTTTGGGGAGTTTCACGCTTCCCGAGGCATTTCAGGATTGGTAGAAATGGCTATTGAGGAAATCGATTTGGGCTACTGAGGCAATGTTATGGCATGGGATGATCAGTGATGATAGATCGGGGTCCTCCACACCTTCTCCAGCAGTTTCAGCTTCATCGAGGCCCGCATCCATCACTTATGGCACTTTCTGTGGATTTCTGAGGTCTTTTGAGGACCACGACTTGACTATGGAGGCACGATTTGGTACATTCATGATTATTTATTGGTTATTGTGCTATGGGGATTGACCAAGGAGGGATAAAATTACCCCTTGGACCCACCATAAGCCTCCTATGATATTATGTCATCATGATTTGGTGGGATTCCCCTCTTCTAGGGCGATTTTGTCCACTTACATTATATTTTATTTGTGATCCATGTATTTTATTGTTGAGCTCATCTCAACCATTGATTAGACATTTGTATCTTTTAATCTTAGCCACTCATTCAAAAAGTGGTTAGGGTTTTGGTGCCTCTCCTTCCTATTTAAAGGAGAGAGCCTCTCATTGTAAAGGGTCTTTGGCTCTTGGATTATTGGTATAGAAAAATATTCTTGTGGAAATTCTTGTGGTCTCCTTTGCATCTGGTGTTCTTAGATGGTGATTGGAAAGTCTATTGCAACCTAGCATTTGGAAATTGTGGTAAGATCTATCTTTTTTTTGGAAATCATTGTTTGTCTACAGGAGGGCGACTTCAACAAGGGCGATTTTGCAAGGCTTCTTCAAATCGAATTTCTTGGCATTCGCTTGTATCAGGGGGTTATCATTAGCTTCATTGTGATCTATGCTATCTTTCTGTTACTTCTCTTGTGGCATTAGTCTTATCTCTTGATGCATCAAATCTGATATTGTTGACGTTTGTTGTGCAGGAGAGAGGACGCATTGGCTTCTTGGATCAAATCGACTTGCATAGAAATTACCTCAAAGCTTCTCAAATTGATCGGGTTTGCATAGATCATCATCATCAAGGCATCTACAAGGTTACCCAGGTAAGATCCACAGGTTTGTTTCTCTTTCCTTTATCTAATCCATTGACATAGCTCATAAATTGTTAAAACCCTAAATATCTTAAAACCCCCATTTTACATTTTCTCAGATCTACTTAGATCTAGTGGGTTGTTGGGCATAAAATTGAAAACCCACCTCTATAGCATCCACGGCATCCTGGATCTATAGTTTGGTGAGGATTGGCTTCCGTTTGACCCCTTCCCAAGCCAACTTAGCCTCTCCCAAGCAAAGCGCACTTCCTAGTTTGAGTAAGTTGACCTAGATCTAGTACATGGGTGTTTGAGATTCCACTTGATTCATCATCTACACATCCAATAACGTACACCCAGATTGTTACTTTCCTGAAATTCACCTTGTGGGCCCTATTCCACGTTTTAAGGGATTTAATCCCCATTTTGGACCACTTGGAACATTTAAACTCAGATCTAGTAAGATCTAACCGTCGGATTACCGTAAATTTATAGATCCATACTCCTACTTGACTAACCTACCCGGATCTAGAGTTTGGATGCCATCCGACTTGTCTTGACCCACCTAACCCTACTTTTAAGCCTCCTTAGGCAAAGTCGCACCACCTTGGAGAAGTGAGTTGACTCACTTCCAGGAACTGGGTACTTGAGATTTTTGGAGATTTGGAACCGAAATAATTCAAAACCTAGGTCTAGTGTGTCACTTTGTTAGATCTTGCCTTGGGGATAGCATTCCTTGTTTTAAGGGATTGTGGTCCACTTGGGTTAAACCTAGATCTAGACCTACTTATCCATCAAAACCTTAATTGCCCACTCGTCTCAAGTATTAGGAGTCCTAAACCACAAGTCAACCCTACTTTGACTCCATTATCCCAATTCCCAAGGCACTGGTTACTCTCCAAGTCAATTCGACTTTCCTAGATTGTTGGATTAACTTGTGGTTTGACTTTTGCATGGTGAACTAAACCCTTGAAGCTATCATGTATCATGGTCAAGCTTGTCATCTGTACTAGTTAGCCCCAATTGAACCCCTAAACTACCCTGCATTGGACACGGTTCCCAAGGCAGTGGATCTTCCAACATTGAACTAGTACACTCATCCTAGATCTCACTTCAAACATTGTAAGTCACTCTCACATCAACTATGAACCAAAGCTATACCTATTGAACCCCTCACTTGGCTTGTGACTTCATCCTTAGGTCTAGGATAAACCATACACCTAACTTCACTTAGAAATACCCTGATTTGGTGTCTTGGTTTTGATCTCTCCTGTCGGGAGTAGATCGGGTCTCCCCCTTTGTTGTCTGGGCTAGATAACATAAAGCGAAGGTTGCCTCGACTGGCGTGACAACCATATATTGGAGGTCGAGGTGATCGTGGTTGCACCTTTTGAGTTGCCCTTCCCTATTGCCATCCATGACTGGATCCATCCACAGGGGTAACTACAGTTTAGGTGATAACAAGTCCTTTGGACATTTACCTGTCCGATGACCTTGTGCCTCAACAATGTAAATTTTCGATCGAGGATACACAATGCTTGTACTGGAATATCTCATGTTGGTTCCACCTGGATAAAATTCCAATCAATTATGTGGTTAGGATCATGCACATATTTCTTTAATAAAGATAAATGAAATACATTATGCACATGCAAACACGCAGGAAATGCTAATGCATAAGCTATAAGTCCTATCCTATCCAAAATTTTAAATGGCCCACAAAATAGGGTTGCAAGTTTTGGACAAATTCCCAATTTCAGGGAACTATTCTTTTTACCAACTTTCAAATACACATGATCTCCCAATTTAAATTCTTTTACTACTCTTCCTTTGTCTGCATAACTCTTATGTTTGTCTTGTGCCACTATCAAATTCTACCTGATTTTTACCATTTGCTCTTCCATTTCTTTGAGTAGTTATGGCCCAAATATTACCTTTTCAATAGTATTGTCCCAACTGATTGGAGTATTGCACCTTCTACCATACAAGGCTTCATATGGACTTATCTTCAAAGAAGCATGATATCCATTTTGTATGCAAATTCTACCAAATATAGGCAGTCTTCCCATTTTTATGGTTGATCCATCACATATATTCTTAACATGTCCTCAATAACTTGATTGACTCCCTTAGTCTACCCATGTGTCTGTGGATGATATGTTGTAATTAAATTCATATTTGTTCCAAATCCTTTGAATAATCCCTTCCAAAAGTTTGAAGTAAACTTTGAATCTTTGTCTGAAACTATTGCCTTTGGTATCCCATGTAACCTAGCAATCTCTTTCATATAAATTTATGCTATATTAGTTTCCTTGTGGGTTGACTTGATTGGTATAAAGTGAGAAACTTTGGTTAACTTATCTACCATTCTTGGCCTAGGAAATTTAGTGATGAAGTCAATGGTCACCACATCCCATTTCCATTCAGGTATTGGCAATGGTTGAAGAAATCCCACTGGATGTCTATGCTCAACCTTTATGTTTTCACATTCAATGCACCTTGCTATATAATCAACAATATATTTCGTCATTCTTGGCCAAAAATATTGACTTCTTACTGCTGCAATTGTATTTTGGTATCCAATATGCCCTGCATATGGTACATTATGCATCTCATTCATTGCCAATTTCCTAAATTCCCATGAATTAAGAACATAAAATCTAGTTTTGTATGTAAGAATTCCATTGTCTTCCAACTCGTAACTTTCATATTTATGTTGTATATTTTCCTACTGTAATTCTTGTTTTACCTGAAGGTAATGTTCATCTGATATAACAGCTTCAAGAATTCTGGTTTTTAAATTTGATTTGCACATACTAATGGTTGAAGCATGCATATCATGAACTTTTCTACTGAGTGCATCAACAACCTTGTTCTCCTTTCCTTTAATATGTTTCATATCAAAATCAAACTCACACATAAATTCCAGCCATCTTGTTTGTCTTGCATTCAAATTCTGCTTCTCAGATAAATATTTCATCTCACTATGATCTTTTCTCCACATCTTTAATGCATGCACAATAGCAACAAGTTCCAAGTCATGTGTGACATACTTTTTCTCATGATCTTTAATATTTCTTGATTCATAACAAATCACATGTCCATTTTTCATAATGACTCCACTAATTCCTTCTTGACAAGCATTTGTACATACAAAAAATCTTCATTTAGATCAACAATCTTGAGAGTTGGTGTACTAGTGAGCAATTTATTTAACTGCTAGAAACTTTCTTCACACTATGGTGTCCACTGAAACTTGACTCATTTCTTCTACAATGATGCAATTGGATGTGCCACTTTGGAGAATCCTTCTATAAATGTCCTATAGTATCTAGCTAATCCCATGAATGACCTTACTTCTGATACATTCTTGGGTGTAGACCATGTGTAGACCATCCCATAATAGCTTCTATCTTCTGTGGATCCCCTGCTATTCCTTCTTCAAAGATGATAAGTCCCAAGTAGTGAATCCTCCTATGATAGAAAGAACATTTACTTAACTTGGCATAAAGCCAATGTTCTCTTAACACCTGTAGTACCAGTCTCAAGTGTTCCAAGCACTGAAACTGATATTCACTGAGCTATAGCCATGGAACCGAGAGTCCCAACTATTTTTTAACCTCAGACCAAACTAAATGGGTGAAAACACAATGAGTCAAGAGATTATCAATGGACTCATTGTCCTTTTTGTAGAGTGAACAAAAACTCGGACCAATAACACCCCTTTTCTGAAAGTTCTCCCAAGTGAGAACTTTGTTTTCCAAGGAAAACCACGAAAACATAAGGATTTTTAGGGGACAATCCCAACGCCATAGCCTACACAACCACCAATTTTTACATGGATGAATAATGGAAGAGATAATTGCATCATAGGCAGTCTTCGCAGTAATATCCCTAGATATTTCATTCCAAGACCAAAATAATGTATCTGCATGGTCACTAAGGATGATCCCACAAGGCAATAGAGCATGAATATACCGAGTCCATTTTGAAGCCAAATCCCCAACCAACCCCAAATCGGACGCACTAATCCATCTATGCAATGGATCCCCACCTCTATAAACCTGAAAAAATGAAATTTATACCCGTAGTATTTAAAGCATCTAATAGGGGAGGGGAGAGTTTATAGAGATATGTCCCCCCAACGAACGAGTCATGACCACATAAAACAATTTTTCCATCACCAATCCGCCAAACCAACCACTCACCAATAATGGGGAAAGATGAGGTGAGATTCTTCTAGATATTGGAGACAATTCTTTCGGAAGGCCCACCGGCCCTACACTAGTCAACCACTAAAATAGATTTCAAATATTTTCCCATGACCACCTCACTCTAGAGGCCACCATGAAACATACAATGCCACAAACTCTTAGCATTTAGAGCTTTTTCAAAGTGGAAAATATTTTTTAACCCTCACCCACCCAATTTTTTAAGGGATGCAAGTCTCTTCCAGTTGACTAAGTGACAGGAGAAATTTTTTTGCACACCAGACCAAAGGAATGTAAAGCATTTTTGTCTTATCTTGTCTAGAATGGATAAATTTGTGCTATTCGGAGAAGAAAAGTAGTTCAAAATTCAAAGTGGGAGACGAGGAGTATGGCATTTGTTTCCAATATTGTTCTTCTTTTGTGCTTAGCGTACAATACAACCATAGTGGCAATTAATGCTAGGAGCACCCTCACCTTTGACAACAATTATTTCAATAATATGGAATCACACTAAGGGTTATTCCAATCAGATGCCACGCTTCTCCCCAATTCCATTTCAAAAAATATTGTGGAGAAGCAGTTGAAGGAAAACAATTTTTTAATAATTTCAAAAACTCAATCCAATAAGTACGCAAATTCGCAGAAGGAAAAAGAGTCCCTAGGGTGATTGGGATAAGTCTTGAGCATAGTAGCCACTACGCTTGTATTAATTGCAGCCATAAGTTTGTGCAAGTGGAATTTTTACTCTCAACTAAAATGTCAGAAATATATTTTTCAAACCGTAGGTCTTGAATTTGTAGCAAAATCATTCTCATATGCATCTGATTACCTGATTATCATTACCTTATACGTGTTCGTTAAGAATTGTTCAACTATTCCTTTACATAAAAAATTAATAGATGTCTTGTAATTGTTTTTGTGGGTGATGAAGTAGATTCTATCTTAATGCTGACTATCGGTAATCCAAACTCATTTTCAAGTATGACATTTTGGGAGAAGTTACCTCAACAAACTTGGAGAAGGAGGCTTTGGATCTGTCTTTAAAGTGAGGGTTTAGTTTAGGGGCGAAATTTAGTCCATGGACTAATTTTTTACCTTCCCCCTCCAAAAAATCGTCAATTTCTATTTTTTTCCAACATGTTTCGCCCAACTCTAAACATCGTCTAACATGACCATAAACTATATAAAATCCCTAGAAATTTGAATATTTTTAAAAAAATATCGCCAAATATTTTGTGGTTAGAAATTTAAGAATTAATAATATTCACCAAGTTTTCTACACTTCCATAACATTATCTATTCTTAAAATTTTCCATGATTTCATTTAGTTAAATTAGATATTTGAAGGTGGCAACTCCAAGTGATAATGGGGCTAACTGTTTCATTCAATTAAATAGATGTTTGAAGGTAGCAAACTCCAAGTAATAATGGGGAATTAAAAAGAATTTTGAGGTTTGTGGATCTGCTAGGGCTTAGCTGTGGTAGAGAGGTTGTAGTTAAAAGTCTATTTATGGGTACAAGGCAAGCAAATGCTAAATTTCTTTATGAAGCAAATTTCATCAATCATGTTCAACATAAGAATCTTATGAAATTGCTTGGTTTCTCTGTTGAAGGCTTAGAAAGGCTACTAGTTTACGAATACCTCTAGAATAATAGTCTCGACAAGATTCTATTCAATTTCTACTCGTTCTTAATCATTGCATGGATACTGGATTCATTTGTTGTATATATAGATTGCAGCACATGTATTTATGGCATGTGATGCATTGCAGATGCAACCAACTTTTATTTACTTGACTAGAAAGAGAGGTATGAAATCATAGTTGGAACTACATGTGGGTTGGCCTATCTTCACTAGGAATTTGACATAGCTCTTTGTTAAATGTACACCATGACTTGGATAGATTTGTGTGTCCTCAATGTAAAGTGGAGATTGTTGTTGATCTCACTAAGCTTCACAATTATCTGACTACTCTATCCAATGGAGGCTTCACAATTATCTGACTACATATGATTCAGGCCAAGTAGAGGACGTGAACAAGGTGTTGGGGAACCTCTTTACATTGAACCATAGAATAGAAAAGAAAATAGCAAAAGGGAATTGTATTCCAAGAAGAGAGGTGGTGTCTAAAGACATTGTTACATCACTTAAGTACGACGCATTATGATTAGAACATCACAGTGCATTCTTCAAGATCAAATTGCAACATATCAACACAACCCATAGGGTCATTCTTTTATAGTCTCTAGATCTAACAAACTGCCTTGAAGTGAGGAGGATCTGGTTCACAAATAGAGGTTGTTGGTTCTAACTGTTTCCACAAAATTTGCAACGTCCCATAGATTAATCGGAGTCATCAACCATTTAGTCGATCGATCAATCGACCACTCAATTGAGCCTCCAGTTGACTGCTCTACTAGTCAATTGTTGTCTATTGAATGATTATTTCCAGAAGATCCACAGGTGTGATGAACCTGCATAACCTTAGGTTCCAACACAAGGTGAGTTAGTTTGCTTTCATCTTAGAACACAACCCTAATTACCAATTCCTAGTCCTTGCGATTGAATGTTCAATAATTAATGTTATCCTTTAACCCTTCTATGATTATTTTATTTTCAATTATGAATTCTTGCACTCTAGGAACTGTATTGTTTCTGATTCACACTCAATTAGTGGAAAGGTAATGAGTAGAATTATGTTCATTCTCAGCTAGATGTAACATTTTAGTCTATGTTGTATGCTAGTCACCCACATAGCATTTTAAATTTCCTTCCAACTCTCTACTAACAAGCTGGAATCACCCAATTGTCCGATGATGGTAACTAGTGCTTGGGGGTGAGAGTAGTACTAGACAACCTAAACAATGGCATAAAAAGGGACCTCATATTAAAAAAAAAAATCTCCAAATAGTAAGTAATTTGTATTGACTATTTTGAATTCCAATCACTTACGATAAATTTTGGAAGACAATACAATTGGAAATGTCTATCATGAATATCCAGAACACTACAAGTTCATGTTCAAAGGAGATGGTGAAGAAATGATCAAACTTTGTCAAACAATCGAGCACCACACAAATGCAATCATTACTTGTTATTTAAGGCAATCCTTCAATGAAAGCCATGATAACAAAATTCCCATTTTTGACAAGCATTGGCTATGATTGTGATAGGCTAGGGCTCCTCAACATTCGTTACTTTATTATTTTAGCATATAATCATATACATCACATTTCATCCCTCTTTGCAAAAACTTATCCCAAATCTTTTTGTAGGTCTCAAAGAACCTCACTTATAACCTATATACATCACATTTCATCCCTCTTTGCAAAAACTTATCCCAAATCTTTTTGTAGGTCTCAAAGAACCTCACTAATAACCTTTCATCCTTCTCTGCAAAAACTCGTCTCGAATCTTTTTGTAGGTCTCAAAGAACCCCACTTGTACCGAAGAGGGGATGACATGATTTTTTTTTATGTAACACTTACATGATTTTTATAGAACACTTTCTTTTTAAAGTTATATTAGGACACAATAAAAATTCTTTCCTTGTATATATACCAGCATAGATCCATCTTAGACCCATAACTATCAAGCACCCAGAGGAATCCAATTTCTTGAGGTGTATTTCTTTTTTTAAAATTTAAACTCAAGAAATTTGATATCTCTTGATTGATAGATCCAAGTTTAAGTTTAAAGTTTTTATTTTATAAACGAACATCAATTTTTTAATTACTTTTCATAATAATTTATTTTATGAGCCAACATGGATTTTTTTTAAATACTTTCCATAATACAACATCTCCCTCATACTCGTGTATAAACTGGGCGGTAGAGGGCCTCTCGGCTCAAAAATATAAGATGCATTTTACACCTTATCGAGAAACCTCATTGGGCTACCCACACAAAATAAAATAAAAAAGTATCCAATAAAACCTTCATCTATAACATTATCCAATAAAAACACAATCTATAAGGTTATCCAAGAAAACATCTCATGCAGAATAAAAGGAACTAGAGGAATAAAACTTATAAAACTTAAACAGAGAAGTTAAAAACCAGTCTGTAAAATCAGAATTGATGCTTTTTTTTTCACACCTGTTCATATAGATATATCATGGAAGTGGCAAAGAAAGCTTAGTTCATAAGAGTTTTTACACAGAGAACCCTTCAGTTGTACAGAATGGAAGAAAGAAAGCAGAAAAACAAAACTTAACAGAGAATTAAGAATCAGTTTGCAAAATCAGAATTGATGCTTGTTTTGAAAACGAATGAAAGATTCAATGGTAACTAAATTGAGGGCTTCCATATAAAAAATAGGACACATAGTGTGAAGAGTTTAAAATATCAACAGGGGTATCAACAAGGCTATCTGCTCTGCAACTAATGTACAACTGCCGCTTGATCATACTTCTACCATTTCTATGACAAAATTGTGCAGTGCACCTACTACAACAGGGGCACTAAGCCGCTTCTGCAAGAGTGGTAGATGCCCACTTATCATCAAATATATAAAACGTTTTTCCAAGTATTAATCTGTTATGAATACCAGGATCACCACCATTAATGCTCTGAGATGAATTTTAATACAAGTCCTGAGCTTCATCAATCAAATGAGATGTCCCAGTCATTGGAAGCAAGTTATAATGCAGAGTCTTGGCAGAAGTACTGGGAGGTGGATGATGTTAAGAATGTACAGCAGAGACTGCAGCCTCAGAGCATTGATCTAGTTCACCTCTTGGCTGCAACTCTTCCCAATTGACAGCTTCAAAGCTCGCACTACACATTTCTTCTGTGAATGGAAGCTCCTGGATGGAGGAGCCATTACTAATGTCTGGTTTTAACAGAGATTTATCTGAAGCTGGAGATTTACTTCCGGAAGATCTCACAGCAATCCACTCACCATGGGGGCTTGTGATCCAATTAGACCTGTTAGCAACATCTTCAAATTTACAAGCTGCCGCCAGTGCCATCACTCTGTCCCTGGGAGAAGGCCTTGGGCATTGCTTAACTGATCTATTCACCTCCGCATTGCATTCTCCAGTTGGGCTCGGTATGCTAAGTGACAGAATGGGAGTAGTCTGAGAAGAGTAAGAATCCCATGCTTTATTCTTAAAATCCAAATGACTAATTGGGGATCCCGGATCCCTAATGGCCTCCATGGTAGAGCAGTCCTCATTTAAGAAAGGATGGTTCAATAGCTCTGCACTGGTCCATCTATTCTTGGGATCTCTCCGAAAGCATTTCTCTAGGAAATCCCGTATCTGAAGTGAAAGCGATGCAGGCAACTCAGGCAGCTCCTCTGTACATCCAATTTTATGCATTGCGGCAAGGGGACTAGAAACTTGGCTCCATGGAGGCCTGCCAGTGGCCATCTCAAGCACAGTGCACGCGAAAGACCAAATATCAGAAGCAGGCCCCTGCCCCACCTGGTTCAACACCTCTGGAGCCATCCACTGAGGGGTCCCCATCAATTGCAGGTCTTTCTGGCCATTCTCCTCTTCACCAAACCTCTTGGCAGAACCAAAGTCAGCAAGCTTCACACCATTGGCATCCACAAGAACATTCTTCCCCTTGATATCACAGTGCACAATCCCTTGGCTGTGTAGGTAATCGATCCCATGTAGGATGCCGCCTGTGTATGCCCTGATCACTGATTCTTGCAGCTTCCCTCCAAACTTACTCAGCAGATCCGCCAAGCTACCACCTGACATGTACTCCATGAACAAATTATGTACCTCTGCACCGTTTTCGAAGCTGTAAGCGCACCCCAGGCAGCGAACAATGTATGGAGAATCCAGGCATCTCAGAATCTGGTACTCATTGTCTAAAGCGGCACTAAAACCGGCCGCGGATTTGATCGCAAAGAGTTGGCCATTAGAGCTGCTCATGGCGAGACTGACTGTCCCAGAAGCTCCGGCCCCAACAATGGCACCCCTCACCCAGCCCTCTTCCTCGGCTCTCCCCATCTCTAGTTCGATCGTCTTTCCCTCCAAATTCAATAAACAGAAGAATGATCTTTTGCATTGTGCAGACAGTCCGGTGGTGGTGTTGTGAGGTTATAAAGGAAGGGGTTGGGTGATGAAAGCCGCAGTAACACGTTGAAATTGCTTTCTTGAAAAGCCACCGAAACACCTGGCAATGCTTTTTTTTTTCTGTGCCGCCCAAGTGAGCCGCCCAAGTTAGCTGCCAACGGGGCGAGGATTTTCTTCGTTTCTTGGCCGCCCAAGTCAGCTGTGGTTGCTTTTCGGACGTTGGAGTTTTCTCGCCAGCGACCTTCCGACATTGAGTGGAGCAAAAATATACGTGAGTGCCATCGGAAGTAAATGACGTGTCAGTAGAATATGCCACGCGTCAAAATCGTGTTATTCGAACAGAGGAGAGGTTGTTTGAAATGAGCAGGTTGGAAAGGTAGGTGTATAGGAGTGGGATGCTTTCTGTGTCGTGTGTTCTCCCAATTGAATATTTAATTTGTCAGCGAAGGTGGGAGTGGTTTTTACATCTTTATCATTTGCAAGGGTTTACCCACTTTTATGTTACGCTGGATGCATTAGTTAGGGTGTGTTCGTTGTGATAAGTGTTTGTGTCACCACCATATAAATCAAAAGGAAGTTTGGTGGGAGAATTTAGTTTCCAGATATATATATGGAGGGGTATTGGTGGGCGAGAGAGTTTAGTTTATATGGAGGGGTATTGGTGGGCGAGAGAGTTTAGTTTATAGTTTTTTTTGGATGGGAAAGGAAACCCAGAAATAAGTTTTATTTTGGGATCATAAAGTAGGGTGGAGGGTAGGGTGGGTGAGAGAATTTAGTTTATATATATATATGGAGGGGTGTTGGTGGGTGATAGAGTTTTGTTTATAGTTTTTAGATGAAGATCGAAATCAAGAAAAAAAATTATTTGGGAATTAGAGAGAGTAATTAATAATGGGCATGTGTTAAGGATTAATGTTGATTAAAGTTATAGAAATAGACCATGTCATATAGTCATTTTTGCAAGATATTCATATAATAAGGACGATAAAATCTAGTAATTTGTAAAAGTAATTGATTTTTGGGGGAGTGGTTATGGTTTCACTCCCACCTTGAATTTGTATTTATGACACAATTCAAAGTTTACCAGTCTCACCTTATGCATATTAGGATAGAAATGGAGTTAGAGCTCCATGCACCTATATCCTTCCTCATTCAATACTAGTTGTAATGGGGAGGATTAATTACTTTAGGATCATTTGGGAGTCTATATGTGGTTTTTATATCCTTCTCTCAAATGTTAAGTTAGCTCTTTCAGTGTTAGGGCTTTTAGTTATTTTCAATGGTGGAATCTTCCTCCATGGAATATAAGGTGTGTAGATTAAAAAGAGTGGACTAGGGCTAGGGTTGAGTGAGGTGTGTATCATGGCATCTTTGGAGAATTTAGAATATGCTAAGTACATCTTATCTCTTTTCTGGGTAGGTGGTTGTTTTGTTATTGTTATTTTGGCTCTTGGTTTCTCAATTCAAGTTTGTTTCAACCATTTAGTTGGGAGCATTGGGGGATTCTGTTCTAATAGGAACAAGCTAATAGAAAGCATTGAGGAAAGTGAATCCAAAGGATTATTTTTTATTTTTATTTTTATCTTAGAGGAATGGCAAGAGTGGAAGCATGTTAATGTTGACTTGGACATTGTGTTTGGTGTGAGCTAATAGAGACTAGAAGAGGCATCTACGTCTATTAAGTTAACTGAGGTGCAAGTTCAATTATTTCTCTCTACAAACAAGTAGTCTAGATGGAAAAAAGAATGGGAGTATATGGTCATAGTAGAAGGTCATGCTCGAGATCATTGCACAATAGAAATTATTGTTCAACTGTGCGCAATCAAAGATAAGAAAAAGGTTCACTCTAGCATGATAAGCCATAAGTAGAAATATGAAGTTATGGAAACTAAGATGGAATCTTAATACTTCTTAATCTCCAAAATTATTGAGTTCATTAATT
This sequence comes from Larix kaempferi, assembly GCA_027924585.1. Classification (NCBI taxonomy): domain Eukaryota; kingdom Viridiplantae; phylum Streptophyta; class Pinopsida; order Pinales; family Pinaceae; genus Larix; species Larix kaempferi. The sequence continues at coordinate 5,045,814 of BSBM01000410.1, forward strand.
TCTTATGGAACTTTACAAAGTCCTCTCCCACATCCAATTTTTTCTATAGGCTCATTTCATCTTATCCCTATCCCTTTACAATTGAAAAAAGATCACAACAATGGTTCGATACCCCTATTTTGTGAGTGCATAATCTTGTCTCAAGAGCATCAAACACAACAATGCCAATTGGGATGGTTAATTAATCAACTACTTTGGAGGTTAGTGTGAAGGAAAAAACCACACATAATATATTGTTTATATAATTATGTTTTGTAGGATTATCGTTTTGCTAAGACAATATATCCTATATAGATGTAAGTGTTAATGGTAGTAGACATAAAGTAAGAAGGGAATAACAATTTTTTAGCATTCTTTTTAGAGTTTTGAGATACAATTTTTTTGGTAAAATCCAAATTTGGAAGTGTTTAAATTGTGTTTTTGAATTCATAAACGGATTTAGCACCCTCAAATACCTTTATGACACTCATTTCCAGAATTAATATATGTAATTAAGTTGTAGTGAGGATTTTCAATTGAACAAAATAAACCCGAAAATATAACCGAAAAAATTCAAAACCTAAGATATTTATACTACTCCATATAATTCTAATTATACCTTAATAATTTGTTAATATATATTTTAATAATTAAATTGATGTGATTTTTTTTCTTAATTTATAAAATAAAGAAAAAATTACAAATTTTGACAAAAATAATTTATAATAAATATCTATGTAAAGTTTCTATGCTTTAGTTTCTAACCATAATCCATGTATCCATATCCATCTATCTATCTATTCTATCTAGATAGATTGGATACACGGATATTAGATGCGTATCTATCTAACCTTTCCACTTCAATTTACAAAAGAAAACAAAGATTTTATGTGTTTATATTAAAATATATTATTATTTTGGATATTTAAACTTTAATATGGGAGTAGTAAGGAAAGTTGTTTAGAAGAGTATTTTCAAAGAGAACCTTCATTTTCAATGCATGTGACAAAAACAAAACCTAATGAGAAAACGGAAATAAACATCATATATCACTTTTATATACGGATATAAATGATTAATCAAAATATCATATTGCATTGTGATGTGAAGGTATCAGTTCATTAGTTATTTTTTCTTAAAATCAGAATGGTGCTATTTATTCTTAAAATCAAAATGGGGCATAATAAGGTTTAATAATGAAAATGAGAGAGTGAGGTTTATATAGAATGTGATTATAATTAGATCAGCATAGATCCATCTTAAATCCGGATCTCTCAAGCATCGAGAGGGATCTAATTTCTTGACGTGTATTTTTTTTAATCTTAAACTCCAAAAAATTGATCCCCCTCTTGTTTGATAGATTCGGATTTAAGTTTTACTTTTCATAATTTTTTATTTTATGAGCCCATGTATATATTTTTTAAAATTTTATTAGCCGACATGTGTTTTTTTAAATTATTTTGTATTTTTGGTAACGTTAAGTTAACATCTCCCCCATACTGGGTTGTAGAGCACCTAGCTCCTCTCAGTGCAATAATAATGAATATGAAAGGGTGGGTTTGAATGGTTTAGAATGTTAATTGAATTTAATTTCGGTATTGTGAGAAATAAGTATTATCTTTTTTATGATATTTTCTTGTATTTTTAAGTTTTTAATGAGTATATTATTGTATTGACCTTCACAATTATTATTATACCTGTTGAAGGCAAGGTATATAGCAATGGGTTTGCAGTCAATTTCAATTGACTTTTTAATTATTATGCAATTTCCAATATATTTTTTCCATAGTTTTCAAATGTTTTGTAGAAAATAAATATTAAACTAAATATTTTTAAAAATAAAAAATAATTTTTAAATTTTCAAAATACAAATTTCTAATTTTTAATTGGAGGAAAGCTTTGAAGTGACAATTTTCCCTTGCTATACACATTATTTGTCAGAAATAATAAATAATTAAAAAACAAAAATTATAAATATTTGTCATCTTTCTATTTATTGTACTACACTATTATTATTAGATTTTGAAAATCATTACTACCAAGGCATCAATTTAAGAGCCATTGGTTTAACAAGGGTTTGTTTGAAATAATCGAAACACATCAAGATGGTACCAACCGTACTTAATAATAGAAAGATTACGTGTTCACTCACTTTACCGCTATATCGGTCAGCAATCATTTCGAATGGATCAACCTTTCATTTGTTAAGCGTGTCTTGCATTCACATTTGAACAAATAGTATTACACATGGAGTGTTTATGGTTGTTTTTGTTTCAATTCCCAATAAGGTCTTAAATTGACCAATAAATTAAAAATGATTACCACTTCCATCTCTACAACTAATAATGTGCAAAGTGTTGTCATTAGCATAGCAAATAAAGCTACACATAATATATTCTTCTTCAAGCAACATCTATAAATGTATTTTCATGTTGATTTAAAAGTAATTTAGATCCGTTGTGGGTTTTGATTATATTTTTTTCTTTAATAATTTAGATTATATATTGTTGGTGTAAGGTGGAGTTGTGTTTAAATTATCATAATTTTATTGCACCAAGAGGCGCTCTACAGCCCAGTATGAGGGAGATCTTGTAACGTGTATGTGTAGTGTTACATGTGTGATGTAGCGTTACATCTAATAGTAAAAAGTGATAATATGAGGGAGATCTTGTAACGTTTATGATGTAGAAAGTGATAAAACCAACATAGATCCATCTTAAACCCGTATCTACCAAGCATCGAGAGGGATCCAATTTCTTGAGGTGTATTTCTTTTTTTAAATTTAAACTCAAGAAATTTGATCTCTCTTGATTGATAGATCCGGGTTTAAGTTTTAAGTTTTTATTTTATAAATGAACATCTATTTTTTAATTACTTTTCATAATATTTTATTTTATGAACCAACATGGATTTTTTTTCAATGCTTTCCATAATTTTTTATTTTATGAGCGGACATGAATTTTTTTAATTATTTTGTTACAAATGTTATAACATCTCCCCCATACTTTTTTTTAAATACTTTCCATAAATTTTTATTTTATGAGCTGACATTAATTTTTTTAATTATTTTGTTAAAAACGTTACATCACGTTACAACATCTCCCCCATACTGGGCTGTAGAGCACCTCATTTCACTCGGTGTAATAAAAAATAATTAAAAAAATTCATGTCGGCTCATAAAATAAAAAATTATTGAAAGTATTTAAAAAAAATCCATGTTGGTTCATCAAATAAAATATTATGAAAAGTAATTAAAAAATAGATGTTTTTTTATAAAACCAGGGTAGATCCAAATCCTAGGCTCTATCAAGCGTCGAGAGGGATCAAATCTCCCGAGATGCAAACCTCGGCTCACGTATTGCATTCAAGGAGCTATTCAAGGAGAGTTCGTAATAATAAATTACTATAGCCGACATAAAAAATAGAAATTATACGATCTCCCTCATATTTACTTTTTACTTTGTATTATTTTTTTTTGTTTATGGTCAACATAATATTTATTACTTTTTACTTTGTATTATTCTTTTTTGTTTACTTTGTATTATTTTGTTACTCGACAAACACTGGACAGACAAACGTTACAAGATCTCCCTCATATTTACTTTTTACTTTGTATTATTCTTTTTTGTTTATGGCCGACATAATATTTATTACTTTTTACTTTCTATTATTCTTTTTTGTTTATTTTGTATTATTTTGTTACTCAACAAGCATTCGACAAACTCGACAAACACTCCACACATGTTACAAGATCTCCCTCATACTAGGCTGTAGAGCGCCAATAAAAACTTAAAATTTAAACCCAAATCTATCAATTAAGAGAGATCAAATTTCTTGAGTTTAAATTTAAAGAAAGAAATACACCTCAAGAAATTGGATCCCTCTCGGTGCTTGATAGATACGGGTTTAAGATGGATCTATCCTGGTATAATATGCATTGTTGTGTAACTGTGTTTATGTGTGTGATACTTGTTAAATTTATACTATTTATACTATTTGACTAATTTTTTATTTCATTTTTAAAAGTATAAAGTAGTAGGTGTCACTTCTCTCCTACTTTTAGTTTAATTTTCCTCATTATTTCAACTTTTTAACTTTGGATTATAAATAACTAATACATTACAACATTTCTAAGTGGCGGGTATAAACACCGTTGGTGCTAATTTTACTTGTTTGTTGTAGTTCATACTATAATACATTGTTTTTTTTGTTTTTCTCATATATTAACTAATGTAATATCTAATGCAACATCTAATTGCATTATATTGGCATTTAAAATCAGATAAAGAATTGTGTTTTTCTTGTTTTCCCATTTACTCTAAAATAATTGGAAATTGGAGTCTATTTCAAGTTCCGGTTGTTCATACCTATGGGGATGAGATTGGCCGGCAAATTTATGATATTTTGAAGACCCAAAGGATTAAATCCCAGAGAGGTAAGGATATTCTCCGTTGGGGTCATAGTCCTAAAGGACTGTTTACTATCAAAGAAGCCTACAACCTGTTAACTAGCACTCTGAACCTGCATGAGGACAATACTTGGAAACATCTGTGGGGATCTAAGCTCTGGCCTAAAATCACTCTGTTCCTTTGGCTGGTCCTGAAGGGCAAAATATTAACTTGGGACAATATCGTGAAGCGAGGTTTTGAAGGACCGTCCCTCTGTTTCCTCTGTGGTAATCATGATGAAACTACTGCGCATCTGTTGGATGGATGTAGCTTTGCATCGGCTCTGTGGGATGAAGGAGCTACTCGATTTCGTATGTCTAACAGAATCAAGAATGCTCCGGACGAAACAGTTAAACAATGGCAGTTGGAACCCTTTCAAGGGAGACTTCTCAATCGGGTTTGGCAGCTCTTCCTAGGCTTTCTAATGTGGGAAGTCTGGAAGGAGTGTAACAAAAGGATTTTCACGGGAAAGCCTACTCCCTGGTTGATGGTGTGGGGGACAATTCAACGTGGTATCACTGAAACTCTAAAATTAACACAGTGAACGGAACAAGATTTAAACATTCCGGAAAATGAGCTCAAAATTCTTCTTACCTGGGATATTACTGTGCTTCCCCGTTACATGGGGCATATCCAGTCTGGAGGAAAAATCTCGGACAACCCGGTTATTTGGTCTCCGCCTTTGTCAGGATGGAGTAAACTTAATTTCGATGGAGCATCTAAGGGCAACCCGGGGTTGGCTGGGTATGGAGGTGCTCTGCGGGATGAGAATGGCAGGGTTTTGCACTGTTATTTTGGTCATTTGGGTTGTGAAACAAATAATGTTTCCGAATGTGAAGCTATGCTTCAAGGGTTATGCATGGCCTCGCGTCGTGGACTAAGCCACTTAATTGTTAAAGGGGACTCTAACATGCTAATTCAGATGGCTATACAACTTAATAATGGGATCCGGGCGGCCAAGCTGTCGAAGTCGTGGCGGCTTACTTGGAGATTGACGTGTCTAGGCCACCTCATCTTTTCTTTTAACACTGTCATCTTTCAGCACGTTCGGCGAAGTGCCAACTGTCTAGCCAATGCTATGGCTAATCATGGTGCCCGGAATTCCATTGACGAGTGGGAGGGGAATGCTCGGGAAATACAATCAATCAGCAGTGTATATTGATTGCCGAAAGTGACAGGGGTGGTGTGGCATCCTTTGGAGGTGGCAGGAGAATCACTAGTCCCGATGGGGATTAACAGATGGTACCGCTCGCATGGTGGTAAGGATAGGTGGATGCTCGAGATCCTTATTACTTGTGCTATGGATAGGAGTGCCGTAGATTTACCTCTGGTTATTATTATGATGAGCAGTGATTTGGAGCATGTAATGATTAAGGCGCATGGCCCCTCAAGTTGGTTGATGGACAGTCTAAAGTTGGCTCCTGTTATGATAATCATGATGCAGGACTATATGAGTTATTACACGCTATGGCTGGGTATGGCAGATTTTATTGCGAAGGGTGGTCACTTGCCTTTAAATTCCGATTTACAGGTTGTTTTTAGGCATTGTGGTGTGTATTCGTATTTTACTGGGGTCTGGTGGAATTGCCTTGTTTGTATTCTTGGGGTGACGAGTGATTGCCAGGAAATTACGATAATGCCTCCGAGAGGGCATCCCACTAGGAGAGGCAGAAGGGCTCCTGTGGAGTCTGTTAATGAGGATAGGGGGAATGGTGCTATGTATGGTCCTAGCCATGAACAATTGAATGCTGCTGCCACTGCTCTTTTTTTCCGCTGTTTCTTTCCCTAGGAAGTGCAGAGGGTGGTGGATAATCTTGAAGAGGCTCTGTGGCATCGGGTTGCTGCGCAGGAACCTCCGACGGATATGGCTGCTATGGCCGATTGGATCCATGATCCTGGTAATACACGGGGTTGGATGGCCCTCTACAATCGGGCTGTAACGATGCTTTGGGTTACGAAAACTCTGATTGCCCAGCTGATGGAAACTCAGGTGGATATCCTGTCTGGTTCTGCTAGGATGACTCAATTGGAAGAACTGTGTAAGGATCACGCTGAAGATTCTTATTGGATTCATAAGAAGTTGGATGCTTTAGCTGGGGATTTGGGGATTTCATTCCTGACCAAGTCTAAGAAAGTCGAAAACAAGCGGGAGATCAACCTGTGTGGAAATAGGGAGGATGCAGACAAGCAGCCGGTGGTGATTATTAAAGATGAAGCCAGTCCGTCGGCTTAATTCCTCTGTTCGTTGGCTCCCTTCTGTTTGTTGTGCTTTTCGGTTGGGTGACTGTGTTTTCGACGTCGGCTTCGAATCCTATCAGTTGCTATTTGCTTCAGTATTTTCGGTATTTCTTTCTGTTTGTTTCGATCCTTCTGATCTTGCTCGATGACTGCCCTATCGTCTTCTATGCTGTTAGTAGGTTTGGGTGTATCTTCTGCGGCATGTTTTCTGGATGCTGGTCTCTGATGTACTGTCATTATTTTTGGTTTGTTAAAGTAGTTATGGGCTATCTTTCTAGTGCTCTCTGGGTTGATATTTGTAACTATGAAATTTGTAACTATGGGGATTAGACTATTATGGATGTTCTCTGGTTCGGGATCAGGGATAGTAAGGATATTTTCTGTTTTGGCATCTGGGGTGGAAGTTTCAGCCTCCATTTTGCTGCTAAGATGACTATTGTACTTTTTATCCTACCTTAATAGAATGCTGTCTTTTTTTTGCTTAAAAAAAAAGTTCCGGTTGTTCATCAAGCATCGACATTTACTGGCAACCACTACTATAATACAAGGATCTAGTGTCATAGCTTTGCATTGCTAATGCCTTCTTAACATTGGTTGAGTCATTTTTTGTGGTGTTGGTCATAAATTTGTGTCATCATGTGCATTGTAGTGTGATGTTAATTTGACATCTAAAATATATTTTACTTAATTGTGTCATTCTTGCATCTAATTCTACATTGTTTTTGTGTCCCGGGATAAGACATATATTACGTCATAAAACATGATACCTCATAAATATTTTAATAATAAAAGCTAAGAGCTAATTTAATAACAATTTATTATTATAATAAATAATTTAATAATAAATTATTAGAACTAAAAAATAGTTTTGCTCGATGGGTTAGCTCAAGTGGTTGAGTGTTGTGAAAAGCAAGCAAAAGGTTTCAAGATTAAATTCTCAAGTGGCTATACATATAAAGAGCCTCACTCAATGTCATCGTCAGGTTAGGTTGCTTAATCACTGCAACTGAATGGTTTACCTTGGATACCATCCTCAAAATGAGGGAAAATGATATAAACAATCTATGCTCTCTTTTTTTCTTTGCATTACACAAAGTAAACATATCGCATCAAACTTGTGGAACCTTTTTTTCTTTCAATAACTGAGAGTTCATGAGTTAGAGTAAAGTGCTATGGCCTAGTCCCATACCTTAGTTCATCAAAGCATTGGTCATATTGATAGGATTAGAGCAACCTGAAGGTTATGAGTTCGAGCTCAATTAGAACCAAAGGTGCTTTTGGTGTAAATTATTAATTCACAATCCATTATGTATGGATTGATATTTTCGTTGTTGGGTTAAATTTTCATTCAAATTTTCAAAGTAACAATTCAATGTGCAATAGTGATGAGGAATCATTGTTCTTAGTTCATAGCCAATGATATCTTTCATTGTTCTTAGTTCATAGCCAAGGGTATCTTTAATTCCCAGATTAATAGATGGACTGGGGGTTAGTGGAATGTAAATATGGTCAAATATAAGAGGGACAAAAGGATTATGGTTTAGAGGGATTAATATGACTAACCATGGAATCAAGGGTCGGTGTGGTCAAAATGGCAAGGTTGAATAATCAATATAGCCAATTATGGGATAAAGGGTCACTAGTCAATATGTTGAAGATGCCCAACTACCGTCAGACTTAGGGTTTAGTGTCATCAATGTGACCAACTATCATTAAGGGCCTAATTGTGTTAAGGGATCTGTGTGTTTGGGGTCATGATGTGTTAATGGATGATCGTGTCAAGGATCATCGGGTGAAAAACATACCTTTAAGATAGGTTTACTAGAGAAGTAAACATAATCAGAGAAGTGAAAAAACAGTCTGCAAAATCAGAATTGCTGCTTGTTTTAAGAAAGCCCGTTTCCATATTTATAAATATAACATGAAATGATAAAGAAAGCTAAGTTCATAAATATAACATGAAATGATAAAGAAATCTAAGTTCAGTAGAGTTTTTAAAAAGAGAGCCCTTCATTTGTACATATTCAAAGAAAGAGAGTGGAAAAACAAAACAACAGAGAATTGAAAAAACAGACAGCAAAATCAGAGTTGCTGCTCGTTTTGAAAACGAAAGAAAGATTTAATGGTAACTAGATTGAGGGTTTGCATATGAAAAATAGAGTACACATAGTTTAAAATATTAACAAGAGGTATTAGGGATTATTCTGTGAACAATTTCTGTATCTTTCAGTTGACAGGGAGCAAAACAATAAAAAGGTAATTTGGGCTGTGAAAATAGTGGTAACTCAAAGAATTTGTTCTTGAAGTTATGTGAGGCATCAAGATAGCAAGTTTTTTATTTTCAGTTAACAGGGGAGCAAAAAATAAAAAGGTAATTTGGGTTGTGAATTAATGGTAACTCAGAAGAATATGTTTCTGAAGTTTTCGCTTCCTAAGGGTATATCCAACAGCCCCCGAGACCCTTTATCCCAGGGGAGAGCCTCTATTCCACGGGTTGCCTACCCTTGAGCCTTGTCACAGCGAGCCAACGAGCAATCCTAACCCGCTGGTTTTGAACCTGTGACCTCCTGAGAGATAACTCATGTTCTTAATCATTAGGCTCGCTCAGGTGCTCTAAATTTGTTCTTGAAGTTAGGTGAGATATCAAAGGTATGAAGTTAGATGATAATCTTAATTACTAGGACAGCAAGTTAAGTGTTACTAATAAATTTATTTGTGTATTTTACTAGTGATTTTTTATATTCTGTTTTTTATAATTGTTTATTTTAAATTTGAAACGACCTCTCTCCTAAATTAAGATATCAGGTTAAATGGTAATCCTGATTGAGATATATATATCAAAAACAAAAACAAAAACGAAAAAATCCTTAAAACAGGAATCAGGTTAAATGGCCAAAAACAAAAACGAAAAAATCCTTAAAACAGGAATCAGGTTAAATGGCCAATCAATTGAAATTAATTTTGAAACAAAATTACAGAAGCTAGTAGCTGCTCTGCAGCTAATGTACAACTGCCGCTTTATCAATTTTGAATCAAAGTAAGTATCTGCTCTGCAACTAATGTACAACTGCCCCTTTATCATACTTATATCGTTTCTATGACAAAATTGGGTAATGCACCTACTAGTACTACAACAGGAGCAGTAAGCCTCTCCTGCAAGAGTATGAGATGTCCACTTATCATCAAGTATATAAAACGTTTTTCCTAGTACTAATCTGTTATGAATGGCAGGATCAACACCATTAATGCTTTGAGATGAATTTTGATACAAGTCCTGAGTTTCATCAATCAAATGGGATGCCTCAGCCAATAGAAACAAGTTATGATGCAGAGTCGTGGCAGAAGTGCTGGGAGGTGGATGATGTTGAGGATGTGCTGCAGAGACTGCAGCGTCAGAGCATTGATCTAGTTCACCTCTTGACTGCAACTCTTCCCAATTGACAGCTTCGAAGCTAGCACTACACATTTCTTCTGTGACTGGAAGCTCCTGGACAGAGGAGCCATTACTAATGTCTGAGTTTAACAGAGATTTATCTGAAGTTACATATTTACATCTGGCAGATCTCACAACAATCCATTCCCCATGGGGGTTTGTGATCCAATTAGACCTGTTAGCAACATCTTCATATTTACAAGGTGCAGCCAGTGCCATCACTCTGTCCCTGGGAGAAGGCCTTGGGTATTGCTCAACTGATCTATTCACCTCTGCATTGCAATCCCCAGTTGGGCTAGGGATGCTGAGTGAAAGAATGGGAGTAGTCTGAGAAGAGTAGGAATCCCATACTTGGTTCCTAAAATCCAAATGACTAGTTGGAGATTTCGGGCTCCTAATGGCCTCCTCTGCCTCCATGGACGAGGCAGAGCAGTCCTCATTTAAGAAAGGATGGTTCAATAGCTCTGCACTGGTCCACCTCTTCATGGGATCTCTCCGAAAGCATTTCTCTAGGAAATCCCGGATCTGGAGTGAAAGCGATGCAGGCATCTCAGGCAGCTCCTCTGTACATCCAATCTTATACATTGCAGCAAGGGGACTAGAAACGTGGCTCCATGGAGACCTACCAGTGGCCATCTCAAGCACAGTGCAGGCTAAAGACCAAATATCAGAAGCAGGCCCCTGCTCCACCTGGTTCACCACCTCTGGAGCCATCCACTGAGGGGTTCCCCTCAATTGCATATCTTTCTGGCCATTCTTCTCTTCACCAAACCTCTTGGCAGAACCAAAGTCACCAAGCTTCACACCATTGGCATCCACGAGAACATTCCTCCCCTTGATATCGCAGTGCACAATCCCCTGCCTGTGTAGATAATCGATCCCACGTAGAATGCCGCGTGTGTATGCCCTGATCACTGATTCGTGCAGCTTCCCTCCAAACTTACTCAGCAGATCCGCCAAGCTACCACCTGCCATGTACTCCATGAACAAATTGTGCACCCCTGCACCGTTCTCGAAGTTGTAAGTGCATCCCAAGCAACGAACAATGTATGGAGAATCCAGGCACCGCAGAATCTGGTACTCATTGTCCAAAGCAGCACTAAAACCGGCCGCAGATTTGATCGCAAAGAGTTGGCCATTAGAGCTGTTCATGGCGAGACTGACTGTCCCAGAAGCTCCGGCCCCAACAATGGCACCTCTCACCCAGCCCTCTACCTGGGTTCTCCCCATCTCTAGTTCGATGCCCATTCCCTCCCAATTCAATAAACAGAAAGAATGTTTTTTTGAATTGTGCAGACATTCCGGGTTTTGGTGCTGTTGTTGTGAGGTTATAAAGGAAGGGCTTGGGTGATGAAAGCCGCAGTAACACGTTGGAGTTGCTTTCTTGAAGAGCCACCCAAATCACCTCCCGAGATTTTGCTTTCTGAAACGACCACGTCAGCATCCGCTGTTCGGTTCTTTCTGAGCCACGCAAGTTAGATGCCAGCGGGCGAGGATCTTCTTCGTTTCTTGGCCGGCTGTGGTTGCTTTTCGGACGTTCGAGTTTTTTCGCCAGCGAACTGCCGACGTTGAGTAGAGTAAAAAACACGTGAGTGCTATCGGACAAGGATGACGTGTACGTGGAATATACCAAGCGTTAATATTTTTTTTAATCGGAGTAGAGGAGACGTTGATTGAAATGAAGAGGTTGGGAAGGTGGGTGTATAGGAGTGGGGTGCGTTTTGTGTCGTGTTTTTTTTCAATTTATCAACGTTAGTGTTGAGTGGGTTTCAGTTATTATTATTTGCACGGGTTACCCACTTTTATGTTAATTTATTTTAATCTTCCTTTGGTTACACTAGAAGCACGTATCGAGATTTGTTGGGGTGTGTTGGTTACGCTAGCGATGAATATTGGTCAGGGTGTGTTGGTTACGCTAGGTATCAATATTGGTGAGGGTGTGTCGGTTTCTCTAGGGTGTCCGTATGAGTGGGTGAGAGAGTTTACCATAGAAAGATTCTTCCTTCTTTTATAATTAAAGAAAAGATATTTATATATGTGATTAGGAACATAATAATAAAGAAATGAAAACATTTTCACTGTTTCGAGGATCAATTAAATGTCGAGGGTGGTGCATGTCTCGTGAAGGGATAGGTGTTGTTGAGATGCATTGTGTCTAAGCATGTGAGGGATGGAGGAGGCCATCATAGTTCGGTGATTGGTTTATCACCTTGCATTCTATTAATTTTATTTTTGGAAGAATGCAGATTGTGTTATTAATGTTTGTTGTATATGTAGTAATGTTTGAGAGTAGGATTGGAGAACTTGTGAATAGTTTTGAAACTCGATGTTTTTAGCTGAAAAGCATAGTCCATCCTTGGGAATGGGCTGCGCTTTTCAACCTGAAACATCAAGGTTCAAAAACTGCTCATAGGTTCTCCAATCCTACTCTCAAGAATGAAGATAATGAATGGGCTTTGGCTAGCAAGAGATACATAAGCATTGTAATACCCTCATTTTGATCCTTAGGATATTTTGGCTCTAATGTAAATATTGTATGCATGTTATGTATGATTCCTAGCGTGAAGCTCAAGGCCAAGGCCCCGCTAGTGAATGCTCGACCTTGAAGAGGCAAATATTTGGTATTATGCTACCCATGTTCTAGTGAGCCATGGGAATTGTAAATATGCATTTTAATAGAAATTCCCAGAACTAGCTATGCAATGCAACAAGAGATGAGGGCATGATATTTACAAGGAATTGGGAAATATTCAAACCCTTGAGCCAATCAAGTCAAGCCAAGTGTCAATGAGAGAACCCATCAACCCTCAACTACCCATGTTGACTTTTGTGCCCAATCATTCATTTCTTCCAAGAGTTGGTTGAGGTAGTTAATGCCTTGGGGAATGGAGAGGTATCGCTGTCCAAATTTGGGTATGGGCAAGTCACCCCTCATAGAAATTCGTGTTTGGCTTCTTGGGAAAGAAAGGAACCATGGAATTTCTCCCCAAGCCATTCTTCACCCATGTTCTTTGCTGCCTCACGTAGTCTGAGCTAGCTGGGGTGTTTTCCTTCACATTTTCCATCATTTTCCCTTCATTTTCCATAGCTGGGAACTCATTTTTGTGTTGCATAGTGGCTAAGAGAAAGAGAGTCATGATTTGGGGGTTTATAGAGGTCGTTTCTGCCCCTTGAATGTTGATAAACGTTTTCTGAAATCGATTTTCTCTCCCAGGGTTGATTCCCCATCTAACATTTTCGTTTTTGGGTGTGCCACAATTTGGGGAAAACCCATGGACCCTGTTGGGCTGTGTTGAGCTTGAGAGTCCCCTTTTCCTTGTAGAAATCATGCCCAGCTCAGGGGTGGTCTCTGAGTGTTGAAAGAATACAGGCTGGGCAGAGACCTATGGTTGGGTGGAATGATGCAGGGACATAGCTAGTTGCTTGGGACAACATTACATCAAGATAAGTATTTTATTTGTGTTTTACTTCTGCAAGGTTCTAATTATTTGATGAATGTTATCAATATGTTGGAATTTGCATGATATATGTGTGTAGAAGAATTTTACTTCCGCTGTGTTTGGTAGATCTACACATACATATGTTTTTATTTGTATGGATCTAATGAATGGGGTTGAGTTTATATACAATCCCCAGAAGTGCAGTCATGATCCCTTCCTTGCATAGGGTCGACGGGAGGGGACATGACAGTGCTTAGTTGGAAGAAATATTGGGTATGAGGTAATTGGCTTCCATTGAGAGAGTTAGAAAATAATTATCTACTTTTTTTAGCTAGTTTCTTTTTTTATTCACAAAAGGGCTTCGTTATCATTAGGTGTTAGTGAGTTTGATCGATATTTGTTGTTGGATAAATCACTTCCACCTTAGGGGAGGATTCAAATCAATTTGTTTTTGGTCCTTGCTAATGATAGTTTATTGTTGGTTGATGCAAGTGGTTGGCAATTCACGAGTAGTCAAATTGCAGATATGAAGAGCAAGGACGAAATGGAGGAAGTAGAGGAGTGTTGGTAGGAGCCATGGGGTAAATCTAGAAAGGCCTAAGCCTTGTAGGAACCCATGGAAGAAGAGGACTCAACAAAAGTGAACCAAAGCTAATCAATTAAACGTCATGGCTACAATAGAAAGATATCACAATGGATTTTTAGCACCAATGAAGGAGAAAGTGGAAAGAATTGAGAATCTGGTTGGAGAAAAAATGGAGAAACACTTCCACAAAAACTATAGACATTGAGAGTCTTGAATTGGATCCCAGATACAGGTTTTTTAGAAACCAAAATACCAAGTATCCAAATTGATGGAGCTTTATTCACACAACAAATATTACATTTGTGCAAGTTGTAGAAGAAAAATGGACATAATAGGAAACCATTTTGAATAAACACAGCTTCCTAAACATAAAATATGAGCCACATATATGTGAGGAATCAAAGTGGTAGGCGACGATCCAAATGAGGATTGGCAAAGTCTAGTAGTAGAGGATAGGCAAAGTCCATCAATCTACATTTATGTAGCCTTGACCTTAGAAGTCAAGGATTAGCCATAAATCTATCTTCTCAACCTATCATATTTCTTAAGATGATATGAAGTTAAAAGATGAACAATTATTTTAGTAGTTTTGATAATTAAATGTGAACTCTCCTTAAAAAAAATTGTCTTAAATTCAATAATCTATACTAACTCTTTATTTTTATATAATATTAACTGATAAATAATTATTTAAAAAAATAATAAAATATTTTAAACCATTTACCAAATGTTAAAAAGAAAGACACAATTTATAAACAAAATTTATTTTCTAAAACCACTAAAAGTGATATAAAGAGTAAAAAGGAGAGAGTGTTGTATATATTGTAAGTTATTTATTGGGTTCAGGGTTGCACTCGTACTTGTATGGCATGGGGATGGTATGGGGTAGATTTTAGTCCGCTACCACTATACTTCTAGGTTTAACAATGTTGCCTCATGTACGACACACACAACTCAGTCGAGGTTTGAACCTGCGACGTCACAATAAATATTTTTACAATGCACCTTCTCACCAACTAGTCTACACTTCAAGGGCTAACAATGAACTTCTAATTATTTTAAAATTATTTATCTTAATACTAATTGAACTTTTATTTTTATTTTTTTTAAACATTAATGCATAGCATAATGGATTTTTAGTATTTGAAAAAGTTGTGATGATATATTACAAGCAACAACATTTAAAACATATATATTATAAATTTTTATAAAAAATATAATTATTAATATTATAACTAATTATAATTAATTTAATTTATGAAGAGATCTAATTTGAGTTATTATGAAATAGTGTATTACTTTTCCCATTTAAATTCTATTCTTATAAATGATATGTTTCATTAACAAAAATTCATGTATAATTTAAATATCAAAACATATATTTTATAATCATTATAATTTAAATATTTAATAATTAAAATGACACTTATAAAAAACATTCACCCATTCACATATCAAAACATACATTTTATAATCATTATAATTTGAATATTAAATAATTAAAATTACATCCAATTCTAAACCATCTATCCATTAAAATATCTAAAAATATCCATATATATAATTAATAAATTATATAAATAATAAATTATAAATTTATGATTGTTTTTCAATCATACTAATTATTATTGTTTTTATTAACTATTATTTTATGTATTTTCAATGTTACTTTTTCAATTTTTGAATTATTGTTTTTGGCTTATTGTTTATTTGTTATGTCAATTTTATTTAGTATATTATTTCAATTATGTTTTGTTTTGTTTTTTTCTTAATTAAATTCATCTTCAAAATTTATTATAAAAATTAAAAACATTAATATTATATACAAAAAGTAAAAAACAAAAATTCATATAAAAATCAAATTTCAAAATACAAAATTTCGATATACTACTATCATATCTTAAGAAAGCTTATCTTAAGAAAGCTTAATACTTTTAGAGCTTTAAGTCCCTCATCCCCATACCTTCATTTGATGTTCTCATGCTTGTGTAAAGTAAATGCAAGTCTCCATGGTCATGATGGGATTTTTTTTCTTTAAGGATTGTTTCTTATTTCGTTTTTGCTTTCTCTTTGTTTTACTGTAATATGCATTTTCATGTTGTTTCTCAAATATGGAACAATACAATAACATTAAAATAATGGAATTCTTTTTCTAGCGGTCTAATATTTAACATAGCTCAATAGTTGTTTAGGGTTAATTCTAGGGTTTTTGCATGCTCCAATTCCTGATTAGGGTTAGGGTTTTGGACCTTCTAGAATGTTTTTGAAAGTACACACGTGACTAGCTCCACATGTGTGACAAACGAGAGTTGACGTGGAATCTACTCAATACCATGGTGGTCAATTAGACAGGTCAACTTGAAGGAGGCACAACTTTCTTATATTTACTTTGTTTGAGGTGATTCCTGGACCATTGGGAAGGTAGCATTGTGTATAATAACGCCAAGGGGCATGGCATGTGTGATAGTATTTTGACCCCAAAAAACGCCGTCTAGGCCCTCAAAGAGGCTCTAAAAGGTTTTGAACTCCAAATCTACAAAGTGAGACCTGCCCCTAAAATGGGCCCTACAATCCAATTCATCTAATATTTCAACCCCCAAAACACCAAAATAGATGACAAATTATATGTTGATCCATTTCGGATCAATATTTGTTCATAATTTGCATTTACTCAAGGATTTGACTTTCGATTGTTTGAGAAGAGGTTTCGCTTCTCATCTAGGCTTCCCTTGAAGATGCTAGTGTCTTTTCTCTCTTGTGGTGCTCATTGAATGTTGGAGGTATTTCGTTTTGGGGTCATATTATCTATATGCTCTGTTTTGGGAATTTGAGGAGTATTGGGAGTTAGAGATCATTACCTTTCTAAGTTATTTGTGTGGTTTATTTTTCCTTCTCTTAAGGAATTGTTCTCATTACTAATGCACATCATTCCCCAAGTTGTTGTGATCCTTGATGAAATTCACAAAATTTATTAGGAGAATGGTTTGTTAGATAGAGGAGCTCGAGGAAATAGCCTCTCATTTTAATAATAGTGTGCATACTCATAATGAAGCATTGATGAATAAAAATGTAGAATTGGAGGCAAAAGTGGTAGTGTAAAGCACTCAAATGGAATGGCTTACATCCAAACATAACATGTTTTCTCAATTGATTCTAGAATCTATCAAAAGCCCAAAAAATCAATAGGATCTCCCAAATAATTAGTAATGGGGAAGACACCATCTACCATATTTAGGGAGATATGGAAATTAGTGAAGTGGTTGTGGAGATCAAAGCAAAAAACAAGTGGGATGCCCACAAGGTGCAAGATTTTCATTAACTTATGTAAGTTTTTTTGTTTTGTAAATTAAAGTATATGCTAAGATAGTTTGTTAGAATCTATAGTAACAGGGTTCGTAGGCTTTTGAAGAAGATTGTAAAAGCAAAGTTTGTTGTAGACAATCCCTTGCTTATTTTGGAAATTTAAAAGTTTTGAATTAAACTCTTTATACCAATGTCTTAATTCATTGTAAAGTGTGAGCTATTATTATACTTGTCGATAGGATAGGCAGTGTATCATTGTAATCAATATGGCATTGGTCACCTATTAATTTTGTGATCTTTTCACAATTTTAACCAAAGTATGCAAAATCATTTTTCATGCAAAGCCACTATCCAAAGTTTTCATTCAAATGATTTGTCTTCTGATTGGTCGAGATATCGAGGGTCTTATTTCCGAGTCAACGACGGGAATCTCAGTATTGAAGAAGGTTTTAAAGTTTTTTAATATTAGACGACGCCTTCTCGGCCTTCATCGCAGCCACTGCTCCAGTCTGTCTGCCTCCTGTCTTCTCAGCACCATCTTCTGCATCAAATATTTATCCTCCACCGCCTTCTTATCCATTCTCCACCCCCTTATTCTCAGCACCGCCTTCTTCATCAATTATCCATTCTTCGCTGCCTTCATCGTCTTATCCACTCTTCGGTCCTTCAGTTTCTCCATCGAAATCCTGCATTTCCATTCTGCTAGGTAATATAATTGGGCTTGCAGTTGGCTCTCCCATCTATACTACCTCCTATGATGAATAGTACAACCGTGTGTGGGCCTTTTCTTCTTCTTTTGATTCTCACAGCCCCTTGAGTAGCGACCAGGGCTAGGCGATAATTTATTCGGGTTATTTGTTTTCTTCTCTCTGCTTCAGGGAGCAGATCCACCTCTTTAGGTTTCTCATCCTCAACCTCACTCAGAAGCATTTCATCAACTTTGGTACTCATGGATTGGTTTTCAATATCTCCACCATAAATATTGCAGCCTTTTTTTCCATCCAAAAGTGGCTCCTTGGCAACAGATTTATATCTGGGAGCAGTATCTGAAGACAAGTTGGTAATTGAAAGCAAAGGAAAAACTACATGAAGAACGAGGAGAATAAGCATCCATATTAAAAATATTATGCTTATAGTCTTCTTCACATTGAAGAGATCTCGCACAAGCATGACACCCAACATATAAGAAGCTAACAACATGCAGAGGCCATAGATGAAATTGAAATTGAAATCCGTATAAGAATCAGACTGTGCATTAGGGTTGCTGCTTCTCTCCTTCTTCCCTCCTACTGGCCTCAAAATAAGCATCATGCCAATGCTCACCATAGAAGGCCCAACTGCTACCATGAAAATAAAGGCAGCTTGATCAGGTGCATATATGGATGCATATATCTGTGCAAAAATTGCACCACTTAGGCCTGCAAAACCCTTAAGTATTCCCACAATTGGACCTAGGCTCTTGGGAAAAGTTTTAACGCAGGACACCAGTGAAACTGTGTTAAAGTACGTTTCTTCATTGGTTCCAACACATATAAGTCCACAAATCTGCAACAAAGATGACCATGAATGCCCAAATTTTGCAATCAAAAGATCCTGGTTAAGATGAATCAATATTTCATTGCATCCAAAGATACCAACTTCAATAACCATAAAGACCAATTTTTTCAACAATCATTACCCAAATATCCAGGATTAGAATGAATCTATATACTAATCATACAGAAACAACAACTGACAAATATAGGAAAGCTTTGATACCATCCAAAATGGAAAGGTGGGTGCCTTGTGCATCACTATGAGCCCTAGCCAGCCATATCCAACTAGATTCTGCAATGCACCAACAAGGAGAAGTCCCCATGTGGGAAAGACTTCACCAAGATTTCCAGCTAGCAGTCCAACACTATCCCCAATATCTTTGGCCACGCCCAATATTTTAATCTGCTTCTGATTGTAATGAAAAAGCTCTTGATGATCAGTGAAATGATCCCAAACACATACCCAAGTACTGCACATGATTGAACCCAAATCGCCTCAACAAGAACAAGCCATATGTTGAAATATAACCGCTTAAGCCCATCCCTGAAGTCCTCCATCTTTTGTGCATCTCTCTCTACCTGTTTTACTATATAAAATTTGGGGCGCACTATAAATCCAGATCCCTTGATTGTTACGTTCTACATTTAGAATCCCATATTGCACTTTGATTTCCTTTTGGTGGGCCAATTGCCGAAAGCAAAACTGATTGGACAACTGATTGTACAATACATTGTTGAACATGATATTGTATTAAAAAACAACAGACAGATTTATCTTTATTCCCTAGAGGCAATAGAAATAGCAAATATTTTCCTGCATCTCTGCTCTGCAACTACGATTTCTCAAGGCTTATATGTCCATTCAGCTTCTGAAATGTTTTGGGACATGTTCCTTTTTAAGTAGAAATCCCCTGCCCCTTCTTTGGCATGGACAACCTATGTCCCTTCCATGCCAGATATTGGATATGTCATGTTTGTCTCTGTTGATGCATATAGACGTGGAAAATTTCAATGCCTATCATGTGTGTGTCAGAAGTCTGAGGAAATTTCAATCCAGCAAGTGCCACGAGTTCCTTCATCGTTGAATGCCCGTCCTGTACCAGAATGTGTGTAAGGACCTCAATGCATTTCAAATTACAAAAGAATTAACGCAGGAAGCTTAATCAGATAATACACAAAGAGAACCCAAAAAACTTACCAAGAAGCTTAATGGCAGGGTCCATACACCAGCTAATTTGAAAGCAATTCGATGATACAGGGGTTTAAGGTGATTTTCTGCTATCTTGAAATTAGAAATGACATCACCATCTAGAAAGGGACCAGCTAATTTTTAGTGGATTTTGTTTTGTTCTATATTACTTTGGATTTCAAAATCATTTCCAATCAAAGGACAACCTGACTAGTTCTTTGAACATTCAGCTAAAGCTTGAAGATTTATCCTAACAAACCTTCCCACCTCCTCCTTTGGGAAACCAAAACTACCCAATGTTTAATATATTATACGCCTAACTTGCTTTTGCCTGTGCAGGCACAGGGGTCGTGGACGCGTTCCACCTTGCTTTTATACTTTCTCCATGAGCGCTCGTTTAACTACTCGCCTTCTCGTGCTCGAAACAAAGGGATAAGGAGCACTGCTGGTATGTTCTGCATTGCTATCCCTACCCCATGAACTCCAATAGAAAGCCTCAAATTTGTTTAGCATAGTCGGAGGAGAAAAATCCAAATAACCTTGACTAATGGTAAATATTTTTTTAGGTAAACCTTAGACAAACTACATGAGGGAAAGGGAGGCGACCTTTTAGTCTTCAGGCCTTCTCTCTGGGTAAATCATCTTATTTAACTGTAGTTCGATCTACCTCTACCTTTCCTTCTGCTGTCCTTGCTACCCTAGCTTATGGCTTAGCTTTTTGGCTATTGCGGGCTTTATTTAATGCTAGCTTTGGACCTAGCTATGTGATGGCTTATGCCTCTACGTAATCTGTTTTTTACTGATCCTTCTAGATCTAGAATTGCAGTCGGAACTGGTATATCCACTTGGTCAACAGACTATACCTATACCTATGGCTCTGCTACTGGGTATGTTGGTGCACCTTGCACCATTGTTCTGATTCAATGCTATCAAGTTGGATGTGCACTGCAGAGGAATGACATTCTTCCAGTCTGAACAACACACCAACAAACACTAAACCATATCAATAGCAATCAAATGAAAATCCCTAAATCATGGAAGGCACAAGGTTTCGAATGCATGCATGCAGTGACATGTCATTTGAAAGAGGGATGCCAAATTCTATTTCAAAGCCATGTGGTACAACGTAAACAACTCATGTAATATATGCGTACCTAAAACCACTCTGAATAAGTCGACACCTGTGAGAGCAGGCTATACTATATAGTATGTATATAAGTATATCATTTGTCACATAGTAGCTGTCAGTGTGGTCAAAGCAAGTTTTAACATGGCCCATCGAACCAGGGGTGTGTTCTAGAATGGAAAGAACGTAGTCTAAATGCTGCAAATTGAAAATTCATGAAGGGGCGATGGATGTGAAGGATCTTGGAGCTTACAAATTTCTTCTTGTGCTACGGATGCATTTCTTATCTCCAGCAGATGTCCTCATTAAACAATCGAATCATGGACCGTGAAATGGTTTACGTGTTCATCGTGTAGCATGGGCCATCTCGTTGGACTCTCGCTTAGCATGTGGACACCAATTTGTCTACCAGCACTGCCATAGTTCTCTTTGATGCTATTTTTTATAATACATTATCGATGACACATACAATGGGCCATCATACTAAATAGCCTGCTTCTTTCCATCATTGCATGGATAAAAAACAATTAAAAATTGTATTTGCCTGAGGGTACCACTCTCAACTGAAAAATTATGAGAAATAAGAGGAATCTGGTAACAAAAGGATCTATTGGGGACTCCTGCAAACCATTTACACCTCGCAACCTCACTTCTCTCTGAGTGTCACCACTACAAGAAACACTAGTGGTAATACCACCGCCACTACCAAAAATACTATTGGCAATACAATATATAACTATTTATCAATTTTTTGGGCCATGGAAGGGAATCCAATTGTATGTTTTTTTATTCCCAATCCAAATGCATATAACATGAAATTCGAAACTAGTGGTACTGGTAATACATTACATAATTATTTATGTTCCAATTTATTTGGCCCTAGAAGGGAATTCAAATCCAAATGCATAGAACAAGAAACAGACAAAGTCTTATCAATTGTGTGGTCGATTGTGTATCATTCTCTTTTCAAGTGATGGGTATATCTCCATATTTTTAAAAGATGGCTAAAAATGTAGCGGAGATAAGTGGTTTTCCAATAAGTTTGTTTAGGACAACTCTGAATTTTTCAAGTTTCTTATGCTTCATCTCTCCCTGCACAAAGGAGTTAATGCTCTACCCCACCGAATAGTATTTGCAATCCACATCTTTATAAACGTGCGGAAGTAATTATTAAATACAATATATGTTTCATTATTGTAACATAAAATACTTCCATAAATCTAAAGTAGCTTTGGTCTTTACATTCTCAATTATGAAGACCATCCCTACAATTTTTTTTCCATTTTTGGCCTCTACATTCTCTATTATGAAGACCATCCCTACAATTTTTTTCCATTTTTGGCCTCTACATTCTCTATTATGAAGACCATCCCTACAATTTTTTTCCATTTGATGATTAATTATGATGATTAATTATTTGAATTTCCATCAAGTGCTTGAAATAGTTTTTCCATTTAATGAATAAGTGCTTGAAACAATTTTTCCATCAAGTACTTGCTTGAGTAAATCTTCATCTCTAGTGTTATGTGTTGATGACATCCGGAACACAGACAACTACCGGGCAGCTAGGTTAGTATACTTAGTTAGAGTCCAGGTAGCAACAATAGCTATACCAACTGAAAAATCTTTCCCTGCAAAGCAAACAACATACCTTCCAATGAAAACTATGTTACAAATATTGCATTTGTCTACAACAAATTAGCATTGACAACTATGCTACAAATATTGCATTTGTCTACAACAAATTTCTTCACCGGAAGATAATGCTACCACATAGCCACTTGTTATAGTAGTTCTACAATAATGAGCATAGCTAACATAGATAACCATTTAATAAGATCGCAAAATTTCTTAACATAAATATTTTTAATGAAGAGTGCATCCAAACCATTAAAGGTGCATACCAATCCCATGCCTTCCTAAATAACTTAAAAAGCGTCCAAAATGAAGTGGCCGCTAATAAACTTTATTTAGTAAGGTCAAACGATATCAAGCATTATATTTTTTATAAAGCATTATGGATTTGGCCAAGATATTTTAAGAAATATTTGATAAAGTTATTGGCCTCTAAAAGGTGATATGGTGTCTAGGTTTCCAAGTTTGGGGCTGAACTAATATTAATGCCGAACGTTTTCTTGCTAATTGCTTCCTTAAGACTATAGTGTTTGAAAAAGTTGAACATGTCGGTAAAGTTGGACAGTGGCTCGACATGTCTTTGTGGAATTTGCATAGAAACTTGTCATCATTCATTTCCATTAAAGATTTTTGTTGATTAAGAATTAATTCTTGCTCACACATCCTTTAATGTTCTTCTAGGAGGAATCACGACAACTAGTTTATGGAAGTTTGTATGTGTTGGGCCATGTAAATTTTTGAGGTTAAATTTTGCAAAGTTTTGATGTGAATCGGGCCAAGGTATAGTGGTCCGACGGGGAATAGTCAACTTCGATGAAGCGGCCGAGAATCCAGGAAACTGGATGTTTTGACATTGTCAAGGGCGTAGCTAAGTGAGTTAGTTAGAAAGTTTTGTCCACTTAAATGAATGAGTGGAGTAGTTAGTTAGTGGAGTAGTGGAAGCAGGGTAGGCTATGTGCGCCCTATAAATTTGTAATGGGTTTGGAATTTTGGGACTGTTAGTGAAATTAGCAAGCTAATTGATGTCTTTTGGAGAGTTTTGTTTTGATGTTGATAAGAGTCGCATGATCTGTAGGTTGTGTGCGTAGGTCTATTGTAATGGAAGGAAAAATCTGTAAGTCATTGCAGACATGAAGTGCTTATTTTTTATTGCGACTCATGAATAAAGAAAATGCTTTCGTGGTTTTCTCCCATTTGGATTTCCATGTTACATCTGGTGTCTAATGTGTATGATCTGTGACCATGTGTTTTGTTTATTGTTATATGTTGCATATTGTTGAATGATGGATGATTCAATTGTATGAATGGAACATGGTTAAATATATGTTAACATAATTAAGATGCTAAATGTATGCACTATGGCGAAGTATTGAGTGAAGCTATCTGTCGATGTTAAGAATGTTGGGTCTATTGCACCCCTTTGCTACTGCAAAAACTTGGTTCCTGCAGCTCCCATAGATACCTCGGGTGAGACTTCATCTGATTCACAAGTGTTGCCGAAAGGCGTTAAACCCTTTCGTTCCGGTGTCGTGGGTTTTTGTTGGTGTTTAGTTGCGCGTGAACCGTGTTCGAAGTAGAAGTGTGCCAAAAAATGGTTTTGTTTCCAGGACCGGGACTTGCATCGAGGGGGTATGTGGCATATGTGGCATCATACTAAGCCCGAGATTTAGGATTGAGTAGATCAGAAGCTGAGATAGTTTGATAAAGAACAAAACAAGCATCCCCAATTGGACGACAAAACGTGGCTAGGTTAGTACATTTTCTCAAATCTTCATGAAGTATTTTTCGATGAATTTCATATTTTACTCCATGAAAGGCTGGAAAGGTTAACTGAGCGGAAGACGAAATTTCAAGGAGGTGAGCCTATAGTTTGGAAACCTGAATTAATCCGAACCCTCAAAGGTATTGATAACAAGTTATCTCTAGTTGTTGATTTCTGGGTTGATAGTATATTATAATGATATATTATTGAGTTTGTTGTAGATACTACAAAATCATATAGCGTCGTTGAAAGGGATTTTTTCCAAGGTGTAACATCCCGAAAATCACAAAAATTTAAAATGTTTCAGAGTAGCATTAATTGCTATAATTATCGTGCGGAAGTATAATAAATGTTTGTTTGTTTAACTAGACGTCACAATGTACTATAAATGTTACGTCGATTATGTATGTATAATGTATTACAAAATATGCGTGATGTTTTTATAGCTAAAGTATACTATTGTTGGATGTTGTTACCTCAATTCATGCATCCTAGATCAGTTATGCTTTCTTATGTAGCTGTCAATAATTTAAAGACTTGATGCTGAATTCATTATATGTGCTAACTGTTTCCTTTTCTTATTGATGATGAAGGGGTCCTATGGGCACCGAGAGGCTTACTTAGCTATTTAGCTAAAGCATTGAACTTCTGTTGCAGATCGCAGGTAAGAGAAATACTGTTTCTAAAAGCATAAAGAGGTCCTATTTAACTTCAGTTACCCTTAAATGTTTATAAAAAGGAATTATAGTAACTTGAAGTAATTCCGGGTGATATCTATTCTAGTTTGATCTTCAGTTATACTCAAGTTGTTTATGTAACTTTTAATTATAATTCAAATCTCAGAATTATTAATACATTTGTCTTGTATTAAAATATCGTGGAAAGTATTAGAACTTTGTTTTTATGACTAGGTATTTAAATCCTACTCCTAGGAAGTATACCATGTATTTGATATCTATAGTAATATGATCATATCCTAAGCTCAAATGTTTTTATTATAATTCTATGCCTATCTTGTTGATCCTGCTCACTATATGCATGACCTATAAGATAGTGTTATTATAGTGAATTGACAAAAGTCTATAGTTGTAAACTATATACTTTATGCTCTCTCTTCTATTAATTTATACCATGGATATTATAATACTAGAGCATTGTAATAATAACTATTGTAACTATACAATAGTGTTGATATGGTCTTTATAGTTTTTATACCACGCACAAGGGTTTGATTGAAAAGGTGATCTACGTAATATTTTAAATTGTTATATGCAAAGGTTGGCAATATGCAACGTTAGTTTGATTTAATATAGTGTAACCATGTTATATCATGTTTGTGAGTCTCGCCATATTGGATGGTCGAAACCTTAACCTAGGATATGGTGCGATGGCAAAACATATGTAACACTTGGATAAAAATAAGGGATAGTAGTTGACCTTTGATAAACATATCCATACTATAGTATGGTTGTAAACCATACAAGACCGAAACCTTAACTTTGTTATGATGCAATGGCAGGTGTGACGTACTCGGTATATATGGTAATAAAAGTGCGTTTAAAGTGTTGTGAGTGGAGAGTCTAGTGGCGTCCCCCGTGGCAAGTCTTCACGTGTTTTCCTTGGTAGTGATGCTAACCCTAACTGCTTTGGGCTTACCTCGACGAGAGCATAATATTGGAATTCATTTGGCAGGGAGTGGGGTTTGGAGAGGCCGACAGGCTGGGGATTCTTAGGGTTTATAGAGATGTTTTGGAGGCACCTCTCCAGGGTTCGATACCCCGACCTGTAACTTGTAAATTTTGCACAGTGAGCTCCAAGTGCTGAGTCCTTATTTTTGTTGAGTTTGCTAGTGCTGTGTTTGGCTCTGGTTCTCGTTGGATATGGGCATATTCGGCTCAGAAACATAGGTTCCTTTGGAAAGGTAAGTCGTTAGTTCCATTTATGCTACTCACGATAGTTCATAATGTTGCAGTTGTCGGTATTTTTGTTTTGAGCTTCATATTCTATCTTTTAACCACGCTCTGTGTTATATGGCAGGTACTCTTTGGTTTTGGATTTCTATGTTTGAAGATAAGTGGGAAAAATGTGCTTGAAACCTGGTAAGCTTCGGTGGTTTCCTGTAGGTTTCAACTTGGCAACTGTCAGTCCTTGTCTGGTTTTAGCCGAAACTTCAGTCTTGTGGTCTAGCTGGGGATATAGTCGTCGTTACAATGTTTGTAAGCTGTATGGCAAGCATAGGGAGGATTGAATCCTTGACCTACTTCTTTGTTGATTCTATAGCGTTTTACTGTGTAACAATATGTTGATAAGTGTAACAACTGTTCGAAAGGGTTTCAACCCTCGACAATTTGATGAACAAAAAGGCTATGGTAATTGGAACTTAATGTTGTTTATAAGAGCTGCGCTTGAGAGCATTTCTCCGGGCAGCCTGCATTATTTTAATCGATGTTTGTTATATAATGACAGGAGCAACATCCCATTCCTGAATGTTTATAATCTGTTGAGTTTTGTTTTAAGGGCCAAGAGCCAGATGGCTAAATGCCTAGTTTTGTAGTTTCAAACCCTGAACTTGTTTTTGTAAAAGAAATAAATTCGAAAGGTTTTGTGAAGTTGATCTTAATACCGAGACCTAGTCCCATATGTCTATTTTCGTTTTGTTGAAAGATGATTGTTAACTTAGATTTATTTGAAACTTATTCAGTTGCTTTGTTGTCAAAGTCGAATGTGGTTCCTGCATTTCGGTTAGGCTTGTACAGGGTATTTGAAATCGTGACTGTATTATTACTATTGTTGATCAAGGACTATGAACCTTGTTTGGAACCCTGTCGTAATGAGTTTGGTGTTTAGAGATGTTAAGGGCTTCGACCGTGAGGCTGGTTATGAACCCTACTCAATACTAACTGTAAACACGATAAAGGTTTTTCGAAAGTAACCTGTAAGGTATAGACTATATAGAAAAGTCTTTGTGTTAGTCGAGCTCTGTCTTGTAAATTCTATTTTGATTTGTTTAAGTGATGAAAGGTTATCCTAGTACTACTTGAAATAGCTAGGTTTGAGACGTTGGGACAATCGTCCGAAATCAGAGTTGTTTTATATTTAAACATAAAGTAATGTATGAAGGATAAATAAATGAAATGATACTATTGGTGTTGTAAAGTATATATGTTTGTTTTATGATTTACCTCATTTTATATTGATCTGAAATATAAAAGATTACCCTATAACTGCACTTAGGGTTTTGTACAGAAACATGAGACTGTTTGAGTTCTTCTATTTATGTTGCTATAAATGTAAAGATATTACAATGTCTGCAAAATATAAATGTTGCTATGTTTTTCTATGACTAAAACATAATTTATTTTAATTGCAAAAAGTAAACAGATAAGGAAATACAAGAAACATAACAGAGTTTGTCTATTCAATCATTCTATCTACTGCATATCATTTATCTATTTTTAAACACCCTTCCCTGCACTAGAGTACGAAACAAAGACAGTGTGTGGAAAAATGCAGGGAAGTAATTTAATCTATCATTATCATATTACTTCTTCATACAATTCATAAAATCATCCATTTCAAATTGATTTGTAATAACTAACAATATTCAGAAAACAATAATCCAGAATTACAATAAGTTATAATTACTAGAAATGAAATAACAAGTAGAACCTGATAATGTAGATAGGGTGGAAAAACACCCAAAGAGGCTTGTTCCTCCCAACCTTTTCCAAAAGTAGCAGCCAATATCACTTGCTCCTTTTGACCTCCAAGCCTGTTTACTGAACCACTAAGTAGAAGACTCTGTGTAGAAGCAAGGCACTCAGGTTGTACTTCCAACAATCAATGGAGACTTGCAATACACCTCTAAATAAACATATGCACTTAGCAGAAGTGAAATAGACTTACACTACAACTCAAAACATAGATTCCCCTCATCGAATCTCTTGTGTGCATACAACAGAACCACAAGGTAATTTTCTCGTCGGAAAAAGTGTGAGCCTCTGCTCAAATTCGATGGCTTATAAAGATGGCTAGATATTTTAGTGGTTAGTTTCCAAATAAATGAGACTCAAGCTCCAGTCCCATCTTTCAGGGAACTTTGACCACAATTCAAGGGAGTTGTCCCACAACAACAACTAGTTACTGAGTTCCTGATGCTGCCACTTGTCCATTGCCTTCTACCCCATATTCCATTCCACCTAGTGGGTTAGTAAACACTCTTTCAACAGTCTCTTTGGGTGGGTGTCTCATACTTTATTTTATTAAATAATAATATTGTGCAATTACAATCATCCTTGGCCACTTGGCCAAATATAAAACTTTACAATAAAAGTTAAGATAATGTTTTTCTCAAACATAAAATGTTTCAAGTAATGGGTATGTTACACAAGGGCCATGAGGTAGGTGTTTAAAATATTTGAAGTTGTTAATTAAGATGCTACTCTGTGAAAAAGGGGTTATGAGAATGGAGTCTGACGAGTAAACTGTTAGTGCACGGTGGTTTAGGATGTCAATGGTGAATGGTCTGAGAGTATGTTGTGAGAAGTGAACTGATATGAAAAGAGAAGTAGATAGTGAACCAAAATAAGAGTGTGGTCTACTGTCGAGTGGGAGAATATTTCGGTCAAGTAAGAGGAGGAAAACTGCAACAAAAGGGAAGGTTTGTAGTGTGACGGAAAGACAGGACTACGAACCAGTACCACAACTTGAAGAGGAATCTTTTAGAGAAGAAAATGAAGAAGAATAAGAAGATCGACCTTCTTCTAAGGACGATCCTATTGAACAAGATCGACCTAGACACTATGACATACTTGCAACCCTGTGTACATCTCCAGAAACTGAGATAAGAAATCTGAGTCTGTCGTAGTTAATTCAAGCAAATAATAGCAATAGTAGTCAGAGTAGTACTTCGACAAGTAAGCTTACTGGAAGTGTTGGTCTTGTAATACAAATTGAGTCAATCCCTCCAAGGAACAGAATAGATGGGGATGATATGAAACTACCAATTTTTAATGGAAATGGGTCAGAAGACCTAGAGCAACATTGGTTTCTATGTAATGCAGTCTCGACCATTAAGCAAGTACATGATGATAATGTGAAATTGGCGCAAATGATTACAAACTTTAGGAGTCGCGCTCTGGATTGGTTCATGAAGTTCTCATAAGTAGCTAGTGGACAAATAGGTAGACTTTGGAAGAGGTTAGAGATGGGATAAAATGTGAATTTAAAAAGCCAAAATCTGAATCACAGTGCATTATTGAACTCAAAGAGATCAAGCAATTGACAAATTAGATTGTTTGGGACTTCGACCATAGATTCAAAACATTGATGGCTTGTGTAAGTTTTCAAATGGACGATTTTCAACATAAGGAGTGGTTTATAGCCTCTTTATTACCTCATATCAGAGTTCCTTTGATACAACAAAATATTGTGTCACAAACGGAGGCCCTTGAGTTGGCCATGAAGCTGGAAGCATTTCCCGTCGGATATACTGGAGTTGGTATGGCTCAAATCCAGTCGCAGCTGGTGAAACTATACTGGAGAATGGAGTCTGACGAGTAAACTGTTAGTGCACGGTGGTTTAGGATGTCAATGGTGAATGGTCTGAGAGTATGTTGTGAGAAGTGAACTGATATGAAAAGAGAAGTAGATAGTGAACCAAAATAAGAGTGTGGTCTACTGTCGAGTGGGAGAATATTTCGGTCAAGTAAGAGGAGGAAAACTGCAACAAAAGGGAAGGTTTGTAGTGTGACGGAAAGACAGGACTACGAACCAGTACCACAACTTGAAGAGGAATCTTTTAGAGAAGAAAATGAAGAAGAATAAGAAGATCGACCTTCTTCTAAGGACGATCCTATTGAACAAGATCGACCTAGACACTATGACATACTTGCAACCCTGTGTACATCTCCAGAAACTGAGATAAGAAATCTGAGTCTGTCGTAGTTAATTCAAGCAAATAATAGCAATAGTAGTCAGAGTAGTACTTCGACAAGTAAGCTTACTGGAAGTGTTGGTCTTGTAATACAAATTGAGTCAATCCCTCCAAGGAACAGAATAGATGGGGATGATATGAAACTACCAATTTTTAATGGAAATGGGTCAGAAGACCTAGAGCAACATTGGTTTCTATGTAATGCAGTCTCGACCATTAAGCAAGTACATGATGATAATGTGAAATTGGCGCAAATGATTACAAACTTTAGGAGTCGCGCTCTGGATTGGTTCATGAAGTTCTCATAAGTAGCTAGTGGACAAATAGGTAGACTTTGGAAGAGGTTAGAGATGGGATAAAATGTGAATTTAAAAAGCCAAAATCTGAATCACAGTGCATTATTGAACTCAAAGAGATCAAGCAATTGACAAATTAGATTGTTTGGGACTTCGACCATAGATTCAAAACATTGATGGCTTGTGTAAGTTTTCAAATGGACGATTTTCAACATAAGGAGTGGTTTATAGCCTCTTTATTACCTCATATCAGAGTTCCTTTGATACAACAAAATATTGTGTCACAAACGGAGGCCCTTGAGTTGGCCATGAAGCTGGAAGCATTTCCCGTCGGATATACTGGAGTTGGTATGGCTCAAATCCAGTCGCAGCTGGTGAAACTATTAATTCAAATCCAAGATCATTAAGAAAGGAAAAAACAAAAGAGAAGATGTTTGGTGTACAAGATGTAAGGAGGAGGGCCACTTAAAATATCAGTGCATGTCTTTCCACGATTATATTGTTGTTGGAGCCCCTAATCAATTGAACCATGGGATGGGAATATGGTGTAGAATTTTTCAAACTAGAGGGCATTGACCAAAAGAATGTTACTTGTTACCGAAAATTGTGAGTACACCACATAACCCGTTTTGCAAATTATGCCCGTCAGTTGACCATGACGAGAAGGACTGTCGAGCATAAACAACTAGAGACACTTATTGAATGAAGGGAGAAGAACAAGGGGAAGGAAGCAATACACAATGTAATCAAACATGAGGTGGTTTCTAAGGATGAGGACGAGGGGGATTTGGACGAGGAAGAGTCCAGGTAATATGTTATAACTGCGGAACACTGGGCCATTTTTCCAGGGATTGTCCAAATCCTTGTTCGACATGTACATATTGTCGAGCATTGGATCAAACCATCGAATATTGTCCACAACTTATAGCAAAGTGGAAAGATAAAGAAAATAGAAATAGAAATCATAACCAGAATCAAAATGTCTAGAAGATATTAGGTGAACCTTGACAAGAGCAACCAATTGTCGTTGTTGTTACAAGAAGAGGAGATGCGACAGGCACACATAGATAAATTTGTGCAAACCAATATGATCCTCAAAACAAACTTGTAGTACAACAGACAATCTCATTTGATGTCCAGAAGGAAAATAAAACATTTGTGGATGTACGAAGAGAATTTACTATGACACAGAAGGGACCTTCGACATCCTCTGCTCCAGTCTTTGATGAAATCCCTGTATACGACATGCCAATCTTCTTCGACCAATCAACTAAAAGGGGAAGCTCGGGGAAGGCAAGTACATTTAGGAACTTTTTAAAGAGTTGTTTAGATTTAGTAAAGGATGAAGTTGCGTTAAAGAGTTGCAAAATTTAGTGAATGAATCAGAAAGAGACACATCTCATGAAAAGTTTTAAATAATTTGAAAAAGAGGATAAGAACGGGAAGGGAGCTATGACTTAATGTGTAGGTCAAGGACTTCGACATGGATTTCATAATTTTGGATATGGGTTCAGATGTTAATGTCATAACTAAACAGACATGGGAAGTGATGGGAAATCTTAAATTGGTATGGTCCCCTGTCTAGTTGCGATTAGATAACCAACATAAAGTAATACCATTTGGCATAATGGTGGGTGTCCCTATTGACATTGATGGTCTGTGAAGCTATGCTAACTTTGAATTTATTGAAATTGTAGAAGACACTAATCCATATCCGTCATTTCTTGGTATTGATTTGGAAATCGAGAACCAGACTATTATAAATATCAAGAACAGGTTGCTGACATTCGAAGGATGAGATATGTGAGTTGTCGCACCATGAGATCTAATGGAAGGAACGGGGTATGTTGAACCTGTTCGGGAGGAGTATATTGATATAGAATTAGATAATATCTATAAGGTCACTTCCAGAATGGATGACTGTGTTAATCCAACTGTGGATGCTACATTGAGCTGGCGAAGTGTTAGCTCCTATTCTTTAGATTCAGGGGAAGCATTGGAGAATTAGCATAATAGACTACATGAAGTATCTACAAGAAGATGTGATCGCATTACTAGATCACTTCACTGGGTTGGAAAAGAGGTATGTGATCTGCCTACTTATGAGGGGCTACCTAATTTAAATGGTTTTATTTCTAATTTTGAAGTAAAGGTACCTAAACAGCAAAGGATATAGCTTTAGATGTAACATTGAAAGCTACCCAACAAGATGGTGGTATACTCATAAGTCGAAGATATAGAGTTGGTCGTACTATAAAAAGATGCTTGAAGTCTGGTTTGGTAAAGGTATGCATTATAAGATAGAAAACTATAATGGGTTAACTAGTCCAACAGATCATTTGGAATTATGTAGAAGGGAATGGTAACATATTTCGAAGGAAGAATGGGTCCACATGTTCATCCACACTTTGGATACCATTCCGCAAAGCTGGTATACATCACTAGAACTTCGACAAGGAACAACAGACTGAGAGAATATGATTCTAAATTTCAGGAAGATGTTTAGTTAAGAAGATGAGAATCTGTCAATAGATGAAGCTCTGCAAGTAATCAAGGCTAAGATTTATGAAGAGGTACTAGTGAAGTTTTCCAACTTGCCGCAGTAGAATGTGACACTTGAGCAAGCAATGGAATGTTATAATATCTTTGGTTACCCAGATGATGACCCAAGGAATGTAAATATCCCAGAAACAAAGGGAAGTCGAAAGCTGGAGGCCCCAGAGATCAAGTCCAATACATTTTTGCAACTGCTTAAAACAAAGAAGGTAAATATTGGGTTAAGTGAGAATCCTAAATTTTGTGATATTGGTGATTATTGGGATGATGAGATTGTAGGGAAGCTTACTGAACTACTACATGAATATCAATATATGTTCCCTACAAAGTTTTTTGGGATGAAATGTATTGCTGGAGACCTAGGAGAAATGAAATTCCCTTTAAAACATTATGCAAATCCAGTTAAGCAAAGATCGTACAGATTGAATCCCAAATATAAGGAAAAAGTGAGAGCGGATCTCGATAGAATGCTCGATGCAGGAACCATTGAACCCATTGACAAGTCTGAATCGATTAGTCCGATGGTCATGCAAGATAACAAGATGGGTGAAGCATGAATTTGTGTAGACTTAAGAAAGTTGAATGATGCTTTCTTGCATGACCCATTCCCGACACCATTTACAGATGAAGTACTGGAGAGTGTGGGAGGACAAGAAGCTTA
Organism: Larix kaempferi; assembly: GCA_027924585.1. Taxonomy (NCBI): domain Eukaryota; kingdom Viridiplantae; phylum Streptophyta; class Pinopsida; order Pinales; family Pinaceae; genus Larix; species Larix kaempferi. The sequence continues at coordinate 5,079,936 of BSBM01000410.1, forward strand.
TCCATTCACGGATGGATTTTCGGGGTATAATCAAATTAAGATTGCTAAGGAGGATCGACACAAGACCACATTTGCGACAGAATGGGGTTGTTATCAATACACAATGATGCATTTTGGTCTTAAGAATGCACCAACTATCTTTTCCATAGTTGTGGTTGCAACTTTCAAAGAATTCATCCACAAATTATTGGAAGTATATTTTGACGATTGGACAGTTTATGGGTTGTTAAAGAATCACATTGAGAATTTGATATTGATGCTATAATGTTGTAGACAATATCATATTTCATTAAATATGAATAAATGCATTTTCTGTGCGCCATTTGGCATATTACTTGGTCATGTAGTCTGCAAATAGGGTCTGCTGGTAGATGCTGTGAAGATCGCCATCATTGTTGATTTACCACCACCAACATTAGTGCAACAATTAAGAACAAAGTTGGGACATACATGATACTACCGAAAGTTTTTTAAAGGATATATTGCACATATTACAAAACCAATGAAGAAGATGTTAAAGAAAGACACAAAGTTTTAGTGGAATGAAGAGTGCCAACAGATCGTTGACACGTTGAATGAAAATATGGTGAATTCTCCTATATTGGTGTTCCCTAATTGGAAGAAGGAATTTCATGTCCATGTTGATTCATCATCCATTGCATTGGGTGCAGTTTGGATCAACCTAGAGAGGGCTCTATTAATTATCCTATTGCATTTCCCAACAAAAACCTATCTAATGCAGAGAAAAATTACACTACGACATAACAAGAAGGGTTAGCTATGGTATAAGCATTACATAAGTCCAAGCACTATTTATTGGGGGGACACTTTAAGATGTTTACTGATCATTTTGGAATCTGCATTAAGGTACTTAGTTAACAAGCCAATGTTGGGGGGGATAATTTGCAGGTGGCTCTTATTATTTTAGGAATATGACTTTGAGATCATAATCAAACTAGGAATATTAAATGTAGGACTCGATCATCTGTCGAGGTTGGAAACGGGGGAAGAACCAACTAATTTGGATGACAACCTTGTAGATGAACAGTTGTTCTCGGTCAATATGATAAATGAACATTTTGAAGACATTGTATCCTTTCTAACTACAAGATTGACACCTGTTGGTTTGTCAGATAATCAAGAAACACTTGGTTGTAAAAGCAGTAGATTACCAAATGATAGAAGGTCAGTTATATAAGTTGGGACCCGACGAAGTGTTGAGGCGTTGTGTTATGAAACATGAGTGACCAATGGTTTTGGTTGAAGCTCATGAAGGGGTGGAAGGAGGTCACTATGCAGGAAAATCCACCTCCCAGAAGATATTTCGAGCATGACTCTGGTGTCCTACACTTCATAAAGACACTAAAGAGTATTGTCGCACTTGCGATATGTGTCAAAGAACAAGGAATCCATATATAAGAGATGAGATGCAATTGGTACCTCAGGTTACCTTACAAGATTTTGAGAAATGGGCTATTGATTTTGTAGGACCAATTAATCCCCCTGCAAAGAGATCTGGAGCATGCTATATTATTACTGCAATAGACTAGTTGACTAGGTGGGTTGAAGCTGAACCAGTAAAGGATTGTAGTGCTATGACTACTGTGAAGTTCTTATTTCAGAATGTAGTCACTAGATTCGACTGTCCATGATTTTTGCTGAGAGTTCAAGGATCTCATTTTATCAATAAAGTTATTGAGGCACTTACTTAGAAGTTTCAAATTCACCACCGGAAAAGCACTGCATATCACCCTCAAGCAAATAATACTATTGAAGCATTCAACAAGATATTGGAACATGCTTTGACGAAGGTCTGTAATATGAACCATGATGATTGGGATTTAAGGATCCCTGCAGTTTTATGGGCATACAGGACAACAAGTAAGAAGTTGATGGGGCAAATGCCATTCAAACTGGTGTATGGTCAAGAAGTTGTTATGCCAATGGAGTACATTGTATCGAGTTTAAGGATTGTTGCATTCACGGGTATGTTGGACATCAACGTTGTCGAAGAACGATTGTCATGGATACTACAGTTGGAGGAAGATAGATTCATCGCTGGTTTTCAACAACAAGTCCAAAAAGGTCGGGAAAAAGCATGGCACGATCAGAACATCACAAGAAAGAAGTTTCAACGAGGAGATCTAGTGCTCCTTTTTTACAGTAAGTTTCTCTAGCATCTAGATAAGCTAAGAACACATTGGTTAGGGCCATATGTCTTTAATTTTATAACAGAAGGAGGTGATGTAAAATTGTAGAATTTGCATGGAGAAATCCTCAAGGGATTGGTAAATGGATGTTGGTTGAAACCTTATAGGGAACAACCATGCCTTCTTATAGTGAAAGAACTTCGTATGAATGATTGTACATATACAATTTTTTTTTTTGGAAACCCCAATTTATTTTAATGTCGAAGCCAAATTTGTGTTGAGGTCAAAATTTTGGGAAACCCCAAATTATTCTAGTGTCGTAGTTAAGTTAGTGTCACAATCATAGTTTATAATTTTGCCAAGGTATAGTTTGTTGAATTCAGTTAATTTCAAGTCTCATTTGTCGAAGGTAGTGGGCAATTGTACGTAATCCATAATATTGTTGAAGTTGGGTTTGTGTCGTAGTTGCCCGCATGGTCAATAAATGCTATATTAATTACTCAAAAGGTGGCGGTGTTAGTGGAGCATCTTGCATTAAATGAAGAAAATACATGCTTGTGTTAATAAGATTGCGGCTGGAAATGGGTAATCATTGCAAGGATTTGGTTCGATCTGCTCTATTTCTTGGGAAATATCACTGATAAGACAGATTGGAGGACATAATTAATAGCCGAAAAGAGTCGGAGGGATGATCTATTGTTCTTGAGCAATTGAGTGGATTGAGAGAAGCTAATAGAATATAACCGAGAGCATTCGGCTATTGTAGAAGTGTGAATCTAACTCTAAATTAATCGAGGCAGCTATGTCTGACGTGAGTGTTGAGGACATTTTATTTCCAGAATTTGCTGCCAGCACAGTCGCACCATTCGTGTAGGAGTAGCCCAAAATTGTATCAACTTATGTTCCAATAGAACCACCGAAGAAGAAAAGATCCTTTGCGAGGCAGGAAGCCATCGAGATGAGTTCAAAGAGAAGAAATAATCAGGAGGCGTCTGGTTATGGAGTTGGATCGATGTCCTTGATGCCACCGTATGTCCCACCAAGGAATCCATCCGTGAGGCTAATGAAGATTGGAAGGAATGTGAAGTACTCTATTGTGCTTCTTGCCATTCCAAAGGTTATTATCGTCAAGGGAGATATGATGGGTAAACTCAGAAAACTGTCATATGCAGACCAGGAATTGAAGAAATTCCTGGAGTTCGCACCAAGTAAGTACATGGAACCAGTGCTGGAGCAGGCCGGTATTTTGTCGCTGCTCGATATACCGCATTTTGGGTGGATAGTAGAGGTAAACATGTGTGTTAAAAATTTATTGTTATGTGTGCATGGAGGGTTCCCATGACTTGACAAGAAGATATCCCTAGATTTGAACCTGATAGCGGAAATCACTGGGTTGCCGAAGGCGGGGCTTGAACCTGCCAAATTTTTAGTTGGTAAAGAAAAAGACCGGGAATTGGCGAACATAATGACATCGAAATATAATTTGATGAAGGATAAGAGAGGCTATGAAATAGTCTCGATTAGTGACCCTACAATGCGCTTCACAACAAAAGAATTGGAAAGTAAGTTTCTAAGGAAGTGTAGGCCGAATCAAGTTCCAACAACAATTATTGCAGTGGTGGAGCAGTGTGTGAAGGGGGTGCTAATGAATTGGGAAACCTTCCTACTCAATGAATTTCTAAGAAATTTCCAAGATTCGTTGGATGATAGTAATCCATTCCATTATTCCTGGCTAATTTTGTTAATATCATTTGTTGCATGGATGGAACCAGAGGAATACTGGGCGATGGATTGTCGCCCTGGTCAGTGTTTAGCTGCGTGTTATGTGAACTTATGGTTCAACGACTACCGCAAGAGGAAGATTAAGAATAATGTGTAGCTATAACTGCACCTAGAGACATTTCGCTAAAATGTCCCCATGGTGCCGTGGGTAGAAAAATCGACCCTCATCATATTCAGGGGATTTATTAAGTTTATGGCTAGACCCCACCATATGTCTTTAAGCGCGACATGACCCAGACAAGCAGTGGTTGGTGTCAATGTTTAAGCTATCAGAGCCCGACATATTTGCAATAATAGAAGAATGTCCAATTGAATGGAATACTATTGTCGAACCTGAGCAAATATAAATGGACAAGTTAGAGAAGGATCAGCACGGTGATGATAAAAATAAAGATCCGACTAGGAGTGCTGGGGGTCATAGCCATACACATGAAAAATCGCATGAGGAAGGTCAAGACTCAAATGTGACTGAGTCAAATCTTGAGCTAGGTGAGAAGAGAAAAACAAATGCGACGCAAGGACCAAGGAAGAAATCAAATGCGTCAAAGGAAAAGGTTGTCCTAGCCTTGACAGAAGACGACATCAACATTTTGTATGACTGCATGACAGAGGTTTCTGAAGAAACTTATAAGAATGCAAAGGAAAGAAACATGTATTTTTTTGGAGGGGTAATGGATCAACTCGAAGGACTCCGACGAGCTATCCAGGGACTCAGTCTAGCTTCTACTCAAATGGGAGCTTCATGGTAGGATGAAGGGGGATCTGAGGAGGAGGCAATTCCCTGGGCATCTACATATATGACATGAAAGGTAGTACAGTTGCTACCAAGAGCATTAGTTTTTGGGGATCTAGGTCTATAGGAGAAACCTCACAACTTGAGCTATGTTGATTTGCAGTTATCAATACTCCATATGTTTATGTTACAGAATCTTCAGCAGCACATTTATGCGGAGATTAAGGTCCGAGAGGAGAATACCTACACTGAAATGATTAAGTACTGGATGCAACATACTGCGCTGCAAGAAGAATTTGAGAAGTTACAAAAGGAATGGGAAGAGTGGATAAAGAAAAAGAGAAACTACAGAATGAATTCACGGTAGCTTATCGTTCAGTCCTAGAGGCCGAAGTAGCTGATGATATGGCTGTAAAAGGGAAAATGCAGAAGCTAGCTCGACTCTTGTCGGCCTTCCGGGATAAGATTAGGGAGCTAGAGGCAAAGTTGTTACCAAGTACTTCATCGGAGGTAACAACGCAACGAAGTGAGGAGGTGGTAGAAGAATTCAAAACCATGAAGGATTGCGAAAGGGAATGCAGAGCATTATTCGAAGAGGCCGCACAAGCTTGGGACACATTATTAGATGATGCGAAACTACATAACATTACTTCTAGGTTGTAGGAAACATAGACTAATATTGTTGAATTGAAGAATCAGTTGAATACATTGTCACCTGGGAAAATGATCAAGGTTTATGAGAATAAGAAGCTCCAACAGGAAGTCAACCAGCGGTGCAGAACAAAATTGGTTGAAGCATTGCAAGGTGAAGCCGAGCAATTTTTGCAAGTTATCGGTGGTGCAAGAAGTAAAGTGCAAGAAGCAACAGAGTCGGATGAACAACATAAAAGTGTTCACCTTACGGGGGATCTGGTACAAGAAGTTTTCCAGCATCGGGATAAAGTATAACAGACTATCGAAGACCTAAAGGGGAAGTTTGCATAATTTTAGGTGAAGTCCAAGACACCGACGGAATAACCTTGAAGTGTCTCAGGACGAGACACATGTGATTGTTGGCGGCTTGTTGGTCCATGTAAAGTTTTGAGGTTAAATTTTGCGAAATTTTGATGTGAATCGAGCCAAGGTAAAGTGGTCCGACATGGAACAATCAACTCCGATGAAGCAACCGAGAATCCAGGAAATTGGACGTTTTGACATTGTCAAGGGCATAGTTAAGTGAGTTAGTTAGAAAGTTTTGTCCACTTACATTAATGAGTGGAGTAGTTAGTTAGTGGAGTACTGGGAGTGGGGCAGGCTATGTGTGCCCTATAAATTTGTAATGGGATGGGAATTTTTGGACTGTTAGTGAAATTAGCAAGCTAGTTGATGTCTTTTGGAGAGTCATGTTGTGATGTCGAGAAGAGTCGCATGATATGAAGGCTGTGTGCACAGGTCTATTGTAATGGAAGGAAAAATCTGTAAGTCATTGCAAACATGAAGTGCTTATTTTTTACTCCGAGTCATGAATAAAGAAAGCTCTTTCGTGGTTTTCTCCCATTTGGGTTTCCACATTACATCTGGTGTCTAATGTGTATGATCTATGACCATGTGTTCTATTTATTATTATATGTTTCATATTACTGAATGATGGATATTCAATTGTATGAATGGAACATGGTTAAATATATGTTAACATAATTAAGATGCTAAATGTATGCACTATGGCGAAGTATTGAGTGAATGTCATGTCCCCAATTTTGGTTCATCCAGTACCATGGGTGAAAGGGGACAACATCAACCCCTAAGGGAATAAAATTGTATTAATTCTATTTGCTTAGAATTGATTTTAGCCTAAGTCTCATAAATTGGCAAATTTATTTATTAAAGTTAATTTTGATAAATAAAATTAATTGATAATGAGCAAGTGGGCAAAGAGGGCGCCCATGTGGAAGGTGTTTCCAAAATGGAGTTGGGGGTGAAGATATGGAAAAAATATGAAAAGAAGGAAGGTGGAGATAAGGTTTCCAAAATCAGAAAAGGAAACAACTAGAAAATCTAAGGAGGGATCACTTGCCAAAAAACAGTCCAGTGTACCAAATAGGAAACATCCTGAATGGTGTAGTTTCCATTTCAATGCCCAGTTCACAAAGAAAGCAAGTGTTCTGGTAAGAAGGAAACATCTAAGGTCAAGGAGAGCGCAGTTTCCAAAGGGAGAGAAGCATGTCATGAAGAAAAGTAGGAAATTTCATCCACCCAAGGGAGGGCACATTTGTGAAGGATTCTAGCAGGTCATCCAAGGAGAAACTTGCTAAGGAGGTCATCAGAGATCCTATAAAAGAGTGCTTCCAACTCCCATTCACATATTTTGACTATTTTGTAATTCAATGTGATAGATTTAGCTTCTCTTATTGAGTGATGTGCCTCAACTTGATTTGGGTGATGCTCTCCATAGCCAATCTTGTCCAGTTTATTCTCTTCTTCTCCCTCTCTCTCTCTAACAGGTTTTGAAGACTAATGGGTAGCCATTGAAGATCTATTTGCAGCCACTAAAGATAATTTTGCAGCCACTAAATTTATGATATCAGGATGGAGTCGAATTGCTTCAGAATATTTTAAGAGTTCAAGAAGAATCCTTCTCATTATCCCCTCTCTTCTTTCCCATTCTTCATTATTGCAGGGTGTTGGTGGAAGGGTTGTTCCTTTGAAAGATTTCCAGTGATCAATGAGATGAAGGATCTGATGTGTGATGGCTATATTCAGAAATTAAGTTTAACTTACAACCATTCATTCAACTTCTATCATGTCCAAGTGATTCTAGTTCGAGATTCCCCAAGGGTGTCATGTTTTGTACTCAAAGAGGTGAAGAACTGAGGGATTGAATCTTCTTTCCTTCTGTCATTGGAGATGATGGTTTGATGTTGTTTTTCCAGCCATAAAATATATTTAATAAACATATGAACTCAGTCCTAAAATATTCTCAACTTCTCATATGAATAGGCCCCAGAGGCTCATGAGGCCCATGATGTAATAATGGCTTTCAGTATTGTTTTTCTAGCTTATTTTGGAGTAGTTTTCACCATTCAAGCACTGTATTTTCGAATGGTGGATGTATACAACTGATTAGATGATTTAGAATATATGATATAACTCTCCTAATCCATTACATAAATCTTTGCAGCCATATATATGTTTTATTGAAGGATTGGGTAGAACTAGGGGGGTTTTGAGGGCTTTTTATGGCATGTAAGCTCTCTGGAAATGTAATGATGTGATGTGAAGTTGATGCTCTATATTTTCAATAATATAAGTTGTAATATGTCCATTAAATATAGAAGTAAATATCACAATGGTCAAAAACAAGTTTAACTCCACCCCCTATGCTCATTGGGCACCTTTTGAGAACTAGTCTTGGCAGAAATGATATAGATTTCATTCAGAGAATCCAATTCAGGTTCTGTAAGTTGATTTTGTTCACACAAAAACCCTTGAACCACATAAAACCTTCAAAAGTAGAATTTGGAAGTTACTTACACCATTTGGGAAGCCAAGCCTAAAAACCAGCATAGCATACCAACTCCTACCAACTCCTCACCAACTCTCAAACAAATTCCCAAGTGATGTTTAATTATATCCATGAGGCCCTTTGAACTACATGCATCAGCATGATTCACATTTATTCCCTCCCAGTATAGTATGCATATGCTGGAATCCCAGGAAGCCTCAAAGTAGGCAACAGATTCACCCTGTTGTTGAAAAGTGAATGGCTCTAGTACATGGTGCATAGGAATCACTGCTTAGATCAATTTTAATATGCTATTGTACAATTTCCCATATAAAATATAGAATTTAAAGTCACCCCTACCACCCTTTCTCATTGTATAAGCACCCTTCACTTACATCTTGCTCAACTCAAAGAATTGCCTAAAATTTACTAGTAAATTTTTTGATTAAATTTGATTTGCAGATAATATTTTGGCCAATTCTTGGCTGGAATATTACAGTGGTATCAGAGCACTTTCCTCCACCCCTATGGAAAGAAAGAAGCTCCCCATTGAAGGAAGATTGTAGATATTCTCCAAGTTGTAGTATGAGGCTCACACAGGTAGATGATGATGTTGGTTTTGAGGAACCTGTGGAAGAAGAAATTATCTATGTTGATGGTGGATTATTGAAGAAAAATGAGGATGATAATTTCCTATGTGACACAATGAATAGTGGACATGAAAGGCCAAGTCCACTAGGATTGAACATTATGGATGGCAGAGTATTCTTTGGAAGGCAGTCCTTAGAGATAGATTTCCTTGAGTACTTCCGAAGATATCAAGCTTTGAGCACAAAGATCCAAGAACTCTTATCCTTTCGAGATTTTTGTATTTTGGAGGTTGGGGAGATATTATGGACCCATGATCCTATTGGAAATCATCAAAAGATAATAGAATACATTTTCAACAAGGTGTGCCATGATACGGAGAAACTAGTTCCCCATAATGAAGCATTTTCATCTCAATGCTTAGCTCCTCAGAAACCGATGACTGTGGGAACATCAGGAGACACTCAAAGTGTGGAAGAAAGAGGGAATCCCATGGTTAGAGATCAACCTATTTGCAGAAGCCATAATGTTGATGAGACACCCAACCTTTCAACTGAATAAGATGAAGAAGAACAATACACAATGGAAGATCCAGTAATCAAACATTTGATTGTTGGCAATATGGAAGGTGAAAGCACTCCCAATTTCTTCATGGGTGATTTCAAGATAAATGCAGAAGAGATGGGGCAGATTGATGATGGTGAGACATCTCTTGGATCTAATCCAAAGGATGAGCATAAATCAGATTCACAGTCACCTCGCGAGCTTCATCAGGAAGTAGAAATCAAGCACACCTCAGGGGGGTGTGAATCAGAAAATTTGGGGGAAAATAATGATGCCATAAACCTGTCTCATGAGAAGGATAATTGTGCACAGAGGCATGAATACCATTCTGATTTTTGCAGGCATTTGTTTAAGCCCCAGATGGCAGCCATTACTAGTGGGAGGATTGGTCTGGTTGAGTCCTATAGTAGTTGGGTTCAAGAATCACGTGAGGTTGAATTGCAAAAAGCAGAAGAGGAGGTTCACCAGCTAGAACTTCTTGCCCTGATTGGACCATTGAAAATGAGTGAGGGAAAAATCAAGGAGGCATTGAAAAATATCCATGAACTTAATGCTTTGATATCTCACTATTTTTGGAAAACTGCATCAATGGAGGAGCAACCCTCTGTTGAAGATTTTGTGCACATGTGGGAAGCAGTAGGAAGCCTAAGAGGGAATTTCTCTCAGTTGCTTTCTAATAGAGATCACTTGATGGATCTTATGAATATGTACTATAATGGTGCAATAAGGAATGATGAGGAGATCATAAAGTTTGTTCATATGTTGGAAACCACCCAGGATTCTCTAATTGGTACTCATGGTGCTTGTCAAGAATCTGAGAATCAGATTGAGCAACTTAATGAGAAGTTGCCAGAATCAGTTTTTACCTCCCTGCTTTCACAAAGTCACAATAACATGGCTGAATTATTTCATGTTCCAAGGGAGGAACCTCATGAGTTGGGGGATCATGAGGAGCAGTCTGTTTGGTATGTGCTTGAGGAATGTGTAGACAGAGTTGATGAAAGACAAGCACATGACCATTTCCATAATTAACTTGAGAGGTTCATTGAAGAAATTAACTCTTCCAAGGAAGAGGCACATGAGTACACCATAGATGGATCAACCATCAATGGAGAGGATACATCCACAACTTTAGTGGATGAAATTTTCAGAAGCATGTCTCACCATCCTTCATTCCCCACTTCACATTCAACCACAAATTTTGGGAATGAAAATTAGGTAAAAGGATTCTTCCTCTTGGTGTCACATGATGAGCATGAGGATCCTAAAATTGAGACCAATGACATGTATCTTAACCCGCAGCAGTTGAGGCAGCCCATGCATGTGTGTGCAGCCACTTTTGACAAGGAGGCATCACATATACACTTACCTTCAATGTGTGGGTCAATTGATGGAGTTTTGCACCCTTGGATCAATGGTAGAGAGTTGAACCATTGGATGAAGAGGGGAGCACCTATAGAGTTCTATAGAGATCATGAGATCTCTTTATTTGAGGAAGACATACATATGGCTGATCACATTCCATATGTTTCAACAAATAAAAGTGCTTATCCATCCATTGGCTAGATGGTTAGAGGCATCATTGCAATGAAGACCTTGGGAGGTAAAAGGTTCTCTTGTTTCTCCAATATTTTTTTTGTTATAACTGACATTGTCTTGAATTGTGAGCAGCAACAAAGATGTATTTTTGCAGCCATTAGATGTCTCCAATACACATGCACAAGAGATGCATTCTGATTTGCATGCCCTCAAGAAGTTCTATGTTTGATGGATAAGTCTCACAACTATTCAGGTTTGCATTGGGAGTAGCACACTTCCAACATGGTGGTTGGATCCTGGCATACCCTGGAGTGACAAGTTGTCACAAGTAATAGTGATGATGGATGGTATTCATCAGGGACAATGGGATCCAGGAATTCCTTGGAGTGATAACTTTCTAGAGGTGATAGAAAATTTGGGGTCCTTACAGAGGAAGTAGTGGGATCAAGGAATTCTACTCAGTTATCTTAATTGGGTTAAGATTTTTGTTCATGATTTAGCGCAGATATAGTTTACAGTGCAGTTTATTCTTCATAGTCATCTTACATTTTATTTAGATCTTTTTTGAAGGCCCCAAGTTTAATTTTCAGATTGTTCAGTGGATGGGGACAAATAAAATCAGAGTGGTGCAGCAGAAGCTTGGTGGAATCCTAACATTGCTTGAGGACAAGCAATCTTGGGAAGGGAGGATTGTCATGTCCCCAATTTTAGTTCATCCAGTACCATGGGTGAAAGCGAACAAAATCAACCCGTAAGGGAATTAAATTGTATTAATTCTATTTGCTTATAATTAATTTTAGTCTAAGTCTCATAAATTGGCATATTTATTTATTAAAGTTAATTTTGATAAATAAAATTAATTGATAATGAGCAAGTGGGCCAAGAGGGTGCCTGGAAGATGTTTCCAAAATGGAGTTGGGGGTGAAGATATGGAAAAAGGATGAAAAGAAGGAAGGTGGAGATAAGGTTTCCAAAATTAGAAAAAGGAAACAACTAGAAAATCTAAGGAGGGATCACTTGCCAAAAAATAGTCCAGTTTACCAAAGAGGAAACATCCTGAATGGTGTAGTTTCCATTTCAATGCCTAGTTCACAAATCAAGCAAGTGTTTTGGTAAGAAGGAAACATCTAAGGTCAAGGAGGGAGAAATTTCCAAAGGGAGATAAGCATGTCATGAAGAAAAGCAGGAAAGTTCATCCACCCAAGGGAGGGCACATTTCTGAAGGGTTCTAGCATGTTATCCAAGGAGAAACTTGCTAAGGAGGTCATCAGAGATTCTATGAAAGAGTGCTTCCAAATCCCATTCAAATATTTTGACTATTTTGTAATTGAATGTTAGAGCTTTAGCTTCTCTTTTTGAGTGATGTGCCTCAAATTGCTTTGGGTGATGCTCCCCATAGCCAATCTTGTCCAGTTTATTCTCTTCTTCTCCCTCTCACTCTCTAATAGGTATTGAAGACTAATGGGCATTCATTGAAGATCTATTTGCATCCACTGAAGATAATTTTGCAGCCACTAAAGTTCTGATATCAAAATGGGGTCGAATTGCTTTAGAAGAGTTTAATAGTTCAAGAAGAATCCTGCTCATTATCCCCTCTCTTCTTCCCCATTCTTCAGTATTGCAGGGTGTTGGTGGAAGGGTTGCTCCATTGAAAGATTTCCAGTGATCAATGAGATGAAGTATCTGATGTATGATGGCCATATTCAGAAATTAAGTTGAACTTACAACCATTCATTCAACTTCTATCATTTCCAAGTGATTCTAGTTCGAGATTCCCTAAGGGTGTCATGTTTTGTACTCAAAGAGGTGAAGATCTGAGGGATTGAATCTTCTTTCCTTCCGTCATTGGAGAGGATGGTTTACTGTTGCTTTTCCAGCCATCAAAGCTCTATAATAGACATCTGAAATCAGTCCTAAAATATTCTCAACTTCTCATTTGAATATGCCCTAGAGGCTCATGATGTAATAATGGCTTTCAGTATTGTTTTTCTAGCTTATTTTGGAGTAGTTTTCACTATTCAAGCATTGTATTTTCGAATGGTAGATGTATACAGCTGATTACATGATTTAGAATCTCTAATATAACTCTCCTAATCCATTACATAAGTATTTGCAGCCATATATATGTTTTATTGAAGGATTGGGTAGACCTAGGGGGTTTTTAGGGCTTTTTATGGCATGTAACCTCTCTTAAATGTAATGATGTGATGTAAAGATGTTGCTCTGTATTTTCAATCATATAAGCTGTAATATGTCCATTAAATAGAGAAGTAAATCATACAGTGGTCAAATACAAGTTTAACTCCACCCCTTGTGCTCATTGGGCACCTTTTGAGAACTAGTCTTGGCAGAAATGACTTAGATTTCATTAAGAGGATCCAATTCAGGTTTTGTAAGTTGATGATGTTCACACATAGACCCTTGAACCACATCCAACCTTCAAAAGTAGAATTTGGAAGTTACTTACACCATTTGGGAAGCCAGGCCCAAAAACTAGCATAGCAGACCAACTCTGTCATGTCCCAAATTTGGCATTGGGTCACAATGGCCTAAGAAAATTGGCCCTATTCATTAGAGTTTGTCAAATTGATGCTAAAGGTCAAATAATTGCCAAGGAGGAAAATTACTAGTTTCCTAGGTTTGGGGTGGAAGCTTTGGGATTTGGAATAATGGGGATAATAAATGATGTTGGAACATTAAGATGGCTTAAATATTTAATAAAGGAGATAAATAAATATATACAAGTGAAAATCAAAGTGGAATTTGATCATGAAGACGCATGGAGGAAGTGGGACCCACACAAGCTAGAATTTATGTGCCACATGGCATCCTCTTCTTGCAATTTCGAATCCATGGGAAGCCTAATGTTCTTGGGATGAGTTATAAGATCAATAATACTTGGCATGAGTCAATGAGGTCAAAATATAGAGGAAGAGTAACTCCCATGGAAGAGGAAGAGGCAATTTGGAGCTAGTGAGACACTTGGGCTAGATTCCCTAGCTCTATGACAACAATGATGAAGATGCTATGACACCTATGACAAACATTAGACCTAAAGGCTGACATATGACATATATGACATGTTAGGGCTTAAAATAGACTCCAAGAGGTCGCTCAAGGGTGTTAGGGCAACTAAGATTGTTAACACCCAAAAAGTGCTCACTAGTTCATTCCCTTATTCACATGACCCATTTGTCCACTTTTTCCACCATTTGAGCCTCTAAAAATTTCAAAAGGTCACCAAAAATACCATAATACCCCTTTTTCCTCTCAAAATATGTATTTTTCCTCAAAAAAACACAAAAAACCCTTAAAAAGGGTCCAAAATTCCCCACAAATATTAAAAGGGAATAAAAATATTCAAAATATTCAAAAAAAGAAAAAGAGGGAAAAAGAGACCTAAACCTTGTTGGTTAATACCATTAGTTTCCTTAAAACCATAATGGTATTCTCCGTCACCAAAAACTATAAAAAGGTGATAGGGGCTCCTCACTTTCATCCACATTTCATCCTATCCTTATGCTACCAAATTACCTTTGAGAGCCATTGCCTCCCATTTCGAGTTTGAAGATCCCCATTGAAGCTTTGGAGAAGAAGAGACCATTGGATATTGGAGCTTCTCAACCTTGGAGTTGCTCAACACCCACCATCCTTTCCATTTGAGGTAATACAAAATCAAATATTTTTCAAGCTATTGTTTTTCCATAGATCTTATTGCTTATGTTCTTAAATTCAGTTTTTTATTTCTTTTACACATATTAATGTTAGATTAGATTAGTTTATTCATAGTTGTTTTTGTTTTATATTGAAACTGCTATTACAAGTTAATAGGTGCATCCTTGCACATGCTTGGTTGAAAAACCAAGCAACAGTTTTTGGCGACTCCGCTGGTTTTCGAACTTTAAATTCTTACTTGAGATCTTTATTTTAGTTGTTTTTCCCATTTAAAACTGTAGATCTTCCATACTAGTCAGCTTCTTGATAGCTGCCCTAGCCATTGGCCCTTTCTGCAGCCCGAAACAGCCCAAAATTTCAATTTTCAAGTTCATTTTTCGTCGGTCATTTTTTCATCCGTACATCGCGACTTTCGGCACCCACAGTCGCACAGTCCATTGCGGCTGTGAGCCTTTTTTCCACGTGGTCCATCGTGACTTTTCGACTTTTTCCCGCACTGCTCATCGCGGCTGGGCGAACTTTTCCCGCGCGGTCCATTGCGACTGTTTCACATTTTCCCGCACGGCTCATCGCAACTTTTGACCACCGCGCCGCGATTCACATTGTGGCTTTCGCCCACATCGCCGCGCAGCTCATCGTGGGTTTTGACCCAACAGCTGTGATATTTCCTGTTTCGTTTCGGCCAATTTTTTCAAAAAAATTTCGGCCAATCAGCGCATTTTTCCAACATCAATTTCTGCAATTTTTTACAACCCAGTGTGTCATTATTGCAGCATTATTAAATTGATATTCAGTTAGATACTTCATTTATCTTTTTGAAAATTTTCAGTCAATTGAAAGAAATATTTTTTAAGTATTTCTGAAATTCTAAGTTTATACACTGCAAAGTTAGAACCATATTTCTAAAAAATTGCTCAATATTTTTCCCAAAGAAAGACTCTAAAAATCCATTTATTTTTACATCTTTTATTTGCTTTACTTTTTAAAGAATCCATATTTTTTGAAAAGGTTATTAAAGCATTTAAATTTGAAACGTCTTTCATCTTTTTCGCAAATTGAATTCATTATTTTAGTTTGTGATTAAATCGCCCATGCGAGGCACATTGTTTTGGTATACACCTACACCAGCACACAATCTGTCACAATAATTTCAAATGAGCCTTAAAAGTTACCTTAACTCAAACAACATTCTAACCCCACTTGGGAAACACAAAAAGAATTTTGTAGCTAGGTAGGACTGAGGGGATAAGTATCCAAATAACACCCCTCACTCATTTTTCATGTTGAGACATAGTCATTGACATTTAGGGTACCAAAATCCCTTATTATTTGTTGACACGGTTTAACACCAATTTATCGGGAAGGCCTCTCCCTTAGGAGGGTTGAAGTAGCCAGACAGGTTCCGGAAGCCTGAGTGGAATACCGCTATCCATTCAGTAACCGAAGGATACCTTTCGCAGTTCTCATTGTACCACCCCTATGGGAGTACAGCGACAATAGAAACAAACTGCAGATTCACCCAACTGAATGTGTCATGAACGGGGTATCTTAGTGGCCCAACTTTTAGGATTGTCTACCTGGTATCCCTCTCGGTAGAGGGATATCTAGCCTTTGATTCTACAATTTATATTGTCTGACTTGGATTTCATCACCTTGTAGAGGATATACCTTGTCGAGTCATAATACTTTTTAGTTAGGTGTTTGCATGCTCCATTACCTCTCTTTGGTCATAGAGTATACCTTTTTCTATTTTTAGGAACTGTTTGCATGTTGGTTTCCTGACCACATTTTTTGATTACTCCACTTACTATAGCATAATTGTTATAGTAAGTGTTTTTGAGGTTGGTTTTTGGCCTGAGTGCCATTTATTTTTTTTATGCTCCCCTCTTGCACACACGATTGCATTAGGGCTTTAGAGCTTTACACTCACCACCAACTAGTAGTCTACTTACAAACTGTCACCATAGATTCCCCGAGACATTCTCGTCGTTTCCAGGGAGACCCCCCGCAGTACCGTTCCCTTGACTCCACATGTCATCAGAATAGAGCCCCATCATCCGATTCTGACGCGCCTCATTTCACATCAGATTTTGAGGTAGAATCCGAAAATCCCACATACACCACACCCACTAGCCCCATGGCTAGTTTGCATTACGACAACTTTTTCACAGGGGTTGTTGGTGGAGTATCATCCACCCCTGCCACCACAATGACCATCACGACAGCCACACCTCCCTTAGGGATGCCTAGTTTGGGACCTACACTACATTAGGTACGCCTACCATGGGACCTCTGCCCAATACAGGACCCCCACCTAACTTAGGCATGCCCACCACGACAACTATACCTACTATCCCCGCTACCACTCACATTCCAACACCTCTTGGACATCTTCCCAACCCATCTGTGACTCCCGTTGCAATTGGTGGTGCAGGCCCCTTCCACACTCTTATGGGTGGAGGGCACATACCTCCCATGATAAATATCCCCCTGGGGGGTAGTGGCATAATACATAAAACCACCACCAACACTTATGCCCCCATGACAACATCACACCCCTCCGCCAGTTTTCCATTTATGGCTAGCCTTAACCTACCAGACTTGGTTAGGCTAACAAATGATCCCATTCGACATGACCCTACTTAGCCCCCCATGCCCACAAAGCTCCCCTTAGACATCCCAAAGTTTGAAGGGAAAGCTGGGGAAGACCCTCAAAACCATATCATGTCGTTTCACCTATGGTGTTCCTCAAACTCCACAGTAGATGATTCTATTCGGCTCAGACTTTTACAAAGAGCTTTCATTGGCTCCGTAGCCAAATGGTACATTGAGTAGCCACATGGGACGCACCCCACATTTACATCCCTCGCATCAACTTTCCTTCAGTTCTTTCAATTTCCTGTACGCTATGATGCAGGAGTGGAAATACTTTTGTCTTGTAGACAGAACACCGCTACACACATCACCGATCATATCCATGAGTGGCGTAAGCGTTGTAGTCTCTGCAAGATAAAGCTTGACAGCTGTATCTTTTTGGATTGGTTCCTCAAATCACTCCTCCCTCTCATAGCCAAAGATGTAGCTTCTGAACGACCCCAGTCGGAAGAAGAAGCCATCTTACAAGCTCAGGAGTTCGACCTCATATATGCCTAGTCTGGATATCTATACACCATTTTACCTGATGCCCCGCACAACGATCCATCTCGGCATGACGCACCGGGGGCATCCCATGCCGCCGATGGTATTATCGGCCAGGTTATGGTACAAAACAAACCTTTTACCATGATGAGTACAAACAACGCCCCTGACCTTTCTAGGGCTACATCTCATTCTGGAGCTACAACTTCATATGCTCCAGTAATACACACCCACCACACTCATGGACCCTCATGTCTACCATAGTGTTATGGGAAAGAACCATCAGCTTATGCACCACCTCCATATTATAACCAGCAGGCCCATCAGACTCCAATTCAGCCACAAGCCCAATCGGCTTACTACCCTCAACATGAAGCACCTCTTGCTCCAACACTTCCAATAGCTCAAGGTTACCCACAACCACAACATGCACTAGGTCCACCACACAACCCTCCTTCTTACTACCCACCACAACCTGCTCCAGAGCCCGCACGACCTCAAAACCCTAATTCCCAAGGGCATGTGTACACACAACAAAACCAACCTCAAAACCAGAACAATCAGTGAAATCAAGGAGGTTAACAGAATCGCGGAAGAGGAAGAAACCTCAAAAATAACCAACAACAAAACCAAGGTGGACAGCCACCTAATCCTCCCATTAATAACAACGCTGCTCTTGCAAATCAAAACCTTGATCGTTCACCAAAACAGGGCAAAAATCCTAATTTGAGAACAAACCACCCATGTTCCATATGCAGGGTCTACAGCCATTACACACATAATTGCCCCCATTTAGATCGAGCGCATCAACTCTGGACCGACGACGCCCAACGACAAGGACATGCTACACAGCCAGCACCCCCTCCTCAGCCACAACCCATGATATTGCAAAACCCCCTACCAAACCAAGGCATGGTAAACACTCGTCCAAATGACCCCCCTCAAGGATCCGCTGCAACACAGCAGCAAATTACCTATGCGGCAGCCAATTACCAGCATACAGAGTCCAACACTCACCATTTGCTAATGATGTCAATCTTCAAACCCGTCAAAATCAATACGGCTCCACCCCTGAGGCCACACCTACCGACCCATCTTCGAGTACTCTCCCAACTGATCAACCACTTCGCATACCCAATATGCCCATGGACGGGGGTCCAAAAGCACCTCATTTCCCTTCGAGATGAATTAACAATAACCCTAACGCTCGTACAACTTCCAACTATAACATTGTATAGGATTTAACTCAATCCCTTGCTGCTATGTCCGCTCTAGAAATCCTAAAAAATTGTCCTGCACAGAGAAAATTGTTGTTATTTGCCATTGGTGCCATAGAACCTAACGACTCCAACATGATGCCTTTCGACTTAGACCAAGCCGAACCTCGTCTGCCTTCATCTCTAGCTTTTCAAGTTTCTGTGTCCATTCGCAACCTCGTCGTTCATTAATGCATAATCGATGAAGGTGCCTCCACCTGCGTTATGTCGACTTTTGTATGGTAGAAACTTGGATCCCCAACGCTACAACCGTCAACTACCGCATTGCGAGCTTACGATGGCTGTGCAGCTCAACCTCAAGGTTTGTTAGTGAACATACCCATAAAATGAAAGTTACATGTATAAAATGAAAGCTGTCGCTTCTTCAGTTTTTCGCCTCATGATGTTCCCCCATGAAGGACGCGTAGTCAAAATCGACCAGATTACATACTATGATCCCAATGCCCCCGCAACGCCTGAAAATGTTCTTCCCATGATCGAACAACCCGTTCAGAGTGCACCCACATTGTTCGTCTCCTCAGTCGGACCCGAGATATATTCGGATAATCCCATGACCACCACTTTCCCTTCTATCCCACCCCCTCTTTGGGTAACTGAAGTATCCGATTTGTGCACCCTATCGCACAATGAACAACAACATCCTCAACAACCTCCACCACTACCACAACCACCCACCATGCCTAGTCATATTGAAACAACATCGATTCACACTATCCCATTCTTGTTTCCATTTTCAGGAGTTGTCAGAGCGCCAGTAATGGCTACACTCAACCTTCCAGGTTTAACGTTAGGATTACTTGTATGGTACTTGCTTGCCCCAACCCCCCCACCGACTCCAACCGTTGTTTTACAAACGGTACAACCCATGAACATTTAAAACCATCCACCACCTGGCATACCAAACCCCAACAATCGCCCACCACCTGGTGTTTCGAACCCCCAAAACCGACCAACTCCGACAGCGGGCACTGCATCGACATCTAGTTATGTCCCCCCACAATCTCGCCATACTGGGGGCAGAGGTCCACAAACCTACAACTCTGGACCCACAACTCGCACCCCCCCAGTGACTCCCAAATTAACTAAAATTCTCCCTACCCATGTACTCCCTAAATGCTCCTTGTGCGACGATATAGGCCATGCTACCCATCTATGTCCACAACTACCGGCACTTCAAGAACACATGAATATGTTGGATGACGACACCAACGTTCCAGTTGTCAAACTAGAACTACCCCCTTAGCCTTGCGATAAATCATTGCGCACAAACCACCCTTGTGCGATGTGCGGCATCTACGGCCATTATTCACATCATTGCCCCGATCTCCCAGATTATAAAGTAGCACTGTACGAATTGAATAATACCAACCTAGAGATATCCCCGCCTCATTGAGGAAATATTCCCCCAAGAATCTTCCCGTTCAGAAGAAATCAATACCATTTATATGATTTCAACTACCTACAAACCCGAACCAACTGATTTAATTACACACTACTTCCGCACTGATGAGGAAATCCTAGAAACACTCACTGCATCGGATTACCCTTGGGATGATATGCACCATTGATCATACTTCATCCCTGAGCAATCTACGTCCACCATGGCGAACCAATTATCCGTTGAATCCAAGAACTTCTTACCAACCAAGGTCGATTGGTTCAAAGATCCAATACCAGCTCCAGAAGCCTTTGAAGAAGGTAACATGGCTAACATTTCGCCCATTGTAAAAATCGACATGTCCACCACCCCCGGAAAACCTGAGCCTATCTCTTTAGGTGCATCATGCACTGAAAAAGAAACCCAAGCTTATAAGAAACTCTTCCAAGAATTTCGAGATGTCTTCGCCTAGTCTATACCGATATGCCTGGTCTTGATCCTACCATCGGAGAACATCATATAGACACTTGGCCCAATATATCACTAGTCTGCCAGAAACAACGTCCCATTCACCCATCCAAGCTTCTAGCCGTTAAAGTAGAAATTGAGAAGCTTCAAGCAGCAGGTTTTATATACCCTATCGCATACACCACCTGGGTTTCAAACCCAGTACCAGTCAATAAGAAAGTCGACACCATCTGCGTCTGTACTGACTTCCGTGACCTCAACCTAGCTTGTCCCAAAGACAACTTCCCCACACCATTTATTGACCAACTAATCGATGCATGTGTGGGGCATGAGGTACTTTCTTTTATGGATGGTTTCTCTAGATACAACCAAATCAAAAACTGTAAAGAAGATCAATACAAGACCACATTTACTACCCCATGGGGCACCTTCGCCTATCGCGTCATGCCTTTCGGTCTCAAGAACGCTGGAGCCACTTTCCAACGAGCCATGACTTATTTTTTTCACGACCTGAATAATATCATATTAGTTTATCTAGACGACCTCACGGCTCGATCCAAGAAATGATCTGACCATTTAGATGATCTTCGTCAAGTTTTCTTGCGTTGTCGAAAATACAAAATCCGCTTGAACCCACTCAAGTGTGTCTTTTGCGTTCCAGCAGGCCACCTGCTGGGGTTTATCATTTCAGAAAAAGCGATCACCGTTGACCCTCTAAAGGTCCAAGCCATAGTAGACCTACCATCACCTCATACATGAAGACAACTACAAATCCTCCAGGGGAAGTCCAACTTCCTTCGTCGCTTTGTCCTAGATTATGCCACCACAGTACATGGTTTCCTCCGTTTACTACGCCTTCATACCCATTTTAATTGGGACAACCAAGTAGAAGGGGCTTTCACAGACCTGAAAAAAGCACTTACAAGTGCCCCCTTGATTTCCCCTCCATATTTTACAAGAGACTTTACCCTTTACATTTCGGCATCAGATCACGCTGTTTCCGGAGTACTCATCCAAGAAGACTCCGCTTGTCAAGAACATGTCATTTACTATGTGAGCCAGACCTTGTTAGGCCCACCACTGCGCTACCCACATGAAGAGAAAATGGCCCTCGCCGTCATCTTTTCAGTACAAAAGCTGCGACATTACATTCTCCTCAGCGATACCATGGTTGTGGCCAATTCCAATCCAATGGTCTATCTCTTGAATCGCCACCTTCTACAAGGCAGTGTTGCCAAATGGGTGATTATCTTACAAGAATATGACCTAAATTTTAAAACCCTGAAGAGCACCAAAGCATTAGCACTCGCTCAACTCATTACGGACTTACCATATTCGTCGTCATCACCAGCTATCCATACTGATATAGTCGACGAACATTTGTTCATCATCTCGTCTGACGACACTTGGTATGGCGACATTTTGGTATATCTCCGCACACAGAAGTTTTGACCCAACATCGACCGTGACAGACGCCGTCGCATTCGTCACCATGCCCCCTGTTATCTCCTTTTGGGTGATGTCCTCTATCGACGTGGCGTCGACACAATACTACGACGATGCCTTTCCCAAGGAGAAACAGAACAAGTCCTTAATGACTGTCATAGCGGTGCCTGCGGCAGCCATTTCTCTGGAATGGCCACCACCCAAAAGGTAATTCAGACATGTTATTTTTGGCCATCATTATTCATCGATTGTATCATAGTAGTCAAACATTTCCAAAATTGCCAGCTTTTTTCCCCCAAGGCAAGAACCCCCCCCACCCCCCTTCATCCAGTCGTCACCGTTGGACCATTTTGCAAACGGGCCATCGAATTCATGGATTGCTGTCCTCCATCCGCAGGTGGCCATAAACACATTATCATGGTTTTCGATTACTTTACTAAATGGGCATAAGCCATGCCTACTTACAATTGCAAAACCGACACTGTAGCCTATTTTTTCCTCAACCATGTTATCACTCGTTTCGGAGTGCCAAAGCAACTCGTCTCAGACCACAGCTCTCACTTTGAGGACTCCATTTGGAGAGAATTGTCAATACTCCTTAAGTTTGAACATCATTTCTCCTCCACCTACTACCCCCAAGGGAATGGCCAAGTTGAAGCTGTTAACAAAATTTTGAAAACTATCCTCCAGCGCACTGTTGACAAACATAAATCCAATTAGAATCATATGCTTTTTCCCACATTATGGGCTTACCGCACGTCGACCAAAACCGCCACCGGCTTTACCCCATTCCATTTATTTCATGGAGTGGAATCTGTCCTCCCCATTGAATTCCAGATACCAACATTACAAATTTCCGTAGAGCTTCTCCCCGATACTTCACTAATTGAAGAATGCTTACTTCTTTTAGAACAGGCCGACGAAGATCGCTACGTAGCTCTCCAAACAATCGAAGCCACAAAGAATAGATCTAAACTCCATTACGATAAACATGTTCACCCACGAGCATTTAGTGAAGGAGACCTAGTACTTGTTTACAACCAAGCCCATGACAAAACGGGTAAATGAAAGTTCCAATCTATGTGGCAAGGCCCATATATCATACAGACTTGCCTTGGACATGGAGCATACATTTTGATCGACTCAGAAGGCAATCCCATGCGCAACCCCCGTAACGGGTTGTACCTCAAAAGATTCTACCCATAAAAAATCTCCTGGACACCATGGTCCATATTGTACAGTTCTTTAATTCATTTTTTCGCTGTAAATTTTCAAAACCTTACATTCTTTTCTGCATGAAGACAGATGGATCCTGTTCCGCTCTACCACATCGGCTTTGCCGATGGCGCAAGTCGTTGGTCTCCAAATATTGCGTCAGTAGCTTAGGTAATTTATTCCCCTTCACATGAGTTGATCCACCTCGATGGAGTGTGCATAGGTGTTGCCACAAACAACCAAGCTGAGTACGATGCCGTGACCGGTCTCCTGGCCACTGCTCTCCAAATGGGCATAAGTCACCTTATTGTTTTCCTGGACTCATAGCTCCTTATTTTCCAGGTCAACAATTGTTACCGGGTATGTGATTCCTGTCTATTTAGAAAATTCCTGTGCACTAAACAAATGATTCAACACTTTGAATCCATCTCTTTCACTCATGCCCTAGGAAATCATAACACTGTAGCAAACCAAATGGCTAATAACATTCTAGATTGGCATGTCAACCAAAACATGTAGGACATCACGACATACATCACATAGGCATTAAAAAATCATCATAACATTGCATCCACATGCATAACATATGCCTCCATAGACGTACAAAAATCACAAAATTGCATCCACGTGCATAACATGTGCCTCCACGGGCATACAAAAAATCATAAACTTTGCATCCACGTGCAACAAAACATAAACGAAAAGACAAGATGTGCATCCACATGCATACACGACTATATACCAAAACACATACATATATATATATATATATATCATGATAAGAGTCATAATGTTAGCAGTGCTCTCAGCGCTCAAATATACAAAAGGTACACCAGCCGTACAAAATATGTATCAACAAAATACATCCCCATATGCTCATCAGCATTTGGGGGCAAGTACAAGATCACCTAATCATCATCATCACCGGGCTCCTCTGGCTCCTCCTCCTCTGGCTCCTCCTCCTCTGGCTCCTCTGGATCATATTGATCCCGAGCCCTCCTCTCGGCCATCACCACAGCTAATCTCTGCAAGATCGACCACCACTCACGGGGAGCATCGAAACAACGGTCGATAGTAGGCCGATCTAGACCGATCCAACCATCCTCTGGTGCATCCACTAGAAGCGCCTCCAAGGTATCACGTACATACTCTAGGGCATCATCTCGCCGATGCACAACTCCTTGTACATAAGGCGGTGGTGCCGCTACTGGTGGAGGTACCATCATCATCATCCGTCCTGGATGTCCTATATGATCCACTGGAGGCCTCGGACCAACATCTGCAAAAACCCACAGTGAATCAAGTCAGTATCGTATAAAACATCTCTAGCTATACTCATAACAAAACATGATATAATAGAGAAACAAAAAACATAGATGTACCGTCCAACCCCCAAGCCTGTCCCTGAGCTCAAGGCATCTCAGGGTCTCCCCGGAAGTCCATACCAACATATGGATAATCATCAATACCAACGGGCACCTGCTCCCACTGGTCATACATCTCTGACGAGAAGAATCGTTGGATGCCACCACCACCCCGGGGCATCATCTCCCCCCACCGCACCATCCGCGACTCACTCCTCAGTCCATTATGAACCGGCACACGTGGCCGCAAGGTAGGTACTCGCTCAAAAAAGAAACAACAAAGGAAAGAGGCATAACTAAACTCACCTCCCTCCCGCCTAACCTTGTTTAGCTCTCGCTGAACACACAACAGAAACATCTGACCCCATGCAAAGTAGGTCCCAGTCAAAACACGATCAACCATCATCGTTTCCCCCCCCCCGACAAATGATGGGGCACCTATGCACCAAGCACCCTCAAAACACAAGCCGCTATTGCCTGCATCTCCATCTCTCGCAAATCCAAAAGACTCAGTGCGTTGTTCTGCACACGAGCCCCTGGAATGCAAAATCTCTCCAAGAGATCCTCAATGTCTATACCAAACGGAATCCTCGACTGGGTGTCCCCTATCTTTCCCAAGCGGGGCAAGCCAGTCAGAAAGTACACATCAGTCAAGGTGAGCTCCAGTCGCTCACCTTGCACCATGAACACCGCCTCCTCTGGATCCCAAAAGTCCACCAACTTGTTCAGCAGCTCCCTGACTGAACGCATAAGAGGGATCTGAGCGAACTTCAGTAGTCCGACCAAACCCAAAGCCGCCTGCACATGTGGGCTATCCCAAATACTAGCCATCAATCCCACATCAATCTACCTCTCCCTCCACGACACCAGCGGCCTCCTCAGCATCCTGCCAAAAAACACAGAATTTTTTTTTAGAAAACACTATTTTTTCCCAAAATCCCCATCGCGTCTTTCGGGCTCTTAGTCGCGATGTTCATCGCGACTTTCATCCTCAAAGCAGCGATGAACATTGCGGGTATCGGACCCACAACAGCGATGCACATCGTGGCTGTCAAGCCCATACCCGTGATGTGCATCACGGAAAATGAGCCGAAACCCGCGATATTCCACGTTGGCAAGCCAATGTGGAATTACACAGCCTCTGGGGCACCGACGCTAACCATAAAGGAAATAATTTAAAAGGCTAAGGCACATAGGCTTACCTGAAACTCGCAGAATGAAAAACCAATGGTTGAATCTCCTAGAAATCAAGAAAATGCTCTGACCAACTCAATTACTCTGTGAAACTCAACGGTGAAAATGACACTTGTCACATTGGGCCCACTTGCTATTTATAGAAATTTGACCATTTTTCAATCAACCATTTCGGCATCATATAATGTCCATTTTTCAAATCATTGGTACCGTGGAATTAGCACAGCGAGAACTTCACTATAGTTCACTCGTTTTTCTGATTCCACTAGGTCCTGTTTTCGGGCATTTTTTCCATACCCCTCATTGCCTCGATTTGCGTGCCACATTGACCGTGGTCTGTCTTTTACGAGTCTTATATCTCCGGATTCAGTTTTCCGTGCTCGTGACGATGCTTGAGACCATTTCTCATTCTCACCAACAAATTTTTTGGGCATTTTTTCCATGCCCCTCGTTGCCTCGATTTGTGTGCCACATCAACCGTGGTCCATTTTTTACGAGTCTTATGTCGCCAGATTCAGTTTTCCGCACTCGTGACGATGCTTGAGACCATTTCTTTCTCTCACCACCAGATTTTTTGGGCATTTTTTCCATACCCCTCATTGCCTCGATTTACGTGCCACATCGACCGTGGTCCATTTTTTACGAGTCTCATATCATCGGATTCAGTTTTCCGCGCTTGTGACGATGCTTGAGACCATTTCTCGCTCTGACCACCAGATTTTTTGGGCATTTTTCCCATGCCTCTCGTCGCCTCAATTTGCGTGCCACATTGGTCGTGGTCCATTTTTTGACGAGTCTTATATCGCTGGATTCAGTTTTCCGTGCTCGTGATGATGATTGAAATCATTTCTTGCTCTCACCCCCATACTTTTTGGGCATTTTTTCAAAATGCCACTCATCACCTCGGTTTGCGTGTCACATTGGTTGTTGCCCATTTTTTGACGATCTTTATGTCGCCGGATTCAGTTTTCTGCACTCGTGACGATGCTCGAGATCATTCCTCACTCTCACCAATACGTTTTTGTTCGGTATAATTTTATCCCTTTATTGGGCCGAGCAATTCGTTTACGAAAAAGGCACTTAGGGAGTTTTTGTTAAGCTCTTTTCTGACTTCTAAAACAATGAAAAGATCGCCAAGCAATCTTGCTTCCTTTCATGCTCACTAAAAGTATCTGAAAGGGCGTCTTCCTGGTATAAGTTTACCCCTTTTTCGGACCTTGTAGACAAATTACAAAAAAGGAATACTCTAGTCACATTGCCTAGAAGAGTTATCCATCTACATCATTTTATGCTTTTTCGGGCCTTGGAGACTAACATACGAAAAATAACACCAATGGAGTCTACTTGTCACTTTCAGACTCTCTAAAATTGAAACCAACCACGAGCAATCACCGTCTTGGGGTCGCACAAATCCACACGACGGTACCCATCCACCAATTCAGAGTCTTCTTATCATTTTCAGACTCCTTAAAAATGAAAGCACTCACGAGCATGAACAATCCTGGGCTTGCATAAATCCACAGGAGAGTTCCATTTTAGAGCAAACTTTTGTCCCTTCTTGGAGCTCATTAAAACTACAAAGAAGGACCCAATGGTGCTTTTCGGTGCCACAACAGATCATGTCTACTCATATGGCAGCTTCCCCATTTTGGTCGCCTTTGTTCAGAGTATTCTGCAGTATGTCACCCTGGGAGTCTCCCAATAGAATCCATCAGCTTGTCCCCCAGAGTCGCTTCAGTCTACAATACATACCCCTGATCCCTTAAGTTATAATCAACACACCTAACAAACAATTTCATATGCGGCCAGGTCAACCATGTCGTCATGCTCTAAACAAAGGAAGTTTGAGTCCACCCACTCTATGACCCCAATTTTTCCACATCCCCATAGTATGTCAGTCCTACCATCAGTAATATCACAGTTTAGTTGTACACCTCGTGCTCCTATCAAGGAAACATCATTGCCTTGATAGTTGTTGGTCTCCCTCTGTTGACACCAACTAAATCTATTCCAGAGGATAGACCTAGAGGTCCATGTGCCTTGGACTCATCACCATTAGTGATGAGTGCCTATGGATCATTTTGAAAGGAGTCCTTAGTGCCTCTCCAAATGATTGTTTCTCACATGCTCGACATCAACACCTTGATCGCATCGTTGAGACTCGTACAGGGTATCGCTCATTTCAGATTATTTGTTGGAGACCTTGGATATCACCTGACTCTACCACACTTCAGAGTCTAATAGAGGAAACAACTAATTACACATTCCTATGGATATCCGGGTTGCACTTGGCAACAGTTTTCAGATGTACCCCAGTTTTATATTCCCTTGAGTATACAGTTACATATACTCCTCAGAGTTGACTCACAATTATTGAGTCCCTACAGATGTTGGACACCTTCAGTTTCAGCAGTTCATCAACCCTTATGGTACCTTATTCAGAATGGTTGTTGCTTCTTTCCAGTGTATCAATGATTAAGATCTGTCATGATATGACCATGAGTACATCCCAGCATTGTGTCCCCCCTGGACCATTATGATGTACCAATAGTTTTTTATGTGTTATTCAGGTCTCCCTTCCTGGGCCTAATTGTTATGTATATGTCTTGATACGAGCATGGGTATGCTCGCCTCGTCCATAATCAGAGATTATTCCTCATTCATTTTGAGGCCATGTATTTTGTCAGTTTTTGCAGCTTCTAAGGGGCCGTTGTTCCAGTCTCCAATCGGTCTCTTCTCTTCTCCAAACCCCGGAGAAAATACAAAATAACTATGATGTCTATCGTC
Source organism: Larix kaempferi (assembly GCA_027924585.1). Classification (NCBI taxonomy): domain Eukaryota; kingdom Viridiplantae; phylum Streptophyta; class Pinopsida; order Pinales; family Pinaceae; genus Larix; species Larix kaempferi. Next base: position 5,108,715 of record BSBM01000410.1, read on the forward strand.
CATACGATGAGCTTCTGCCCTCACACATCAGGGGGCAATCTGTTAACACCCAAAAAGAGCTCACTAGTTCATTCCCTTATTCAAATGACCCATTTGTCCACTTTTTCCACCATTTGAGCCTCTAAAAACTTCAAAATGTCACCAAAAAGACCATAATACCCCTTTTTCCCCTCAAAATATGTATTTTTCTTCAAAAAACCTTCAAAAAGGGTCCAAAATTTCCCAAAAATATTAAAAGGGAATAAAAATATTCAAAATATTCAAAAAAAGAAAAAGAGGGAAAAAGAGACCTAAACCATGTTGGTTAATACCATTGGTTTCCTTAAAACCATAATGGTATTCCCCATCACCAAAAACTATAAAAAGGTGATAGGGGCTCCTCACTTTTCATCCACATTTTATCATATCCTTATGCTACCAAATTCCCTTTGAAAGCCATTGCCTCCCATTTCGATTTTGAAGATCCTCATTGAAGCTTTGGAGAAGAAAAGACCATTGGATATTGGAGCTTCTCAACCTTGGAGCTGCTCAACACCCACCATCCTCACCATTTTAGGTAATACAAAATCAAATATTTTTCAAGTTATTGTTTTTCCATAGATCTTATTGCTTATGTTCTTAAATTCAGTTTTTTATTTCTTTTACAGATATTAATGTTAGATTAGATTAGTTTATTCATAGTTGTTTTTGTTTTATATTGAAACTTCTATTACAAGTTAATAGGTGCATCCTTGCACATGCTTGGTTGAAAAACCAAGCAACAAAGATGCTTCCACATGTGATTTGGTAGAAGTGGGAGACTAGGAATTGTTGTACAAGTGGCGTCCTTTGGAATCTATTCCCAACTTGAGTTGGAATGAGTCTCTTCGAAGGAATTCGACCCATGGAGGACATTACAACTTTATAAATGTCAATAACAAAGAATGAAAGCAGTTTTTTATCATTTGTAGAATAATTGCATTTGTGAAGAGGGAGAGCTAGTGGATGACTAGTTTTTTGCCTTAGCCAATTTCGAGGGTGAAAGATTCTCATCCAAGTTGGTAATTGGAAAGGCCATTCAGACCTTTCATTTGGATATTTAATGGAGTATTTATTTGTAGGTTTAAGCTACATGGAAGCTCATGCTTTCTTCTATTGCAGCTCACTCCTTCAACCATTTCCAGGTTTTGATGGCATATTCTTAATCCTTGAGGGAGGGCATTCTTGGTGAGCTATTGTACTCTTTGGAGGAGATTATAATGCCCCATTTATTTTGTAATATGAATTAAATACTCTTTTCTTCATCTCCTAAAATTTCCAGGTCTAAATTCCAAGTAGAAATGTGTAAATCTCATTTTTAATGAAAGAACAATGTCATTTCCCCACTACCTTGTTGTGAACCAATGTAATGCTGATGATTTCGAATGAATGGATGATTCTCTAATACATTTGTGATTAATATACTGCCATGGATTTATTTTACAAGTTTCATGTACTGTACTTGAGCATTTGAAGTATTTTTACTCAGTTTAATTGCATTGGGAGAAGAAATAGAGTCATTTCCCCAAGGGTCGAATGGGTGATTTTTGCAGCTGAATGGGAGAGGGTTGTAACATATATAATAATCAATTAATGGTGTACATGAGATCTTAATAAAATACTTAATACATTCCCTACCTCTTTTCATAAATTTGAGTGGGTTTGGAGGCATTTGGGAATCCATTTTCAGTACTTACCCCAGGGGGATTTGAACCCCGAATTACTAGTAGAATTGCATACTTGGTCCAGAATATTAAGAGAGTTTGTAGAGGCCTTTTGGTGGCCATATATCATCCATGAACATCATATTCAAGTCATAATATCATTCATACACCTTCCTTTAATATTTGAAGGCACTTGGAGTCAATTTGAGACCTAGAGACCAATACTAGTCAAAGGGAAATTACTAGTAAAGTTCCGTACATTGGCCAAAATTGAAAGAGGATTTTCAGAAGTATTTTAAAGGTCCAAAATCATCCCTGAAACACATATTTATGTTCTAAAATCATCCATATACCTTATTAGAAGATTTGGGAGCAATTGGAGCAATTTGGAGACCTAGAGCTCAAAACTAGTCAAAGGTCTAACTAGGGAAAAAAGTGAAAATTTGTCATTTTAATAAAATTCCTAACAAGGGACATTAGAGTGGTATCAGAGCATGGTCCTTGCACTTGTGTATTAGGTACATACATTCAAGAATAATTGGCAAAACCATGTATTACTATTATGATGAATCCTATGAGTACAATTCTTATGAGGAATATACAGATTGTTATGAGCAATATGAAGCAGAATGTGAATGGTACGAGGAAGAGGTGCCATCATGCAAAAATTCTTACAATTTCAGGAGAAATGAAGATTATTCTTATGAATTTAAATCTGATGAATATGAGTGTGTCACACCAACCAAGGATAATTCTATGAATGAGTTCCAAAGATGGAAAGCAACATATAACACCTTGCCCCAACAATATAAAAAAAAATCAAGAATATCTTGCTTTAAGCAAAAATACACAAAATGTCATGTCTTTTGAGTACTTTGTTGAACATATTTTTGAAAATAGGCCCAAAAATGAAGATGTGGATTTAGTAAAGAAAGGTTTATGCCCTTCTTGTACAGAACCTTGGAGAGAATATCATATATGTGTGCAGGAAATGATGTCCTACTTGAGGAGAGCTTTTGGGAATTCTTCAAAAAGAGATTCCAAAGATATTGATCCTAAGGAAAACAAGGGGCAAAATGCATCAGCTTTCTTGAAGGAGAAAAATGAAGAGACATAGCAAGAGCATGAAGAAGATTCTATTGAAAATATGGAAGATCATTTCGAGACATCTTCTAGCTTAGACATGAACCAAAGAGCATCTACTGATGGATGCTTAAACTATGAAGGAGTACCTACTGATGGGTGCTCACACCTCTATGTTGGTGACATAGAGATCGCTTTTGAAAGTGTTGCTGCAAGTCCAAGTTCCATTAAGCATGATAATGAAGACCTTGTAGCATTTGAAGAAGAACCAAGATCAACTTCCCCTTCACCACTTGAGCTTCATGAAGTTGGTCCAAGCAAAAATGAAGAAGATGAGGAGGTTCATTTGCAAGAGCCTCATTTTCTTGAAGGATCCTTAAATATTAATTAAAAGAAGATCCAAGAGTCCCTCAGTATTCTCCATGGCACTCAAGCATTAGTGTCAAATTCTTGTTGGAGCGCTACTTCATTGGAGGAAACATCCTTCCTTGAAAACATGGAGAAGATTCAAAGAGCAATGTGACACATCAAAGGTAATCTCAAGTCTTTTATTTTTTATAGAAATCATTTGTTTGAGCTTAATGAATTGTTACATGATGCATACTTGAAGAATAATGAGGATAATCATAAGTTCACAATTCAAAATGAGTAACTTCTTGAAAAGTTGCAAGATACTTGTTTTTCCTCCTATATTTCAGATTGTCAAATGGTAGATTGTTTGGAGGATTCTCATGACATGGGGCATCATGAGAAATGTGGAAATTTGAATGTGCTTAATGTGTTTGAAGATGAACTGGAAGAGATCCAAACACTTGATGTGGTGGAAGAAGAACTTGAATTGTCTCTTGATGAAGGTTATGCAATTTTTAAAGAAAAGCATGATTCCTCTACATTGGAACTAACCTACAACAAAGGTTTCACACTTTTGAAGGAGTTGCATGATACTAACCATATGGATCCTTTCCATGATGAAATTTCTGCACTTTTTGATCATTTGGGTGAGTTAGTTAATTCTCCTACATCCTACAATTCCATGTTTTGCGGCATTAGTCTCAATGAAGAATGGGTGAAAGGGTTCTTTTTTATGGTGCCACATGAGGAGTATGGAACTCCTTTATTTATTTTTTATGATGATATGGTTGGAGCACATTCTTATTCACATTTGCGGAAACATCCTTTGTTACTTTATGATGATGCTCATCTAAATGGATGCACCTATGATATGCATTTGAGTCACTTGAAGACTCATGGTTTTTCTTGCTCGACACTTGATTCATTTGATGTTGGAGGAACTTCGTCCAACACTTGGGTGAATAGATTTATGATTGGAGAACATTTTTGTTGGCAGCCACATACTTTGTTATATATTTATGATTCTCACATTCAGGGATGTATGGGTGAGACTTCATTGAGCCATTTGAAGTCTCCTTGTTTTTTCTGCTCATTATTTGGTTCATATTTTAGTGGAAATTCTTCATTCACTTCTTGGATGAAAGAATACATGGCTGAATATTTTGATGCATATCAAATATTTTTGGAGCAGCATTATAGGACATGGGATCCTCACCTATGTCATTGGAGTAGATTTGATTGGTCACTTGAAGCTTATATGCACTTGGAAAATGGTGGTCTACTTGCTTGGAGGTATAAGCACTTTCACGATTCTTTGATGAAGCACCTCCTTGATGTACATTTTTATTATTTTGTTATGCACTTTGATGATATATATTTTGTACTCATGATGTTTGGAAGAATGCATACAAGAAAATGGGATCCAGGAATCCTCTTATCTAATGGTGTGGGTTGGAGAGCACTCTTAATTGTTGGGGTGCAATACAAGCAATGGGACCCTGGAATAATTTTTGTCTCAATGGTTTCAATTTTGGGGGGGGGAAAAGAAGTATGGGAGATGAATTTCCCACTTAATAAAGTGATTTTTATCATAGTAGTGCAGCAACAATCATGGTGGTTCCTCTCTAAAATCTTCATAGAAACTCAAAGACTCAAGGTTGGGCAATTCAATGGCAACTTCAAAGAATTAGACAGAAAGCAGGTTCTTCAACACCCATGTTTGAAATTGCTTGAGGACAAAAAATATTGGGAAGGGAGGATTTATCATGATACAAATTTGGAATTGGGTCACAATGGCCTAAGCGAATTGGCCCTATTCATTAGAGTTTGTCAAATTTATGCTAAAGTTCAAATAATTGCCAAGGAGGAAAATTACTAGTTTCCTAGGTTTGGGGTGGAAGCTTTGGGATTTGGAATAATGGGGATAATAAATGATGTTGGAACATTAGGATGGCATAAATATTTAATAAAGGAGATAAATAAATATATACAAGTGAAAATCAAAGTGGCATTTGATCATGAAGACACATGGAGGAAGTGGGACCCACACAAGCTAGAATTTATGTGCCACATGGCAGCCTCTTCTTGCAATTTCGAATCCATGGGAAGCCTAATGTTCTTGGGATGAGTTATAAGATCAATAATAATTGGCATGAGTCAATGAGGTCGAAATATAAAGGAAGAGTAACTCCCATGGAAGAGGAAGAGGCAATTTGGAGCTAGTGAGACACTTGGACTAGATTACCTAGCTCTATGACAACAATGATGAAGATGCTATGACACCTATGACACAAATCAGACCTGAAGGATGACATATGACATATATGACATGTCAGGGCTAAAAATAGACTCCAAGAGGGCACTCAAGGGTGTTAGGGCAGCTAAGATGCTTCCACATGTGATTTGGTGGAAGTGGGAGACTAGGAATTGTTGTACAAGTGGCATCCTTTGGAATCTCTTCCAAACTTGAGTTGGCATGAGTGTCTTGGAAGGAATTCGACCCATGGAGGAAATTAGAACTTTATAAATGTCAATAACAAAGAATGAAAACATCTTTTGATCATTTGTATAATTTGCAATTGCATCTGTGAAGAGGGAGAGCTAGTGGATGACTAGTTTCTTGCCTTAGCCAATTTTGAGGGTGAAAGATTCCCATCCAAGTTGGTAATTGGAAAGGCCATTATGACCTTTCATTTGGAGTTTTAATGGAGTCGTTATTTGTAGGTGTAAGATACATGGCAGCTCATGTTTTTTTCTATTGCAACTCACTCCTTCAACCATTTCCTGTTTTGATGACATATGCTTGATCCTTAAGGGAGGGCATTTTTGGTGAGATATTGTACTCTTTGGGGGAGATTATAATGCCCAATTTATTTTTAAATATGAATTAAATACTCTTTTATTCATCTCTAGAAAGTTTCAGGTCGAAATTCCAAGTAGAAATGTGTAAATGTCATTTTTAATGAAAGAACAGTGCCATTTCCCCACTACCTTGTTGTGAACTAATGTAATGCTGATGATTTTGAATGAATGGATGATTCTATGGTAAATTTGTGATTAATAGACTACCATGGATGTATTTTACAAGTTTCATGTACTGTACTTGAGCATTTGACATATTTTTACTCAGTTTGATTGCATTGGGAGAAGAAATAGTGTCATTTCCCCAAGGGTCGAATGGGTGATTTTTGCAGTTGAATGGGAGAGGGTTGTGCTGTTGGAGCAACATCCCCCCCAAAAAATTTTGTACATATTGGGGCCCCTCCTTTTATTTTTTCTAGAAAGACTGCCCAAGGAAGTTAATTCTCCTTTTAACTTAGTTTTTGTTTTCAATTGAGGAATCTGCTTTAAAAAATTGAAGTTTTTCTTCTAAGTTAAAATTCATGATTCCCTCCTGAAACTGCGGAAGCTATTTGCCTATCTCTCTTGAAATTGCGGAAGCCATTCACGAAAGTATCCCGAAACTGCGGAAGCATTCAGCGAACTCTTCCAAAATTGTGGAAGCCATTCACGAAAGCATTCACGAAACTCTCCCGAAGCTCCGGAAGACTTAGCGTTTTTTTGAAGAATTTAAGTTTCTCTCTCGCAACTGCAGAAGAATTCATGAAACCTTCCTGAAATTGCGGAAGCCATTCATGAAAGTCTCCCGAAACTGCGGAAGCATTCGGCGAACTCTTCCGAAACTGCGGAAGCCATTCACGAAAGTCTCCCGAAGCATTCACGAAACTCTCCCGAAGCTCCGGAAGACTTAGAATTTTTTTGAAGAATTTAAGTTTCTCTCTCGCATCTGCGGAAGCATTCACGAAACCTTCCCGAAATTGTGGAAGCATTCACGAAAGTCTCCCGAAATTGCGGAAGCTATTTGCCTATCTCTCTCGAAATTGCGGAAGCAATTCACGAAAGTCTCCTGAAACTGCGGAAGCATTCGACGAACTCTTTCGAAACTGCAGAAGCCATTCACAATTCTCTCCCGAAGCTGCCGAAAGACTTAGTATCATTTTTTTTTTGGAAGAATTTAAATTTCTCTCCCGAAACTGTGGAAGCATTCACGAAACCTTCCCGAAACTGCGGAAGCACTCGGTGAACTCTCTCGAAACTACAGAAGCTTTCGTCGAATGTTGCCGTAGTTGTGGAAGGATATCCTGAATCTTTCCGAAACTGCGGGACAACTCGGCAAAGCCATTCGCGATAAGCTTTTGGGAAGACTATATTTCGAAAAGATATGCCAAGTACTCCTGAAATGCCAAAGCAATTCGCCATACTTTCCGCAATTACGGATGAAACTCGTAAATCCACCCCGCAACCGACGGTCACGCACAAATGCCGAGACGGCTTGAAATGATCGCATCGTACAAGGCATTAAAACCACCTTTTAATGACACAACCTACCCGTTTAAGTGTCGCACGTGTCTAACCTTTTATAAGGACGGTGGGGGTTTCGTTGATTTCATTGTTTGTTTATCGTTCAAAGAACGCCGTTAGGAAGACCGCGTCGGTTCGCTCCAGCTCAGCGCATCCACGACCGCGTCCACCTCACTCAACCACTGTCTCATCTCCAGGTAGGCTTTTTAGCCGCCATCTTTGTTTTATCTCCACGTCGAATTACTTTTTGGGTTTTCCCATTCATAATGTGACCGATAGGAATTGGTAGAGTAGGTCATTTTTTGTGTTTATTACGGCCGCCGTGGCCCCTTAGGTTCCTCATTCCTACCAGCTAAAAGCCGTAGCCATGACCATCCAAGTTTTTCACTGACCGCATTCCCATCGTTTTCCTACCCTGATTCAAACCTCATACCGGCCACAGACCGTTTCGCAAGTGTTATTAATGGCAGTTGTGGGCATTTGAGATACTCAACCACTCACTTTCTTAGGCTCAGTTAATGAATGTGGAAAACAGTCCCTTGTTTCATCGTTTATTCATAGGATTTTTTCACTCAAGGCCGACCCGCCATTGACCATTAGAAGTGCTACGATGAAGGATACCCTCTCTCCAAGGGTTAGGCGGGAAGCAGGTTTTGTTTTCCACGTCATATGCCTACCTTTTCGGAAGCATTCCAAAAGCTCGTGACTAGACATTGTCTCCCTAGGATAATCAAGTCTCAGAACCATATTTCATTTTTTGGAGTGATCTATTTTGCTTCCCCAACATGCAGCTTCATAATTTGTCTATATTTCTCATTAGCATGTTGAATTTGTCCTTCTCTTTGTTACACTCTCATAATATGTTGCAATTTTATAATGATTCACATTTGGTTGCTAACAGGGATAAGCCAGGATGACAAAAGGTGGTAGAAAGAAAGCTAAAGTGATGGAACCAGAGCCAGTGCAATTAAGGACTGAAACTATGTTCCAAGATACTAAGTGTACCACCAGCATTCCTCCCGAGGTCCGTTGGGGAGATGTTTATAGGATGATCAGGGACCAGGATATCCCAGCTGTATTATTGGAAGAAGAACAAATCTACCTCAACATCAGAACTTCCGACATAGCTAGGGCTTCTACCCGCCCTGAATTGTTCCCATGTTCTAAAGTGATCGGGTGGATACTGGAACATGCCAACCCAGAGACAAGAGTATTACATGACAGCAGGGGAGAGGCTTTCACTTCATTCCATCTAGCATATATTGCTGCAGCCTACAAATTCTCACGTCCCCAACAAGCTCTAAGTGATGAATGGTTGGGCAAGATGAACAATATTGAGATGGCCAAAAAATTATTGGTCACAGGAAAGCACTTGAGAAAGAGAGGTAATGATGAATATAATGTTCAGAACCTAAGACCTCCTTTTAGGTTAATCGCCCTAATGCTATCCAGAATTTTCGGCATGCTCGATGGCATTGTATATAGGATACAGTGGGCCCCCATCATCCACTTCATAGCATTCAAAGGGACTGTGTTTGACTGGGATACTATCCTTTCGGACAGTCTGGCATCCACAGTGGCTGCTGCAAGAGAAGGTATGGCCTTAAAAAAGTCAGAATTTTACATGTCTTCCTATCTCATTCACTGTATTTTGGCCAAACTATCTTTTCCCAGGCTATGTTGCACATGGGATAAAGCCAACACCCCGGTCTACACTGCTTATAAAATAATGTGGGCTCAAAATTACAGAGCAAGATATAAGCTCATCTGCGAAGAGTTCATCATGCCTCTATATGAGCAGATATTCAAGGAAGAGCCCAACTGTCTATCAGAAAATGCCATGGAGGTCCTGGAAAACTATGGAGATTTTTATTTCTCAGAGCAGGGCACCTACATCAGGATGTTTGGAGGTACCAAAGCGCCATACATTTTGCAAAAATACGCCACTGATTATGTAGTCCTCAAGGAAGCCGTCAAGCAAATTTTCCTTGATGGAATAGGAGGGGTGCTTAACAAGCAACATAAGGCTTATTTCCGTCCTTTGCCCTTCTGCATAGGAGCCTACAAATTCTCAGGCGTTGCATCAGCTGAAAGCTTTCCACTTCGATGAAATGATCTTCCATAGAAATGATAAGCGGGGGAAGGTTGCCGAGAATTGCAAAGAAATTTATGCTCATTTTGAATATGCTCATTACTATGATGCCGAGGAAGAAGTGTTCAGAGGCATCAGCAACATGACTGAGTTGCAGATTTGTCGTCAAGGCAATGGAACAAGCTCTAGCTCTACCCCATCCCGAAAAGCCATCCTGTAGAAAGAGAGAGAAGCAACTGATGCTTGAGTCCAAGAGGAACAAAGATTGAAAGAGGAAGCAAGGTTGCAGAGAGAAGCTGAGGAAGAAAAGCTGCAGAAAGAAGTTGAAGATGCAAGATTACAGAAAGTAGCTGAGGAAGCCAAGTTGCAACAAGAAGCAGAAGATGCAAGGCTGCAGAAAGAAGCTGAAGATGCAAAGCAGATGGAAGAAAATGAAAATCAGTAGCAAGCTGAAGAAGAAGAAAAAAGGCGTAAAGCTGAAGAGGAACAAAAGGCGGAAGAAGAAATTAAGACAGCTAAAGATGCTCAGGCAGGTGGCTCCGACACCCAAGATATGGAAACAGACATATCTCAAGCAGGTGTTCCCGACACCCAAAATATGGAGGCAGATGCATCTCAAGCAGGTGTTCCCGGCACCCAAAATGTGGAGGCAGACACAGCTCAAGCAGGTGTCTCCGGTACCCAAAATGTGGGAACAGGCACATCTCAAGTAGTCCAGACCCCACCCATAGAAGCAGAAATACATGTAATAGACCTCCCAATCGTCCCTTACATTCCATCAGAAGATCATACTGTGTCCCGATGGGATGAATTTGTGTATGATAGGAAGAGGAAGGCAGTAGTCTTGAAATCAGAAGAGAGGATAAAGAGACTCTTCCAAGAAGATATTGTTACCCCGGCGGGAGACCACGGTGATGCAAAATACAAATAAGGCTCCCATAGCCATGACATCTGCCGCTGTAGAAGCAGCAAAATCAACGCAGGACAATGTGGTCGATATGGTTAGATAATTTTAGTCAACAAAGAGGAGAGCTTGCATGTTACAACATACTGTGGCTAATGAACAACCTTACAGGGATCTTGTAGTGAATAAGTATAATCGCCTGTCTATTGAGCATAAGGAATTGTCATATAAGTATCGCCAGTTAGAAGAAGAAAAGGAGCACCTGGCAGTCCAGATGATGGTTTTGGAAGAAGAAAAGAACGATTCGGAAGCTAGAGTTTCTCATCTGCAAGCAGATAAGCAAGCAATGGTTGGGCAATTAGAGCAGGCAGAGAGCAGAGCAATAGATATGTCTCCCTTTCATGAGCTGTTCTGTGGCATTCTGAGACAAATGCACGCCACGCAGGAGCTGATTACTGAGGAAGTGTGCAGGCTCAAAGCCATGATGGTTAGATTGAAAGAAGTCAATGCAGAGACCAATAGGATTAAGGATAAATATACTTGGGTTAAAGCAAACATCCTGAGCCAGATGGAATGGAGAGAAGGGAAGGTTGATTTCCCCAAGCATCTCCCATTCAAATCTGTAGATGGTTTTAATGAAGATATAACCCTTATGGAATCTGCAGGAACTTTGGCCTTAAGCTAATGGCTAAGATCCAAAGAACAATGGATAAAAGTAACAGTCTTTATCAAAAAATCCATGAAGTGCATGATAAGTGCAAGTTGAGTTTCCCTCAGTCCCTTGATGAGTTCCCAAGCAAAGAGCTACGTTTATCTGACTTGAAGGAAGAGTTAGGCATTCAAATACAATATGTAAAGAAAATTGATGTCTTAGCCATTGATGATCTCCATCACTATATTGGGCTGTCATCAATATACAATCATTTGCTTAAAGAAATCCACCAAGCAGCAATTGCAGAAATTCAGGGTATTGGAGCAGAACTTGGTAAAGATGTGACTTCCCAGAAGATCTTGCTCCCTTCCTCAGCAAATGTGGTTATCAGAGATACTGGTATCTGGTTCAATTACATAGCAGAGGAGGAAAAGAAAGCAGCAGCAGCAGTAACAGCCAGTCCAAGTCCTTCTCTCCCAGCAGTAGCAGCCAGTCCAAGTCCTTCTCTCCCAGCAGAAGCGCCTTCCCAAGGGTGAACACGTTGATTCTACAACGTTGTTCCTTTTTTTTGTATTTTTATTTTGGTCTCCCTATGCTAAAGCGTGGAACCATTGGATAGCTGTCCTTTTCTTTTTGAGAAATTTTATGTTTTAAGAAAAGGGCCACAATTTGTTTATTAAAAGGGGAAAGTCTGTAGATGACAAGTGTAAAGATCCAGGTGGCATCCCAAGAGGCATTTTGTAAAGATATAAATAGAAGGTTAGGAAACAGTGTAGAGGACTTTTGGCAGGGAAATAATTTTTCTGAACTTGTATGAGCTATCTTGTACTTGTTTCAAGAAAATGAAATATACCTAATAAGAGCCTGGAGAGGACGTCTTTTGCATGGAAATAGATGTTGGATGCATGCTAGATTATTCTTGTGACTTTCATATTCTACTTTGAGATCTTTCGTTGCTGTCTTGAATTATTTCTCTGTATTGAATGATCTTACTGTTTCTTGTGCAAATAAATTTTCTCCTACATGAGTAATGGAATGTGTTCTATATGAATTGGAAGCTATCTTCTAATATCTCTTGCTTTCTTGCTGTAGATCTATCTTTGTGATTTAATGGCTATCTGTTGATCTTTAGATAACTCTTCCAGCACATTACTCATACTTATAATTTTGCTCTTTGCAGGGATAGTTTAGGTTTATTTCGGTTTTAAATACAGATTTGTTTCGAATTCTGCATTTAGATTAAGTTAGTTTAGGCACTTGCATATCATTCTAAACCATAAAATCAAAAAGAACGGTGGATCGGGCCATAACCGATATAATTGAAGTAAATCTCCAAACTCAACGGTTGCCGGAACCGCTAACCGGACAGATTCCCCATACCAAACGGTGGACAATCTAATTGGGATAGTCTACCGGGGAGAATCCCTTTCTGTTTGATGCTGCGATCTTCGGGGCATCAACAGTTTTTGGCACTAGAAGGAGGGCCTGAAAGTGCATGGCTGATAAAGGAAAATCTCCTCCTGTAAAAAATGTTACTGAAAACCCTCCTAAAAAAGGAATTTTAGACAACTCAAATCTTGAAGTAGCAAACCGAGAAAACCTCGTCTCTGATTCTGAACCTCAAGAGGCATTGTATGCTATGCCTTTTGTAGAAATAGAAGATTTGAGGAGACATACACGATCTTATGTTAGACAACTAGGTGGTTTAAATGTAGTAAATTTCCTTCCTAGGAAAAGTTCTCCTAGAAAAGAGCGACAGTATACCCGTGATTCGATTCTTGTGCAAAATTTTGAAGAGCTTGTGAATTTAACCTTGGAAGAAATTGTAGAACCCTTGAACAAGGTCGATCTTGAAAAACCAGAAAATATGTCAGATCAAGAAAGTCTTGGAGAACTTATTTCTCCAAAGAACACTCCATTAAATTCACCTTACAATTCCCCACCAGATTCTCCACATAGAGACATGGTTGTACCTCCTTGGAGAGCAAGGGGAGCGTTGAATCTAGCTGGGCCATTCCACAATCTTCCAAAAAATCCAGAGAAAGTCTTGCCTAAATTCGACCTAGGGAAAGCCATTTCAGCCGAAGATCATCTCAAGAGTTTTTATTTAGCTCTGAATCTTTTAGATGTGCAGCATGAAGATGTAGTCTGTAGGCTTTTTCCATACACATTTGAGCCGAAAGTATCATCCTAGTATTTTAGCCTACAACCTAGCTCGATCTCAAGTTGGGATGAATTTGAGAAATGTTTCTTAAAGAAATATGGAAACCAAAAAACTGTAGCTACACTTATGAAAGAACTATTGTCCATGAGAATGGAAAAGAAAGAAAATGTTCAAGACTTTAACCAAAGGTTCACAACTCTCTTAAATAATTTCAGTGAATCAAATAAACTAGCAGAGGAGTCTCTGGTTGAATATTATACAACAGCTCTTGAAGTACCCATAGCAATGTTTGTTAAAAGATCTAAGAAAACCACCCTGATAGAGAATTTCGAAGAAGCTAGAAAGGTGGAAGAAGAAGCGGATAGCATTGTTAAACATGCCTTAGATGCTGAAACAAAACCAGCAGTCAGTAAAAAAACCTTGCTGCTCACTAGAGGTAAAGAAGAGTCATCAACAGACATGGAGAATGTAGTTAGGATGATGCAGAAGTTGTCCAATAAAATTGTAGATCTCGAGAAAGATAAGGCTGCTAGTACATCTAGGAAACCTTTCAAGCCATTTTACAAAAAAAAAGAAGACAGCGATCAACCTCATCCACCCATGAATACTTCCCCTGTTTTAAACCTCAATGAAATAGGGATGGAAAACTTCTGCACCTTTCATCAAGAACCGCATTCGGAGAAGAGCTGCCCACAATGGATTAACTCTATGAGTTTAGTTATGAACCAAATGCTGGATTCACAGATTCCAGATCAGGATGATCCTCTAGAGGAATCGAGCCCTGAATTAGAAGAACCATCTTCGGACACCACTATGGTGCTATGGGATTGGGTAGCTTTAACTAAATTAGTAGAAGAAAATCCCATAGAAAGCTCTCTTTCTGCTGTGAACATTAATACTCGCAGTAAAGGCCCTATTACGGATCTTGCCCCAGACTCGACTCCTCCCAAGCCTAAAGTTTCAAAAGAACTACCTAGGAAACATATAGCAATCATTCCACCGCAACCTAAAGCTATCCAAATAGCGACCAAACAGCCAAACATTGAGACCATAATTCAACAACCAAAGGTCACAATGAATAAAACAGACAGTCTGGCAAGAATTGGGAACAATTCTGATATAAGATATGACATTATTGAAGATATAAAGAAAGTCAAAGCAAATGTGTCAATATTCGATATGTGCAGTTTTGCCTCAGCAACGAGATAAGCTGTTGCATGCTCTGCAACCCCAGCACAACACTCTATTAACGGATACTCAAGAAGATCCCGAAATTAATGAGGCTAGTATCGGCGGGAAATCTAAATCTCAGACGTTGCCATTCCTATTGACCTTTGAAATTTTCAATCATAATGTTCACAATTGTCTGGTAGATTCCGAAGCATCTTCAAATGTCATGCCACTGTCAATTTGTAAAAAAATTAACGGGCAACTTGTTCCATCTCCGGCCCAAATTATTCAATTAGATAGGACTTCTGTCAGAGTTATTGGGGAAATGAAAGATGTCCTCATTAGATTATCAGCCGACTCTAGAGTCTATCAGTTTATTGACATAATGGTAGTTGATATTGTTGGTTGTGGAGCTAGATCTTTTAGTCTCATAGATGATATTGTATCAGCCGTGTTTGTACCCCAGTTTTATATGATATGTAGGTGGACTGTACAGTCACCCTAGCGGTTCTAGGGGGGACCATCCCCCCTGGCTGGGGGGTCCAGGGGCTAGCGATCCCCCGGTGGGGGTTCGGGGGTAGCGCCCCTGAAGAAAATTTTTGGGGCTGTTTTCGCCAGTTGTTTTGCGGGCCCATAGTTTTGGGTATCCCGTGGTATTTTCCCATTGTATTTACCTTATAAAATAAAGACATTGTAATACGGCTAGGGATGATGATGTATTAGGTTTTATGCATTGTAAAAATCTCTGAGATCAGGAGAGAGACTGTGAAACAGAGAAGAGGAAGTGCAACGGTTGTGCTACAGGTTGTATCCCTTCACCTTGCTGGACGTTAATAATAATAAGGACTGGCAAATTTAGTGTGGACGTATCCCAAGTTGGGTGAACCACGATATATTTGTGTCTCTCTTGTAATGTGTATGTGTGATTATATTTGCATTTATGTTTATTGTTATTGCTCTGCGATCCTGTTTTTTCTAACAGATATTCCTGAGGCCTATGGTCTGATCTTAAGTAGGGACTGGTCCACAAAGCTCAATGGTTACTTTGCAACTGATTGGTCTCATCTATGGTTGCCTTATCAAAATAGACAGAATCAGATCAAAGTCCTGAGAGAACCACACATGAAACAAAATGTAACTCAACTAGAGGGAAAGAATGAAGCTGTAACCTTCTCATCCTCGGTTCTGGGGAATTATTTCTTAGAAATTGATCCGGGTAATTATCAGTCTAAAACTATCAGCCATGAATCAGATGAACAATCCGATCTCCTTCATTTCTCTCGGACTGATGATGTTGACTATAATATAGTTAGTTTAGTCGCTGACTTAAACTATAGAGATACTAACTTAGCTGAATCAAAAGATATTTTTTGGACATTATACTTTGACGGTTCTAAAACTCTAGAAGGATCCGGAGCCGGTTGTGTTCTGATGGATCGAGGAAGAAATAAGTATTTTTTGTCCTGTAGGTTAGAATTCGATTGTACTAACAACACTGCGGAATATGAGGCATTGGTACACGGATTAAAGAAGGCCATCGATTTAAATGTTAAATACTTGAAGGTTTTCAGTGACTTAGAAATAGTTGTGAGACAGGTAAGAGATACTATTCACTATCTCTCACCTCATTTGAAGGGTTATCAGGCTGAGGTATGGGATTTAATTATGCATTTTGATGCTTTCAATATAAAGTCTATTCCTAGATTGCAAAATTCTGCAGCTGATTTGTTAGCAACATCCGCTTCTAGATTGGTGCCATCTAATAACAAATGCTTAATTGAATTAATTTTCAGGCCCTCTGTTCCTGACAACGTCACAAACTTCAGGGTTTTCGATGATGATGACCAGATTATCAGTTTTCTAACGAACGAAGACAGTTTCCAAGGAGCTGTGATAGATGAAGAAGATCATGATTCTGATTTGCTTAAGAAGGATGCAAATAAAGGAAATTTCATCCCCAAAGGGGTAAGGTCACTGGAAATGCTGTTTGACCTTCAAAGTAAGTTCAAAAGGCCAGCGAACACCAAAACTAACAGTTCATCAATGCAGCATGAGTTCGTTAATTTAGGTACGGAGGCTGAACCAAAATTTGTCAACCTTGGCAAATGTTGTTCACCAGAAGAAAGAGATAGGTTCATCAAACTGTTTAGGCAATATAAGGATGTTTTTGCATGGACCTATGAGGATCTAAAAATGTATGGCGTCCGCATTATTCAGCATGCTATACCAATGAAAGTGGGTGTCAAGCCATTTCAACAGCAATTAATAAGGATGCATCTTACTTTGGAACCTCTGATTCAAAAGGAATTAAAGAAACTCCTGGACGCTAAAATAATCTTTAAGGTCCAGCATTCTGAGTGGGTTGCTAACTTAGTTCCTGTAAGAAAGAAGTCAGGAGAGATAAGACTATGTGTGGACTTCAGAAATTTAAACAGAGCTTCGGATAAAGACAACTATCCCGTCCCTTCAATGGATCAAATTCTTCAAATGGTGTCGGGATCTGAGCTATTTTCTCTTCTCAATGGTTTCTATGGCTACAATCAAGTATTAGTATCCGAAGAAGATCGTCTTAAGACTAATTTCCGCACTAAGTGGGGAACTTTCGCATACAGAAGGATGCCATTCGTCCTAGTAAACGCAGGAGCTCCATTCCAACAAGCAATGGATATCGCCTTCCGAGGATTGGGTGGGCAGTGTGTTGTTGTCTACCTAGATGATGTGACAGTTTTTTCAAAGAAAAGGGAAGATCATGTTGTCCATTTGAAGCATATTTTTTATCGTTGTCGGAAATATGGTATTTCATTGAATCCCAAGAAGTGTGTGTTCGTCGTTCTCGAAGGTAAACTCTTGGGCCATATCATTGCCAAAGGAGGAGTGTCAATAGATCACGAAAGAGTACAAGCTATCAATAGAATTCCAATGCCTTATAACAAAAAATCTATGCAGTCCTTTATGGGTACTATCAATTTCATCCAAAGATTTGTTCCAGATTTCACACAAATTGTTAAACCTTTGCAATAAATGGTTAAACAAAGCATACAGTTCAAGTGGACAGATTTAGAAAATGATGCGTTTAGAGACATTAAGGCAGCTATAGCTAAAGCTCCTTCCTTAAGAAGCCCAAATTTTGATAAGGATTTTATCCTGTATACCTTTGCTTCGGATGACTCCCTCGCGGATGTACTCACGCAAAAGGTGGAGCTAGGAGATGAATACCCAATCTCGTTTATGAGCACTGGTCTGCAAGGGGCTGAGATGAACTATCCCATGGTTGAGAAGCATGCATATGCTGTCTTCAAAGTAGTCAAACAGTTCAGGCCATATATTATTAAGAACAGAACTAAAGTTATAGTTCCCCACCCAGCTATTAGATCCCTCTTCGTTCAAAAGGAACTAGGAGAAAGGAGGGGAAACTAGGTCACAGCTCTTCAAGAATATGACTTAGAATTTAAACCAACCACTATCATCAATGGACAAGGCTTGTGCAAATTGCTTACAGGAAACTTGACTGATGAAGAACAACATTGGAAGAATGAAGCTGAGCTAAACTCAATTGAGGTATGTCCTATCTTCACAACTCCTCAGTCATGGTATCGAGATCTAGTGCATTATTTGCAGCAAGGACACCTACTTGAGCACTGGAGCTCTAAGCAAAGGAGGGCACTCCGTTTGAAATCAGCAGCTTATCAAATCATTGATGGGATACTTTTCAGAAAGAATTATGATGAAATTTTTCTTAGATGTCTAGAAAAGGAAGATGTAAATAAAGTTGTCAAAGAATTACATGATGGCCCCGCTGGTGGACATTATTCAGGGGAGACAACAGCCCACAAGATACTTAGAGTTGGATATTATTGGCCACTCTGTTCCAAGATGCCCATGCGTACGCACGAAACTGTGATATATGCCAAAGAAGTGCCAAGAAATTACCTAAGGCAGCAGGACCCTTGCAGCCGATTATTATCTCTGAACCTTTTAAACAGTGGGGTATAGATGTTATTGGAGAGATAAATCTAAATTATTCTTTGCAACATCGGTACATCCTGACAGCAATCGACTACTTCACTAGATGGACGGAGGCTATCCCGTTGCGCAAGATCAATGAAGATGCGGTCATCAGTTTTTTGAAGGAAAACATCATAACCAGGTTTGGGGTTCCAATTTCCCTTGTTTTTTATAATGCTCCCTATTTTTCGTCTTTTAAGATAAATGAATTTGTTTATGAATGGGGGATTAAGCTGCATTATTCAGCCAATTATTACCCTCAAGGAAACGGATTAGCTGAATCTTCAAACAAAAACCTCATTCGAATTCTCAAGAAAACTGTGATAGAAAATCAGCGAAGTTGGCATATAGCTCTCCCAAACGCCTTATGGGCAGATAGGGTGACTCCAAAGAATGCATTAGGGGTTTCCCCTTTCACTCTTGTCTATGGCAAGGAATCCATCCTTCCCCCCAACATCTTGCTCCCATCCTTGCTGTTGTCCCAAGCCTCTCGAGGGCCTGGTAGCCAAGCCTTACAATCCAGGATCAATACCTTGCTTCAACTTGAAGAAGCCCGACAGAAAGCTAAAGACTGATTCCATCAGCACCAAGACATAGTCAAGAGATGGTTCGATAAGAGGAAGTTCAGTAAAAGAAGTTTTGAAGTTGGGGATTTAGTCCTGAAATGGGATCACAATCATGAAGGCAAAGGATTGCACACGAAATTCCAACATTTACGGATAGGCCCTTACCAAATTTTGGTAAAGATAGGCCCATCCACTTATAAGTTGACAGACCTCAAGGGAGAAGAAGTAACCCTTCCTCTCAATGGCCTCACCCTAAACAATACTTTGCATAGTCTCACTGAGACTTTTTGTACATAAATAAAATTTTTCTTTATGTTGCTTTACCCCTTTGTTTTCATTTTTTTCAACCATTTTGTTTATGTTCTCGTCTTTTGAACCTTCTGTACAAATTTTGCTTTCTGAAAGCTCCCGTGGTTGGGTTTCTCATCAAGATAGATCTCTCGAAGAAATCTCACAACTCATGAATCCGAAACTACGCTTGAATGAAGGTTTATCTATGAATTGTGCTCTTGTTGAACTTTCTTCAGAAGGAAGGAAGCCTACTTTGCTAGTCACACTAATCCTGTTTAAATAGCAAATATCTATGACTATCTTTATTACTATCTTCGGGCTTCATCCACTCTCACACTTAAAGGCATCTCAAGAAGGTCATTGAAATTGGACCCATGGAAAGTAGCACATCCCAAGGGCATAGGGTATTGAAATGACTCCATGCTGCAAATTTAACAGCCAAAATGGCTTATGATGAAGGGTCTGTTTTCCAGAGATTCTCGCCTCAATTGAAGCATGGCTGAGACAAAATCAAAGCATGTAAGTCAAGAAAGATGTCCAAAAGACTCAGCTCAAATTAGGCTCCTCTCTGTCTGTGAGGCTTGATTAAATCAATAAAATCTCTTACTCACACAAATGGACATTATGGATTGAGGATCCAAAATCAAAGATCATGTCTCTGGAAGGCTCAAACAGCAAAGCTGTCAAAAGTATAAACATCCAAAAGGATGCAACCAGCATGGGAATGAGGAACAAGAGCAATAATGTCCATGACAAAGTGTTGCAAATCCTATGGAGTCCGATAGCAGTATCCATCTGAAAGATGAATCTTCTAAAATGAACCCCATATGTTGGCCCTTTGAGAGTTTTAAAGATGTCTCTATCAAAGCTCCCCTTTCCCCAATGGCTAGTAGGTAAAGTGACTTTTCCTTCACCAAGATTCAAGTGCTCAGCTGAATATTACATATAAAATGGATATCTTTTAAGAAGGTTTCGGATCATCGAGAGGAATTTTTTCAGAGATCTGTGTTCACTAGCGACTCGCCAATTGTTGTTGGAGCAACATCCCCCCCAAAAAAATTTGTACATATTGGGGCCCCTCCTTTTATTTTTTCTAAAAAGACTGCCCAAGGAAGTTAATTCTCCTTTTAACTTAGTTTTTGTTTTCAACTAAGGAATCTGCTTTAAAAAATTGAAGTTTTTTTTCTAAGTTAAAATTCACGATTCCCTTTCGAAACTGCGGAATCTATTTGCCTATCTCTCTTGAAATTGCGGAAGCCATTCACGAAATTCTCCCGAAACTGAGGAAGCATTCGGCGAACTCTTCCGAAACTGCGGAAGCCATTCACGAAAGTCTCCCGAAGCTGCGGAAGCATTCAGGAAACTCTCCTGAAGCTTCGGAAGACTTAGCGTTTTTTTGAAGAATTAAGTTTCTCTCTCGCAATTGCGGAAGCATTCACGAAACCTTCCCGAAATTATGGAATCCATTCACGAAAGTCTCCCAAAACTGCGGAAGCATTCGGCGAACTCTTTCGAAACTGCGGAAGCCATTCACGAAAGTCTCCTGAAGCTGTGAAAACATTCACGAAACTCTCCCGAAGATCTGGAAGACTTAGCATTTTTTTGAAGAATTTAAGTTTCTCTCTCGCAACTGCGGAAGCATCCACGAAACCTTCCCGAAACTGTGGAAGCATTCATGAAAGTCTCCTGAAACTGCGGAAGCTATTTGCCTATCTCTCTCGAAATTGTGGAAGCCATTCACGAA
Organism: Larix kaempferi; assembly: GCA_027924585.1. Classification (NCBI taxonomy): domain Eukaryota; kingdom Viridiplantae; phylum Streptophyta; class Pinopsida; order Pinales; family Pinaceae; genus Larix; species Larix kaempferi. Next base: position 5,129,781 of record BSBM01000410.1, read on the forward strand.
AGTCTCCCGAAATTGGGGAAGCATTCGGCAAACTCTTTCGAAACTGCGGAAGCCATTTGCAATTCTCTCCCGAAGCTACCGAAAGACTTAGTGTCATTTTTTTTGCAGAAGAATTTAAATTTCCCTCCCAAAACTGCGGAAGCATTCACGAAACCTTCCCGAAACTGCGGAATCACTCGGCAAACTCTCTCGAAACTGCGGAATCTTTCGTCGAATGTTGCCGTAGTTGCGGAAGGATATCCTGAATCTTTCCGAAACTGCGGGACGACTTGGAAAAGCCATTCGCGATAAGCTTCCGGGAAGACTATATTTCGAAAAGATATGCCAAGTACTCCCAAAACGCCGAAGCAATTCGCCATACTTTTCCGCAATTGTGGATGAAACTCGTAAATCCGCCTCGCAACCGACGGTCGCGCACAAATTCTGAGACGACTTGAAATGACTGCACCGTACAAGGCATTAAAACCGTGTTTTAATGACACAACCTACCCATTTAAGTGCCGCATATGTCTAACCTTTTATAAGGACGGTGGGGGTTTCGTTGATTTCATTGTTTGTTTATCGTTCAAAGAACGCCATTAGGAAGACCGCATCGGCTTGCTCCATCTCAGCGCATCCATGACCGCGTCCACCTCACTCAACCACTGTCTCATCTCCAGGTAGGCTTTTTAACCACCATCTTTGTTTTATCTCCACGTCGAATTACTTTTTGGGTTTTCCCATTCATAATGTGGTCGATAGGCATTGGTAGCGTAGGTCGTTTTTTTTGTTTATTATGGCCGCCGTGGCCCCTTAGGTTCCTCATTCCTACCAGCTAAAAGCCGTATCCATGACCATCCAAGTTTTTCACTGACCGCATTCCCATTTTTTTCCTACCCTGATTCAAACCTTATACCGGCCACAGACCATTTCGCAAGTGTTATTAATGGAAGTTGTGGGCGTTTGAGATACTCAACCATTCACTTTTTTAGGCTCAGTTAATGAATGTGGAAAACAGTCCCTTGTTTCATCGTTTATTCATAGGATTTTTTCACTCCAGGCTGACCCACCATTGACCATTAGAAGTGCTACGATGAAGGATACCCTCTCTCCAAGGGCTAGGCGGGAAGCAGGTTTTGTTTTCCACGTCATATGCTTACCTTTTCAGAAGCATTCCAAAAGCTTGTGACTAGACATTGTCTCCCTAGGATAATCAAGTCTCAGAACCATATTTCATTTTTTGGAGTGATCTATTTTTCTTCCCCAGCATGCAGCTTCATAATTTGTCTATATTTCTCATTAGCATGTTGAATTTGTCTTTCTCTTTGTTACACTCTCATAACATGTTGCAATTTTATAATGATTCACATTTAGTTGCTAGCAGAGATAAGCCAGGATGCCAAAATGTGGTAGAAAGAAAGCTAAAGTGATGGAACCAGAGCCAGTGCAACTAAGGACTAAAACTATGTTCCAAGATACTAAGTGTACCACCAGCATTCCTCCCAAGGTCCGTTGGGGAGATGTTTACAGGATGATCAGGGACCAAGATATCCCAGATGTATTATTGGAAGAAGAACAAATCTACCTCAACATCAAAACTTTTGGCATAGATAGGGCTTCTACCCACCCTGAAATGTTCCCATGTTCTGAAGTGATAAGGTGGATATTGGAACATGCCAACCCAGAGACAACAGTATTACATGATAGTAGGGGAGAGGCTTTCGCTTCATTCCATCCAACATATATTGCTGCAGCCTACAAATTCTCATGTCCCCAGCAAGTTCTAAGTGATGAATGGTTGAGAAAGATGAACAATATTGAGATGGCCAAAAAATTATTGGTCACAGGCAAGCACTTGAGAAAGAGAGGTAATGATGAGTATGATGTTCAGAACCTAAGACCTCCTTTTAGGTTAATCGCCCTGATGCTATGCAGAATTTTCGGCATGCCCGATGGCACTGTATATAGGATACAGTGGGCCCCCATCATCCACTTCGTAGCAGTCAAAGGGACTGTGTTTGACTGGGCTACTATCCTTTTTGAAAGTTTGGAATCCACAGTGGCTGCTGCAAGAGAAGGTCTATGGAGGTCCTGGAAAACTATGGAGATTTTTATTTCTCAGAGCAGGGCACCTACATCAGGATGTTTGGAGGTACCAAAGCGCCATACATTTTGCCAAAATACGCCACTGATTATGTAGTCCTCAAGGAAGTCGTTAGGCAAATTTTCCTTGATGGAATAGGAGGGGTGCTTAACAAGCAACATAAGGCTTCTTTCCCTCCTTTGCCCTTCTGCATAGGAGCCTAGAAATTCTCAGGGGTTGCATCAGCTGAGGAATTTGTTCAAGAGTTGAAAGCTTTCCACTTCGGTGAAATGATCTTCCACAGAAATGATAGGTGGGGGAAGGTTGCCGAGCATTGCAAAGAAATTTATGCTCATTTTGAATATGCTCATTACTATGATGCCGAGGAAGAAGTGTTCAGAGGCATCAGCAACATGACTGAGTTGCAGATTTGTCGCCAAGGCAGTGGAGCAAGCTCTAGCTCTACCCCAGCCCGAAAAGCCAGCCTACAGAAAGAGAGAGAAGCAGCTGATGCCCGATCCCAATAGGAACAAAGATTGAAATAGGAAGAAAGGTTGCAGAGAGAAGCTGAGGAAGCAAAGCTGTATAAAGAAGCTGAAGATGTAGGATTACACAAAGTAGCTGAGGAATCCAAGTTGCAACAAGAAGCAGAAGATGCAAGGCTGCAGAAAGAAGCTGAAGATGCAAAGCAAATGGAAGAAAATGAAAATCAGCAGCAAGCTGAAGAAGAAGAAAGAAGGCATAAAGCTGAAGAGGAACAAAAGGCGGAAGAACTTAAGATAGCTGAAGATGCTCAAGCAGGTGGCTCTGGCACCCAAGATATGGAAACAGACATATCTCAAGCAGGTGTTCCCGGCACCCAAAATGTGGAGGCAGATGCATCTCAAGTAGGTGTTCCCGACACCCAAAATGTGGAGGCAGACACATCTCAAGCAGGTGTCTCCGGTACACAAAATGTGGGAATAGGCACGTCTCAAGTAGTCCAGACCCCACGCATAGAAGCAGAAATACATGTAATAGACCTCCCAATCGTCCCTTACACTCCATCAGAAGATCATACTGTGTCCCGATGGGATGAATTTGTGTATGATAGGAAGAGGAAGGCAGTAGTCTTGAAATCAGAAGAGAGGATAAAGAGACTCTTCCAAGAAGATATTGTTACCCGGCGTGAGACCACGGTGATGCAAAATACAAATAAGGCTCCCATAGCCATGACATCCACCGCTGTAGAAGCAACAAAAGCAATGCAGGACAATGTGGTCGATATGGTTAGAGAATTTGAGTCAACAAAGAGGAGAGCTCACATGTTACAACATACTGTGGCTAATGAACAAGCTTACATGGATCTTGTAGTGAATAAGTATAATCGCCTGTCTGTTGAGCATAAGGAATTGTCATATAAGTATCGCCAGTTAGAAGAAGAAAAGGAGCACCTGGTAGTCCAGATGATGGTTTTGGAAGCAGAAAAGAACGATTCGGAAGCTAGAGTTTCTCATCTGCAAGCAGATAAGCAAGCAATGGTTGGGAAATTAGAGCAGGCAGAGAGTAGTGCAATAGATATGTTTCTCTTTCATGAGCTATCCTGTGGAATTCTGAGACAAATGAACGCCACGCAGGAGCTGATTACTGAGGAAGTGTGCAGGCTCAAAGCCATGATGGTTAGATTGAAAGAAGTCAATGCAGAGGCCAATAGGCTTAAGGGTAAATATACTCGGGTTAAAGCAAACATCCTGAGCCAGATGGAATGGAGAGAAGGGAAGGTTGATTTCCCTAAGCATCTCCCATTCAAATCTGTAGATGGTTTTAATGAAGATATAGCCCTTATGAAATTCTGCAGGAACTGTGGCCTTAAGCTAATGGCTAAGATCCAAAGAACAATGGATAAAAGTAACAGTCTTTATCAAAAAATCCATGAAGTGCATGATAAGTGCAAGTTGAGTTTCCCTCAGTCCCTCGATGAGTTCCCAAGCAAAGAGCTACGTTTATCTGACTTGAAGGAAGAGCTAGGAATTCAAATAGAATATGTAAAGAAGATTGATGTCTTAGCCATTGATGATCTCCATCATTATATTGGGTTGTCATCAATATATAATCATTTGCTTAAAGAAATCCACCAAGCAGCAGTTGCAGAAATTCAGGGTATTGGAGCAGAACTTGGTAAAGATGTGACTTCCCAGAAGATCTTGCTCCCTTCCTCAGCAAATGTGGTTATCAGAGATACTGGTATCTGGTTCAGTTACATAGCAGAGGAGGAAAAGAAAGCAGCAGCAGCAGCAATAGCCAATCCAAGTCTTTCTCTCCCAGCAGTAGCGGCCAGTCCAAGTCCTTCTCTCCCAGCAGAAGCGCCTTCCCAAGGGTGAACACGCTGATTCTACAACGTTGTTCCTTTTTTTTGTATTTTTATTTCGGTCTCCCTATGTTAAAGCGTGGAACCATTGGACAGTTGTCCTTTTCTTTTTGAGAAATTTTATGTTTTAAGAAAAGGGCCACAATTTGTTTATTAAAAGGGAAAAGTCTGTAGATGACAGGTGTAAAGAGCCAGGTGGCAGCCCAAGAGGCATTTTGTAAAGATATAAATAGAAGGTTAGGAAACAATGTAGAGGACTTTTGGCAAGGAAATAATTTTTCTGAACTTGTACGAGCTATCTTGCACTTGTTTCAAGAAAATGAAATCTACCTAATAAGAGCCTGGAGAGGACGTCTTTTGCATGGAAATGGATGTTGGATGCATGCTGGATTATTCTTGCGACTTTCATATTCTACTGTTAGATATTTCGTTGCTGTCTTGAATTATTTCTCTGTATTGAATGATCTTACTGTTTCTTGTGCAAATAAATTTTCTCCTACATGAGTAATGGAATGTGTTCTATATGAATTGGAAGCTATCTTCTAATATCTCTTGCTTTCTTTCTGTAGATCTATCTTTATGATTTAATGGCTATCTGTTGATCTTTAGATAACTCTTCCAACACATTACTCATACTTATAATTTTGATCCTTGCAGTTATAGTTTAGGTTTATTTCGGTTTTAAATACAGATTTATTTCAAATTCTGCATTTAGATTAAGTTAGTTTAGGCACTTGCATATCATTATAAACCATAAAATCAAAAAGAACGGTGGATCGGGCCATAATCGATATAATTGAAGTAAATCTCCAAACTCAATGGTTGCCGGAACCGCTAATCGGACGGATTCCCCATACCAAACGATGGACAATCTAATTGGGATAGTCTACCGGGGAGAATCCCTTTCTGCTTGATGCTGCGATCTTTGGGGCATCAACTGTTTTTTGTGCTAGAAGGAGGGCCTAAAAGTGCATGGCTGATAAAGGAAAATCTCCCACTGTCAAAAATGTTACTGAAAACCTGCCTACAAAAGGAATTTCAGACAGCATTGTATGCTATGCCTTTTGCAGAAATAGAAGATTTGAGGAGACATACACGATCTTATGTTAGAAAGCTAGGTGGTTTAAACGCAGTAAATTTCCTCCCTAGGAAAAGTTCTCCTAGAAAAGAGCGACAGTATACCCGTGATTCGATTCTTGTACAAAATTTTGAAGAGCTTGTGAATTTAACCTTGGAAGAAATTATAGAACCCTTGAACAAGGCCGATCTTGAAAAACCAAAAAATATTTCAGATCAAGAAAGTCTTGGAGAACTTATTACTCCAAAGAACACTCCATTAAATTCACCTTACAATTCCCCACCAGATTCTCCACATAGAGACATGGTTGTACCTGCTTGGAGAGCAAGGGGAGCGTTGAATCTAGCTGGGCCATTCCACAATCTTCCAAAAAATCCAGAGAAAGTCTTGCCTAAATTCGACCTAGGGAAAGCCATTTCAGTTGTAGATCATCTCAAGAGTTTTTATTTAGCTTTGAATCTTTTAGATGTGCAGCATGAAGATGTAGTTTGTAGGCTTTTTCCATACACATTTGAGCAGAAAGTATCATCCTGGTATTTTAGCCTACAACCTAGCTCGATCTCAAGTTGGGATGAATTTGAAAAATGTTTCTTAAAGAAATATGGAAACCAAAAAACTGTAGCTACACTTATGAAACAACTATTGTCCATGAGAATGGAAAAGAAAGAAAAGGTTCAAGACTTTAACCAAAGGTTCACAATGCTCTTAAATAATTTCAGTGAAGCAAATAAACCAGCAGAGCAGTCTCTGGTTGAATATTATATAACAGTTCTTGAAGGACCCATAGCAATGTTTGTTAAAAGATCTAAGAAAACCACCCTGATAGAGAATTTCAAAGAAGCTAGAAAGGTGGAAGAAGAAGCGGATAGCATTGCTAAACATGCCTTAGATGCTGAAACAAAACCAGCAGTCAGTAAAAAAACCTTGCTGCTCACTAGAGGTAAAGAAGAGTCATCAACAGACATGGAGAATGTAGTTAAGATGATGCAGAAGTTGTCCAATAAAATTGTAGATCTCGAGAAAGATAAGGCTGCTAGTACATCTAGGAAACCTTTCAAGCCATTTTACAAAAAAAGAGAAGACATCGATCAACCTTAGGATTGATTCCATTGTCAGATCTTCACGTTGAAGATCTTGATCTTGTTCCTTTGAGTTTATACAACTCAGTTTCAAACATGTTTCTGGTTCATTTTTGAGAGATCTGATTCATTTTTTAATCTAGAACTCGCCTGTCATACCTGGGCAGTGAAAACAGAGCAACACTGTGTTTTCCTGAGCCTCTGTCCTTTGTCTGTTGCTTTCTCGTCGGGTCCTGTGCATCAGTGAACTGTGACACCGTCGCACCTCTCGTATAGGTAACCTGTGACATCGCACTGTCTGCAAAGACAGAGTGCGCCTATCTGTCGAGACTTGACATATGGGCATTCATTCCCTCATCTGACAGTCTGAGCCTTGGTTTGGTGTATGAACTCTTCCTGTGTTGCATCATTCAGCCAGAGATCCCATTTTTATTTGTGTGTTGAGAGTTTGGTTTGCTTGGATTGACTTTGGGTTCCGCTTTGGACAAGTTTGAGATTGGTAGTGTTGGACACTTGTGTCTCCTTCACCTTCATCCTTTTCACTCTTGCATTCCCTTCCTTCCATCCCTGATCTGATCATTGCATTGGATCAGCTTCCATACCTCATCTACTTTTGTTTTGAGCTTTGATTGCTTAGTTTGCTTGCTACTGCTTGATTTTGAGTTAAGTTGTCATTTATGCTTGGTTGAGTGCTTGTCTTTTCTCCAGTTTTCTGAGTGTATGAGTGCCGCAAGTAACATTTTATTTTCAGTCATTTAGTTCTGAAAGAAAAGTTGTTTTCAAGTTTATTGCTTTGATACATCCATTGAAAGATTAAAAGTGCTTCTTTCCCGTTATTTCTCAAAAAGTTATTGAAGAAAGATCATTGTGCATTGGAATGTTTTGGAAAAGATGAATGGAAATATGATTGGTTGTGTTTTTCTTGAATTATGAGTTATTCATCTTCTTGAAAAGCTCTAGTACATTTCGTTTTCTTTCAAAAGTTGTTTCCATGCTAAGGAAAAATAGGTGCATTTTTTTATTTTTGTTGTCTTTAGATCATTGAAAAGAGAAAGTGAAAAGCTTGCATTTCCATTTCAGAATCCTCTCATCTCATTACTTAGTGTTGTTTTGATTTGAAAAAGAAAAGAAAAGAGAAAAAATACTTTGATTTGAATAGTAGTGTTGTGTACGTTTGTGTGTTTCTTTCAAAAAAGAAAAGAGTACTTTCATTGTCAAATTTGTTTGCATTGGGAATTGTGTTGCATCGAGTTTGTTTGTTAATACCATTGGAAAAAGCTTTCTCCTTTCCATAGGTAGAATTCATCGAAAGAAAATAATATTTCGTGTATGTAGCTAGGACTTGCATTCTGTTTCCGATTATGTACTCACCTCATGCATTCACCTAACCGTCCAAGATAAAATAAACGGTAGAACTAGGTAAATTTTTTTAGTAACTTGTGTGTAAGTTAGAGACGTGTTTCGGCGTCGTTAAGCGTGGCAGCTATCGTTACTTGCCAGCACTGTAATCCAGGGGTATTGTAGTCTTCCACATACATCGGTATATCGATATCCTTCACGTACCCACCAAGTACCATAATCCGTACTTGGCGTATATCGAAGGGTGTATCATGTACTCGACGCGTATATCAGAAGGTCTCATGCCAACGACTGTGCATTAGACAACACCACTTCAAATTTGAGCTCCCATGTACCTTGCGTATATCGAAAGACACCATTAGGATTCCTGAAACCAACCGAGTTAACCATTTGGCCGTCTTGGAAAAGCAATACACCGAGAACAACACTTGGGGAGATTAGCACGCATGTCCTATCCAGGAAATCGGGTATGCAGGAAAGGGTACGGTCCCAATCTTCCTTGTCGCGTCATACTATTGGACCCTGCAGTATATTGTGGTTTGCGATGCCTTGATAATCTCGTGAGGTTCCAGACTTTTGAATCCACTATGTCACATAAGTCTGCTTGTTGCCTTAGTTTGAGTAGGTTTTCTTGGACTGCTTTTCTTTTAGTATACCTTTAGGAGAAATGCTATTTCGACCTTTTTTGGCTGATTTTCCTAATACTCTGGCGGATTTTCCCTAGATAAGGTCCCGTAGGATCTTGAACTTGCCACCCGAATTTTCCCTTAATCCGGAGGTCATTTCAAGGGTAATAATGGATCAGCGTAACGTAGTCGTAGTTACTGAAGTAGGGAACCCCACCTTGAATATTGGTGGATATTTATTTCCACCAGATTCACCTACCTCTCATCCCACACGGGATGATGAAGCTCACACCCCCACTTCACATGACCTTTCTCCCGTCATCTCGGGAGAACCTGGATCATTGAAATGGATAAACCAACCCCAGGGCAACCCTACAGCAGCTGTTGGTCCTTCAGCAGCTTACTGGACATCTTCTACAGACCATCCAGTGGCTCATTTTGCCATCTCATCCCCACCTAATTGGACTACTCTAGAGTTCACTAGGCCTTACTATAGGCCTGACCTTGCCGAAACTTTCGGCCCCATTCATGAACATTTGGTACAGTTACGTGTTAAAGGAGATGAGCTTCGAAGACAAAGTCTCGAGCGACACTCTGAAGAGTTCCACAATCGTCATTTCTAAATAGGACTTGACGACGGAACCATCCCAGTTCATTCGATAACTTCGGATCACCTGAAGCACCCCACCCCGTGACCACTGATGAGACTGGTCAACCCTCGCAGGAATCCAGTCTTGCACCTCAAGTGAACCAACCGATGGAAGGACAACGGTCCAATACACCTGTCACTACCACGGTTACTTTACCAATTCCTCCCCCACCTCAAAATTCGAGGGAAGGGTACTCCATTCCTATGGATTATCTTATCGGTAATGTTATTACCATGATAGCTAGTCAACAACCCACGTTGGTTCAACCTTTGAATAGTGGTCAGCCTATTGTGGCTGGGGGGCAACCCCCATTTCCTAACTAGCACGTTGGTGGAGTCCCCAACGGGCCTTCCATTGGACCTACCCAACTCGCTAGACCGTCCACCACGGGATTATCTCATGTTGAAGGGCCATCAAATGTAACCCAACCCTCATGGAGTCAAGCGTATCCAGGTTCCGTTAACCCTACGTCGGGCCAACCTAATCCTGGAAATGCACCATACGGGATACCTTATCCCAGGAATCCTTATACTCTTTGGGGGCAACAACTTGTGTTTCAATACAAACCTCAATCGACTATCCCTCAAGTACCACCACCCCCGATCGGTCCTCCCCCACCTCCTATTGGAGGCGGCGGCCCCCCACCTAATGTTGGTGGAGGCCCACCTCATTTTACCTACAACACCCCTCACCCCTCAGGCAATGGTGGGAATGGTCCACCACCTCCTCCGGGCGGAGGAGGCGACGGACCACCTTATCATGGTGGAGGAGGACATTTCCCTTCGGGTGGCGACGGTGGTCCACCTTATTTCGGTTATGGACCCCCACCTCCTCCCGATGGTGGCGGCAGACCTCCACCCCCTCCCGGAGGTGGAGGTGGACCCCCACCTTATTGGAATGGACCACCTTATGGTGGCGGACCTCCTTCCGGTCCGGGCGGCACACCCTCCTACGTTCAGTTTTATCCTGGTACACCTTACGGTCAGTTTAATCCTTACACACCATATCCGTATTATCAATACGCGTAGCCTAATCCACAGCTGCCCTTTTTGGCTACTTTGGACCTACCTGACCTCTCTCCTTTAACCAATGATCCCATTTACCATGGATCTAACTGGCCACCGATTCCGGTGAAACTTCCGTCTGATATCCCCAAGTTTGACGGCAAGCCAGGTGAAGACCCCAAGAACCACATGATGACATACCATTTATGGTGCTCATCTAATTCCTTAATGGACAATTCAATTCGTCTTAGATTGTTCCAAAGGACTCTCACTTGTTCGGTTGCCAAGTGGTACATTGAGTTGCCACCGCACTCTTTTCCTAACTTTGGCTCCCTTGCTATGAACTTTTTGATGCATTTCCAGCTGCCTATACGGTATGCGACTGGTACTGAGCTTTTAACCTCACATTTCGGATCATATCCACGAGTGGCGAAGGAGATGATGTCTCATTAAAGCTCCCATTCCAAATCAGCTCCTAGCAGACTGGTTTACAAAGTCACTCCTTCCTGTCATAGCAAAAGATGTTTCCATGCGAGGTGCTGTCACCGAAGAACAAGCCATCGCGAGTGCTCACCTGTTAGACCTGGTCTATACCCAGTCTGGCACTCTGTTCAATATTTTTCCTAACGCACCCCAGGACGTTAACGATCCCATGAAACCACATAAGGGACCCCAAGCTGATGTGATCATATGGTCCCTTACCACCCAGCCTGCTACTAACACTATTGGATCATCCAACCCAACTCCAGCTGGACACAGCACCGCCAAGTCCACTCCTCCTGCTGTAACTGAATAGGTGAATTATGTTCAATCAGCTTCATCTTAGAAGTTTAATGGCAAAAATAAGAACAAGGGGAAACCCAAGAATTTTTCTGCCTAGCAGGAAACGAAGAGCACTCCCGAAGATACTAAGCAGAAAAGGAAATTGAAGTATCCTTTCTTACTATGTGGAGAAGATCATTTCTCCAAAGAGTGCCCCCATAGAGACGAAGTGCAAAAGTTTCTTAGGGGTAAACCGACTCCCGCAGTCCTCAATGATCCATTTCCTGCTCAAAATTAGCAGATGATTTCTCAACCCCCCCATCCCAGGGGGAACCATCCAACACTGCGCATGTTCTCATGTTGCGTAACGAGGCGATCAATTTAACTACTCGCTCGCGATCTTATGAACAGGTCCCTTCGAAGGAACCCACTGGAAGTAATACTGAAAAAGCTTTCGACTCTTTACCTGATGTCACTATACCATCGACTTCTCTCACCATCGAGAGACCCTCTTTAGATTCGATATTGGGTCCGCCCAAGAGTACGATTCGAAAAGCTGTTTTCAATCCTAATGCTCGTGCAGCACAAAATTACAATATTGTAGAAGACTTGGCCCAAGCTCCTTGCGCCATGTCCATGCTGGAAGTTTTGCAGAATTGTCCCAATCAATGCAGAAATCTCCTTGCAGCTATTGGTGCAGTTGACCCAGATTCTTCGAACACCATCATGTTTCGTCTTAACAACCTCAAGCCGAGGCTCTCACACCAGCTCGCATTCCAAGTTACTGCGAACCTTGCTGGGAAGATTGTCCATCGCACTCTTTTGGATGAAGGAGCCTCCACTTTTGTCATGTCCATCGCTTGTTGGAGAGCCATTGGCTCCCCTGAATTGAATCATTCTCCTACCACATTGAAAGCATTCGACGGGCGTGGCTTTCAACCTCATGGGCTCTTACAAGCTCTTGCAGTTGAGTTGGGCGGAAAGACCGTAACCATTAACGTGGAAGTGGTCTCGGCCCAGTTAGATTATAATCTCTTGCTCGGTCGCAATTGGTTTTATACCATGCAGGCGGTAGCCTCTTTAGTCTTCCGTATAGTACAATTCCCCCACCAAGGCCGAATTGTTACTATCGACCAGTTAGATTTTTGTACACCGTGCGTCACTACTCATCCTGGTGACCATGTTCCTTCCATTGGATAGACGTCAAAACAGTATGAGAGTGTAGGGGTTGGCCTATTGAAAGATTCATCTCTCATGGGCATTTTTCTAGCCGCAGACCCCCCTAATCATGTCGCCACGGTGAACATGATCTCCACTAAGATTTTATCTCACTCAAATGATGCTTGGCTTGTACCGGATGAAGCCACAACACACCTGTTTGGAGATGCGATGCCTCTTTCACCCGCTGAACATATTTATGAGGCTATCCAAACAACGCTGGAGGACTGTCCATCCATGGACCTTCCTTCCTGTTCTCTACGACAGACACCCTCTCTACTCGATCTCTTACTTCAGACTTTTCATTCAGACGAGTCCATCATGGAAGTAATGAATGTGGACGATGGTCCATGAGATGACCTTCATCACAGGTCATCTTTTCTTCCTCCATGGGAGTACGTAGAGGACAACATTCATACCCTCTTTTCACCGAATATCTACCCATCCCCTCATTTTCCCATCCTCACATGTCTTACAGACACGGAGGGAAACTTGGCTAACATTGAGCCAACTACTGAGGTAGAAATCTCTGTGAAACCAGGTATAGTGGAACATATTTGCATAGGCCAAAAGTGTTCCCTTGAAGAAATCGTTGTTAGCACGGCCTTTTTCAAGCAATTTCGAGACGTGTTTGCTTGGTCCTATGAGGAGATGCCTGGGATAGACCCTGCAATTTTTTCTCACGAAATAAAAACCTATCTCGACATCAAGCCTGTGCGCCAAAAATTGAGACCGGTACACCCCCGGAAGACTGCGACAATAAAGGCAGAAATTGAAAAGCTCTTAAAGGCTGGCTTTATTTATCCTGTCCCATTGATGGATTGGGTCTCAAACGTCGTTCCTGTGAACAAAAAGCAGGGCACCATTCGCATCAGTGTTGATTATCGGGACCTTAATTGGGCTTGTCCAAAAGACAACTACCCGACCCCCTTCATCGACCAGATCATCAACAACTGTGCCGAAAGCGTCATCTTCTCATTCATGGATGGCTTTTCGGGTTACAACCAAATTGAGATCAACCCAGCCAACCAACATAAGACAGCTTTCATCTGCCCATGCGGTACATTCGCTTATCGCAAGCTCCCATTTGGCCTTAAAAATGCTGGCGCCACGTTTCAACGGGCTATGTCGTATGCCTTCCATGATATTAAGGACTTTGTGGAACCCTACTTGGACGATCTCCCTGCTCATTCAAAGCAGCGTGAGTTCCACATTGATCATCTGATGGCCATATTCCTCAGATGCAGACGGTACAATATCCGTCTGAATCCTCACAAGTGTATCTTTTGCGTTGAGTCCGGACACCTCCTAGGATTTATCGTTTTGAAGGATGGGATCCACATTGATCCCTTAAAGGTGGAGGCCATCATCAACCTACCACCCCGACTGATGTTACGGAACTTCAAAGTCTCCAAGGGAAGGCGACTTACCTCAGACGTTTTGTGTTCAATTTCGCGGAGAAAACTCAGGGCTATATTAGACTACTTAAGAAGGACGTCCCATTCATTTGGGACGACCAAGCTCAAAAGTCTTTTGATAGTATCAAACATGCCATCACGCATGCCCCTGTGCTCCAACCGCCTAATTATTATCGAGATTACATCTTATATCTCTCCACTTCTGCTACCACTATCGCCATGGTTTTGGTATAGGAGGATCAAAACGCTCAAGAACATGTGATATACTATGCAAGTAAGGATCTAGCTGACGCTGAAACTAGATACTCACATGTCGAAAAAATTGCTTTCACGGCATTCATTGCTGTCCAGAAGTTTCGCCATTACATCTTGCTCCGCACCACCACTATCATTGCCAACTTGAACCCCATGTACCACGTATTGACACGTCAGGTGCTTGGGGGCAAGTATTCACGCTGGTTTGTGATACTACAAGAATTCGATCTTCTTTTCGAGAAAGCTAAGTCTAAGAAGTCTTTGATGTTTGCTGAGCTCATTTGCGACCTTCCCCGTCCTGATGCAAAAGTTGAGCACAACGATTCATTTCCGAATGAATCCTTGTTTCTCATCAGTACGACTAACCCCTGGTATGGAAACATCATTCTGTTGTATCTTCAAACCCAACGCTTCGATCCTCAACTTTCCCGCGATGATCGTCGTAAGGTTCATCACCATGCAAAGTATTATTTAATCATCAATGATACTTTGTATCGTCGTGGCATCGATTCAATCCTTCGACGTTTTCTCCCTCATGATGAGGCTGAACGCGTTCTGAATGACTATCACGCTGGGGCATGTGGCGATCATCTCTCTGGGACGGCTACAGCCTAGAAGATTTTGCATGCAGGATATTACTGGCCTACTATCTTCAGATTGTATTGAGGCCGTTAAAAAATGTCCTCCTTGCCAACACTTCCATACGAAGAAGCGCACTCATCCTGCCCCACTACATCCGGTTATTGTCGGTGGCCCATTTGCAAAATGGGGCATCGATTTTATGCACTATAAGCCTACCGTGGCCGGGGGGCATAGTTACATCATCGTAGCGGTGGATTACTTCACAAAGTGGACCGAGGCTATGCCTACATACCAAAACGATGGAAAAACCACCACACTCTTCATGTTTAATCATGTGATAGCGCGGTTTGGAGTTTTGTAGGCCATAGTTACCAATCATGGTTCTCACTTTTAGAACCATATGGTTGATGAATTGAGCGATAGGTTGGGTTTTCGCCATGAAAAATCGACACCCTACTACCCGCAATCCAATGGATAGGTCGAGGCAATTAACAAGGTCTTGAAAACTATGATCCAAAGGATGGTAGGGACACAAAAGTCCAACTGGCATAATATGCTCTTTTCAGCATTATGGGCCTATCGAACTACCGTTAAAACCACCACAGGCTTCACTCCCTTCCAATTGGTATATGGATTGGAGGCTGTTCTTCCGATAGAGTGTGAAATCCCATCTTTACAGCTCGCGATCGAACTTCTTCCTAACGCTACTACTGAGGAAGAACATCTCTTACACCTAGCCCAACTTGACGAGTCTCGACATGATGCCACTCTTACTAATGAAGCGCATAAGAAACACATCAAGGCCCAATACGATAAGTCGGTTGAACCTTGTATCTTTAATGAGGGTGATCTGGTCCTCACTTATGACCAGAAGCACGATAAGCTAGGAGCTGGGAAGTTCGAGTCCATGTGGCATGGACCCTACATTATAAAACGTGTGTTGGAAAAAGGTGCCTACGAGCTTGAAGATTATGATGGAATCTCTTTGGGTGAACCCCGCAATGGGATTTACCTAAAGAGATACTACACTTGATCTCTCATGCATAGACTTGCTTGTATATACTGTACATGCCATGTTTTTGTGTGGTGTGACACATTTCTCTTTTCGAGTGTCTTTTGATCTTGTTTCCGCTTCTCATACCATGTTTTGTTTGCATGTGCAGATGGCAACGTGCTATGGATTTGCAGATGGCACCAGCCGGCATACCCTTCACCTTGCTTCGACATCCTGGGTACAATCGCTCAAAAGTAGTGTTGGTACAAAATCTAAAGCACGATGGCTTTCAGTGAGTCTCTACAAAAATATGAAGCATCATAAGCTTTCAGTAAGTACAAAATCTGAGGCCTCTAAGCTCTCAGTACAAGTCTAAAAGTGTCTCAGGCTGGACGCCTGACCCGTACACCACCCCTGCCTCTAACAGCTCTCTGACGCTGGGTGAGGAAGCAGTCTATAGTACGAACCACCTTGCGGAGTAGGGTGTTGAAGCGCACGGATGCTCCAACCCCATACCTCTGCATGGGCCTCAGTAGGTCATCGATGGCTGGCTCTGGTACCTCCAAAGTCAGCCCAGATAGGTTCCGGTACACCTCCTCCATCTCCTTGACGGCAGGATGAGCACCGGCAGGAACCACTACCTCTCCACCTCTGTCTCTCCTCGCTAGAAGAGAGACATCTACTGGTCGCACGGGACCAAAATCTGTACACACATATAAAGTACTTGTCGGCACTACATCAAAAAAATAATATAATTCACAAAACTAAAACGTACAAAGGTTTTGTTCTTACCGATATCACCCCATGCTGCACCCTCTGGCAGCGCTAAGTTGGGATCCTCCCGGAAGTCTGTACCGCTATAAGGAAAGTCCTCGACCATAAGTAACTAGCCCTCTAGCCAGCTAAAAAACTTGGGACCAAAACTGATGATGGGACCCCACCATGGCGAGTCATCACCTCTGCCCACCTGAGCATGTGAGGATCTCTCAGATCCCTATCATCCAATACCACCTGCAGGCGCAGAAGAGGAACCCGCTCCAAGAGGAATGACACTATGATCAATCTGTATCCAAAATGCTTGAGCTCCCCACACCGACACTTGGTCAGCTGAGCTCGGATGTTTGCAAGGAGACCCTCACACCAGTTGAACACCATGGGAGACATACAGTCTTCCGCATATAACATCTGAGTCCGAGTAGCCATATGTGGAGCTTGGCTACCCGCCACCCTGGTAATAGTGAGCAGTATGGTCCTCAGTGGACAACTCACCACATCTCTGATGAGTATCTTCCTACTGGAAGGAAGAGAAGTAGAAACACAGTGCTGTGACACCATGTCCTCAACTATACGATCACTGGCTTGTGTCCCAGTGAGTTGTACAGCGTCCCCTATTCGGGATAAACCGGTCATAAAGTATATGTCCTCAATGCCAATATTGAGGATATGCTCACCTATGACGAAGTACTATTGGGCTGCATCCCAACTCTGTAGCATGTGTGTCAACAACGGGACCTGGGCTCTCATCCCCTGTACCTGGAAGAACTTGAGCAACCCACAGTTTTGCAAAGCAGCCACACATTGTGGATCGTTTGCGGCTTGCTCATCTTCCACTTCATGTTCTCTTTCTCGCCACTTTAATACCATCTCTGCTTGTTGGGAACCTGCCAAAAGGGGCATTTAAAGCATGTTAGGTCCTTTCCCAACTGGCACAAACTCATTTTTTTAAATATTTTTGATGTTTGAGTTGTGGGTTTCCGCCGTCGTACCTCACCTTCAGGTATAGGGAGATGTCGTCACAGGTCCTGTTTTCGAGGCTTGCGACGACTCAGGCTCGTCGCAAGTCCCGAAAGGGCCACTTGCGACGAGCCAAGGGCATAATGACCCATCCCCAAATCATCAAAAAATGAACAAAAATGGAAAAACTAAACCACTACAAAGTTGCTGGCTACGATTTAGGCCTACCTGGTCCGAACAGCTGGTGAAATGGCGGATCATAGCTCCCGAAATCGGCAAAGGATGTTTTGGCTCCAAATTGGTACTTCTCCACCCAAATTGACAATTTGAACAATGTTTCTATTTTTGGCCCATATTTCTATTTATAGAATGAAATGGAATATTCCTTTTCAAATATTTTGATGCTTTTGGGCCATTTACTATAGTTTTGACCGTTTGTCATTATATTTGGGGCTATTTGACACCTTCTCTAGTGTACAGGAGTCGTAAAGTAGTCTTTTGTAGCGTTTCTCGCATTACCAACGGTAATTACAGGTATGAACACTCCTTTGAACGTTTTGTCATTATTGTTTTTGGTTAAGTCATAATTATTGCATGAGGATGAGTTTACTCTTCGTTTGTTCGCGTACTCACCAAATCATGAGAACAAGTACCAAGTTACGATTTATCACTTTTATGGGCTCGTTAAACTCCTACGGAAAAGGACACCCCCCGGAGTCCATAGTTAAGCTCTTTTCAGACTCCCTAAAATTGAAAAGATTGCCAAGCGAACTTGTCACGTTCACTCTTGTTATAGTATCTGAATGGTCATCTTCCTGGTGATAGTTTACCCTTTTTTTGGACCAGAGGGCACTAATTACGAAAAAGGAATACTCCATCCAATCATGACTGGAAGATTCCTCTCCCACGTTTTTTTACCCTTTTTTGGGCGATGAGGCTAACTTTACGAAAAAGGACCGTTGGAGTCTTCTTTAGTTCTTTTCAGACTCTCTAAATATGAAATGATGATCGAGTTTACCTTCTATGGACTCGTTAAATTTTCACATTGAAGGGCCCGCCATGGGACGAACCCCTTCTATCCTAGGTTCAGAAAATATTTGGGATTGGAATCATCTATGAGATGAGCTATACCGAGCATCTGGTTACCCTCATCAAGCTCGTTAAAAAACACATGAGGTACTCATCGTTCATGATGGGGAAAAAGGAAAGTGTTTGTGTTACATACCTTAGTGGCAGTATATAGTCGTTCTTGAACATGGCACTCATCTGCATTTGCATACTGATGCTTGGGTCATCTATTTTTCTATGAGTCCCCGCTTACTTTCTGAGTCCTATTACTCCTCTGAGTCATTCGGAGAAAGATTCCACTATCAGTTGCATTAAAAGTTTGCATCATTCTCATGTTAATACTTCCAATTCATGCCATGCCCATGTTCAAGAACACATTCATCACTCATTATTTTCAATCAGTACACATGTCGACATGCCGTTGTTACTTTGAGTCAGTCTCACATGTTATTGTACCATCCAATCCACTCTACAAATCTTTTGTTGTGTTTCGTGTCAATTGATGGGGGATTCATCATGGCC
This sequence comes from Larix kaempferi, assembly GCA_027924585.1. NCBI lineage: Eukaryota > Viridiplantae > Streptophyta > Pinopsida > Pinales > Pinaceae > Larix > Larix kaempferi. The sequence goes on from BSBM01000410.1 coordinate 5,148,539, forward strand.
CTCCTTCGACGGATTCATCCTTGTCGACTTCAACTCATCATCCAAGGATTGAATCTAGAAACCAACCAAGTACCTTGGCCCTACATGCCTCAATGGCAGGTTACCTCGCTTTCATCATGAGTTCACATCATTGACTCTTGATTGAAAGATTTCATCTTGCGTTCGACGTCAACTCATTTATTCACGCTCGGTGATATGTACTGTGATACCTTAGGAATCATTGACATTAATGGTGATCTCCCTCGCACTTGTTAACGGTTCACATCAATGACCGGTAATCAAGTGGTTTCTACCATGTTCGACGTCAAGACATTTGTAATCACATGGATAGATTCGTATCATTGCGGGTTCATCTTGAAGAACCTGGGAGTCATGTTTTACCCAGGTTGCGATGGAGTTTGTATTGAGTCATATTACATGGATCCACTTTTGTATTGGTCGTGGCTGTGTTATCATCTCATCATGGATCTATGCTTGTGTCTAGTAGCCATGATTGTGTTCAGTCGGTCATTACTCTCATGGATCTGCAATGTATTGGTCGACAGCCATGTTGTACTAAACATGAGATTGTCAGTTCAGAGTCAGTTGTACTGCAGTAGCGTCCTTCATGTGACAAGTCTTTTGCCATTATTTCTATCAAAGCACTTCACCTGTACATCCTTAACAACTTCGTGCTTTGGGGGGCATTTTGTTACACCTAAAATCTACCCATCATCATGATTTAGTGTATACATCCCTGAATTCATCTGGACCAAGTACTCATTTGGGGAGGATTTGTACTCAGTTGTACAACCTTTTGAGAGGTCGTCGCAGGTTGCACACTAGCAACATGCGACGTCGCAAGTTGCTCTATATCAGAGTGCGACGAGGTCTGTTAATGGGAAAAAATAGCCATTTCGAGATCTTTATCGAAGCTTGCCCATTTGGGGGCTTATCCCTGATCTCTTGGAGAGCTGGTACTCAACCCCTAACTCATTGGGAGGATCCCCTATCTCTCTCCTACCATCTCTCATCCTATCCTATCCATAACCTCATCCACTTAGTCCTATATATGTGAGGCTCACTCCCATACCAAAGGGAGGAAGACAATGGTATCTACATGCTAGTGAAATCTCTCTTGGAACACATTCACTCACCTCTTGGAGAATTCATGCTTCCTTGGAAGGGCTTGGAAATTGGCTTGTGTGGAGAAGGGATGCTACATTAAGTCATTAGTTGTAGTTCTATATCTCTATCATGTACTCCTCTATTTGCAGTAATACAAATGCTTTCCACCAATATTGTTCTTAATGTATAATGATGTTGTGTTATTTACCTGCTTAACTGTTTACATAGATCTCTTATTGTATAGATGCTCTTTACTCGTTTCTCTTTTCTGTGTCTTAACAGGTCTTGCAGCTTGGATCTGACAACCTCGGGACGTGGAGCAACATTCGGGAAAAAGGATAGCGAAATCAAAGATGTAAGACATCTAGTACTTGATCCTTAAGTAGATCTAGGAAACGTGTTTGTAGTCTGTTCTATTTGTTCTAGACTCGCATTGAGCTAGGGAGATCCGGCTTGCCTCCGATCGAGTGGATTGTCCGGTAACAAGAATATGAAGAAGGACAGTGCACAGTGGAAGATCTAGCAATCAAACATTTGATTGTTGGCAATATGGAAGGTGAAATCACTCCCAATTTCAACATGGGTGTTTTCAAGATAAATGTAGAAGAGATGGGGCAGATTAATGATGGTGAGACATCTCTTGTATCTGATCCAAAGGATCAGCATAAATCATATTCATAGTCACCTCTTGAGCTTCATCAAGAAGTAGAAATCAAGCACGCCTCAGGGGGGTGTGAATTAGAAAATTTGGGGGAACATCATGATGCCATAAACCTGTCTCATGAGAAGGATAATTGTGCACAAAGGCATGAATACCATTCTGATTTTTGCAGGCCTTTGTTGCAGCCCCAGATGGAAGCCATTACTAGTGGGAGGACTGGTCTGGTTGAGTCCTCCAGTAGTTGGGTTCAAGAATCACGTGAGGTTGAATTGCAAGAAGCATAAGAGGAGATTCACCAGCTACAACTTCTTTCCCAGATTGGACCATTGAAAATGAATGAGGGAAAAATCAAGGAGGCATTGAAAAATCTCCATGAACTTAATGCTTTGATCTCTCACTGTTTTTGGAGAACTGCATCAATGGAGGAGCAACCCTCTGTTGAATATTTTGTGCACATGTGGGAAGCAGTAGGAAGCGTAAGAGGAAATTTCTCTCAGCTGCTTTCTGATAGAGATCGCTTGTTGGATCTTGTGAATATGTACTATAATGCTGAAATAAGGAATGATGAGGAGATTAGAAAGTTTGTTCATATGTTGGAAACCACCCAGGATTCTCTGATTGGTACTGATGGTGCTTGTCAAGAATCCAAGAATCAGAATGAGAAGCTTAATGAGAAGTTACCAGAATCATTTTTTAACTCCCCGCTTTCACAAAGTCACAATAACAAGGCTGAATTATTTCATGTTCCAAGGGAGGAACCTCATGAGTTGGGGGATCATGAGGAGCAGTCTGTTTGGTATGTGCTTAAGGAATGTTCAAACAGAGTTGATGAAAGACAAGCACATGGCCTTTTCCAGAATGAACTTGAGAGGTTCATTGAAGAAAGTCACTCTTCCATGGAAGAGGCACATGAGTACACCATAAATGGATCAGCCATCAATGGAGAGGATACATCCACAACTTCAATGGATGAAATGTTCAGAATCATGGCTCACCATTCTTCTTTCCCCAGTTCACATTCAGCCACAAATTTTGGGAATGAAAATTGAGTAAAAGGATTCTTCCTCTTGGTGTCACATGATGAGCAGGAGGATCCTAAAATTGAGATTGATGACATCTACTTTAACCCGCAACAGTTGAGGCATCCCATGCATGTGTGTGCAGCCACTTTTGACAAGGAGGCATAATATATACACTTACCTTCAATGTGTGGGTCAATTGATGAAGTTTTTCACCCTTGGATCAATGGCAGAGAGTTGAGCCATTGGATGAACAGGGGAGCACCTGTAGAGTTCCATAGAGATCATGAGATCTCTTTATTTGAGGAAGACATACATATGGATGATCACATTCCATATGGTTCAGCAGATAAAAGTGCTTATCCATCCATTGGTTGGATGGGTAGAGGCATCATTGCAATGAAGACCTTGGGAGGTAAAAGGTTCTCTTGTTTTTGCAATACTTTTTTTGTTATAACTGACATTGTCTTGAATTGTGAGCAGCAACAAAGATGTATTTTGCAGCCATTAGATGTCTCTAGTACACACGCACAAGAGATGCATTATTATTTGCATGCCCTCAAGAAGTTCTATGTTTGGTGGAGAAATATCACAGCTATTCAGTTTTGAATTGGGAGTAGCACACTTCCAGCATGGTGGTTGGATCCTAGCATACCTTGGGGTGACAAGTTGTCACAAGTAACAGTGATGATGGATGGTATTCATCAGGGAAAATGGGATCTAGGATTTCCTTGGAGTGATAACTTTCTAGAGGTGACAGAAAATTTGGTGTCCTTACATAAGAAGCAGTGGGATTCAGGAATTCTACTCAGTTATCTTAACTGGGTTAATATTTTTGTTCATGATTTAGTGCAGATAGAGTTTATAGTGCAGTTTATTCTTCATAGTCATCTTACATTCTATTTAGATATTTTTTGAAGGACTCAAGATTAATTTTCAGATTGTTCAATGGATGGAGACAAATAAAATCAGAGTGGTGCAGCAGAAGCTTGGTGGAATCCTAACATTGCTTGAGGACAAGCAATCTTGGGATGAGAGGACTGTCATGTCCCCAATTTTGGTTCATCCAGTACCATGGGTGGAAGGGGACAAAATAAACACCTAAGGGAATTAAATTGTATTAATTCTATTTTCTTAGAATTAATTTTAGCCTAAGTTTCATAAACTTGCAAATTTATTTATTAAAGTTAATTTTGATAAATAAAATTAATTGATAATGAGCAAGTGGGCCAAGAGGGCGTCCATGTGGAAGATGTTTCCAAAATGGAGTTGGGGGTGAAGATATGGAAAAAGGATGACAAGAAGGAAGGTGGAGATAAGGTTTCCAAAATCAGAAAAAGGAAACAGCTAGAAAATCTAAGGAGGGCGCACTTGGGAAAAAACAGTCCAGTTTACCAAAGAGGAAACATCATGAATGGTGTAGTTTCCATTTCAATGCCCAGTTCACAAAGCAAGCAAGTGTTTTGGTAAGAAGGAAAAATCTAACGTCAAGGAGGGCGTAGTTTCCAAAGGGAGAGAAGCATGTCATGAAGAAAAGCAGGAAAGTTCATCCACCCAAGGGAGGGCGCATTTGTGCAGGGTTCTAGCAGGTCATCCAAGGAGAAACTTGCTAAGGAGGTCATCAGAGATTCTATAAAAGAGTGCTTCCAACTCCCATTCACATATTTTGACTATTTTTTAATTGAATGTGAGATCTTTAGCTTCTCTTGTTGAGTGGTGTGCCTCAACTTGCTTCTGGTGATGCTCTCCATAGCCAATCTTGTCTAGTTTATTCTCTTCTTCTCCCTCTCTCTCTCTAACAGGTATTGAAGACTAATGGGAAGCCATTGAAGATCTATTTGTAGCCACTGAAGATAATTTTTCAACCACTAAATTTATGATATCAAGATGGGGTCGAATTGCTTCAGAAGAGTTTAAAAGTTCATGAAGAATCCTTCTCATTATCCCCTCTCTTCTTCCCCATTCTTCAGTATTGCAGGGTGTTGGTGGAAGGGTTGCTTCATTGAAATATTTCCAATGATCAATGAGATGAAGGATCTGATGTGTGATGGCCATGTTAAGAAATGAAGTTGAACTTACATCCATTCATTCAACTTCTATCATGTCCAAGTGATTCTAGTTCAAGATTCCCCAAGGGTGTCATGTTTTGTACTCAAAGAGGTGAAGAACTGAGGGATTGAATCTTCTTTCCTTCTATCATTAGAGAGGATGGTTTGATGTTGTTTTTATAGACATCAAAGCTCTGTAATAAACATCTGAACTCAGTCCTAAAATATTCTCAACTTATCATATGAATATGCCCCAGAGGCTCATGATGTAATAGTGGCTTTCAATATTGTTTTTCTAGCTTATTTTGGAGTAGTTTTCACCATTCAAGCAGTGTATTTTCGAATGTTAGATGTATACAGATGATTAGATGATATAGAATCTCTGATATAACTCTCTTAATCCATTACATAAATATTTGCAGCCATATATATGTTTTATTGAAGGATTGGGTAGACCTAGGGGGTTTTTGAGGGATTTTTATGGCATGTAAGCTCTCTAGAAATGTAATGATGTGATGGAAAGTTTCTGATATTTATTTTCAATCATATAAGCTTTAATATGTCCATTAAATACAGGAAGTAAATCTCACAGTGGTCAAATACAAGTTTAACTCCACCCCTTATGCTCATTGGGCACCTTTTGAGAACTATTCTTGGAAGAAATGACATAGATTTCATTTAGAGGATCCAATTCAAGTTCTGTAAGTTGATTATGTTCACACACAAACCCTTGAACCACATTCAACCTTCAAAAGTAGAATTTGGAAGTTACTTACACCATTTGGGGAGCCAGGCCCAAAAACCAGCATAACAGACCAAATCCTACCAACTCCTCACCAAATCTCAAAACAATTCCCAAGTGATGTTTAATAATATCCATGAGGCACTTTGAACTACATATATCAGCCTGATTCACCTTCATTCCCTCCCAATCTAGTATGCATATGTTGGAAGCCTAGGAAGCCTCGAAGTAGGCAACAGATTCACCCTGTTGTTGAAAAGTGAATGGCTCTAGTACATGGTGCATAGGACTCACTGCTCATATCAGTTTTAACCTGCTGTTGCACACTCTCCCATATAAAATCCAGAATTTAAATTCACCCCTACCACCCTTGCTTAGCGTAAAAGCACCCTTCACTTACATCCTGCTCAACTCAAAGAATTGCCTAAAATTTACTAGTAAATTTTTTTATTAAATCTGAGTTGCAGATAATATTTTGGCCAATCCTTGGCTGGAATATTACAGTGAAGCTATCTGTCGATGTTAAGAAATTTGGGTTTCTATCGCACCCCTTCGCTACTGCAGAAACTTCGTTCCTACAGCTCCCATAGATACCTTAGCTGAGACTTCATATGCTTCACAAGTGTTGTCGAAAGGGTTTAAACCCTTTTGGGTCGGTGTCGTGGGTTTTTGTTGGTGTTTAGTTGTGCATGAACCCTAGTTGAAGTAGAAGTGTGGCAACAATATGGCCACTCTATGTTCCTTTGCAAGCCCCTAGTATTGGAAAACCATTTTGTAATGATACCAAACTCCTATCCAATTCCTTCTTGGATGCTTACCCAACCAACAATGCACTTAATTGCAAATATTTTTTCCGAAGACACTTTAATGGACATGGATTTGAAGAATTATTTTGTTGGATTGCCACTAATTTTTATCCAACGTAACAATGTCATTAGTTGAGACCCTTTTCCCAATGAATTGTTGCGAAGTGTATCTTGGATAGTAACTTCTTCCACATGTTCAATGTGAACATGTAAGAGGTGGTTCAAGAAATTTCAAAAGAGACCACTTAGGAAATGTGTGAAGTTAATTATATTTTGTGATTCACTTAGGAAAAGTGAGATATTTTGTGTTTTTCCATTGACATAGACAAAGAAGTCTAACAATGTGTATTTAATACATTAGTGAATTAGATTTAATCTCAGTCATACATATCAAGATGAGATGAGGGTTTTGGTAGATTAAGTTTTCATACAAAGCATAAATACAAGCAAGATAGAAGGATTTTGAGACAATTCACAATCGAATAGGGAATAAGCATAAGAGAGAAATAGTATATTAGTTTAGGGAAAAGGAGGGGGTTGTAAAACATATCCATATAGATATGTATGGATCCATACTTGATGTCCATAAACAATCGTACAATCTGTACAACAGATTTGTACAATCATATTGAAGGAGTCGTACAACACCCTCATTGTTGTTTCCTATTTTTTTAGCAAGTTGTACCTCTCTCAATTAGATCGTACACATGTGTTCATGGTGATTTGTTTATCATGCAATTGTTGTTTTTATGTAGACTATGGAGGTTACTAAGTTCTAAGAAAGGAATGAGAAGTTGATTGAAGGGTAAATTATTTTTATATGTATGCATTTGTTTTATGCTTCCACTATTTACCATTTCCATCAATTGTGTGATTGATGCTATGATTAGAATTAAAATTTTTGCATTGATTAAATTCTGCAATTAATTGATTTGTTTGAGAACTAAGGACAATAGCCACATAGGCTTGAAAATTTTAAATTATATCAGAGCTACTGTCATGTCCCAAATTTGTCATTGGGTCAAAATTTCCTAATAACATTGGCCCTATTCATTAGACTTTATCAAATTGATGCTAAAGGTCAAATAATTGCCAAGGAGGAAAATTACTAGTTTCCTAGGTTTGGGGTGGAAGCTTTGGGATTTGGAATAATGGGGATAATAAATGATGTTTGAACATTAGAATGGAATAAATATTTAATAAAGGATATAAATAAATATATACAAGTGAAAATTGATCATGAAGACACATGGAGGAAGTGGGACCCACATATGGATGGATTTCCCCACTACACTTGGCATCATTCTCTCACCAATTCGAATTCAAGGTGAATGGTAACATAGTTTGGGGAGTCCAAAAGGTATTATTCATGGCATGACTCATCCAAGGTCGAAATATAGAGGAAGAGTAACTCCCATGGAAGAGGAAGAGGCAATTTGGAGCTAGTGAGACACTTGGGCTAGATTCCCTAGCTCTATGACAACAATGATGAAGATGCCATGACACCTATGACACAAATCAGACCTGAAGGCTGACATATGACATATATGACATGTCAGGGCTAAAAATAGACTCCAAGAGGGTGCTCAAGGGTGTTAGGGAAGCTAAGATGCTTCCACATGTGATTCGGTAGAAGTGGGAGACTAGGAATTGGTGTACAAGTGGCGTTCTTTGGAATCTCTTCCCAGCTTGAGTTGGCATGAGTCTCTTGGAAGGAATTCGACCCATGGAGGACATTATAACTTTATAAATGTCAATAAAAATGAAGGAAAGCAGCTTTTGATCATTTGTAGAATTTGCAATTGCATTTGTGAAGAGGGAGAGCTAGTGGATGACTAGTTTCTTGCCTTGGCCAATTTTGAGGGTGAAAGATTCCCATCCAAGTTGGTAATTGGAAAGGCCATTCAGACTTTTAATTTGGAGCTTTAATGGAGTTTTTATTTGCAGGTGTAATATACAGGGCAGCTCATGGTTTCTTCTATTGCAGCTCACTCCTTCAACCATTTCCAGTTTTGATGGCATATTCTTGATCCTTAAGGGAGGGAGTTTTTGGTGAGCTATTGTACTCTTTGGGGGAGATTTTAATGCCCCATTTATTTTTTAATATGAATTAAATACTCTTTTATTCATCTCCAGAAATTTTCAGGTCAAAATTCCAAGTAGAAATGTATAAATCTCAATTTTAATGAAAGAACAGTGCCATTTCCCCACTACCTTGTTGTGAATCAATGTAATGCTGATGATTTCGAATGAATGGATTATTCTCTGATATATTTGTGATAAATATACTGCCATGGATGTATTATACAAGTTTCATGTACTGTGCTTGAGCATTGGAAGCATTTTTACTCAGTTTAGTTGTATTGGGAGGTGAAATAGTGCCATTTCCCCAAGGGTCGAATTGGGGATTTTGCAGTTGAATGGGAGAGGGTGAGAATAGTTGTAATAATACATTAATGGTGCATATGAGACTTTAATAAAATAATCAACACATTACATACCTGTGTTCATAAATTTGAATGGGTTTGGAGGCATTTGGGAAGCCATTTTCAATACTTACCCCAGGGGGATTTGAACCCCAAATTACTAGTAAAATTGCATAATTGGTCCAGAATCTTAAGAGAGTTTGCAGAGGTCTTTTGGTGTCCATATTTCATCCATAAACATCATATTCAAGTTCTAATATCATTCATACACCTTTCTTGAAGATTTGAAAGCATTTGGAGTCAATTTGAGACCTAGAGACCAATACTAGTCAAAGGGAAATCACTACTAAAGTTACCTACATTGATCAGAATTGAAAGAGGATTTGCAGAAGTATTTTAAAGGTCCAAAGGCATCCCTGAAACACATATTTATGTTCTAATATCATTCATATACCTTCTCAGAAGATTTGGGATCATTTGGGACAAATTTGGGACCTAGAGATCAAAACTAGTCAAAGGTCGAACTAGGGAAAAAAAGTGAAAAATTGCAATTTTAATAAAATTCCTAATAAGGGACATTACAGCAACAAGTTATTATTGATATTCTCAATGGTTTACGAAGATATATCAACTACTAGAAACTAGTGTCAACAACTACCATAAGCAACTATCGATAATTGTTGAAAATAAGGATGAAAAACTAGAGGGTTTAGATCTTAGTGATGGAATATTCTAGCCTCATATCAAGGATATATTGGAAGGTTCCTTGAATTTACTATATTGGAAAGTCAAGGTCACACTCTTATTGAAAGAGAATGATCTCTAGGATATCATCAATGATGCTCTAACCACACCAACAGATTCACAAGATTTGACAATTCATAAGAAAACAGAACTGAAGTCCAAGTGGAAGATCATTGATGTTATAAAAGATGATCATCTCATCCCTCAGATATCCAAGAAGAAGATGTTGAAGGGGTGCATGTTCAATGCCCTAGTTATCCTTTACCAAAGTGAGAACATAAACATAAAGATGATGTTGTAGAAAAAACTTAGAGCTATAGAGATGGCCAATTTAGACATAGTTACCCGTTACCTAATGAAGGTCACATAGATTCGTGATTAGCTTTCAGCATTTGGAGAGAAGATTGCAAATAAAAATTTAATAAACATGGAATTGAATGGATTCTCATCTTCCTGGGAAACATCTATCCAGACAATATGTTCTTGTGAGCATCTTCCTTCCTTTGAGATGTTGTGGGATAGCTATATCCATGAGGAGACTTAGATGGAGACAAAGGCTAGAAAGAAGGGTGCTGACAATGACCTTTCCCTATTTGATCAAACAAAGAAGGGAAGAGGTAAATGACCCAAAAAGGGAAAGGGAAACAATGATGAGTCAACCTCACAACTAGGGAAGAAGGACTTGAATAAGATCAAGTGCTTCATATATCATAAACATAGACATTATGCATCACAATATCCAAACAAGAAGAAGGGTAAAGGGAAGTAGGCAATAGCCTCAGTTGAAACTTGGATGAACAAGCTTGCCTCCAATTTCAAGAAGAATTTCTAAATGGTATCTTACCTTTCATCCAACGTAGTTTCAAGGGATGCATGGTACGTGGATAGTGGGGCATCTTGAAATGTGCAATCAACCATTGTTACACCTAAAATCTTACCATCATGAGATTCAGTGTATACAGCCCTAAAGTTTCCTTGGCTAAGTCATTAACCTAGAAGATATGTGAACTCATTTACACTAGGTTTTGAGAGGTCGTCGCAAGTTGCACTCATGCAACCTACGACGTCGCATCTTGCTCTCTTACAGGGTGCGACGATGTCAGTTAATAGACAAAAATAGTTCCTTCGAGCCCATTCTCGAAGCTAGCTGACATGGATCCTTATCCTTGACCTTTTGGGAGAGCTAGCACTCGGTCCTAACCTCTTGGAAGGATCCCCTATCTCTCTCCTATCATATCTCAACCTACCATATCCATACCCTATCCACTTAGTCCTATATAAATGAAGCTCACTCCCATTCCAAAGGGAGGAAGTCTATAGTGTCTACATGCTGGTGAAATCATCTTGGAGAGATCTCTACTCATCCATTGAGAGACTCACACTTCCTTAGGAGGATATGGCATTGGCATGCATGGAGAAGGGTTACTTCAATAAGCTCTGGTTGTAGTCTTTCTCTTCTATGTACTTTCCCTACTTTTTTACAATAATATAAATGCTTTCCACCAATATTGTTGTGTTGATGATATTGTGTAATTTACCTACTTAATTGTTTACTTAGATCTGTTATCATTTATATTCTTTTACTTGTTTGTCTTGTTTTGTGTATCTTGGCAGGTCTTGCAGCTTAGATCTGACAACCACAAGGCGTGGAACTACATCCTGGAAAGAGGACTACAAACTCAAGGTAAGACATCTAATAACTTGATCCTTAACTAGATATAGGAAAGTGGTTTATAGTCTGTTTTATTTGTTCTAGACTCACATTGAGGTAGGGAGATCTGGCTCGCGTCTGCTCGAGTGGATTGTCTGTCAAACAAATCTGGCGACCATACTGGGGAGAGAACATTGTTTTGTAGTTGTCAATTTGAATGTCATTTTCAGTTGATTTCTTGTTACAAGCCATTTCATTTGTCATTTGCCTCTTAAAATGGTTTCACCATCAGATCTTCACTTTGAAGAGTTTGATTACCTTCCTTTGAGTTTGTACTTCTCATTTTCAAACCTTTTCATTGCTCATTGTTTGGAGAATTGGTTCATTTTTTAACTCAAATCTCACTTGTCGCGCCTGGTCAGTGGACTCAGAGCGACACTGTGTCATTTTTTATCTCTGTTCTTTGTCTGTGGGCCTATCGTTGTAACCCTTTCATTGGTATTTTGAAACATCATCGCACTTCCCACATTGGTGAATTGCGACGCCGCACTGTGTACAAGCACAGAGTACGTAGATCTGCCATTTTTTCCATATAGGCACCCCTTCTCCATTTTTTATTTGAGTTATGGTTTGTGTGCAAACTCCCTCTGTATTGTAAGATCCAGTCAAATACCTCTTTCTGTCTTGTGTGTTGAGTTGTTTGGTTTTATTTGGAGTTGTTTTGGGTTCCATCTTGGACAAGTCTGAGATTTGGTAGTGGTGGACACTCTTGTCTCCCCCACCTGCATCCACTCACCCTTGCATTCCCTCCTCTCCTTGCCAGATCTGGTCATTGTATTGGATCGGTTTCCAGACCTCATTTGCATTCATTTTTTTAGCCTTGCTTGCTTTAGTGCTACTTGTTATTGATTGATTTTGAGTGTTTGTGTGTACTTTCAGTCCATTGAGTGCTCATCCTTTCTTGAGATTTTCTAAATTATTGAAGTACTGCAAGTAATCTTTTCGTTTCAGTTTTTTATGTTTAAAAGCATTGCTGTTATCAAATTGTTATTTTGATACATCCATTGAAAAATCAAAAGTACTTTATTTCCATCAATTTTTCAAGCTCATTTGAAGAATTGTATGTGCATTGGAATGTCTTATTTGTAGATCTTTTGGAAAAGTTGAAAGAGAATTGAATTATTTTTGTTTTTCACGAATTATGAGTTACTCATTTTCTTGAAAAATTTGAATAGGCATCAAGTTTTGCAATAGTTCCCTGCTTGGAAAGTTAAATGCATCTTTTGGTTTTTATGCTTTCAGGCCATTGTAGTGAAAGTGAAAAGCTTGCATACTCTAATTAGAAACTCTCTCTTTTCATCGCTTAGCATCATTTTTGTTTTGAAAAGATAAAAGAAAAAGAAAAACATGCTTTTATTTGGCTTAGTAGTGTCATGTTAATTTTCATGTTTCGTTTGAAAAGGAAAAGAATACTTCATGGTCATTTTTTGGTAGATTTGGGATTGCATTGCATTGTGTTGCTTTGGTAAAATTTGAAAGAATTTTCTCCCTCCCATACATAGAGTTCATCAAAAGAAAAGTGTATTTTTTGCATGTAGTTAGGGCCTGCATTATGTTTACGATTATTTACTCACCTCATGCATTCACCGAACCGTCCAGATAAAATTAACGGTAGAACTAGGGTAAAAGTTTTAGTAACTTGTGTGTAAGTTAGAGACGTGTTTCGACGTCGTTAAGCGTGGCATCTGTCGTTATTTTCAAGCACTGTATTCTGGGTGTATTGTAGTCTTCCACGTACTTATCACTATATCGAGCTCTTTCATGTACCCACCAAGTACAACACGTACTTGGCGTATATCAAAAGGTGTTTCACGTACTCGGTAGTATATCGGAAGGTCTCTTGCCGAATGGTTGTGCATTAGACAATGCCACTATGGATTTGAGCTCCCATGTACCTTGCGTATATCGGGAGACACCATTAGGATTCCTGAAACCAACTGAGTTAACCTTTTGGCCGTCTTGGCGTAGCAATACACCGAGAACAACACTCGGGTAGATTACTATGCATGTATTGTCCAGGTAATCGGGTATTTAGGAAAGGGTACGGTCCCAATCCTCCTTGTCGCATTTTACTGTTGGACCCTGCGGTATATAGCGATTTACGAAGCCTTGACATTGTTGTGAGGTTCCAGACCTATGAATCCACTCTTATAGCATAAGTTTGCTCGTGGCCTTAGTTTGTGTAGGGTTTGTCTGGTCTGCTTTTCTTTTTTGTATCTTGTCTTAGGAGAAAATTTTTGTTTTAGTCACTCTGGCTGACTTTCCTTGGAGAAGGTCTCGTAGGATTCAGAACTTGCCGCCCAAATATCCCCTTAACCAGGAGGTAATTTCAAGGGTAAGAATGGACCCACAATCCAGGGTCAGGTCACATGAAGTGGAAAACCCCACTTTGAATATTGGAGCGCATATGTTTCCTCCAGATTCACCTGCTTCCTACCCCCTGCAGCGTGAAAAAGCACAAATCTCCACTTCACGAGACTTACCTCCCGTCTCGTCCGGAGAGCCTGTATTGTTGGAATGGATAAATCAACCCCAGGACAACCCCGTATAGCTGTTGGTCCTTCAGCAGCTTATTACACATCTTCTCTAGGCCACCCAGTGGCCCATTTTTCCATTGCATCCCCACCCAGTTGGCCTACCCCTGAAGAAATCTTCACACCAATTCATGGTCGTTTACAACGATTACGTGTTAGGGGTGATGAACTTCGAAGATAGAATCTTTCACAAAGGGTAGAAGACCCGTCGTTATACTCTTACCAACCACTCCTAAGTTGTGTTTTATATTTCAAGTCACCATAATCATCCACGCAACACATGACCACCGTTGAAACTGGTTAACCATCCATTCTTGCACATCCTAAACAGGAGACCAGTTCAATACCTCTCAGAACCCAACCTGTTAAAGGACAATAGTCCAACACACTTGTGACTACCACGGTTACGTCACCTGCTCCTCCCCCACCCCAAACTTCGAGGGGAGGATACTCTTTACCCCCTACCTTTTTTATAGGTAACGGTAACCCCACGGTGAATAATCAACAACCAGTGTTGGGAGAACCTTTACTTAGTGTTCAGCAAGTTGTTGCTGGGGGATAACCCCCGTCTCTTAACCATAATACTGCAGCAGGAGTTCCCATCAGTCCTTCCGTTGGAAATTCCTTACCTCCCGGACCTTCCACTATGGGACTATCCCATGTTGGGGGATCGTCCAACGTAATTCAACCTCCATTGAGTCAAGCGTATCCAGGTCATCTTAACCTTGTTCCGGGTCAACTTAATCCTGAAAACGCACTCTACGGGGTACCCTACCCCGGAAACCTTTACACTCTATGGGGATAGAAAAATGTGTTACAACATGTGTTAAATTTTGAGCATTAACTCAAAATACTCTAGGATCTTTACTGAGAGGATAACATGTACAGTATATCAATGCATATCAATCATAACAAGCATGTCAATCATCACAAGAAGCAAAAGCATGAGAGACAATAGACACACAGAGTTTCCGTGGGGAAAACCCTAAGGTGAAAAACCCCACAACTTCCTCAGAGATAGATAGGGCAATAGCACAACCAGAGTACAAGAGATAGACTCCTCTTAGCAGCTGATCCTCCTCCTTACATGTGCACCACTTTCCAAGTGAAGGAAGTGTGAGTTCTGAAGTGATCCAAATAGAGATCTCCCGATCTCTATTTATGCTTGTCATGTTTTCCCAATAACCTTATGGGGCCGACTTGTCTAGCTAGGTACAATAAATTCATATTACATTATATCAGGCCGACCCCTTACAAGGTGGTCTAATAACCCATCGGCAAGTTAACATACTTGCAACACTTGTCAATACAAATGACGACACTTCCATATAGAGGAATAATACATCTCTATAGGAGTACAATAAATATATAAATGAAATACATTCTGAAGTTACATATACATCAACACTCCCTCTTAAATAGGAAGGTATTTCTCGACACAGATCATCTAGCACAAGTCTTCTTCTCTGGATCATCGTCATCGTCACTGCTGCTGCTATCTCGATCAATCTCTGAATCTACTTGTCATAGGAAGTTCTACAGAGCCAGTCCTTTTTCATACTAGATGTAGGGCCACCACCTGTAGGTCTTCATCATCAGTGGCCATACTGTGGAACCTAGGACTGATTATGTGCGTCAACAAAACTTAGTGCAAACTATAGGTTCTTTTACATGTTGACCTTCACAAAACCTACTCAGAGAATCCCAGGATGTTACGAGCAAACCGCTCTACCTATCTGGATCTCGATAGAGCAACCCAGGTTGTTACGAGCACACCGCTCTACCTGTACGGATTTTAAAGGATATTTTCTATGTGAACTTTCGCAAAACCTACTCAGAGCATCCCAGGATGTTACGAGCACACCGCTCTACCTGTCCAGATTTTAAAGGATCTTTTCTATGCGAAACTGTAGCAAAACCTACTCAGAGCATCCTAGGATGTTACGAGCACACTGTTATACCTGTCTAGATCTCGATAGAGCAACCCAGGATGTTACAAGCACGCCGCTCTACCTGTCCGATTTTTAAAGGGTATTTTCTATGTTACCTGCACAACCTGTCCACGACCATAGAGTATCAAACCGATACTCACCATACATCATCCTGATGTACATCATCACATGATCAACTTGATCAACATCATACCATCAACTTGATGCGTATCATCTAGAGAAACATCCTGAAGCTCGTCATCTGTGATCATCCTGATCATCATCATAGCATCAACCTGATGCATATCATCTAGAGAAACATCCTGAAGCTCGTCATCTGTGATCATCCTGATCAAACAGTATATCCATCTGATGCATACAAAGTATCTACCTGATACATATCATCATACATGATTTACCTAATCATACAAATGCATCCATCTGATATACATAATGCATCCACCTGATACACATAATGCACCAACCTGATACATATACAAATACATGATCTACCTGATCATACAAGTATCCACCTGATACATATACATGATCTACCCGATCATACAAGTATCCACCTGATACATATACAAATACATGATCTACCTGATCATACAAGTATCCACCTGATACATATACAAATACATGATCTACCTGATCATACAAGTATCCACCTGATACATATACATGATCCAACTGATCATATAGAGTAGAGAATAGAACATCATCCTAATGCTCATCATCTAGCGCTTACATCCATGGCCATGTGAAGGGTCCTCCTTCCACCATGCTTGGAATGGCTTCAGCAGATGTGTCCATTACTTCTTCCTCGAAGTGTCGTCGATCTAAAAGACACCAAGCCTCTCTCTGAAGTACTCGAACTTCACGCTGGCTAGTGGCTTCGTCAGCACATATGCAATCTGCTCATCCGTCGCAACGTACAGGAGCTTCATTATTCCTCTCTGCACCATATCCCTGATATAGTGATATTTGATCTCAATGTGCTTCGACCTGTCATGGAACATCGGGTTCTCAGACAGCTTCACACAACTTTGGTTGTCACAAAAGACACCAGTAGTCTCCAATGGCAGATCAAATAACTCTGACAGTAGATTCCAAAGCCATACTGCCTCACAACTAGTCGAACAGGCTACAACATACTCTGCCTCGGCTGTACTTAGTGCTATGCAGGACTGATTCTTGCTAAACCAAGAGATCACACCTGATCCCATACTGAAGCAACAACCAGATGTGCTCTTCCTATATGCAGCACTACCTGCCCAATCTGAATCAACATAACCTTGCAGGTTAAACTTTTGATTCGCTTCATACTTGAGCCCATAATCAACTGTACCCTTCAGGTACCTCAAAATATGCTTTACAACAACCAGGTGAACACTCCTCGGATCCGTTAGGAACTGGCTCAATGTGTTCACCGCAAAGCAAATATCTAGTCTCGTGTTCGTCAGGTACATCAAGGACCCAATCATCTGATGATACATAGAGACATCAACCAACTTAGATGAAGCATCACATAGAAGCTTCAGGTTCGATGCCATAGGTGTGGCCATGGCCTTGCAATCCATCATCCCGAACCTCTTCAGGATATCTATTGTATACTTCCCTTGTCCAAGAAAGATCCCATCTGCACTCTGCCACACCTCCACACCTAGAAAATAGTGCATCATCCCCAAATCCAAATAGTGCATCATCCCCAAATCCTTCATATCGAACTTGGCAGCAAGCTTCCTCTCTGTATCGGCAATCAATCTGTCATCTCCTGTTACAAACAGGACATCCACATACAGGAGTAGAATCACATGATTTCCTTCCTTAACCTTGTAGTAAAGGTTGGAATCTGCTTTACTCTTGGTAAAGCCCAAACTAGATAGAAAATTGTCCATCCTACCATACCAAGTTCAAGGAGATTGTTTTAAGCCATACAAGGCTTTCTTCAATCTGCACACATATAACTCCCTGTCATGTGTTTCAAAACTGAGTGGTTGCTCCACATACACTTCCTCTTCAACTACACCATTCAAGAAGGCAGTCTTGACATCCATCTGGTGTATCTTCCATTTCATCGCTGCATCCAGAGCAAGTACTGTTCTGATGGAAGTGTACCTGGTTACAGGAGCAAAAGTTTCTTCATAATCTATTCCCTCTTTCTGAGAGAAGCCACGAGCTACGAACCTTGCCTTGTATTTCTCTATGCTGCCATCTGCAGCATGCTTGATTTTGTAGATCCATTTGGAAGTCACAATAGACTTCCCTTCAGGTCTTGGGACAACATCCCAGACATCATTCTTCATTATTGATTGGTATTCTTCGATCATGGCATCCTTCCATTCTTTCTTTTCTGCTGCTTGTTCATAATTGGAAGGTTCTTTGTTCATGATATCACAGAGTAAAGCAACATAGCTGGTATGTGATCTGGTTCTCTTCTTTGCTCTGTGTTCTTCTTCTGGAATGCGATATCTTTCTGCATCTTGAATGAGCTCCCTAGCCCATGCAGGTTTTCTCTTGTGAGAGTTATTCTCATGGGGTGGATCTACTGGTTGTTGTAGATCTTCAATTTCACAATCAATATCTGGAATTGCTTCAGTCATGGTAGTGTCTTGAAATCTAGTTTCCTTAGGTTCTTCATAAACTTCAATAGGTGTCTACCTTGATTTGACGAATGTTGAGTTTTCATCAAATGTTACGTTCCTGCTGACATCAATCTTCTTGAACCCTAGAAAGTATATTCTGTAAGCCTTCAAGCTTTCACTATAACCCACAAAGATACCCTTCTTTCCTGAAGGATCTAGCTTGGTCCTCTTTTCGTTTGGGACATGAGTGTATACTGGAAAACCAAATATTCTGAGATCGCTGACTTCAGGTTTCTTACCAGAGAAGACCTCTTATGGTGTCTTGTTGTCCAATATCTTGTGGGGTGTTCTGTTATGCACATATACAGCTGTCCTAGCTGCTTCTGCCCATAGATGCATAGGTAGATCCTATTCATGCAGCATTTCCCTTGCTTCTTCCATGATTGTTCGATTCTTTCTTTCTGCAACTCCATTCTCTTGTGGATTGTAAGGAGCAGTCAATGCCCTCTTAATCCATGAATCACTGCATATCTTCTTGAAGTCATCTGAGGTGAATTCTCCACCATTGTTAGATCTGAATGTTTTGATCTTCTTATCAATTTGGTTCTCCATCAAGGTTTTGAATTCCTTGAACTTATCCAACACTTCATCTTTGTTCTTCAAGAAGTACACCCAAGTCTTCTTGGAGAAGTCATCAATGAAAGAGACATAGTAAATATACCCACTCAGAGAACTAGATGACATCGGAGTGGATAATTTCCGCGATACTTTTTGCCTTGCTTTCACTGCTTGGAAATGCCTTCTTTATGTTCTTTCCTTTTGCACATCCTTTGCAAACACCTTCATGTTTGGTCTTAATTTCAGGAAGACCTTTGACAGCCTTACTTGCAATTGGTAATGCTCTGTAGTGCATATGTGCAAGTCTTCTATGCCAAAGTTCACTTGGCTCCATGGAATCATGCACCATGGCATGTTCAAGTTGTCTCTTCAATTTATACAATCCTCCCTCTTGCTCTCCAATCACCACTACATCATCAATAGTTTTACCCTTTGGCCACATTAGGACTTGGCCATCTACAAATGCAACCCTCATACCTTTTGCATATAATGCAGAGATGGAGAGTAGATTCTTCTTGAGTCGGGGTACAAATAGCACATCTTTCATCTTTAAGGACTTTCCAGATTCTAGGTTGTAGGAGGCTTCCCCACTTCCTTTGATAGGGTATTGATAATCATCCCCAAGTTTCACCTTATGGGGTGATTCATGTTCAGATAGATTTACAAAAGATTCTTTAAACCCAATCATGTGTTTGGAAGCCCCACTGTCAATTAACCAATCATTACAACCATGAGAGATAGTACCTATGAGAGTAGAGATTAGAACATACTCTTCTTCGCTTGATGAGTCATCATCATCACTTTCTTCTCTAGCTTTCTTCCTGGGAGGTTCATCATCCTCAGCAGCATGAGCATGATATCTTCTTTTGTTATTCTTGTTGTTGTTGTTGAAGTTATTGTCTTTCTTCTTCTTGGGACAATTTGAAGCAAAGTGTCCCATTTCATTACATTCGAAATATCAAACATGAGATAGATCTTTCTTCTTGTGATAAGAGTGAGAATGTTTCTTGTTATGAGATTTCTCCCTCTTAACCTTGCTTCCCTTGGTGTGAGCTGTGAGAGCTTGATCTTCATTCCCCATATTTTCTTCTCATGCCACAAGCCTAGCTTTTTCTTGAGAGCATTCTTCCCACAGTCTACTGAAAGAGATAAATTTCTTTCTTGCACAGATTCCTTGAATAAAGGAGTCCCATGACGTAGGTAGGCCATTCAGAGTGGTCAAAACAACTTCACCATTGTCCACTACTTCATCCACATCTTCAAGTTGTTCCTTGATCTGAGAGACCTTGGAGAAGTAAGATTGAATGGTCTCTCCATTCAACATCTTGACCCCTTTCAATTGATTCCGCAGAGTCATCTTCCGATTTATGTTCTTCCCTTCAAATAACCTGGTCAGGGAGTCAAACATCTCCTTGGGTGTCTTTAGAGATGACACATGTGGTATAAGATGGTCTTTGATAGAATCAACAATGATTCTCTTTGCCTTGACCAAGTTCTTCTTATGCAATACCTTAGACTCTTCATCCTCTGGGATAGGGACCTCAGAGCTGATGTAGGAGTCTAATTCATTTTCTTCCACGATTAGCCCAATCCTATACTTCCAGGATCGGAAGTTATCATCCCCTTCAAGCTTATCCTCAAGCTTGGTGTGGTGAGACATCTTAAAGAGTACTTCAAATGGAAATAGAAAAGATTTAGGTCTTACCACTTGATTTGTTGAAAACTGGATCTGGTCCCGAATTAGGGTTTGTCAGAGAAACCCTAAAAATTGAAAATGTGAATTTCAACTTTTTGAAAGGATAGAAAGATGCGCCTTGATGATCTGATCAGCTTGGTGTATTCAGAATTTGAGATCTGCAAATCTTCACCCTTCAGAAATGCCTTTTAGTCTTCCCGGGTTCACTAGGGAGGACCCTGAATTAGGGTTTGAGTTTCCTGGAGATTTACCTAGCCAAAAATCTCGATCCAAATCTCTAAACTTCAATTTTTCCAAGGAGCTTCCAGCTATGTCTTCAGATTTCATAAATTCCTATTTTTGTGGAAACCCTAATGTTTAGGGCCAAATCTGAAAATGCTCAGAATTGAATTCTGATTGGACAGATAGATTCTCCTTGATGAGTAGAGTCAATCCACTATACTTCTTTTCCAAAATATGTGGAGAGAAACCCAATAAGCAAGAAACCCTAGTTTCAGTCACTGCACAATGTCTTCTTCTCAAGTTAGCTCTGATACCATGTTAAATTTTGAGCATTAATTCACAATACTCTAGGATCTTTACTGAGAGGATAACATGTACAGTATATCAATGCATATCAATCATAACAAGCATGTCTATCATCACAAGAAGCAAAAGCATGAGAGACAATAGACACACAGATTTTCCGTGGGGAAAACCCTAAGGTGAAAAACCACACAACTTCCTTAGAGATAGATAGAGCAATAGCACAACCAAAGTACAAGAGATAGAATCCTCTTAGCAGCTGATCCTCCTCCTCACATGTGCGCCACTTTCCGAGTGAAGGAAGTGTGAGTTCTGAAGTGACCCAAATAGAGATCTCCCGATCTCTATTTATACTTGTCCTGTTTGCCCAATAACCTTATGGGGCCGACTTATCTAGCTAGGTACAATAACTTCATATTACATTATATCGGGCCGACCCCTTACAAGGTGGTTTAATAACCCATCGGCAAGTTAACATACTTGCGACACTTGTCAATACAAATGAAGACACTTCCATATAGAGGAATAATACATCTCTATATGAGTACAATAAATATATAAATGAAATACATTCTGAAGTTACATATACATAAACAACATGGACCCCCACTTATAGTCCCTCAAGCCCCTCCACCCCCATTTGGTCCACCCCCACTTCCCATTGGAGGCGACGTGCCCCCACATAACTCTGGAGGAGGCGGACCTCTACCTTCGAGTGGAGGACCACCTCATTTCGGTCATCATGGTCCACCCCCATGGTGGTGGTAGTGGAGGACCACCCCCTCCTGGTGGTGGTGGTGGCGGAGGACCATCCCATCCTAGTGATGGTGGTGGAGGACCATCCGATCCCGGTGGTGGTGTTGGAGGACCCTCTCATCCTAGTGTCGGTGGTGGTGGACCACCACCTTACTATGGTGGAGGTGGAGGAGGAGGCTCTTACCCTTCTGGTGGTGGAAGTGGCCCACCACCCCCTCCCGGCAGAGCTGGTGGAGGCCCGTCCTATTCCGGTAGTGGTAGCGGACCACCACCTCCTCCCGGCGGAGGCGGCCCATCCTACCCTGGCGGTGGTGGTGGACCCCCACCATTTGGAAGCGGCCCACCACCTCCCGGCGGCGGAGGTGGGCCCCCACCTTATGGTAATGGGCCACCTTATTATGGTAATGGACCACCTTAGTATGGCGACAGACCTACATTTGGTCCGGGAAGCCTGTACCCCTATGGCCAGTTTCCTCCTGGAACATCCTATGGTCAATTGATACAAGGTCCCACAGGTCCTTACACGCCTTATCAGTACTATCAGTACCCGCAGCCTAGTCCACAGCTGCCCTTTTTGGCTACTTTGGACCTTCCTGACTTGTCTCGCCTCACCAATGACCCCATCTACCACGGAACTAATTGTCCACCCATTCCAGTGAAACTTCCATCAAATATCCCAAAATTTGATGGCAAGCCGAGTGAGGATCCTAAAAACCACGTGATGACATACCACTTGTGGTGTTCATCCTACTCCTTGATGGACGACTTGATCCGTCTTAGGTTATTTCAACGGACTCTCACTGGTTCAGCTGCCAAGTGGTATATTGAACTACCACCCCATTCTTTTCCCAATTTTGGTTCTCTTGCTATGAATTTTTTGACTCATTTCCAACTGCCTATACGGTATGAAACTGGTACATAGCTTTTAACCTTGCTCCGTCAAAATATCGCTACTCACATCTCATATCATATACATGAGTGGCGGAGGAGACGATGTCTCATTAAGGTTCCTATTCTAGATCAACTCCTAGCATACTGGTTTACGAAGTCTCTCATACATACCATAGCACGAGATGTTGCCATGGAAGGTGCTGTCACTGAGGAACAAGCCATCACCCGTGCCCACTTGCTAGACTTAGTCTATGCTCAATCTGGCACGTTGTTTTATATTCTTCCTGACGCGCCCCACAACACTTACGACCCCGCAAAACCACCCAAGGGACCCTAAGATGATGGCATAATTGGATCCCTTCACACCCAGCCTTCCTCTCAAACTGTTGGTTCGTTGAACCCCCAGGGCTCTTCCCCATCACCAACACAGGCTGGTCATGGCACCACCAAATCATCCACTCCTGCTGTCACCGAAGAAGTGAATTATGTTTCATCAGTTTCACCTCAAAATTTTGGTGGTAAGAATAATAACAAAGGGAAACCTAAGAAATCTTCCACCCAATAGGAACAAAAGAGCACCCCTGATGATACCAAACAAAAAAGGAAGTTAAAGTATCCTTGTCTACTGTGCGATGACGACCACTTTTCAAAAGAGTGCCCCCATAGAGACGAAGTTCAAAGTTTTCTTAAGGGAAAACCCACTCTCGCAATTCTCAATGATCCCTTCCTTGCTCAAAATCAACAGTTGATCGCTCACACTTCTCCTTCCCAAGGAGAAGCATCCACCACCACACATGTCCTCATGGTGCGTAATGAGACCATCAACTTGAACACCCGTTCTCGTTTGTATGACTCTGTTCCAGCGAAAGAACCTATTGGAATTAATACTGAAAAAGCTTCCACTTCGATGCCTGACGTCACTGTACCGACTGCTCCTCTCACCATTGAGAATCCCTCTTTCGAGTCAGTGTTGCGTCCACCCAAGAGCATGATTAGAAAATTGATTTTCAATCCTAATGCTCAGGCTGCTCAAAACTACAACATTGTAGAGGACCTAGCACAAGATCCTTATGCTATGTGGATGCTTGAAGTCTTGCAAAACTATCCTAATCAGCACAAAACTCTCCTCGCTGCCATCGGTGCAGTTGAACCAGATTCATCGAATACTATCATGTTCCAGTTGGAATAGTTTAAACCGAGGCTCTCCCATCAATTGGAATTTCAAGTTTCCACAAACATTGCTGGGAAGATAATCCATCGTACCATTTTGGATGAAGGATCCTCCACGTCAGTCATGTCGATCGCATGTTGGAGAGCCATTGGCTCTCCCAAGTTGAACCGTTCTCCTGCAACTTTGAGAGCCTTTGATGGATGTGGCTTTCAACCTCATGGGTTGTTACAAGCTTTACCAGTTGAGCTGGGGGGCAAGACCGCAACCCTTAACGTGGAAGTCGTCGCTACCCCCGTTAGATTACAACATTCTGCTTGATCGTAATTGGTTTTATGCCATGACTACGGTCGCATCATCTGTCTTCCGCATAGTACAATTCCCTCATCAAGGCCCAATTGTCACAGTTGACCAACTGGATTTCTGCACACCTGACACCGCTACTCACCTGGGCGATAACATTCCTTCAATTGGACAATATTCGCAGTAGTATGAGAGCGTGGGGGTCGGCCTCCTTAAGGATTCATCCCTTATGGGCATCTTTCCTACTTCGGATCCCCCAAACCATGTTGCCATGGTGAACATGATCTCCTCGCAGATTTCATATACCCCTAACTCCACTGATTCATGGCATGTACTTGATGAATCCACCACACACCTGATTGGAAACGTTATGTCTTTGTCACCCGCTGAACTCATGTACGAGGCTATCCAGTCAGCACCTGAGGACCACTTAGCTATGGCCTCCACCTCCTGTTCTCTACAGTGGACATCATATGATCCTCTGCTACGGACTTTTCATTATGACAAGTCCATTATGGAAATCATGAGTGCAGATGATCCTCCGTGGGAAGACCTCCACCATCGTTCGTATTTCCTTCCCTTGTTGGATACTGTGGAGAACATCATTAGCACCATCCTTACACCGGATTTCTACTTTGGGTCTCAGTCCTCGATACTTACGTGTCAAATGGACTCTGAAGGCAACTTAGCCAACATTGAACCCACCACTTCGATAGACATTTCAGTTACACCTGGTGTAGTGGAACACATTCATTTAGGTTAGAAGTATTCCCCTGAAGAAGTCATTACTTGTATGGCCTTATTCAAGTGATTTCGAGACGTATTCGCTTGGACCTATGAGGAGATGCCTAGGATAGACCCCACCATTGTTTTACACGAGATTAAAACCTATCCCGATGTCAAAACCTGTCCGCCAAAAGTTGCGACTGGTACACCCTCGGAAGACTGCGACAATCAAGGCAGAAATACAGAAACTCTTGAAGGCCGGCTTCATCTATCCTATCCCATTGACAGAATGGGTCTCAAATGTGGTCTCGGTTACCAAAAATAGGGTACCATTCATGTTTGTGTCGATTATCGGGATCTCAACTAATCTTCTCCTAAGGACAACTACCCAACTCCCTTTATTGACCAGATTATCGACAATTGTGCCGGAAATGTCATTTTTCATTTATGGATGGCTTTTCCGGATACAACCAGATTGAGATCCACCCCGTCGACCAACACAAGACTGCATTCATCTACCCTTGGGGAACGTTTGCGTATCGTAAACTTCTGTTTGGTCTTAAAAATGCCAGTGCCACATTCCAGTGGGCCATGTCGTACGCCTTCCATGATGTGAAGGACTTTGTGGAACCCTACTTGGATGACCTCCCTGCCCACTCAAAGCAACGTGAGTTCCACTTAGATCATCTGACGGTTATTTTCCTCAGATGCATATGGTACAATATCTATTTGAATCCTCATAAGTGTATCTTTTGTGTCGAGTCTGGACGCCTCTTAAGGTTTATCGTCTCAAAAGATGGGATCCGCATTGATCCCTTGAAGGTGGAAGCCATTGTCGCACTCCCACCTCCAACTAATATTACGAAACTTCAAAGTCTACAAGGAAGAGCGACTTATTTAAGGAATTTTTTTTGTAATTTCACACAAAAGACGTAGGTTTACATGAGATTGATGAAAAAAGACGTCCCGTTCATTTGGGATGATCAAGCTCAACAATCTTTTGATAGTTTGAAACATGCCATCATGCATGCACCTGTGCTCCAACCGCCGAATTACTATCGAGATTACATTCTATACCTCGTTGCTTTTGACACCACTATCGCCATGGTTTTGGTACAGGAAGACCAGAACGCCCAAGAACATGTGATATACTATGCCAGCAAAGGTCTTATTGACACTGAAACTCGCTATTCACATGTTGAGAAGCTCGCTCTCGCAGCAGCCATAGCCGTGTAGAAGTTTCAACATTACATCTTGCTCCGCACCACCACCATCATCGCTGATTCGAACCCCATGTACCACATTCTGACTCGTCAGGTGCTTGGGGGCAAGTATTCACGCTGGATCATGATACTACAAGAATTTGATCTTCTTTTTGAAAAAGCCAAGTCTAAAAAGTCTTTGGTGTTTGCTGAGCTCATATGCGACCTTCCCCACACTAATGTAGAATCTGAGCCCAATGACTCTTTTCCGGATGAGTCATTGTTTCTCATCAGTACGTCCGATCCGTGGTATGGAGATATCACATTGTATCTTCAAACCCAACGTTTCAATCCTCAATTGTCTCGCGACGACCGTCGTCGAATACGCCACCATGCGAAGTATTATCCGATTATCAGTGATACTTTGTACCGCCGTGGTATCGATTCTATTCTTCGACGTTGTATGACCCATGATGAGGCTGAACACGTCCTAAATGACTGACACGCTAGGGCTTGTGGCGGTCATCTCTCTAGGATGGCTACAGCCCAGAATATTCTGTGTGCAGGATATTATTGGCCGTCTATCTTCAAATATTGTATCAAGGCCGTAAAAAAATGTCCTCCATGTCAACATTTTCATACGAAAAAGCACACCCATCCCACCCCGTTACACTTGATTATTGCCATTGGCCCCTTCGCTAAACAGGGCATTGAATTCATGCATTGTAAGCCTACCTCGGCCGGGGGGCATAGTTACGTCATTGTAGCTGTGGACTACTTTACAAAGTGGGTCGAGGCAATGCCTACATACACGAACGACGGCAAGACCACCACACTCTTCATGTTTAATCATGTAATAGCGCGGTTTGGAGTTCCTCAAGCGATAGTTACCGACCATGGTTCTCACTTTATGAACCATATGGTTGATGAGTTGAGTGATAGATTGGGTTTTCGCCATGAAAACTCAACACCGTACTAACCACAGTCAAATGGACAGGTGGAGGCCATTAACAAGGTCTTGAAAACTATGGTCCAACGTATGATGGGCATGCACAAGGCCAATTGGAATAACATGCTCTTATCCGCACTATGGGTGTATCAAACTTCCATTAAAACTGCCACTAGATTTACTCCCTTCCAACTAGTGTATGGATTAGAGGCGGTCCTTCCTATTGAGTGCGAGATTCCATCCCTCAAGCTCACCATCGAACTTCTCCCAAACACTAATGTCGAGGAAGAACACTTCCTCTACCTAGCTAAGCTCGACGAGACTCACCGAGATGTCGCTCTTGCCAACGAGGCTCATAAGAAACACATCAAAGCGCAGTATGACAAGTCGATAGAACCTCGCGCCTACAGCGAAGGAGATTTGGTCCTTACATATGACCAAAAACATGATAAGCTGGGGGCAGGAAAGTTTGAGTCCATGTGGCATGGACCTTACATAGTGAAACACATATTGGAGAAGGGAGCTTATTGTTATAGCTTGAAATGACACCTCTCCGTCCGTGACGACACTTGTTTCCCTTGGTCGCATGACGACACTTCTTGAGATCAAGTTCAGTCACACAACAGGACATTTGTGGATGGAGGAGTCATTTGGGACACTAAAAATGGTTGAAATTACCTCATTCTTGACCCATTTGATATATATGACCCTTAGGAACATTTTTCCAGACCAAACTATCTCCTGAAAATGAGCAGAAAAGCCTGTTTTTGGCCATTTTTCACTATGAGCGCGACTCTACTGTTATAATAGTAGCGTGTGTACGCGACTTTGTCTCATTTAAAGTAGCGCCCATTTCCATATGTACGCGACTTTGTATACTGTAGAGTAGGGTACACTCTTGTTTTGGTCAAAATCTCGAAATTCGAGTAAGTTAAGTTGGTTGGGAAACCTCTTGAGTGGTTATAACTTCTTTTCCTCTTCCTCATTGATTATATAAGGAGGGTAGAAGGGCCATGTGAAAGGAGCAAGCCTAATTGCAAAGTTATGCTGGAGGAATGGAGACCCTCATCCCCCTCTCTTGTGCTTCAGTTTTGGTAAACCCTAGTACAATTGCTTAGAGGCTGGGATCCTTGGAGAACGGAAGCAGGAGACCTTGAATCTAGGTTTCGTGAAGTGCCAAGCTTGAAGGAAGGTATAATTTTATGTACTTGCTTTCATTCATTAATAAAGATCAGACGTTCTTCTCTTTCCAAATATGACCTATTAATGTGTCTTAAGATTTGATCACTGTTTGATTATAGTTTGATGTCTCTTTCCATTATAGATATCAGTATTATATATGTAGTCAAATGTATTTGAGAAAGGTATCAAGTTGTTTTGCAGGTCTGGGCATTGCGACATTGGATAAGCATTGAAGAGCGAGGGAAGTAAAGCTAGGATCAACCTTCTGAATGAGGTGCCTACATCTCTAAACCCTAATCTCTTTATTTATTTATTGTACTTGCAGAATGCTTGTAAGTCTATCTTTATCACCGTAAGTTGGTAGTTTCTCCCCTGAACTATAGGTGCATTTTCCCCACAACAGAATGGCGACTCCGCTGGGGATAAGCCTAACTGCTTAGGGGTATCCAAGGTCATTTCTTCAGTCTTGTTTGATGGTCTTTGTTCATTTTCTTGATTAGGATCAGTTAGTAGGCTCTGTTTGACCCTCCTGGGCTTTTTACAGACCCTTCCCAACCCTTGCAAACCTTTGTGGACCCAGTTTGGGGGTTTTAACCCCGTTTTTTAGACTTTTTTTTCTTGTACGCTACTGTTTGTACCACACAGTAGCGCCCATACGCTACTTTTCCTTTGCACAGTAGCGCCCATACTGCTATGAGCGCTAGTTTCCTTCATACACAATAGCGCTCAAAATCTGGGTTTGAAATTTTTGAGTTTTGGGGTTGTGGACCCAAATCTGGGGGCTGTGGCTGCATTTTTGGGGGTCCCTGATGACCTTAGGTCTGTGTTAAACCCCTGTAAGTGGTCTCCCATCCTTGTATTGATCCTACATTCATGATTTGAACCTCTTTTGATCAATTTGGGCTTGTTTGGAAAGTTTTGGGGTTTGTTGACTTAAGTTGGGGGGTTGTGGACCTGTTTGGTGTTTTGTACCCTAATTTGAGTCTGGTTGAACTTGCTTGCCCCATTTCCACTGGATTTGAAACCTCTTGAGTCTTTTTGACCCTGTTTGTATCTATTTGAGTGAAATTTCTCTTTTAGGTTGGTTTCTTGTCCTCCCTTATGCTTTTAGTTTTTCTTTTGTAGTGAAAGCTCAACTGTTTTGGCTGTTGTTCAAGACCTTGTTTGCATTGTTTACGTGCAGACCTGACTTTACCAAACCATACTTCTTCGTAGGTCATTTGCTTCGTTTGGGTCTAAAAGTAGTTTTTGTACTCTTTTCCCAATGTTTGGCATGCTTACATCAATAAGAATTTGAAAGTCATATTTGGTAGCTTTTACTGTTTCATAAAGAGAACCTGAAAGTTTCTTTGCTTTGCTTTGATAGTAGGTTAGTTTCAGTTTTTGTTTCTTACCTTTGAAAAGCATAAAGAATTTTGATTCATTTTCTAAATAGAGTACCTTGCAAGTGGCTTAAAAGATTTTAGAGTGCTTTGCATCAAAAAGAACAAGTTTTCTTTTGCATACTTATTGGTTTGAGTAGCTGCATTTTTAGGTTTTGAGTTTATTTTTGTACATTTAGACTTTATTTTTACCTTTTTTGCATTCAAAAGATTAAAAAATTGCATTTGCACATGCATTCTAGATCAGAATTTTAAGACTTGCATTGAAAAGAAAAAGATTTGTTTGGTGGTAAATATTTCATTTTCAGTACTCTATTTCTATTATAACCACTCTCACACACCCACTACCTTTTTGAGTAATCAAGTAACCTTTAAAATGAACTCTAATAAAATGAACTAGCAACATTTTCTTTTCTAGGTTACACTACACCAACTAGTTTTGGTTAGGATCTTGGGTTTAAAACACCTTAAACCACCCAAGATCACACATTGCGCAAAAATCGTAGTGAGACTATCATTAGGCAAACCCACCTCACTCAAAATTTGCCTGGGAGCATATGCAGTAGGTCAATGTGAGATCAGTTTGTGGGAATACCCCTCCTACTTTCTGTTCGAGCATACGCCAGGATCGGATTGCGTATTGGGGACTCTTTCGAGTTTCGGGCTTAGCTACCCTGCCCACGCTTTCTGATTCGACCGGTGACTGTTCCCCCAGGAGTTTTTGGTGTTGTGGTATCCTTAGTATCAGACTCTAGGTTCATACATAGGTGACAGCGGAGGGTATATCCGCTGTACCTAGGACAGACGTGGGAGGAAATCCCTTGCAGGTCTTTGGGAGGGCGGTTGGGTGATTCCAGCGCTTGCACCCTTAGTCATTGTATTGTGGACCCCGGGTAACTGTCCTTCATCCTTCGTTGATCTGTTCTGGGCCCTCATCATCCCAGACTCTTCTCCGGAAGGCATCTGTTTGCCTGGTTTGATTTACTTAGGACCTTTTTTTAGTGGTGTGCTCTTTGTGCTGCTTGTTTTTAGTTTGCCTTAGGGAACTTCTTGTTCATTTGAGCGAGAAACTATGTCTAGCATTCCGGCGAGTGCCAATCAAGGTACCCCTGTTCCGGGGGATCCTTGTGCTGTTCCATTCATTGGAAACATTGGTGCTCCCTTAATGGCTACTCTGAATCTTCCTGGATTCACTATTGGGCTGCCGGTTTGGTTGTTTTCCACTCCGAATGCCTTGCATGCTCCTGACGCTTCTTTTGTGAGCACCTCAAATCAAGAGCATCAGAACCCTGTGCCTCCTTTGCCAGTAACCTCTTCTCCTCCTCCTTCTACCTCATGTGGTGAAAGTAGCAATACTAGTAACCAGCAGTCTAAAAGGAATAGACGGGGGAAGAATAGGAAGAAGATGCTAAAACAAGGGGGCAAGCACCCTGCCTCTGCAGATCATGCAGGGGGCACCCACCCAGCCTCTGGAGGTCATGCTGGGAGAAAACTTTTAGTCACTGAAAATCATACTGAAAGTTTGTCTTCAACCACTGTCAGTCATGTTGAGGACACGTCATTGATCACTGCTAGTCATATTAATGACAAGTCACCAGTTCCTGTGAGTCATACTGGAGACACCAGATCAGCCACTGCAAGTCATGCTGAGGGAGTTGACATTGTCGACAAACCCAACAAACAGAAGCTTAAGTTCCCTTGTAAGTTTTGCGAGGGAGACCACCTTACTTACTTGTGCCCTGTACTTCCAGAAGTGCAAAAAGTGTGGTCCTTAGTTCAAAAGTCTTCTGCTTCTGAGCAACCAGCCTCTGTGAGTCATGCTGGGGGCAAGCTGTCAGCCAATGCTAGTCATGCTGAAAGTACTGACGTTGTAAAGGAGTCTAAACCTATAGGACGGAAACCAAAGTTCCCTTGTAAACTTTGTAAGGGAGATCACCTTACTCACCGATGCCCTGCCATTCCAGAGGCACGAAGAGTGTGGTCCATGTCTGAAGGAACCTCTGTTCCTGAGTTGTCTATAGATTCCCTGCAGTCAGATCAACCTTTGGTTGATAAAGTGGTTGAACCAATGCAATCTTTGGTCGACCCCACTCTTCCTTCGGAGAGTGAAGTGATTGAATCGATGCAATCTTCGACCGATCCCATTAGTCCTTCAGAGATTGATGCACCTACTACTGAAGTCTTCTGCATTTCCAGTTTGGATGTTCCTGAAAAAGGGGGCACTTCATCTGTGCCATTTGAACCCCTACCAAGCCCTAGGATTGTTTCCTTTGATTGGAATAGTCTAGCCGAGCCTCGTCTTCCTTCTTCGACACCTTTTCAAATAAAGGTTGATATCGGGAACCATACGGTTGATCGATGTATTGTTGATGAAGGTGCTTCTGTTAGTATCTTATCCGCTTATGCTTGGAGAGATTTGGGTTTCCCTAATGTTATTCCAGCTGTTAATTGGCCGTTGACCTTTGATAGAAGACCTAGTGAACCGATCGGATTCCTCCGTCAGGCACCTGTTACCTTGGGTGGAAAAACAGTCTTAGTTGATTTTATGGTTTTAAAGGACCCTATGGACTTTGATATGATCCTCGGGCGTGATTACGTTTATGCTATGCATGCTGTGGTGTCTACGCTTTTTCGTGATGCATTTCCCTCATAACGAAAACATTGTCACCATTGACCAACTTGCATTCGTTGATCCTCCTTATTACCCATCTGTAGATCAGTCTGATCCCTCGTCATTAGGCACTACTATGTCACATGCACCTCATGTGGCATATTGTTCCTTGAGTTCAACTGCTACTGAGAAGAAGTCTCTGAGTTCATGCTTACCTTCTCGGGACTTGGTCCCAGCTTTTGACCAAGTGACACCTCCATCTGAATGTTTAGATATGTATTCTATCTGGGATGATATACTTCCTTCCGATGAAGTTTTCCTAGAGTCTATAGTACAGTCTGCCATTCATTTGGATGTTGAGCTAGTCGCAGTCATGTCCAGCCCCGGTTTGACCTTAAAGTTTGATCTTCCTACTGTTGAGTCTTTGGACTTTCCTATAGATCCGCAAATCGGTGTTCCTGCTGAGTTTGATTCTGCTTCTAGAATTTTCAACTCCCGTGATGATGAATTTGTTTCTGCAGATTCCATCATGTCCTTCAACTTTGATCTTCATCCTGAATTTGATCTTGTTGATTGTAAGTCCTCGGGCTTGGGCACCATAGAGTCTTCATTCGAAAACTCTGCTTTGTTTATGCCTGCTGTTGATGATAGTGAAGTTGAAAGTATTTCTACCACAGTGACTTGTATCGGGTCTTCCTTTACATATGTTTTAGATATGATCCCGGTACTAATGTTTCTTGGAGACAGGATTCTTAGCTGGATGTATACTTGCTTACTGGTCCTTTTCGACACCTTGTGCAA
Source organism: Larix kaempferi (assembly GCA_027924585.1). Lineage (NCBI taxonomy): Eukaryota > Viridiplantae > Streptophyta > Pinopsida > Pinales > Pinaceae > Larix > Larix kaempferi. Next base: position 5,181,666 of record BSBM01000410.1, read on the forward strand.
CCATGTCAGGTATATTCGGAACCTTGCATATAGGTTTAGGCTTCTCCGCTGTTATGTTGCATTTGAACCTTTTGCCATCCGAATTCGCCATAGGGTCGAACCTGTTGGATATTGGTGTGTTAGCCATCTCTTTATGCATTGTGCACCAGTCCGACAGCAGAGCCTACCTAACATGGGTCACCCTAGTCAGCACCCTTATGCCATTCTGGTGCCCATGCTGAGTTTTTCTCATAGGTTCGGGAGCCTTTTTAGATTCACCATGACTTTGAGAAGAAGCCTCATATCTTTCTTCCTCATATATTTCTGGCCATCCCTGATAAGGCTCCCATCTTTGTGTTCAAATTGCATATGCATCTATTATGATCCCGCTTGCGCTAATGATCCTGAAGCCGGCTTCCACGCTTTTAGCTCGTTGTATAAGCCTCCATCTCCAATCTCATTTCCGCTAAGCCATGTATCATTTTGCCTACGCAGTTTGACACCTTTTACCTGGAGGAGACACACCCTGAGTGTCCTTATATTGCTCATGTTCCTGGCATTAGGCATTGCTTTGTTCCATGCGCTTGGAGCTAGTTTTGCATGTCCCTGACACTCGTTTCCTCCCATTTCGAGCATTCTTCTCTTACTTCGAGCTCGTTAAAAACAGTAAGTAGGTTTCGAGCATTCTTCTCTTACTTCGAGCTCATCAAAAACAGTAAGTAGGCTACGAGCATTTCTTTCACCTTCCCTTCGAGCTCGTTAAAAACAGTAAGGAGGCTACGAGCATTTCTTTCACCTTCCCTTCGAGCTCGTTAAAAACAGTAAAGAGGTCATGAGTTTACTTTTCTGGACTCGTTAAACCTTTACGGAAAAGATCCCTATGGAGTTCTTTTAAGCCCTTTTCAGACTCCTTAAATAGGAAAAGTTTGCTGAGCATAGTTGTCTTTTCGGGCTCGTTAAAATAACTGAACCGACATCCACTTAGGTATAGAATTACCCCTTTTCCGGGCCTTGGTGGATAATTTACGGAAAAGGTATACTCTAGGTATACTCTTGTATGCGCTAGAAGAGTTCTTCTTCCATCATTTTACACTTTTTCGGGGAAGGAGACTAACTTTACGAAAAAGGACCTTTGGAGTCGTCTTTAGGGTTTTCAGACTCTCGAAATGTGAAAACACCAAGCGAGCACATACCAATCCGGGCTCCACATAAAATCCACGGATAGGTGTATAGAGGACTGTTTAAGTTTTTCAACTCTATAAGCAAGAAAACACCGCCGAGCACAGACCAATCCGGGCTCGATATAAAATCCACGGATAGGTGTATGGAGTTTTCTTCTAGGTTTTTCAGACTCCTTAAATATGAAAATACCGTCGAGCATGCTTTAGTTCTTTGTCAAGCTCGTTAAAAAATGAAAAAGGAAAGGGAAGGGAAGAATGTCAAAATATCTTTCAATATGATGGCAGAAAGTCAACTATCTCCTTGAACAAAGCACCTGTTTTGAGTCTATCAAACAAGTTGGGTTCTAGCATTGGCCTTAGGGTAAACTTGATCTCAGAGTTCCTACTCCTCCATTTGGTTAGTCTTCCACTCATATGGAGAATCTGTTAATGTCTCCTACATTGCAGACTTGCATCGTGGTCCCTTTGTGTTCAAAGCTGCCTAAGTCACTCTTGTGTCGTGCTCACTGTTCAAGGATATAACCTGTGTCGGCCATTTTGCAGTTGCCTTGACCTCATGTGTCGGCCATTCCTTGGTGTCAGTCTGTTTCATCATGTGTTCAGTCCTACTTCAAATCAGCTCATACCTGTTGAGTGTCCCTCGTGTTGGATGATGGAGGATGCATTAAGGCCTCCCTTCCAACGGACTTCTTCCCATTGACTTCAACTCATTGTGCTCTGGGAATGAAGTTTAGAGTTTCGGTTAGTACCTTGGGGATTGCAGTCATTAGTGGCAGTTTCCCTCGCTATTGGATAGATGGGAATACATCAATGTCTCCTATCCGATGGATTCTTCAAGTGTTCGACGGCAAGACCATCTATTCGCACTTGCTTGAATGTACTAGGTACCTTGGGTTCCATTTTCATTATTGGTGGACACCCTCGCGTTTGTTAACGGTATACATCAATGACCGGTAATCAAACGATACCTCCCATGTTCGACATCAACTCATTTATTCGCATGGATAGGTTTGTACCTTGGGTTGTTTTTTGGATGAAGACCTTGGGATCCTCGATAGCATCACCTCATTTATGTTATCACCCAAGTTGCGCAAGACTGAGCCACACTCTTTTTTGGCTCTTGATGAGACATAGATCCAACTTGTTCTCTATGGCTATGTTCTCCAGTTTTGACATAGATCCACCTTGTATTTATGTGGCTATGTTCACACTTATGTTCCTCATGGATCCACGCTTGTATTTTAGTGGCCATGATATATGCATCAGTATTTGGATCATTATTGTATCCTCTTGGAGATCATGTTCCACCATTTGAACATGGACAGTTACCCCAGGGATAAGTTTGTCTGACTTTGCCTTTGCTTTCAGGTACTTCATTTGAGCCTATGATTCTTGGTTTCTCCGTTCCTCCACGATTCAACTCTTTTTTATTTTTTATAATGTATTTCGGCCATCGTTTCCCGTACTCCCTCTGACCTCATACATTAGGGGGCATCTGTTATAGCTTGAAATGACACCTCTCCGTCCGTGACGACACTTGTTTCCCTTGGTCGCATGACGACACTTCTTGAGATCAAGTTCAGTCACACAACAGGACATTTGTGGATGGAGGAGTCATTTGGGACACTAAAAATGGTTGAAATTACCTCATTCTTGACCCATTTGATATATATGACCCTTAGGAACATTTTTCCAGACCAAACTATCTCCTGAAAATGAGCAGAAAAGCCTGTTTTTGGCCATTTTTCACTATGAGCGCGACTCTACTGTTATAATAGTAGCATGTGTACGCGACTTTGTCTCATTTAAAGTAGCGCCCATTTCCATATGTACGCGACTTTGTATACTGTAGAGTAGGGTACACTCTTGTTTTGGTCAAAATCTCGAAATTCGAGTAAGTTAAGTTGGTTGGGAAACCTCTTGAGTGGTTATAACTTCTTTTCCTCTTCCTCATTGATTATATAAGGAGGGTAGAAGGGCCATGTGAAAGGAGCAAGCCTAATTGCAAAGTTATGCTGGAGGAATGGAGACCCTCATCCCCCTCTCTTGTGCTTCAGTTTTGGTAAACCCTAGTACAATTGCTTAGAGGCTGGGATCCTTGGAGAACGGAAGCAGGAGACCTTGAATCTAGGTTTCGTGAAGTGCCAAGCTTGAAGGAAGGTATAATTTTATGTACTTGCTTTCATTCATTAATAAAGATCAGACGTTCTTCTCTTTCCAAATATGACCTATTAATGTGTCTTAAGATTTGATCACTGTTTGATTATAGTTTGATGTCTCTTTCCATTATAGATATCAGTATTATATATGTAGTCAAATGTATTTGAGAAAGGTATCAAGTTGTTTTGCAGGTCTGGGCATTGCGACATTGGATAAGCATTGAAGAGCGAGGGAAGTAAAGCTAGGATCAACCTTCTGAATGAGGTGCCTACATCTCTAAACCCTAATCTCTTTATTTATTTATTGTACTTGCAGAATGCTTGTAAGTCTATCTTTATCACCGTAAGTTGGTAGTTTCTCCCCTGAACTATAGGTGCATTTTCCCCACAACACTTATGAGCTTGAAGACTACGACGGGATATCTTTGGGTGAGCCCCACAACGGACACTAGCCCCACAACGGGCTCTACCTGAAGAGGTACTATGCCTAAGTCTTTCATGCATAAGTACCTTTGTATATACTGTACATGGCGTGTGTGTGTTTTTTGTGTGGTGTGATGCTTTGATTTTTTGCATGTTTAGGTCTTGTTTTGTTTCTTATACCATGTTCTATCTGCGTGTGCAGATGGAAACTTGTTACGGATTTGCGGATGGCACCAGTCGGCATACCCGCAACCTTGCTTGGTAGCCTGGGTACTCTATTCACCTACTAGCGAGCTCATTAGCTCAGGGGGAATGTGTCTAGGTTTTGCGACCAACAATGCTACAGAATATCAAGCAGTCATTGGAACCCTAATTGATGTTATTTCTTTGGGTATGGGCCATGTTGTCATCCACTTGGGTTCTCAACTAGTGGTCTCTCATCTTAATCGAGTCTACGCCATATGTGATCCTACTTTACTCCATCTTTATAGACGAGTCCGTCTTTTGGAAAGGTCCTTCGAGTCCATTCAGTACCCGCACATTCCACGAGATGTAAACAGAGTTTCCGACTTTATGGCCAACTTCATCTTAGATTGGTAAATTGCACACACATAAGCATATTCATGAATTATTAAAAGTAGACATAACATGTAAATAACTCATTATATAAGCAAACACATAAACAAGACTACATCATTCATCCATTTTAAAACACATAATGTATAAAACCGTCGAAATGTCTGCATATATATATATATCATCATAAAAAGTAGTGTTGGTACAAAATCTGAAGCACGACGGCTTTCAGTGAGTCTATACAAAATCTGAAGCCTCGTAGCTTTCAGTAGGCCTCTAAGCTCTCAGTACGCACATGATAACCACATAAGGTCTAATGCCTATCCCGTACACCACTAGGTCTAGCATCTCTAGCCTGCTAAGTATGGAAACAGTCAACTGCTCTCGCAACCCTGTGAAGCAGTGCATTGAAGCGCGCAGACGCTCCCACCGTATATCCCTCAATGGGCCATGGTAACTCATCCACCATCGACTCTAGAACGTCTAACATCAATCCAACCAGTTTGGAATAGATTTCCTCCATCTCCATGATGGAAACATGTGCGGCTGGAGCCATGACTACTCCCTCTCCTCTCTCTCTCCTCGCAAGAAGAGAGACCCCCACTGGTCGTACGGGGCCCACGTCTGCACACACATGTTGTTAACTCGTCAGCACTATAACAAAAAAAATCATAAAAATAGAAAACTAAAAGTACAAGGGTTTTTTGTTCTTGCCTATGTCTCCCCACACCGCTCCCTCAGGCAGTGCCAAGTCTGGATCATCTCTGTAATCCGTACCACTGTATGGGTAGTCCTCTACCATGAGTAACTGGCCCTCTAGCCAGGTAAAGAACTCAACACCATATCCGATGATGGGGGCCCCACCATCGCGGGCGATCACTTCTGTTTATCTAGCCATGTGGGGATCCCTAGGATCCTTTTCATCCAACGGTACCTACGGGCGCAAGAGGGGAACCCACTCCAATAGAAATGAGATCACCATCGACCCGTAGCCGAATTGTTTGAGCTCCCCCCGCCGACACTTGGTCAACTGATCTCAAATGTTCACAAGGAGTCCCTTGCACCAGTTGAAGATCTTCGGAGACATGCAGTCCTCCGCGTATAGCATCTGAGACCTGGTAGCTAAGTGAGGAGCTTGAATCCCCGCTATCCTCGTGATGGTAAAAAGTATGGTATGCAGCGAACATTCCCATACTTCTTTGATGGGAATCTTCCCACTAGAAGCATGGGTCTGAGGAGTACAATGTTGTAAAATCATGTCACCCACGGTTCGATCACTTCCCTATGATCCGGTAAGAGCTACGTTGTCCCCCCTCCAGGACAATCCGGTCAGAAAGTAGATGTCCTCGACATCCATAGTAAGTATATGCTCACTGATCACAAAATATTGCTGAGCCGCATCCCAACAGCGTATCATATGTGTCAGCGATGAGATTTGGGCCCTCATTCCCTGGATCTAGAAGAACTTGAGGAGACCACGGTTCACCAGTGCTTCTATGCATTATGGATCATTTACAGCTTGTATGTCATCTACCTCATGTTCTCATTCACGCCACTCTAAGACCATGGTGGCTGCTGTTAACCTACCACAAGGAGCATTTTAACATCATTAGTACTCACTCAACCACTAAAAGGTCATTTTTTGGGCTAGGTTTGATGGTTGGGTTGGAAGTTTCCACCGTCACACCCCGTCAATTCTGATAGTGTGACATCATTGCAATCCACTTTTGCGGGATTTGCGACGACCTGGGTTTGTCACAGATCCTGAAAGGGTGACCTGCGACGACCTGAGGATGCAATATCCCTCCACAAATCGACCAAAATAAACCAAAATAAAAAATTTAAACCACTACAATTATGCTGGATGAAGTTTAGAGTTACCTGCTCCGAACGGTTGGTGGAATGGTTGCTCGTAGCTCCTGGAATCGACAAGTGAAGTTTTGGCTGCAAATGACACTTCTTCTCCCCAATTTGGAAAATGAACAATGGTGACTATATTTGGCTCATTTTTTCTATCTATAAACAAAATGGAATATTCGTTTTCAAATATTTGATGCTTTTAGGCTATTTGCTATAGTTTGGATTATTTTTATGACATTTGAATACCCGGTTGACTTTTTGACCTAGTTTTCAAGTGTGCATGAGTGTTAAGTGATCTTTACATGCCATTCTCGTTTTATAACAGTCATCTCAGGTATGAACAATCCCTTGAATGTTTTGTCATTATTTTATATCCGTTAGATTGTAATTATTTTATGATGATGAGCTTACTCTTTGTTCTTTCTCATGCTGTTGAAACCATGAGAATAAGTTACCGAGTTACAATTTATCTCTTTTCCGGGCTCGTTAAACTCCTATGGAAAAGGAACCCCCCCGGAGCCTATCTTTAAGCTCTTTTCAAGCTCTTGAAATACGAAAATATTGCCAAGCAAACTTGTCGCATTCACGCCTGTTAAAGAATTTGAATGGTCATCTTCTTGGTGATAGTTTACCCCTTTTTCGGACCAGGGAGCACTACTTACGAAAAAGGTATACTCCAGCCAATCATGACTGGAAGAGTCCTCTCCTACGTTGTTTTACCCTTTTTCAGGCGATGAGGCTAACTTTAAGAAAAAGGACCGTTGGTGTCTTCTTTAGTTCTTTTCAGACTCTATAAACATGAAATGGCGACCGAGTTTACCTTCTATGGACTCGTTAAACTTTCACATTGAAGGGCCCACCATGGGACGAACCCCTCCTATCCTAGGTTCAGAAATATTTGGGATTGGACTCGTCTATGGGATGAGTTATACCAAGCATCTGGTTACCCTCATCAAGGCTGTAAAAAAACACATGAGGTACTCATCGTTCATGATGGGGAAAAAGGAAAGATTTTGTGTTACACCCTTTATCAATGGCAGTACCTAGTCATTTCTTGAACATGGCACTCATTTGCATTTGCATACTGTGCTTGGACCATCCGTTTGTCCTTGATTTTTACCTATTTCCTGAGTCTTGTTACTCCTTTGAGTCATTCAAAGAACACTTTCATCATCAGTTGCATTAGGAGTTGGTACCATAGCTCGTCAAGTCAATACTGCCAAGGCATGCCATGCCCATGTACAAGAATACTCTCACCATTCATTATCTATAGCCAGTAAACCTTCCATCATGTCAATCTACTCTGAGTCAGTCTTGCATGTTACTGTACCATCCGATCTGCTCTACATATCCTTTGTCATGTTTTGTGTCAATGATGGGGGATTCATCATGGCCCTCCTTCGACGGATTCATCCTTGTCGACTTCAACTCATCATCCGAGGATTGAATCTAGAAACCAACCAAGTACCTTCGCCCTGCATGCCTCAATGGAAGGTTACCTCGCTTTCAACATGAGTTTACATCATTGACTCTTGATTGAAATATTTCATCTTGCGTTCAAATTCAACTCATTTATTCACGCTTGATGCTATGTATTGTTATACCTTGGGAATCATTGACATCAATGGTGATTTCCCTTGCACTTGTTAACAGTATACATCAATGACCGGTAATCAAGTGGTTTCTACCATGTTCGACGTCAAGACATTTGTAATCACATGGATAGATTCGTATCATTGCGGGTTCAGCTTGAAGACCCTGGGGAGTCATATTTTACCCAAGTTGTGATGGAGTTTGTATTGAGTCATATCACACGGATCCACATTTGTATTGGTCCCGGCTGTGTTATCATCTCATCCTGGATCTACGCTTGTGTCTAGTAGCCATGATTGTGTTTAGTTGGTCATTACTACCATGGATCTGCATTGAATTGGTCGGCAGCCATGTTGTACATCATATGAGACAGTGTACTCAGAGTCAGTTGTACTGCAGCAACGTCCTTCGTCCGACAAGCCATTGCCATTCCTTCTGTCAAATCATTTCACCTATCCAATTTTCAACAGCTTCATGCTTTGGGGGGCATTCTGTTACACCTAAAATCTTACCATCATGAGATTCAGTGTATACATACCTAAAGTTTCCTTGGCTAAGTCATTAATCTGGAAGAGATTTGAACTCATTTACACTAGGTTTTGAGAGGTCATCACAGGCTACACTCATGCAACCTGCGACGTTGCATCTTGCTCTCTTGCAGGGTGTGATGATGTCAGTTAATATACAAAAATAGATCCTTCGATCCCATTCTCGAAGCTAGCTGACATGGATCCTTATCCCTGACCTTTTGGGAGAGCTGGCACTCGATTCCTAACCTCTTGGAAGGATCCCCTATCTCTCTCCTGTCATATCTCAACCTACCCTATCCATACCCTATCCACTTAGTCCTATATAAATGAAGCTCACTCCCATTCCAAAGGGAGGAAGTCTATAGTGTCTACATGCTGGTGAAATCATCTTGGAGGGATCTCTACTCATCCATTGAGAGACTCACACTTCCTTGGGAGGATATGGCATTGGCTTGGATGGAGAAGGGTTACTTCGTTAAGCTCTAGTTGTAGTCTTTCTCTTCTATGTACTTTCCCTACTTTTTTACAGTAATATAAACGATTTCCACCAATATTGTTGTGTTGATGATATTGTGTAGTTTACCTGCTTAACTGTTTACTTAGATATGTTATCGTTTAGATGCTTTTACTTGTTTGTCTTGTTTTGCGTATCTTGGCAGGTCTTGCAGCTTAGATCTGACGACTGCGAGGCATGGAACAACATCCAGGAAAGAGGACTACAAAATCAAGGTAAGACGTCTAATAACTTGATCCCTAAATAGATCTTGGAAAGTGGCTTGTAGTCTATTTTATTTGTTCTAGACTCACATTGAGCTAGGGAGATCCGGGTCACGTCCGCTCGAGTGGATTGTCCGTCAAACAACCATACAGTTTTTTCCAAGTCTAAAATAGCACAACTTAGGATTTTAGGTTAATCTTGGTGATGATGTCAAGTATCAAGTAGCAGGACTTGGTACTATTCCCTTCCAACTCCAATTAGGTAACTCTTTAGATTTTGATGATGTTTTGTTTATTCCAAATGATCAGGAAAAAAACTTTGTTTTAGTTTCAGTTATGGAATATAAGGGATTTGTAGTAGAGTTCAAGAACTAATAAGTCCTTATTAGACCGAAGGAGTCTATCCCATAATCAACAAGGGAAATTGGGGTTAGGGAAGACCATTTATAAAAGTTATAGCATGAAATTGTGATGCAAGGATTTATGAGGGTCGTAACTTTTGACTCAATTATTAGTTTGGGATGAAATTTAATAGGAAGTTGTGTCTCAAAGAGTTCATAGCCGTGTTGATCTGATCCTTTACATCAGACCTCATTTCGACACTTTTCTGGGGTCAAATTCCTTCATATAATGCCTCAAATTGGGGTTTTCGTGTTTTTTCAGGATTTTTTAAATTTGTAATTATCAGTTGTCTTAATTTATGCACCTAATCATAAAATTGAGTTGAAAAATAGTGTATCTCTAGTTAGATTTTATTTATTGGTCAGTTTTAGAGTCATGCAATAATTTTCTAAAATTAGCAGTTTTTGAAAAATCTCAAATAGTAGTTATAAGGGGTTGAACTTTCATTGTAATAGTTAGTGATGGAGAAGGAATAAAAGATAGTTATTTTTCCATTCTCATGTGTTTGCATGGTTTTTAGATATCATGAATGAACCTAATTTTATTGTCTACATCATCTAGTATCATAGCATGAAGATGGCTTGGAGAGGAAGAGGAAGAGAAGGTCTTGCTTAGATGCATAGAGATATGCAAAACCTCCAAAGTCAAGTAGTAGATCTTACAAACATGTTGGCTAGTCAGAGAATAATATAAAGATAAGTGTCTGATGAGGATACATACTAAGGAGAAGCAGATTAGCATACATAACATGAATAAGGACAATTAGGGAGCATGAATTTTGAAGAAAGGTTGCACAGGGGTCTATAAGGGAGGAATGATGGGATCAAAATAGAAGTTTCAAAATATGCATGGAGTCTTAAACAAGAGGATTCAATAGATTGGTTGAATGCCATTGATTTTTTTTTTGAATGGAATCCTATGACAGAGGAAAGGAAGGTGAAATTTGCATGCACCAAGTTGAAGGGTCACACCGTGATATGGTGGGATCATGTGCAAAAAGACATAACAAAAAAAGGAAAAGACAAAATTAGAACCTAGAATAAGATGGAGAAAAATTGTGAGAATTTGTTTTCCTTTGGACTATGCACAAACCCTTTTTCATATATTTTAGAACTTGAAGCAAAACTTGTCCACCATGGAGTAACTCACAAACAAGTTTTATCAGTTTTCCATTCATGTGGATCACTAGGAAAGTGATGAGAAACTAGATGCAAGGTATTTGAATTGTTTAAAATTTTCTATTCAAGATGAATTAAGCATGCATAGTGTTCTTAGCATGGAAGAGGCATATCAATTAGCCTTAAAGGCTGAGGAAAAGCAAAACAGACAATGTTCTCAAAGGAATAGAGGATCAAGGAGGGGTACATCATCTGCCTCACATGGTGGTTTTAACTATGGCAGAGGCGAATCATCCCAAGAAGATAAGAAAGATGAAGATACTCGACAACATAACCTGAATCAACTACAAGGAAGAGAATTTTAGAAGGGTATAGGTTATAGTGGTGGAAAAGGAAGAACTTCTATGTGTTTTAGGTGTGGTGTAGAGGGTCATCGAGCATTTGAATGCTCAAATTATAACATGCAAGAGCTGAAGCAAGGAAAATAACCTAGTTTAAACTTGGTCCAAGATGAGAATGAAGAAGAAGGAGTTGAATCTGAAGTCCCACCTAATATGGGGGAGAATATCATGATACTGAGGTCAATGGTGATTCCCAAAAAAGAGAAAAGGTAGAGTATCGGCAATGATGATTCTTGGTTTCAGACAAATATTTTTCGAACTAAGTGCATACACTTTTGGGGAAAACGTATGTCAATCTATTGTTGATAGTGGCAGTTGTGAGAATATGGTTTCCAAAGAGATGGTAGAGAATTTGAAATTACGCTATGAAACACATCCCCATCCTTACCGAATTGCATGGTTGAAAAGAGGGAATGAAGTCACCATTAATAAAAGATGTTTGATCAAGTTTTCCACAGGTAAAACTTATAAATATGAAATATGGTGTGATGTCATTCCGATGGATGCATGTCAATTGTTATTGGGGAGGCCTTGGCAATATGACAAGAAAGTCATGCATTATGGAGAAAAGAATACCTACTCCTTTTGGAAGGATGGATCGAAAGTTGTCTTGTTTCCCCTTAAGGATGAAGGGAAAGCTGAGAATATGTTGTTCGAAAGAGAGCTTGTTAAGGAAATGAAGGAAACAAGATTTTGCTATGCATTAATAGTGCAAAAAGGAGCCGAGGAAAAATACCGATACCTATTGAAGTGGCCAAGGTACTAGAAGAATATGTTGATATTATCCCTAATGAACTATCTGATGGTATTCCACCAAAGAGGGATATTCAACATCACATTGATCTAATCCCAGGATCATTTTTACCTAATCATACAACCTATAGAATTTGAGTCCTACACAACATGAAGAGCTCAACCGACAAGTAACAGAGCTTATAAATAAAGGTGTGGTAAGAGAAAGCACAAGTCCCTACATTGTACCAACATTGTCGAATCCAAAAAAAGATAATATTTGGAGGATGTGCACAGATAGCAAAGCAATCAATAAAATTACCATCAAATATTGGTTCCTATATCGCGCTTGGACGACATGATAATGTGATAGCCGAAGCTAAATATTTTAGTAAAATTGATTTGCAAAGTGGATACCACCAGATCCATATTCACGAAGGGGATGAATGGAAAAATGCCTTCAAGACTAGGGATGGACTATATGAATGGATGGTGATGCCATTCGGGTTGTCCAATGCACCTAGTACTTTCATGGAGTTGATGAATACTATGCTTCGACCTTATATTGGTAAGTTTATTGTTGTTTATTTTGATGACATCCTAGTTTTCAGTAACAACAAAGAATATCACTTGCAACATATAAATATTAGATTGGATGCATCGAGAAAACATCAACTTTATGCAAACCTGAAGAAATGTAGGTTCTTGCAAGAAATTTTGATATTTATGGCTTTTCTCATCTCAGCAGAAGGAGTCAAGATGGATTCAGAGAAGGTTGGAGCAATTTTGAGTGGCCTAGTCCTAGGAGCATAATAGAGGTAAGATGTTTTCATGGGATGGCCACCTTTTACCAAAAAATTATTTGAAATTTTGGCAGTATTGTAGCACCCATAATAGATTGCACCAAAGGCAAGACATTCATGTGGACCAATGAAGCTGAGGAAAGTTTTAAGCCCCTAAAGATGAAGGTAGGTAACTGAGGAAACTATATTTGTCTTACCAATTTTTGATAAAGTGTTTGAGGTAGAACTACTCCACATATGTTGTAGAATTGTATGCAATTGTGAAAGCATTGTGACATTGGATGCATTATTTAGTGTCAAAGGAGTTTGTGTTATTTACGATCACATTGCATTAAAATATGTAAACACTCAAAAGAAATTGAACAATAGATATGCAAAATGGGTCTCTTTCTTACAAGGATATACCTTTGTTCTGAAGCACAAATCAAGAAGGTAGAATCAAGTTGAAGATGATTTGAGTCGGCACACTGTTCTTTTGACAACCATGGAAAATTAAGTAATTGGGTTTGCGACATTGAAGGATCTCTATGCATATGATAACAATTTTTGAGAGATTGTGGAATATTTGAGGAATCTAGTCACTGGGAACATGGATCTTATTCATGGTGAATATTTTATGCAATATGGCTACCTCTTCAAAAGAAAACAACTATGCATTCCAATTGGTTCTGTGAGATAAAATATTATCAGAGAACTTCATAGTAGTGGCTTGGTAGGACATTTTGGAAATGATGAGATGCTAGCCTTAATCGAAAATAAGTATTACTAGAGGAATATGAAAAAGGATATCTAGGTATGTGGCATGATGTAGGATTTGTCAAATGGATAAAGGACACTCACAGAATACAAGGTTGTATATGCCATTACCAATTCCCACAGACAAATATAAGCATGGAATTTTTGTTGGGGCTATCAAACACACAACAGGGTAATGATTCTATTTTTGTGGTTGTTGATAGGTTCTCTAAAATGACTCATTTCATTTCTTGCAAGAAAACTAGTGATGCATCAAGGGTGGCATAATTGTTTTTTCCAGAAATTGTTAGATTACATGGTGTTCCAAAAACTCTTAACTCTGATAGAGATACTCATTTCTTGGGTAATTTTTGGAAGAATTTTTGGAAGAAAATGGGGACTAAATTACAATTAAACAGTTCCTATCACCCCCAAATAGATGGGAAAACTGTGGCAGTAAATCGTAGTTTGGGAAACATGTTACAGAGCATTGTTGGAGAGAATCCCAAGTAGTGGGATTTGGATTTACCTCAAGTAGAATTTTCCTACAATAGTTCAGTGAATAGATCTATAGGTAAATCTCCATTTCAGGTTGTTTAAAGTAGAAATCCTATGGGTTTCCTAGATTTGTTGTAGCTACCGCTTGGGGATAGGATAAGTGATGATGGGGAAGCATTTGCAGAACACATTAAAAAATTGCAGCAACAAGTGAGACAAAAGAGGCAGGCCAGTAACGAGATGCTCACTGACAATATTAGGTATTAAATGAAGGTTATTTGGTGATGGTTTAGTTACGAAAGAGCAATTTCCTAGAGGAACCTATCACAAATTGAAGTATGAGAAAATTGGTCCTTGCAAGATTCTTAAGAAAATTAATGAAAATTCTTATAAGGTCAATTTACCAGATGATCTTGATATTTCCTATGTATTTAACGTTTATGATTTATATATCTTCCATGGGGACGATCTGGGTAATCACAATGAGGTAGAGGTGGATTAGCAAAAGGCCATTCTAAGCAAAAAAATTGAAAAGATTGGGCACCTTTTAGATAAGAAAACCATTCATACTTGGCAAGGCCAATACAATAGATATATGGTTGAGTGATAAGGATTAGCACCAACAGAGAGTACATGGATTATAGAGGGGGACTTGTTGAACCTATATCCCATTAAGTGGGAGTAGTTTGAAGGAAGTAACTTGCAGGAGCTGCGTTCTTTTCAACCTAAGGAAAATGATGCAGGGATTTTCGAGGGTCATAAATTTTGACTCGGTTATCCATTTGGCCTTAAATTTAAAAGGTAGTTGCATATCAAAGAGTTCACTACCATTTCGATCTAATTATTCAGATTGGTCCTTGTTTCAACACTTTTCTGAGGCCAAATTCCTTCATATAATGCCTCAAAATGGGGTTTTAGTATTTTTGGGGGATTTTTTAAATTTGTAATAAGGAGATGTCATCACATCCTAGGGTTTAATAAGAGGGATCCAAGGGTTCGACTTGATGTTGATTCAAGGCAAGAATCCCTTTCCTATATCGATCAGTGATCTCTTAGTTTATGCGCCTAATCAGAAAAACGAGTTGACAAATAGTGTCTCTCTTGTTAGCTTTTAGTTATTGGTCAGTTTTAGGGTGATGCAAGAATTTTCTAAATTTAGTAGTTTTTAAAAAATCTTAGATAGTAGTTATAAGGGGTTGAACTTTCATTGTAATATTTAGTGATGGAGAAGGAATAAAAGATAGTTATTTTTCCATTCTCATGTGTTTGCATGGTTTTTAGGTATTGTGAATGAATCTAAGTTTATTGGCTACGTCAACTTGTTTGAGACCTAGTTCATGACATTGACAACTTGTGCAATTTGTGGCACAAGAGGATGGGGAAACTACATCATAAGTCATTTCCTATTATTAGGGAGATAGTCAAAAGTCTTCTATAGCTCAACATTCAGTAATAGGGAGCATGTAGATGATGCATGCTTGGAAAGTATGTCAAGGCTACTTTCCCAAGCATTAGCAATAGGTCTAAGTATATTGTAGACCTAATACATTTGGATGTATTTGGATCAATGTCAACATCAATATTAGCAAGCATGTAATATGTTTCCTTTATTGATGAATTTTCTCACAAGACTTGGATTTGCTTCTTAATGACCGAGGATGAGGTATTTAGAAATTTCTAGGAGTTCAAAGCTCTAGTTGAAAACTAGATAGGGAAAAGATCAATTATTGAAATTAGAGAATGGGGGTGAATATTAATCCATGGATTTCGAGTATTTCTTCTAGGATATGGGAATTAAGAGGGATATAATGGTTCCATACATCCCACAACATAATGGAATTGTAAAGTAGAAGAATTGAGCCATCATAGGGGATGCTAAGGCCATGATTCATGACTAGGACTTGTTGATTTTTCTTTGGGTAGAGAGATGCAACACAATAATCTACATCTAGAACAAGTGTTCTCACTATATATTGGAGAACAAGAGAATAGAGGAGGCATTCATTGGTGTGAATCTGAAGCTGATGCATTTCCACGACTTTGGTTATCTAGTTTATACCTATGTATCGATTGAGAAGAGGACCGAGTTGGAGCCCTCCAACAGGAAGGGTTTGTTTGTTGGTTAAAATGAGACTTCAAAGTCCTACATGGTCTTTATTCCATAGTAGAGAAATATAGTAGTAAGTGGGGATGTAAATTTTGAGGAAGACTTTGCATCCAAGAAATCCTATGAAACTATTCAAGTGATAGAGGATGAGGAGCATGAATATTTGAAGGTTGAGGTAGAATTAATAGTGAATTCTAATTCAAGACAACAACCTTTAGGTAGGTAAATTTTTCTTTTTCGTAGAAAACTCAAACCCCAACCCGATTTTAAGTTTCAATAAATCAAATGTTTAATGTCCAACCCAATTATTCTTCCCCGGAGAATATATATCAACATAAACACTTATTTATAACAAGAATCACATGAGATATTTTACTCTTTTAAATCAACAATACACACACATAAATTGACACAAATATTTTGGTCAATATGACCCTGGAAAAACCCTTGCAGGAAAACCAATAAGAGAGTAGAAGTTCTTTACTATCTTTCAAAAGAAATACATAGATATTTTATATAGTATGCACACAGACTTATCTTTGAAATCCCAACCTTGTATTTCGTTCCCGATCACTGTTGAAGACTTTTTGGTATTTACGCCCCCTCTTCCTTCTAACTAAATGTGATTATCTCCATCTTCCACTACTGTTGAATCACCCTCTTTGCAATTCTCCCTCTCTATCTTTGCTGGTGAATTATTTCTCCCTCGGAAGCAATCTATGTCTCTGATGAACTCTCCCTCTCCTACAGATGAAGTGAGCCCCTCTCTTTGTCTTGTCTTCTCGACTGATTTCTTCTCACAATGTCTCATACATATTTTACTTTAACCCTATGCTCTCTTTTATAACACGTGGGTTCCTTTTAGGGTTCCAAAACCCTAATTCACTTTCATGCAAAATTACACAGCTGCATTAAAAAATGGATGCATGCAAATCCCACATGCAAAATTACACTTCTACATTTAAAAAAGGTTTCACTTATGCATTAGTAAAAATATCTTTTATCAAATATGAAGCAAGGTTAAGGTTAATACACTTGTCCTTGTTAACTTTTTGAACATTCCCTCTTAACGAAGAAAGTGTTCTACACCACTCCCATCTTGTCCCTGAAATAAAAAACTTTCGCTTTGTCAGTGACTTTGTGAGAATGTTCACTACCTACTCATCTGTAGACACATACTGAAGCTCAAATGTCCGCTCTAAACATGGCCCCGAATGAAATGGTATCTGAACTCAATATGTTTTGATTGGTCTTGAAATATTGGATTCTCTGTGAGTTTCATGCAACTATGATTGTCACACTAAATCACAGTTGGACTCAACTACTGATCAAATAATATCACTAGCATCTTGCGAAGACAAATAACTTCACAACTAGCCAAACTAGTTGTCATGTATTCTGACTCTACAAAACTCAGTGCCACTGAATTTTGTTTCCTATTGAGACATGACACAATTGTCAAAACCAAGCTAAAACAACATGCCGAGGTGAGTTTCCTGTCCACTGCACTAATTTCCCATTCAGAATCTGTATAGCCAATCAAATGTACCCCATCCCCTCTATCATAGTCCATTCTATAGTCCATTGTACCTCTAAGATATCTGAGCACATGCTTTGATACCACCCAGTGCACACTCCTGGGCTCCACCATATATTGATTCAATGTATTGACAACATAGCACAAATATGGCCTAGTGTTGACCAAATACATCAATGATCCAATAAGCTAACAATACTTAGTGGGATCAACCAACTCACCCTCAGAAGCTACCAATTTCTTCCAATTGGTTGTCATAGGTGTGGCCATAGGATTACATTCCTCCATCTAAAATATCTTCAGAATGTCAACTACGTATCTTCCCTGTCCCATAAATATATGTCCATCCTACTGCCAAACCTCCATACACAAGAAGTAATGCATCATTCCTATGTCTTTCCTCTCGAATTATGAAGCAATATCATTCTTCCAGCTAGCTATGAGATTCTCTGCTCCTACACTAAAAAAATCATCCACATAGTCATGACTACTAGAATGAGTGGATCTCCATCAACCACACTGAAGTAGAGGTTGGGATTTGCTTCACTCTTCTAGAAACCCATTTGCTACAAGTAAGTACTGATCCTCGAATACCAAGATCTCGGAGCTTGCTTCAATCCATATAGATCATTTCTTAGTTTTCATACATGATAATCTCTCTCATGCACGTCAAATCCCTTAGGATACTCTATGTACACCTCCTCTTGTATGAATCCGTTTAAAAATGTTGTCTTCACATCCATCTGGTGGATCTTCCAACCCATCTCTGCTGCAATGGGGATCACTACTCTGATCGAAGTATACTGAGCAACTAGAGAGAAGGTCGCATGATTTTCAACTCCATCTACCTGTGAGAACCCCCTCACAACAAATCGAGCCCTGTACTTCTGAATGCTACCATCCACAACATATTTTATCTTGTAGAGCCACTTGGAAGTCACCATTGACTTCCCTTCAGGTCTCAGCACAACCTCCTAAACATTATTCTTCATGATGGAATCATACTCTTCCACCATGGAATCTCTCGAGACCTTCTTGCCTGCCCCTTGCTCATAAGAAGATGGCTCAGACTCACTAATACTACTCACCATAGATAAATAGATACAAAATATCTCTGGTACCTTACTCTCTCTTATAGTCCTCTTGGGATTCCCCACATATTGAGCTTCCTTTAAGGTATCTTGAAGCTACTTGGGATTCCTATTCCCTAAAGTAACCTCCTATGGAGGGAATTGATCCTGATCATCCCAATCAAATGCGTGAGACTATGTACCTGATGAAGTAGCACCTAAAGCTCATGAACTTATAACCTGTGAACTTGAAACTAAGGAACCACCACCCTGTGATATTGTACTTGTACCTAGGGAACTTGTAACCTATGAACCTATCACCCCTGGTACCTGCGACCATGAACTCTATGAAGCCGAACTCTGCAATGTACCATCTTGAGGTGTAGGATCCTGTTGTTCCCCTTTCTCTAAATCACGTGACTTCCTGAAATCCCTATCCTCCTCAAATATCATATCCCACCTCACAACCATCTATTTCCGTACAGGAATGTATGTGCGTTAGGCCTTCGAAGTCTAATCATACCCAACAAAGATACCCTTCTCTACCATGGGCTCCAAATTTATCCTCTTCTCAGAAGGGACATCTGAGTATGTAAGGCATCCAAATATCCTAAAATGCCCAACCTTGGGATTATTTCTATGAAATCCTCTTTAGGAGTCTTTCATCCCAAAACCTTATGGGGACTCCTATTTTGAATGTACACTGTTGTGTTACAAGCCTCTTCCCAAAGAAAGAATGGAAAAATTTGACCATGAAGCATCGATCTCCTGCATCAACAATTGCCATGTTCTTCCTCTCTGCCACCCCATTTTGTTGTGGATTTTATGGTACTGTTAACTATCTCTTGACTCCCTCATGTGCATAGAACTCATTAAACTCCTTGGAGGTATACTCACCCCCATTGTTTGATTTCAACACCTGGACCCTCCTTCCTGTTTGGTTCTCCACAAAATATTTGAACTCTTTGAATCGCTGAAGAACTTATTTTGATTCTTTACTCTTCATAAAGTAAATCTAGGTCTTCCTAGATAACTCATCAATGAAGGTCACACAGTACTCATGACCATTCAATGATGTAGTTGACATCATACCGCAAAGGTTAGAATGTACCAAGTCTAGTGTCCATGCTGCTCTATTGTCATTGCTTGGAAAAGTAGTCTTGGCATACTTTCCAAGTGCACACCCCTTGCACAAACCACTGTGCTCTATGCTAAACTCTGGAAACCCTGTCACCATCTCTCTCAACACCCTCAATGATGGTTTGTGCAAATGATCCATCCTCATGTGCCACAACTCACATAAATCACAAATGTCTCTACTTCTATGTTCCACAACATGATAAAGTTGAAAACTGATCTTGTATAGATTCCCACATCGAACTCCAATCCTCACTGCTGTAGTATCTCTATATCCCTTAGAATGAATGAGTACATTCCCATCTCGGAACAATACCACAAGTCCCATATCCTCTATGGTGGAAACTAATATCAAGTTCTTCTTCAACCCCGAGACATACAAAACATCCCTCACCATCATGGAATCTCCGGAATCCCTATGGAATGTGATTGTCCCTCGTACAACTACCTTGACATAAGTGTCATATCCAAGTACAACCTCAATATATAACCCTCTCTTATTAAGATCTATAAAGTAATCACAAACACCAGTCATGTGGTTGGAGGCTCTGCTATCTATGTACCAAACACTAGTAGTAGATGCACTCGATGAATGACAAGTAATCAGGGACAATTCCTTGTCAAAATCCTATGTGGAATGCTCATTCACATCTGTTTAAGTTATAGAATGACAAGTAATAAGGGAAAATTCCTTGTCAAAATTCTCTGTAAACTCATCACCTTCAGTTGAAGCTGTCGTATACTGCTTCTTATTCTTCTTGTTAGGACACACTACTGCATAGTGCCCCATCTTATTGTAGGAAAAAACACTTTACCTTGCTCATATCCTTTTTCTGCTCACCCTACTACTTCACCCCACCCTTGGGACCCTTCTTGGACTTATTCTTTCATTTCACTGCAAGTGCCACATCCCCCTCATCATTACATGTAGAATAAATCCCTTGCACATAGCCTCTTTGAGTTTCTTCTTGTATGAAATCGTCCCAAAGACAATCCCATTTGGGAAAATTTTCCTTTGCCAAAATATCTTCAATGAACACTTCCCACGGCTTGGCCACACCATTTAGGGTTGTTTGAACAAGCTCACTATCAACAACCACCTCCCGAACTGTTCCTAACTCATCCCTCACTTGAGTTATTGTAGTGATATCTGATGTAACGTTTTTAGCTTTAACCATTTTCATGCTCTTGAGTCTTGAGTTTCTCTCTCAATACCATCTTTCTTTTTTTGTTAGAAATTTGGTAAAGTCTGGTTAAGGCATCCCACATTTCATAGACATTGTCCTTTCTTGTAATATGTGGAATCACATTATCCTTGATTACATCAAGGATGATCCTCTTGTATTTAATGTTATTTTTCTCATATTTCCAAAGTTGTTGCATATGTAGGCACCATCACTGGTTTCACTTGTGTGTTGTTCACTATGTCCCACAGCTCACATTCCTGCAAAAGCAAAACAATCATTTGTTTCCAAGGACTCAAATTATCCACCCCATCTAGCCTATCCTCAACCCTCAACCCTATAGCCATGATCTTCAAAAATGAATAACAAATATGAGTTATGCCTCGATGAACAAAAATAACCCTCTTTCATAGATCTGATCTCCACTCTCACAGATCTGGAGTTTCTATCACAGATCTGATCTCTACTCTCACAGATCTGGTGTTTCTATCACAGATCTGGACTCTGCTCCCACATATTTGATAGATCTGGTGTGTTCCCATATAGATCTAGTATTTATACTTGCATATCTAGTGTATGTATGCTATGATATTTCAACTGCGCTCTAATACTATGTATGTTTTTCTTAATCCAAGAAAACTTAGACCCCAACCCGGTTTCAAATCTCAATAAATCATATGTTTAATGCTTCCCCAGAGAATATATATCATCATAAACACTTATTTATAACAAGAAACACATTATATATTTTACTAAATCAACAATGCACTCACATAAACTAACACAGAGATTTTGGTCAATATGTCCCTCAAAAAGCCCTTGCGGGAAAACCAATGGGAGAGTAGAGGTTCTTTATTATCTTTTAGAATACATACATAGATATTTTACATAGTATGCACACAAACTTATATTTGAAATCCTAGACTTGTATTTCGTGCTTGATCACTATTGAATACTCCTTGGAATTTGCGCCCCCTCTTCCTTTTGACTAAATGAGATTTGCTCCCTCTTCCACTGCTGCTGAATCGCCCTTTCTGCAATTCACCCTCTCTATCTTTGTTGGTGAATTCTCTCTCTCTCGGAAGAAATATCTCTCTAATGAATTCTCAGTCTCCTCCAGATGAAGTGCACCCCTCTCTCTCAAATATGCACCCCTCTCTCTGTCTTGTCTTCTTGACTGCTTTCTTTTCACAAAGTCTCATACATATTTTCCTTTACCCCTCTGCTCTCTTTTATAAAACTTGGGTTCCTTTTAGGGTTCCAAAACCCTAATTCACTTTTCATGTAAAATTACACTTCTGCATTAAAAACTACATGCATGCAAATCCCGCATGAAAAATTACACTTTTGTATTAAAAAAAGATTCACTTTTGCATTAAGAAAAAACTATTTTATCAAATATGAAGTAAGGGTAAGGTTAGGACACTTGTCCTTGTTAAATTTGTCATTAAGGTGTAGAGGAGGAGACATCATTTCCTCCCAGATCTTCCAAGAGATCATTATGGTTCACTCAGGCATTGATGGATACTTAGGAACATGTTCAAGGAAAGTAAACATTTGAATAAGTTTCCAAACTACATGGCATTGATGAGCAAAATTATAGATTCAGATCCTTCCATCTTTCAGGAGGCAACAAATTAATAGGTTTTTTGGAATTCTATGGTGGAGGAATACACCTCCGTCATTAAGAAATATGTATGGGATATACCATCAATATTAGAGGGAAAATTAGTTGTGAGTTCTAGATGGCTCTATGACATCAAGCATGGCATTGATGGTAGCATCGAGAAGTTCAAGGTGAGGTTCATGGCATGATGGTTCTCCTAGAAAGAGGGAATGAAGTACAAGGATACATTTTATCTAGTTGCAAGGTGCACTTCCATTAGAGCAGTTATGTTTTTAGTTTCATTCATAGGATGGAGGATACATTAGATGGATCTGAAGACATCTTTCCTCAATGGGATATTTCAAGAAGAAGTGTAATTGTAGTATCCTTATGGATTTGAGGTGAATGGGAAGGAGTCCCATGTTTTCATGTTAAAGAAGGTCTTGTGTGTACTTAAGAAGGTACTGGGAGCATGGTATTCTAGGATTGATGGAAATTTGTAGAGTATGTGATTCGCCAAAAGTGAAGAATATCCTAAATTATACTATATATTTGTTGGGATTGATCTACTTGTTTTGTTGCTTTATGTAGATGACATGCCTTCTTATAGGTTCAGAGAAGCTCATGGCAAGGTGCAAAGCATATATGGAATCTTAGTTCAAGATGAAGGGTGTTTCCATGATGCATTACTTCTTGGGTTTGGAGGTTCGACAGAGACCAAGGGAGATTTTCCTTAGGTATGATAAGTATGCAACTGAGATCTTGAAGAGGTTTTGGATGTAAAATTGCAAAATTATGGCCACACCTATGATCACTACTCTAACGAAGGTAATAAATACATATTCAGAGTTGATGGACCCTACATTTTACAAGCAGTTGATAGGTTCCTTGATGTATTGGTCAAGACCTAACCATATATATGTTTTGCAATGAAAACCTTGAGTCAATTCATGGTGGAGCCAACACTAGAGCATTGGGTAGCATTAAAACATATTCTCATATATTTGAGGGGAACAATAGAGTATGGTCTAAGTTATATCATAGATGGTGAAGTGAAGTTGTAGGCCCGTATACAAAGTCAGATTAGGTAGGTAGTGCAACATACAAGATCAAGATGACCTCAAGGTGTTCCTTTAGCCTTGAATCAAATATGATATCATGGTTCAATAAGAAGAAGAATTCCATGGCCCTTGGATTAGCAGAGTCATATTATACATACGTTAGTATTGATAGTTGTGAGGCCACATAGCTTCATAAGTTTCCTACAAGATTGTTTGATTAAGAGTGGATCTCATAGTGATTTACTGTGATATTCAAAGTTGTAGAAAAATCTTTGAGAATCCAATGTTTCATGATAGGTCCAAGCATATAGAATTCCTATAAATTCATATATGATTCAAAAGGGAGTAATAAATGTCTAATATATTCCCATAGATTAGTAGGTAGATAATATTCTTCCAAGCCTTTAGCAAGAGGGAATTTTGAAGCATTTAGAGATAGACTTGGAATGGTGCATAATTCCTTCCTTGATAAGAGGGAGTGTTGATAAATGTAGCTTAGATAAGTACTTATTGCATAGCTTTAGTATGAACATGCAGTAAGTGGTTCAAGGATTTTGAAAGAGACCACTTAGGAAAAGGGGGTATTTAATTCTATTTTATAATTCACTTAGGAAGATTGTGATATCTTATATTTTGTCATTGAAATAGACTAAGAAGTCCAATAAAGTGTATTTAATATTAGTCAAACATATCAAGATTAGATTGGGGTTTTGGTAGATTATATTTTTAAATAAAGCATAAATACAAATAAGATAGAAAGATTAATACATGGTTCATTGTAAAATAAGGAAAGCGACCTCGAGGGATAAAACATAGGCCAGTTTAGGAAAAAGGAGGGGGTTATACAACAAATCCTTATAAATCCATACATGCCATACAACACCAATTATACACTTTGTAGATTAGAGATGTACATATGTATGAAAGGAGTTGTAGAAAAATCTTGTTAGTGTTTTCTATTTTCTTCAATAGGTCGCATCTCTCTCAAGCAATTCATACACCTATGTTCAACATGATTTGTTTATTGTGAAACTATTACTTTTAAGCATATTATGGAGGTTACTTTGTAATCTTTGGAAAATGAATGAGGATTTGATTGAAGGAGAAACTAAATGTGCATGTGTGCATTTGATTTATGCTTCCACATATTATGTGATTAATAATATGTTCATAATTTAAATTTTTACATTTATTAAATTATAAAAGCAATTGATTTGATTGAGAACATAAGGACAACAATCACCTAGGCTTTAAAATTTACATGAACTCATTTTTGGTTGCATAGTAAGTTTAATAACTTGGTCAATTTCTCCTTGTCACATGGGCTTGATTGGAGCAACTAGAAGATATACTAAAATTCATATTTGGTAGTGCTATGGCACTTGCGATGCAAAATAACAATCTAGCAACCATAGCCATAAAGCAAGTGAGTTTGTCTAGAACTCTTCATCTATTGGTTTGGGAAGAAGGTTCCAAATTCATTTGATACAATTGATACAACTTGGGTTATTGAGATCTCACACATTTAGAATGAATCTGATTTTATGGATCCTTATTCCCTTTTCGCTTAGAATAAAAAGAAGAAAACACAATGGTTCTAAGAGAGAGTGGTCTTTTCGAGGACCTAAACAAGAACATCTATAGAGCAATCAAAATATAAGGGGTTTCGTCAGGACATAGATTAGTCTAGTATTTTAAGGATTCATTTTGAACCCTTCCAAAAACGGGGCCAAGTAAACCATAACTTGATTAAAAAATTGCATCTCAACTTATTAGGAATGTGTAACCCCTACTTGGATTTTAGAGCATTCCAAGCATCATTTACACCTTGAGGAAATCACATGGGAAATAATCCTTCCTTATAATATTCTATTTATGCCATATTGAATGCATCGTATACAAAACTAACGAGTCTCTATTAACTAAGCCGTCCATCCATATCCAAAACAACACATTTTCCTCTACATCATCTAATGTGCAAATGTTATCCAAACCCGAAAAATGATCCTCTAGAGAAAGAAAGTTGAATCCAAGCAATAGGTTGCACTATTCATAATTAAGGAGAAATTATCACTCCAATTCCTTCGCTTCCTTTGAGATGACTTGTCGATAAAGTTGTAGCTTGTATCCAAAACACATCCAAGGAAATATTCAATTAAAATAACATTAACTTTAACTTCATGCATTTAGAGATATCAATATATCAAGATCGTTGAACATATATGCTTTGTTTTTTAAAAATATATATTTGCAAGGATATTTTAATCCTTTGCCAGTCCATGAGGCATATTTGATTAGTAAATAGTGGGATTTAATTCCATATATTTTTAATTCCCTTTGGGAAGTATATTCATCTTCACCTTTTGGTTTGTGTTGGAGCAGGTTTTGTTGGTTGTGGAGCCTGATCTTCCTGATTCAGAGGTCGTGTTTCAATCGTGTTTGGATCCCATACCATGACGGGGGGCATGTGGGAGGATTCCTCCCCCACTATAGTCACCATGGGGGTTCTAGGGGGGTGGAAACTACTTTTGAGATCCCCCGGGAGAGGGTTTGGGGGAAGCGCCCTCGTAGAGAAAATTTCGTAAAAAATTCCTTGTAAAATGTTGTATTTTCATAGTCATGACCTGGTCAATAATGGGTAATTTAAGAGCCCATGGTATTGTGTATCCTGTGGTATTTTCCCATGATAATCCCTCTTTAAAAGGAAGGAATTGTAATACAGTTGTGTGTGGTATTATTGTATTGTAAATATCTCTATGATTGTGTAAGAGAGATTGTGAGAGAGTGAAGAGGAAGTTGCAGTGAATGTATTGCGGGTTGCATCCCTTCATTTTGTTGGACGGTATAATAAAAGGACTGGCAATTTCTCTATGGATGTATCCTATATTGGGTGAACCACGTATATTGGTGTCTCGCTTGTATTGTGTTTATGTGTTTTATTTATGCATCTTATTTTATTCTATTGTTCTGTGATCCTGTTTTTCTAACAAGTTTTTGGACCAACCTTGGGAGTCGTGCAACAGAATTGGACTACATGAAAGCTCAACCAAAGGACCAAATAACGCAAAATATGAAAGTTATTTAGAAGTAGTTGGGCATTTGTGTCCAATTTGTAATGGTACCAACCCATGTTGTGATGCATCAATATGTAAGGGATTTTTGGGTTAAGGGTTGTTCTTCGATTGTTGATGAATAACTGTTGTTGGGTTATTGTTGAGTAGTTGTTTGTTCATCCTTCAACATATTTTGTGGCTATTGTCGTAACTGATTTTATGCTGTTATGTTTTTGGGACTGTGACTAAGATTTGATGCGCATTGCTCAGGCAATGTAATCTATTCCAAAAGCTAATATTGAAGTAACCATGTTCTGAAACATATTGCTTATGTGTTTAATGTGATGAATGTTATTCTTGTTACACACATGGATGATATGTTTATGTTATTGTTTTGAATGAGTTATCATTTCATATGAGTAAGTTGTATGTTTCAGC
The DNA here is from genome assembly GCA_027924585.1 of Larix kaempferi. NCBI lineage: Eukaryota > Viridiplantae > Streptophyta > Pinopsida > Pinales > Pinaceae > Larix > Larix kaempferi. The sequence continues at coordinate 5,208,566 of BSBM01000410.1, forward strand.
ACAATAGATGAATGAATGTTAAATCTGTAAAATGATTGCTCATATCCCTTCAGCATTGTGGAAGCTTAGTTCTTGTAGGCCCCATAGATACCTTCGGTGAGACTTCATCAACTTGAAGGTGATGCCGAAAGGACCGATGTCTTGGGTTTTGTTGGCGAATTTATATTGAACCCTGGTTTTTCCCACCACGCACCACCAAATGGTTCTGTTGTCGAGACTAGGATCTATGACTGAAGAGAAGGTGAAGGTCGACTAATGGTTCTGTGGATACCGATGAAGGAAGAGATAGAAGAGTGGTTGAAAGAGAAGGACTACAAATTTTCCAAAGAGCATAATAAGAACCCTTAGAACAATGAGGAATGGTGGTTATAGAAGTACATATAGACAGATATGCATGGGATTTTCTTTTGCGAGTTCCCCATAATTTTGGTTCAGTGACTGGTAAGGTTAGCCGAATAAAAACCAACATTCCGCATTGTGAGATCGAGGAACTGGACCCCTGAATTGATCTAGCAGTTCAATACTATAAGTATCCCAATTTCGCATGCAATAGGTTTCTAGATGGATAGTGTATTGAAAGGTTATGTCACAAAGTTTTCCATAGATTGTACCCAATCATACAACACTACTAAGAGGGATTTCTTTAAGGGTTCGCGTGGAAGATACCTGAATTCATTGCAGACGTGGATCAAGATGTTGTTGTGTGATAAAGGAACTATGTTGTTGGAATCAGATCACCCTAGCAGTTAAGTGTATACGCATGCATAAGGGAACTAGGGGCTGACCAAATAATGATTTGAGTAAAAGGAGGAAAGAATGAAGAGAAGATGAGCTGAGAATGTTGAGAAAAGAAGGATATGTGACAATAGATGAGACTGGATTACTGCATGGTGGTAAAATATTTGGAAAGATAGTAGGAAGAGGACTAAAACTGGATAGAGGATCAACACAGTGAGTTTGAAGAAAGATACCTCTGCACAGGACTCCATATTGAAGGACTATCACACCCAAAGAAGGAAAAATACCTTCATCTTAGTCCAAGCGAAGAAGGTATCCCTTCTCAAGCCAAGATCTATGTCGAACCCACGATCCCATGTGCGTCACCAAAGTTCGAGGTAAGAACTCAATGTTTTTCACTTGCAGTTAGTAATAATAGAAAAGGTAGTCAAAATAGTGGGAGTAACTTGACTACTCAGACACATTTTGCGACACCTAGTAGCAGTATTGTGCAGAACACAATGGTGGGGGTAGACCCCGCTTTGAGGATGCATGTCTTCCACTGGGAAGGTAAAGATGATCCAGATCAACATTTGTTTGAGTGTGAGCCAATATGGAAAGAAAAACAAGTCCAAGATGATGCTACAAAGATTGCGTAGTTGGAATTTTGAAAACAACTTTTAGGGAACGTGCATTGGCATGGTACATGAGGTATCAGAACATTGTACAAACTAGGATGTTGGATGGCATCAAACAAGATTTAATAAAATAATTCAAGAAACTGAAATATGAGTCGCAGTGCATTACCGAACTGAAGGATATTAGACAATTGTCGAATGAATTAGTCTGGGACTTTGACCAGAGATTCAAATTGTTGGCTATGGAGCCCAATCTTCCTTATTCAGAGGTCGTGTTTTAGTTGTGTCTGGATCCCAACCCATGATGGTGGGGTTTGGGGGGGCTTTCCCCCCCAAATAAGTCACCATGGGGGGCCCAGGGGGGTCAGAGACTAGTTTGGGAGCCCCCCCTGGTGGGGGTTTAGGGGTAGCACCCCCATAGCGAACATTTTGAAAAAATGCTTTATAAAATGTTCTAATTTCATAGTCATGAATTGGTCAATAATGAGTGATTTATGGGCCCGTAGTATTGGGTGTTCCATAGTATTTTCCCATGGTATTTTCTCTAGTTTGGGAGCCCCCCCTGGTGGGGGTTTAGGGGTAGCTCCCCCGTAGCAAACATTTTGAAAAATGCTTTATAAAATGTTCTAATTTCATAGTCATGAATTGGTCAATAATGGGTGATTTATGGGCCCGTAGTATTGGGTGTTCCATAGTATCTTCCCATGGTATTTGCTCTTTAAAAGGAAGGCATTGTAATACGTTTGGGTATTGTAGCATTGTAAAGATCTATGATTGTGTGAGAGAGACTGTGAGAGAGTGAAGAGGAAGTTGCAGTGGATGTGTTGCAGTTTGTATCCCTTCATTTGTTAGATGGTATAATAATAAGGACTGGATATTTCTGTGTGGACGTAGCCCATCTTGGGTAAACCACGTTATATTGATGTCTCTCTTTTAATGTGTTTTATGTGATTTATATTTGCATCTTGTTTATTGTTATTGTTCTGCGATCCTATTTGTATAACACAAATTGTTGATGGACGGTTTGACATTCTAGATTCACGAGGAGCAACATAAGGAGTGGTTCATCGCAGGACTATTTCCACATATACGTGGCCCATTGATGCAACATAAAATTACATCGCAGTCATATGCGCTAGAACTTACCATGAAGTTGGAAGCATCTCATGTAGGAGAGAATGGTGCAGGGATGGCTCAAGTCTAGTCAAAGATAGTAGCATTGATGATTCAATTGCAATAGTTTGCTCAAAGGAGAAGTGCGAAGATATATGGTGTACAACTTGCAAAAAGGAAGTCCATCATAGAATGAGTGTCCACCATATAGAGAGTATTTGGAAATGAGAGCCCCAAACCCTTTGCCCCTGGATGGAGGGGTATGGTGCGAGATATGTGGAGGGAATCATCCCCCTACTACTTGTCTATTGCTACATAAGTATGTGAGTACTCCCAGAATTCTATTTTGTAATTTTTTTAAATCAGTAGTACATTGTGAGAATGGTTGTCACACACTAGACCTCGTGAGAGAGGGCACTTCAGATGCATACAGAGTCCAAGGGGAAGTTGGACCAAAAGGAGCAACACAAAAAAACAATACTCCAAGGAATTACAACGAAGGAGGTCAAGGAGGATACATATGTTGAGGCATAGGAGGATTTGGTAGAGGTAGAAGACCAATCATATGCTACAATTGAGTTCAACATGTACATTTTGTGTGGGATTGACAAAACCCATGTACAACATGTACATACTATAGACACTTGCAACATGTGATAGAATATTGTCCATTGTTGGTAGTGAAATGGTAGTAGAGGAAAAACCAAAATCTAAATCTAAATCTAAATCTGAATCGGAACCAAAACTAGAACCATAACCAGATTCCAAATCAAAACCAAAATCAAAATGTGTAGATGATTGTAACAGAGGACTGCGATGACCAACCAAGGATAGCAACCATTACGCGCGGAGAGAAAAGAACAAGAACTGATGGGACATAGTAATAATTGCGCACAAGACAATGGGTTAGGAGAGCTGCTGGAAAAATCCTGATGTTTAATTCTCAGAGGGAGAAAGACACATACAAGCAAGCAAGGAAAGAGCTACTAAGACCAGAATTTGGAGCATCATCGTTGCGACAAGTATATGATAGACCTCCTTTATATGACATGCGTCCAGCCTATGACTACTCAGTACCAGAGTGTCCAAATGAAAAGGTAAGCACTCTGAAAAAATTCTTGAAAATTTCTTTAAAACTGATAAAGGATGAAAAGGTAAGAACTCTAAAAAACTTCTCTAAAATTTATTTAGAATTGATAAAGGATGAATCTTCTTTGAATATACTGTGTTGGATGATCGATCGGTGCATGCAATATACATGAGAACCTGTTGCATCTAACCAGGTGTAGCACAATAGAAGGACAAATAGGGAGTTCTTCCTAAGTGCGCAGATAGGAGATTATGATATGGACTATATCATTTTGGATTTGGGCTTTGTTGTAAATGTTATTCCAAAACAAACATGGGAAATGATGGGTAGACCAACGTTGATATGGTCTAACATTCAGTTGAGACTAGCCACCCAACACAAAATTGTTCCAATCGGAAGGTTGACGAGGTTAACTGTAATGTACCCAAAATCCTCATTACTATTTTTGGGAAATTGGGTATGAAAATTTTCCTGTATATGTCATCCAAACAACCAACAAATCAACCCTCATAGTTACTGAACCATTTACATCAATTAACATTCATATTTATAAGAACATATAAAACAATTTAACTTATAACTCATCATGAAAAGGTTAAGGCCCATATAAAACTACCATTGTACCCTTAATCTTTACTCTAAATCAAGCATATTCAATGTCATAAGTTCATGGTAAAGAGTTATGATTATCCATTCATAGTACATTTTATATTAAATGTACATAAATTTATTCTACCATTGTACCCTTAATCTTTACTCTAAATCAAGCATATTCAATGTCATAAGTTCATGGTAAAGAGTAATGATTATCCATTCATAGTACATTTTATATTAAATGTACATAAATTTATTCTGTAAATATTTCATTATGTAATAGTTCAAGGCTTATAGTTAGTATATGAGCAAACTACTTAGTTTTCTATTCAATTCTCACATCATTAAATATAGTCAACATATATCCTTTTTAGTAGGATTCCCCATATAACAACTAGTATCTCTTAACACGTTACCCCATTAACATGTCTTAACATAAAGCACAGTAGCTACTAACTTACACAGAAGACATATGGCAATCTCTTAATACAAATATTCTTGTATTAATACCATTATACAATGTACTCTTAATTTCTATTAAGAAACTCAAGTAAATATTAATGATTGTACAATTCTGATAATTCCATGAGATTCTTGAGTATAGAGATTTTAGTATATTACTAAACTCCTATTAAGGATATGAGAATAATTATATCTCTTTCTTCGATGATTGAGATCTGTTTATTTGTAAATAGCATATTATAAAACATTTCTATAAACTAACAATAATTATGAATTTATTTGTCGTATCAAACATTGTTCTTACCACCTCAAATCATATGGCAAAACACTCATACATTTGCAATAAATTTATTTATTTCAAAGCACCCATGAATACAGCTTAAGGAGAAATATTACAATAACTAAATAGTACTTATCTAAATTGGGTAGGATTGACTGAAACGTTCCACCCAACCTTCTAGCTCTCTGTCAGGTGTATGTTTTTCCATTGAGAGGCCACCCCCGAGCTAGGCAATGAATCCACTAAGGCGAAGAGTCATTTTACTGAGAGCTCACCCACTCTCTCATAATACATCAGTCTAGACTTATGTCAATAATAACTGACCGAGCATATATACATAACTTAGTTATTTATTGTAAAATTTACACAATAGTGTTGGCTATGCCCTCCTCCACCAAACCTACAAAAAGGTGCATCTCCTAGTTAAGGCCAAAAGGCTGAACCCATCTTAGTTTAAACCATTCTTATACATGCATATTAAGAAAAGAGCATTCTCTCTCTCTCACACACAAGGTATTCAAACAAGGGTTACACACTCTCTTAAACAACATTTAAACTTATATATATACATGTCTAATTCAATACCATAAGTATAGAGTCTAATGCTATGCCCTTACATAATCTCTTCATGCATATCTATAGTAAAGAACTTTTGACAAAATACTGCAAAGTACCATTCATAGGGTTACGAACTCATTGTTTAATCCAAACAATGTACAAATTATCAAAATTAAAGGCATTAAACTCCGGGACTAGGGCTGCGCCCTTCTTGTCTCAACCCCCAAATAGATTGTATTCAAGATTTAACTAAGAACTTAGACATAGGGACTGCGCCCTTATTGGCTCCTTCTTCATATATAGACTAATATTATTTTCTCAGGCGTATATAATAATTCAAACTACATTAAGTCTACGCCTAGCTAGTTTACTCCATGAAGACTTCAAATATGAGCATGAAATTTGAATACAGTAAATAGTAATTCAAGCCACTTCCAAGGACTTCCAATGAGAGGTTGTGCCCCCTCTCTACTTCATCCACGAAGGAGACAACAAGAGTTGAACAAAAGGTTGTAGCCTTTTATTACTAGTCTTAAGAACAAATTATTTATAAATAAGTGTATACTTATTCATCCAGGCTCATGCCTGTCCTTTGGGCGGAAGTTACAGTAAATAAATACGTAAAAGGAAAATGTACTTCCCCAGCTCTTTCAACGTGGGAAGAAGAACAAAGAAAACCACAAGCAACGTACCAGTAGGGAGATCGTTGTAAATGAAGATCCTTCCACCATGTTGGGATCGGCTTCCCCAAGCCAGTGTGCTCCCTTCTATCACTTAACATTACAATCAAACATTTTTCTCTAAAACTTGAAAACCATAATGCAAGTTGCCTCTCCATCCACAGTTTTGAATTCATTGAGATAAATTCTGATCACCTTGAGAGACAGCCCCATAAACCTTACGTGATTCACCTTAAAAGAATGGAGATTGCCCTTCAAAGCCATGGTTTGGAGAAGGATCAAGGTGATCATAATATAAAGCATTAGCTTCTTTCCCTTTAGGGGTATTAACGATATTTTCCCCACACCCTCAATGGAGCTAAGATATTAGTAGTATGTAGCGACATAACTTAATTTTATTTACAATCATTTAATGATACTCGACTTTACGCTATTAAATAATCCATATGAGTTCACCATTAGCTTATGGCGGATAGATACTCTCTCTTAGAACAAAAGCCTATAACTTAGGTCTTATAGTGAACATTGACAATTCACTTTTATCTCAGTGCCCAAGGCACTAAGATGACTTCCGCCATCAGTAACCCAATCTTCATGGCTTCTTAGTCATTCAAGTTCTCCCCATAGTGGATTCGTGCCCCTATCGTTTAGTGCCCTTCAGTCTCCTAAGTCTACAAATCAAAATGTAAAATAACTTAGGAAATCATAATGTTACTTATAGAGTTTCACTGGCAGGGCCTTGGCCTTGAGCTCCTCGTCAGGAACTTGTACAATGTTACACTTTCAGTTACAAAAGTATAGGGGTAAAAAGAGGGATATTATATCCCCCCCCCCTTAATAATAACACCGTCCCTAGTGTCCATACCCTTCAAAACTTGTCGTCAACTATCGGTTGCCTTTGCAAATTACAATTTCCAACTATCTTTACTTGTTTTGACCATTCTTCTGGATGTCTTCAATGCTTCTTGCCTTTCATGACCTGTTTTTTTTTCTATACAAACAATACAAAATTCTTCCAAATTTTTAGCATAAAAACATATGCATATACATGATCATTCAAAATCAAGAGGAACATAACCATAATTTCCTTTGCAACCTCTTGTTGTTGCATTTTCATAGCACTCTTTTAGAGTTCGATTTACTTACAAAGATTCACTTTGTAATATCTTGCACCTGCAACATTTGTCAATCATATATATATATATATATATATATATATATATATATATATATATCATGATCTAACATAAATATTTTCAAAAAAAATTTCATGGCACATAACCTTGGCATATATTCTATCACATATTTCTTTTCATGGCACCTAGCTTTGCCATATAAAGCATCCTCATCCATAATTTTTATATGGTAGTACTTCTTCTCAAGGAACTCTTAGTCATTTCAAATTGTCTTTTAGCACAAATCAATCATATCAACTTTTGATAACATGAGCATATCATGAACAAAACATAAGCATAATATGTACATAAGCAAAATTTGAAAACACATAGTGGTCATTTCATTCATAACTCACCCGACAAGAGGACGACACCCTTCATTGGTGTGTCTCCTACTTGTGTTATTCAGGGTGGTAACAAAACCAATGTTATTAACTAGCACATCAAGTGTTAAGAGTACACCAAGTACTCACAGTACACCAAGTACTTCAGTAAATCATTCAAGCTAAGTAATTATAGGTTCTCCAGGGCTTACAAGCTCAACATCGAACTCAAACATCGTAATGATTCTAGAAGCAGTTTAGGTGCTCCAGAACCAACAAGCTCAATACCAAACATCATAAGTAGTTTAGGTGCTTTGGAGCCTACGAGCTCAACACCAAACATCAACATCAGGTGCTTCATCAAATCATTCAATACAAGAAGAATCTTACTTTTTTGTTGTAGACTTGGTCAAAAGTTCAAGGTTGTTTTCTATCTTTATTACTAATGCAGAGTAGCCACAAGGATTTTTACCCACTCTATGTAGAGTCCTATAATTTTATTCCCTTTACACAGTCCATGTCATTCCATCATGGACTAGCCGTATACTATACCATGGAAAAAAATGAGCGCTTAATGACCTACAACGGAACCCTCCAGTGTACTAGGGACCATTACCCCCTATAATGTCCACTCTCTGCCACTTTTCTTTTTGGGAAAGGCTCTTCTTCAAATTTAGGTTCTCTTTCTTAGACACATGTTTTTATTATTCATTTTCTTCTTCATTTTCATTAATTGGTTAATTCTCAAAATAAAGAGTTTTGTTTAGTGTAGAAAGATTTCTTAAAAATTTCGAGAGCCTTATAACCCAGGGCGTCCCTCGTGATTAGCTCACAGGTTTCATAATTATTTATTTCAATAGTCTTTTTTTGTATTAAGTTTATTGTTCTTATTGCAAGTTTCATAAGTTAACATTATGTTCTTAAGTTATGGTCTTATTGGGGCTGCCATAGCCCATTACCTACAATAACCTCAAAATACTGTCATTCACAATGACATATAATGGATACTTTTCAAAAAGGAACGTGAAATATCATAATCATCACATCACTAAGTATACTTGATGCTTCAGATTTCTCAACTCAATATAAAGTCAAACTTATCCTTGATGCTTCATAGTTTCCTAAACTCAACATTAGTCATCATAAACAATATTGATGCTCTAGAGTCCTCTGTCTCAACATCAAATCATCATAATAAATCTAAATAATGTCGATTCTCTAGATCCTACCAACTCAACATCGAATAAAACATAATAGTTCTAAATAATCTCGATGCTCCAGAGTTCCCAACTCAACATCAAGGCATGTATCTCTAAGTCCTCCAAGACTTGATTAACAATAACATCAAATATGCTAAACATCATGTTAACACCTAAAAAGTGCTCACTAGCTCATTCCCTTATTCACATGACCCATTTGTCTACTTTTTCCACCATTTGAGCCTCTGAAACTTTCAAAAGGTCACCAAAAAGACCATAATACACCTTTTTCCCCTCAAAATATGTATTTTTCCTCAAAAAACCCTCAAAAAGGGTCCAAAATTCCCAAAAAACAATTAAAAGGGAATAATATTCAAAAAATGAAAAAGAGGGAAAAAGAGACATAAACCATGTTGGTCAATACCATTGGTTTCCTTAAACCATAATAGTATTCCCCATCACCAAAAAACTATAAAAAGGTGATAGGGGCGCCTCATTATTAATCCACATTTCATCCTATCCTTATGCTGCCAAATTCCCTTTGAGAGCCCTTGCCTCCCATTTCGAGTTTGAAGATCCCCATTGAAGCAATGGAGAAGAAGAGACCATTGGACATTAGAGCATCTCAACCTTGGAGCTGCTCAAAACTCACCATCCTCACCATTTGAGGTAATACAAAATCAAATTTTTTGATTTCTCATTTTTCTTATAGATCTTATTGCTTATGTTCTTAAATCTAGTTTTTTATTTTCCTTGCACATGTTAATGTTAGATCAGATTACATTAGTTTTTACATATTTTTATTGAGACTGCTGCTACTAGTTAGCAGGTGCATCCTTGCACATGCTTGGTTGAAAAACCAAGCAACAGTTTTTGGCGACTCCGCTGGTTTTCGAACTTTAAATCTTTGCTTTAGATCTTTATTTTAGTTGTTTTTCCTATTTAAAATTGTAGATCTGTCATACTAGTTAGCTTCTTGATAGCTACCCTAGCCATTGGCCCTTTCTGCAGTCCGAAATAGCCCAAAATTTCAATTTTTGGGTTCGTTTTCCGCCGGTCGATTTTTGTTCGTACATCACGACTTTCGGCACCCACAGTCGCGCGGTCCATCGCGACAGCGGTGATAGAACAAAACTGCAGATTCACCCAACCGAACATGTCATGAGCGGGGTATCTTAGTGGTCAAACTTATAGGATTGTCTACCCGGTGTCCCTCCCGGTAGGGGGATATCTAGCCTTTGAATCTACAATTTATATTGTCTGACTTGGATTTCATCACCTTGCAGAGGATATACCTTGTTGATTCATAATACTTTTTAGTTAGGTGTTTGCATACTCCATTACCTCCCTTTAGTCAGTGAGTACACCTTTTTCTATTTTTAGGAGTCGTTTGCATGTTGGTTTTCTGACCACATTTTTTGATTGCTCCACTTACTATAGCACAGTTGTTATAGTAAGTGTTTTGAGTTTGGTTGTTGGCCTGAGTGCCATTATTTTATTTTATTTTTTACTCTCCCCTCTTGCACACACGGTTGCATTAGGGCTTTCAAGCTTTCCACTCATCACCACCTAGTAGATTTAATTCACAACTATCACCATTGAGTCCCCGAGACGTTCTCGATGTTTCCGGGATGAACCCCCGCAGTACGGTTCCCTTGACTCCACACATCATCGGCACGGAACCCCGTCATCCAATTCTGATGCGCATCATTTCACATCTGACTCTGAGGTAGAATCCGAAAACCCCACATACACCGCACCCACCAGCGCCATGGTTGATTTTTCTTCCAACCCTTTCAACACAAGGACTGTTGGTGGAACTTCTTCCACCATCTCGGATACTACATTAGCCACCACCACCACAACCAATGTTGGTATGCCCAACCTGGGAACTGCTTCCACTCTAGGCATGCCTAATCTGGGAACTACATCTACTCTAGGGATACCCAACACGGGACCTACACCTACTATAGCAATACCTTTGACTGGAACCACTTATAGCATACCAAACCCTGGGTCTACTATACCCAATCCAAACCCATTTGTAACTCAAGCTACACTTGGAAACACAGGCTTCACCCATACACCTTTGATTGGGGGACAGATCCCCTTCACAAATCAAATACCCTTCGGGGGCAGTGGCCCACACCATAATGCTACCACTAGCACATATGCCCCAGCCACTACATCACACCCCTTGGCCAGTCTGCCATTTATGGAAAGTCTGAATTTTCCAGACTTGGCAAGACTAACTAATGATCATATTAGACATGACCCTACTTGGCCCCCCATGCCCACAAATCTCCCCTCAGACATCCCAAAATTTGAAGGGAAAGTTGGGGAAGACCCCCAAAACCACATCATGTCCTTTCACCTATGGTGTTCCTCAAACTCCATAGTAGACGATTCCATTCATCTTTGCTTATTACAACGAACTTTTACCGGCTCTGCAACCAAATGGTATATTGAGCAGCCACATGGGATGCACCCCACGTTTACATCCCTCACCTCAACTTTCTTTCAGTTCTTTCAACTACCTGTACGCTATCATGCAGGAGTGGAAATACTGTTGTCTTGTAGATAGAACACCGCTACACACATCACCGTTCATATCCATGAGTGGTGTAAGCGCCGCAATCTCTGCAAGATAAAGCTAGACGACTGTATCTTCTTGGATTGGTTCCTGAAATCCCTCCTTCCACTCATAGCCAAGGATGTAGCTTCTGAACGACCCCAGTCGGAAGAAGAAGCCATTCTAAAAGCACAGCAATTTGATCTAATCTAAGCCCAGTGTGGCTACTTGTATACCATTTTACCCGACGCTCCCCGCGGTGATTCCTCTTGGACTGACGCACCGAGGGCATCCCACGCCGCCGACGGCATCATTGGACAAGTTGCGTCCCATAACCGACCCTTTTCCATTATGCGCAATAATACTTGCCCCGATCTTTCGCGGGCTACATCTCACTCCGGAGCTACAACATCGTATGCTCCCATGGCCCACCCCCACCACACTCATGGACCCTCATGTCCACCACAGTGTTATGGTCATGCACCTTCAGCCTATCCACCTCCGCTTGCACCCTCTACATATTACCATCGGCAAACCACACGTGCTCTTGTTCACTCATAAGCCCCAGCGACTTATTACCCACCACGGGCAGTGCTTGCTGCACCACAACCTCCAGTCACTCAGACTTATCCTCCAAACAACAACAACGCTTCCCCCGCCAACCAAAACCCTGATCGACCACCGAAACAGGGTAAGAACTCCAATTTACGAACAAACCACCCATGTTCCATATGCGGGGTATACAGCCATTACACACACACTTGCCCCATTTGGAGTGAGCGCGCCAACTGTGGACTAATGATGCCCAATTCCAAGGGCACGTGGCATAACCAGCACCACCTCGTCAACCACAACCCATGGTGTTGCAGAATCCTTTGCCCACACAAAGAGTGGCAAAAACTCATCCATTGGATCCTCCTCAAGGACCACAACACCAAATCACATGTGCTGCACACACAAACCAGCCGATGGATTCAGATACTCATCATCTCCTTATGATGTCATCGACCGACATGAATCTCCAAACGCGTCGAAACCAATACGCCCCCGCTGAACCTGAAAAATGTTCTACCTATGATCGAGCAACCCGTCCAGAGTACACCCACATCGTTCGTCTCCTCAGTCGAACCCGGGATATATTCGAATACTCCCATGACCTCCACTTTCCCATCTGTCCCACCCCCATTGCGAATAGCTGAAATATCTGATTTGTGCACCCTTTCGCACAATACACAGCCACATACTCAACAGCCACCGTTACTTCCACAACCACCCATGGTGCCAGTCACATCGGAGCAACACCGATTCATACTATCCCATTTTTATTTCCCCCTTCAGGCACCATCAGCACACCAGTCAAGGCTACACTTAATCTCCCAGGATTAACATTAGGACTACCTGTGTGGTACCTACCTACCCCAACGTCTCCTCCGACACCGAATGTCGTTTTACAACCGGTGCAACCCATCAATACTTCAAACCGTCCACCACCCGGTGTAGTGAACATCCAAAACCGACCACCTCCAACAGTGGCCATCGCATCAACATCCAATTATAGTCCCCCACCACTTCGCAACACATGGGGCAGAGGCCCACAAACCTATACCACTGGACCCACCACCCACACCCCACCAACAACTCCAAAGTTGGCGAAGAATCCCCCAACAATCCGTGTTCCCCCTAAGTATTCTTTGTGTGACGATATAGGCCATGCTACCCATCAATGTCCACAATTACCAGCACTTCAAGAACACATGCAAATGTTGGATGATGACACTAACATCCCAGTTTTCAAAGTAGAACTGCCCCCTCAACCTCGTGATAAATCACTGCGTACCAACCACCCTTGTGCAATTTGCGGTATTTATGGCCATTACTCACATCACTGCCTCGTTCTCTCATATTACAGAGCAACCCTCTATGAACTGAATAATGTCGATCTAGAAACATCCGCTCCTACCATTGAAGAAATTCATCCCCCAACATCTTACTCCTCGGAAGATATTAACACAATTTACATGGTTTCCAATGGAGACCCCTCTATCCGGTCGACCCCTTCCATTGATCCCTCTGACCCACATATTCAACCTTTTAAAATCAAAGAGGAAACCACATGTCCACAGCATGGAGGCAGGCCCCAAACCTTGCCTACTCATCACCATCTTCATTCTCGGCGACGATACTGGGGGAATCCACCCCGAAAGGGGAATCTCCCATCATCATATAATCACTTCAGTATGCCACCACAACCCACAACCTCATGGTACACCCCCCCACCAGCAGTTGCTCAATGCCATGTTGATCCCTCTCTGAGACAACATCTGCACCACATTGACACCTCTGAGTTAGGGGGCATAATAGATTACCTCGACCCTAGGATAGGGGGCATGATCAATCATTTTGAACCTTCCCCATCACATCTATCTCAGTATTCCAATGATCCCTTTGTTCAAACCAACACATATGTGATCCACAATCACAAACCCCATGCACATAGCATGGGGGCAGGTCATTAACCCTGCTCACTTTTTCACATGCGTGATCTCAACCATTTTTTGAGGTCACATGTCACTTGTATATTTGATACACCTAGTATTCTTCGCCCATGGGTCATCATTTCTCCCCACCACTGCATCCTTGGCTTGGTGGGATCACATTTATTTGTAGCCATTTGTTAACCTTGTTTTTTCCTTTGATCATTCTGGAGTCATTTTGACCTCCGTTTTTCACACCATTTGCACCGCCAGATTCAGATTTTCACGCCCGTGATGATGCTTGAGATCATTTCTCGCTCTCACCACCATATTGTGAAGGCATTTTTTCCATGCCCCTCATTGCCTCGGTTTGCGTGCCACATCGGCCATTACCGGTTTTTAAAAAACATTTTTCATATCACCGGATTCAGTTTTCCGTGCTCGTGACGATGCTTGAAATCACTTCTCGCTCTCACCAATATCTTCTTGTTCGGTATAATTTTATCCCTTTTTCGGGCCGAGCAATTCCTTTACAAAAAAGGCACTTAGGGAGTTTCTGTTAAGCTCTTTTCTGACTCCTAAAACAATGAAAAGATCGTCGAGCAATCTTGCTTCCTTTCATGCTCGCTAAAAGTATCTGAAAGGGCGTCTACCTGGTATAAGTTTACCCATTTTCTGGACCTTGTAGACTAATTACGAAAAAGGAATACTCTAGTCTCATCGGCTAGAAGAGTTCTCCATTTGCATCATTTTATGCTTTTTCGGGCCTTGGAGACTAACATACGAAAAAGAACACCAATGGAGTCTACTTACCGCTTTCAGACTCTCTAAAATTGAAAGCAACCACGAGCAGGTGCATCCTTGCACATGCTTGGTTGAAAAACCAAGCAACACATCATACTATCAATTTCATAACTGGATCTCTTTAGTATCTTGTAAAACATGTGTAAACCATTCCCAACAATTCTCGATTTACGTCTTCTTGAAGGGAGTTATCATTATAAACTCTTTTGTCGACATAATTTAAAGCAGGAAAAATATAACAAGTTTCTACCTTGGTGCATTTAAACACCAATGTTATGCTCAATGCATAATCTAGATGCAACAATATTTGTTTCCATGTACAACCCCGGTGCATTTAACTAATTTAACATATATGATATTGTTGAAATCAAGATGTATTACTATGTAAAGTCTTATTGTAACTTAAACACACATAATAGTTACTTACACTTGCACATACCTTTTGTCCATTTGGACATTATTGTCTAATGCTTCTATTTTAGCATATTCAGCATCAATCATGACATAATCTTGAATACATATTAGGATTTTAGTGCTACCACTGAATTTACTAGTCATGCCCCTATATTGGACATTATTCCCACCTTGTAAAAAAAAGAAATCTTTGATTAACTTATCAAGCCATATTGCGACAAATTAAGTTTGACTCGTACCTTCAATGTTTTACTTGACATTACTTCTTCAAACACATAGAAGAAGAAAATTGTTAGTTATCATCTATAACTTTATCAAGTTCAAATTTAGAACTAACATTATTATGTATATGCATTAAATTTATTTCACTTTATGGGCGTAATGCTAGGTGATCATGTTTTCCTTTCCTCTGGTCCCCACATAGAGACAAACACTTCCATTAATATTGCATTGTACTCTTAGTATTATGCATCCAAAATATTTAAGCATCCATTGGCCTAAGAATTTAATGTGCATTTACGGCTATTACCTACTAATGTCATATTGCATTCAATTGCTTTTACATGTCTTTCTTAATACTTATGACTTATGATATAATCAAGATGTCTTTAACATGATGTAATTATTCCTTTAATACATAAACATATCAATTCTTACCTGAATGCACACTTGCTTCCTTATAGTCTTAACTTCTTCTTTCAACTCATACAAGAAGATAAACATGTCAATCGTGACCTTCATATATATCAACAAAAGCAATCATATATATAATAACAACCTCTTACTAATATCTAGTATATACTTATTATCACTTCTTCATACTTTATGTTCATCTTTATATAAGAAGAGAAACAAAATCTATTTTATCTTTTCTAGGCTTTTTCTTTTAGCTGACACTTAAGCCTGCTATAGTTCTTCATAACATCATAGATGTTAATTTGAACTTAAAGTTGGAACATCAAACTTATATAATCATTACTTCATTTAGATCTTGGGTATAATTATAAGGAATCATATAACAATCATGTGACCTTGTTGTATATCTAGTCTATATAAACAATTTGCATGCTTCGACCATCAATCATAACTCTTAACTATACTTTTTATGATCGATAAAACATTCCAACATAAACCATTCTTTCTATATTAAATATCACGTATGCCTCATGCTTCATGTGTCCAACATGATAGATCTTACATCCAAATAAACAATAATTCACAGAGTACAAACTTACCTACACGTATGCAAGTCCATTTGGCCATAGTGTTGTTACTCTACTCTGATACCACTTGTAATGTACCCAAAATCCTCATTACTATTTTTGGGAAATGTGGTATGAAAATTCTCCTTTAGATATCATCCAAACAACCAACAAATCAACCCTCATAATCACTGAACCGTTTACATCAATTAACATTCATATGTATAAAATCATATATAACTATTTAACTTATGACTCGTCATGAAAAGGTTAAGACCCATATAAAACTACCATTGTACCCTTAATCTTTACTCTAAATCAAACATAGTCAATGTCATAAGTTCATGGTAAAGAGTCATGATTATCCATTCATAATACATTTTATATAAAATGTACATAAATTTATTATGTAAAGCTTTCATTATGTAATAGTTCAAGGCTTATAACCAGTGTATTAGCAAACTACTTAGTTTGCTATTCAATATCACATCATTAAATATCGTCAACAAACAAGAGCCACGAGGTGGCGATGTCCCCGACAAAAGCATAGGATTGGGGAGCAATTCAGCAAATAGATTTATCAATTGGAGTGCTATAGTAACTACAGTTTCAATAACCTATATTTATTCATGTTAGGTATGTAGACGTCATTATCAGTAGCTGAAATATGTGATAAGTGAAATCTCTACACATAAGTGATATCACTTATGGGATTTTAGGCATATAGAAATTCATTTTCTTGTTGAGATGCGTTTGAGCTATGTTCATAATATGTCTTACCATAAATCTGAATAGAATTAGGTGGAGGATGTAAGGCTTAGAGTCAATAGATACAACACAATTGGATTTCTATAACATAAACTAGTAGCAGAAGAAATATAAATAAATTGTACAATGTGTCGGGCAATGTTTTAATACTTGTTTCTATTGTGGATATAAAAAGATATGAAAGCGGAACATGAAGAGTGACAGATTGTATAGTGGAAGATTGATTACAATAGTTTTAATATTGAATATTGATTGAGAAAGAAATAAAATTTGATGTAAATTGGTACTTGTATAGACAACTGTAACACATAAGATATTTTATGGAGGATTGTTTGTTGCTTTAATAGATGTTGTATCATTGGCAGTAGTAGGATGTGATTATAAGTCATGAACGTTATCTTCCGCTATTGTTTATTCTTTAGTGGTTTCTATGTTGGAGCTTTTTTCTTTTTGCTTGACATTGTCAATGGCAAAATCATAACCATGTTGGAATTAGCATAAAATCTATGAATTTTTGTTGTTATTGAATAGAAGAAATCATCTTTGGCCAGAGTCTTATAAGGATTGCATTGTAATAACCAAAGTTGATTTCGATGGAGTGGTGATAGTTTAAAAAGTTTCTCTTTCTAAAACAAATAGAGGAGAAGATTTTAATTGACAAAGTCATTGGGGTTGGTTTTTGTGATTTTGGCAATGACCTATTGGAAACATGATTAAATTCATTTATTATTTGCAATGAGAATTTTTTTTCCTATCTTTAGTTAATGCTTGTTGTAGATGTCTTGCAAATTTTATCAATTTTAAAATCTTGAACAATTTCAAGTTTGTTAAAGTTTGAATGGGATATCAAATTATGTTATTCATATGAGGTTCATTGATATTGGAACCATTCTCAAGTATTCTATGGCAATTAGAAGAGATTTTTATTGGCTTCATTGATCAAAATTCAAGGAAGCGAAAGCCTGAAACAATGGCACAAGTTATTTCATTTTGCCTTTAACCTAGCATCGAAAAATGTTAATGAATTGTTCTTTAAGTGAAGTTTTGTAACCTGGTTATTTTATCATGGTATGGGTTGTTGTAGAGTATTGATAAGCATATGAGGTGCTAACATTTTGGCAGGTGATATTGTACAGTGTGGGATGTTCTTTTGCATGATAATATGCAGGGAAATTGACACTATCAAGGGATTAGTATCAGAATTAATGTTTTTTTTTTAATGACTTTAGTCAGGTTAAAATTTTGGAGTATGAAAAATTGGAATTGCATTGGAAAAGTTGATATGAAATTGTTGATGACATTTTGTCCTTTTCAAATAGCAAAAAAGTAGGCTCGAAGGAAGGGAAAAGGAAGGAGACGTTAAGAAGATCAAAGTAAATTAGAGAAGAAAAAAGAACCCAATTTTGCGAGAAGATGAACTATACAATGGAGAAAAAGAAACAAGGTTTGATCTTACGACATAGAACTAGTGCAAGAGTCGGAATCCGGGAAAAAAAAGGAGCTTTTGCAAAAAATGTGTTTGATAAATTTAGATGAGAAAGCCATTTCAATATCTTAGAACATAATCAAAAAAAGGTGAATAACCAGTTTTAGTTATTGAAGAATGACAAGTAGTGGGGGCAAGAAGCTGGTATCATTGAAGAAGAACATGTAACAGGTGAAGCAAATGCTTATTTTGAAAAAAAGCATTAGTATCTATACATGATTCTGATGAAGAACATCAGAGATTGTTGAAGTAGAATAGATCTGTGTCAATGTAGAATCTGTTAAACTTGATCAAGGATTAAAACTGCTTAAGTGTTAGGATAATTCTATGTTCTTTGTTTTTAAGCATGTATTGTTTCTTTAATTTTTTTTTTTGACATTAAACATGCGATGTTAATTTTTTTTTTATCTTGTTTTACTAGCATTGGACAAGGAGAATTTTTTTTTTACCTTGGGCTATTACAGTATTGTATTTCTATCAATAACAATAGAGTCTTTAACAATGTCATAGAAGATTAAATATTTAAGAAATTTGCTACAACTTTTACATTGGCAAGTAGAAAAATGACTATTTTTTTATAATTGTGTCATCTTATGTATTCTTGGAAAAGAAAACATTTGCATTTGTCTTAGTAATATAAGCATCATTTTTCTAAAGTATAATAATAAAAAATAATGATTTAGCCATTGTTTAGATGCATATTTTACAAATAACAAAAAATGGTACTATATTCATTTTAAAAAACCATTTCATTGAATATTTGTTCAAAAATGAATAAAAGTCAAGTCCAATAAGCATTGCATTTCAATAATTTTTAGCAACAATTTTTGTTTTGATATGATTTCAATTCAGCTTAGTTTTTTTTCATTTTGGAGCTCCATGAAAAATCTAGCATGGTACCGTAGCTTGTTGATGTATATGTAACTTCGGAATGTATTTCACATATATGTATATTATATTCCTATAGAGATGGTATTATTCCTCTATAAGGAAGTGTCGTCATTTATATTGTAAGTGTCGTAACTTATACTTGATGGGTTATTAGACCACCCTATTGGGGGTCGGCCATGTGGGTCAAAGGGTTATTAGACCACCCTATTGGGGGTCGGCCCAGTCAACATTATATTATGTGGTTAAGTTCGAGCCTACATGAGTTAGGTAAAAAGGCAAGTCAAGTCAAGTATAAATAGAGTGCGGGAGGCACTCTATTTACACACTCACTTCTCACACATGCTCTCAAGGAGGAGAGGCGCACTTATGGAGGAGGAGGATCTGCTGCTAGGTTATGTCTATCTCTTGGTTGGTTGTATCATTGCTCTATCTATCTCTGAGGAAGTTATTGGGGTTTTTCACCTTTATGGTTTTCCCCAAGTAAATCTTTGTGTCTCTTGTGTGCTTGCATTATTGTCTCCATGATTGATATGCTGTAGATATGTTGTACATGTTGTTATCTCAGTTAAGATCCTAGATCATATTGAAGTAAATTCAGAAAATTTAACATGGTATCAGAGCTAGCCTGAAAGAAGGCATGATATGGCATGTATGACACTTGTTGCACTTACGATGCTAGGGCTTGATATAGCAAAAACCAGTCATCGTAGAACTTTCGCTATAAATCCGTTTTGGCGAATTTTTAGGATCTGAAATTGTTACAGGACGAAGCTAAAATCTCCAGGTACCTTGTGTCCAAAGGAAAACCTCTAATTCGTTGTACTTTGTGATTTATGA
The DNA here is from genome assembly GCA_027924585.1 of Larix kaempferi. Classification (NCBI taxonomy): domain Eukaryota; kingdom Viridiplantae; phylum Streptophyta; class Pinopsida; order Pinales; family Pinaceae; genus Larix; species Larix kaempferi. Next base: position 5,228,843 of record BSBM01000410.1, read on the forward strand.
TCTGTACAATATAGGGTTTCTGCCTCTTCCAGATCTGAGTCAAAATCAGGTGAACTTGGGAAAAAGGTCATAACTTGGGCTAGGAAGCTCCAAATGAAATTTCGTAAAAAGTGACAGGAAGTACACAGTCTGTACTATCTCAGAAAACGTTTTCAGAGGCCGAAGTTGAACCAGTGACACGTGGCATGCCGTACAAGTTCGCTCTACTGTTTTATCCCATAAACAGGTCACGTTGCGACACTTGGCATAACTCTCTCTCAGAAAATCCAATTGAGGTAAGACCTGTCAGGATGGAAAGATAACAGGCCGAGATATCTCAGAAAACTTTTTCAGAGGCCGAAGTTCAAACAGTGACACGTGGCACGCCGTACAAGTTCGCTCTTCTGTTTTATCCCAAAACAGGTCACGTTGCGACATTTGGCATAACTCTCTCTCAGAGAATCCAATTGAGGTCAGACCTGTCAGGATGGAAAGGTAACAGGTCAGGCTATCTCAGGAAACTTTTTTCAGACCCTGTGGATCAAAAATTTTAGAGTTACACCAGAAACAATCAGGTACATATTTCTGTCAAAACAGAATTATTTTTTGGTACCTTCATTCATGGCTTCCGGAATTTAGGGCTTTGAAGAAAGTTGGAATTTTTGAAATCTGAGACCACGGCTGGAAGCTCCTCAGAAAAATAGAAGCTTAGAGCTTTGGATCAAACCTTTTGATTGGGAAAAAGAGTGGGATTCATCAAACCCCAGTTCAGGGTCACGTCCAGTGAATCCGGAAGTTTCAAAGGCAAAATTGAGGAGTGAAACTTTGCAGTTTTCAAATTATGAATATACCAATTTGATCAGCTCATCAAGGCGCATATTTCTATCCTTTCGGAAGTTTGAAATTCAAAGTTTGAATTTTTGGGTTTTCTCTGACAAACCCATATCCAGCTCCAGGTCCAGTTCTTGCACATCAAGTGGATTGGGTTAATCCTAGAAGAAGATGGATTGGTCACCTACATAGGTGAAGAAGTTCCTGTTTCAGAGGGAGATGAGGCTAAGGCCTTACATAAGAAGATTACAAGCGATCTCGACAGGTATGACTCATCGAGGTATGTTTTGATATTTGTCCATGATTAGGTTTATGGTATGTTTGTCTTCATGTTATTACAGTTAAGTACAATTTTGTTTTTAGATTTGTCGTATCACCTTAACAAAATTATGAATGCATGATAGAAGATATTCATTATTTAGGGTGTTGACACTTATGATTGTACTAATGCATTATGGTGTTGTATGAGGTTTATGTTGTCTACTAACATGAAAGGTACACCAAGAAAGACAAATCATGCTCCAGTTCAAGAACATATGATCATGGTGACATGAGGATAAAGACTCATCCATTGTCATGGATCTCATAGAAGATCCATTTACGAGGTATGTATAACTTGGTTTTATAATGGCTAACCATTGAGACATGCAGGTTACTAGCACAAGTCATTGAAGAGAACCAAAAGACATTATACGGGTATGTTAGACATAACTAGCTAGCATGCTAATCCAGGTATGTTTTTCCTATATCAAGCTAGAATCCTACCTTGTGTTAGGATCTTATACTATTGTGTTGTTGATAATGATTATTCACAAAGAGTCATAGGTTTGAATAATCATGGTTGTATGCATATTATGTTTCTTACCATAATTGATGATATGACTAACCAGAAGAATCATGAAGGTATAGCTTTTATGCATATTATATCTCTTATCTTGATTGATGATTCAACTAACCCGAAGAGTCATAGGTTTGAGTAATTACAGGTTTAGACATGTTATGTTTCTTATGATTTGACTAACCATAAGAATACTACATAAACCTTGAATGCTAATGCTTATTATTTTCTGTTTGAAATGATCATGACTATACATGCTTGAGATTATTGTGTTTTAATAGTATACTAATGAATGTATGATTTTATATGAAATCACAAGGATAGCACAATCATGATAGTAATAAGCATGCATAGGGACCAAGGATGAATATGAGTTCAAGAACAGGTAATTCAAGAAGCAAAGATCAAGAGGGAGCACACTCCAGTTGCTCCTGCAAGAAACCAAAGGAGCACACTCCAGTTGTTCCTGCAAGAAAGCAAAGGAGCACACTCCAGTTGTTCCTGCAAGAAAGAAAAAGAGCACACTTCAGTAGTTTCTGCAAGGATGCATATATTCAGAGGGAGTTGACCATCTTTCTACATTCCACAACAGAAAGGTGTAGAAGAAGCTACTTTAGATTAGGACTCCAACAGCTCCTGCAAGGAAGCAAAGACTCAGAGGGAGTCCACCCAACGAACAAAGAAAGATAAGTATTTTAATCATCATTTCTTGCATACTTGTTTGTTTAAATAATATTGTTCAATAATGTATACACTGATGTTCCTAGAATTAGGTTGTGTATAGTCACATTGATGAACAGTATACTACTAATATACATGGGTAAGTGGCCTATGGCACTGTACAACATTCCATTGCTACTTATCTAGAATGAAACCTCTTTGCTGACATGTTGGGAGTTGTGCACACTCTTAACAATGTTCTGGTAGAGATAGGAAGGCATCTAGAAAGTTACGGGATATGGATAAATGTTGTATTGAAGCATTGGCTAAGATAATTGCATGACTGTATGACATATTTCTTTATGTGTAAGAATTTGTTCTGAAAACTATGAGATGTTTTCTAATCATGCAATTTAACTTGTTGTGTAGGAAAGATCGTATGCCATCTCCTACAAAAGAAGAACTACAACATTTTGTTCCAGCAACAAAGATATCTATTGAAGATATTGAAGATATTGAAGTTCCCAGGATCTGGGATGAAGAAATGGAATGCCATGATCCGTCGATCATGAAGAATGATGTTTGGGATGTAGTCCCAAGATGTGAAGGGAAGTTTTTTATGACTTCCAAATGGAACTATCAGATCAAGCATGTTGCAGATGGCAGCATTGAGAAATATAAAAGTGATAAAATAGAAGATGCACCAGATGGATCTCAAGACAGCATGGTGTAGTCATATATGTGTGCAGAACTTGGTATGGTAGGATAGACAGCTTTCTATCCAGTTTGGGCGTTACCAAGAGTAAAGCAGATTCCAACCTTTTCTACAAGGTTGAAGAAGGCAATCCAGTGATACTATTTTTTTTATGCAGATAACCTATTTGTTATAGGTAAAGATAGATTGATTGCCGACACGCAGCGGAAGCTTTCTTCCAAGTTCGAGATGATGCACTATGTGTTTTTTTGGCATGGAGGTGTGGCAGAGTGATGGAATCTTCCTTGGACAAGGGAAGTATGCAGTAGAGATCCTGAAGAGGTTCGGGATGATGGACTGCAAGCTATGGCCACACCTATGGCATCGAATCTGAAGCTTCTATGTGATGCTTCATCTGAGCTGGTTGATGTCTCCATGTATCGTCAGATGATTGGGTCCTTGATGTACCTGATGAACACGAGACCAGATATTTGCTTTGCTGTGAACACATTGAGCCAGTTCCTGACGGATCCAAGGAGTGTTCACCTGGTTGCTGTAAAGCATATTCTGAGGTACCTGAAGGGTACAGTGGATTATGGGCTCAGGTATGAGGTGAATCAAAAGTTTAACCTGCAGGGTTATGTTGATTCAGATTGGGCTGGCAGTGCTGCAGATAGGAAGAGCACATCTGGGTGCTGCTTCAGTATGGGATCAGGTGTGATCTCTTGGTTTAGCAGGAAGCAGTCCTGCGTAGCACTGAGTACAGCTGAGGCAGAGTATGTTGCAGCCTGTTCAGCTAGTTGTGAGGCAGTATGGCTACGGAAGCTACTGTCTGAGTTATTTGATCTCCATTGGAAGCTACTGGTATCTTCTATGATAACCAGAGTTGTGTGAAGCTGTCCGAGAATCCAGTGTTTCATGACAGGTCGAAACACATAGAGATCAAATATCACTATATCAGGAATATGGTATAGAGAGGAGCTGTGAAGCTCCTGTATGTTGCGACGGACGAGCAGATTGCAGATGTGCTGACGAAGCCACTAGCCAGGGTTAAGTTCGAGTACTTCAGAGAGAGGCTTGGCGTTCTTCAGATCGAGGACACTTCGAGGAAGAAGTGATGGACACATTTGCTGAAGCCATTCCAAGCATGTGGGAAGGAGGATCCTTCACATGGCTGTGGATGTAAGCGCTGGATGATGAGCATCAGGATGATGTTCTGGTTTCTGCCTGGATATGATCATTTGGATCATTTATGTATGTACGCATCATGTTGGATGCTGGATATGATCGGTTGGATCATGTGTATGTATTTTGTATGAACGCATCATGTTGGATGCTGTTGGATACATTGTGTGGATCATGTATCTTTGTATGATCAGGTAGATCATGGATGATGATGGATACATTGTGTGGATCATGTATCTTTGTATGATCAGGTAGATCATGGATGCTGATGGATACATTGTGTGGATTATGTATCTTTGTATGATCAGGTAGATCATGCATACTGATGGATACATTGTGTGGATCATGTATCTTTGTATGATCAGGTAGATCATGTATGCTGATGGATACATTGTGTGGATCATGTATCTTTGTATGATCAGGTGGATCATGTATGTTGATGGATACATTGTGTGGATCATGTATCTATGTATGTATCAGGTGGATACTTGGATGATCGTGGATGACAAGCTTCTCCAGATGACATGCAGCAGGATGTTGCAGTGATGATGATTAGGATGATCATGTGTACATCAGGATGATGTTTGATGAGTATCAGATGATACTTTGTGGCCGTGGATCAGGTTGTGCAGATGAGCATGTAATTCGTTGCCCTGGGAGATTTGCAGATGGTCTTGCGAGGTTTTGCCTATGGCATGTAATTCGTTGCCCTGGGACATCTGGCAAATGCTCTTTCGAGGTTTTGCTTGGGAGGACATGTAATTTGTGCCCTGGGAGATTTCAGGTCGGAGTTGTGTACCCATAACATCCTGAGATGCTCTTGCGAGGTTTTGTCCTATGGAATATAATTTGCTCCTGGGAGATCTGGACAGGATGAAAAAGGCCTCAGATGCTTCAGCCAGGTTTTGCCATGACCACATGTAATTTGCTCCTGGGATATCTGGACAGGATGAAAAAGGCCTCAGATGCTTCAGCCAGGTTTTGTGGTGGACCACATGTAATTTGCTCCTGGGAGATCTGGACAGGATGAAAAAGGCCTCAGATGCTTCAGCCAGGTTTTGTGGTGAGATCACATGTAATGTGCTCCTGGGAGATCCGACAGGTAGAGCCGCGTGCTCGTAACAGCCTGGGATGCTTCAACCAGGTTTTGTGATGGGTCACATGTAATGTGCTCCTGGGAGATCCTACAGGTAGAGCTGTGTGCTCGTAATAGCCTGGGATACTGCAGCCAGGTTTTGTGACGCACGTAATATGTCCTGAGGATTCCACAGTATGGCCAGTGATGATGAAGACCTACAGGTGGTGGGCCTACATCCAGTATGAAAAAGGACTGGCTCTGTAGAACTTCCTATGACGAGTAGATTCAGAGATTGATTGAGATAGCAGCGGCAGTGACGATGATGATGACTCGATGACGATTATCCAGTGACGATGATCCAGAGAAGATGACTTGTGCTAGAAGAACTATGCTGAGAAATACCTTCCTAGTTAAGAGGGAGTGTTGATGTATATGTAACTTCGGAATGTATTTCACATATATGTATATTATATTCCTATAGAGATGGTATTATTCCTCTATAAGGAAGTGTCGTCATTTATATTGTAAGTGTCGTAACTTATACTTGATGGGTTATTAGACCACCCTATTGGGGGTCGGCCATGTGGGTCAAAGGGTTATTAGACCACCCTATTGGGGGTCGGCCCAGTCAGCATTATATTATGTGGTTAAGTTCGAGCCTACATGAGTTAGGTAAAAAGGCAAGACAAGTCAAGTATAAATAGAGTGCGGGAGGCACTCTATTTACACACTCACTTCTCACACATGCTCTCAAGGAGGAGAGGCGCACTTATGGAGGAGGAGGATCTGCTGCTAGGTTATGTCTATCTCTTGGTTGGTTGTATCATTGCTCTATCTATCTCTGAGGAAGTTATTGGGGTTTTTCACCTTTATGGTTTTCCCCAAGTAAATCTTTGTGTCTCTTGTGTGCTTGCATTATTGTCTCCATGATTGATATGCTGTAGATATGCTGTACATGTTGTTCTCTCAGTTAAGATCCTAGATCATATTGAAGTAAATTCAGAAAATTTAACATAGCTGTCTCAGAATTCTATATCATTATAAAGAAATGACAAAGAGATAGTTGTCAATATCCTGACGTATGGCTTAAAAAAGCCTAAATTTCTAGGGAAATTCACTATGAGCTTCATAATTTTTTAATGCATTGTTCTCTATAGACAATTGAAATGACAAAGAGATAGTTGTCAATATTCTGACGTATGGCTTAAAAAAAAACCACTAACAATATCAAAATGTATTTGTCATATGCAGCATATTAAAAAAGCAATGGAAGAATTATTGGACCGTTGTAGATTTAGCTGGAGGGATCATTGCAAATGATTGAAAAGCAATGAAAGCATTTAAAAATATTTGTGATATTGATCTTTCTGAATATGAGAAATGTACAAGTTTTAAATAGGCAGTGATAGATGTTTTTAACATTCAAAACTATTCAAATCAATCTACTGCTCCTAAAACTTTACCATTATCTCGTTAGGAAATTTAAGTTTCAAAAGATGGGTATCCTCTAGCTTCTTTGATTGGAATTGTTGCAATAAAAAATTTTGTATGCAACGGTTACAGTTATATGTTTACAGAAACATGAATTAGTAGTACTTTTAACAGCATTGGACATTTTCATTTTGGGTGTCCTGAATAACAATTGCACTTTGCATATGCTTATGCTTTATGCGTTTAATTGCCTACATCTGCAGTTCATAATAAATCCATCTGCTAGAGAATAATACATGGACATCTATTGTTATTTGCTATGTTTTGTTTGGCATCTTTCTGGTGTGTTTCCTTTGTGTGATCATTTTACCATGGAGAGTTATTCTTTCATGATCCAATTCTTGGTTCTGAAAGATTCCAGTTGCATTAACATTGATTGAAGTTGGTAATGGTTCAGTGAGATTAACCTCTATACATATCCTGCTTAAGGATGAATCTTCTCAATCCCATGAGCCAGAGGTCATTGCTAAGAACAAACTTGAAATTAATGTCAGAAAAGAATTCAAACTTAAGTTTAAGAGATTAATTTAAGTTTAAGTTTAAGAAATTAAATTAATGTCAGAAAAAAGCATAAAGTTAATTTATGTTTTGTTCTAATCAAATTGTATGAAGGATGATATTGGTAGAATGTATCAATTTAATACTAAATTATAGATTTTATAACATCATAGATTTTAACTTTTTCAAGAGAAGAATCTATTCCAATCATAATGTTTTGTACGACGTCAACTGCCCTAGAAATATCAATACACATGGTCTTTGAAATGTTGGCCATGTTTCCTTCTATATACACTTCATTAGACAAAAGAAAATTTCAATAGCAACAGAAGTATCGAGAGATAAACAAATTATTTTTCTTAGTTTCCAACATATTTAATTTGCTGAAGGAGGAAATATGATATATGATGCACATTCTTGTATGGTCTCTGAAATATATTCATGGGTTTAAAAATGGTCTGGTTAAAGGGAAAGAGCATATCCAGGCAGACTTAGGAAGCTGGAGAGCTAAAGGCGCAATTGGACAAGGTAAATTGGTTCAGTTCTGCCCAGGAAGAAGTGACTTGATCATGGTCTTAAGTAGGTAATTAAATTCATTGATAAGTAATCCCATCTAAAAACAATAGCATTGTTTCTCCAACATATTCTTGTCTTTTAATGAAGCACAAAAATTGGGTAAGATTCAGGAATTGTTGTTCAAATAGGTCATTTTAAATAAAACTGAGCATGGTGTCTTGAAACTGTTACATGATGACAAATCACTAGAACCTATTGCGATTATGAAAATCAGATATGACGGACTAGATTCAATAAAAGATACAAGCAAACGGAGACCAAAGGTTCGCGTCGATATGGAATACAGTTCTACACCCATATTTTTATGTGCCATTGCAGAATTGTCCAACATTAGAAGATTTGATCCTCAGATGGCAGCTAGATCGGACCAACAATATGATAGTTGGTTGATGATGATGATTTGTCCCTAGTGAGGGAAGAAAATGGATTGAAATACGAAGCAGAAGACGATGAGCGTGGGATATGTACAATTGCATGGTAATAGAACATTGCAGTATAAACTAACATCAATAACCTTGACTTCTACTAAGACTGTATTACGCTCAGTTGAATAGGGAATGAGAGTATGGTTGGATAAGGTCTAAAGGATCAATCGTCAAATGCAGTTAACATGGTGGGAGATGAAACAATCTCTGGAGAACCTAAATTTCTCCAACGTGAGGGAGTCATGGCTTATGATTCTCTACATTGAAATTAGTAAGGTGTGCATTAGACTAAGTCAAATATGCTTGTGACTAAGGTAAAAGCTTTGCATTCGATTGGGAAAGTATAAAAAAACTCTAAAGGAGACATGGGTCATAGTTCCATAGCTAAATCCTCAACAATGTTATTGTTGTGGGCAGCCTTGGAATTAGGATTATGCATGGATCTTTGTAACACATTCTTGGGAGAGAGAGGCATTGCATCTAAAATTGGTTTTTGTGTATGAAGGGAAAGCGTTGTAAGACATAGAAATTTCTTTGTTCTTAGAACCTGAGTCGAAAGCATCATAGTTGTGTGCCCTAGTTTCAAAATTTATTTCATATTCAGACATGTAAATGTTATTCAATCTGCATGGAATGGGAGCCTGAAGCTGTATCAATTTAATGCATGTTGAAAAGTAAAATGCAAAGCGCATAAAATGGAGTAATAGACATTCAGCACAGATTGCACTGTCATTTTGCAAATGAAATGAGTCCAACCTAATTATATTTGACCAAAGAAGCAATGACATTAACGCAGTTCAAAACCGCTGGCATATACATTGCTGAGCTAAAAAATAGAAGCAAATGTCAGTATCATTTCAAAAATGCAAGAGAATTTGTATTGATTTTTTTCAAAAAAAGTTCAATTTAAGTAACAGGTGCTGTGTATTTGAACATAAAGCATTCAAAAGCAATTGTTTGTGTGGTGTGAGTGCATTTTGAATGTTAGAAACAATATAAACCATGTTTTAGCATATGGAAGTACTGAAAACAATCACAATGCTTTTATTGAAACAACAAAGGCACTAAAAACCAAACATGATTTGAAAAGCAATTCTACAAAAACGAAGTGTGTTGCAAGGTTATTGAACTTGAAAACAGGAAACAACAGAGCATAAAGTAGACCAATCAGAGTCATGTGCAAAGACTGTAGCTAGCCACCGCACAGATGACTGATATATTGCAATTTGAAATGTTGGAAAGTCATGTATCTAGTAATACTTGCAACTTATAAATAAGATTACAAAAGCTTATAGGTGTATTGTTTTCAAATATTCAAAAAGGAAACATCAGTTGCCAAAGCATGAAAACTATGTGTGTATTTTAGCTTTCAATGACGATGGCCTTGCAATTGCAAATGAAAAAGATAGTGACATTTGCAAAAAATGCTATGAAGCTATTGTGACGGATGTAGTAAATGACATCTAAAAAATGAAGAATATATATAAGTGTTTTGGGTTTGTTTGTGTTTCAACAAGAAGCAGTGCAAAAAAGATGAACATCATTCACATTTGTAAGAGGTCTGTACATATATTGATATCTATGCCTAGGAAAGGACATTGAGTTCAATAGAATATAATTTTATACAATATCAAAAAACATAACTCGGATTCTAAAACTTTTGCAAAATATATGAGTGCAGTAATCAAATGCCTGGAAAATATATAATATGAAAGAGCAGAATTGTGATCTTAAGACAAGTATGTAGACCTGAACAAGCATTCAAATAAACTTATGTCTCTGTATATATATTTATGGTTTTTTATCAAAATGACGACAACAGAAGTTGTCAATATATCAGATGCACAGACTGTTGTTCTATATATATAAGTACAAAACCATGGCAGTCAATCATGATGCGTGTATAATTACATTGATTAGATCAAAAGAAACAAAATTTCAATAAAGTTTTTTCTTCAATAAAGGTTTTTTGCAAATGTACATAAATATTTTTGAAAATTGCATATGTTCTTTGCAAGATATTGGTTGAAATGATCATGATCATTGTAATGACAAGCGTGCTGAACCTTGTTTCCTGTACATTGAAAAAAGGAAAATATTAACATCAAAAGCAATTGATAATTGAAAGTAAAACATGTTGTTAGAAAAAATTAAAAGCCGAGAGTGATGTCAATGAGTAGGAAGACTGAGAACCAGCAGAGAAGGAAAGTAAGAACATAAGTATTATGCAGAAGACGGCGATCTTGGTTGGTGTAGAAGACAAAGATTTGTGAGTGGTTTTTGCAAGAGACAGCTGCATTGCAAAAGAGCATTAAATTATCATATTCTAGTATCATTTATGAATTTTTTGCAAAGATCTTTTGTTGCACCCTGGGTCTTTCTAAGCAAGAGTCACAACTTTAGTCTGAATTTAGACCATATTCATAGCCTTGTTAGATTTCAAGCAGTTTCTTTTGATTGTATCAGTAAAAGGAACTGCTATAGTTTCTTTAAAGAGGCAAGGAGGTATACAGAATCTTTGATAATCGTTTTAGGTCAAGTCAATTATCACAGTCAGATTATTTTTTGTATTTTTATGATATAGTCCAGTATGTTGATTGAGACATGAAGATTGGTAGAGGGACTGATTTCAATGCGTCTAAATTTGAAACTCAGGTTAAGCAGCTCAGAGCTATGGGCATGTTGCAGAAATTTCTTTTTTGGTAAGTAGAAGGTAGTCTCCTTCTAGCTGTTATATATTCAATGAATAGATGAGCGGCAAAAAAAAAGCAGATTGTATTTATTTTTAGTCAGACATGTATAGGCAATCTATACATATGGATATTGTAAATACAATGGTTTGTCTGGAAGCAGAAATGCCTATTCCTTTTGCTATTGTCTAAGCTTTAACTGCTTGCACCTTCTCTATATTGATACAAAATAATATTTTATAACTGTTCAAAGAAAAAGTTTTTTAAGTCCGGAAGGAGAATCATGGAAGGAAATCATGTGCTTTTCATCCTTTTTGGAAGCACGGATTCATTTTCTTTATTTAATTTTCTAAAACAGAAACCTGGTTGTGTATGCTTTGGGCCAATGACAATGATTTTCACCTAATTTTAGTTATCAAATCCATGTTTCTTCAAGGTAAGAGGATAAGAGAATCTGTTTAGTGAATTTGCTATGGGCAATTTTTGCGGGACAACAGAACATGGAACATGAGACAATATGAGACATGAGTTGTCGTCTAGGATCTCATGGAGATGGCAAGATGCTAAATTCTTCTTGCATTCTCCTCTCAGCCTCATGTTTCCAAGTGTCAAGGTAGCGTTAGGATGGGATTTATTGACAGGGTTTAGGGTTTCAAATGTGGCAGGGCCTGTTCTTTGGTTTCTTGTAGTTAGGGTTTTTTTTATTTCGAAGACATGATAAATGATTTTGCTGCATCTGGGTTGAATTTTGCGTTTGCAAAGCAATGGTCGTATTTAGTTGTAGACGGTTGCTATCGGCATTGATGTTTAATCAAATAAGTTAATTAGGATTTTTGGTGGTTTCATCAGCGTTCTCGCTTCAGCCTCCTGTACCGTATTTAGTTCTGTTATTGTCTACTTGGTTTGGACAATATCTGCAGCTGTTGCTTTTCACCGATTTGAAGTCTCTTTACTAGTTCACTGGACCAGGTATGCCTTAGCATATCTTTGTGCAATTTTTAAGTGAAAAGAAAAGACAGGGTTTAGGGTTTTAAATGTAACAGAGCCTGTTGATTGGTTTCTTCTAGTTAGGGTTCTTTTATTTCGAAGACATGATAAATGATTTTCTGCATCTGGGTTGAATTTTGCGTTTGCAAAGGAATGGTTGTTTTTAGTTGTAGGCGGCTGCTATCGGGATTGATGTTTAAGCAAATAGGCTAAGTAAAAACAGGGTTTAGGGTTTCAAATGTAACACAGCCTAAACAGGGTTGATCTATACTCATCCTCCAGGCAAGGAGTAGTGTATCAATGGGTTTTAGCAGTTGCAAGGTTTTTGTGGGTTGTCCTTCCGTTGTTGTAGTTGTTAGTGTGGAAAGAAGTTGGCTGTGGGAATAGTGTCATTTCGCAGTCCACCTCTTCTGCTAGTATGTATATACTCAGAGTTCATTTAGAACAATGCACCAGGGAAGCCATGATGATAACCTTGAAACTGTTAGTTATGTTCATTGGGGAAACAATAATAAAAATATAATGAAACAACTAAGAATCATTATGGAAAAGCATCAACATAATTTTCAAAGGGACATTTACAAGATTAGAGTATGGAGTTAGAGACATGGGGTTTTAATTAATTATAACAAAACTTCAATACTATTTGCTACCTTGAAGGCATAAACCTGAATATTTTTAATTAAAATCTTGCAGCTGTTAGACCCACAATGACAGAACGTGCGCATATGAAGTACAACGCAGGCAACATTGCATTAAAAACCTGAAACAAAGCACAGGAAAACGAGCTTCAAAACAAAAAACCATCCCAGTCACAGCATCCGAGGACAAAGCGCACGCTACGTTGTGACAGCATCATGCTACCATCTACTCTGTGACATCATCCAGGGCATGTGTCGCTGCAGACGGCCGCAATCAAAAGCCAACAAAATAATTCATTAACAATTAAAAAAAAAAGAATTTGTCCAAATCTAAAGTTAAACTTTGCGTCCATCATGTATTCATGAACAGGAACCTGGACCAATGCGCCCAACCGAAGAATTGTTACAAGGGCTAGAATAACTTGGTAAATGCAATAAACATGCAAGGTCTGAATGCAATTTTCATCTAGTGGTTTGCACAACCTTGTGAGAAGGTTTGGCAAGGTTCAATATATGAATTTGATGCTAAAGTCTGATTACATTCATGAATATGTTAAATCTATGGATAATTCATGTTATCCCTGCTATTAGATCAAGAGAAATTAGTATAAATGCACAAAGACATTACATCGTAATAAAAAGCTATTGCATTGACAGTGAGATGAGATGCATAGTTTGAATTGCAAAAATTCTGCATCTGAATCAAAGGATTTGAGAGAAGGGCAACAGCTTTGGGTCACAAACACAGTAGCATTATTAGATAAGTTGTATTCTAGAACATGATTAAACAAATTGTATACTAACAAAGTGAATACATGTTAACTTTAGCTTGTCATCATTGAACGTGAAGACTGTAGCTATTGATCATTGATAGTAAAAAAAAGTAATATTTGAAGCAATTGAAAGTTACACATAGCAATGGTGATTAAACTATCAACAAAAATTAAGAAAGCTTATTGTTTTATTGTTTCAAGCATTCAAAAAACTATGGTTGTGTGCTACTGATGAAATCTAGTATTTAGTTTATTAATCATGGTGCATGTTTGAAGATCAAATTGCAATGTTTTTATAAAAAAAATTGTTGTTCTTTGTTTAAGTCATTTGAAAGTAAACATGTTTTTGTTTCAAACAAGATCTATATAGAGACAAGGCATGAAATACAAAGTTGAAAAAGTTGTGTTTATTTTGAGATTAACAGTTGCTTGTGCATACCTTGTGCCTAGAGTTTTTTGCAATTGATTATTCTGTTGTTCATTGCAAGAGTGAAAAGCCCTTGTTGATTGAATTTGCGCAAATGACAAATTGTTGTTGTAACAGCCTGGGAATATTGTTCATATGAGATAGCTGCAACAAGTGGACAATATTCTTTTAGCTGTGCACCTTGAAGACTACATTCGAGGATTCCCTGGTCTGTGTCCAATTTACATTGCAAGATATGATCATAGGCTGGAGCTCTTTCTTCATTACAAAAAGAATAGAATGTTGTGCTTTGGATCATCGGAAGCTTGCATTCTGCGCATGTACATTGGAATGGTGGTGCAAAAGCATTTTTAATTTTGAGTGATCCATATATCTATTGCAATTTTCAAGATAGAAAATATACAGAGTATGAGATAAGTACAAGTGTATAGAAATGATGGAGGAGAAAATACAAGTTGTAAAGAACAAATGGAGAAAAAAAAATAGACGTGTTACTAAAAGTATTCGAAAGAAAAGGTCGGAAAAAAAGAAACAATATCTTGTCTTTTTAAATATTGTAACAGTACAAATGCAAATAGGATTTTGCAAAAGACATGGATCCATGCAATTGTTCTGGGACAGTGTTCAAATAGGCATTTTCCTAGATAGAACATATTTGATTTAATCGACATGGATTGGATAGATAATCTTGTTAGTAAAACAGTTGATATGGATTGTTTCTTGTTTATGATAAAATATAATGAACAGGTAACTTTTAAAACAGTCGATGATAACTGAAAAGATAGAACATATGTGAAAAGACAAATAAAGTATCTTGTTTTTTATTTTTTCTATTTTGTGTTATGAATTAGAAGAATTATTACAGTGATTTTAGAGTTTAACAAAGAACAATGGAATGTGTCTCTGACCTGTGTCTTAGCTTCAACAATGACAAGCAAATCTTGAATTGCAAACCCATCATTGAGTGGATCAATAAATGTGGCCTGGGAGGCCTTTATCAGGTGACTGCCTTTTGGACCTGGACGAACAATGTTTTTGAATAAATAGAGTGGTGGCTCGTCCTGTGCAAGTTGTTGTTGCACTTGTAGAAAGAAATTTTTATAATTGTCATTGACTTGGAACTGTGAAAATGAAAAAGAAAAAGTCAGAATAAAATGTATGAATAATTTGCAATCGGAAAAAACATATAAACTGAGATGGAGATGCAATTGTATCAGCAATGAACAATGAAATCAGGAAAAAATAAAATTTATTTGGGATTTGGAAAGAACAAAAGCAAGTTGACAGTACAGTTGCATAGTCATTTGGAGTTTCACCATCCCTGATGTGGAAATCCAATTGCTTGTTTTTGTATTCACATGCAACTACTATGGCAGCAACTGAACCAACAACATATGCTTCATTAGATGAAACCAGCTCAGTAATTGTAGTGTCTGGAGGTAGACAACGTGTCTTGCAGACTTGATCTATTGTTTCAATGTAGCTGGAAGGCAATACTGCTATGGAATTTATAGCATCTCCACGATCATATTGGCCTCTTTTCTTCAATTCAAATCCAATAATTCGAACACTTTTTCCAGGCAACAAGAAGTTTCCAATCTATTGATCAGGCTATCATTCATTGTAATAGTAATTGTCATGAAACCATGTTTGTCTACAAGGTCTGCATGCAGAATCTTTGTCTTTATAGGTGAATTTTGCATTCGATTTTGTGCAGGGCCATAGACAGTTAAAATATCTCCCTCAAAAACATTTGCATGAGACATAGTACATAATTCTACAATAGATGATGCCTGAACAAGTGCTTGCTTTAATCTGTGAACATAAGAAGATGAACATAGAAAGGAGCAATTAGATTTTACAATTGTCTGTTGTTGATAGCTATGCACATAAAATTACATTACTTTTAGGAAATGACATGAAAAAGAATATAGATTATGTACAAGTAAATTGGTGAAATGAATTAACTTAGATTTCAGTAGAAGAGAAAAAAATTAAGAAGCAGAAATCTAAGACAAAAAAAATGACTAGGTTCGATGCAAAGTAACATCACCTCTTTGGGCTGGTTGTTTTTGTATTGGAGATGGGCAATGACGCTGTTGCAATTGATCCTGTCTCTGTAACGTCTTCTGAAGAAGAAATATTTGCCTCAGCAGATGGGATGTTCAATGTAGATGTCATTGGAACAATGATGTGCTTCTGGCAAGTTTCTTTCTCTTGTCTATATCTTCTGAATATGTTTTTTTTTTTTACCAATTCTAAAAAATGATCTAGGTCTCAAACCATTAGTACTGACATGGAAAACATAAATTTTTATAGATATAGACTAAAGCAAATTGAATCGTCAAGAATTTTGGAAGGGGATATTGCATTGGGTTTTGGCATATAAAAAAGAAGAAACAAATGTGTTGATGTCAATAACTATAATTTGAATATCTATCAATAAAAGTACATAACATCGGTGTTTGTTTGAGTAATGTTTTTGATTAGACCGTAGCCAATGAATAAAATAAGAAAATTGTAAAAAGTTTAGGTAAGTGCATTTGAAACATGATGCTACAAAAGAATAAAACATTGATTGTGGTCTATAAAACTAGACAAAAGGCTATTGTTTGATGTTTATAGCTAAAGCAATAGTGTTTTTTTTCTCTTGTTTTGTTTTGTTTATTTTTTTTTTCCAAATTATCGTGCCTAGATAATAGTCAATGCATATTAGTCAATGATCGTTACAAAATAATGGGTAGCATGTTAGTGTACGCATGAGGAAAAAGAAAATTGGAGGTTGAAAAAGCAAGGCAATTGGCCAATACTTTGTTCATTGCAAAAGAAAAGAAAGAAGTTAATTGCTAAATGCTGGTTTGGTTTTTTATATAAATTTTTGCTTCTAGTTTTAAAAATTGAGAATCAATGTCTTTGAAATTTCAAAAAGTCAAATAGAAGAAGGCAAGGACGATATCATGTATAAATTCTTTGAAACATGCAATGCAGGTAGATTATACTGAATCAAAAGGAATCAATAAAAAACAGCTAAAATGGTCAAACCAATATGCATCTGAGATAGTAAATGAAATTGTATCAAGATCTAAATTTGTCCAAAAATGATCAATCATGGAATCATAGCTAGATGTGATATGATTTGTTTTCAACTTCAGTTTTTTTGCCTGCATATATGACTGGATCAATTTTTTAGTCATTGTTTCCTTCAACATGTCAATGTTGAAGTCACCGGCAAGGACAATAGGCATTTCCATATTATTGTTTTCTGACAGAATGCAATTGAGTGCACAATTGACTTTGTCAAATGCAGTATTTGGTTTGATATATATATTTATAATCTTCATGGTGTTGTTACGAAGTTTAAGATCAACGACAATTGCTTCAACAAATTTTCCATTGTACGTTGCGGTCTGCAAGATCGAAATCCCTTTTTTGACAGCTATTACGAGACCATGCACTGAATAAGTTGCAATGCACGTGTATTGGTTTACAAATATTGTGTGCATCGGAGGCGAATGCAAATGAGTTTCTTGCAGGCATAGAATGTGTGATTCTAATAGTTCACTGTCATGTGCAATGTCCTCAATGTGCAGGACCATACTACGTGTATTAATCGAACATATAATAAGATGTTGATTACAAGGAATTGACTTTAGACCATATTGAAATTGCAATGATGCATCTTTTATTAATCTAGCTGATTCGACAAGTACTTTTGATGAAACACTAAAGTTTTTTTGTTCTAATTTGTTTACAAGATAGAGACATTCAATGGTTTTTACACGAGAAAGTGCAGTGTAAACAAGGCCATGCCTTGTAACCCCTTTTGGATCAAATGCAACTTTTTCAAGTGTCAAACCTTGTGCTCTATGGATTGTTCTAGCACATGCCAATTGAACTGGAAATTGTATCCTAATAAAATTTCTTTTATTGCCAACCAAGATTTGTGTTGATATTCTTTTGATAGGTGTCCAAGTATGGTTTATTGAATTTTTGTATAGACAATGCATATTAGCACGTGTAATTGCACCTATCTTTGGACTAGGAAACTCAAGCCAGATAACGTCTGAGGAGGTTTTGTCGTAGTGCCGGAAAATAGCTTCCGTTCCATTTACAAGTCCATCTTCAATGAGATAGTTTCCACCAATCAATTCAACAAGCATGTTTTTTTTCAATACAATTGATTGGGGAAGTTGATTTGTTTTTTGCCATTCATAATTGATGTCAGCTTCATCAATTTTGTTGTCATATGCTATGAATGTGAATGCTTCTGTTTCTACATGTGACAACATTTTTGAATTATGGAAATCGACATCTTTGTTTCGATAATACAAGTATGGAAATGTCGGATCAATAGGTGCTGGTCTATGGCAATGTGCATTTAAATACTGAATGTCACTAGCCGATTGTAGGCCTTTTCTGATTCTATTTAAAATTGATATGAAAATGTCATTTTCTTGTCTAACAACTTTTGTAAGTTCATAATATTTTATGTTGTCAAGCCAAAAACTATATGGGAACTTTTCTCGTCGGAAAGTTGGAAATTCAAAAATCCAAGAATCATGTACAGGTTCAGCTTGAAATAAATCACCGCAGAAAATGACATCAACATTTCCAAATGGATTTGTTGGAGAATGCTTGATTTCGCGCATACGTTTGTCTATGTTATAAAGCATATGCGAACCTATTAAAGACACTTCATCAAGCAACAACACTTGAAGTTGATCAAAGTCTTTTGCAAGAATATCTAATGTATTTGAACTTAATGGGAGCAAGTTGCCAGAATTCAGGGGAAGTTTAAAAGCAGAATGGATAGTGATGTCGTCAACATTGTATGCTGCTTTTCCAGTAAGTGTTGCAATGAGCCCTTTCCTTTTCAATGGGTCACTTCCAAGTGCTTTATCATACAACAAAACAAGAGCATTGAAAAGGGCTTTTGCAGTGTGTGTTTTCCCTGTACCAGCACTTCCTGTTAGGAATAAGTATATTGGCTTGGAAGGATTGGTTTTTTTTCTAGTAACAATCTCTTTTACTATAGACTGTTGTTCATTGTTTAGGTTTCTTCTTGTTGCAATATATTGTTCCATGTTAGGGACAAAAGGTTTTTCTTTGAAATTGCAAAGGTTTAGATCTTGTTGCAAAGTAGTTTTTTTTTATGAACAAGATCATTATGGATATCAATTTTTTGAAAAGCCATGGTATCATGAATGGGTTCCGACGTTGCTTTAGACGAATTAGCAAGTTCCAATTGTGTTTCAACAATATCCTTTGCAATGTCAAGGTCACCCCATTTGCTTGTTGCCTTAGGGAAGAATTTTTGCTCGATAATTGATATCTGTAACTTTTATTGCTCATATGCTTGTGTCCAAGTTCGGAGTGAATGAGTTAGAAAATTGTCCAGGTGTCTAAAATGGACAAAAAGCAATAGCTTCTCCCGGGCAAATTTTTCTGGATCTTTTTCTTGTCTATATCGAATATATCGAATAATGCATGGTCTATTTCTTTTGATTGTTTTTCCGTCTATGAATCAATAAAAGGAAGCATATTCAGCAAGACTAAGAGTTTCAAGTTCATTAGGACGTTCAATGTATCTATCTATTATTGAAGGACAAAGTATGTCTTCAGATTCATCTGATTCTTTTTTCAATAGAGATGGTTTTTTCAACGCAACAACTCGTTTATCGTCAGGAGCAGTGTTGATGAAAATTGCTTTTCTTGATGATGAATGCAAAGGCAAAGAGAGAATGATATGGACCGCTTGTCTAATTGACATTTGTTGCATGTTTAAGAGTGTGTTTCCTAATTTGCGTATTGTTTCGAGTTGTACGGATTTGTTTGCAATCGACTCTTCCTTGATCTTTTTTAATGCCTTTGTCATAGGTCTATCTAGTTTTGTAATATATGAAGTTACATATGTTGTCGTAGCATAAGCATCTAAAATGAATTGAGCATCAGTATTTGCTTGCCACAATTTTGGAATGTTCTTTGCAAATGGATTTATCCAAATATCGGCTGGATGTCTTTTTAGCAGTAGAGTGGGTTGGCTAATCAAGGACCGTAATAGCAGAATGTAGTTGTCTTTGTCCAAATTCAACATTTCAAGAAATGATTCAAAGCATATGGTTTTCTCATATTGCTTGGATTCAAGAGCAGAAATAAGGAGTTTTGTTTTTTCATCGAGATTGTTTAGTTCATTGTCAATGGGCTCTAAAATTGTTGTGGCATCGATCGGAAACATAGGAAATCGGAATCTGCATCTAGACCGTTGATGTTTTCTACATGCACGTGTGTGTCGATGGGTTTGAATCTTTTTTAATTCTTCAGTAAGCAAAGAAGAATCTGTTGAAATATATTTGTCAACAAAAGTTGTTATTTCGTGCTCAGTATTTTTACCATATACTGGTGCATTCTCAATCCAAAGAAGACCATGATCATGTTCATTTCCTCTTTGTTGAAATTCAGTTGTGAAAAAGTAATCATTCACGGTTCCAAAGAGAGAGTTATTTTTCAATATCAATGACTTCAGCGAGTTCATTTTGTGTCTATAATAGCGACTGCAAACGACAAGATGGTTTCTAATCAAAGCATCGATATCATTTTGCGAGGGAAATAATGTGGAATTGCAATCGTTTTTTGTTTGAAGATGTTGTAAAGCATTGCACAATGGTTTCCATATATGTTCTGCAGAAGTGAAGCTAACAAAGAAAGTTGGTGGGCCTAGTTGCCTAACCATTGAAAAAATATCTTTTCTCATGTTTTCAAAATAGTCTGGAGATGTTCGAATAGATCTCAAAGTACGAAATGCAATTGGAGACTTTACAATGTTTTCAAGATTTCTTTGTGACTTGACATCTTTTGCTTTCAGTTTTTTCCCTTTCAATTCACCTATGCGAATGGATATCCATGCTGCATTAGAAATTTGTTGTATCAGTACTTTGACTATCTTAAAGAACAAGTTTGTAGAATGAGCTTCAAAAGCCATACTTTCATGTTCTAGCTCCCATTGGAATATTTGCTGATGTCGATATCTCTTGTAGATGTCATCTGGGCGACTATATCCATAGAAAAGTGTTGGGAAATTAAGCTCTTCATAGAATTTGTCCTGGAAAATGCCTAGAGGCTTCTGGTTTTCAGCAGGTGCAATTTCTAGAAGCTTGCTATTCAAATCATCAATAACATGTGTCTCGGCATAGCCATGGACCAATGTTTCTGTCATTGGATCAAACTCTGCATCGGAAGTATTCTTATTGCTTTTATCTGAGCTTGTGGAGCTGTTTTCGTCGTCAGTGCAATTGTCAAAGGGAAAGTCAATAGCCTCTTTCGTTGCTAGCTCTGTGAACTTTGCCTCCCAATCAGAAACGATACAAATTTTTTCTAATTTATAAAGATCTCTAGTACAAAGACTTTTCAATGCAACCATGAAAATATTAGGGCGCACATTTCCAGAGATGTAAGCATTTTTGTATTCCAATCTTCGTTTCAACATAATTCCAATAGTCATGTCATCATCAAGGTTTCTTGGCAAAACCTTTTGTATCTTGAGCAAAGATGAGGGGACGTTTATAATTGCGCCAGTCAAGCCTAATTGAGCTCGTTTGTAACCAATTTGACGTATTTGAGAAAATGCAATTCTTGGAGACACAAGGCGTTCTTCCAATGGCGTTAACATATCTACAGATGCCAATGGAGTGTTACGTCGAATATTTAATGGAACCGAAAATACAGGAATCTCTCTATTGGATACATTTTTTTTGCAAAATTTGCAAATGTATAGGTCAAGCACAAAAGAAGCTGGGATATCCATCCAAGGCAATGAGTTCAATGAAAATAGCGTTTTCTCATTGATGCGACGTATGTCTTTTCTAAAATGCAAGCGTTTGCATATGCAACATGCATTCGTAGGTGTATCTTCAATTGCTTTTAAATATTGAATAGTGGCTTGTTCTGCTTTTTGCTTTTCTTTTTGTTTTTTGAAAGCTTCCATTGCTGCAAGACGCATATCGCTTTTTGTTGAGCGAAGGTTCTTGAATGGTTGCTTTGTACTATGCCGAAGTATATTGATATTTGCATCGCACCAGTCTACATTGATGCCAAGCATAGCTATTTTTGTGTCAAATGTGTTTGTATCCTCTGTCATTTGTTTTTTCATTTGATAATGTTTTTGTAGACTATCATTTTTTTTTTTTTTTGTCTTTGTATATCTGCTGGATATGTTGTATTGACACTATGACTAGGAAGAAAATTTGGTTGGTTGATATTGGCTTGTTCTGGTTTTTGTTTTTGTTTTTGTTTTTTGGACTTTTCCATTGTTGCAAAACGCATATGACTTTTTACTGAGCGAAGGTTCTTGAATACTCGCTTTGCATTTTGCCCAAGTATGTCGATATTTTCATTGACCCAGTCTACATTGATATTAGACATATTTTTTTGTATGTCCAATGTCTTTGTATTCTGTATCATTTGTTTTTTCATTTGACAATGTTTTTGTAAATTGTCATGTGTTTTTCTTTTGTGTTGTGTTTGTGTATCTGTTGAATATGTTCTATTGATGTTATGAGTGGAAGGAATTTTTGATTGATTGATCTTGTTGTTATTATTTGCATCAATGTACAAGTCATTTGACATTGTTGTTTGCTTGTTGAAACAACCTTTGTCAAAGTTTTTTTTAACTAGTGGATGGAAATGCAAATGACCTTTGCATGTTGCATGTTGCAATAGGAAAATGTCTTTCGTAGATCTTTTTGTTGATTGATATTGGTCCTGAATCTTGCAAGAACATGTGTCCCAAATGGAAATATTTATTTTCAACATCTCACACATCCATTGAATTGCAAATTTACAACCTTCTATATGCCCAATGCTAAAAGGCTCAGCCAAATTTAAGACAAATGTTTGCCAACTAGAAATAGTACAAGTTTCATTTACCATAGACAATGGCAAGTATGTAAACAAACATTTGAATGTTGTATTGTCATTGGATTGTATGCAATTGAAGAAGGTTTGGGCTATTGTCTTTCGAAGACTACTTGTGGCAAAGATGTTAGAAAACTTTGCTACTGATTCAAACAAAGAGTCTGCACAATGGCCTTGAATGGTTGAGAAGATGTCAAGATCCTGTTGTACAAGTATTTGTCTAAAACATTGAATCTCTGTCCAAGTTTCTGGACAAGATTTGTTGAATATGTCAATTGATAATTCCTGAGCTGCAATATTTTCAATGACACATGATTTGCAAGTTAACAATGGTTCAAAGTGACCAGCAGAAGGTATATGATCATGAAATAAAATGTTATAGCAATAACCAGGAAGAGTGGAATTGAAGTAGAGATATCTTCTTTTTGTTGAGAAAGACCAGACAGCGACAGGTGCATTCAACCAATTTGCAAACCATTTTATGCAAAATATATCACCCCATAATCCACAGGCATTGTTATTATCTGAAATGCATGCTGATTGAGACATCAGTTGTAGATAAAGATTTTTGTCTTTTAAACCATGTAGCTGGAACAAATAATCAGGTGAAAGCTCCAAGTTTGATGAAGATATTGCAAGAGGATCTCCTTGAGCCAATTGATGAGAGAAATGGTTAACAATTGCTTCTCTTATCTCTATTGATGTGTATCGAAAATGCAAAAGAACGGCAAATGAATCGAACAAGCAATCTCCATTTTGGAAATGGAAAGCTTCCAACCGTAGCAAATGATTTTTCGACAATGCAACATCAATTGCATCATCAACTTTGTCTTTTGTTGATAAGACTTCTGAAGCGCCAGGTTGCAAATGCATGGATCTTAACATATTGACTAATCAACTAGATTTAGTCACTTGAACTGCAAGTAAGAACATGCAATAGAAAAGAAGAACAAGTCAATTAAAGTCTTTGAAATCGAAAATGAAAAATGTAGCATTTCATAAGAACAACAATTTAAGAAGAGACATGCACTAGTGCATAGAATTGTTAGTTTTCACAATTTCATAAATGCATTTAGTTATTGCATAAAATATGTCTTCACATGAGTTTGAAAATTTCAAAAAGTCACTAGCAATTATGAGTTGCAATAGCAATAGAAGGTTGCAATTGACATTGGCGTCTATTGGAATAAAGGGAAGGATTAATGATTAAGAATTGCTTCTCTTATCTTTATTGATGTGTATTGAAAATGCAAAAGAATGTCAATTGGGGCCGTCCGCAGTGACGCCCGCCCTGGATGGTGTGGCCCAGGACACGGCAGCGAAGAATTGCTTCTCTTATCTCTATTGATGTGTATTGAAAATGCAAAAGAATGTCAATTGGGGTCGTCCGCAGTGACGCCTGCCCTGGATGGTGTGGCCCAGGAGGCGGTAGCACAATGGCGTCACTCCTCGTTGTTTGGGACGTCCTCGGATGTTGTGACCAAGGTGGTTCTGGGTGTGGCCGAGGCGGCTTTTTTTCAAGGTCTTAAATGCGAGCAGTGTTCGAGGTTGGTCGTTTTATTGTTCTGTCCTTCCGCTCTATTGCTGTAGCTGGAGATGTGTCGTTGTTTGAGCTCCGGCATAGCAAATGATTTTTTGAGAATGAAACATCAATTGCATCACCAACTTTGTCTTTTGTTGATAAGACTTTTGAAGTAGCAGGTTGAAAGTGCATAGATCTTAACATATTGACTAATCAACTAGATTTAGTCACTTGAACTACAAGCAAGAACATGCAATAGAAGAGAAAAACAAGTGAATTAAAGTCTTTGAAATTGAAAATGAAAAATGTAGCATTTCACAAGAACAACAACTTAAGAAGAGACATGGGCTAGTGCATAGAATTGTCAATTTTCACAACTCCATAAATACCCTTAGTTATTGCATAAAATATGTCTTCACATGAGTTCGAAAATTTCAAAAAGCCACTAGCAATGATGAAATGCAGTGGCAATAGAAGGCTGCAATTGACATTGACATCTATTGGAATAAAAGCAAGGGTTCAAAAACCAGGGTTTTAAAAATGTTTGCAATTCACAATAAAAAAAATTTCACAATGATTTAAAGTATAATAATAATGGGCTATGAAAAAAATATTTACTATGTCCAGTTTCACTATAATTTTATATGAAACAATTGTTGACACATAAACTTCATTTGCATAGTGTTTATCAATAGCATAATGCATTTACATGCAACTTTGTATCTATACATCTAGTGGATTGGCACACTAATTATAACTCCATATATGGCTATCGTTTACAATATATGGTTATCGTTCAAGAGATGTGGTGCACCAATAACGGAATAGCATAAAAGGTTGCAATCACTTTGAAGATGAATATATAATATCAAATTTGGTTCTCATGGTTGCAATAGAACTATGACAATGCAACAGTGATTGACAATGGAATGGATATATAATGCATCAACAATGGTTCTATATTTGTAATGGATCAAAACCTGCATATGAATTTGCAACAGGGCTAGATCTGGATTTGAGTATTGATTTCGAGATAGAAAAATGTAATTTGCCTTTTTTTAGTTGGGAAAAGAAATGGACCCCAAGTATGCATGGCTTCCTAATGGTTCATGAAGTCCACTCACATACCAATGTTGTCTGACGGATTGCATGTTGGGGAAGTACCCCTCACTTCACGGCGCAGGTAAAACTGACAACCGCTTTGCCATGAACGACAGCTCTTGGCTCACCTCACGGGTGGGAACTAGTCAATCAGGTAGGGGTCGTTGCCCATTTCATTGGCAAGTCCTCTCAATGAGCCATTTACTCTAGGGTTCCTGTGGTACTCCTCACAATGAGTTTTAGGGCTATGCCCAAGTACTTCCCACAGTTAAGCAACCAGGAATTATTCCTGGATCTGAAGATGTAATTGAAACGAACAATACAAATGAAAGGAAAAAAATCGCAGAAATTTGGCCCAATTTAGCATTTGGAAGTTTTATCATGTCAGATACAAGGAACATGTAACAATTAACTATGTAAATGACAAAATAATAGAACACTTAGCATTTAATCAAGGCATGTTTCTAAACTTTAAAAATAATCAATATTTATGGAATGTTTTATAATTTAACGCACAAGTTAAATCATATTTTTATACAGAGTCAATTTCAAGTTTCTTCTTGTTAGTTTTTCTCATGTCATTGAAATTCAGTTGATGAGAAAGCAAATTGCGATCAAAAGATTTTAGCCATTTAATCTGCATCAACTGATCGCCAGCACCAGGTCAGTAGTTACAAGTTATTTGCTATATATTATGGGAATATGACTAGTAAATTTGTATTAAAACATATTTTTACATACCATATGTAGTATCTAATATATATGAGCTTAATGAATGTAGTTTATACAAAGCCTATAGCTAGGTTGATATGTATTTCTCTAATATTGTGTATGCGTTTTATTTGACAATAAGCATAGTAATTGCAATAACAATGCTAATTACAATCATTATAACGATAAGCCCATGTATTGTTCCCAATTACCAAGTTGTTTTCATATAGGACAGATTACAAATACCCTATTCGTTGCTAAAGATATGGCAATGCGATGTGCGAAAGCAAAAGAGCTATTTACACAAGCCATTTTGACAAATAAAGAGGGAATGCAATGACATATACAACTACTAGTAGCTAGACCTTATAGTTAAGATAATAGAGGTAAAAATTAGTACAAGATAAAGACCATAGGTTGTTTACTACATATATGTTGTATAGAAGTTGCATATGTTGTACACATCATTACAAATGTCAACAACAATGCCATGTTCAATCATTCATCTATGACGTAAGTTGAATGGAAAAGCCAAATCCATAGTTATCTTTTTTTTGTTTTCAAGATGGTTTCCCTATGCTTCGTTCGAGGTGTTTAATGCAAGGTATTCGCTAGTTTTGATTCATATACACAGGTTTTGCAGTTATGCTCTTAGCAACTGTGAGATTCATGTGGATCGTCCATCTGCTTCTGTACGTGTCAATGTCGAAAGACGTTGGCTGTGGCAATATTGCATTTTTGCAATCCAACTGTCATTCTCATAGTTCAGATGTCAAATTCGGAAACAATGGCGGACTTCCTCTGGCCCAATTTCAAGGTGGTTCTTCTATGCTTAGTTCAATATGTTTAATACGAAGTATGGACTGGGTTATGCTTCATGTGCTTAGGTTTTATGTCATTGCAAATAATAGCCAAAGCAAGTGCAATGTCGATGACATTCTCACCTAGTGGCTTTTCCAAGTGTATTCTCTTCCTTGAAGGCAGAATATGAAGCTGTAACAGAAGTTGCTTATAAATTCAAATGATTGACAATGCACTTTACCAATGTTGAAGTTGAATAGATGTGACTCATGGACATACTTTGTTACAATTACAAAGCACTAAATATAGTAAGAGATGATTTGCTAAAGAACCATGGAACTCAAGCACCAACTAGCTTGATCCATGTACATATGAAGTGAACAAAAGAAAAATAAAAATGATCAAAAAAATGTGTGGACTCATAGATGAGCGCCGTTTGAAGACAATAAAATAAAAAATATACATATATATATTAATTGATCAGATTCAATTGAATTATTGAAAACAAAATTGATTAATAAAACCCCTAGCCATTGCAAATCATAGCCAACGCAAGTGCAATGTCGATGACATTGCCACCTAGTGGCTTTTTAATGTGTTTTCTCTTCCATGAAATCAGAATATGCAGCTGTAACAGAAATCGCTTGTAAATTCAAATGATGGACAATGAGCTTTACCAATTTTGTAGTTGAATAAATGCGATTCACAATCACATTTTGTGACAATTAGAAAGTACTGAAGATACTAAAGGATAATTTGTTGACAAAGCATGGAACCCAAGAACCAATTGCCTTGATCCATGTATTCACAAAATGAAAAAAAAGAAAACTAAAAACAATGAAAAAAATGTGTGAAGTCATAGGTCGGTCCCCTTTGAAGAAAATAGAAAAAAAAAAAAAAAAAATATATATATATATATATATATATATATATATATATTGATGGATCAGTCTCAGTAAAATTATTGAAAGCAAATAAATATCTAAAATCAAAATAAGAAATAAAATTTCTTATTTTTTATCCATCAATTGGGTCTGCTCCCAAAAATCCAGTTCATGGTATCTTCTGGTCCTAGGTCAGTTCATGGCATATTTTTTGACACACTTTTTCTCTTAAAATAACTGATTCATATTCCTTGAAAAAGTTAGAGTTTCCATGCTTCCTTTGTCTTTTGCCTATTTAAAATTGCCCTAAGTTAGCTACGCTCTCTTCTTGGGCTTCAGCAAGCCTGCTAAACATGGTCACAGGTTACAACAACTTTCAGCAGCCCTATTGAAAACACCCTATAGCTACAGCAGTCCGCAGTAGGTTTTCTTTTATGCACCTGTTTTTCTATGCAGAATCTGTCCCAGAGTTTGTAGACATCAACAGCTTACAACAGATTTGGAGAAGGCATCTACAAGCCACTATAGATGAACAGAAGATCATGGCACTGCCAACTGTATATACAATAGTGAATAGTGACATCAGATGCTTTTACAAGTTGACAGTGAACATCCAGTGCCATCTAGTGGCAGCTTGGAGCACTAACTAACTTTGAGAGAAGCAACAATTACAAATATTTAAACATTTAAATATAGTCTAAAGGTCAGCAAACAAGCACCCCATTACGAGGACTAAAACTGAAATGACAAGGCAAATAGTTTACATATAAAGAGATTACACAAATGAATAAATTTCCAACTCTAAACTCTGAATTCTGTATGAGTGTGGATGAGATGATTTCAATTTTCATCAGCAATGTATCATATTCATTTCATGATGGTAGATATGTGATAATTAGCCAATGTTCAAAGGTCGGTCTATTTACTTCCATCAATGTAAATGACAAGAATATGATATTTGTGGGTTTCCTTATGCTTATTTATGTGCAATCAACAATAATAAATCGCCAATTATTTATATCTTCTAAATTTGTGTGGACATGTGTTCTGTCATGTCCCATCTTCTGCTGCCAAATTTTAAAATTTTAACACCCAGCATCTCCCAGGTTTTGAATATGAAACCTGGTGACATGTTAGGTATGTTCCATATCATTTGCAATCTACAAATAGCAATGCACCAAGATTCCCAAGAAGGAAAGGTTCTCAAGAAGTGGCTTATTGCAAGGCACCATTTTGCACATGGCTCACAATCCAATGGCAGGACCCAAGAATCCTCTCACACTCATGATACCGTAAAAAAAAATCAAAATAGAAAAAAACTGTTTTTTTATTTGCTCCTTTTGATCAAACAATGACCTTCGCAATAGACTTTTCAAATAGCTATCGACATTTATCACACCTATTCATAAACAATTCCTGAATACAAAAGGCCAAACTCTCGCATATTCTAAAGATTTTGGAAGCTAATATATCATCCATAACTTTGATAGTAGGAACAACTACAAATATTCAAACATTTGAACGCAGTATAAAGTTCAGCAAACAAGCATCCCATCACAAGGACTGAAACTGAGGCCACATGGCAGATAGTCTAGGGATAAAGACATTACACAAATGATTAAACTATCCACTATAATCTCTGAAATCTATATGAGAGTAGAACAGATGATTTCAACTTTCATAGGTAACGTATCATATTCATTTCATGATCCTAGATAATTGATAACCAGTAAATCTTCAAAGCTTCATCTATTCACTTCGATCAATGTAAATGACAAGGGTATCAGATCTGTGCATTGCCCTATGTTTATTTATGTTTAATCAGCAATAATAAATTACTATTTATTTATAATTTTGTAAATTTGTGGGGGCATCGGTTGAAGATTCAAGTATTTGAAGACTAATATCAACACTTGCTACTGCAAGACTAAATTAGACACTAAATATGCAATCATTGTTTTGAATCATCTTTCTGCAATATTCAAGTTTTTTGAAATTATTTTCTATAACATTCTCCTATTTACAAAGGGATACACTGCTCCTTGTGCAGAGGATGACTTTTCTAATCTATTCAACTATGAATTAACTTTAACGAATATACAAGTATTCCCCCCATGAGATAAATCTCATCCTAAGGCTACGTTGACCCTTGGGAGCATGAGGTTGATGGGAGAATGCAGGATCTTAGTTTCTTGCCATTGCAATCAGATCTTAGGAGAAAACTCATGTCCCATCTTCTGCTGTTTCCTGAAAATTGGCCATAGTTAGTTCCCTAAAGAAAGTCTCCTACCCTCTTAGTTTGAAGAAACATGAATTTGATAACTACAGTTAAACAGAAAGCATCGTCATTGGCCCGAGCATACACAACCAGGTTTCTATTTTAGAAAATTAAATGAAGGAAAATGAATCTGTACTTTCCAAAAAGGATGAAAAGCATATGCTTTCCTCCCTATTTTAATAAGAGAAAAAGACAATGTTTTGTTCTTCCAAACATATATAGAGAAGTTAGATTCCAGTTGGTTGTTCAGAAAAAAGTTTTATCCTTACAGCCATATAGACAGCACTTAGACTTCAATAGTTTGATAACAAAAATGTATGTTGCAAAACTGAACCATCTACGAATCAAATGAAATTCCTTTGTCTTTGCAGGCTGCCTCAACAGAACATAAGCACACTCAATCTGTCAATATGCTACGCACAACTCTATACGAGAACCAAGATTTACATTTCACAAAAAATATCTTGCAAATCTCAAAATAAATTACTATGGGGATGTGACTTCGACAACACTACAGTTAAAAGGAACTAAGAACTTACATTGCCCAGAACTTAGCATATATTTAAAAAGGATAATTAAAAGTTTGACACTTCCCTTCTCTATAATAACCATTTACTGTCAGACACAGTTAATTAAATTTGTATCCTAGCTTGCAGCACAATTTAAGGTATACGCCAACCTAACATGGATGTCTAAAAATTTATAAATGCCATATAGAATTAAATTTTATATCCCATCTCAGTCCATACATGGGTTAAAAATGAATTGTTTTTAATATATTGTGCTATGAATTAGCCAATAAATAAGCCATTTAATATTTTAGATGGCTTACAGCGAAATTTAAGGTATATGTCAAATAGTGAAGATCAGAACCAGATAACTATCATACTACGTATGCAGTCGAGAAGATTAGAATCAGATGTTCTCAAGGAAAATTCTGGTAACAGTTTTTGGGAGTATTAAAAAGCTTCAAAACAAAAACAGAATCATTGGAAAACACTCTGATGTATAAAATGCACTAATGTAATAGAGAATGTTTTATCATTGCAGATGCCTACTGGAGCTATTGCTCTATGTAGTTGATAAACAAGCATTATTTCTCATAGTCTGCACAAAACCATATATATATATATATATATATATATATATAACTAGTGCATACTACTAAACCTATGTATGTAAATCATACCTCAACAAAGCCCCAATAGAGCTACTTTTGTCTCTGCAAAAATTTTGTTCATGACAATACACAAAAAAAATCTCAAATGGAAATATGCAAATTGAATATTGATGACAAGTATTAAAACCCCTGTTTTTATATTGAGTAAACCCTCCGAAAGGGTTTGATGTTATGATCACCTTATCTTGGAGCACAGAGCAAATCAAAACAAACAGAAAATTAAGCATTGTAGAAAGAAAAAGAAAACATAGACCCGTCAACAGCAGCAAATCAAGCTAGTTTATCCTTGTTGCTGCAATAATGCCAACAGATTATGAACGATGGCTCGATATCAGGTCGATGAACCATTTCTTCTTCTTTGCATTTGATCGGAACTGAGCCATTTATATTTTAATCTCCTAAATGTCCGTTTGAAAATTATGTTAATGCTTCTGCATAATGATTCTTAGTTGTTTCATTATATTTTTACTATTGTTTTCCCAATGAACATAACTGACAGTTTCAAGGGTATCATCATGACTTCCCTAGCGCATTGTTCTAAATGGACTTTGAATATATACATACTAGCAGCTGCAAGGGCAATTACCTAGGCCATTTCTAATTCTCGAAAGACCCTAGCCAGGTACAATTAAAAAACCCCATCAACAATTTAAAAAAAAACAAATTTTTCCAAGCCTAAAGTTAAACATTGCGTCCACCATATATTTATGAACAGCAACCCAAACTAATGTCCCTGACCGATAAGGTGATATTATGATCACCTTATCTTGGAGCACAGACCAAATCAAAAGAAACAGAAAACTAAGCATTGCAGAAAGAAAAAGAAAACATAGACCCCTCAACACCAGGAAATCAAGTTAGTTTATCCTTGCTGCTGCAATAGTGTCAATAGACTATGAAGGATGGCTCGATATCAGATCGATGAACCATTTCTTCTTCTTTGCATTTGATGGGAACAGAGCCATTTATATTCTGATCTCCTAAATGTCCCTTTGAAAAGTATGTTCATGCTTGTGCATAATGATTCTTAGTTGTTTCATTATATTTTTTATTATTGTTTTCCCAATGAACATAACTAACAGTTTCAAGGCTATCACCATGGCTTCCCTGGTGCATTGTTCTAAATGGACTTTGAATATATACATACTAGAAGGTACAACGTCAATTACCTAGAGCATTCCTAATTCTCAAAAGACCCTAGCTAGGAACAATTAAAAAAACCCATGAACAATTAAAAAAAAACAAATTTTTCCAAGTCTAAAGTTAAACATTGCATCCACCATATATTTATCAACAGCAACCCAAACTAATGTCCCTGACTGAAAAATAGATGTCAGGAACATAATAAATGATACTTGTGTTAAGCACACAATATTCGAATAATGGGGCTCATTAAATCCGGATGTAAGACCTGAAACTTGCACAAAAACGCATATATATTTGTTGTGGTGTCATATCTTGACATTTAGATGTTTTGTTAATTTTGACATGTAGAATTAAGATTACAATGGTTGGGTTCATTTAACAGGTAAGGCTTCGATGAATTGAAATAGGATCTGAAAAGACATTTAATACAGAAGACTTGCATGTATTGAAGAAGAATCTGAAAAGTACAAATTAAATATGATGCTGTTAAAATATTTTATCCAGGATCTGAAAGTTACAAGTTAAATATGTTAAATACAGTTAGGATCTGTAGGATCTGCAATGCAACCGTTTACCGCCACATACAGCTACTTAAATTTGCATCTTAGTTTGCAGCATGATAAAAGGTATATGCCAAGCTAACAATATTGCTTAAAAATTTAAAAATGTCATATAGCGTTAAATTATATATGGCATCTCAGTCCATACATGGCTTAAAAATGAGCTATTTTTCATAACAAAAACACAATCATTGAAAAACATTCTGAAGTATAAAATCTAGCGATGTAAAAGAAAATGTTTCCTTATTGTAGATACCTCCTGGACCTATTGCTCTATGCAATTGATAAACAAGCATTATTTCCCATAATCTGTGCAAAAGCGTGTATATATATATATATATATATATATATATATATATATATATATATATATATATATATATATATATATATATATATATATAACTAGTGTATATCACTAAACTTATGTATGTAAGTCATACACCAACGAAGACCCTATAGAGCTACTTTTGTCTCTGCAAAAATTTCGTTCATGACACTATGCAAAAAAAATCTCAAATGGAAACATGCAAATTGGCTATTGATGGGAAGTATTAAATCCCCTATTTTTTATATTGAGTAAACCCTCCTAAAGGGTTTGATATTATGACAATTATTACCCTTCATTAATAATCATCACCCTGCTAATATATCCATTAATTTCATGAAATACTAATAAACATGCAATATATTAATATTATTATATTTAATTCTTATTACATTTATATTAATTTATAAATGTTATATAATATTATATTAATATTATGATTAATTACTTATAATGATTGCAGAGTAACAGTGAACATCCTCTGGCAAACACAATCGTTGAGCATGCCACAAATTTGAAAAACGAAGCAGACTCAAACAAATCCAATTTCTTTGAAGCACAAGATTTTTAAAGTGTGACAGGCCAGGGGATCAAGGCTGTGGTCAACAGCAAGAAGTTGTGGTTGGCAACAGGCAGACGATGCTAGGATCAAGAATTTCTATGCCAGCAGATGTTGATAAACATCTTCAAGTTATTGAACAACAAACCGGAACAGGACTACTAGTTGCACTTGCAGTTATTCCCATATCAAATCCAATGAAGCCAGAAGCAACGGACATTGTGAATATTTTGGGCATCCGGTGATTGAAAAGCATTATATAACTAGTGTATACC
This sequence comes from Larix kaempferi, assembly GCA_027924585.1. NCBI lineage: Eukaryota > Viridiplantae > Streptophyta > Pinopsida > Pinales > Pinaceae > Larix > Larix kaempferi. The sequence continues at coordinate 5,262,871 of BSBM01000410.1, forward strand.
ACTGAACTTATGTATGTAAATCATACCCCAACGATGGCCCAATAAAATTACTTTTGTCTCTGTAAAAATTTCGGTCATGACAATATCCAAAAAAAATCTCAAATGGAAACATGCAAATTGGGTATTGATGGCAAGTATTAAAACCCCTGTTTTTTATATTGAGTAAACCCTCCTAAAGGATTTGATATAATGGCAATTATTACCGTTCATTAATAATGATCACCCTACTAATATATTCATTAATTCCATAAAATATTAATAAATATGCAACATATTAATATTATTATATTTGATTGTTACTACATTTATATTAATTTATAAATGTTATATAATATTATATTAAGATTATGATTAATTATTTATAATGATTGCAGAGTAACAGTGAACATCCTCTGTCAAAGCCAATCGTTGAGCATGCCACAAAATTGAAAAACGAAACAGACTCAAACAAATGCAATTTCTTCGAAGCACAAGATTTTCAAAGTGTGACAGGCCAGGAAATCAACCATGTGGTCAACAGCAAGAAATAGTAGCTGGAAACAGGTAGATGATTCTAGGATCAAGAATTTCTATGGCAACAGATGTTGATAAATATCTTCAAGTGATTGAACAACAAGCCAAAACAAAAGTATTAGTTGCACTTGCAGTTATTCCCATATCAAATCCAATGAAGCCAAAAGCAATGGACGTTGTGAATATTGTGGGCACCTTGTGATTGAAAGACATTATGGTCACAGGCGACAACTGGGGCACAGCTAAATCCATTGCTAACGAAAATGACATTGAAACAGTCATAGCAAAAGCGCTGCCCGATGGAAAAGCAGTAAAACTTAAACAATTGCAGGTAATAATTGTGTTTTCTGTCCATTTGGATTTTAACTTGGCAATGCTTGCAAAGTAAGATTATATAATGCAAAAAGACACTTGCACTAATTACTTCAAGAAGAATTACTCTTTTCAATTTAATTACTAAGCAGCACCCATATGTGGAGTTCACTACCATGAACGTGGGGGTAGTGGGTGAATCAACTTGTGCACTTGACCACATCACCACCCTCGCACAACATTATTTAACACTATCAAAGCTAATTTCCAATATATCAGCATTCTGGTAACGAATGGTGCCAATATTTTTTTGTCCTCGTAACATGAAATCAAAATTCTCTAAAGTTTAGTCCTGCTTACTGTGTATAACATGCATGCAGAACGAAGGACTAGCAGGAATGGGATTAACCACTCGCCACTTCTGGTGGCTGCAGACCTAGGAGCGGAAATTGCTACAGGAACAGGCATTTCTATCAAGGTCGCTCACATTGTTCCCGTGAAGCAGCAACTTGAAACAAAACTAATCAAAGCAAAGCAATAGTACTCTATAGAAAAACTAATCAAAAACAAAGAAAACCACGTCGAAAGAGCCACTAGAAACCAACTTCATATGTTAAAGATGGCTACCTCCTATGCGAGGCTCCTCTTCAAACACATATCTCCATAAACATATTGTTTCCAGACCCTACTCCAGCTTCAATGCATTGCCCCTTTGAACCAGTTTTCCATAACTGAATTGCTTCCGTTTGCTGAAAAATGGTCCATGTTAACTTAATTGATGGCCTAATTAACTTATTTGCTTAAACATCAATCGGGGCTACAAAAATGTCTCATTTATTAATTAGGATTGGCATTTCCATAACTTCCTCTATGAATCTACCAAATCACGGCCCTACTAGAACAACCTTTAACCTCAAACCTATAACCTTAACCTACCCCACATAGCCGGTCATAGCCGACAACAAAGCCCCACTGATGAATGAGCATAGACATGGCTCTTCCCAAAGAGGCGATTCCAGGAGGCAGGCAATCCCAGGTGTTCATCCAATATAAAGTCGATGCTTTCTTGTTTTGGAACTGATGGAGCATTTTTCTTTTTGCCGATAGCAGCCACCTACAACTAAAAACAACCATTCCTTTGCAAATGCAAAATTCAACCCAGACGCAGAAAATCATTTATCGTGTCTTCGAAATAAAAAAAAACCCTAACTAGAAGAAACCAATCAACAGGCTCTGTTACATTTGAAACCCTAAACCCTATTTTTAATTAACTTATTTGCTTAAACATCAATGCCGATAGCAGCCGCCTACAACTAAAAACAACCATTCCTTTGCAAATGCAAAATTCAACCCAGATGCAGAAAATCATTTATCGTGTCTTTGAAATAAAAAAAATAAAAATTACCAACTCTAAAGTTAAACATTGCCTCCAGCAAATATTTACGAACAACAACCCAAACTAATGCCCCCGACCGATTCATATAGAGCAGAAGGATGGAACAATAAAACAACCAACCTAGAACACTGCTCGCATTTAAGACCTCGAACAAAAACCGCCTCGGTCACACCCAAAACCCTAGCTAGAAGAAACCAATCAACAGGCTCTGTTACATTTAAAACCCTAAACCCTGTCTTTTCTTTTCACTTAAAAATTGCACAAAGAAATGCAAAGGCATACCTGGTCCAGCGAACCAGTAAAAAGACTTCAAACCGGCAAAAAGCAAGGAAACGCAAAATTCAACCCAGATGCAGAAAATCATTTATCGTGTCTTCGAAATAAAAAAAACCCTAACTAGAAGAAACCAATCAACAGGCTCTGCAACATTTAAAACCCTAAACCCTGTCATTTCTTTCCACTTAAAAATTGCACAAAGAAATGCAAAGGCATACCTGGTCCAACGAACCAGTAAAGAGACTTCAAACCGGCGAAAAGCAACAGCTTCAGATATCGTCCAAACCAAGTAGACAATAACAGAACCGAATCCGATACAGGAGGCTGAAGCGAGAACGCTGATAAAACCACCAAAAACCCTAATTAACTTATTTGATTAAACGTCAATGCCGATAGCAACCGTCTACAACTAAAGACAACCATTCCTTTGCAAACGCAAAATTCAACCCAGATGCAGCAAAATCATTTATCATGTCTTCGAAATAAAAAAAATGCTAACCACAAGAAACCAACGAACAGGCCCTGCTACATTTAAAACCCTAAACCCTGTCTTTTGTTTTCATTTAAAAATTGCACTAAAGAAGGCAAACGCATACCTGAACCAGCGAACCAGCAATGAGACTTCAAACCGGCAGAAAGCAAAAGCTGCAGATATCGTCCAAACCGAGCAGACAACAACACAGCTGAAAATGGTAGAGGAGACTGAAGCGAGAACGCCAATAAAACCACCAAAAACCCGCCATAAATTACAGCCCGCCATAGCGAAATAAATGCGCAACATAAATTCGCCATCGCATCCAACCATTTTATTCGCTCACCCATTTTCTGGGCTGCCAACACAGTGCATATGAAACCACGACTTCACAACTACCGAAACCACAATCACACGAAACCCCCAGCCCTCGCATTAAACACAAAAAAGATCACGTCGAAATTCCAGCAGAGGAACTACGCCATTGCCGCCGAATTTGCAGGCGAAGGACATCAGGACTGGAAGGACGACCCACACGCAACGTCTTTCCACACCACAGCAGAAGGACAACCCACACAAAACCCCGCGGAACACCTCGAACAATGCACACAAAACCCCACACCTCTCATTAAACACACAAAAAAACCACGTCGAAACTGAACCAGACGAACTGCAACATTGGCACCGAATTTGCAAGTGAAACACCTCACGGGAAGAACGACCCACAGCCAGCTTCTTTCCACACCAAAGCCGAATAACAACACATCTCGACCCGGAACAATGGCGAAGGACGACCCACAGGCAGGTTCTTTCCACACCGGAGCTGGAACAACGACACATCTCCAGCCACAGCAATAGAGCGAAGGACTGAACAATAAATCGACCAACCTCCAACACTGCTCGCATTTAAGACCTCGAACCCACAGCCAGCTTCTCTCCACACCGGAGCTCAAACGACGACACATCTCCAGCTACAGCGATAGAGAGGAAGGACGAAACAATAAAACAACCAACCTCGAACACTGCTCGCATTTAAGACCTCGAACAAAAATCACCTCGGTCACACCCAAAACCACCTTGGCCACAACATCCGAGGACATCCCGAACAACGAGGCGTGACGCCATCGCGCCGCCGCCTCCTGGGCCACACCATCCGAGGCGGGCGTCACCGCGGACGGCCCCAATCACAAGCCAACAAAACAACCCATTTACAATTAAAAAAAAATAAAAATTACTAACTCTATAGTTAAACATTGCCTCCAGCAAATATTTACGAACAGCAACCCAAACTAATTCCCCCGACCGATTCATATATGTCGGGGACATAATAAAGAGTTTGTCCATTAGTTAAGAAACCTGAGAAGTATACCCGATTCATACCACTACTTACTTTATGCAAAACATTTTGCTTAAATATAACTTATCACGTCAAGTGGTATAAATCTAACATATATCCTCTTTATGCAAAACATTTTGCTTAAATATAACTTATCACGTCAAGTGGTATAATTCTAACATATATCCTTTTGAGTAGGATTCCCATAACCACTAGTGTCTCTTAACAAGTTACCACATTAACATGTCTTAACATCAATCATAGTAGCTACTAACTTACGCAAAAGACATATGGAAATCCCTTAGTAGAAATATTCTTGTATTAATACCATTATACAATGTACTCTTAATTTCTATTATGAAACTCAAGTAAATATTAATGGTTATACAATATGTAATCCCAAACCATCTTCCAATGATTGTTTATATAAGCTAATTAAGACAATAACATCCTTTAATCATAGTATTATGATAATTCCATGAGCTTCTTGAGTATAAAGATTTGAGTATATTACTAGAGTCCTATAAAGGAGATGAGAATAATCTCTTTCTTCAATGATTGAGATCTATCTATTTGTAAATAGCATATGGTAAAACATTTCTATAAACTAATAATAATTATGAATTTCTTTGTTGTATCAAACATTGTTCTTACCACATCAAATCATATGGAAAAACACTCATACATTTGCAATAATTTTATTTATCTCAAAGAACCCATTAATAAAGCTTAAGGAACAATATTACAATAACTGAATAGTATTTATATGAATTGGGTAGAATGGTGTGACTAAAGGCTTGACTGCAACGTTCCACCCAACCTTCTGGCTCTCTATCCAGCATATGTTTTTCCACCGAGAGGCCACCCCCAAGTTGGGCAATGAATCCACTAAGGCGAAGTCATGTTACCGAGAGCTCACCCATTCTCTCATAATACATTAGTCTAGACTTATGTCAATAATAACTAACCAAGTATATATACATAACTTAGTTATTTATAGTAAAATTTACACAATAGTGTTGGGCTATGCCCTCCTCCACCAAACCTACAAAAAGGTGCATCTCCTAGTTAAGGCCAAATGGCTGAACCCATCTTAGTTTAATCCATTCTTAGACATGCATATTTAGCAAAGAGAATGCCAACCAAGGTTGTATCCTTGTTGTCCATTCTCATATATATATATATATATATATATATATATATATATATATATATATATATATATATATATATATATTAGGTATTCAAGCAAGGGTTACACCCTCTCTTAAACAAAATTTAAACTTAAATATATATACATGTCTATTCAATGCCATAAGTATAGAGTCTAGCGCTATGTCCTTACAGAGTCTCTTCGCGCATATATATATAGTAAAGAACTTATTCCAAAATACTGCAAAGTACCAGTCATAGGGTTAATAACTCGTTGTTTAATACAAAAATGTACATACTATCAAAATTAAAGGCATTAAACTTTTTTTTTCACATGGAAAAAGCTATACTTTATATTAGAAGTATAAGTGAGTTACAGAAAATTTCAAACCGGAACCAAAGCACAAGCCATTCCGGCTATACATCAAGTAATCTAGAACCCATGGCCAAACCACATAGCAAGAAAACTAGTAGATCCAAAGCAACATCCAGGGAGATATACCAATCCAAAATAGAACCAAACATGTCCAGGAAGTAGAGAACCTAACAGAAAAGAGAAGAACCAAAAAGAATATAAACTAGAAAAAATAAAATATAGCCGTCGTAGGCATACCAAAATGCCCAAAAGTAAGGTAATCTGCAAAAAAGATCTAGGAGGAAAAATGTTCTAGTAACCGAACGAAGGATGTTCAGAACCTTCCAAAATCTAAAAAAAAATATGCCCATCCACAACCGATAGACTCTTACATGAGAGAGCATCCGCAACAGCATTGTGCTCCCTGTAAATATGAATGATAGAAGTTTGAGTACATTGTCCCAAGAGGAGCTTGGTATGTTCCATCCAAGAGATAAGTTCTAGAGAATTAATGGAAGCAACAGAATTTTCCCAGTTAACTATGGTCAGTGCATCTCCCGCCACCTGTTCCAGGATCATCTTGGCCTTAATTGAAAAGAATAAAACTAGCCACAGCGCCAATAATTCACCTTTTGTATTGGTACCCCCGGCCATAGGACATCCAAAGCTTGATATGATCACCATTTTCCAATTCAATAAAATCCCTAGCACCACATCTGCCCAAAGATTCATGTGCATCACCGTCGAAACGAGCTCTATTCCCAGACCGAAGAAGAAGTGGTGGCCAACTAGCCCGATCAATAGTCGAATGCCCCACATTCTGTGACCTCACAAATTCCTGGAAAAGAGTTTGAATGGTACATGCAATCTTGTTGGGATCTGAAGCAATATGATCAAAACTCTTGACAGTTCCGAGACTTCCAGATCTCCCAAGCTACAAAACAAACCAGCTCCCCATAATTGTGGTTTAATGCGAACCAATTTATGAAACAATCCTGAATAGTATCTCCTGGCCAAACCTGCAGATTTGTAAATTGAGATCCAAAATATGACCAAACTTTTACAGTGAAGGGACAAGAAACAAAGAGATGTACAAAAGTTTTTGCATCTTGTCAACATAGGGAGCAAATATTTGGGCCAGAAAAGGCCCTCTTTTGAAGGTTTTCCCAGATTAGTATCTTTCCTTCCAACAATAACCACACAAATATCTTAACTTTAATAGGTAATCGCCATTTCCAACAGCATCTGTGCCACCACTTCTTCACCCATTTCGAATTTGAGCAAATCGCCTCATATGCCAGATGAGCAGAAATAGTACCATCTCGTGTATTCCAAGACCAAAGAAGACTATCCTCACCATCCGAAATTCTAATATTAGCACGATGCAGGTCCAATATGTAGCACTTCCATTCTACGGCCATCACACCGACAAGGCCCAACTGTGAAGCGCTCAACCAACTATGGAAGGTATGTGCCGAATTGTTGTCAATGAGTATGTGATTAAGGTAATAGTAACCCCGGCTTCTAAGGTGATATACCAATGGAGTCGAAAGCCTGAATGTTAGAGGGCCACCCAAGATTGGATCTTCACCGATCAAAATAAAGGCATTAAACTTTGAGACTAGGGCTGCACCCTTCTTGTCTCAACATTAGCACATATACAAATAGATTGTATTCAAGATTCCACTAAAAACTTAGCCATAGGGACTACGCCCTCAGTGGCTCTTTCTCAATATTATTTTATTTTAGTAATGACCAACGACTATCATCAACCAAAGGGTCACGCCCTTGCTGGATTTTCTCGGTCGTATATAATAATTCAAACTACATTAAGTCTACGCTTAGTTGGTTTACTCTAGGCAAACTTAAAATATGACCATGAAATTTGAATATGGTACATATTAATTCAAGCCACTTCCAAGGGCTTCCAACGAGAGGTTGTTCCCCCTCTCTACTTCATCCGTGAAGGAGACAACAAGAGTTGAACAAAGCGTTGCACACTTTTATTACTAGTCTTAAGAACAAATTATTTATAAATAAGTGTATATTGATTCCTCCAGGCTCACGCATGTCCTTTAGGCAACATTTACAGAAAATAAATACATAAAAGGGAATACAACAGACTGAAAGAGCTCAGCTCTTTTCCTGGGGGAGTCATGATATGAGGATATATCTTAAACAACAAAATACAAGCTGGGCTCTTTAAGAACCTTAATATCGATCCATTAAAGGGAAATAAACTCTACACATAATCATTAAAATGAAACTGCTCCCTAACTCTTTCAACGTGGAAAGAAGAACAAAGAAAACCTCAAGCAACGTACCAGTAGAGAGATCGTTGTTAATGAAGATCCTTCAACCATGTTGGGATCGGCTTCCCCAAGCCAGTGTGCTCCCTTCTATCACTTAACATTACAATCAAACATTTTTCTCTGAAACTTGAAAACCATAATGCAATTTGCCTCTCCATCCACAGTTTTGAATTCTGATCCTCTTTTATTCTGCTATGGCTCGAAGGCATAGAGATGAATTCTGATCACCTTGAGAGACAGCCCCATAAACCTTTCGTGATTCACCCTAAAAGAATTGAGATTTCCCTTCAAAGCCATGGAGTGGATAAGGATCAAGGTCTTCTCCCCAGAAGCTACCTAACTAACTCAAGAAATAGTTCTTGGTTCAGCTTTTTACCACACTGAGGCTGTCGATGCCCCATAGAGAGCATTGGACCTAATTGGCTATTTTTCAGACTTTTTTTCAAAAAATAAATTCGTTATTTGGTTATTTTTAGTCTCTAATATCGCCTATATATACATAAAATATTTTTTTAATCATAATTTTCACCAAAATTTACAAATTTCAATAGTAAATTGTATGTTTCATATTTGATATTGGCCTACCTATCTATATATATGTTTTTTTTCAATCCAAAATAATCGCCTAGAATACTATACTTCAATATAATATTAGAATCCTTACAAATACCGTGTCTCCATCTCGTTTCTGCACCTATCATCTCCCTTCATGAGAGGTCATTTCGTTCTCTCTTTTATTCTCCTTGGTTGGGGCTCGGTTCCCTCTCATGAGGTCGTCGCCCTCCCCATCTCTAACTGTTGTAACTAACTTCTTAAGTTAATAAACCCTAATAGATTTCAAAGCTTCCATTTTCTTTCAAAATTCTAATAAAGAAAACAAAATATATATCTCAGTTGAGAAATAAATTAATATATATAATATACTTGTGTGTGTGTGTGTGTGTTTGAGAATTGTGTTCCTTCCACCTTATTGTCAAGGTGATCATAAATAAAACACTAGCTTATTTCCCTTTAGGGGCATTAATGATATTTTCTCGCCACCTTCATTGGAGCTAAGATATTAGTAGTATCTAGCGACATAACTTAATTTTATTTTCAATCGTTTAATGATACTTGACTTTACACTATTAAATAATCCATATGAGTTCACCATTAGCTTATGGCCGATAGATACTCTCTCTTAGAATGAAATCCTATAAACTTAGGTCTTCTAGTGAACATTGATAGTTCACTCTTTTCTTAGTGCCCAAGGCACTAAGATGACATCTGTCATCAGTAATTGAATCTTCATGGCTTCCCAACCATTCAACCTATCCCCCTAGTGGATTCATGCCCCTATCATTTAGTTGTGTCAATCCCTTTAGTCTCCTAAGTCTACAAATCAAATTGGAAAACAATATAGGAAATCATAACGTTACTTACAACGTTTTACTGGTGGGGCCTTGGCCTTGAGCTCCTCACCAGGAACTTGTACAATGTTACACTTTCGGTTACAAAAGTATAGGGGTAAAAAGATGGATATTACATTAATTGTTGATATGGATGGGGTGCGTAGTACAACCGAATTTGAATTTATTGATATTGTAGATGACATCAAACCATATCCTGCATTATTGGGACTTGGGTGTGCTTTTGCTAACCAGACCATTATTGACTTAAAGAAGAGACAAATGAGAAAATATGTGGAACGGGTTATTGTACCATTGGACCCAGCAAAAGGGAGAAAATATGTCGAACCGGTCAAGAATGGAGAACTGGAAAACCTATACAACATGACTAGGAGAATGGAGGACTATGTGAATCCTATTATTGATGGTATGCTCAGTTGGCACAATATCAGCTCTTGTGCATCGGACTCTAAAGAATATTTTGAAGACTGGAAGCAAATGATGCACGAAGTGCATATGAGAAGGTGTGTGTGCATCACATTTTCATTACACTGGATTGGAACAGAGGTATGTGATCCCCCGAAATATGATGGCCTTAAATATGTAGCTTCTTTTGTTACAAGGTTTGAAGTGCAGATACATGACCCACAAAGATTGTTAGCATTAGGTGCTGCGTTGAAAGTGACCCCTGCCATATGGTGGGATGCCCATAATGAAACAATGAGTGATTGGTAGTAGTGCAAAAAGGCTATTGTAGGTCAGATTTGGCGTTGTGCATACCACACAAAAGTATACAGGGATGAGAAGTTCATCGAAACATGTTTTGCAGTGTATCACAACATGGAGTGCAGTGCCAAAGCAATAATGGGAACATCTATTTGTGCACACGTTGGACACCATTCCGAAGAATTGGTATATAGAGATGGAATTGTGCAAAGGCACATCAAATTAAGAGGAGATGACTCCCAATTTTAAAGTAACATTTAGCTTTGAATATGAGGAACCTTCGGTGGATGCAGTGTTGCAAACTATCAAGGACAAGATTTTTTCACTCGAAGATGCGACTGGAGCTATTCCCATATGCAGTGCACATATATCATCTGTGACAGTTGAAGAGATTTTGAAATGTTATAAAGTGGCTAAAGAATATCAGGGGTGGGACAATCCCATAAATGTGCAAATACCAGATACCAAGGGAGAGCGCGTATTATAAGGACCTGAGATAGGATCTTTCAATTACAGACAACCATTGAAGACCCGTAAAGTGAATATTGGCATAGAGGAGAATCCCAAGTTTGCAAACATTTTGGACTACTAGAATCATGAAATAGTTGAAAAGATTATTGATTTACTGTGCGGATAGTAGGATCAATTTCCCACTAAATTTTCAGATATGAAGGGTATTGGTGGTGAGTTAGGAGAGATGAAGATACCTTTGAATCCAGATGCTATGCCAATCAAGCAGAGACCATACCAACTGAACCCAATATACAAAGAGAAATTAAAGGTGGAGATCAACATAATGTTGGAAGCTAGAATCAAAGGACCTATTAAAGAACCATAATGGATCAATCCAATGGTGGTGCAAGACAAGAAGACTGGAGGAATCCGAATTTGCATGGATCTGCGCAAATTAAATGATGCTTGTCTACATGATCCATTTCCAACACCATTCACAGATGAAGTGCCAGAGAATGTAGGAGGTCAGGAATCCTACTCATTCATTGATGGATTCTCAAGATACCATCAAATCAAGGCCGCACCAGAGGATAGACATAAGACAACCTTTGCAACAGAATGTGGATGATATCAATACATAGTGATTCCTTTTGGACTGAGGAATGCACCTGCAATATTCTCCAGAGTGGTTGTTGCATCTTTCAAGGAGTTCATTCATAAGTTTCCAGAAGTGTATCTAGATGATTGGACAGTATTCAGTGTATTGAAGAATCACATTAAAGTTCTACGATTGATGTTGGATAGATGCAGACGGTTCTAGATCTCGTTAAATATGAAAAAAGTACATTTTGTGTGTGTCGTTTGGTATTCTACTGAGCCATGTAGTTTGTATACAAGGACTGATAGTGGATCTTGCGAAAATTACAGTGGTTATTGATTTATTAACACCTCTCACTGCGACATTTGCGGGCTACACTGGGGCATACAAGATATTACAGAAAGTTTATCAAAGGGTATGCGTAGATCACGGCCCAACTGGAAAAGCTATTGAAGAAGGATGCCAAGTTCCAATGGAGCGAATAGTGTCAGCAGAGCTTGTACATCTTGAAGTAGAAGTTGGTGATTGCGCCAATCTTGGTATTTCCATACTAGAAGAAGGAATTTCACTTCCATGTGGGTGATTCATCCATAGTGTTGGGTGAATTTCTAGCATAGCCAGGGAAAGGATACTTAGATCACCTTGTTGCATTTGCAAGTAGGAAGCTGTCAAACACGGAAAATAATTATACCACTACAGAACACGAGGGATTGGAAATGGTGTATGCACTATAGAAATTCAAACACTAGTTGTTGGGTTCATGTTTTAATATTTACACTGACCATTCTGCACTATGATACCTATTCAACAAGCCAGTGTTGGGGGGACGATATGCAGATGGTTGTTGTTATTTCAGGAATATGATTTAAAATTTGTAGTGAAACCAAGGAAGTTGAACTTAGAACCTGGTCACCTGGAATGCATAGAAATCAGAGAGGATGCATGAAACATAGATGAAATTCTACCAGACGTGCACCTATTTGTAGTTCAAATGGTTGATGATTACTTCTTGGATATTACATGGTTCTTGAGTACATGAGTATCTACAACCGAGTACACGTTTGCGTAGAAGAAGCAACTAGTTGTTAAGGCAACAAACTATCAGTTGATAGCAGGAAATTTGTACAAGTTGGGTGTAGATGGGATTCTATGACGATGTGTCTTAGAACATGAAAGGTCTATGATATTGAAAGAGGCCCATGAAGGTGTTGCGGGAGGCCACTATGCTGGGAAAGTGACAACTCATAATATTTTGCACGCAGGGTTCTGGTGGCCTACCCAACACAAATATGATAAGGAATTTTGTCAAATGTGTGATGTATGCTAGCGAGTTGTCAAGACATCAAGGAGGGACGAGATGCCCTCGATTCCCCAAGTAACATTGCATCCATTTGATAAATGGGCAGTGGATTTTGTTGTGCCAATTAATCCACCTACGAAGCAGTTGGGAGCAAGATACATCATTGCCGTGAAAATTACTTAACCAAATGGGATGAAGCAAAACCTATCAAGGATTGCAGTGCATAGACATATGTGTGGTTTTTTTTTTTAAATGTTGTGACAAGGTTTGGTTGTCCAATAATTCTAATGAGTGATCAAGGAACTAATTTCTTGAATAATCCAATTGTTGCTTTGATAGAGGAGTTCGATATTTATCACCAGAAGAGTATCCCCTATCACCCTCAAGCTAATGGAATGCTTGAGGCATTTACCAAGATTCTGGAGAATGTGCTGATAAATTTTTGCAACATAAACCAAGATGAATGGGACTTGAGGATTCCTGTAGTATTATGGGCATATAGGACAACATGCAAGAACCCAATAGGAAAGACACCATTTAGGCTAGTGTATGGGCAAGAGGCAGTCATACCTATGGAATTCATTGTTCCTAGTATGCACATTGTTGCATTGAAAGAGCTCACAAATGGTGGTGCAATAGAAAGAAGATTTTCAGAGCTAATGGAGTTGGAGGAAGACCGATTTGTCACAGGCTTTCACTAATAGATCCAAAAAATGCGTGAGAATTCCTCGAACGATAGACACATCAAACAAAATAATCTCAAGACTAGAGATATGGTTTTCTTGTATGACAACAAGCTCATGAAGCACCTAGGTAAGTTCAGAATTCATTGGTTGGGTCTTTACATAATAAAATTTGTCACCGAGGAAAGGGTCGTTCAACTTGAGAAGATGAATGGGGAACCCATAGAAGGATTTTTCAATGGAAGTCGGATGAAACTATATAGGGAAAACCATCCTTCCACACAGTAGTTAGAATAAGTGAAGCAAAAAACAAAACAAAAAGTGCAGTGTTGCAGATAGAGAAATAAGAGAGTCGTGAAGAGATAAAGAAGCATGTTGCTGAGAGAAAAGGAAGAATCTCACAAGAAGAGAAAGAGGCGTAGAAAGGAATATAGGTTGGGAGCATTAAAAGAAAACATGATGGTGAAATGACCACGAAATGACGGGGACCCAACATAATAAATGTAGAAGATCACCAGTGGGATTCGAACAAAAGAGCAAATCCCAAGTAAATTTGGACTAGATCCAGGTGTTGGTATATTGATTTGGGTCAGCATTAACTGCGGAAATGGGAGCAAAGATAGAAAATATAACTGAAAGAAGGCTTTAAAACCACAAGTAAAATGATGGGTGTAGGGCATTGGTCTTGAAGAACTAAAAGTAGAACTAAGCGGAGCAGACCCGAGTGAAGAGTGAAGTTGCAGTCGGAGAATTACATGGTAACGGCATCAAAGGTAGCAACCTAAGTTCATAGAAAACCACTCACCAAGTAGCCAATAGTTGTGATAGAAGAAGAGGTACCAGGATCAGACGCATCAGGATCAGGAAAAAGAGCAAGAGCATCATGCTCCACACAAGCAAGTTTTCCATGGTCATACGCAACTCCAAGAAAGATGATTGCAAAGCCGGTGGATTTTTCAAAGGTGCCAAAGTATCCCTTGAAAACACTTGTGCTTTCGAAGGAAGTCACCGTGGGGGGGAATTTGTTGGGAACCATGAAAAGTCTGAAATATGCAGACCACAACATTACAAATACAGATAAATTTCCAGATCTCAACCCAATAAACTATTTGGAAACAAAAACTAGTCCAGTTTCACCAATTATTAAGTAGAGCCTCATTAATGGGCAATAGGGTTGCAGCACGCGGTGTCACGTACCCAAATTCTGAGAATATTATTTTATTTGCAAAATACTTTATGTTAAATTTTAATTACAAAGTTTTGTAATTATGACCAAGTTTGGTCAAGGATGAATGTAATTACTGATTATTATTATTTAATAAATTAAAGTAGGAGACAAACACCCAAGGGAACTGTTAAATGAGTGTTCACTGACACACTAGGAGGAATGGAAGCTGTTAGAAGGTATGGGACAGATTGCAGCATTTGCACTTCACCACTAGTTGTTGGTTATGGGACAACTACCCATAAAAATGTGGCATTATTTCCCGGGTGGGTGGGAGTGAGTAGGTAGCTCATTAAATGATCAGTTAACCACTAAAAGGCCTAGGAAGCCTACATAAGGCAATTCGAATTGAGCAACCAGATCCTTACAATATTTTCTACAGAAATATTCCTCAAGTGCATCAGGTGATCACTGAGAGATTTGAATAGGGAGGCTATGTGAGAGTGCAACTATAAGTCTGCTAAGTATACTGAGAAGGCATACCAGAGGTGCTAGTGCAGGTCTCATTTACTGCTGAGTCTTGAGGACTGGACAATTTACATTCTATTGCAAGTTGATGTACTAAGGCTTCTACAGAATCTTCCTCCTAGTGGTTCAGTGAACAGGCTTGGGGGTCCTAAGGAAATTAACTTGGCTGTCTTCGGGAATTGGTTGGGTGGAACAGGTTCCTTGGGCTGTTTGTTTCTCCCACAGTTTACCAGGTTTTATTGTTCCTACTTTTGTTTACAGTTAAATGATTCTGTATTATAGAATTATTAAACTCAGTCATGCAAATGAAATTATTTTATGTTCTGATCTAAGTATGATTCTGAATGAAAAAGATTTGTGAAATATTTGATTTGATAACCATCTCCATATTTTTCCCCATGTTGTTCTCTGTATAGTACTCTAGTATAGAGAATTAAATTAAGGAAGATAAGTGATAGGCAGAATGCCATTGATTGGAAGAATGATTACAGTAATGATTCTTGTTAAGATTATGTCCTATAATTAAACACAGTAAACATTATAGTATAGTATCAACAGCAGTATATCATTCATTTAATTAACACATGAAAGAAAAACACAGTATGTTTCTGCATAGTTCTATATATTTCTCTTAACTCTATTTATTTCAGATAGTAAGCGAATTCAAATCAATATTATACATTTCATGTTTCTTTAAAGCAATTGTATTTTCAAGAATTAATCTCAGTATAGATTTCTTACAAGTATACATATTTCATTTCTTCACTAACATTCACTTTTGATTTCAATTATTGAATATCTCTACAGTAGTATCAAACCCTAGGTACTACAGACCCTAGTTTCTATTCATAACAGTTGAAGTTTTCCAAACCCTAACTAACATTTTGAGACTAATACAAAACAATAAACTTCACTTATTAGAAAGCACGATTATGTACTATTGATTTTTGATATCTCATAACCCTAACAATAACACATATACATTATCGTAACTATTATTGTAAAGATTAAGTCTTGGGTACAAAGCTCAGTACAAGCCCGATAGCAATCGGAAGCGACAGGTAGGGTTTCTTTTGTAAAACAAAATAGAACATTGTGGTAGTCATTTCGAAAACATATAACAGTTAAACTATCTCATCAACTTTCCAAACATGTTTAGCAACAACAAATATGGAGTATAGAAACAACTCTATAGTCAACCATCGTGGCTCGGCACACTTTAACAACTATTACATAGTTTTCTTACCCATCATTTTAAAAACATAATTGTCCATTGCAAAGAAACAAGCTATTTTTTTTAAGTGCAAAAGAACCCTCGGTTCTTGGTTTCCATTTAAAGTATATAACAGAGAATTAACTTACAGCCTTACAAGGTTCCCAACAGTACATAGAGTTACCCGCATCATCTTTAAACATTAAGCCGAGACCGTGGAACAACCAAACTACACAGGGTTTTACCCTGGACTTTAACAACATGAAAACGAGAACCAAGTTCTCATCAACAACACAGCCAGGCATCAAATAGCCAAGTGGCAACTTAAAAGACTAAGAGGTTACCCTCTGTACAGTTTGAATCAAAACAAGACAAACTTAAAACTTCGCATTCGGCCATCACTGAAACAAGTCGAATGTTTCCAACTCTCAGCACACAGAAAACACCATCAAAGGCACCTACGAGGTTTTCGAGAACCATCGGAGCTTACCAGGAAGTCATAGCAACATTCCATTCTCCAAACCTTTAGTTTACAAGTCTCATACGAAGCGGGTACCTGCCAAAACACATGGTGAAAGGTTAAAACAAGGAATTGCAAGATTGAAAGCAAACATTGCAGTATTAATTCACTGTCACGAAAACACTTACCTCTAAAAACAAAATGATACTTCGGAGCATTGACACACTACACCAGCAAACGACGAAGCATATTGATATGTAACAGCAACCCTAAGTTAACACAGAAGACCATTCTCATCCACAGGAGAATCGAACCCAGTCTGAAATTACATTCAATACTCTGGCAGGAGAAACCCCGTCACTATTTTGGCATCGTGGGTTAAGTGCAGAAAGCTTAAGCCTGCAACTATTAAAACCTACCTCTCACAGGTCACAGGATCGAAACCCCTGAGAGAAACTCTCTCCAACACTACATTTTAGCAGCCTATTGGCCTCAACTCTAACATAACAATGAAGATCGGGAAACTTGCTACCATTACATACAACGAGGATTAGGGTTACATAATCAACGATCAAGATCTGGTGAGATCGATGAGCAAGGAGATGCCAACAAGCTACGTTGAAAGCTGAGCAAATATTCCATTGATATCTCATTAATTACAACAACCACAACGATGCCAACACTGCATGCTAAGGAACAATACCGTGTACAGCTCAGAGGAGAAGCGTTATGGTAGCCATGTACAACTAGGATTCCAAGTTATGTTATCAACCTAAGTTCACGTGGATGGATTATGTGGGTTGACAGCCACACTTTCCACTATGGAGTTGGTCAGGACCATTAATACCAGAACGGGACACTGTCAACCTACAATTAGCAATTTAATACCCGTCAACTCATCACGTCATTAACGAGATTATTGTGGATGCAATAACATATATTATCAATACTTAGCACAATAGCTAGGTCGTATATCATGGTTTATTCTTGCTTAAGTCTTAACCTTTCAAAGGTTTGTTTACATCGTATTCATTTGTGTGCATAGGATAATATCTTATAGTGCTAAAGTATAGCTAGGATTGCATATCGTAAACCATATCATTTGCATATTGTAAATCATAGTATTGCAATGTTAGTGTACATTGTTTATAGTATAAAGTATGAACTTAGGCATCATAATATTTGAAATACATATCAATGGATTATTGTAGATGCAAATACAAATATATCTTATTTTATTTGAGAAGTATGACGTGTCATCGTTATTGATTATCTTAGTTAAGAAATTTAATTAATTTATATGTTCCGCATTAATGACTTTGATAATTATTGCTATTATAAAAAAATTTAAAATTTTGGTATTTTTCGGGATGTTACAGGCGGGCATATTGAATTTGTTGGAAATACTGCACTTTGACAGAAGTCTAGAGATTAATTCATGTGTACAACTATTGTTGAACCGCATACACGAATGATTCCTATGGTTGGGCGGGCCAATTTCCATCGACAACAAGCTATTGCATACATAACAAGGATGTCGACAATAAACTTATTGCATATATAATAGGGTTGTTGATAGCAGGGGATGAACCAACACTATTGTTCATAAATAAGAAGCAGGACAAAGCACTAGCCGAGAAGATGAAGGATAAATATGTCACCCACAGAGCACACATCGGATGGACATGGAAAGCATAAGTGACGACAGAGTGAGGTTTGCAATGCAAGTGTTGGCTTGTGAGTTGTTCAGAAAAGTTGCAAGGATCAGGTAACAACAGGAATTATATCAGCAACAAAGAAGTGTGTTAAAAGCATACAGTTAAAATGGGAAACATACTTAGTGAACGATTTCCTGGAGGATTGCAGAGAGATGCAAGAGAAAGATCAACCATTCCATTATGCTTGGTTTTTTTATCTTGGTTGCATTAGTTGCATGGAGGGAGCCAAAATATTTGTAGTTATTGGACATTACAAAGAAGTCGTGTTTGGAAACTAAATATACTAATTTGTGGCATACCACCAACAAAAGGAGGCATATTGATAACAATATTACATTCTTTTTTTATAACGATGCCATCTGGCATATCATCAAGACAACATCATGCATCTAACCACAGGTGGCATAAATGTATAATGGAATTGTGCGCTTTAAGGCCGGGATGCACCACATGTATATCCAAGCAAGAAGGGATCCAAAAGTTTGATGGTTGCCAACACTTTTTGCACTGACGGAGCAAGATGTCAGCCAGATTGTGAATGATTGGGATGCATTGTGGAGAGTACAAGTCCCAGAGGAGGAACAACAAAAGTACGATGTATAATAGGACAAAGAGTCGAAAGAAGAGAAGGATGGAGATCAAGGTGAGGAACAAGAAGACAACAAGAAATAGAATAGGAACAAAGAAATGGTGCAGGTGACACTATGCAGGACAATGCAACATGTGTAGGTGAAAAGAGGAAGGAGTAGACCGAGTCAATTCCCTCAAAGAAAAATAAAAAGAGGAAAGTAACAAAAGAGCCAATTGTCTACTCACTAACGGAAGACAACTTGTACATTATTGGTGAACAAGTAAAGGAAGTAGCGGAGGAAGCACTAGAGAAAGTGGCACGGAAGTAAGAGGAAATGAAAAAAAGCATGCATGAGAATTTAGTCGCATTGCATCAAGTATTGGAAGTAGTGAAAATAAAAACAATTAGATCAGAGGAAGAGCATATGGAGAGTACGGGGCTCGGGTAGATAGTCTCTCAACCATCAGTGACATCAACTGAGTGAAGAAGTATGAAGATATCACTGGGAGCGTTGGAGTTCCCTACCGCAAAAATGCAAAAGAGAGCACTAGAGGTAAGTTCAATTGAGCTAGCTTTATCACATATGCCAACAGAAGTGTTGCATACTTTGCAGATAAGTGTGACGTAGGAGATCTAGTTGCATGCATTCATAACATTAGTAGAATGGACCACAACAAATATAACTAAGGAATCACTGCAAAAAGAAAATAGCAATTTGTGCAAAGAAAAAGAGGAGGTCATGCATGAGAAGGAAAAGTTATAACAGGAAGTGGAGAGAATATGAATACACAACGCTATACCTAAGAGACAATTGGAGGTAGACATTCCAATGGAAGAGAAATTGACCAATATAAGTGGAGCTATTCAAGGATTCCATGCAAATATCGTGGACTTGGAAGCAAGGAAGGCACCAAGTACTCCACCAGAGGAAAGACAACAAAGGGAGAAAACAACTAGTGTAGTAGCAGCAAACATCAAAACCCTGGAAGAAAAGTGTGCATAGATGTATGAGGAAAGCACAAACATTTGGACGCAACTCATTGAGAATGTGGAATTGAAAGACATAGAACAAAAAGTGCAGGTTGCGCAGACAAACGCACATAACCTAAAGGAGACAATGGGAACTCTGTCAGCAACTGAGCATATGATCGCACTAGTGGAACATAGGAAGAAGATGATGGACGTAAATAAGCTAAGAGTTCAACAACAGGAAATTGTGCAGAAGTTAGAGCCACTGCAAGAGGAAGTGTATCGTGTGATAGAGGAGCTTTCTATAGTACAAGCAAGTGTTAAGCAGATAATTCAAGTTATCTAGGATAAGTTGAAGGCACCTCTGACAACACATATAGCAGAAGGAATCGTAGAGCAAGAAGCACAAGCAAAGGAACAGGTTGTGACAGTGAAGAAAACACTTCAGAAATTGATGGATATAGTGAAGGCAGCGCAGCAAAGAGTTGAAGTGAAACGAGACAGTGAGCACATGTGGAAATGATGGGGAAAATCGGCGGACACGATTCCCACATGATAGAAAATCAGAATCAAATCCATGAAGTCAGGCTAGTTGGATAAGGAAAATCATGAAAAAGGGGGTCGAGGTACTTGGTAAATAGTTATAAAACAAGAAGCAGACAAAAGGCTAGAGAAGTTAATTTTTCCCTTTTGTTTTTGTTTCTAGGGTATATGTTGTGTCATTGGGTAGATTTTGTAGAGATGTTGAGGCGAAGAACAAGCCAAAGGTGCAGGCTAATGAAACAAGGCTGACACTATACGAAGAAAAGCCACCATAAGTTGAGAGTTTGTCATGTTCCCATGTTTTCAGCACCAGGTATCATCCAATGACCCATCAAACCCCATGGATCCTAGTGGAAACCAGTTTTTTAATTAATAATTGGGATAACATTGGCCAAGTGCTCTAGGAAATTAAATTAATTAACTAGGAATAAATGTGGGATATAGTTTTTCTAAGATAAATTAAATTAAAGATGCTATTTAATATATTGGAATATTTAATTTGTTATTAAATTAAATATGATTTGTCAATAAAAAGAAGGAAACTGGAAAAAACAAGGAAACACAGGAAGCAGTGAAAAGCAGGAAAGTGCATAAAGCAGGCCAGTGCACAAAGCAGGAAAGTGTTGAAAAGCATTCAGTTGTGAAAAGAAGGAAACATCAAGAAATAAGGGAAGGGTGTAGCTTCCAAAAGGAAGAAAACCAACCAGTTTTAAAAAGCAGGAAACATCAGGAAATCAAGGAAGGGTGCAATTTCCAAAAGGAAGAAAAGCTCATTAGTTAGGAAAAGCAGGAAATCAAAAGGAAAGCAATAAAGTTCCAATTCAATCAATGAGGGTGCAAGGAAAGAATGAGGGACCAATTACAATGCATATAAGAAGCCAAAGAAGTTATAAAATAATGTGGTGCATTGTTATTCACATATTTTGTACAGTCTATGTTTGTGATTGAGAAAGCTCAAAGCTTCTCTAGGCTTTGGTGATGTTCCCTTAGCCAACTGTGGGAGATGTGCCGCATAGTAAGTGTTCCAGTATTCTTCCATGATTCAAGCGCAACCTGTGCAGACATCCAAGTTTGATTTGTAGGTATGATCCAACTCTCTTTATGAAGAATTCAAGCTTCCAGAGTAGATGCAGAGATCCAAGCAATTTTGAGGTGAATTTGTGAGGAGTTCCATCAAGAAAAGGGAGCAGTTGGTATGAGCCCTCTGTGAGATATATCAGAGGATTTCATGCCTCCCATGAGTTATAATATGTTCACCATATTCTTGGGGTCGTGATCCAGTGGTTTCAACCCTTCTCTCATTCTTCCATCAAAGATTTATGCTTCTATGTACTCAAATCTTACACATTGTCAGAAAAAAGTGAATTCAAGCCACCATTCAAAACTCAACCAATAAATTTTCCACAGGGCCATCAAGCACAAAGTGGAAACAAGCCAGCAGTTGTAACAGAGAAAGCACCAAAAGGACCACTTCAGTATTGGGGATGTGGAGGAAACCACATGCTTAAATATTGTCCACATCAGAGGGATAATCCCCGGAGTTTGCACAACTTAAAAGGAGCAGCTACAATGGAGGATATGGCAAGGGCAGCGCCTCAAATCTATGCAACATTGGATAATCATCAGGCAAACCATCAATCAGTAGTGGTGGAAGTTGAAGGTAAGATTTCTAAGCAATCCATTTATGTTTTGATTGACCCAGGATCTACTCATAGTTATGTTTCTCCAAAAGTGGTTGAAGGTTGTTCTCTTAGAAAAATGAAGCACAGTAAGTCTTGGCTAGTTCAGTTAGCCATAGGGACCAAGAGAAAAGTGAGTGAAGTAGTAATGGAGTGCCCCATGGAGTTGAATGGATTCCTCACAAAAGTAAATTTGAATGTCCTACCATTAGGATCTTATGATGCTATAATTGGTATGGACTGGTTGGAAAGGCATAGAGCTAAGATAGATTTCTATGAGAAGGTACTTGAATGCATTGATGAAGAAGGTAGACCCAGATTGGTAAGAGGAATTCCCAAACAAGTCTCAGTAAGACAGATTTCAGCCTTACAGTTGAAAAAGTTTAATAAGAAGGGTTTCCTATTATATGTAGTTCACATATCAGATTCATCAGAGGACAAAGGGCCAAGGATAGAAGACTTCCATTTGTTGCAAGAGTTCAAAGATGTGTTTCTGGAGGAAGTGCTCGGGATGCCACCAAAGAGAGATATTGATTTTACCATTGGTCTTGTTCCAGGGGCAGTGTCAATTTCCAAAGCTCTTTATAGAATGATCACACCAAAATTGATAGAGTTAAAGATGCAGCTACATGAATTAATGGACAAGAAATATATCAAGCCAAGTGTATCTCCTTGGGGAGCACCGGTGTTATTTGTCAAGAAAAAGGATGGGACTTTAAGGCTGTGTATTGATTACAGGAAGCTAAATAAAGTGACAGTCAAGAATAAGTACCCATTTCCAAGAATTGATGATTTGTTTGATCAAATGAAGGAAGCAAAAGTATTTTCAAAGATTGACTTAAGGTCTGGATATCATCAAGTGAAGATCAAAGAAGAATACATTCACAAGACAGATTTCCGGACAAGATATGGTCATTATGAGTTCACAGTGGTTCCATTTGGTCTTACCAATGCACCTGCTACATTCATGTGTCTCATGAATAGTGTCTTCAGCAAGTATTTGGATAAGTTTGTGATAGTGTTCTTGGATGACATTCTTGTTTATTCAAGGAATGAATAAGAGCATGATGAACATCTAAGAATGGTGTTGCAAGTTCTTAGAGAACACCAAATGTATGCAGAGCTGGGCAAGTGTGATTTCTATCAAAGGAAGGTATAGTATTTGGGTCATGTCATCTCAGAAGAAGGAATTGCAGTGGATCCAGAAAAGATTGAAGCCATAATGGATTGGCCTACTCCAAATAATGTTACAGATGTTAGATATTTTACGGGTCTTGCAGGATATTATAGAAGGTTCATTGAAGGATTCTCCAAGATAGCTCATCCAATTACATCATTGCAGAGGAAGAATGTTAAGTTTGTATGGTCTGAAAAATGTGAAAAAATCTTTCAGCAGTTGAAGAGGTTGCTTACCAATGCTCTTGTTTTGAAGATTGCAGATCCAAGGAAGGATTTTGTAGTGTGCACAGATGCTTTCATCGAAGGTCTAGGTGGAGTGCTCATGCAAGAAGGATTTGTGATTTGCTATTAGTTGAGGAAATTAAAAGAGCATGAAAATAATTATGCCACGCATGATTTAGAACTAGTAGCCATGGTACATGCTCTCAAGATGTGGAGACATTATTTGTTGGGAAGAAGTTTCGAGCTTAGGACAGACCACGTGATCTTGAAGTATTTGTTTGACCAGGAAAACTTGAATGCTAAGCAAGCTAGGTGGATGGAATTTCTCTGTGAATTTGATTTTGAAATTAAGCATGTAAAAGGAAAAGAGAATAAGGTTTTAGATGCTCTCAGCAGAAAGTTTCATGTTGCAACATTAAGTATGTGCAAATCAGATTTGAATACAAGGGTTCTTTAAGCCCAAACCAGTGATGGAACTTACCTTCAAATTAAAGAAAAATTGCAGCAGGGAAATATAGATGAAAAGTGTGCAGGATATCAGCTTGGTGAAGATGATATTCTCCTTTATCAAGGTACTTGACTGTATATTCCAAATTGTGCATATTTAAAGAAGCCAGTGATGGATGAAATACATCAAATTCAATACTCTGGACATACAGGATACCAAAAGACAATCACAGCAGCAAGAAAGAAATACTTTTGGCATGGGATGAAGAAGGACATAGCAGGATACATTTCTAGGTGTCAAAAATGCCAACAAGTCAAGGCAGAACATCAACATCCAACGGGATTATTGCAGCCTTTTCCCATTCCGGAATGGAAGTGGGAAGTAATTTCTATGGATTTTATAACAGGTTTTCCAATGACAATGAGGAAGCATGATTCAATTATGGTAGTGGTGGACAAGCTATCAAAGGTAGCTCACTTTATTCCAATCAAGTCCACTCATAAGACAAGTGACATAGAAAATATTTTCATGAAGGAGATATTCAGATTGCATGGATTTCCCAAAGTAATAATTTCAGATCGAAATGTAAAGTTCACATCCAATTTTTGGAAGGGACTATTTCAGGAATTGGGAACTCGGCTAAACTTTAGTACAGCATATCATCCTCAAACAGATGGTCAGACTGAGAGGGTGAATCAAGTTCTTGAAGACATGCTGAGAATGTATGTGATGGACAAACCATCCAAGTGGGAGGACTACCTACACTTGGTAGAATTTGCATACAATAATGGACATCAGGCATCATTGGGGATGAGTCCTTTTGAGGTATTGTATGGAAAAGGATGCAGGACTCTAGTGAATTGGGATAGTCTGGTGAACAGGGTAGTGCTTAGGCAGAGATGATCAAGTAAATGGAACAGAAAATTGTTAAAATCAGGAAGAATTTAAAGGTAGCTCAGGACAGGCAAAATATTTATGCAGATTTGAAAAGAGTGCATAAGGAATTTAAGATTGGGGATCATGTTTATTTGAGAGTGAAACCAAGGAAATTTTCTCTAAAGTTGGGGAGTCATGCCAAGTTGGAACCAAGATATTGTGGGCCATTTGAAGTCCTTGATAGGATAGGATCAGTTGCATATAGAATTGCATTGTCTTCTAACATGAGAGCTCATAATGCTTTCCATGTTTCTTTGCTTAAGAAATATGTACATGATCCTAATCACATAATTGATTGGAATGTGATACAGGTGGAACCCGAGGGAGAGTTCCAAGTGGAGCCTATGCTCATTCTCGACAAGAAGGTCAAATTGCTCCGAACCAGAGCCATCAAACAGGTAAAGGTGCAACGGAAGCACCTTAGTCCCGATGAGGCTACATGGGAGTTGGAGGATGCCATGAGAGAGGCATTCCCATTTTTGTTCATTTTTTAGAACAACGAGGACGGGGTTGTTCTAAGGGGAAGGGAAATGTAATGCCCCCATTTTGACCTTAGAACATAATTGGCTTTCAATGTAAATAATGTATACATACAATGTATGTTTTCCTAGCGTGGAGCTCAAGGCTAAGGCCCCGCTAGTGGATGCCCAGTTTTATGTAAAAGGAAAGTATTTGATATTATGTTATCCATGTGCTATTAAGCCATGGGACATTGTAAATGATGCAAATATTAATATTGCAATAAAAATAGCAACAAACATGGCTATGGAGGCAACTAATAAGAGGGGGCCATGTGTATCCACTAGGGAGAGGTAAGGGGGTTGTGGGATTGAACCATAGGCTTCCAAATGTCATCTTGAGAACCCCTTTGACCTTTCCTACTAACATTTAATTATGCTAAAGGAAGTGGTTAAATAAACTATTCATGAGGTCGATGGAGTGTGAGAAACCCTGAAATTTCAGATGGTAGGGTATGGGGCTCTGTTTTCCTTGATCCACAAGCCACGTTGCCTCCTAGGAATTCGTCTTCCCTCATCCCCAATCCATCATTGACCAGGGAAGGAAGTTGGAGAAAGGGATAGCCGAGCAATGAAGAAAGAAGGAAAATCGTGATTCTGAGAAAACCCTCGATTTAGAGTGTTGAATTCACCCAGAAATTGGTGTGGGAAGTTCAATCTAACAGGGGATCCGTCGGCCTGAACCCTAGGGAAAAATTACAGAGTGTGAGATGCTCAGAAACCGGTGAGAAAACCCTAATTTGGTAGCCGAGAACCCAATTGCGGTATAGAGTCGCTTTGGCCATAGAATTGAGAAAATCCAAGTGGGAATGACAGAGAAGAAATAGAACAGAAGGTGGAATTGCTTGATAAACCCAGTGAAAGCTAGAGTCTCAAGGAAACTTTCAGCTTGGACATTTCTATGCCCACCCTGAAGAGCATTGGAGGGAAGGGGCGCCTGAGGGACTGTGCAGCAGAGAAGGGGACCTTCCTTGTGTTTGGTGTGGTAGGTATTGTGGGTGCCAAGGATGTCTGAGTTAGAATTGAGAGGCCTGTAGCTCTAAGGTTGAGCTCACTGGTTTAGCATCCTCCTCCATTTTTATTTCACATGCTTGATAAACCCAACTATGTGTTGGCTTAGCATGTTTGTTTGTGTGAAGCCATGGCCGTGAGTGAGCCTGTTTAGTTCCTCCTTGGTGGATACACAACCCAGATCGGGGGTCGTCTATCAACTAAAAGAATATAGGATGGACAGAGACCTATGGTTGGGTGGAACGTTGCTCTCACATAGCCATTTGCTTGGACGGTTTCATCTAAAAAGATAAGTGCTCTTTGTGGTCCTAAATGATGCTACTTCCTATGTTGGGTTTATTTGTTATTTCAAGTCAATCTGAATGGAATGATCACATGGATTTAATCAATAGGAAGTCTGTGTATAATCATGAACATGAGGGTGGTTCATTTGTTTTTTGTTTCATTCTTTTGCTTGTGTTAATATGTTGTTAGTCTTGCATGTTGTAGATGCATTAACCAGATTTAATTCCATTGTGTATGTTTACTATGCATTGCACAACTTAGAAGGTTTGCATTTCATCATATGGGCTTAGGGAATGAATTAGACACCCCCTGTTGTATTCATGCCCCCCTCTGTGGGTCAGGTGAAGGGAGGGGCCATGACAGGGTGATCCGAGGGCTCTTGATTGTGGGATAAAGAGGCATTGATGGAGTTCTAGGCAACATTTTGGTTGGAAGAGTGGCAAGGTCAGATTTCTCAGGTGTGGAAGAGGATCACAGCATTGCATAGAGCTCGCCGAGAGATTTCCAATGGTACCAAGTTTGCCAAAAATGGACTCAGAATGAGAAAGTTATTAGCCTGAGAAGTTGGCAGTATCAGGGGTATGGCCAACTTCCGACTTTCCGAACCCACACTGTGGAATGCGAAAGTCAAGGTCGTATTTTCTTCAACGCCGGGTATTTTGGCGTTCTGACTTTGTGACTCCGGCACGCAGCGGAATGTGGAAGTTGGGGTCGTATTTTCTTCGACGTCGGGAATTTTGGCGTTCCGACTTTTCGACTCCCGCACTGTAGAATGCGGAAGTCGGGGTCGTATTTTCTTCGACGCCGGGAATTTTGGCGTTCCAACTTTCCGACTCTCGCACTGTGGAATGCGGAAGTCGGGGTCATATTTTCTTTGACGCCAGGTATTTTGGCATTCCGACTTTCTGACTCCCGCACTGCGGAATGCGGAAGTCCGGGCCATATTTTCTTTGATGCCGAGTATTTCGGAGTTCCGAATTTCCCACTCCCGCACTGCGGAATGCAGAATTAGGGGTCTTATTTTCTTCGACACCGAGTATTTTTGCGTTCCGACTTTCCAACTCCTGCACTGCGGAATGCGGAAGTAGGGGTCATATTTTTCTTTGACATCAGGAATTTTGGCATTCCGAATTTCTGAATCCTGCACAGCGGAAGTCGAGGTCATATTTTCTTCGACGCCGATTATTTTGGCGTTCCGACTTTCCAACTCCCACACTGCAGAATGCAGAATTCGGGGTTGTATTTTGTTCGACACCGAGTATTTTGGCATTCCAACTTTCTGACTCCCGCACTGCGGAATGTGGAAGTCGGAGTCATATTTTCTTCGACATCGAGTATTTTGGCGTTCTGACTTTCTGACTCCCGCACTGTGGAATGCGGAAGTCGAGGTCGTATTTCTTCAACGTGGTGAATATGGAATCTCGAATCCTGACTTCCGACTTGCGGCTTGCGGATTGCAGATTGCAGACTGATGTTGTAGCAACTGTGTAAAAGTGCAGAGTTACGGATAAGTTTGGGAAAAAAAAATTATCAAGTTTTTCCCCCATCACTCTAAAGGGAACTGAGGGGATCGGGGTCGTGACATTAGTGTTGGGTATGTTATATCTCTTCACATGGTCGCTGCGTGTACAACACGATCCCTAGGGGGGGTTTAGAGGGGGGGGTAGCCCGACAGGGCCCACCCCCTTCGTTTTGGACCGTTAGGTTCCGAAACGACACGGAGGGGGCCGTTAGGCCCCCGGAGTCCGCGCGGAGCACAAAATTTTTTGGGTTGCTTTTTGCTTTTTCGCAATTTTTGACCCATTGTACTCTATCTAATCCCGGTAAAAGGGATTAGGGTTGTAACCTAATTTCGGGTAAACGAATTAGGGTTTTAGATGCTGCGGAATACCATTTATTGTATTGTACATGGTTAAATAAAACATATAATGAAAAAGGAGCTATGCGGCTCTAAGTTTTGCTGGTTTTTTCCCGGTTAAGGGTTTCCAGGTGAAAATCTCTGTGTAATGTCTGTGCCATTGTGTATTTTCTGTTAATGCTTAAGAATCATATAAGTTTGTACTTCACTGTTAAGGTTTAAAACTTACAATTAGCATAATTAAATCCTCAATAGTTCAAATTGTATTTGTTGTTGATTGATTTGACTCCATATAAGGCACCAATCTACGTCACAAGATTGTTGGAAGGTATTTGTTGTGTTGTGTTAACAGGTATCTTGATTAGGGCTCTCCCCTGGGTTGAGGAGTTCCCAAATAAATTTGAGATATTTGTCTAAGGTGACAGTGGGCTTTAGTCTCTCCCATGATTTCCATTCACTATCAAGTGCTTCAACTGATTCTCCAAAACTAGGTTGTTGGTTTGAAAGGTAACATGCGGCAATGTGAAACAATCCAAGGACAAAAAAAATTAGTTGAACTTTGAATCCTAGACTGGCATACGAATCAAGAAATAACTTGTTCTTGTGTACGTTGTTGGCTAACAATCTTCATTAATCCAACATTCAGGCTACCAGACCTATGACAACCCTTTTACCAAGTAGGCGACAGGACAACAATTCCAAACCTAGTATCAAAAAATGGGGTAGTTTCTAGTTCCAACAACATTATTGTCTCACCACCAAAACTAATAGGCAAGCCCTAGCTCCACCTACTTAACAATTAAGCGATCCCGCAATCCAATACATACGTAATTCATCCCACATGTGAGCACGCAAGCCCTAGCTTCAGCTGCTTGAGAATTAAACAAGCCCACGCTCCAATACACACATAGTTCAACCCACATGCCAGTTATTCAATACATAATACAAGCACACACAATCAACAGCATAAACCCACAAATTACAAATAGGGAAAAACTTGTGGTACTGGCAATGTCAAGGCTTCTGCATACCTATACCGCAAAAGAATCAGACCCACACCGTGAAACGCCCCAAAATCAGGTATGTGCGAAAACACCACCACTCGAGAACCTATGCTTACATGCACCACAAAAGAAATGTACCCGGCGAGCACCACCACTGCAACAACATTCACGACCAGAAACTCCAGCCACCGGTAACACGACCAAAGCAAACGAACTAGAGAAAGAAAGCCACAAACAAATTAATTCCGCCACACGCCAAACACCAAATAGCAGAGACCCAAAATTGAAACCACCGCAAGCTAGAACTAACCCAAGCAACGACCTTCTACCAAACAACCACTACACCAAACCACACACTAGACCCTATGTCACAAGGTTCGCCGGACTTCAAGGTTGAAGTTTGGAATTTGGCGGACATTCGTTTAAATTCATCGAACTTTATGCAGTCTCAAGGTTGTGGCGTTGAAGCAAAGGGTGACTTCGTGATTCCATTTTTGTTGGAGATGGGCCAGTGGCCACTCCATTCTCATTGGCGATGGACGCTGCTAGGGTCAAGGCGCTCGCTGTGAGCCGCACACTTGTTGTGATTTTCTAATTTGGCAAACAAATCCCTCGACGGATTGATGGTGTAGGGCCAAGACAACCACGTGGGGCCACTCCATTTTCGTTGGCTATGTGTGCTACCAAAGGCAGTGGGCTTGCTGTGATTTGCTAAAATAGTGGACAAATTCTCGATGGATTGATGGCGGTAGGGCCAAGGCCACCACGACTTGCTACGGGTCACAAACATTCTAGCGGATATGCTTTTCCCGACACACCCACTAATATTGCATTGTGAATTATGATTATATTCTAAAGTATTATTTTAATTTTTGATGCCTAACTGTGTATTATTTTTCTTTTGAATTCATGTTTTATAAATTATATTTTATATAGGTTTTTTTAAATATATTTATAAAATTTAAAATTTAATTTTAGAATTTATATAGGTTTTTTAAATATATTTATAAATTTTAAAATTTAATTCTAGAATTTTAAATAGGTTTATAAATATATATATAAATTTTAAAATTTAATTTGAGTATATATATATGACGAACTTAATGGCGAATCTCATTCTGAACCTCATGGAAAAATTTGAATTCAAATCGAATTTTATTACCATCCAACTCGAATTCGAACCCGAACCATGTGACATAGACTGCAACCACCAAAATCCACGCAAAATACACCCAATATGTTATAAACCCCCTCGCCACCATCCCGCGAGGAAACCTACCCGTCCAGGGCATTCAAATCCATTAACACTCGCAATAAACAACCATACAATGCAACAAACAAAGACCAACCCATCTGTCCACTGCAAAAACAACCATACACTGCAACAAGCCCAAGACCAGCTCATCTATCCATTGCAATAAACCCAAGCCTGTCTGTCCACTACAATTCACCTTAAATAAATGAACGTGACATTCGCCCGCCACCCCCTCCTGGGGAGGGAAAACCTAGGAGCATGTCAGCGTACTCCAACCAATGAAAACTTTAAAAAAAACACACACACACATTTTTAATTTTATTTTCCACCATAACATAAAATTATAGCAAAACAAAAAAATTGTGACAAACTAATACTACCCTAGCGAAATATTAATGTCCCCCATTGGGGACATAATAACCTTACTTTCTAACTAGCTCAAATCAAACCAAATATTAATGTTCCTCGTTGGGGACATAATAACCTTACTTTCTAACTAGCTCAAATCAAACCAGGAATTTATCTCAGGTACCTTGAAAGAACTGAGAGTAAATCACAAGAACTGCTCAATGGGCTTTTTATGTTTTATTTATTTAATTGGAAGATAAAGAAATTAAAGATTGAAGAAATGGATTCTAATCACTCGTATATTGTTGCACTCAGTAATGTTTAACATATTTAACACCTGGTGTTGAGAGTTTGATTTAAACTCTTTATCAGAGTGCCATTTTTTTCATAACCAAGCCTCTCCATTCAGTTATCATTAAACCTTCTTCAGTGTTCAGTGTGGTTATCTTGCTTATTAAAAGTAGGATTAGAAAAATCAACACTTTTGATTTTGGAGCGAGGTGTCTCATTATTTTTATGAGGTCCTCTTAGTGATTTATTTCATTATGTGGAAGAGGAAGTGTCCTAAAGAATTGCCTAACTCAGCAAGGAGTTGGCCAACTTCCATTGGGCCAATTCAAATTATTTCTAAATTTAAAAAATTGTCTAATTTAGCGAGAAATTGGCCAACTCTCCCAGGGAGGCAGGTGCGGGGGGGGATCATCTTCGATCCCGGTGGAAACAAAGTTACAGCCTTTTCATGGGGACTAGGCAATAGAACAAATAATGAGGCCAAATGCCTCGCTCTGTATCACTCCTTGGAAATTGCATCTTCTCTTAACATTGGAAAATTAAAGGTTTATGGAGATTCAAGGCATGTCATTCAAATAATGAGGTTCGGGGCCAAAACAAAAGTCTCCAAGAGCCACAGAATTCAAAGAAGAATTTGCTCTCTATCCCTTCCCAAAGACACTCTTTATTTCCATATTCTGTGAGAGAATAATTCCTTAGCGGATGCAGCTGCTAATGAAGGAGCTTCTATGGAAAGTGGTCAGGTTAAACACAACAATGGCAACCTTGGGTTCTTATTCATTCCCTAGTGCTACACTAATGCAACAACACCCTTGTTCTTTAATTTTTGACCTCTCCCTTATGTTTTGGAACTGCCACGCTCTCGTCCTTCAGTTGATGACACGCACCCCCCCATGTGCCTTTCACGTGGCCTTCTTAATGTCTGCAGATCGCTCGAGCCAGAATTAACTCCCCCTCCTCCATATCATTTTTCTCCCTCCGCAATGGAAAGCCCTCCCCATTCTCCTTCTCTTACCTCTGCGTTCGGCCGACTCTCCACTCTCGAACCTGTGCTTGACCCTCTGCTGCCCACCGGCGTTTGTTCGACCCTTTCTCCCCACCTTATCCCGTCTGGCAGCATTATGGAAGGCGTTAAGGCAGACATAGCCACCTTCAGTCGCACCACCGAGGAGATTAAACTGTATCTGCGCAGAACTTATGAGGTCGTTTGCACCAGTGTTAAGCAGAATGAAGAATTGGCCACAGAAGTCATATACAACACCACTCAGCTCTCATGCTAGGATTCCAGGATTGATGACCTCGAACGAAATCTCTTGGAACTTATGGGCAAGGTAGACATTCTCAAGGAGGAACTTTCAGCATTAACAAGCAAAACCCAATGTAGTCAAGTGCAGCAAGCTCCTACTGTCAATTAGGAGATGATGGACGCGGCCACAGTGCAGCAGCAAAATTTTGGATAATTTTCTTCACTCTCTTGCAGGTTCCTTTTTGGTTTAAATATTTCTGAATTTTTTTTTGCCTACTAGTAAACAAACAGTTTGTAAGGGTTTACCCCAATGCTACTCTAGAAAAATATAGGAAGCAAAGGCACAGGGCTTCCAAAGGCATGATAATTCTCATAATTTGCTATTTTCCTTTCTCTGTTTCAGAAAAACTGCCTCTTTTTTTGTAATATATGGCTGTGCACAGCCTTTTCAATTATATACATATTTCCCCCTGTTTCTGTTAAAAAAAAAAAAATTTGGCCAACTCTCATTTGGCCAATTCAAATTATTTCTAAATTTAAAAAATTGTCTAATTCAGTGAAGAATTGGCTAACTCTCATTGGGTCAATTTAAATTATTTTTTTACTAAAATGATCCAATTCGTCGCGTAGTTAGATGCGTTCAAATAAATCCCTTTTGTAGATCTAGCTGTCCTTATTAGTTTCATCTTATATTTTATTTAATTTATAATCATAATCACAGAATTTCCTGTACAATGTTATTTTTATGTCCCCGAAGGGGAACATAAATGAATCGTCGGGTGCCTATTATTTGTAGTCTATTGAAGCTAGAAATTTACCCTAGAGCTATAGTTTGGATATAGTTTGAATATGCTATATTAAATCCAGTTTTTTAAAATGGCATTTTTTAAAAATATGATTGGTTGTAGAACAATGACGCCAGCCTAGTTTTTCCCACCCCAAGAGGGGGCGGCGGGCTGGCGTCATGGTGGTTTCTGGCTTCCGTGCAAGGAGTTGGAGACTTCGTATTGGAGAATAGCGAATACATTTATTGTTGATAGCGAATACATTTATTGCTTGTGTAACCATATTATAACCCAATGCATTGAGCGTATGGGTGGCGAGTGGTTACATGGCTCAACGCATTACATAGATTATTCACAATCTATGCATGGTATGGCCACCAATAAGTCGATTCCACATATCGATGCCTTGCATTAATAATAGACAGAGTTATCGGTACAGGCTAGAGCCTTATTATTAATGAGCGCTTTAATTGTTGTTTATTGTTTATTATTATTGTTAAACAGGTGACGTAATCCGTCTTGGGCTTTGATATTTGATTTTATCGTGCACATTGCATTTGGTAGTAATAGCCAAGGTCTTGATAACAATACAACTCGTGAAATGTGACTGAGGATGTGAGTCACCACCCTGCCGCTGGAGTTTTTAATAAATGTTAATAAATAGTGTTATGATGACAGCGTCAAATCTTTGTACTGCCATGACCTTTGGCTCTGCGAAGAGGCTTTATCCTGTTGCATTATCTGGGAGGCATTAACAGATGAATCATAGAAATTCTAGCCGATAGTCCTGGAAGAGACAAAGGGTGTGAAAGGTCTCAGCTTGGAGGTCTATGAATGTTTTGTGATGCAGTCGAGTTACAGTGTTGGCAGATAGAGCTTCTGACAGGAGCTAGATGCGTGTTGAAGAAGTGCATGTCATAGCTTTGGGGTTTGGCTGATTGCAGAGGCGCAGCTTCATACCGACATCGAACTGAGACTTTGATTGTTGTTTCTGGTAGGTTTGGTCACAGTAAATCATACACTTAGACTGTTTTTAAGTTATTTATCTATTGATTCATAAAAATTTCCCAGATTTAACTTATGTGTTGTACGTGATGGCAGGTTGCATCGAGGTTACAAAGGCGCAGCTTCATATCGACGTGAAATTGAGACTTCAATTCTCGTTTCTGGTAGGTTTGGTTACAGTGAATCATAGGCTTGAACTGATTTTTGCTTGCTTACCTATTGATTCATAAAAATTTTGTTGGTTTAACTTATGTCTTGTACACAATGGCAGTTGCATCGAGGCTACAAAGGCGCGGCTTCATGACGACATCGAATTGAGACTTCAATTCTTGTTTCTAGTAGGTTTGGTTACAGTGAATCATACACTTAAACTGTTCTTTACTCGCTTACCTATTGATTCATAAAAATTTCCGTCGTTTAACCTATGTCTTGTACGTGATGGAAGGTTGCATCGAGTTGTTCAAACTGCGTAGAAGCACGTGCTGCTCCTCGGGTAAGAAACAAACTGTTTGTTGTAGGTTTTCTATGTTTGTTAGAAATGAACTCAAGAGTGAAAAAGACCCTCAAGTTCTGAGGATCCCACACCAGTTGGTAGTTGCGGTCCAACTTGTGCAATTGACAATAGTTCTGTAGGCTCTGAACCTGATTATTTCTGCTTGCTCGTTTGGGTCGTGCAAATAAGTCGTCGTGTAGAGTAGCTAGAAAACGAAAGCTCATAATAAGTGGTGTGGTAGTCTCAATCGTATCATCCTTCCCTGGTAGTATATGTTGATCACTCCCATTCGTTCGTTGGTAGATGTTCTATCTATCAGTGGTAGTAGATGCTCTCCATTCTTAGTTCCTTCCCTCAGATGGTCGTATATTTACTCTCATTGCATTCCAATCCATTGCATTTATTGCATTCTATCCCCTGCTTGTAGGTATAAGTCATTTTATCAGTTTAAAGGATTCCGTCGAAAGGTGGGAAGCATAGATTGTGACGGGTGATATTACGTATAAATAATATGCCCTCCAACGTAGGTTGTTCAGTAGCGCTTCTTTATTTTTGCAATAAAAAATAGATTAAGCCCTCTTCCTGCTAATATCATTGTTTAAAGCACAAGCCCTAAGGAAAGTTCTGCTAGATCACAACCTTCAATTTAGCAAGCCAGGATTTATAGACCGGCTCACTTAACCTACCCCAATTACGTAATGCCCCAAACTTACAGCGTGTTGGATCGCATGGAAGGTGCAACCTTAAATATGGCAAATAAGCTATTTTGCTGGGTCGTGCAAATAAGTCGTCGTGTAGAGTAGTTGGAAAATGAAAGCTCATAATAAGTGGTGTCTTATTATATACGTAATAATAGAAAGGTGATTCTTAAAGAATATAGATGCCGAGCGGATGGTTGGGAGAGGTGTCTATGTGTCATCATTTCTATGAGAAAGGGCGCTGAGGGCAATAAATCCACCCATACCTATGGGCACAATCCCAGCGTCCGTGGCACCTGCAAGCATGATGTCTGCTTCACCTCTACGAATATTGGACTTAAATTGTTCTTTACTTGCTTACCTATTGATTCATAAAAATTTCCCTGGTTTAACTTATGTCTTGTACACGATGGCAGGTTGCATCGAGGTTACAAAGGCGGGGCTTCGTACCGACATCGAATTGAGACTTCGATTCTTGTTTCTGGTAGGTTTGCTTACAGTGAATCATACACTTAAACTGTTGTTTACTCAGTTATCTATTGATTCATAAAAATTAGTGGTTTAACTTATGTCTTGTACGTGATTGCAGGCTGGATCAAGGTGTTGAAACTGCGTACAAGCAGGTGCTGCTCCTCGGGTAAGAAACAAAATCTTTACTGTATGTTTTCTACATTCGTTAGAAATGAACTCAAGAGTGAAAAAGACCATTAAGTTGTGAGGATGCCACAGCAATTGGTAGCTGCGGTCCAACTTGTCCAATTGACAATAGTTCTGTAGGCTCTGAACCTGATTATTTGCCTATTATTCTAGGCTATTGAACGTAGAAATTTACCCTAGAGCTATAGTTTGAATATGCTATATTAAATCCAGTTTTTTAAAATGGCATTTTTTAAAATATGGTTGGTTGTAAAACAATGACGGCAGTCTAGTTTTTCCCACCCCAAGAGGGGGCGGCGGGCTGGCGCCATGGTGGTTTCTGGCTTCCGTGCAAGGAGTTGTGTGGGAGTTGTAGACTTCGTAATGGAGAAAATCGTTTTGTTTTATTGTTTGATAGCGAATACATTTATTGTTGATAGCGAATACATTTATTGCTTGTGTAACCACATTATAGCCCAATGCATTGAGCGTATGGGTGGCGAGTCGGCGAGCTTATCCTAGCACTCACACCATGAGTTTGGAACTTTGTTAAAGCAATTTCGATTGCATACATAGTAACTTGGCATCTTATTATTATTATTACTGTATAACTGTACCATATTGATACTAATACCTAACACACACATGTATATAATCAACGCATTACATAATCAAAGGATTAGACATGAATCGGGCCTGCCGATAATTTTCAATGTCAATTTGTAAAGTATTGGGTACTACAAACCATTGAATTTACTACATATGATTTGATTTATCTATATTCAAACATTTATAATTATAAACATATTGGTTACCATAAAAGGTTACATGGCTCAACGCATTACATGGATTATTCACAATTTATGCATGGTATGGCCACCAGTAATAATTGAATTGTTGTCGATTTCATATATCGATGCCTTGCATTAATAATAGACAGAGTTATTGGTACAGGTTAGAGCCTTATTAATGAGCGCTTTAATTGTTGTTTATTGTTTATTATTATTGTTAAACAGGTGGCGTAAGTCGTCTTGGGCTTTAATAGTTTGATTTTATCGTGCACATTGCATCTGGTAATAGCCAAGGTCTTGATAACAATACAAAATTTAAACTCGTAAAATGTGACAGAGGATGTGAGTCACCACCCTGCTGCTGGAGTTTTTAATAAATGTTAATAAATAGTGTTATGATGACAGCGTCAAACCTTTGTACTGCCATGACCTTGGGCAGTGCGAAGGGGCTCTACCATGTTGTACTATATGCGAGCCGTTAATAGGTGGATGGTAGAAATTCTAAGCGATAGTTCTGTGGAAGACAAAGGGCGTGAAAGGGTTTATTCTAGGATTTTGTTATGGTGGGTCTTGGGTTGGGGGTCTATGAATTTTTCTGATATAATCGAGTCACAGTCTTAGCAAATAGAGCTTCTAACACCAGCTAGACGTGGGTTGAAGAAGCCCATGTCATAGCTTTGGGACTTGGCTGATTACAAAGGCGTAGCTTCATACCGACATCGAATTGAGACTTCAATTCTTGTTTCTGGTAGGTTTGGTTACAATGAATCATACACTTAAACTGTTCTTTACTTAGTTACCTATTGATTGATAAAAAATTTCGTGGTTTAACCTATTGAAACATGGAAGTCTCATCTTGACTATAGTCATTTTTTACATAGTAGGTGGGGTATGGTATTAACAAAAGTCTTAAATATATAGTCGTGTTTCAACTATTACGGGAGCAATTCGTATTGCAGATTGCCCATAGCGTACTAGAGGGTTAAAATCTTAAATAGTTAAATGGACACCTTCTCAAAACTAAAAACTTTCATCTGTAGGGTTGACAACTTAACTACACAATAAGAGATCAAATAATGCGAGATCAGGTCTCAAAACTATTAACCATAACTTATATGAGATAAAAAAAATACCAAATTGCTTGCAATGGAGATGGGATGGAGCTCAAATCATGAAGGGAGGTGCCGAATGATTCCATCTAGTAAAGAAATTAATCGAAATCCAAAATTAGTAATATTAATCATTTCACCTGGATATATTTATAGATATATATTTTAGGATGTAGCGTTAATAGGTGCTTTCATATATGTATTTTTTTGCTATGCGCCATTAAGAGCTGCATATATATATATATATATATAGCAATTCTCAACTGTACATGGCAATCTCGGCTTTAAAAAGACCAATTGTGGTTGCCAAGCCATCTGAAAACACCCAAGTGGTGACGGTACTCAGCATTGCACCTGTGTTTTGATAGGAAAATAAGGGTAAACAGGGGGATTTTCAACATAGAGTGTCTTCACGGATAAACAGAGAAACCCCTGGTAGAAATTTAACTTCAGGCTATAAGAAAGTCTCTAAGTGATAAACCAGAATTTCCTGATAGCAAGCATAGTTACTCTAGCTCGAATAATATTGAGTGTAATACGAAGATGTTATTGCAAGCCCTGTAAAGAAAAATATGATTGAACAAAGAAGAATAACGAAGCTTAAGTAAAACTAAATTCTAGGTTTAGGAGGATGTAGTTGTAAACATTTACCTGTGCAGAGGTAAGAATCCATGTACCTGGAGGAAACTCTCGTCTCCTATCGAAGCCACAATCCTGCACAAATTTCTACAGTCGCCGCAGTGGAGTGTAGTGCTTCGCTCGAGCTCTCAATATAAAAAAAAAATTCAGTCTCTGCGGTCCTCGAGCTTTCTATATAAACACAATATGTTGAAATAGGGACGTGAGCTAGATGAAGGAACGCCTGTACCAAGATTATGTTGTGTCGCAACGATTACAAAGAAACAGGTGTCAACAAGATACATCGCCCATACTATCTGCTTACAGGTGCTATATAAGCTGGCAAATTAGCGTCTGCATGCAAGACAAGGCTAATTGTTTATAATTTCTCCCTTGTGGGTAGTGTAAATGCATTGGTAGAGTGCACTCAAGATT
Organism: Larix kaempferi; assembly: GCA_027924585.1. Taxonomy (NCBI): domain Eukaryota; kingdom Viridiplantae; phylum Streptophyta; class Pinopsida; order Pinales; family Pinaceae; genus Larix; species Larix kaempferi. The sequence continues at coordinate 5,302,160 of BSBM01000410.1, forward strand.
TTAGACGCTAAATAACAAAGGTGGCTACAACAGCCAAATGTAGCGTATGCATGGAATCATTGTTACTTGATTAATACTATGGCATCGACACACGACCGACACGTGTTTATACGAGTTGAATCTGATTATATTTAGTGTCTGTGGTCGTACAGCTATCTGTATAAACACAAAATGTTGAAGTAGGACGTGAGCTACACGAAGGAACGCCCGTAGCAAAATTATGTTCTGTCAGAACGATTAAAAAGAAACAAGTGTCAACAAGATATACTGCTCATACTATCTGCTTACAGCTGTTATATAAGCTGGGAAATTAGCGTCTGCATGCAAGACAAGGCTAGTTGTTTATAATTTTTCCCTTGTAGGTAGTGTAAATGCATTAGTGAAATGCGCTCAAGATTTTAGGCGCTAAATAACAGAGGTGGCTGCAGCAGCCAAATGTAGCATATGCATGGAAGCATTGCTACTTGATTGGTACTATGACATGGATACACGACATGTGTTTATATTAGTTGAATCTGATTATATTGAATAGATATATTCATAACTGTTTAGCTTGTTGAAATATGTATGCTCCTTTTTCTACATCGGTGGATTCGATTCAATTCTTAAAAATATATTTAGCAAAAAAATATACTTTAATCTGGTACGAACATCGATTCACTAATTTTATTTAAATACAACAGGGTTGTGCTCATTCTCTCTATGAAAAGTTTTATGTTAATCCCTGGACTTTGAAATGATTAGTGACAAATGATCATAGGATCAATGCCTAGACATTTTCTATGTTGAAGCTAAAACTAACTGCTTGGACCAAGAAGACTCAAGCTAGTGGTGTTAGGGCTTACTGTACAGACTACTCCAATAAGCGCTTTAATTTTGACTCTTCCTCTCCAATGAGAGATGATTTCTAGATTGACTCAAACTCCAATAGAGATATGATTTGTGATATTACTCTCAAATAAGAGGGTTATATTATAAAATAAAGTGATCTAGGCAGGTTGGTGCTAGGATGTCCAGCTGAATCTTACTCACCGAAGCGCCAAAATATGCTTATTGCCGAGTCAGCTCTAGAGATAAAAAAAGGCTCGATCGCTCCTTGTCCTCCTACGTCGAACAAGCCTTTAAAGACCGAAATCTTTAAAATAAAAAAGGTGTGGGTCGTGTGAAACCTAGTATTTCTGACCAGCTAAGCCCATAGATCGTGAGTAGTCAATGTTAATTGTAATTGCGCACAGTAGAGTAAAAGAAATATTTTATCTAAGATCTATACATACGCGATACTGGATATATACGTGATACACTGGCATAAGATCAATGCCTAGACATTTTCTATGTTGCTAGGATGAATGCCTACGTTTTTTGTGGCTTCAATGCTACAAACTTTTGCATTTGCGTCTTTGTTAAAACCGGCGTTTAAAATTACAGACAGTGTCATTACTTTTAAGCTCTATTAAACTGCTAAAGTTTCGTTTTTCCCTCCGCATTGCAACAAGCTTGAGCCATCGCAAAAAGTTTTTACAAATCAAAACAGAAACTATAAATTAATCACTTGCTCTATTTTCTTTTAACTAAACTTCAACCAGTTTAAAATCAACAAAATTAGATTCTTTGAACAAGAGATTTAAATATGACAAAGATCCTTAGTTAAAAAATAGAAATTACATTCTTTGAACAAGAGATTTGAATACGGAAAATATCCTTAGTTAAAAAGTCAACAGAATGATATTCTGTTGTGCAAAACTTTGAATACAACAAAAGTATCAAGTCCAATGTGGCTTCCTTTTAGATGACTATAGTTTTTTCACATTATACATAAAACAGGCGTACTTATTGGCATTAAGTATTGTGGTCTAGGTTTAAAAATTCACATTTTAATATAAAATTTTAGATGTATAGGCACAATAAAATTTTAGATGGATAGAAACAAAGATTATTTAGATTTGATAGATGAATAAAAATAAGATAAAAAATATATGTTTTGATAATTAAAAAAATCACTTCATTATAGAATTTTATTGCTGGCAAATTTTGCCTTCGAACTCGCTTATAATATGTATATGAGTGGTATCAATTTCTACTAGTTTGTGGAGACCATGATTTTGTTGTCTGCAATTTGTGAATGCTATTCGGCTGCGGTTTTTATGCTTGTGAGCAATTTTTTTTAATGTCCGATGTTTGATGGTTTGCATTGCTGGTTTTGCCCTTGTATTTTCTTCTGTTGCAATTTAATAGTTGTTTTGTTCAATATTTTTTACTGTTTTGGGATAGGTTATATTACTGAATCGAAACGGTTTATATAGACATAGCTTTGAAGCTCTGTATTTTGATCTTCAAGCTATTTGATGGTTAGTTTTCTTGCAATGCCATATACTTAAATATGCTTTGATAACATCTTTGACAACTATAAATAAATTTTAATACAAAATTTAGAAAGAGATAATGTTGAATACTCTAATCTTGGTTATACTGTCGTCAATTCAACATATGTTTGCTGAGAAAATCCCTTGCCTATGAGGTTGTTGAATTTCGCTTTTGCATTGTTTTACCTTTTTCCTTAAATACATGGGATTGGGCTTATGTTTATCATCATATCTGCTTTAGATATATGTAAAAGGTTATGTACAATGATTCATCGACATTAAATAAGCAATGTAATGCCTTGAGTTTGATTCCCTTTGTTATAGGTCACCAATAAATCTAATATTGCATTGAATCTAATGATTCCCCCTGACTAGAATAAGAAATCAAGTGTCTACTGATGTGTCATGAGAAACATTATATCCATATTTCTTGATAAAGTGACTCTGACCTTTTAACCTTTTAAGTGGCGAAATCTTTCTCTTTGACCAAAATCGTGTCTACATAGTTTCCTACAAAAAAACATTTTAGTGGTTATAAGATAACAAACTCAAACATAGCTTCAACAAAAAAAGAAAGACCAAAAACACACACAAAATTTTCTTGTTTGCTAATTGCCATTTTTTTTGTATTGATACCAAATTTTGCATATTTAATAATTTTAGCTTAGCAATTAACATGCTGGTTTTTTCTATTCTAGTAGCAAGACAAAATACATTTCATTTGAAAAAAAATTTGTTGTGAATACGTTGTTCCCTTTGCTTTGCTTATTTGCAATGACAACAACAATCTACAATGTTTACAACATCATGGTTTGGAAAAAAAAACCATGGCCTTTGCTTATTTTGTTTTCGTTGGGGTTTGTTTCTCTTCACTTGCATGCAGGTTTTCCCATATAAACAACTAGGGACATAGAAAAAACAAGAACAAAAAGCAGGAAAAACATATGCCGTCGCAAATGTGTTTGTAGACAATATGGGAAAAGACAAAAGTAAAGGCGACAATGTTTTAAGGGCAAATGGTCTTGGCATCAAATATTCTAATTGGCAAGAAATTGATGAGGCTTTGGCTACAAGCAATTTGTTTCGACTAGACAATTTCCACTATGAGCCAGGAAATTGCTTGTTTGATGCACTTGCAGTATTATTGCATTTTCGATATACATCAATAGAGATAAGGAAAGAGATTGTCAATCATTTTCGTGTTCGTCTAGATCAAAAAGATCCCTCTGCATTGTTGTCAATGCGCACAGAATTGACAGTTGACTATTTGGTGGAATTGCATAACATAGAAAATGCCAACGAATATCTCAATCGCATGTCGCAGGCTGCTTCGCGGCCAGATAATCAAAATGTATATGGACTATGGGGTGATATATTTTGCATCAAGTGGTTTTCAAAATGGTTGAATGTTCCAGTCGTTGTTTGGTCATTAACAAAAGGAACAAAATACCTTCATTTCAATTCTGGAAGATCTGAATATTGCTACAATATATTGTTCCATGACCACACACCAGCTTCTGGCCACTTTGAACCATTATTGTCATATAAAACAATGCAAGCCGAAAGACAAGTCACTGATATGCTTTGTCAAGGCGCAAATGTAAATCAATGTTTATACAGGCCAGTTGAAATGTCATTTCAGCTTCAAGGCAATTGTCATGACTCCTTGTTCGAATCAATCTGCGAATTGACACTCTTCGCTAATGGACAAAGTGTTAGAAAAGCAATTGCGCAAAGCTTTTATAACTCTATTTCTTCAAACGATATTAGAGCAATACAATGCTTGGACATATATCTTGATAAAAACACGTTAGCAACTACACCTCTTGTTAGTGGATGGGAAACCTATATCGTGCATTTGGCAGAGCCATATATCATTGGCCACATAGAAGGAAATCAATTTGCTCTTCAATGGTTATGTGAGCTACTAGACACTAACATACATTTATGGAGCAATAATTTGCAAGAAAATATTGCGACATTCCATGCAACAAATAAATCGTCAAAAGTTCTATGCCTGATGCAACATGTAATAGATAAAATGCACTCGCATTTCCAACCCTTGTTGCAAGAACATTGTGGAAATAAAATGCTCTTTTCGCTCAATTGCAACAAAAATACTTCTATTGCAATTGGAACGGATAATTTTGAAAAGAACAAACAGACAATAGCGAAAGAAAACACTATAGAAAAGAACATTGACAACGGACCATTCAACAAACCAATATACATAGATGCAATTAAAGAAAAGGAACAAAAACAAAAGATAAACATAGGGAAAAAAAAGTCTTGCATTGCTGATCAATTTTCAAAAACCAAAATCAAGACGCAAACATGCATTGATGGCAATATGCAAAAAAACTTGCGCTTGTTGAAACACAATATGCGTAAACAAGGAATGGACATTCTTCAAAAGCAAAAGGAATGTGCAAAAGCAAAAAAAGCAGTTGTTACATACTTAAAAGTTATTCAAGACACACCTATTCATGCATGTTCCGTGTGTAAACAACTGCATTTTAAAAAAGACATTTCTAGTGTAAACAACACAGTTAAATTAGCCTTTCAAACTCTTACAAGTACAGAAGATGTGACATACCCCATGCTACTTGTTCAAATTTGTAGGCCTTGCAAGAAAGCAATCGCTAATGGGAAATTGCCCATGTTTACATCGCCTACACGAATCCGGCGCAATAACATATTGCCATCTGTAGCTGTACTGACTCCTTTGGAAGAACGATTGGTGTCACCAAGAATAGCCTTTGCACAAATAAGACAACTTGGTTATAAAAGAGCACAAATTGGGCTGATTGGCTCAATTATCAATGTGCCTGCAAATTTGGATAAAGTTCAAATAGCATTGCCTAGAAGTCTAGATGACAATTTGACAGTTGCAGTTATGCTAAAGCGAAAATTGGAATACAAAAATGCATATCTATCTGGAAATATTCGGCCAAAGATCATTATGACTGCGCTGAGTGATTTATGCAAAACCGAACTTTACAAAATTGAAGGCATTGTAATCAATACTAGTTGGGAAAAAATATTTGATGAACAGCCAAACAAGAATCAAATACTCAAGAAACAACAGAACAAGTAGCTGATGATGAAAATGAAATAAACATAGAACCAATATCAGAAACATTGATACATGGATATGGAGAAACACATCTAATAGATGATCTAGACAACAAAATCATAGAAATTGCACCTTCAGAGAGCTTCCGACCATTGAGCATTTTCCAAGACAAATACTCTGAAGAGCTAAACTTTCCTACACTTTTCTACGGATTCAATCGACCCAATGAAATTTTCAATCACTTCTCTTATCAACAAATATTGCAGTGGGAGCTACAACATGAAAGTACAGACTTTGAAACACATGGCACAAACATTTTCTTCAAAGCAATTAAAATCATAATAAAACAAGTACAAAACACTGCTTGGATATCAATTTGCATGGGAGAGTTAAAGGACAAAAAATTATTGGCAAAAGATGTCAAGTCAAAAGACAATCTTGTAAAAATACTCCAATCTTCGATCGGGTATCGTACATTGAAAGCAATCAGAACATCACCTGATTACTTTGAAAATATGAAAAAATATCTATTTGCAATGATTCGACAGCTTGGTCCTCCTACGTTCTTTTTAACCTTTACGAGTGCTGAACACCTTTGGGCACCTTTATGTAATGCATTGAAACAAATCGAGGGAAAACATTTGGGAAAGTTAGAAGACAATGCATTGGAAGAAAATATTGACACGTTAATAAGAAGACACCCAGTGATTTGTACTCGCTACTATAGACACAAAATAGCAGCACTAAAGTCTCTTATGTTAAAAAACAACACAATATTTGGAAAAATACAAGATTTTTTCTTTACGACCGAATTTCAACAAAGAGGAAATGAGCATGAACATGGACTAATTTGGATTCAAAATGCACTTGTTTATGGAAAAAATTCAAATGAGGAGATTGCTGCTTTTGTTGATCGCTATATATCCACAAACTCGTCTTTACTTGATCAAAATCTTATTCAAATTCAAACGCATCATCACACAAAAACATGTAGAAAACATCGGCATTCCACATGCAGATTCAATTTCCCATTGCCTCCTATGGATAGTACCATGATTCTAGAGCCACTAGAAAATGCTTCAGATGATCTCATTCAAAGAGCAAAAAAAGTGTTCTCTCTTATTGAACATAAAGAATATTCTAGAAACGTGTCGTTTGCACAATTGCTTCTAGGGCTAGAACTAACCAAAGATGAATACATTTTGCTACTGCGGTCTTTGCTTCCTCGTCCTACCTTAATACTAAAAAGAGATCCCGTTGACATTTGGATCAACTCATTTGCAAAAGCAATACCAGAGTTGTGGCAAGCAAATACAAATGCACAATATATCTTAGATGCTTACGCTACAGCAACATATGTAAGCTCTTACATCACCAAATTTGATAGATCCATGACAAATGCTTTCAAAAAGATCAAAGAACAATGTCTTATTGAGAATGATGGAAAGATTGAAACGATACGTAAACATGGAAATGCGCTTTTGAACATGCAACAAATGTCTACTAGACAAGAAATACATATCATACTCTCGTTACCTCTGCATTCATCCTCCAGGAATACTATTTTCATCAACACTGGTCCAGATGACAAAAAAATAGTTGTCTTGAAAAAACCATCGCTTTTGGAAAAAGAACCAGATGACTCTGATGACATTATTTGCCCATCAATTTTGGACAAATACATTGCACGTCCTATTGAGCTTGAAAACATCTCTTTGGCAGAATATGCATCTTCCTATTCTTGCATGCACTCAATTACAAGAAAAAGAAATAGACCATGTATCATACGATCTATTCGCTACAACAAACAAAAAGACGCTGAGAATTTTTTTAGAGAAAAGATGATCCTCTTTATGCCACATAGAGACAAATGCAACCTACTAAAGAGCAATTTCAAAACATGGTCTAATGCATATGTCAAATTCAAAGAACAAATAGACATTGTAGAACAATAGTTCATGGCATCAACAACGACAAAATGGGGTGACCTTGATAATGCTGCTGAAACAATTGAATTGCAAGACATAGCTATGCCTCCTCTAACAACAGACAAAACAGCAACTGTGTCTGGATTAGAACAATATGACATTCAGCATGATCTAATCCGCAAGACTATGTCCAAAGCATCAAAACCTGGGATTGTGTGCAACTTGACAGAAAAGCCATTTCTATTGGACATGCACGAATACCATGCAATTCGAAGAAATCTAAATACTCAACAACAATCAATCGTGAAAGAAGTTATTGCAAGGAAAAAGAACAATCCCCTCACTCCAATTCACTTGTTCTTGATAGGAGGAGCAGGAACAGGTAAAACTTACACTGCAAAAGCAATCTATGATGGTCTTCTACATCACTATGACAAAGAAATTGGTAGTGATCCTTTAAAGAAAAAAGGACTTATAGTTGCATTTACTGGAAAAGCAGCATATAATGCAGGTGGCGTTACAGTCCACTCTACTTTCAGACTGCCATTAAGTTCAAATATGCTTCCGCTAAATTCAAACACCCTAGATCTTTTGACAAAAGATTATGAACAACTTCGAGTATTGTTGATTGATGAAGTCTCTTTAATAGGGTCTCGAATTCTATACAACATTGACAAACGACTACGTGAAATCATGCACACACCAACAAAAGCATTTGGAAACCTTGATGTCATATTCTGTGGTGATTTGTGTCAAGCACAACCCGTTCATGATTGTTGGATTTTTGAACAACCAAGATTCCAACAGCAAACATTTCCTTACACATTTTGGTTCGATGCAATAAAATGCTATGAACTTACAATAGTTGTACGTCAAAGAAATCAAACATTCATATCAATCTTAAATAGAATTAGAACATGCTCATAAACACCGGATGACATAGATTACTTAAACCAACATTGCTACAGACAACCACCAATAGATGCAACGTTACCTTATCTTTTCCATAGTAATAAGGATGTTCAAGAACATAACTCAAAAATGTTGTCAGCTATGCAAACAGAAACATTCACGCTTGTAGCACATGATAGCAAAATTGATTCAATTGAAAAAAATGACCATAGACAAAACACATTGCGACTTCCGTCTATGATAGTAGTGAAAAAGGATATGCTTATTGAACTAGTTGGAGGAAACTACTCAACTGAAGATGGGTTGGTTAATGGTGCAGAAGGTGTGTTTAAACACTATACACAAACAAACCATGATATTGTTTGGATTGAGTTTACAGATCCAAAAGTTGGAGCCAAGCAACGTGCAACTATGCAACATCTTTATACACCTGTTGTAAAGTCCAATTGGACACCAATCAAAAGAATTGTGATACAAACAACACTTGAAAATAAAATGAATATTATGCGAACACAATTCCCAATTCAGTTAGCATGTGCAAGGACAATCCATAGAGCACAAGGATTGACAATGAACAAATTGGCATTTGACCCAAAAGGAATTAAGAGACATGGCCTTGTTTACACTGCGCTCTCACGTGTTAGAGATATTGATTGTCTTTATCTTTTAAATAAGTTAGAACAAAGAAATTTTAAAACTTGTCCAAAAGTCGCCACTAAAATAGATAGATTAAAAACAAATGCAACTTTGCAATTTGAATACGGTCTGCGTTCAATGCCAAATGCAAAGCAATTACTCATTGCATCATTGAACACACGCAGCTTGCTTTTGCACTATGACGATGTTGTAAATGATCATGAACTTATGCAGGCAGACATTTTATGTTTGCAAGAAACTCACATGCACACACTTACCAAAGAAACGATAATGATAGAAAAATACAATTTCTTCTCGGCATTTTCAAAGCATGGAATCCTTACATTGATTAAAAAACACATTGCCATCACCGATTCTAAAAACTATACAAAAAACTCGACCGAAGCAATTTGCGTAGATCTTGAATTTGGCTACAATGTGTTGAAAGTAGTGAACATTTACAATAGACCATGTTGTCTGCTTGATGATCTCTTTCATATATTGAGTTGCATTTTGTCAACTTGCACACAAACCACTCAAATCCTAGTAGCCGGTGACCTGAACATTGACATGTTGCAAGAAACAACGTCAAAAAGAAAATTGCAATTGTTTATGGAAATGAAAGGCTTGACACTGAAAACAACAAAGGAAACAACGAACACTGGTTCAATGCTTGACCACTTTTGGACAAATTTGAAACACATAACTATTGTTTTCAATATTTCAGATGCTTATTGGACTGATCACTACTCAACTTTCCTATCAATCTGTGATAACAATGCATAGTCTATTCAATTTTGCATTATCTAATTTTATTGTCCTCTTATCTATGGACAGATCCATCGTATCATATTTGCACAAAATCAAAAGCAGGTACTATTCTTTCTCTTGCAACTTGCATGTACTTTAAACTATATCAATTTGGTTTTTTCCTATTTGTAGTGAGCTAAATTTAGATCAGCTTTGGGCATCTGCAACATTGATGTCATAGCTATGAGTTTAAATTCTGTTGAACTTTCTCATATTTTTATAATCTAATTTGTGATGTCAAATTTTGGTTATTTTTTATTGTTGAAAGTTGTTTACACTTTAATTTGTCCACAATTCAGATTTTAAAAAACTAGCAATTATTTCATAACATATGTAGACACTCTTTACAAAAGTATTCACATGCTATTTCCATTTTACAATAATTCAGACGATATATAGGCTACATAGAATGTTTTAATAACAAATTCTTCTGTTCAAGATAATTGTAAATGAAAATTTGTTCAATATTTGGCTATAGACAACATAGTTTTCAGCAGTTGTTTTGTTGAAATTCCTGGCACTACATAGACTTCATGCTATGCATATGTAAAAAATCTAGTAAACAATTATAGAAATTTGCTTTTTCTTTCCCTATGCTTCTTTGTTTTAATACTATCTGTTTGTTTCCATATTTTCCATTTGTTCTAAATCTCTTCTAATCTTTACATTAATTAACAATGTTAGGTACATTTGACTTGCTTGATACTTCTTGCATGTACAGCTTTTGAAACTAAAATCCAAAATTCCAAAACAATGGAAAATAGTTATTTTCTTATGCTCAACACAACAAAAACAATATCAACATCATACAGCTCAACAATGGAAACAATTTCACCTGTTCAAAGTCCAAAAAGGTGTGCAATTATTTTGGTTCTAATTGCTTTTTACATCATTTTTAACACATGAAACTTCTTCATCTTCTTTTATGATTTTCTAGCACAGAAAACAATAGAATATAACTATTGCATTGACAAATATTTTCTCAATCTTGATCTAAGTTTGAAATTTTCTGCTATTAATTGCTGATAATTTCTTTCTTGGCCTTCTTCTCTAACTATAACAATAGCAGGTTCAAACAAACAGCTGCAGAAGCAGCTACTATTATAGAACTATGCACAATAACCCCAAAAATTGTTTTTGAAGGAGACATCTTGGCTGTGTATGGGCCTGCACAAAACAAAATCCAAGGTTCTCCTGTAAAGGCACAAATACTGCATGCAGACTTTGTTGATAGAGATGGGCTAATGACAATCACTGTTGGAATAAGTGACAACTTGATCAAACGTTTTGGTAGCTATTTCTCAACCGGCAAAAGCCTAAGAATCACTCGATTTGGGCTCAAGAAAAAAGGCCAGTACGACAGAGGCGATGCCAAGTATTCAATAGTCATATTCCCACATACAATAATTGAGACAATTGATCAAGTTTGCAAAATGAGAAAGCTAGCTCCAGATATGACAATTACTGATCTGTTGTCATCGAACGACTCCTACTCTGTTGGCTCTGTCGCAGCAATTGTCATTGCATGTGAATACAACAACAAGCAGTTCGACTTGTATATCAAAGATGGTGGAACGGAAAACGACCATGCAACAGTAAATATGCCATTTGCATGTCTAATGTTCTTTTGGAATTGCTATTTTTTAAAGCTAAATAAAATTTCTGTTGTTTTATATAAACAAGAAAATAGGGAAAAAACAAATACAGATAGCTTTAACGGTTTTTAATTGCAACCTATGCTCATTGACTAGTGTCTTCTACTATTGCAGTTACAAGTCAATGAAGCCTTCCAACAACTGCTCTTGCAAATTCAACAACAACTTGCATCTGATAATCCTCCATTCTATTTGTTTAAAAACATTGTCCAAAATGACACCAAAGGAAGCCACATGCTCCGGACCTGCGCAGCTACCTTTATTGACCCTCTTAATGATGATTATGCAATTCAAAATTTGCTTCCAATCATTGACTCAAAGACACAAGTTCATTGCAAAATTGCTTCTTTTCCATTTCATCAACAAGGAAAAACAAGAACAGAATTTACTTTGGTGCAAAGTAGTTTCATTGCTTAACAGCTTCTTCTGTTTTCTTGTCTCTTGTTCATTGTTGTGATCTCTTCAGAACATTATCATCAAGACTGATATAGATTTTGCAAACAAACTGCTATAGGACTTCCTTTTGACTGTATAGCTACTCACAAATTTATCTTGATTTCATTCTCCACTTCTATCAGACATTTGTTATGCAAATTTTGAAACCCCAACTAACCTTTCCATGCTATAAAAAAAAGCAATATCTGCTTTAGTCTCCAGTAGTTAAATCTGTATAGACTTATTTAAGTAAATATTATTTTAGCCATAACTATGTTAACTTTAAACTTACTTAACTAAATATTATTTTAACCATAAATATGTTAAGTTTTTGATAACATAATCCACTAGGGAAAAAGTTTTCGGCAGGCTAAATTTAGCTATTGTCAACAGACAAAGTTATATATATATATATATATATATATATATATATATATATATATATACACACACAAACAGCTCCAGAGTGAAAAGTTCTTGCAACAAGCTCCATGACACCAGAACCTGCCCTTGCCAGAAATAGAAATTATTGAATATAGATATGTGCAAAAAAAACGGTCTAGCCGTCTCAAGTCTGCATTTTACCCATCCTTGATCTATGAACACTATGAAATCATTCCATCATTGCACAGTTGCAACCATGGCTATACAACCTTCCCTTGCCACATATAGAAACTACTAAATATAAATACGTAGAAAAAACCAGTCTAGCTCTGAAAAAGGAAAATGTAAGAAATATTTAAAATAAAGATAATATCTGGGAGACTGCTATCAAAAATAAAAAAATCCAAAATTAGTCGCTTCTAAAAATAACATCATCTGTCGTATGGATCAAAGCAGTCTCATTAGGCTCACTTTTTTACAAGGAGCCCAAACATGTGCTCAAAAACTACATACAACTATTGATAAGCATATTGCTAAAAATAACTATTGTCATGATTCACTCATGACATTGATCATATGTTGGCTGAAATATGCTCATCTCATGAGCTTGTGATGACCCAAAATATATAAACATCCCTCACATGCAAGCCCAGAAGTCTAGCTCCCAAAAAAGCAAGTTGCAAAAAATAATAGTTTCTCAAAAACTGATGAACCCAATTGTCAAACAAGCTTCAATCACTGTGAAAGTCTAGATGCACTTGTATTACCACCAACGTGATGTACTCTAACTAAATGTTAGCACTTCATTTCTGCAATGAAAAATGGCGGTTAACATTTTCCAAGTACATCCTCCCAATCGGTGGACGCTTTGATATCTCCTCCTTGACCTTTTTGTGGTTTTTGACTGCATCTTGTCTGAAATATGCTCAACGACATTGTGAGCTTGTGATGACCAAGAATATTTAAACATCTCAGATACAGAGTCCGACAAGCATGCATCTCTTTGCTAAAAATCTAGATGTTATTGAAACCTCCCTTATGCACAAATGCATCATTCAATATCAAAGTGCACCTTTTAAACTATAGTGAACTGCATCTATCTGAAGCTAAAAAAATAACACTTTCAGGGATCCTGTTCACTTCTTGCTGTGATGTAGTTCATTGCTGTTTTATCTTTGAAGTTTTATTCAATAATGGACTATTAACATTGATTTAAATTTTTTTATGCTGATATATGTAATTGGCTTTTGTTAAGGTGTTATCCCAATGTTGTAGGCTTCAAGCAATTTTGTATGTACAGATTTATGTAAATGATATTATAGCAATATGGATAAAATCTACTTGATTGCAATTTTAGCAAAGTCTATGTTGATCAAAATGCTTTGGCACCTTTTGAATGTAACTTTCCCCTGCTTGAATATGAAGTTGCAAGTTTACAACATTGAATATGCTTTGGCACCTTTTGAATCTAACTTTTTCCTACTCGTGACAACATCTTTATCTCAAGATGTAATCAATGTCAAGCTCTGTTTGCAAACAAGGATTTTAAGTACCAAAGGTGCATCCAACCAATTCATTTTACCTACCACACCTAAAATTATTAATGCTAGATAACACAACAGTGACATAACTAGATTTCTGTCATCGGAAGATACATCCACCATGCTTACAGTGCCACGAAACGGGTTTTCCATTTGTTTAACTCGTCAAAACTGCATCTGCAATGGCATTCGAGATTTGGATTTTCTGCTTTTTGCAGAAAGTGCATTGAATATTTGTACTTTCAATCTGAGAAACAAAAGTATGAGAATACAACCTTGCATCCCAATTAAATGACAATCGTCTTTCCACATACAATATTTGTTGCATGCTAGGAAAATACAATTTGTTCTCTTTCTAGGACTGCTTTACAACATTGTTTGCATTGCAACAAATTTTACATTCAACCCCAGAACTTTGTTCACAACACTCTTATTCATCAATTTGCAAGAATTGCTTTTGCAATGTTTCTTTGCTTTTACCCAACCGCTAACAACAATTAGCCAATGGCTACATTGTGCATTCGCATTGTAAGTAGTCATAGTGCTTAGAATCTAAGTTTAATTACTATTCAAATAGAAAGGAATATTGGCATAATTCTATTTAAAAACATGCTGATATTATATGCATTTTCTATCGTCATTTGTTCTGATACTTTGACAGATACACGGAATACTGAAAGCAAGGAATCCATTTGCACCTCCGTATCGATGCATTTGCGCTCAATGTAAACAACCACTGATTCAAAGCTCTGTGGTCTGTGCATTTTGCAAAAAAGAAATGGAAATTATATATGAACATAATCTGGAATGCAATTTGGACACAAATGATGGGTTGATAGAATGCACACTGTGCAACCCACAGCTAAAAGAGCATTGTCCAGAAGTAGCAAATATTTCATTTGAACAATATTCAAAAAACATATCATCGACAGTTTTCAATCTGCGAAGGTTTTCCCAGCAAGGGCTATTTACTTTGGCCCTGGATAACAGAATCATCAACTTAAAAAGAATCTGATTTCCAGGTACATAAATCTATTTTCTGTTCTAAAGAGTTCAAGTTTCTTATTCAATATTACCGACCTCTGCAATCTGTGTTTAGACAGCAAGTCCCGCAAGATCAATAGCATTTTAGGAAATATATTTATGTATTTATCCATCTTAGGAAAATAGAATTGAATATGAAGTATATCCTTAACCTCCTTTGTCAAAAGCTTTAATAGTTGACTTTTATTTACGTATGCAATATTTTGAATATTGACCTTGTTTTCCTAAAGCAATTTCTCATAACATTCTATTAGTTGAGGAATTATGAAAAAACCCTCTACTGGGCCAAAATAGTGAAATTACATATTTTCTATAATATTTTCGACATAGCCAATCAAATTGTTAATTCATATTTTACATGTATTTCAGCCTCTTAATATATTTCTTGCAAATAGATAGGATATTGTTTAATATCGGGCATTCCTTCTCGAGTCAATAATAAAACGTGAGCATAATTTTCCTTGCAAACCTAAACTGATATTGTGTTCTTTCTAGTGTGACTTTCCAATCAGGACTTTCTTTGTCTAAAATCAACAAGTTTAAACCCAACTCTTGCGATTGGAACTTTTTTCCCTTAGAAATGTCTTCCAGCATTTGCATTTGCTACACCCTCTTCAATGCATATTCAATCAAGGTTGTCATCAGACTCTGATCTTATTTACAATATTTTATTTGGATTTCCCGTGATCTTCTTCTTCTTATGCGATTGATATGCAATGGTTTTTTCTTGATCTATTATATTCCCTGAGATATATGCTGCACCATTTGAGATCTGGCTTGTACTGAACTATAATATTTACCTGTGACAAAACAACAGATTCTGAGAGCCATTCCAAGCTCATCAAGTAAGACCTGTACAAAGATATTGAAATAGATTCTAGTACAGCTCACACAACACCAACAGAAAAGGGATATCCTCCACATCAACTTACATGGCTACATCATTTGGGCAGCAAGATATATCTCAGGTCAAATCCCCCAGCATCTCTATATCATCTAATTGGTCATCTCTCATCAGCTTCTTCACTTTCGCCTCAGATGTTAGAAGAGAGGGATTCAAGAGTCATTGGGCTGCTTATTTTAGACATAACCTCCTCCTTGCTTTCCTTTTTGGAGATTTTGTCATTGCGTTCTTAGTAGTATGCTTTAGCTTTTCTTTCTGATTTATACATTTTATAAGAGTGACCTGTGCACTCCCATATGTATCCTGCACTATTGTAATTAGCAATCCCTTTGGCCTATTTGTGGTTAGTACTTGGGAATTAATAAAATTATCTCATGTAATTCTCAAGCCTAAATTTTCGTTATTGCATCCTACTCTCTGTGTCCAAAAACAACAAAAAAATATGGTTATTTATCATGCATATCGCTACATTCATGTTATTTGTATGTGTTCAGAAGTTTGTTATCCTTGCTAGGAAACTACTAGAATTAAATGGATTCATTGTTAATTCTTTTGAGCTGCCTCATTCGTTTGAGGGCATAATTCATCACCATGCTCTGATATGCCACATAATTCTCCATCAACTAGATTTTGCTGAGGCTTACTGGTTCTTATTTATAATATGATTATTTGCGTATACAACTATTTACATTATCTAGCTGGCAAACCTATCCATTACTCTTCTTTCTGGCTCAATTGCAGCCTTGAATTTTATGCTCATGTCTCACATATCTTGAGCGTGTGAAGCAGAGAACAGAGATGATTCTTCCATTTTGAAAAACACCGCACACATCCATCTTTCTCCCTCTATCTCTATAATGCTGCATTGGCCACTATTGTACCACATGCCTAACGACATCTAATTCAAAGATCGATATTCTTGGACATGGCACACTTGCTTCAAAATTGACTGTCTGTCTTTCCACGCTACTCCTGATGCATACATTGTCTTCTTTCTCCTCTCTGGCCTCCTCATTGAAAACTCTGGTTTATTCTTGGACATGACAGAAAACAATCTCCTCTACTACGAAGTCTGCAACTCCTTGCACGGAACCCAGAAACCACCATGGCACCCCCTCTTGAGATGGGAAAAACTTGGCTGGCGCCATTGTTTTACAACCAGTTATATTTTAAAAAAATACCAATTTAAAAAATTGGATTTAATGTAGCATATTCAAACTATACTCAAACTATAGCTCTAGGGAAACAGAAAAACACCTTTTTTCATCCCTTTTGCGATTTCAACCATGAGATCTGCATTGTTGTCAATTGATCCAGAATTTATGGGTCCAAACTACTCAATTTCGACAGCATGTGCAACAGCAAATTGCTCTTTATATGCACCTGCAAACCATATTCATAGAGCTGAAGCAGACATCATGCTTACAGGTGCAACAGACACTGGGATTGTGCACGTAGGTACGGCTTCATTTAGTGTCCTTAGGGCTCTTTCGCAAAGGAATGATGACCCACAGACCCCTCTCCCAACCATGCATTCGGTTTTTTTATATTCTCTAGGAATCAGCTTTTTATTACCAGGTATATAATAAGACACCACTTATTATGAGCTTTCATTTTCTAGCTACTCTACACCACCACATATTTGCACGACCCAATCGACCAAGGAGAAATAACCAGATTCAGAGGCTACAGAACTATTGTCAATTGGACAGATTGGACCGCAGCTACCAACTGGTGTGACATCCTCAGAACTTAAGGGTCTTTTTCGCTCTTGGGTTCATTTCTAACCAACGTAGAAAACATACAGCAAACACAAGGAGGAGCACGTGCTTGTACGCAGTCTGAACACCTCAATGCAACCTGCCATCACGTACAAGACATAAGTTAAACCATGAAATTTTTTATGAATCGATAGGTAAGTAAGTGAAGAACAGTTTAAGTGTATGATCCACTGTAACCAAACCTACCAGAAACAAAATTGAAGTCTCAATTTGATGTTGGTATGAATCCCCGCCTTTGTAACTTCGATGCAACCTGCCATCACATAAAACTAGGACAATTTGGCTCCTTTTTGTTTTAAACTACAAATACATTGGTTTCATGGTTATGAAGATACTCATAACATTCATATTAATTTGTGCATATACCTGTCCTTTGGACATCTACAATTGATACACATAATATACATTGGGTTATTCAGAAGGTTGAATCTCATCATTCTCAAAATCTAGATCTGTCTTTCAATTTTCCATATCATTGCAATCTGCAACCATTCCCAACTAATGGTTTAACAACTCAATCATTTTATTTGTGAAGTCCTTCTCCTTTAAAACTTGTAATATGATGTACATGAGTTATTTTTCCATATAACCATGCATGAGAAACCGCTGCAGACACCACCATTGTCAATGGATACTAACCACTGTAAATAGTCGGCATAAACTATAATATGCCTAACCTCGCAGCGACATTGAATATTGGAGTGACCTTTTTTCCAATGTTTCCAGTGATGCTTATGTCTAGCACTATTCATTAATACAATATTTTTATGTTTTCCTCCTTAGAAATTACATGGTTATAATCCAATGCACTCTGTTTTCATCTTCTTGATTGAATTCTCAATTAGTTTTTTTTGCATTTTTATGCATCTCAATGTATTTTATTTATGGTTGATGCATTACTTCTATATTTGGAGGCACATTCATGCAGGTAAGCATTTAAATTTTACAATTCTACATGTCTCATTAAATTTAATGAATTCTTATCTGCTCCATCTCTTATGATTTTGTTTAACTCTTGTGTTTAATATTCAGGATATAAAAGATTATTTGCTTATTCTACTTCAGCTTGCATCCCTTTCAACTACTCGACACATAATTTTGGCTGTAATTTTACAATTTGTTCAGCAACCAACACAAGAATTGATTCTATTTTGGCTGTCTGATTTAACAAATATAACACTGCAATTGGACTAACACCTTTCTCCTGTTTTTGTATATGGAAGGGCTCAATGATCAGATTTGATGGCGATCAACTCTGTGCTGGTTTACTTACTACTGTTTTTGTATAACTAACTATAGACACTGATCACTGGTCACTTATTACCATGTTGAAGCTACTATGAAACGTTGTGTATCTCAAGTTTTTTGTTGACTGCTAGCTTTCTTCTTTTGTTTTTCCATTTAAACAAATAAATCATGATGCTGGGCAATTTTAATAGTATTGATGCTTACGTTCCCAATTTGTTTCCAATCTCGATAAGTCTGCAATTTTAATACTCTTGATGGTTAAGTTCCCAATTTCTTTTCAATCTCAATATGATGATTTACTACTTACATGATAAAGGAATTCCATAAATAAGTTTGAATTTTTTTTGCCATCAGTAAAATTTACTTAGAAAATTAATTTGATTTCTAAATAGTTGTTACGTTCCAGGGATATATAATAATAACTCATTTGTACCCATCAATCTGTTTATACATCTTTCAAATATTTGAAATTACATGTCTAAGTCTGATATAGTTTCAATTTTACTAAACTAGAGTTTATAAAAATAATTTATAGTGATTATCATTAGCTAAGACTATACCTTAGTAATGTTGTCCTTGAGTTTTAGAGTGACTAAGGATTTTAAACTTGTATTTTGTATATTGAATGTAGTGTATTTTTACATGCATAGGTTTTAGATAATTATTGGTATAATTCTTTTCACTTTTGACTCAGGATGGAAATTGGTCTCCACGGATTTTAGATTTTTGAGAAAATGGGACAAGTGTATTGAATGGAGCTTAATCGCCACTGAGTTTAGATTGCATGAGAATGAGACAAGTTTACAGTCTAAATTGATTTTATGATCATGGTTAATTTCCATCTCTTTTGTTCAAATCAGTTAGTAAAGCCACTGAATATTTTGTGTTTGGATCATTATTTCCCATTGCTTTTGCCAAACAACTCATGGTAGCTGTTTCTACAAGTACAAAATACTTCACAAGACATCTTGTTCCATTGCTTCTACTTCTATATATAGTTTTTAGTGAAGGAACATTTTAGTGGGCTGAACCTGCTAACAAGCATTCTTAGTGAAGAAACTTTCTAGCACCTTTCTAGTAGGTGCACCTTCTAGTGAATCTTTTTACAAATATAACTTTCACACTATAGAGACTTTCTAATAGCTATAACCTTCTACTAAGCATTTTTACAAATATTGCTTTTAGACTAAATCTACCTTATTGACATGATTTAACATAGATGATCTCAATACATAACAACCTATCTATTAAGAGGGTTAGGCCAGACCACTAGCATTAATTGCTTTTTTTATTTTTTAATTGCAGTTATCTAACAATCTTCTTCATTTGGACATGATCAAAAATTTGAAAAGGATGTTGTTAAGAGGAATTTACTTGTATCATTGAAGTTGACTCTGTGAGAACACATAATGATTTTGGATGTTGATAAGACAATGTTGAATACATTTTTTTTATATGCGCTCATTTTCTAGCGTTTCATTGTGACTTCATTGACACTATACACTAATCATTTTTTCTTGTTATGCATTGCTTAATGATCTCTCAACTTTTTAAGTAGTTGATCGTGATATTCCTTGATATTTGAAAATTTTCTTCAGTCTTCAACTTTGTTTACAACACTCTCAACCTTTTATTTAATAGAGATTCATAGATATCTGAAGCTTGTTTTTTTGGGAATTTTTAATACATTTCCGAAAAAAATCAAGTTGCTAATAATTGCATTAGTGACCATATCCGCTGGCTATCAATGATGGATACTATAACATCCATGGAAATAATGATGTTATACAAAAGAGTGGTGGAAGTTGCCAACATCATTGCTTTGTTTGCATAAAATATTAACAATATTTTTATCAGCAATCTATCTTCTCAATCTTAAAAATGCAAGGTTATCATTTATGATGGATCCCATGTTTCAGAAATGCTCCAAAGTTGGATACTTGACATAGACACTTGATTCAACTACAGTCTGTTTCCTGATCTTGAAAAGCTTATGTCCATTAAAATGAAACTCACAAGGCTCTTCAAACATGCTATGAATCAAAACACAATCACCATTCCGACCACGCTTATGCAATCTCTTTATCTCTCCTTCAGTTCTTCCTTCTACAAATATGATATGAATATTAAATGGCTTCACCTAGGTCAAGCATTCAACATTCCTGCATACGAGCACTTCCATCAATTCAATTAGTTATGCATTCTTTTCAATATCACTAATGCCTTTGATAATCTTATTCTCAAACTTAGAACTGGATTGCAAAAATGTTTGTAGCAACAGCTGACGTACATGAAAATCACCATTCTTTACATTGTGTACAATCAAGCACAATTGATTGAAAATAAGTTTTAAGATTATTGTAGAATTCAACACCAGTCATCCTCCTCAATTGTTTCCATATCTACATGTTTAAAACCTACACCTCCTACTACTACAAAGTCATCTTGTTTCTCACGATCTTCTTCTTCTTTTCTCCCTCTTCTACTAACTTTCGTAAATATTGTAATAAACAAGAACATGGTTAGCCCAAATGTTTCAAATTCAATAAGAAAAAAAAAATGATTCTACAGTCTCTTAATCAGGGAGACCATAATGCTCCCATTAAGGTATTTGATGAAAAAACAAGTTATAAAAAGCCAAGTGGACTCAATAAAGTCACGATCCAGTTACACCCCAATCTTGCTAAATCTTGATATAGTTTCTTTATCACTTTCTCTCACACAAAATGTCTTGCAAACATAGAATGTCTGCCTGCATAGATTCATGATCATTCAGAACATCGTCATAATGCAAAAGCAAGCTGCATGTGTTCAATGATGCAATGAGTAATTGCTTAGCATTTGGCATTCAATGTAGACCATATTCAAATTCCAAACTTGCATGTGTTTTTAATCTATCTATTTCAGTAATGGCTTTTGCACGAGTTTTAAAATTTCTTTGTTCTAACAAGGCCATGTCTCTTAATTCATTTTAGGTCAAATGCCAATTTGTTCATTGTCAATCCTTCTGCTCTATGGATTGTCCTTGCACATGCTAACTGAATTGGGAATTGTGTTCGCATAACATTCATTTTATTTTCCAGCGTTCTTTGTATCACAATTCTTTTGATTGGTGTCCAATTAAGTTCCAAACTCATGGTGTGAGTGCTAGGATAAGCTTGCCGACTCGCCACCCATACGCTCAATGCATTGGGCTATAATGTGGTTACACAAGCAATAAATGTATTCGCTATCAACAATAAATGTATTCGCTATCAAACAATAAAACAAAACGATTTTCTCCATTACGAAGTCAGAAACCACCATGGCGTCAGCCCGCCGCCGCCTCTTGGGCTGGGAAAAACTAAGCTGGCGTCATTGTTTTACAACCAACCATATTTTAAAAAAATGCCATTTTAAAAAACTGGATTTAATATGTTTTGCTATCATGTGCTACAAGTGTAAATGTTTCTGTTTCCATAATTGATAACATTCTCGAGTTATGTTCTTGAACATCCTTATTGCTATGGAAAAGATAAGGAAACATTGCACGTATTGGTGGTTGTTTGTAGCAATGTTGGTTTAAGTAATCTATGTCATCCGGTATTTGAAAGCATGTTCTAATTCTACTTAGTATATGAGCATTCTAAATCCAACATGTATATGAGCATTATGACTCTCTTGCCTAAAACCACAAATTAGCACATGTTAAAATTTAATTACAACTAAAAATTGAAATTTTATTTTAATCTTACTTAACATGTCTTCCTAAAGCAATTGCTCTTTCTTTCTTTCACAAGAACAGATGGCAATGTCGGGGACATTGCCACATCGTGGCTCTTGTTGAAAATTGAACTGGCATAACTGTGCAGATATAAATAGTTGGTCATTATGACCAGTATGAATACAGATATAAATAGTTGGTCGCTCTGAACAGTATGAACCCAATAATAAGCAGCCTCTGCTGATTGCTATGACGTTCTAAGCTATACTAGAAAAACTTGTGTGTCTAAAAGGCAGGGAGTTACTTTTGATCTTTGAGTTTTGAAAGCTTAAATCAAAATCAAATTTATAATTAACATTTTTTTAAAGGAAAATTTTGTAAGTCATTGGTGTCTAAGTTCCAAGCATTTAGATGAAAAGAACTGAATTTGTGACTATTTAAGATAATACCCGGGAAGGCTTCGTTCTACATCTAAGCTTTGTCTTAAGCATAACTTCTGGAGAATTTTGAACAAATTGGGGTGATATTGAATCAATGTAGCTAATTAACTTCATACTTTCATAAAAATCCTGATTTCAGATAGCCTACCAACATGGGGGTTACACTGAACTCATTTTGTGGATTAAACTGTCAGTTGAGGTCGCTTCTAGTCTTCTCTTTTTGAATGCAGCAATATTTATTCTTTTGAGGTGGAATACTGTTATCAAAAGTTGACAACAGAGTTTGAAATGATCATGTCTAACATGCAAGGATCTCTACCAAGGTGATCAGCATTTTAATTAATGAATTACACAATTTCAGATGTGCTTCCGGCAATCTACTTTGAAAAACTAACTTATACTTCTCCATTTTGTTACTTTAATCACATGAGATTTATCCCCTTTGAAAATTTGGCATTGTTCTACGTCTTCAATGCACTTATCTATGTAGCTGCTTGTCCTCTTATGTTTTGCATAATCTCTTAGATTCACCACAATCCTTTTCATGCCAAGATAACTGTCAATAAATTCACAATGAGAAATACTATAGCAAATAGAGAGAAGGGTCCTTTCCTGATACCAAAGCTGGTAATGAGCAATGAGAAATTAAGGACAGTAAAGGAATGTGGTGATCAATAATTATTATGTTAAGTAACATACACTTGCAGATTAGAAATTGTTTTAATATATCATTGTGAAAAACAATGCTAATTTTAAAAAACTGGAATCTGGAATCTGCTATGAAAGAATGAGAACTAAACCTCTTCTACTGTAAGAAGTGACTAGTTTAGGGGATGATTATTGAAAGTTATAGGTTGAATATAATATTTGTATATAATTTAGGGAAGAGGATAAGATTGTCCAACATGTCTTCAAGCTGCTGGGAATTGAAGGGCCTTCCTATGGATAATCTTTGCCAAGCAGTTGATAGTGCATTAATGTAATGTCTGGTATTGCAGCAGCAAGAGATCTGAGCAATCCATGATCTCTCTCTCAGCTCATTAAACAGAGAAAAACATATTGCGTTGGGGACCTTTGTTGGACATAGTTATTATATACTTGAGAACTCAGTAAAACAACTTGGTCCCGTAGCTCAGTTGGTTAGAGCATTGGTCTTATGGCCACAGTTAAAGCAAGCCGAAGGTCGCGGGTTCGAGCCCCGCCGGGACCAAAATGGTTAAATCATTTTTCATGGCCAAGCTCTCGGGATTGTTCGGTTTTAGTATGAATTATGCTCAGAATAACATTTGGGATTGGTTGGTTTTAGTATGCTCAGAATAATGTTAGGGATTGATCGGTTTTAATGTGAATGACGCTCAGAATATCATTGGGGATTGAAGCCCTAACGTCGCAGTCGCAGGTTCAAGCCCGGCTGGGACCAAAATGGGTTACTTCATTTTTCATGGTCGTCACAACAAGCATTCGGGATTGGTAAGTTTTAGTGTCAATTACGCTCAGAATAATATTGGGGATTGGTCAGTTTTTAATATGAATTACGCTCAGAGTAATATTGGGGATTGCTCAGCTTTTACACTCAATTATATTGGGTTAGCTCATTATATTCAGTATTCAGTGAGGATGGGTTAGTTTTTGTGTGAACTACGTTCTGAATAACAATGGGGATTGGTTAGTTTTCACGTTGAGTTATACTGGGTTTGTTCATTATATTTGGGTTGTGGGGATTGGTCAGTTTTTAGTGTGAATTATTATTCAGTGAGGATTGGTCAGTTTTTGTGTGAACTACGTTCTAAATAACATTGGGGATTGGTTAGATTTCACTCTGATTTATACTGGGTTAGCTCAACAAATTTGGGTTGTGGGAGTGGTCATTTTAGTGTGAATAACACTGAGGATTGGTCAGTTTTTACAGATGAATTACATTGGATTTCTGAATAACACTGGCGACTGGCAGTTTTTACGCTAAATTATACTGGGTTAGCTTATCATATATGCGTTGTTTTTTTATGGTTTAGTTTTCGGAAATTTAAGGGATATCATTTTATATCTGTAGATGGTATTTATAATAAATTTGTTGAGGCTTCTGCATGAGTTAAATGTAATCTATTACTTACCAAGCTGGAAGGCATTCCAAGAGAAGTAAACATCAAACGGAGCCTAAAATCCAATTGAACTATAAAGTTAAAAACATTGGTGAAACCACCAACAATAGAATAGAAATAAATACTATGAAAAGAAGTTTATGTATGGAAAGGGAGCAACAGATATAACCCTAATAATTGAATAGACTCCCCATGGTTGAAGGAGACTCCCAAAGAGAGAGTCTTACCCCCTTTGAGATTTCCCCACCCTTTAAAAGAGAGAGATCACTTTCTACCTGTATTC
Source organism: Larix kaempferi (assembly GCA_027924585.1). Lineage (NCBI taxonomy): Eukaryota > Viridiplantae > Streptophyta > Pinopsida > Pinales > Pinaceae > Larix > Larix kaempferi. Next base: position 5,327,399 of record BSBM01000410.1, read on the forward strand.
TCCAATATTCAAATGTAGTATAGACAGGTCAACTAACAAGGTAGCGGAAGAATTGACTATCCTTGGAGGAGAGCTTGAGTGGGGTCAAGAAATGATGTGGAGGAAGGGGACCTCCCACTAAATGTCATAGCTTACCATTGAATTAGAGTCCATAATTCAGCACTAATAGGAAAAGAGCATAATTCGGCACTAATAGCAAAAGAGTGGAGCAATCAAAAGAAAATTACAAACATGATTATCCCTGGACCAATGAATCAGAGAATCTCGCTGAAAGGAAATACACCCACCAACGCTACATACATGGTCAGACAATCTAGGTAAAAGTAACAAAAAAATCCTAAATTCTTGGTCTTAAGGTATTCATAGATAAATCAAATTTTATATATGGGAGGTATGCAAGGGCTTACAAAGTACAAAAACAAAGTCCTAAATCAAAAGTTGAAGACCAAACCTAAAGAGGCAACAAAAGCAAGAAAACAACCTAAATCATAACAAAAATTTGGTAATCAAAGCTTCCCAGTAAAATCATTGCTTATGTTTATATTTGGTCTAGACCTAAATCTAAGGTGATAGAGTTTAAAGGGTTGAAGAGCAAGGGGCTGTGGAGAATTAATGGCACTATGCAAACCAACGATGGATGCAGAAACTCTTATATTCAAAGAATTTCTTATATTCAAAAAACGATAGAAGGAACAATACATAAGAAAGAAGGTGGACAACATCAAAAGAAATGGGAGGTGGGAGGTGTTGATGCAGGTGAATGCCCTTTGTCAACCACACAGGTTTGCCCAAGGAAAGTACCCAATTGGACTTTTCGCAATTTCAGAAGTGAAAGTTATTTTGATAGTAAAATTGAAAACTAATCAGATTAAAAACTAAAGTTGATAGGAACTTATTGTTAGGTTCATTTCTTCTCTTTGTATATTTGCATGCTTGTATGATATTTGATGTACGTTATGTGACTGCAATATCAACAATACAACAACTATCACTGAAACTAACACCAATAAACATGCCCACAGAAGAGTATTTTGAACTCTTTATCATGTGCTTCTATTTCTTCATAACCAAACCTTTCAATTACTGTTGAACCTTTGTTGGATTTTTAGTCTGGTCATTTGGCTTATTAAAAACAGGTTTATAACAAGTAGCATTTCTGATTTTGCTAAATGGTTTCTTACTTCTCTGCTGAAGTTTCTTAAAGTGATTTTTCAGCAAAGTTTCAGTATGAAAAAAACTCATAAAGCCAGCTTTCATAAACTCCATTAAAAGAAAATGTTAAATGGAACTGCCATTAGTCGAAGAAATTAGGTACCTGAATTTCAATCAGTAGATTTAAAACAAACTTCATCCCAAAGGCCATGGTTAGGGTGTTCAATAAAAGGATCGACGAGCAGTTAAACGTGTCAAAATTATTATAATCAATAGTTCTTGTATGAATAGCCTCATTCCGACAATTCAGAATCACTTAAAAGAAACAATGATCAAAATAATTATAGCTAGATTTAGATAACCTCATTTCAAATAAAACAAATCAAAATTACTCAGTGGATGCATTTCTACTCTTGAGAATAGTTCTATTCTGAATAGAACAATTTGAAATCATTGCAGTACATTACAGAATAGTTCTATTCGGAATAGAACAATTTGAAATACTCAAGGAAAGGAAATCAGAATAACTCTGTTTTTTTTTATATTTTTAGATTTTAAGCTTTTCTTATTTCCTATTATTAATTTGTTTTTACAAAATCTTTGTTAAAATTGTAATTTTTATTTAAGGAATTATTAAAATTTTGTTACAAAATCTTTGTCAAAATTACAATTTTTTATTTGAGGAATTGTTATTTTTAATGTAAAAATGGATTAAACACACTTCACTACACTTATTGCAATTGGATTGTACAATGTTAATGTCTAATATTTACAATTTTATCAATCCTAATTAATTCTGACAATCAAAATTATTTCAAATAGCATTGATTGTATACAGATTACTCTATTAATAAAGATTATTTCATTAAGAACAGGGTAAAGGGAAAACGTTGACTGGCTAGCATGAAGTCAACAACTTTGCAATGGAGAACAAATCAAGAAAAGAATGACAGTCAACACAATTTTAGTGAATGAATAGATGCCAAGGGGTAACATGAACAAATATAAGATTTGCTAACAGAAAAAAAATACACATACAAAACCACGAGATCTAGTCGAACAGGACAACCAGAGAGTTAGAAGCAGGAAACTCCATCAGTTAACACAGATGCAGAAAATGCTTCTAGAGGATACCAAATAGTTGGGAGTGAACAACAGAATCAATGTAACTGCCTGTGAAGCTTATAGAAGCTTCCAAAGGTCAGTATAAATGGAGAGCCAAACATTCTTGGAGTGAGTAACAGAATCAATGTAACTGCCTGTGAAGCTTCTAGAAGCTTCCAAAGGTCATTATAGATGGAGAGCCAAACATTCTTGAATCACCTTTCTGCTTTTCAGGCCTTTTCCTTCTGTCTTCAGTTTCCAAACTACCAAATAGTTGGGAGTGAGTAACAGAATCAATGTAACTGCCTGTGAAGCTTCTAGAAGCTTCCAAAGGTCATTATAAATGGAGAGCCAAACATTCTTGGATCACCTTTCTGATTTTCAGGCCTTTTCTTTCTGTCTTCAGTTTCCAAACTTTAATTAGCTTCTGGACTTTTATGTTATGGGTTAGGTTCTTGGATTTTTGCAACAACCACAGGTCTTCATTCCAAGTCATTCATTTGTTTTCAGCATTGAAGGGGGTAAATTTGCATGGTGTTATAGAAGTATGGTTTACATCTCAATTTCGCAGGAGATACAAGTAGATTTGAATTGCTTCCATTTAATTTTGTATTTTGATTTTTATTAGATTAATGAATAGTGGTCAATGTCCCTTCATTTTCGGTGCTGATTTTATTTTAGTTCCATTGACATATCAGTTTTGAATTTGTTTCCACACTGTAATTTGAATTCAATTAATTGTCTTTTTCACAAATGCACTGATTTCTGAAATTATCTCTTAAATTCCTTTTCCCATACTTTATTTTTCAGCATTTAATTCAAAGTTTTGTCAAGAGAATTTTCATTCATCAAAGTTCTGGTAAAAGATAGAAAAGTTTCCTTTCAATTTCATCCTATAAAAATTTAGTTTCACTTCCACCCCGATTTACTTTTCAGCCATTTTGTGATCATTTCTGATTTGCAATTCTTTAATTTACAACAACTAAAATCAAGATCCGTTTCTTTTCCATTCATTTCATTTCCAGTTAGAACAACAAGAACCTACCCACTCTAGAGCAGTCTAAACCATTATTCCTTTCATTATAAGGGGCAATTACATGACTTGGATAGATGCAGGTTATCATATTTATAACAAAATCCACTCGATTGATAATTAAATGTATTTTTTATTCCAATAACTTGTCTTTTATGTGTTAATTGGGTGTTGTAATCCTCCCCCATCTTTGTTCAAATCTCACTTTGTGACATGCTTTTTGTCTTTTTGAGCCAATTATTAACCATTGATCTAGAATGAGGGGAAGTACTGGTTGGGTTTGCCTAATAAATGCATTACACTCTTTCATGTGAGTTGTGTACCAATAACTAGTATTTCATGTGAGTTGTTAATAAGAATGATGGGCGGTAAATTACTCAAACCACTAACTCCACTAAGCTATTGATTGGTACGTGGTAGGTGAAGAGTTTGAGTGGGGTTGTAATAGATTAGAATCCCACTAACAAATTAATTAGGTTAACTTAAACTATTGTGTTGCTTAAGAATTATAGGGAATAACAAAGAGACAACCCAAACATATAACAACATCATTGTAAAGAGATTTGCTCAATTGTACATATATTCTTAGTACAAAAGAATTGAGCTACAAAGAACAACAAAGATCAAAGCAATGTGAGTGATCTTTGTGACTCTAAAGTGTGAGAACAACTAAGGATGTGCTTAACCTCACTAGATGATCACAATATGATCACTAGGGTTCTTTCATTCTACCTACCAAGTGCATGCCCATGTTTGCGCCATGTTCCTATGACATTGATTCACTGGAAGATACAACCCTACAAAACCAATAGCATCAAATCCCATCACTACAAGAAGGTTGCTATCATGTGCCTGCTTAACTTGATCACATGGACAATGACTCTTGAGAGTAATGCTCTCACTCCGACCAAATTGCATTATACGTCATCCATTTTTTGTATCCAACCCCAGTGGGTCCATCAACTCTTCCTTCATTGTGAGCCAAAGTTTTCATTTGAACTCTTCATGCACTTCCAGGGTTTTCCTCTACCACAACAAAGGTGAGACCAATTTCCTAAAATCAGTTCCATCTTTAAACATACTATCTTAGAGCATGCTATGGATATCTAACAATACCTCAACATGCAACACCAATAATATTGAGTTAAGCAATAAAGCTTACAACTATGAGTTATGCTCAGTTCCAATTAGCAATGGATTATTAAACTTTAACTCCAACAATAAGTAGTCTTCATTGCTGCCACAAATTCCTTGTAACAAGTTAATAGATTTTTCATGCAGAATGCAAATCTAGAGGAGTACCTCATTCTCCCCCTTCACTAGCACATTTGACACAATATAAGGAACTTCTTCAAGAGAATCAAGTCCTCTTAGAACACCTTTATACTACCAATATTCCCTTCACTAGCACATTTGACACAATATAAGGAACTTCTTCAAGAGAATCAAGTCCTCTTAGAACACCTTTATACTACCAATATTGAATACAATATGGCCCACATTGGCATTTCTCAAGAGAAAGACATGTGTTGACAATGTTTTCTCACCATCACAACTAAATCATTCAACCCATTCATCAATACCATGGCCCACAAAATATATTAGATGAATGAAGCATACTTATTCATTTACGCGGCACAATTCCAAGATATGGCTATCTTAATGAGTGCTACAATTCAAATCTCGTAAAATAGATCACATGAACTTGCTAACTTAAATGATACCCTCTTGGTTGATTTTATAACATTTAGATAGCCTTGTAAGAATGCCATATAGGCTAGTTATATAATTGTCACACTTGGAGCAGTGTGGTGTCCTAATAATTAGATTAGCACGAGTGTCTAGTAAGTCGTAGGATTACCCGTATTTCTTTCCTCCCTTAATCAATGAGCTATCACCTTCTAACTATATCATTCTTAGTCATTCTTAGTGCGAAAACCTTAAAAGTACCACCCATACACCATATGCGACCAATGAGTTGTTTCCCCAATAACTTCCCATCCATTACCAACTTTAAGTTGATCTACAATGATTCCAACGACTATCATAATAGAGATTATTACATGAACATGATGCGATTGAACTATTGCAAGATTTTAACATTGCACCACCTCCTCCACATAGGTTCTCGTTAACCATATTGCCTCGACTTAACTCTTCTAAGTAGCAATTGCTTAATTGAGCTCCTTCTAGTAACCACTATCGACATTGCACTTTTGTCCTAGAACACACTATCGCCTCCTTCCAACTCCCACCCACCATGGATTTTTCAAATTGTACATTTTAACCTACAAACACTCAAGGATGAGATAATGTTAAGCAAAGATTCTATCAAACCTCAAAGATTAGATAATGTTAAGTAAAAATTTGAAGACAAAGTCACATTTATGAAATAATCACTAACTTTGCGAGATCAATTAGTGTAATAATCACTAACTTTATTTACTTTCTTCATCTATTAAGGTGAAGATTCACATGGTATTGGATCTAAAAGGACATTATAGATTACAAAATCATTAATGTTGATATCATAATCATGTACAATCCAAATTATCATTGTATCAAGTACTATAAAGGATAAATACCCAAAAAATGTTAGGGTTAACCTTGACTCGGGAATGAGTCAAAGGTGGTTAGGTCCAGCACATGGTTTGGGTCCATGGTATTTGGAAGCCCATGGTATTGCATGTAATGAAGGCTATAAAGGGCTTGGCATACTCCATTGTAATGTGGCCTCGAGGTGAGCGGGTGAGCTCACTTGGCTCGGTTGGCCAGTTTTGGCCAAGCTAATGAAGATCTCCATTGGTTGGTCTTTCTCCTCATGGGGTTTTCCATGGTATATTGTGTGTCTATATTTAATGGTTGCTTGTTCTATTTTATTTCTCTTGCAAGTAATTATATGTATGCTCGTTATAATCCTAATAACTGGTATCAGAGCGAGGTTATGCTTGTTGAGATTGTTGTATGGGTATCGTAGCAATAATGGCATGATGAGGAAGTGGTAGCACACATCTTTGAAAAACATTTAATTATTGTACCTGGTGTTTTGTTGATCTGAAAATTTAGCAGAGAAATTTCTCTAACATAAATCTTTGACAAACAAAAATATTTACTTACACTTATTTGCTTGTGAATTCATGAGTATTTCAATTCGTATGCATCATTAAACATGAGCAATTTGTCATAAATAACAAAGTGAGAATATAATCAAAATTCACACATACAAAATGACAAATACCAAGTGATAACGGACTTCGTCGGGCCTCCTGACTACGTCTCCGAGTTCGTCAAAGCTATGAACCGTTCTTATTAATCTCCCTTTACAACATGCATGCATTTTACATTGACAGAATCATGTCGCATTCTCTCCCATCTTGGGTAGCCTCCTCCTAAGGCTCTCACATGAAATTTTGATAAGCAAGATCTCCTTACTTAAATTCTCCAATGCAAAGGAAAGATTACAAAGAATGCTCTCTCCAACAAAGCTTACTTTCCTTCTCCAAATGAGAGGTTTTTGTAGCTTTTTTATGGATGATTACTCATCATCCATGTTAAGGAGAAAATCTCTCCCATGACCCCCTAAATTAGGATCACCTTAAGGGGTAGGTGGAGAAAAGGTCTCATCTTCCTCCATGAAGATCTCAACACCTCTTAGGACTAGGAAACCAATTGATGAGGTGGATTCTCACACCTTTTTTAATTTCCTTTTAACTAATTAAATGATCATTTATATGAGTATCTTCATCTAATTCCCTTTTACATAGTTTTTCATTGATCTTTGTATGAAACACTTTATGAACTTTTTATTGGAGAAACCTCCTTTTTAGTTGTAACTTCAACCTGGAATTTCTCCCACATACGAAGTCCATTTGACCCTGTTCAAGTTGTGTTAGAAATCTCTATGTGAGTTCTTCATCGGCAGACCACCTGCGAAGAAAATGAAGACCTTCTGCATTCTTCAACTGAGATGATCCTCCTGGATCAAATCTCCCCACTGAAAGGCACTTTTTGGACCTCCAAAAAGTTTTGATTCATGATCGAAAAAGAGTCTTTGTCTTCTCCTTCTTTATGGTTGTCCTTTTACTCTCTTAGATTGGTTTACTTGTAATTATTGTCAATTTGAGGATGTCAGGTACAAATGATCATGCATCCAAAATTGAGATTACAATGTTTTTTTAAGGCTTTAAACATGACACCTTCCACTCAATAGTGGCTACCAAGCCATTTACAATGTTCAATAAGGTTTTTAGACATAATTTCTTATTACATAAAACCCTTTTCAATACTCCATGGTAACTTTTAACCTTTAAATCAAATGGAAATCAAATGTATTGAAACTCTATGGTTTCAAGACCCTACTATAAAAACATATGCACTATATCCCTTACCATCTCCAACCTTAGGTAAAAAAATCTACCCCTTGATGGGGGGTCCTTACAAACATGAGTTTCAATAACCTAAAGAGTGCACATTTCAAGGATATTTTAATCCAAAGGTATGAAACTCACTCAGCCTTCAATAGTGCTCTTGGCCTTGTATATTTCCCCATGGAATTGACAAACAGGCCAGCTTCATCGATTGTAAATTCCATCCATAATTTGTTGTCGTGACGATGTGCTGTAGATCCTTTGTTTGGTGCAAGTCGGACTCACAAGTTTGACTGCCAGCTTTGAGAATATTTCCCTCGCTCCTTTGTCCTGCCAAGAGAAGGATTTTGGTTTCAGGTGTAAGAGCTAGTGTGACCTGCAACAGCGCTCAACAAAAGGAAGATAAACCATGTGTTGTAGGCTATACAACCGAGGTATATTATCTGCCTAAATTTGCTCCAACCGAGACGTAGTAGAAGGTCTTCATGGACCTTCGTGGTTCCTTTGCCTTCAGCAGCTGCCAGTGATTGAACCGGCCCTCAAACTGATCTCGGCGGACTGCACTTTGACACAAGTTCGCGTGCAGCCTCCACCAGATCGCGGTGCAATAGCTCTGTTCAGTTTTATGGGTCTCACACCTCTGGACAATCTCAGATCAACACAGTCATCACTCTCTGAGTATGAATTCCTTTTTATGCTACCAAGAACCAACAGACCGTCGGCTCCTTCACTGCAACCTCCAGGCATACTCCACGTACAGGACTCACACCTTATCGGGCCCAGAATGAGGGTTCATGATCAGATCAACTCTTCACAATAAAGAACTTCAAAAGGGTGAACCCCCGCCTGGTCCACCAACTAGTCTAATTCTGCAAATTATTTTAATTTTGCAAAAATGACAACCAGTCCTTACCGATTCAGTTTAAAAGATTTTCCTCACGTGCTAGAAGCACAAGGTATCCCTTTTATGCACAAAGAAGGAATAGTGCATCTAGTGTGGAATGAATCACTGGGTAGGTACGAGGGTGGTAGGTGTACTCATACGCTAGTTTGATGGGAATTAGAGAAGGTGAATCTTCGATTGCAAAGGGGCGAATGTGATATGGTTTGATCTCAATGTTGGGACCAAGATTGATGAACCATGTACGTGAAGAGGATTCCTAGAAAACTGGCGGTTACATTACAACCGCTGAGGACCCATGTAATCCCGTAGATGGATTCTTCTTTATATGGATGTCAATGACAGGGTTGGATGCAGGTACAAAAGGAGCATGGCAGAAAACGAGCCAGAGAGTGAGCATGGAAAGCGAGAGGATGAAGCAACGGATTGTGATGGTGTAGTCACCATGAAGACACATAAGAAAAATTAATAGAGCAGTTTGCATGTAAAAGGGCATATGGTTGTAAGACCTAGTAAGGCATGCATATCGTGGTAACTCACCGGTAAAGTCGAGAGAAAGACCTAGGTGATAGGGGGTGTATGTGATATTCCTCAGTTAAAAATTTGAGAGGGTTGGTGATTACTCCAAGTCAAGTTTAAAGGGATGATTGTCAAGGTTAACCTTGACTTGGGAATGAGTCAAAGGTGGTTAGGTCCAACACATGGTTTTGGGCCCATGGTATTGCTTGCATGTAATGAAGGCTATAAAGGGCTTGGCATACTCTATTGTAATGTGGCCTGAAGGTGAGCAGGTGAGCTCACTTGGCCTAGTTGGCCTGTTTTGACTAAGGTAATGAAGATCTTCATTAGCTAGTTCTTCATTGGTTAGTTTTTCCCCTCATAAGATTTTCCAGAGTATATTGTGTGTCTATATTTAATGATTACTTGTTCTATTTTATTTTTCTTGCAAATAATTATATGTATGCTGATTATAATCCTAATAAAAAAATCAAAGATTATTTAAAACTAATTTGATTGTATCACACACAAGATGTTACTAATAGATATATTGAAGAAATGTGTTTTTTGAATGGGAAAGAATATTAACGATTCTCATTTGACCTTTGATCAAGATGTTACTTATAGATATATTGAAGAAATGTGTTTTTTGAATGGAAAAGAATATTAACGATTCTCATTTGACCTTTTATCAAGCACTTGGGTAGTGTAATCATCTAAGTAGATGATGTAAGAACATCCAAAGGTGGTGGTAAAGATTGATTTGATTAATTAAGCTTATAATTTATTTGGTGGTAAAGATTGATTTGATTAATTAAGTTTATAATTTATTTGGTGGTAAAGATTGATTTGATTAATTAAGCTTATAATTTATTTGATGGCATATTCTAACTTAATCATGAATTCGTATATACTTACATTCATGTGGGTTTCTCATCAAGACTTTGACCTATAGAAGAGTAGGACAATGAATGTTGATTGTCTATCATCATCGATGTCTTCTAAATCATTTCAAAGCACCTCCTCTAAGGCAGTAGTTGAGGCCTCTACCCATGTGGCATCAAATTAACTCCATTCATGTCATGTATTTTAATAAATTTTGTAGAACTTGACATCATTTATGTCATGTGTTTTAATAAATTTTGTGGAACTTGACATCATTTATGTCATGTGTTTTAATCAATTGTGTGGAACTTGACATCAATAGAGATTCAAATTTCAATCTATTAGTCATGTCAATGTGATTCTTACTAAGTTGGTCTTAGTTGTCGGTGTGTGTTCTCTTTTTACTTCTATCCACTCATTATATACCTTTTTGTCAATTATTTGCTTATTGGGTCAATTTAATGAATATAATACATACTCATCAAAGTAATATGATAAATTTTATATAAACATAATGTAGGCTAATGCATACCAACTATATGTGTAAAGCAAAATTCTTAAAAGTAAATTTAAGATGAGTTAGCACAATAACTCCTTATACATTAGGAGAATAAATCCAAATAATTCAGGTATGCAATTCAATGTGTGTAATAATGATTCTATTGATCTCTTATATAGTTTTTTATCATTGTCTATATTGACCCACTACCAAATTCACCTACCATTTATTTATATGTTTAACCTATATATACTTCCATCAGAGTTGCTATATTTTACCTTTCATAAGCATCATTTACTAATGATCAATTTCTCATGATCTTGAATAGTCCACTAAACACTCATTGCATCAAGTGAAATTCACATAGATTGAGAAGTATAGAAACTAATGAAACGAATTGTATAATGATAATTGTCACTCCTAAGATTTACACTTGACTACTAAGACTCCACTCACCCATCCCAGAACAAATTTTGCTTAAACAAACTTAATCATGATTTTTTGCCCATAGTCAAACATGTTTGACTTTCCACTCAATTTGTTACCTTTGCTTGTCATTCCCATATTATATTTTTATTATTAAAAAAACTAAATCCAAATATAAGTAAAAAATATACTACACAAATATAGTTTTGGAAAAAAATTGTTATACCCTTACAAATATCAATAGTTCCTATTGAAATTCAACTTAGCCCTAACACACTAGTGACCTAACAATGGAGATAATTGACAAAATGGGTGATGTTGGATGGTAACACTAGTATCATTTTAAACTTTGAATTTATTAAGTACCAAGAGGGATCAAATCAATTTGAGACACAAATCTCTCTATGTAAAACTAAATGGTGCATTTGATTCGAATGACTTGCATCGATGCTCCTTTATAAATGTCGCAACAATATTCATTTTTTTACAACTCAAATAGTGCACTATCAACATCCTAGTGCATCTCTGCATCTTAATTCAAATAGCACCAAAGTAAGCTAAGACATTTGGTAGTAAAATATAGGTTTTTACTTTATTAAATTCAAAAACTAATCTATATGTTCAATTATGCATCGGTGCACTAAAGCATCTCAATACATGATTCATTGTCGTGCTCATTTGCTAAAAACCCAATAGTGCACCCATAAAATAAGAGCACCCTAGTGCGGATGACAATCGAGCACACCATTGTAGTATTTTAATTTTAATAGTGCAAATATTAATTTCTTTTCTATTTTAATAGTGCATCGGTGTGCGTCCTAAAATAACATGCATCGAATGCCATTATACCTAATTCGTAAAAAAAACTCCATTTATTTTAATTTAAAGAAAACTATCTTCGATGTGTACGAAGTATATAAACACACCATGGCATTACAATGCACAATGCACCAAGTCAACATGTTTGGTAATGAAATATAAGTTTTATTTTTAAAAATTATAAAACTAAATGGTGCATTTAATTTGAACAACATAGATAAATGTTTCTTTATAAATGTTGCACCAGTATTTGGTTTTTTTACAAATTAAATAGTGTGGTTACAACATCCTAACACATTTGTGCATCTTAATTCAAGGAGCACGAAAGTAGGCTAAGACAATTGGTAATAAAATATAGGTTTTTATTTTTTTTTTAAATAAAAAACTAATCAATGTATTCAATTGTGCATCGGTGCACTAGGGCATCTAAATACACGATGTACTGCCCTGCTCATTTGTTATAAACCCAACAGTGCACCCAGAACATAAGAGCAACCCAGTTCGGATGCCACACACACACACACACACACACACATACAAAAAACATAGCATTTTATTTGATTGCCCATACCCACACCGGGGAGCCTAAACAAATGGCACACCAAGATGTTAATGTAATTAAAAAAATTATACTATGCATCCAACAGATTCGGGTGCCTCGATGCTCCTCCTTGTCAAGCACATCAAAGTAGAGTAAAATGAAATAGAAAATACCAAACTATAAATTCATTTTTACATTCCTTTTATTGCTTCCAACCATGCAAGCATCGATGCTTAACATACCTTTACAAATGCCCCGTCATCAGTACTACTGTGTCATTAGCTTCGTCGATTCCTTCGATTTTCCATTTGATTTAGCATGTTCTCAAATTTTTCAAAATTGTTCCATAAATTCATTTTTTTATCTATAAGGAAACCATTCCTCCTTGGTGGGGAAGAGAGGAAACCATTCCTCCTTGGTGGGGAAGAGAGTAGGTAAATTTTTTGTTACCTCATCATTTACCTTTTTACCATATTATAATTTTGAATTTAGCTTAAGTTTTCCATTTTTTTCATTTAAATAAAAAAATCCCATGTGGTGTGTTCAAACTATTTGGCTCACATTGAACTAGATGGTGCATCCCGCATATGTAATGGTGTGCCCCTTTCCCCAAGAGCATCATTGTAACAAAAATACTATAAAAATCCCTATTTGAGTTATATAATACATATAGGTATCAGTGGAATGTGTCTCAAGATTATAACCGTATTGTTGAATTGGTCTATATTTAAAGATATCTTGTGCATATACTGACCTTGAGAGCAGGATTAAACATTTAAAACAAAACTAAATTTTTTGTTTTCTTTACAACATCTAGAAGCATATTTAGCAATGCTTCTAGATATTGCCAACACATCAGTTAGCATTAGAATAGTAAGTGGTTAAAAACCCCCAATGGTTTGTTTAGTATGTATGGAGACATTGATAACAGTGCATTTATACATCTCCTAATGCACCGGTAAAACATTAAATAGTTGTAAAAAAATCATGTGTTTGTGTAGTGTCTTTTGTAATAACTATAAACACCATCAACACTGCTTCTTCTTTTTATAAATGCACCATTTGGTGACACTTCTTGATATTATAGTAAACTAGTCCTCATGGCACACTATTTAATGTATGAAGGCATAGTTAGTGGTGCCTCTATGCTTCTCCATTAATCTAATGTGAATAATAAACTTCTCAACTTATCAATATGGTTTTGAGTATAAGGAATCCCTGTAAGTGATGTGTCATATCATTAATGGTCATTGGTAGGTGTCGATGCACAGAATAGGTGGCACACTTATTATTTTAATAAAACAATATATAATTTAAGCATGCAATGTTTTTCATTAGGTATACCATTGATAGTGCATTTATTATTAGTCAACACCATTGACAAGTCTATACATTGTATGTTTAAAGGTGCGCCAACTATTTTACACATTATAATTTTTAATGTATAAAAATGGTCATTTATTTGAATTTGTTATGTTGTGTGTGTGTGTGTAATAAAAGTTATATGTGAATCAAAGAGAGTGATATTGATGACGGTAGTATCATTAGCAAGTTTACTTAAACAACCTTGTATGGGACTGGGAGGCCCAAGAAAGGGAGAGGGATTTGTACCCTCCCCCTATTATAGCATAGACTCATCTCCTTTTGAGGAATGTTGACCTCCACAAGTTTTATGATAAAGCTACACCCCTCAAGGGGAACATGTGTTTATTAATGCAATTAATCCATCATTGGGATTATGCTAAAGAAGCATCCAAGGTCAGTCTCAATCTATGGTACCAACCAACCGAGGAGCATATATACTTGATTATTGGGTTGTCCGGAAGAGGGGAGGATTTTTTCCAATTCCTTTATCTCCCACATGGAGTTGAGAGAGAAGGTTAAATACATATGTGAAGAGATATGTCAGTGCAACATCACTAACCCTATTGGGTTTTAAGTTGTTGGTGGCCACTTGGATTTACATGTGCTCAATGTAGAGGAGGTTGGGTGCCTGTCACTTATGACCACACCACTGGAAAACTATACCTCAGATGGCTAGAGCATAAGTTGATTTCTAATGCTCTATGTACATACTTAATTTCATAGGCCCATACAATTAGTTGGTCTATCATTTTTTTGGTGACAATTTTGTGTTGCTCTAGATCACTATAATGTTGTGTTCGATGCGAGGATGGTCTTCCCATTTGCTTATGAGTTATTTACTTTATTTTTTTTTAAGGTTTCCAACCACTCAACCAACATTTGATGGCCTCCCTCCTATTAGGGTATTAAGACACTTAACAGGTAGTTAAGATCACCTTGGTCTAATGTGTCTTTAGGTAAAGTGTGTTTCTTTAGTATGCATTTGTACTTATGCAGTCCAACAGTCATGATATGTTGTAGACATAAAGTGATCCGACAATTCATCTTCACCTTTATATTAATGGCTATTAATATGTGGGTTAATAGTTGATTGGTCCATGATCTCTATTTAAAGAGCATGAAGGGTCATTCGCTTGATGATTTATTGTGAGAAACGCATATGTAAATTATTTTTATTATTGCATTAATATATTGCCTCAAGTAGTTGTTTGGTTGGGGTGGTGATGTGTTTCTCTCTCTAAGGGTTTTAACCATGTAAAACATCGACATGTCGATCTGTGATGTGTTTGGCGAGCAGTTGTAACATACCCAGTCGCCTCTTTTAACCAGTGAGACCATGAGGTACTCAAAATTCCATGTATGAATTACCCATTCATATCCAATTTTGTTTTAATCCAAATTCATCCATTTTAACAGTGGAAAACAAATGAATATGGTGGCCAAGATAATCTTATGCATACTTTATAATTACAAGAAATTCAACTGTGATCAAACACATATGCCATACCAATTAATTCTATGCATTTAAACATTCATATACAGTAATTTAAATAGCATGTAAACACATAATTCAACCATAGCATTCATAATCAAATAGACACTTATCTTTTAAGCAACTATTCTCCAACTGGTTGCATGTGAAGGACGTTTCTCCTAGCCATAGGCACTGTCAAGCCAAGTCTTACTTTGGAAGGCCACCCCAAAGCTGAGGATATCAATCCATAAGGGAAAATATATCCCTCAATCCTAGTTACTCAGTTGATTCTCTCATGCAACCCACTAGTACCTAAACCCCCTTCATAGTTGTCCCAATCCTAAATTATACTTCCCCATCAACCTACACAACACCAGGAACAAGATCGCTTCTCTGAATCAATAGTCCCTTGGGAAGCCTCCAGTTCCCTTCTAGCACTCCAACATAGGCTGGACAGGAAGACTATGAATTGGGACTCCAGGGCACAAGCTGCAGGACAAGTCTCTCTCTCACCAGTATACCCTGGTTAATGGCATGTAGAATTCATGTTTAGGAATGACATCTCCATTCTCTGTTACAGTATCCAGCTATGGATTTCCAAAGGTGATGGAAAGGAAGTGCGATGGAATTCGAACGGTGGAAGAATGAGGAACCAAAACCCTCTCTATCTTGAAAACTCTCTTTTATAGGCATACTTCAGATTGCCATGTGGCCTCCCACATGGAACCACTTTTCCCCTCTTAATCTCATCTTAGGGTAATTAAATAAATCTTATTCAAGCATGGATCTTAATCATGGTTTAATGACTTGGTTTAAATGGCTAATGCCAAGGATATAAGTTGAAGCCCACTATCACTTCGCCACTTGTGTATTCATATCCCCCCATCTCTTCTTCATCCTTCTTCTTATGCATCCATTTAGAAATTTTATATTAACATAAAAAAATATACATACTTACATAGTCTTGGTCATCCATACCATTTGTTTCTAGATTTTAGCCTTTTACATCATGGGGTCAAACTGGGGTATTACATTCCCCTACTCCTCAATTTGTGTATTATCCCCACCGCATCATCAACACTATGTATATTTACAAAATTTTGATCAAAACTTCAAAATGGTTGTGGGTATGCATCCTGCATCACATCCTCGAGCTCCCATGTTACTTCTTTAGGACTATAATGGGTCCATTGGACCTTTACCTATCCAATTGCCTTGTTTCTCAGCAATGTAACTTTCCAATTGAGGATATGTAGTGGTTGTACTGGAATATATCCTTTTGGTTCCACCTGGATCAAATTACAATCAATTATCTGGTTAGGATCAGGCACATATTTCTTTAATAAATACACATGAAATACATTATGCACACGCAAACAAGCAGGAAATGCTAATGCATAAGCTACAAGTCCTATCCTATCCAAAATTTCAAATGGCCCACAAAATTGGGCTGCAAGCTTTGGACAAATTCCCAATTTCAGGGAACTCTTCTTTAGCCTGACTTTCAAATACACATGATCCCCCACTCTAAATTCTTTTATTGCTCTTTCTTTGCCTGCATAAATCTTTTGTCTATCTTGTGCCACTTTCAAATTTTGTCTGATTTTTACCATCTGATCTTCCAATTCTCTAAGTAGTTTTGGCCCAATTATTACCCTGTCAACTTGATTGTCCCAACTGATTGGAGTATTGCACCTTCTTCCATACAAGGATTCAAATGGAATCATATTCAAAGAAGCATGATATCCATTATTGTATGCAAATTCTACCAAATATAGGTAGTCTTCTTGTTTTGATGGTTAATCCATCACATACATTCTTAGCATGTCCTCAATAACTTGATTGACTCTCTCAGTCTACCCATCTGTCTGTGGATGATATGTTGTGCTTAAATTCATATTTGTTCCAAATCCTTTGAATAATCCCTTCCAAAAGTTTGAAGTAAACTTTGGATCTCTGTCTGAAACTATTGCATTCAGTATCCCATGTAACCTCGCAATCTCTTTCATATAAATTTATGCTATATTAGTTTCCTTATGAGTTGACTTGACTACTATAAAGTGAGAAGCTTTGGTTAACTTATCCACCTCCACCATGATGGAATCATGTTGCTTTCTTGTCCTAGGCAATTCAGTGATGAAGTCAATGGTCACCACATCCTATTTCCATTCAGGTATTGCAAATGATCGAAGTAATCCCATTGGATGTCTATGCTCAACCTTTACTTTTTGGCATTCAATGCACCTTAATATATAATCAGCAATATCTTTCTTCATTCCTATCCAAAAGTATTGACTTCTTACTGACTTCTTACTGTTGCAATTTTATTTTGGTATCCAGGATGTCCTACATATGGTACATTATGCATCTCATTCAACACCAATTTCCTTAATTCCCCTGAATTAGGAACATAAATTATGGTTTATTATGTAAAAATTCCATTGTCTTCCAACCTGTAACCTTCATTTTTATGCTATATATTTTCCTATTGTAATTCTTGTTTTACCTTAAGGTATTGTTCATCTGATATAACGGCTTCAAGAATTCCGGTTTTTAAATTGTATTTGCACATACTAATGGTTGAAACATGCATAGCATGAACTCTTCTATTAAGTTCATCAACAACCTTGTTCTCCTTGCCTTTAATATGTTTGATATCAAAATCAAACTCACATTGAAATTCCAACCATATTGTTTGTCTTGCATTCAAATTTTGCTTCTCAAATAAATATTTCAGCCCATTGTGATATGTTTCTCAACTCAAGTTTTCTTCCCATAAGATAATGTCTCCACAGCTTTAATGCATGCACAATAGCAGCATGTTCCAAATCATGTGTGACATACTTTTTCTCATGTTCTTTAATCTTTCTTGATTCATAACAAATCACATGTCCATGTCCATTATACATACAACAAAATCTTCATTCGGATCAACAATCTTGAGAATTGGTGTACTAGTGAGCAATCTCTTTAACTGTTGGAAACTTTCTTCACATTGTGATGTCCACTAAAACTTGACTCCTTTCTTTTGCAATGATGCAATTGGATGTTCTACTTTGGAGAAGCCTTCTATAAATATCTTGTATATTCCAACTAATCCCATGAATGAACTTACTTCTGATACATTCATGGGTGTAGGCCATCCCGTAATAGCTTTTATCTTCTACAGATCCACTACCATTCCTTCTTCAGAGATTATATGTCCCAAGTAGTGAATTTTCCTCTGATAGAAAGAACATTTACTTAGCTTGGCATAAAGTTGATGTTCTCTTAACACTTGTAGAACCAATCTCAAGTGTTCCTCATGTTTTTCTTCTAATTTTGAATAAATAAGAATGTCATCTAGAAATACAATGGCAAACTCATAATGACCAGTGCATTTGTTAACCCAAATGGTACAACCACAAACTCATAATGACCATATCTGGTCTTGAAAGTTGTCTTGCTAATGTCTTCATCTTTTATTCTCACCTGATGATAACCAGATCTCAAATCTATATTTGGGAAAATATTTGCTCCCCTGAGCTGATTGAACAAGTCGTTAATTCTACAAAGTGGATATTTATTCCTCACAATGACCTTGTTCAATTGTATGAAGTCAATACACAACCTCAAAGTGCCATTATTTTTCTTTACAAATAGTATCAGTGCTCCCCAAGGAGACACACTTGGTCGTGTATATCCTTTCTTCAACAATTCTTACAGGTGCATTGGTATCTCTTTTAACCCATGTGTACTCATTATGTATGGAACCTTAGAAACTGGGGCAGCTCCAGGCATCAAATCAATAGAGAAATCGATATCTCTTTTCAGTGGCAATCCTGGTATTTCTTCAAACATATCTGCAAAATATTGCAATATTGGAAAATCCTCTAAACTTGGGATTTTACACTTTTCTGGTTCTTGCACATGAGTTACATACAGTTGATAGCATTTTCTGAAGCACCTATTTAATTGAAAAGATTAAAGTTCTCTTATGGAAATAGGCCTTGGAATGCATTTCACTATCTTTTGTTTCCCTTCACCATCAAGGCAAGTAAATGACTTGTTATGAAAATCTAATATCACATGGTGTGCATCTAACCAGTCCATCCCAATTAATACATCATATGAACCAATTGGTATTATGTTCAAATCTGCAAAAGTGCTCAGTCCATTCATATCCAATGGACAACCCTTTACTAATTCATTAATTTTCCTTTTTGTTCCAGTAGCCAACTAAACCATCCATGTTCTATCATGCTTACTTTTCTTTAGCTGAAATCTTTCAACTAAATTAGGAACAATATAACTATGAATTGCTCCAAAATAAATGAGAATAGCAATAGGTTGATTGGCAATTTTACCTTCAACCTCAATCATGGTATACTGATGATATGCCTCTCCAATTGTCCAACGCTGCATGTATCCTGGGAATGTTCATGCCTATATCCTCCACAACACTTGCTTCCTGTAAATTGTGCAGGTTTCTCATTCTACCTCCCCTTTGTGGACAATCTTTATACATATGGTTTCCTTCACATCCCCAACATTTTACTTGTTGCTCGGTTCCTTTCCCAATAGATTATGTCATCCTGAGCCCATTTTGAGTTGGATTGCTTTGCTGATATGAATTTGGTTGGTTCTTGAAGAAAGATGGTTTAAATCCTTTCTACCTTTCATTTTTCTTATCCTTCATCTTATCTCTCCAAGATTTCTAAAAAAATTGTCCTTCATTTGTTCTAATCATACATGTGCTTGGCCTTCCGAATTGCTTCTTCAAGAGTCTTGGGTTCATCATATTGAATTGTATCCTTGTAAAATTAAAGCAAACCGCTTAGAAACCTTTGTATTTTTACCTTCTCTTCCTTCATAAAGCCCACATATCTTAGCAATTCTAGAAACTTCATTTCATATTCATCCATGCTCATGTTTCCCAACTTGAGTTCAAAGAACTCTTCCATCTTCTTATCATAATAGTGTTCTGATAAGTACTTTTTCTAGAAGTATGTCTTAAATTGCCTTCATGAAATCCTCTTCTCATTGATATGCTGAACTTGGACCAACTGGTCCCACCAAACGGAAGCCTTTCCTTGTAAGTTGTAAATGGCAATCCTAGATTCCATGTCAAAGGAATAATTATGCAGTTGAAGATATTTCCTCATTCCCAACAACTAAGCTTCAACATCTTCTCCCTTCATGTTCTCACCATCAAATGTGAATGGCTTAATTTTTCTAAGTTCCCCTTGCAGCTCATCTTTCTCATGCCTTCTTTTATGATTTGGTTTATGCTTTCAAAGGTCGTCATTATGGTTAAGCAGATTGATATGGAGAGCCTGTGTGTGGTTTTTGAAACTGCGTACGTTTCGGACTCTAAGCTGAGTCCGTCATCAGGAGTGGTGTCTCAATGGAGTTCCACGTTAGTGAGAAACCATAAATACATGTTTTTTTTATTTGAACTAAAATCCCAACCGACAATTAGTTCTTTAATATAGTTTTATTTTTCATTTCTTATTAACCTAATTTTTTTATATTCTTATTTTTATTCTTATTTAATCTTTTGTTATTTTTATTTACTTTTATGTTTTATTTAATTTAATTTTTATTGTTATTATTTTTTTTGTTTCTTAAGGAGTGTATTAAAGGTTTCCAGGACTTGCACAATATCAGTCCTTCATCTTTAGTAAGATTTCTTGGATGCTTTTCAATCTCAATGGCGTCCCTCATCCTTCTTTTATTATAATTATCTTCCAATGCTATGACTTTTGTGTCTTCTAGGCGTATTTGATGCTTTGTTCTTAACGAGTGATCAGCCAAAGCTAACTTTTTCCTACCATGTCTAATATATACACCATGCTTTGTGAGTCTAACTTGTATAGAGCGACCAGTTTCACCTTAGTAAGCTTCTTCACAAGACCAAGGAACCAGGTATACACCTTTCTTTAGTTTTGGATCGATCTTATCTTTTGCTTTATCTAGAAGGTTTCTTAGTGCTTTTGGTGGATGAAACACCGTCTTTAGCCCATAAATGTCTAACTGGAGACATTTATGGGCTATTGCTAGAACTCTCATATATATATATGGATTTCTACCTGCTTCTTATGATTCCTGGAAGCACTTTTAGAGTGTTCATATTTCTCATGTGATCTCTTCCTTGAGTCTTTTCTTCCATCTTCCTCCTCAATTGAGGCTAAGCCCATTTTCATCTTCCTTTGTAGCATATTCAGACTCTACACCAGCTAAGTGTTTAACTCATTTTGTTGTTCTTGGGCCCTCAACAACCTCTCATTGTTTTCCCTATAACTTTATACCTCCATCCTTACTTCTCATGATTTCCACAAATTCTTGTGGATTTCTGTTTCTGCATTTCCCACATTGATATCTTGACCTCTGGCATCTTCTTCATGGTCATATGGAAGCTCCCCTTCATCCATTTTATTGTTCGATATTTCTCTGCAAAGTTGAACTGTCACTGTGTTTAATTCAAAACTGTATCTGCAATGTGTTCATGTTCGTACATTTGTTAGACAAAATCTAATTTTAAAAATGAAATAAAATTTCCATATATATGCGCATATATTTATATTTATTTATTTTTAATTTTGAAATACATTATTTGACAGTTTTGTCAAATAGGGCCTACAAGTCCATTTCTTCTCATTTCCTAAAAGGACTTGTATTGCGGAATTATGAAATCCTATTTTATCTTTATTCTCCTTATGATAGGCTTTCCAATTAATTCTCCCATTCCATTTCTGAATTTAGTACTGAAAGATATAGCTCTCCAAAATCGACAATTTTGCTAAATTTTACATTGTTCTTGTAGCTGCAATTATTATGAATGACCAGTTTTTGAGGCTAGTAGAAGGAAATCAGTGAAGAACTGGAAAAAAATTTTACCAGGGACGATATCCCATATAATGGTGAGTTCTCAAACACTCTCATTTGTTCAAATATGATACTCCCATCCATTTTTATAAAATTCGAGAATCATCAATTTTTAATTTTTGCACTTTTTCCGAACTTAAAATTTTCTCTGAAAATTGTTATCTCCCAAACTAAGCATTTATGGGAAATGATCATCCAAGAAAAGTTGTTCAGCTCGATGAGTAGGAAAAATGTTGAAATTGGAAAATTTCATGGTTATGAGTTCTTGGGCCACTTTTTTCTCCTTCAAGTTTTCAAAAATCACACTTTTGCGTGCCCAAATAGTGGATTTTGGCCTTCTTTCATCTCTCAGATTCACATATTTTTTAATTTGTCATCAAGGAACCAGAATTATCTATGTGTCTAGGTTGCAATTTCACCATAACAATTTGGGCCTCAATCAGTCCCCTATCCATCCTCGGGCTTGTTATAATCTGCAGGGATCTAGCAACTGTAACAAACTCACAATCTAACTCTCAAGATTATTTGCAAAGAAGAAGAAGCATGCATTCAATAATCACTCATAAACACAGAATAATGGACAATGTCAATATCATACAATGAATATTGAATGTAGAGAATGTAATATAATAATCTATGATGAGGCATCATATAGGATTCGAATTAGCCAAGTAGGGCATTCGAATTTGAGCTCTGAGTCTAGCATGAATAACTATGGAGACATCATCCAGTCGATAGTATCACTCATAAATGGTAAGAGCCAGTCAAGTGTGTCCAACTGATTCTAACAGAACCATCTAGCCATAAATCGGGGAATGGAGACTCCAAGGTGGGTGCATGAGGCTGTCTAACTCAAAGTCTAGCTTGGATAACAATGGAGACATCATCCAGTCAATAGTATCAGTCATAAATGGTAATAGTCAGTCAAGTGTGTCTAACTGAGTCTAACAGAACCATCTAAGCATAAATCAAGGAATGGAGACTCCAAGGGGGGCGCATGAGGCTATCAAATAGCCAAGTGAAACTCCAGAACTAGCTAACTAGAAGCTACAAGCAGTCAGCATGAGCAATCAGTGGAAGAACTACTCAATCAATGCACTAACTAAATGATAACTCCCGGTAGGTGAGATAAGGCGCCCTAAATGAGTGATAACTAGTGGTAGGTGAGCAAAGGCGCCCAAACTGGCTATGGTAGTTGGGAAAGGCGCACTTTCCATCTAAAGAAGTCAAGGAAGGCGCATTAGGTAGGTAGGAGGCCAATTGGGGGTTGTAGACAGGCTCTAGAGAGCTAGAAGCAAGCTCTAGGTGCTGGGAAACCACCATGATGATGACTGGATGCATGCAGTGGCATGCAAAGCATGTAGATTTGCATGCAGGAAAAGACAGGCTCTGGAGAGCCAGAAGCAAGCTCTAGGTGCTAGGAGACCACCATGATGATGATTGGATGCATGCAGTGTCATGCAAAGCATGTGTATTTGCATGTAGGCATGCAAAATATAAAAATGATGGTGTGAATATTCCAACACCCCCCCGCAAGCTATACTATGAGATAATAACCAAAAACAGAAAAAACAGAAAAATAGGGCCCTCGTGACTAAGACCAAAGATCACCCCGTACAATCAATCTAAATAAACTAAGTGAGGAAAGAGGAAAAACCTAGTGGGAAGAAAGCCCTCCCTCAAAATAGACTGAAGGATGCTAATGAAGCATATCATCTCTTACCCCTAAAGGAGGTAAGTGTCCTTATTTTTCGAAGAAGGCTCGATCGATCTGAAATGGATCAACAATGTGAGAAGGATGAAACCTTCCATTCTGAAAATCTGATCTGGTTCTTCTATGATCATGTGGATCACCAACCAAATCACCGAAATATCGGAGTGTAGTGGCTGCCCATCGAGGAAGAGGAGGAATATCAGGTGAGAGATCTTCAAGTTCTTGTTGATCTGGATCTCCCATTCACTCATCTTCATCATCAGTTGCTATACCTTCAGGTTCTTGTGGATTTGGGTCTAGCATTCTCCTATCATCATCTCCTTCTTCAGATTCTGAATCTGAAATATCATGTGAAGATGCATCTACAGTTGGCTCATCATCATATCCAAAATCTGAATCTGAAATCTCATGCGATGATGCTTCGCTGTCTTGATCATCAATCAAAGGAGGAGATATCTTCCTTTTGGGAAGAAGTAGATCATGCTGCAAAAACATAATATGAAGATCATCATGAAGCATGTGATTCGAACCAACTAAGGTAGAATCAAAACCATGAATGTGTAGATAGTTCATTGATATCTCTTTTGAACCAACATAGGTGAGATCATGACCAAATAAACTACGACATGGTGATGGTGAATCTTCAACAAGATCACGGGTGGATGCAACACTGATGGTGGCCTATGAACCAATAGGTGCTAGATCTTCAGGTTCTTGTGGATCTATATCTAGCATTCTCTCAAAAAGAGTTATCTTCCTTTTGGGAAGAAATGAATCATGCTCCAAAAACATGTGCTTGAGTTCTCCAACAATGGATGCAAGCAAATCAGATCCAAGACTTGGAAAATGGTTTCTCATGATCTCCTTTGAACCATCAGGGGTGAAATCAAAACCAAAATCACAGAAAGGTGCATGAGTCATGAACCCAAGCGAATGATAGAGTCTTCCATCATCAGTGAAACTCTGAAAGCATGTGCAAATGACCAAATAGGAATCCAAAGAAAGCATATGATGAGGAAGAGCAAATGCATTACCTTCCAAATCTGATTTTTCCTTCAAAATACTTAGTAGGTCATCATCTTGCACATCAACAGGTGCATCAACTCTATGAAAGTGTATGTAGTTCTTTGATATCTCCTTTGAACCAGCAAGGGTGAGATCAGAACAAAATGAACCATATAATGGTGATGGCTTGAACTTCAAATCAGATCCAAGATTTTGAGGATGGTTTCTTATGATCTTCTTTGAACCAAAAGTGGTGAGATCAAAACCAAAATCACAAGGATATGCATGAGACTTGAATCCAAGCGAATGGTAGAGTCTTCTATCTTCAATGAAGTTCTGAAAACATGTGCTAATGACCAAATAGGAGTCCATAGGAAGATTTTGATCAAGGAAATAAAATGCATTGCCTCCCAAATCTTCCAAGATGCCCAACAGGTCATCATTTTGCACATCAACAAGCCCATGGGAAGTAGAGATTTCAAAGATCTCTTCAACTTCTAGAGTAGTAACTGACATCTTTTGCTCAGAAATCAGATCGGAAGATGGAACAACTGAAACCATATGTTGTACTTCGACTTCATCTTGAACAATTTCATCATGGGAGATGATGGAGGTCGAGTCATGAATAGAGAGAGCACTGCAGGAAGTATCACTGGGCTTGCTTTCCACGTGGATAGCATCAATCTCTTCCTCCTGACTTCCAAATAATCTATCCAATCTAGTCCATAGATCACTTGGATGTTCATCAAGGTCAATGTAGTATTCTATATTGGAAAACATAGTAATACATATGCTTCCTGAGGCTCCGTCACAAGCATCAAGACAATCTTCTTTCTCTCCATCGAAAGAAAAATCTCTCTTAATACTAGTCCACACATCAAAAAGACCATGTCTCTTCAGATATGATGCCATCTTTGGTTTCCACTCATCATAGTCGAATGGAGTGAGAGAAGGAACTCCTTCCAAATACATAGAAGATGTTCAATTTCGAATCTACTGCTGCAACTGAAAAAACTG
Organism: Larix kaempferi; assembly: GCA_027924585.1. NCBI lineage: Eukaryota > Viridiplantae > Streptophyta > Pinopsida > Pinales > Pinaceae > Larix > Larix kaempferi. The sequence goes on from BSBM01000410.1 coordinate 5,353,066, forward strand.
TTGCAACTGCAGAAAACTTCGAAACCTGCAAAACAAGAAGAGTTTTGCTTATGGAGAATGCTACACTTCGACTGAACACTACCTTAAGGATACTTGGCACATAGACTAAGTCCTTCACACCTGGCTAGACCTCACTGGATTTCTCCAATGAATTCAAGTAATAGCACTAGGATTTGTTGTGGAAACTCAGAGGCTTCTTGTGCACAAGTGAAAGATAGTTGCTCAAAGAAATGTTGCAACTGCTGCAATTCAAATAGCTATTGACTGCTTTGATACCATGTGATAATCTGCAGGGATCTAGAAACTATAACAAACTCACAATTTAACTCTCAAGATTATTTGCAAAGAAGAAGAAGCATGCATTCAATAATCACTCGTAAACACAATGAATAATGAATGTAGAGAATGTAATACAATAATCTATGATGAGGCATCATATAGGATTCGAATTAGCCAAGTAGGGAATTCGAATCTGAGCTAAGAGTCTAGCATGAATAACTATGGAGACATCATCCAGTGGGTAGTATCAGTCATAAATGGTAAGAGTCAGTTAAGTGTGTCCAACTGATTCTAACAGAACCATCTAGCCATAAATCAGGGAATGGAAACTCCAAGGTGGGTGCATGAGGCTGTCTAACTCAAAGTCGAGCTTGGATAACAATGGATACATCATCCAGTCAATAGTATCAGTCATAAATGGTAATAGTCATTCAAGTGTGTCTAATTGAGTCTAACAAAACCATCTAGGCATAAATCAAGGAATGGAGACTCCAAGGGGGGTGCGTGAGGCTGTGAAATAGTCAAGTGGAACTCCAGAACTAGCTAACTAAAAGCTACAAGCAGTCAGCATGAGCAATCAGTGAAAAAACTACTCAATCAATGCACTAACTGAATGATAACTCCCGGTAGGTGAGATAAGGCGCCCTAATTGAGTGATAACTGGTGGTAGGTGAGCAAAGGCGCCTAAACTCGTTGTGGTAGCTGGGAAAAGAGCACTTGCCATCCAGAGAAGTCAAGGAGGGCGCATTAGGTAGGTAGGAGGCCAATTGGGGGCTGTAGACAAGCTCTGGAGAGCTAGAAGAAAGCTCTAGGTGCTGGGAGACCACCATGATTGACGGGCTTTTTAATTGCCTTCTAATTACTTAGAAAACAAATTAGAAGTGTACATTAGTTGTCAACCCGAGGTTCGTTGAGAACTTGCGAGTCACTGTGCACTGTATGTGCAAACCACAATCTCCTCTTACATTGGTTTATCTACTTGAAGTTGTAGTTCAATAACCTTACTTACAAACAATGGTATGAGCAGTTACATTGTCTTGGCAAGGAATTAGCCATCTAAAAAACTATTGAAACTAAATTGCAATGAAATTAAATCACATGACATGAAAGTAAAACACACAACATGAAAGTAAATGTTAAAATTAAATTCACACTTGAAAGTAAATTTTATAACTACGTTCACACTCTGCAGAAAAGTAAATTCTAGAACTATGTCACACTTTGCGGGAAAAGTAAATTCTAATACTATGTTCACACTGTGCAAGAAAGTAAATTCTAAATCTAAGTTCACAACACACTTGACAGAAAGGTAAATTGCAGAAATAAATCTAAAAGCTATCCTTGCCAAATACAAGTTACTGTTTATGATCCAATGGAGTAAATAATATTATTGCATTAAGCTCAATGATTGTAAAATAAACATTTAAATCTCTATCTATGCGTTGAAATCAAATTGCAGAAATAAAATTCAAACTTCATAAGAAATCACAACTAAACAATGAAGTACAACTACATCAACATAAAATAAATAAAATCACATTGCAAAATAAATTACAAAACTAAGATCTAATTGAATTAAAATAAGAGTATGGCTTTATTCCATCATCAATTGGACTATTGCTCTAATAGTCCTCCCCTAGAATGGAGAAAGAACTCTTATTTATTCATGATTTCTCCATAACAAATAATAAATGAGGATCCAAAATATCCTCAACAAATTCCTAAAAATTTGGATCTCAAAACTAATTCAAAACTAATCCAAGATCCTTACTAACTACATGCTATTTAGAATACCTTTGAAGTCAAATTCAAATTTAGGGATAGAGGCTATAATAAAATAGTCAAAACTCATCCCAAATTTCTCTTAACAACTTTTGACTTCTTAGGTCCATCATATATTTGATAGAGATCTTCAAATCTTTGTCAATAAGCCAAATATGCACTCATATCCACTTCCATTTACCAACTTTAATATAACATAATGATTTGGGACATTTAAAAATAATAGAAATAATGGATTTATAAAAATCCATTACTCCTAATGAATATCTTTCTCCAAAGTTGGTAGTTGAAGGTAAAATTGGAATTATTGACTTTCTGTAATGCTGCAGATAGAGTTTTCGCAATGTTGTAGATGGAGTTTATGTAATACTACAGATAAAGTTTCTGTAATGCTGCAACAAATGTTCTACACTGCTAGAGAACTCCCTCAAATATGTTGTAGCTGCTTCCAACAATTGATTAATATTCAAAGCATATACATAGTACACTAATTCCCTCAATGTTAGTCAAAAATCAAATGAAATACTAAGACATGTAATGGAAAAATTACTTGAACATAAAAACCCGGATATGAGCGTAAGAGAGGATTAATACATGAATGTGGATAGGCAAAATGAATTATAAATAAGGTGAAATGGTGGTAACAATATGTTAAATCCAAGGCCCATCATCTCCCCCAAAATGAAAATGTTGCATGTCCTCATGCGACCTTGTGTCAACAAAGCTGAATGATGTTCATTTTTAATGCAGGCCTCAAAATGTATCATCAACAAGCCACCACTAATGTATCTGATCATCAAGAGGTATGAAATTTCATCCTGAACAATCCCCCATGCCAACTTAACATTTTCAATGCAAAAATGCAAGAAAAAAGTATATTTTGTAGCCAATGGACTAGCAATTTGCAGCTTTCACAAAAAATGTCATTTTTCCAAAAATATGAACTGGGATTTTACCAAACTTTGTAGGGGTGTTAGGAATGCCATTATGCTTCTCCCAACCAAAAATTGGAGAAACCCACATCACGGTTTTCGAGAAAATGAGAAAATGGCTGTAGATGACTATGCTTAATTTCTCAAAAAATACAAACTGAGTTTTTACCAAACTTTGCAGGGGTGTTAGGAGTGTCATTATGCTTCTCCCAGTAAAAAATTGGAGAAACCCACATCATGGTTTTCGAGAAAATGAGAAAATGGCTATAGGTGGCTATGCTTGATTTCTCGAAAAATATCAACTGGGTTTTCACCAAACTTTGCAAGGTTGTAAGGAATGTCATTATGCTTCTCCCAGCCAAAAATTGGAGAAACCCACATCACGGTTTTCGAGAAAATGAGAAAATGGTTGTAGGTGACTATTCTTGATTTCTCGAAAACCATGCATCTGATTGAGCTGAAATTTTATGGATTTGTTCTTCTTACCCTGAGCTTATCTCCTCCAAATTTCAGGAAAACCCACTTCACCGTTTGGGAGATATCTCTATTTCAATTTCTACAATTTTTCATAAAAATGAATGAGTAAAAATCATGACTTTGATTGCAAATGTTGTTCAAAGTGCCCACTGATCTGTTTTAAGTTTTTATATATCAAGAGAAACCCTATGAGCATATGAATAGGTCATTAATGATTTGAATCCATGAAAAAAAAAATCATGCAATAGCAAGGTAAGTGTGCCCAAAGAAACACTAATTCGCCCCAGCAAAACACCATCAAATAAATTTCTGCGTTTTTGCATTTTTTTTGTTTTTAACTGCCATAGAAATAATGTTCTGCTAGCATTATTCTGCCTGATTCCCCTACCATTGATTCTTGTGTGATAGCAACAGGGCATCATTAGGTTAGCCAATGTCTCCTAACTCCCCCAAATTGAGCACTTTTTCCGTCCTCGGAAAAATAAATATGACAAATGTGAAGAAGTGGAGAAAAATAGATATGACCTATTATGCTGATTCATGAGAGGTCAAAGACACCCAAAATAATTAATCTTCAGCTATATGCAACGTTGGTTAAAACCATCTCAAGTTGTTCCTTCAAGCTGGAAATAGTTTCCCTCATACAGAGATATGCAGGCTACTACAGGAATGTTGATTTAAAATAAAATTCAAAAGGCGCACACCCTATTCATTCTGGTGCAACTTTTTCTTATAACAAGTCAACTTTGATATATTTATTGATTCCTAGGATTTCCTCATACAACTGGTGATGGCAGTGTGCTGCAATGACTGAGAGTCAACTTCAATCCGTTTTGGCACACAGGAATTGATTAGAGACCCAAATATATAGTGGAAATGAATTTCTTCAAGATGTTACTACAGAAATGCTTACTTGGACAAGGATGCATGCATTTTGTTTGTCCATCCAGTGTTCTCCCCAAAATGAAGAGTAAATCGGCCTTTTGAGAAAAAAGATTTGCATTGATAAAGCTGTGTTATTGGCAGAATTCATGAAACTTATAATTTGACAACAAGAATCTTCTGTTGTAATATCAATGCGCATTCAAGAAGTAAATCTCTGTTTCCACTGCTTTCTTAATATTTTTGCATAATGATGCAATGCCACACCCAAGTTCTCTTATTTATGCAGCAAGTATTCATTATAGCCTATGGATCCAAGATGATCTAAGATCGTTTGATAGTCACCAAATTTGCAGACCCTATATTCTAGTGGAAAGTTAGAGCAATACATTTTTTTTTAATTTACAAAACGTCGCTCTCATAACAATAAGAATGCATGAAGCAGATAATAACTACCAGGATAGGGACCGCACCACTCATGAAAATTTTCAATCAAACCTTTGTGCCTAAAACTTGCATTCATTACCCAAATTGACTCTGTGCATAAACCAAAAACAAATTTTATAATAAGCAATCCCGCTATGCTCTGTTATCCTCTACAAAGTGGAATAAGGAATCTGAATATGTGGCTACACCTACTTGATAATTGCTTTGTCAAATGTGCTACTATAGGACAACTCACTCACCAATGTTGAAATCATGTGAAAGAGGTAGAGGAAGTCCTTGTAATATGAAATCTTAAAACCATATTGTCCTTTGATGCTTATGCTGCCACCACTTCTCAATGCAACTCACCTTTTTATTGTTGCTTCCAAATTTTGCTCTCATATGCATCATACTTCAAATTTTTGTTTCTTTCAGCCAAGCCTTTATCCTTCTTCTCATGCATACCATATTTTGGAATGGCTTCTACAACAATTTATTCTATTGTAGGTTCTTGTGTCCAACCTATTCCCTTCTCCCTATAGTGTCCTTGTATTGTAGATGAGCTTCTCCTCTTTTTCCTATTGTTGGTTCTTGTGTGACAGCAATAAGACTTTTTTCTCTTTTGTAGTTTCTTTGGCTTGTGCGTCATATGTTATTTTCTTCTCACTGCTGGTTCTTGTGTGGTAGCAACAAGACTTCCTATTGTTGGTTCTTGTGTGACAACAATAGGGTTTATGTAGCAACATCCGTTTGATGTTTGGGTGTTAGGAGATGTCGGAGTGGACTTAGTTAGGGAAGTAAAGATGAGGTAATTTTTAAATGGAAGGATGAAGGTTTGGGTTGAGAAAGGATGGTAGATGATGGAAAAGAATGATGACGAGTAATGTAAGGGTAATGGTGTGTTCACGGTAGGTAATGGTGTAGTCGTGGTAGGTAATGGTGTGCCCATTCCCCCAAACTAAAAGCTTCTACTACCCTTAGAAATATAGGAGGCAGTAGTGATAAAGGCTCAAGCGATTTTTCAAATATAAATCTATAACATTCAATGAACTTGACTAACAATAAAGAAAATAAGCATACCTGTACCTACCTATGAATATTGTGAAATGTGCAGCAGCATCCTGAGAAGCATGAGATCTGATGTGGTCCACAATGGTGTAGAAACTTACAAGAAAGAGCAATACGAAATCTAGAGCTTGGATTTGGAGATGAAAAATGATCTTTTAATGTAGTAGCAAATCTTGGAAACTCTTTTAAAGAGCATGATGGAATACTTTATTTCTCACTTATTTGCAAACCTTGTCCGCCAGCAAGCTGGTTTTCAGACAAGATCTGTCTGACTGCTCCCAGAGGGTTTTCACAATCAGAAACTTTTTATTCCCAAGGGATTCCCGCCAGCAAGCTGGTTTTCAAGCATTCCAAGGTCTGATGGTGCCTGCAAAACAGGTTTTCACCATCAAATTTTATTTGGAAAGGGGGTAGGGAGGTGAGGGAGCTTGACATTGTAAGTGAGTCGAGATGCTTTATTGTGTGGGTTAGGGATGGATGGAGCAGAAAGTCATGGGAGTAATGGAATGGTGGGGGATGAAGTCAATCTAATGATAGTGGTGATATAGATGTTGTTCATGAGAAAATATTATCAACCACATAAGGAAATGAAATATATATTAACTTCACCAGGCATGCATATCAAAATGGGAAAGTGAAATTCATAAGCATACCATGGCGCTAGTGAATGAGCATGATAAATCTTAGGTCTTCTGAAATGATTCTTTATAGAAATCAGGGATGTGGCAATGGGAATGTGGGAATGGAACTTGACCTCTAGAACATTGGTCTTCAGCTTTTTTATATCAATTCTTCATATGTCTCATTCTGGATCCATCTTCCATCTTTGATAAAAAGTCTTCTTATTGGTGTCTTCTACTGAGACACTGCTGGATTAGGATTCTAGGAACTTGAGCTTCAAAAGTAGCACATATCATGCTGATGAATATTCATTTTTGGATGTTTGGAGAGAATTCCCATCAGCATTAAATTTGGTCTTCACGAATCACTCATGCATAGATTAACCTTCTTTAATCTTCCAAGAACCTACAAAAAAAATTGGCACTTACCTGCAATAAAATGTGAGCTCATGGAAGAAGAGAGGTGATCAATCCCTCTTAATCCCAAACATATGCAATATAAATACAACAAATTCTTATAAAACAAATCCAAGGAAGATAAAACAAACAAAAATTCACTCTTTACCTGTTGGAGAGCGGTGGCCACCTTAGACAACCCAACAGTATTTTGTTAATAACTTCTTCGTTTCACAACTGATTTGAGTGATTCCAAATCCAAATGAAATTGGATTCATAGGGATAACTCTAGTAGAAACATTTTTTGAAAATGCATTAATATGGTACTCCAAATCTGCTAAAGAACATCATGTGAGACAGGCTGGTTGCTATTTCCAGCCTAGACCAATAGTCAGTGATTTGAGCATAACTTTTTTGTTTGTTGGCGAATTGACTTGATTCAACTTGGAGGTTAAAGTAGATTCCCATATGTACCTCCAATAGAAACAAATTTTTAATTCAATAAGAATTGATGGTTTGAATATGCCAAAGTACACCCCATGAGAAAGAGTTTCGGGAGTGCTGATTTATGACAGGCAGTTACTATTTTGGGCATAAATTCCTCGTATGATATCGGATTTGAGTGATTCAAATTGAGTTGTAAACTAGATTCATAGTAGAATATTCCATAGAAACAAGTTTAAAAAATTCATCAATTTATGCACCCAAAAATTGACTGTCCCAACCGTGTTCTTGAGCTGTCTACCCTACAGCCAGTCAGTATTTTGATCATAACTTTTTTGTTTGATATCCAAATTGAAAAATTTAAATTGTGTTAGAAACTAGATTATAAGGGATACTTTGTATAGAAACGGGTTTTAAAAATGTGTCCATATGATCTCTCAAAACATGACTGTCCTGACTGCGTTTTCAATAAGCCCAACATGCCAAAATGCTCAAATAGCCATTTTTTCACTAAAATGACGATTTAGATGGAAGTGAATGTTTTTATGGATATAATTTCAATTTAATACATCAAATAACAAATAAAATCAACAATCCAAACCCTAAGTTGAACTATCCATATGTTTTTTGAAGGTTCCACAGTTGAGCTACGGATCCTCAAAAATTGAAAAAATTGCAAGATATGAATAAATGATTATAGTCAAACTTCAAAAATTGTATTTTAGTGTTAAATGATGTATTTTTAAGAATTGAATAACATATTACATACCCCTTTTTGAAATTTTTGAGTCTTGTGTACTCTTTTTTCAATGGTTTCTCCTCGAATCCTTCAATAAAATCTTCATTCGCCAAGACTCATTACTCTTTCCAAGATTTCTTCAAAAGACAAATTAGTAATATGTGCGGCTCTTACTGCACCACATAATCATCATCTTGAATCTTTGATTTTATTCATGAAAATAGAAGGCATAAACAAATCTACTGCTATTGCATAAATTATTAACATGGTTCGAATTTGCAGAGACTTGCGGCTGGCTATTACACTATAGTAATGCTACAGTGAGGTCATCTTTGTGTCTTACTTGTCTCTGTGCCTCCATCCTTCAAACAAAATCATATGCATGTATAATAATAAAAAATACAAATAGCACACTACCAAAAGAAAATTACTCAAGCAAAAAAAAAACAATGGTTGTGGTAACCCCCCGGCAACGACGCCAAAATGACGGGCTTTTTAATTGTCTTCTAATTACTTAGAAAACAAATAAGAAGTGTACATTAATTGTCAACCCGAGGTTCATTGAGAACTTGCGAGTTACCGTGCACTGTATGTGCAAACCACAATCTCCTCCTACATTGGTTTATCTACTTGAAGTTGTAGTTCAATAACCTTACTTACAAACAATGGTATGAGCAGTTACATTGTCTTGGCAAGGAACTAGCCATCTAAAAAACTATTGAAACTAAATTGCAATGAAAGTAAATCACACGACATGAAGGTAAAACACACAGCATGAAAGTAAATGCTGAAATTAAATTCACACTTGAAAGTAAATTCTATAACTACATTCACACTCTGCAGAAAAGTAAATTCTAGAATTATGTCACACTTTGCGGGAAAAGTAAATTCTAATACTATGTTCACATTGTGCAAGAAAGTAAATTATAAATCTAAGTTCACAACACACTTGACAGAAAGGTAAATTGCATAAATAAATCTAAAATCTATCCTTGCCAAATACAAGTTATTGTTTATGATGCAATGGAGTAAATAATATTATTGCATTAAGCTCAATGATTGTAAAATAAACATTTAAATCTCTATCTATGCATTGAAATCAAATTGCAGAAATAAAATTCACACTTCATAAGAAATCACAACTAAGCAATGAAGTACAACTACATCAACATAAAATAAATAAAATCACATTGCAAAAGAAATTACAAAACTAAGATCTAATTGAATCAAAATGAGAGTATGGTTTTATTCCATCATCAATTGGACTATTGCTCTAAGAGTCCTCCCCTAGAATGGAGAAAGAACTCTTATTTATACATGATTTCTCTATAACAAATAATAAATGAGGATCCAAAATATCCTCAACAAATTCCTAAAAGTTTGGATCTCAAAACTAATTCAAGATCCTTACTAACTACATGCTATTTAGAATACATTTGAAGTCAAATTCGAATTTAGGGATAGAGGCTATAATAAAATAGTCAAAACTCATCCCAAATGTCTCTTAACAACTTTTGACTTCTTAGGTCCATCATATATTTGATAGAGATCTTCAAATCTTTGTCAATAAGCCAAATATGCACTCATATCCACCTTCATTTACCAACTTTAATTTAACATCATGATTTGGGACATTTAAAAATAATAGAAATAATGGATTTATAAAAATCCATTACTCTTAATGAATATCTTTCTCCAAAGTTGGTGGTTGAAGGTAAAATTGGAATTCTTGAATTTATGTAATGCTGCAGATAGAGTTTCCGTAATGTTGCAAATGGAGTTTCTATAATGCTGTAGATAGAGTTTCCGTAATGCTGCAGATAAAGTTTATGTAATGCTGCATCAAATGTTCTGCACTGCTACAGAACTCCCTCAAATATGTTGTAGCTACTTCCAACAATTGATTAATATTCAAAGCAAATACATAGTACACTAATTCCCTCAATGTTAGTCAAAAATCAAATGAAATACTAAGACATGTAATGGAAAAATTACTTGAGCATAAAAACCCGGATTTGAGCGTAAGAGAGGATTAATGCATGAATATGGATAGGCAAAATGAATTATAAATAAGGTGAAATGGTAGTAACAATATGTTAAATCCAAGGCCTGTCAATGATGATGACTAGATGCATGCAGTGGCATGCAAAGCATGCAGATTTGCATGCAGGAAAAGACAGGCTCTGGAGAGCCAGAAGCAAGCTCTAGGTGCTGGGAGACCACCATGATGATGATTGGATGCATGCAAAGCATGCAGATTTGCATGCAGGCATGCAAAATATAAAAATGATGGTGTGAATATTCCAACAAGGCTATGCACCTTCAAAACCTACTAAATGCAAACTTATGAAAAAATTAAGCAAAATGGGGCCATGTCCCTCACTAGAAATCCTGTAACCTCCAAAAATAGCGTCGAAATTCTGCAAGTCTCATCATATTCTGATGTAATATGCCCCTATTATGGCCAAAATAAGATTTTGGCTCTAGAAATTTTTTTTAATTTTTCCACTGGCATGGCATGGTATTGACGTGGCATGGCGTAGGTCAGCTAAGGTGTCCAATCCATCCATCATGTCATCCTATGACGTATCCATGTCACACTCCTTTATACCAAGTCATCACATCAACTTTTCCTGGAGTAGATTCACGTGAGCAATTTTCCCCTACAGAAGGCAGTAACGGCTCGTGAGGAAGGCGGTTTTCAAAAAAATTATTTGGAGTCGTTGTCAATCAAAAAGCAACATGTGTACTGGTGTTTTTTCCTCCAATGGATCATCCATCCCTTTTTAACAAGTGTGCATTTTGTGGGAACTATATGTATCACAACCGTTGATCTTGGACTCTCGATCTTATCCATCAATGTTACTTAGCACCCCTTCCACCAAGCCCCTAGTCCTTAGTCTTCAGTCACATGGCTCATTCGATTAGTACCTAGGTGTTATACTTTAATAAGCATATGGAATGGGTTCTAGCACCTTGTTGATGTGGTTGGTACATATCACCACCTCCTACTCATGTGGCAGCTCCACCTCATTCAAAATCCACATGGCACCTCTACGCCATACCATCCACTTGGTGTTTCTGGGGTCCATGTAAAATTTTCAAAAATTCCCAATTTTCATATTTTGGCAAATGGCTCTTAGAAATTTTACAATGGAAATTTCTTTAATAACAGGTGGCCAACACGAATTTATAGTTGGCCCCTTCTAGTACAGGTAATTTTTATGTCATCCAACATAACTGGGCACTCATGTCTTTTCCCATATCCTGGTTTTTCCATCAATTAACAAAACTCACAAATTTTTGACAATGAAGCATAATTTCACCCAGATTTTCAAGACTTGAGTCTTCCATGCTAATTTTGAAACCAAATCTATGTGTCTCAAACCAATCATTTATACAAGGAATTATGTCAAATAGTTTTCCTGTAACCTGTAACTTCGTCCAAATTTGCTAAAACTCAAGAATTCTCCACCATTGCTCTTTGAATTTTGACCCAACCATTCATTAATTTGATTACCGCTCTAAATTTCAACAATTGAGGGATTATATATTGTTTCCCCAATATTTTGACCATGTAACTTCCATCATACACTTTCTATTCAACCTATAATTATGCCTGTAAAACTCAAATTCATCCCATGCAATCCCAATGCTACAAACCTAGGCTCTGATACCAATATGTAACGTACCCAGTTGCCTCTTTTAATTGGTGAGACCACGAGGTACTCAAAATTATGTGTCTGAATTACTCATTCATATCCAATTTCGTTTTTATCCAAATTCATCCATTTTAACAACGGAAAATAAGTGAATATGGTGACCAAGATAATCTTATGCACTTTATAATTACAGGAAATTCATCCATGATCAAACACATATGCCATACCAATTAATTATATGCATTTAAACATTCATATAATAGTAATTTAAATAGCATGTAAACACAAAATTCAACCATAACATTCATAATCAAATAGACACTTATCTTTTAAGCAATTATTCTCCAACTGATTGCATGTGAAGGACGTTTCTCCCAGCCATAGGCACTGTCAGGCCAAGTCTTACTTTGGTAGGACACCCCCAAGATGAGGCTATCAATCCACAAGGAAAAATATCTCCCTCAATCCTAGTTACTCAGTTGATTCTCTCATGCAACTCGTTGGTACCTAAACCCCCTCCACAGTTGTCCCAAACCTCAATTCCCCTTCCTCATCAACCTGCACTACACTGGGAACAAGCTCCCTTCTTTGAATTAACAATCCATCATGCATCCTATAGATCCCTTATGGTGCTCCAGCACAGGCTGGACAGGAAGTCTCTGAAGTGGGACTCCAAAGCACAAGTTGCAATCCAGGTCTCTCTCTCACCAGTCTACCCAAGTTAATGGCATGCATAATTCATGTTCAGCAATGACATCTTCATTCTCTATTACAATATCCAACTATGGATTTCCAAAGGTGATGGAAAGGAAGTGGGATGGAATTCAAATGGCGGAAGAATGAGGAACCAAACCCCTCTCTAGCTTGAAAAATCCCTTTTATAAGTATACTTCATATTGCCATGTGGCCCCTCCACATGGAACCATGTTTCCCCTCTTAATCTCATCTTAGGATAATTAAATAAAGCTTAATCAAGCATGGATATTATTCATGGTTTAATGACTTGGTTTAAATGGCTAAGGCCAAGGATATAATTTGAATCCCACTGTCACTTTCCCACTTGTGGATTCATAGCCTCCTATCTCTTCTTCGTCCTTCTTCCTATGTAGTCATTTAGAGATTTTATATTAATATAAAAAATGTACATACGTACATATTCTTGGTCATCTTGACCATTTGTTTCTAGCTTTTATCATTTTACATCAAAATTTACATCATGGGGTCAAACTGGGGTATTACTGTAGATGGTTAAGTTTTTCAACATGTGTGGAAATAACATGTTTTATTAGAACATGGTATCAGAGCGGTTATGAAGACCTGCTCTCATTATTAATCAAGATCTTGAACCAATGTAGTTGCATGCATCAAATTATTTATATATTCTTCTATATTTATGCATGTTTGGGATAATAGAGGTGTTCCACTACATCCAAAGCATTTATTTCAATTGAAAACTTTTTTCATTTCACTTGAAAAGGTTTTTGTTTTCCCAAGATACTACCATTTCACCAAATGGAAATGGTTTTTGTTTCAATCGAAAAGGTTTTTGTTTTCCCAAGATACAACCATTTTACCAGGTCCAGAGGTATATTGTTTACATTTACGTTTTTTTTCTCTCACATCATTTCATATGTCAGTTTGGATTTCAGCCATATTCCTAGTTTTTTTCTCTTTTTGGTCTATGTATGGTCTTTGTTGTGCACTCTAGGTGAACTTGGAAAATCAGAAACAGAGCATAAAAGGTTTTCTTCCTTATGTATGCTCTTTGTCATGTGCCTTATGTGAACTCGGTAAACCAGAAACAATGAGAGAGCTTTCATTTTCTATGTAAGCTAACCAATGTATAACCCTGAATTTGAGAAATTTCGGTTTTGAAATTTATTATTTTTGTTTGATTGTGGTTGTGTAAAAGTGTCTTGCAGGGCAACACCAAGGTTTTTTTTATAGGCACACTCTCCACCGACAACAACAACTCCATTATTCTTCAATATATTACTAAACATTTTGTTTAGCTCTTTTGGTTGAAAGTTACTTCATTAAGAAAGATGTATTGGGTTCAAGTCCTTCTTGTTGTTAAGTTACTTTTTGAAATAGTTCATGTAACTTTAATTTATAAAGGTCCTTCTTGTTGTTAAGTTACTTTTTGAAATAGTTCATGTAACTTTAATTTATAAAGTAACTTCATTGCAAAAGTGTTTCCCACTTGTTTTATAAAAGTGGGTCACTTATTTTAAAAGGTAACTTATTTGTAAAAGTGAATTTAAAGACAAAGTTAGTGACAAAGGGAAATTATTTATTGTGCACCCACCCACATGGATCAATCTTTACCTGTTATGTGGCTCCTTGATTCCATTTTATGCATTTTTTTCAAAAAGGAATAGCATTGGCATCCAAAGTCCGTATTTAGTGCCATTTTCTTAAACTTCCACTTTTTTCAAGATTGCATCTAGACCACTAGTTTCTATTTTTGAAATTATATTACCTGTATATTATAATATGGCAAGTCCAAGTGATCTTCTACTTACTAGTATCAACTACTTATCGTGGACAGCCCATATGGAGAATGTCCTACGAAGAAAGGGACTTTACTGAATTACCTTGGGAAAAGAAACTGCACCTGCTAATGCTTCAAAGAAATCAAAATGGAACAATAAAAATGTTGAAGCATGTGGATTACTCGGGATGTCCATCTCTAATTACCTAATATTCCACCTTCAAGGAATTAACAAACCAAATGTATCTTGGACAAAGTTGGAAACCATATTTGGTCAACATAATGAGATTCGAGCTTACTAGCTTGAAAGTCATATGATTTCTTTAAATACCAATTATTTATCTTGCATAAAATACTACCTATCTTGATTCAAAACCCTTAAACTCTTAGTTGAACAATGCAAGAAACCTATGCCAGATAAGTAATATATTTTTGTTATTCTTTCTAATGTTGGTAGTCCTTATTCTATTTTTGTATATACTTTTCACTCCACCAGAGAAGCCTTGGTGCCTTCTTACAAAGAACCCATTCTTGAATCTTTTTATGATTCTTTGATTAGAGAGCAAGATAATCTCTTGCATCTTGGAGTGATCATCACTTCTTGTACATCTATCAAAGCCTTAGTGGCATAAGATAAGGATAAATCCAAGCATTCAAAGAAGCAACAACCTCGCAACAATAAGCAAAACAAGGGTCCCAAACTCTCTCAACAAGTTCCTACACCTAATGGTGATAAAGGAACTAAATCGAAAGGTGTAAGAAGAGTGAATGACATTGCAATTTTTGTAGGTGATATGGTCATGTGGAATCTACGTGTTCCAAAAAAATGGAAACCTTGGAATCAACAATGATGAAACACACCATCAATCTTGAATCTTATTCTAACTCTTCTTCTCATGCACATGCACTTTCTGCTTCTGGTTTTTCCTTCAATGTAGCTTCTACTTCTTCTTATTCTAATGAGTGACTCATTGATTATAGATCATCTTATCATATGGCTAAGGATAAATCCATTTTTATGCTCTAAATGAATGTAAACCAAACAAATATTTGTTGGTGATTATAGATTACCTTAGTGTAAGGTCTAAAACAGTTCAGCTAGATGATGGTAGTTTCAAAGATGTATTATGTGTTCCAAATCTTTCCTGAAATATTTTGTCATTCTACGAGATCACTCATTATGGTGAAGGTAAGACTATAGAGTTTCACCTCACCAAGTTGTAATCAAGGATTTAAAATATCATGGGAAAATCCTAACAACTAGAATTGTTGATGATATTACCAAGTTGTACAGATTTAACAACTTTGCTTCATCAACTTTTCCGTTAGTTTTTATTTCTCATAACAATGACTTGAAAAAACTTTGGCATGAGCGTTTTGGTTATCTAGACTATTGCTCATTGCAGCAACTATGTAATCAGAAAATGGTGATTAGCATTCCTCCCACTTTTTACAAAGATGGTAGTTGCTCCAAGTGTGTTTTTGGAAAACATCATGGAGACAATTTTGACAAATGTGCCTCTCAGCAGCCCTTGACCCCCTTGCAACTTATTCATAGTGATGTGTGTGGTCTCCTTCCTTCTACTTCTTTCTCTAGGTTCAAGTACTTCTTAATTTTCATTGATCGCTTATCCAGACACACTTAAGTTTACATCTTAAAACATAAAAGTGAAGATTTTGACATGTTTTTGGACTACAAGGCCCTTGTAGAAAAACAGTCTAGACATCAAATACAAAAAAGTTAAGAACATATAATGGAGGCGAATATATAATACATAATTTTACAAATTATTGCACTGCATAGGGAATTTAAATTCAACGTATTGTTCCATACACACCACAACAAAATGGTGTCACTGAGAGAAATAATCGCACATTAAAGAAATGGCAAATTGTGTGATCCAATATAAGGGAATAAATCCTATTTTTTGTGGAAGACATTAATTGTGCCAATTACATATTCAATCGCACTACTGCAAAGGATTTGAAAGATATAACATCAAAAGAATATGGAGTAAAATTAAACCAAATTTAAGTCACTCTCATGTGTTTAGTAGTGAAGTACTGGCTCACAATCCTGATGAAAAATGGAAAGCATTACAACCTAAGAGTAATAAGTTAATTTTTGTTGGATATTTTAACGATGTAAATGGTTATAAACTTCTTCAAACTCAATCTAATGAAATTATTATCAAGAGAGATGTTAAATTTGATTAAAATCTCTCAACCTATGAACCTAATTTGGCATTTGTGTCATCTTTAGCTTGCAAGCCATATTCAACAATTATGCTATCTCCAATTCCCAACCTTTTTGCTAGTGGTCGTATTTTGGTTTCTTCTTCAGATGATGATAGTGAGGATGAAAATCCACCTCAGCCTATTCACATTTCTTCAGTTGGGTCTGTTGAACATGAAGTTGCACCAACACCACTGCTTCCTACATGGGTCCATACAACACAAGATGAAGACGGTGACATTGTCAATGAACCTACAAATTAGCATTGAACACATTCATAGTTCTAGCAAGCCTCTTCTCTTTTGGCTCTAGTTTCAGAGACTCAATATCTAGAAACATTTCCATAAGCTTCTGGTCATCTTGATTGGGATGTAGCAATGATTGAAGAATACCATTCCTTAATGATGAACAAAACTTGGGATCTTGTACCTCTTCCAAAAGTAAGAAAACTTGTCAGATGCAAATGGGTGTACATAACTAAGTATATAGTAGATTAAAATGTTGAAGGACTTAAGGCAAGGTTAGTTTCCAAAGGATTTTTTCAAGTTGACAAGATTGACTGCAATGAAACCTTTCCGTTATCGCCAAAATGAGTTATATATGCCTTGTTTTAGCCCTCAGCACTTCACATAAATGGGAGTTCCATCAAATGGATGTCAAATCCTCCTTCTTGCATAGGGATTTGCAAGAATAAATTTACATGGAACAACCTCTTGGTTATGTTCATAATAACTCCAACCTTGTTTGTCCCCTCAAGAAATATATCTATGGACTTAAGGAATATCCACGGGCTTGGGATGCTAAAATGGTTAGTTTTCTTCTTGGCACTGGTTTTTCTAGATGTCATTATGACCCTAGTGTCTATACCAAGAAAGTAGGAAACCATATCATAATCTGTGTTCTTTACATTGGTGACCTTATTCTTACTGGTAGCAACCCTAAACTTTTAACCCATGTGAAATATGGCCTTAAGAATAAATTTGAAATGACCGACTTAAGACATTTGCATCATTCTCTTGGCCTCCAAGTCTTGCAAACTAAAGAAGGTTTTTTTGTTTCTTATACTAAGTACGTGTGTGACCTTATTCTTTACTTTCACGTGGAAGATTGTAAACTAGACCCATCTCCCTTCCAACCTAGAGTCAAACTTACTGCCACCTGCACTACCCTAGAAGTAGATGCCACCTTGTACCATTAGTTAGTTGGAAGCCTTTTGTACTTGACTCATACTCATCACGATATTTCCTTTGTTTTTTATCTTATTTTCGAGTATATGAAAAAATTCATTAGAAAACAACAAAAAGAATACTTCGATATATTTGGGGTACGGTTCAATTTGAGATACATTACAGTTCAAGGTGGACTCCTTTGTTGGTTGGTTTCATTGATTCTACTTGGGATGGCAACCTTGATGATCAGAAGTATAATTTAGGTTATATTTTCAATCTTGGTTATGTACCTATCACTTCGACTTATAGGAAACAACGATTTATTTATATTTCTTCAACAAAAATAATCAGCTACAATTAATGCAAGTCAATAAGTCTTGTAGCTTCGATATATCCTTTCGGAGTTTGGATTCCATTGGCATAATTGACTACTCTCTAGTGTGACAATCAAAGAGATATCAAGCTTACCAAGTTCAATATCAGCGTAGAAAAAACATTGAGCTATAGATACTCTTCATCAAAAATCATGTTCATGATCATATTCTTAAAGTGCTATTTTACCTTAAGGATTATCAACTTGCAATCATCTTCACAAAGTCTATTATAGAAGCGGAGTTTTCTAAACTTTGATCTATGTTAGGAGTTTAGGAATTTGTCATTAAGGGGGGATGGGCTCTAATGCCTCCTTGTTGTGAGGAAATACACCTAATAGTTAGGGCTTGGCTTCCAATAGATCAGACGAAAGAAAACTACTAAAATTCCCTAGGGTTCGAGGTTGGATTCAACCTAATGCGTTAAAAACTAGAAGGGAAAATAGAAAACACGAGATAGAGAGGAGAAAAGAACCTGGAACTTGACAGTTTCCCTTGCTTCCTCTTTCCTTCCAATGCTTCTGCTTGGATTCTTCCTTCACTTGCACAAAAGAAGATAGAAATCCTTCATCAAAATCTCCTGGCATAAATTGAATCATAAACTAAGCACGAAAAATGAAACATGAACCACTAACCCTAGTTGACTAATGAGGTAAGTCAACACCTTTTATATCAATCCAAAATCAATTCAAAGACATATGAATTGGGAGGGGGCAGATAGTATATCTTTATTAACAGCAATGGAAACAATACATAATCAAACCTAATTGTACCACAGGCACCTCTAGAACCACGATATGGATTCATCTGGAACCCTCAAGCCACTCATGCATACTAGTCTCGCTTTTATTAATTCTCTTCTGACATCTAGAAAAAGGTCAAGAGGAAACCTTTTCATACAGAAGATAAGATCACTTAAGGATAAGAGCCACTGAGTGGGGAAAAGACAACATAAAAACTCAAAAGAAAGGGAAGTTGTTCCAACATAATCTAGATGTTCTCTCTCTTCAATCTCCCCTCTATCATCCCATAGATTCCTTTTATTAGGTGTTTGAGATAGTTAGGATGGTTAGGATGGTTGGTTTCCACCAAGGAACTATCCATTCAACTGTCGGATTTCACAAATTTTCAAGAATTTTTATATTTTTCACATTTTCCAAGGCCCACACACCCTACAAAGGGGATAAGTATGTGGCCATGCACCTTTATAGATGAATCGGTGTGTGGGGATCCAAACAAGGTGTCTTTTTAAGAAGTAATGAGTTGGAATGATGTTAAACCCTTATGAAGAGATGATCATCAATTAGGTTGACCTTGACTGTGAAATTCAAGGTCATTAGCAACTATTAGGGTCTTATCCATTGATTAGGGACACACTGAGCCAAATTAGGGGCAGTTGGATGTTGTTTGGGAGGCTTTGATGCCATTAGGTTCACCTGGATGTTGTTAGGGACATTAGGGTGCCATTACGGTCATTGGGATTCCAATTAGTGCTATAACAAATGCCCCTTAATGTGTAAGGTCAGAAGGGGAGATTGTTGGTTAAAATTAAAGTTATTTAATTTACCTTGATTTAATTATCGACCGGAGTACGTATACTTTGAGCTGCTACACCGTATGTGCGGGAAAAATAGTTTTACTGCTCATACTTAAATGAATTCTAGTCTACTTACAAACAAAATGAAATGGATGCAGGTGATATTGTACTGAATGATCAATGCTAAGGATTACTAGATTTGTTCTAAAGAAAAATTAATTTGTTGATCCCTATCTTACTTGTAGCAACCTACAACAATATTTTAATATGAAACTACAATAATCTTCCAAAATAATACTAAGCTACAGCTATCCTGTATAAGAAACAACTTATTAAAAAGAACTTGTCCAATCTTGCCTACCAATGAAATGCTGAGTTAAGACTGCAATCCTGATGCTAAACTTAGACAAACATTCCTTACTCACAAACACTTCTAAATGAAATCTGTCTCTACTTTCATCTTAAACCACTCACACACAGTTGACAGAATGAAGTCTCTCTTGCTGCTACATTCTATATAAAATAAAATGTTGGAACTATTTCAAAGAATGCACACCAATAAGCATTGAAATCGTTTGAAGTATATATACTCACTCTAATCTCTGTGGATCGTGGGACTAGTGTTCACTCCTGAGAAACAACACTATAAACCATAATTCTACTCAACCTCCAAAAGCATGAATCTAACTGTTATTTAACCAATGCAAAAGGTTGTTTGAAAAGCCCTAAGTACTCTATAAACTAAAATCTTCAAATCTTCTGCTAACTCCGCAAATGCTGCAAATTCTTTTGAAATCCACACAACACAATCAGAAAATATCCTACAGTCCTATAAGCTCAAAAGTCAAAAGGATTAAACCACTATTGGAGCTATTCACTAGTCGCTATAATGCTGATAACAAAAGAAATATGAAGTTTCAATCTAGTCTCTTCATTAAATCGATTCTACAACAAACCAAATCAAATCCATTACACAGTTTGTAAATGCCATAACTTTGGGCAAAAGAATCATATCCATCAACGAGCAACACCACACTGGAAACTAAAGAGGTTAAAATACAAAGCCACTCTTACTAATTTACTGAATCGGTTCTACAGCTAAACTGAGTGCATGTAATAGTAATTTGTCTTCTGCAAACATAAATCTTATTCTGAAGCACAAGTAAACAAAACCATTACCATTCTATTGTAAAATAGTGCCAAAGTATATAAGCTTCACTCTACTTACAGAAATACAAACAACACTTAAATACAAAGAATCGGTGTTGAAGGTGGGCCCTGCCCTCAACGCCTGCCAGTCTTAAATCACAGTCTTAAAGAAGATAAATGCTGGATCGATTGATAAAAATGGAGTTTTACAGTCTTCTCTGTATATCTGTCTACTTAGGGTTTCAAGAATCATTTTATACTAAAAATACAAAGTAAAATCAACCTTGAAACAAGGATCGATATAGCTAACAACCCTACAGCTATCTCGGCATATATGAACCGAAGATGGGAGCTCAAATCCCCTGAAATCCACATAATACTAAAGAGGAAAAACAACAGCTCCTCAAACAAAGGACACCCCTGAAACAGCACCTGAAAAATCTGCATAGATATATGGAAGGCGATGTGAGTCAAGAGACATCTCCAATGTGGCAGAATCCCCAAATTGCAGATTCAGCTAGCATAATTGTCCTGGGAACGCCGAGACAAGCGTTGAGTCATGTAACAAAAAGATCCCTGCAAAGAAAAGAAAGAACAAAGGCTTATTATTCGACCTATCATTAAATGAAACTAAAAGACCTTATTATATGCATAAAAACTAATCAAAGTAATGAATAAGCATTTAAAAAAAAACACTTACCAAAACCTATCAACATTGATCTCCATAAAGGCATGACCATGTACAAATCAACACAAATGAAACTGATTATTATGTGGTTTCATAAGACTTAGACTAGAAAATGTTGTAGTGGACAGTTAAAATAGGAGACCAACATCTCCCCCAAACCGAAGATCTTGCAGGTCCCTATGCAAGAAAGTCTCATACAAACAAAATTTGAAACTCAAAGTAAATGATCAATCCTTGGATCCAACTCCAGAGACTAAGGCTGAGGTATTAAATAGAACTTGAGCCTGAGGAGGAGACGAGGCAGTTTGTTGCTGTATACTAACCAATTGTTCAAACTGTTTATCTTTCTTCTTTAACTGTTTCCGAAGATTGCGATTTGTTCCTGTAACCTCATCAACCAAAGTTTGTAAAGAAGCTACCTTAGCCTTTAAAATGGCATTTTCCTGCTTGATGAACCGATCCAATCTCACATACTCTTGCAATTTCTTTGTCAGTTTAAAATTCTTCTGCCTAAAATAATCAATTCCCTGTGTAGAAGCCTCCGACTTATGAGATTTAGTAGATTTTGAACCTGATTTGGAAAGTGATGCTTTGGCAGATTTTAGACTTGATTTTGAAGGGGATGCTGGCAGCAAAGGTTCACTGACAGGACTTGGCATTGTAGAATAATGAGGAGAACCAGGAGAATCAGAGTTATCATGAGTAGAAGAAGCATCGGATGATGATAATTCAACTTGGACAGGCTCTTTACCCTTGGATTCCCTTCTCCCCTCATTAGAAGCCATGCTGTGAGTAAATCTTCTATTTGGCAAAACAAACAAGTTTTCATGACCCTTATCTCCCCTAGACCGAGAGCTAGCACACTGTCTCTTAGATATTGGAGACCTCTTAGTATGTAATAGGGTAGGTTTCTTACAACTGTTAACAGCTGGTTCATGAGGGCAATCATTTTGGTGAACAGAATTGTTTGCAGAGGAAGCTTTCTCCATTAAATCAGGGATACGAGGCTCACCTGATTCATTCCCCAAGGATGATTGAAGATGAGGATTAGATAGCTCATATACAAACTGTTCCCATACACGGCCTTGCTTCTTTAATTCAACTAAAATGAGCATTTTAATAAGCCCGTGATGGTAAAGACTGTGAGTTGGATGTTCTAGGTTCTTCCTAACTTGTGAAGCCATTTTACTCAGACTCTTCCAAAAATAAAATGGAAAATTCAGAAGCTTACCGAACTCAAAGTGAGCTAATAGCCGGAAATGACAGGCTTTGCAAGTGGAGAAACGGCCTTCACAAGTAATCAGTTTGGTGATGATCATCAGGGAATTGTGAAATTCATCTCTAATCCAGAGCTTGGAGAAGCCCTTTTCACCCTTCACGGCCAAAAACTCGGGTTTGAAAACACAGTCATAGTCTTTTCGTGGCAACTGAAAATTCTTAAACCACCTATCCCCTATGCGTGGGAGTCCCATAGCCAATGAAATGGACTCCTCTGTCACTGCAAACTCCAGGGACCCGACCTTAGTTGTATGCCCATCGAAACCCAAAGCAAATTGTAAAGAAACAGCATCATCGTGGCCCTGTAAATTGGTTAAAAATGAATGCCACCCAGCCCGAATGAACATCTCCTTGCATGCTACGAACTCAGGGATGGCTAACAACTGCTCATATGCTGAGGGTTCATGTCGGTTAAGCATGGTGAAGACAGGAAAGACAGCGATATAACAGAGAAATCGGACAGTCAATTCGCAGGCAATGACAAAATTTCATCAATGTTTCTCCCATGGTAAAGATAGGGACTGTAAACAGCCCGAGAGAACACGGTAAAGAGTGGTAATGATAGGCAGTAAAGGTAATGAGGACAATAAACGTGGTAAAAGAAAATCATTACAAGCGGTGGCACATACTTCCCACGTTGCAGGAAATGAAGACCACGATATAACACGTTTGGACTAATCCTAACCTCATAACACGTAAGAACCCCAATTGTAATAGAACAAGGTTATGATTTTTATCAAAGGTTGCCAATCAATAATAAAGGATGAAATATTGTCAAAGTTAACACCATAAAATGAAAACTGTGGTGTATCAATTAAATGGATGCCAAAGTTATTATGGTAGTTCATAGCTCATCGACTTTCGTATTATGGCAAAAGCATTTAATTATAATCATAATCCTTAATAACAATTAGACTTAGCCAATCATACAACCTTCCTTACCTTCATCAACGTTCGTTACCTTTACCATATGCATGCCAATTTTCCAATGTTTCCTCCGACACCCCATATGGCACTCAATCCGGCACTTCAACAAATGTAAAATACAGCAATGCTTTCAGGCTGATAAATATAAACAAAAATTACCAGCATAGTAGTAATTACCAGCATCTTGAGCAGCTGTTGTGCTATTAAAGCAAATGCACTCAAACAGTGATGTAAAAAAAACCATTAATTTTCCAAATATACATCACTCATATGAGTTAATAAACAAGTAAACTGGATTAAAATTTGTTGGACCCTCAACAGTTTCGTGGCATAATTTCCTTACTGTAAGGTTGCTGCTTCATCTAATCACACAGGAAACTAAGTTGTGTTATGAAACCAATTTTTATTAACAATGCAAAACAAACAATCAGGAACGCTGACTTCAATCAATCACCCTTACTTCTATGTAACTATAATTCTCAACAATCATAAATGCAGACTTCATCAATCACCCTTACTTCTATGTAACTCAAACAATCATAAATGCAGACTTCATTCTTGTCATTCATACAGAACTTTTTCCACCAGGACATGTGCCACAAGGCAAGGGGAATACTAACAGAAGCTAATGGGGTACTGGTCCACTTTGACTCAGCTTCACACAGGATAGTTTGAGTAGTGCAACAAATAGCACTGAATTTCTCAGCTATGTTCAGGACTCTAAAAATATCAGGCGTAAACCCCTTTTTTTACAAGAATCGGGTAACCAAAATCCAGAGCAGTTGGAGATGATTATCAACTGGCTGAATTTTTTTAAACAGTTTCTTTAAATTTTATTTAACCACCCTTACGACTTCTCTTTTACCTTTACATAGGTACATTGTTCATACAGACAAGTATAGATGAGGCTTTTAAAGGAGATGTTAGAGTCAGAACCCACTGCCAGCGAGCCCATTCAGTACTCCGGTCGGGTAACTGTAACAACTAAGAAGTTTCTTCCCCGGGCAGATGCCCCATTGCCAACAGGCCTGTTCAGCACCCTGATGGGTTTGCCTATTTATACCACAGGTCGGTACCCGCTGCCAGCGGACCTGTTCAGTATCCCGGTGGGTTAACCTCTTGCACCCATTTTCTATCAGAGGCCCTTGTCCCAATTTCATCTTAAAGATCAAGTTTATGATTTGCTCAAGCATAGATGAGTGGGGGAGCTGCTCTGAAAACCATCTAGGAGTGGGATGGTACCAGAATTGGAAGAGTATTCTTTGTACATGCCTGTAAAGATTTGCCCAAATGAACAACTAACCTTTGCAACTGTATAAAGTGAAAGTCATAAAGTGGCTGCACAAAAAATGTATATATATGTATTTGATATTATAGAATCCAATAGATAATAACCACCAGACTGCCCAGTCCTAGATACCTTTTTCCAAAATGGTGCCTGACGTAAAAATAATTTAATGCCCATAGCTGTCACTAAAAACAATTCCCTCGCTCCATCTAGTGTGAAACCAAGTCAAATGGTCCTAGCAACCCATAAGTTCATAAGCAAAAACCCCTTTTGGAGCTTAAATCACTGATGGAGACAATGCCAGGTGGATAAGTACTCATATGAATAACGAGGACAGGTCTAAAAAACCTAGCAGCACACATCTTATTTACTTGATACAGGCATTCCAATCAGCCAGTGAAACTCAGAAATTAATCCAAATTAACACAGTCCTTAAAAAT
Organism: Larix kaempferi; assembly: GCA_027924585.1. Classification (NCBI taxonomy): domain Eukaryota; kingdom Viridiplantae; phylum Streptophyta; class Pinopsida; order Pinales; family Pinaceae; genus Larix; species Larix kaempferi. The sequence continues at coordinate 5,378,350 of BSBM01000410.1, forward strand.
GCTTTGCAACAATAATCAAAGGCTAAAATAGGGGTAGTGACGAAAATACTTCCCTTAGGTTTTCAAAACATTCTGAGCCTTACTGAAAAGAATATCTGCATCCTTCCAAAAAGAGACCTAATAAAACAAATTCCTGTACATATATACAAAAACAATTTCATTGAATATTACTGTGAGAGACTAGGGGATGAAGAAGTCATTTCTTCACCTACCAGCTCTAGTTCAGACTGTTGACTCATGTTATGGATGAATTCTTGCTTAGAAAGAGGTTTGTGATACACCTTTAACCGATGTCCATTCACCACAAAGGCGGTTTGTTCTTCATCTATTGTCTTTATTTTGACAGAACCATTATCAAAAACAGTCACAATTTCATATGGCCCCATCCATCTAGTGGTAAGCTTACCTTCGAAATGTTTGAACCGTGAGTCAAACAATAGAGCCCAATCACCTTCTTCAAAAGTCTTCTTCTTCAAAAATTTATCATGCCACTTAGTTTGTTGATTCTGTATCAACACAGTTCGTTGGACAGCATCTTGTCTGATTTCATCAAGCTCATTTAATTGCATCAGCCTCTGCTCCTGGGCTTCATCTAAATTCAGGCTCAATTGTGCAGCAGTACGAAAAGTCTTCACCTGAAATTCTATAGGAAGCAGAACCTGTTTCCCATAAACAAGCTGATATGGGGTATACCCTGTGGTATTTCTCCACGTAGTTCTGTAAGCCCACAATGCCTCGGGTAGCCTGTCTGCCCAATCCTTGTGATGTAGCTGCACGGTCTTAGTTAAAATGGATTCTAACACTTTATTTGTTGATTCCACCTAACCATTTGCTTGGGGGTGGTAAGGAGAAGATTTATAGTGCTTAATCCCATATTGTTCTGTAAGTGCTTTCATTGATTTAGAGACAAATTGTGCTCCATTGTCAGTCACAATTTCACGAGGAATGCCAAAGCGAGTAAAAATTTCTGTGTAAATAAATTCTATGACTGATTTCTCAGTGGCCCTCAATAGAGCTTTTGCCTCAACCCACTTAGTCACATAGTCAGTGCAGACTAAAATATATCTCTTTTTCCTTGACATTGGTGAGATTGGCCCAACAAAGTCCAATCCCCATTTTTCAAAAGGTTCAATTTGTACCTGGGCTTGTAAAGGCATTTGATCAACAGCAGTGGGTCTCCCCATTCTTTGACAGCTGTCACAGCCCTGTACATATTTTTCAGCATCTTTAAAAAGTGTAGGCCAATAATACCCTTGATGTAACACCTTATATGCTGTCCGCTTGTCTGAGAAATGGCCTCCACAAGATCCATCATGACAGGCTTGAAGGATGTCATACATCTCATCCTCCCTCACACACCTCCTGATAATCAGATCTGGACCGGTTCGAAAGAGGTCATTACCTACCCATGAGTAATTAGCACTTTGCTGTATGATTCTTCGTTTTTCGTAAGATGACAGATGAGCAGGTAGTTTCCCTGTAACCAAATAATTGGCTATATCTGCAAACCAGGGTGTTTTAATAGAAATAGCAAATAAATGTTCATCAGGGAATGTATCATCTACAGGAACATTATCATCAGCATGAGTCAATCTGGAGAGGAAATCTGCAACCAGATTTTCCTTCCCTGGTTTGTCAACTATGGTAATGTTAAATTCCTGTAGCAAAATCAACCATCTCGTAATTCTGCCACTAGTGATCGGTTTATTCATTAAAAATTTAAAAGCAGAATGATCAGTATGAACAAATACATCATAACCAGTAATATAATGCCGGAATTTATTGATGGCATGAACCACTGCTAGAAACTCTTTTTCAGTTACTGTATAGTTTAGTTCTGCAGGTGTCAAATTTTTACTGATGAAATAGATGGCATATTAAGACTGGTTTTCTTTCTGTCCAAGCACTCCCCCTAAGGCAGTGTCTGAAGCATCAGTTTGTATGTGGAAAGGCAAAGACCAATTTGGCCCCTGCAGAACTGGTGTTGAAGACAATTCTGATTTTAAGGTGTCAAAGGCTGTCTGACAGTGTTGATCCCAACAAAAACCGCTGTCTTTGGCCAATAATTTGAATAGTGGGGCTGCTATATTTGTAAAATTAGCAATAAACCTACGATAGTACCCCGCATGTCCCAGAAAACTTCTAACTTCTTTTTGTGTAGCTGGTGGAGATAGACTAGTAATGATTTCAATTTTTTCTGGGTCTACCTTAATACCTTCTGATGAAATGTGGTGCCCTAAAACAATACCCTCAGTTAACATCATCTTACACTTTTCATGGCTTAAAGCAAGATTTGTTTCTTGGCACCTAACTAAAACTTTCTCCAGGTTATTTAAGGCTTCTTTGAAATCATTACCGTAGACTGTAAAGTCATCCATATATATTTCCACACAGTCATGGACTAAATCAGCCAAAATACCTAACACTGCCCTCTGGAAAGTGGCAGGAGCATTACACAGTCCAAATGGTAATACCTTGTAAGCATAAGTTCCCCATGGGCAGGTAAAAGTGGTTTTTTCTTGATCCTCTGGGGCTATTCTTATCTGGTTATACCCACTGTATCCATCCAGAAAAGAGAAATACTGTTTTCCTGACAAGGTATCCAAAACTTGATCTATGAAGGGAAGACGCAAGTAGTCTCTGAGAGTTGCTTTATTTAGTTCACGGAAATCAACACATATTCTCCACTTACCTCCCTTCTTCGGGACAATCACCAATGGAGATACCCATTTGCTATCAGAAATGGGATAGATTAAATCTGCATCCAGCAATTTTTGTAATTCATCTTTCACAATGTCTTTAAGCGCAGGATTCATTCTTCTCTGTGGCTGCCTTATTGGTCTAATATTTTCCTGCGTATAGATGTGATGAATGCATGTGTCGGGGTGAATGCCTTTCATGTCTGTATAGATCCAAGCAAATGCCCCAAATTGTGCTTTAAGTAAATTAACTAACTGATTTTGCTGGTCTTGAGACAGATTTGCATTAATAAACAAAGATCTCCCTGGACTAATCTCCATTGGTATAGTTGCAGCTCCAACCTTCTCATCTATGAATAAAACTATTGATGATGAGGTGGCTGAAGGGTAGTACTGTTCTTGAAAATCTTCTGTGAAAACATTGTCTAAGTCAGAGAAGGACTGAGGGAACTCAATACTAGTGGTGGCTGAGATAAATTGATCTAGGATATCATCTTCAGTCTGATGTTCCAGCCCCCTAGTTTGACTGATGGACAGTAAGGGTTGTCCCACATCCTCATCCCCGTAAGGATTCTCTAACCATAACATGTTTTCCAACACAGGTTGTGTTGGGGGATAAATAATCAAGTTTTGTAGAGAAGTGCCATTTGATATAGTTAAAATACCTTCTCTGCATCCTATAAAGGCATTGGCAGTGGCTAACCAGGGCTTGCCTAGTATAACAGGATGTTCCCCCATTGGGTGTTTGGTTTGGAGTACCAAAAAATCCACTGGATACTCCCAAGAAGCTACTGTGACAGTAATGTCATCTAAGGCCCCCACAGGTTTGACTGTGCTCCTATCAGCCAACTCCAAAATAGTAGGAGTAGGTCTGAGGAGATTATGTAACTGAAGTCTCTGCAAGGTGGTCATAGACATGACATTAATGGCAGCCTCCAGGTCAACTAGAGTGTTTCCTATTGGAATCTCATTAATGCAAATGGTCACCACTGAGTTCCCGGGATTTGCAAATTTTGGAGGTAAGGAACAGTCTGAAATATAGTTGGACAGCTGGCCTAAAACATGTATCGTGGGTGGGTCTTTCTGTTTTCGACCAGGTTTCTTTAAGCACAGTTCCCTTACCAGTTTTGAATAGATAGGGACATCTCTAATAGCCTGAATTAATGGAATCTTGATACAAACATTTTTCAACTCATTTTCCAAATCAAACTATGGATGAACCACAGGCTTCTCTATTAATAACCTCTCTGGGTAAGGGGGGTTGTTATTTACTTGTGGATGAGCAGATGATTGGAAATGAGTTCCCAGTGCTTGAGTGTTTTCTGAGGCAATCTGCACTTCTTCTTCCTCTGTAATCTCTTTTTCAGCATTTTCTTCTCCAGTCTCTTCATGAATAATCACTGCTGGAGGGGTTTTATTTAATGTTTTCCCAGACCTTAATTGTATTTCCTATAAAGGAGCTAAATGGATTACGTAAGTTGGAGCCATTTGAATTTCAGCATTATGAAGAGGCTGGGGAGGTCTGTTATTAGGGTTTGGGATAGGTTGGGTTGGCAACAATGTGGGTTGAGGTGGGTTTGGATTTTGATATTGTTGTGGAACTGGGGGTATAGGAGGAAGTGCAAGTGGTGTAAAGCCTGGTAATAGCTACTGCATATTTGGCGGCATTGGACAGTAACTAGGGGGGGCTGTTGATTGTGTTCCCCCATAGGGCTGTCCTTGTGGTCCCCCATATGACTGTCCTCGCCAGCCTTGCTGCCATGGTTGGGTCTGAGTAGGTTGAGAAGGCCAATTATGCCACATTTGTGGGCTCCATGGCTGCTGAGATTGCTGCATGGGATAGTAATATGCAGGGTTTGGAAAAATAGGTTCTGGGGGCATGTTTTGGGGTCTAGGCTGCCAAGGCCTTCTCGATGCATATGATGGATCCATAGGTTCAACATTAAGCTTGTAAAAAGCTTGCAGTTCTGGTAAAGAAGGGAAATTGTCAGTAGGATGTTTATCAGAGCAAAGAGCACAAATTGCAATGGTATTAAGAGGGCACTCTTTCAAAGGGTGTCTTTTTCTGCACTTGGGGCAGAATATGTGTAATGCTGCTATGTCCTCTTCCTCTTGTCGTTTCTTTTTTTTCAATGCATCAAATTGGGAACTTAAGGTGCCTAAAATGTCAGTTTTGAAATTTTCTAACAGGTTCCCCAATTCAACTCTTGTGACCCCACTAGTTCCTGCTGTTCTGGAAATGCGGGAAGGACCTTCCCTTGTGCTTTTTCCTGCCTTGGCTCTACTCCTAGAATATTTTCTGCATAGTTCAGTAATCTCCTCAAAGGATATATGAGATACATCACCTAAGGCCATCAAGTTGAGGATTTCCACATATTCATCCAGAATCCCTTTCAGAAAAAGAGTTCTGACTGCATCCTCCTGTAAGGTATTATACTTAGACTTATGTAATACAAAGAAGAAGCGTTCTAGGAAGTCCTCAAGACTCTCTTCTTCATGTTGTTGCATTTTAAAGATATCATTTTGGGAGTCTCTAGGTCCACAGTAGTCTCGGTATTTCCTGAGGAAAGCACTCTTCATCTGTTCCCAAGTTCGGATGGTGGATTCCCCCAGGCTCATAAACCATCTAAGTGCAGAATCCTTAAGGGTGGCTGGAAATAGTTTTAACTTTTGTGCGTCCTGTAGATAATTATAACTCCTGCATAAGATGTCAAACTCAAATAGAAAAGTATCCGGATCTTCAGTACTTTTCCCATAGAAGGTAGGTAATGAAGATGTTGGGATATTTTTCATACTGACATCCCGTGTAAGATCCAGAATGGGGAAGCCAAAAGTTGTTTCAGTTCGTCCCTCATGTTCTCCCTCTCCTTCCATCTGGTGTCCAGTTTCCTGATCACTCGTGACAAGAGGGTTCCTAAACCAATTGACACCTAAACTGTCTCTTCTTGGGGATGGAATGAAGTCCCAATGGTCTGGCCTGGGCCAAGATTGGAGATTGAAAGGTAAATCTGTGGTAGATTCTACTTGAGAAACCACCGGATTCTGAGTATGTCCAAGAAGGGAGGTCACTCTTTCTATGTTCACTGTGTCAACCAAGTTGGGATCTTCCTTTGGAGGTGAAGCTTGTTGGATCTGTGGGATCTCTACTGAATGTAACTGTTCACTGAGTATAACCTCAGTTCCTCTGGTCTGGTCCCTAATTCCACTGAATTTTGAGTGTTGTTGTTTTCAGTTTCGTTGCCGGTATTCCTATCCCTAGGGTTAGTAAAGGGGGGGGGGTTTTGTTGTTTCCAATAATGTCGGAATGAATTTTAATGAATCTTCCCTTACTATCTCTGGGTCTCATCAAAACAATTACTGAAAATAACAAGACTTTTTAAATCGAAATACCTATTCGACAAATGGGTTTGAAGGAACCTATTATAATAGATGCGCAGGTTCTTACCTCTCGTCTTACCGTCCCCTCTCCTCCAATCTGCCAAAAGAAAAACAGTAAAGAAATCAAATAGAAAACAAACTAATCAAAAAAATGTCTAAATATATCTACTGCTGCTATCGCTAGATTTTGTAAAGCAATCACACATCTATGCTACAAATGCTGTAAAAAAATGAGCAAGATACCAGTTTACCTTGGAGCAACTCCCCGGCAACGGCGCCAAAATGTTGGTTAAAATTAATGTTATTTAATTTACCTTGATTTAATTATCGACCGGAGTACGTATACTTTGAGCTGCTACGCCGTATGTGCGGGCAAAATAGTTTTACTGCTCATACTTAAATGAATTCTATTCTACTTACAAACAAAATGAAATGGATGCAGCTGATACTGTACTGAATGATCAATGCTAAGGATTACTAGATCTGTTCTAAAGAAAAATTAATTTGTTGATCCCTATCTTACTTTTAGCAACCTACAACAATCTTTTAATATGAAACTACAATAATCTTCCAAAATAATACTAAGCTACAGCTATCCTGTATAAGAAACAACTTATTAAAAAGAACTTGTCCAATCTTGCCTACCAATGAAATGCTGAGTTAAGACTGCAATCCTGATGCTAAACTTAGACAAACATTCCTTACTCACAAACACTTCAAAATGAAATCTGTCTCTGCTTTCATCTTAAACCACTCACACACAGTTGACAGAATGAAGTCTCTCCTGCTGCTACGTTCTATATAAAATAAAATGCTGGAACTATTTCAAAGAATGCACACCAATAAGCACTGAAATCGTTTGAAGTATATATACTCACTCTAATCTCTGTGGATCGTGGGACTGGTGTTCACTCCTGAGAAACAACACTATAAACCATAATTCTACTCAACCTCCAAAAGCATGAATCTAACTGTTATTTAACCAACGCAAAAGGTTGTTTGAAAAGCCCTAAGTACTCTATAAACTAAAATCTTCAAATCTTCTGCTAACTCCGCAAATGCTGCAAATTCTTTTGAAATCCACACAACACAATCAGAAAATATCCTACAATCCTATAAGCTCAAAAGTCAAAAGGATTAAACCACTATTGGAGCTATTCACTAGTCGCTATAATGCTGATAACAAAAGAAATATGAAGTTTCAATCTAGTCTCTTCATTAAATCGATTCTACAACAAACCAAATCAAATCCATTACACAGTTTGTAAATGCCATAACTTTGGGCAAAAGAATCATATCCATCAACGAGCAACACCACACTGGAAACTAAAGAGGTTAAAATACAAAGCCACTCTTACTAATTTACTGAATCGGTTCTATAGCTAAACTGAGTGCATGTAATAGTAATTTGTCTTCTGCAAACATAAATCTTATTCTGAAGCACAAGTAAACAAAACCATTACCATTCTATTGTAAAATAGTGCCAAAGTATATAAGCTTCACTCTACTTACAGAAATACAAACAACACTTAAATACAAAGAATCGGTGTTGAAGGTGGGCCCTGCCCTCAACGCCTGCCAGTCTTAAATCACAGTCTTAAAGAAGATAAATGCTGGATCGATTCATAAAAATGGAGTTTTACAGTCTTCTCTGTGTATCTGTCTACTTAGGGTTTCAAGAATCATTTTATACTGAAAATACAAAGTAAAATCGACCTTGAAACAAGGATCGATACAGCTAACAACCCTACAGCTATCTCGGCATATCTGAACCGAAGATGGGAGCTCAAATCCCCTGAAATCCACATAATACTAAAGAGGGAAAACAATAGCTCCTCGAACAAAGGACATCCCTGAAACAGCACCTGAAAAATCTGCATAGATATCTGGAAGGCGATGTGAGTCAAGAGACATCTCCAATGTGGCAGAATCCCCAAATCGCAGGTTCAGCTAGCATAATTGTCCTGGGAACGCCGAGACAAGCGTTGAGTCATGTAACAAAAAGATCCCTGCAAAGAAAAGAAAGAACAAAGGCTTATTATTCGACCTATCATTAAATGAAACTAAAAGACCTTATTATATGCATAAAAACTAATCAAAATAATGAATAAGCATTTAAAAAAAACACTTACCAAAACCTATCAACATTGATCTCCATAAAGGCATGACCATGTACAAATTAACCCAAATGAAACTGATTATTATGTGGTTTCATAAGACTTAGACTAGAAAATGTTGTAGTGGACAGTCAAAATAGGAGACCAACAGAGATGATGGTTGAATACATTATAATACTTGGGAAACATCAATAGAGTGGTCTCAAGTGGGGGTCTTGTGATAACGGTCCTAAAAAGTACTTACAAAACAAATAAGTGCGTCAAATAATCTTCCTTCCATGAGGAAAGAAAACCCATGCTTAGGTGTAAATAAGCATGGTTGCCAAATCAAGTACACTGTGGATCCATGGAATATATAAGATGATGAATCATATCCATGATAAAGATACACAGTGGATCCATGTCAAAATAGATCATAGCCACAAGCCAATACACAGTGGATCTATGTCAATATATATCAAGAGAACAACTAGAACTGAAGTGAGTACAAATTGGTTCTCCATATGCTACCAATGTTATATAATGTATGGTACAGTCTTCCATAACTTAGGCAATATCAAGTGAGGAGGTAATGCTATTATAGCCCAAGGTCTTCCATCCAAACTGTCAAGATATATGTGTCCTTACCACGTGAATAAATGAGCTAACATCGAACATGGGGGATTTTATAGCATATTTTTCCACATCATTGCAAAGATTCTCAATTTGGCCCTTTTTATTATCTGCATCCCTTTTGCAGACTTCCTTGTCCCTATATGGATCACAAAAAATACCCCTTCTCAATGAAATATCTCAAAAAACCCTGCTTTTGTTCACATACACGTCATGCCTATGTACAACATGCATATACATGCCTTGACAGTGCACAACAAGTGTATGACCTATTTTGAGGGTAAAAATATAATAAATCTCGAGAAAAGTGAAAACAGTTTCATGGGTTTCAACCTCCTTTTTTGCGTAGATAACTACCCTAACTTCCATAACTGCCTCCCCAAAAGTATAAAAGAGGCTAAGGAAAGCATGAGAAGGAGGAGAGAGCATTATAACATCCGTATGCTGAAATTATGCCAATTGAATCCATAAACCTTATTCCCAGATCTACAAACATCCCCCCATATCTAAAAATATGCATTTACAGTAGCCTCCATTCCTTATCTAGTCAAGATACTATCATCTTTCTTCTTTGGATTTTTCTATGTGGAGCGAGGAGAAGTTATGCAAGTGTGGCCTAGGTAGAGGAACTCAAATTCTGGTTGCAGAATAGTGCCGCAACCAAGAGCAGGTATAAGTATGATGTATCTTGTTGTTTTATTATATAAAGAACTCTCTTTCATGTCCTATAATGTGTAAAAGCTTATCTTGATAGTTTTAAACATTCAATTTGCAGTTTACCCATTATATTTGCAGTTTGTTGTCCATGTTCTTGTTTATACTTTGTGATTGCAAATTTTCAAGGACATTTCTGGATTAAAGATTGAAAGCGTGGATCTTCTTCAACCATTGGACTCCAAGTAGGAATTCAACCTCTTAGTTTTCAATAATTTAAAAACTGTAAATCTATTTAATTGCATTTTGAAAGGACTTTGTGATGGCTCCAACCCACGGCCATTAGGGGATTTTCCCTAAAACAAAATTGTCAACTTCGCTGGGGAGAGTCTCCTTTTTTGGTTTATTTTAGGATTTTTTATGATTCTTGATTGCATTCATTTGATCTTTTTGTTTCTATTTTTATTGCTTGTTATGTAAAATATTTAGTTATAGCAGTTTCACTTTCATTTAGGAACACTTATAGTAGAGTTTGGAATTTTCTTAGAGCTTGAAACTTTTGTTTTCGTCTTTTCCCGCACTCGTACATAATATGTAGTGTTCAAAGAAGTGTATATACGCACACTATTGTGCTCACAGGCACATATGTTCCTATAGAAAACATTCCCTTTTTATTTTTCAATGTTTTTTACCTCATATGTGGGTTGTAGAAGGCCAGAGTGCATATATGCGTGGCCTGTTGTGGGATAGAGCGCGCGTGCCCCTATTTACTTTGTTTTGCAATTTTTCTTTGTTCCAGTTGGAATATTAGGGTTTGGTATCATTAATTAGTTGACTATAGCTTTGTAATTAGTCGTTGTGATTTCAGGAAGCAACAATTTTATAAACAAAAAGAAAAAAAATCAATTTAGGTTTTTTAACCAAGTTTTAATTTTCTTGTTTGTTTGGACTGTGTGACCATTTGTTTATCAATTTGAATTTTGTAAAGAACTCAATCTTTTGTTCTCTTTATTTTGTGTTGTAGAGTAAAAACACAAATATATATATATATATATATATATATATATATATTATCTTTGAAAGTTTTTCTTTGATTGTTTATTGCAATATGTTTGTAAAAGAAGTTGGTTGTGTTAGATTGTTTCTTGGCTTGTGGTGTTTTGTAAAAACACAAATATACATATATATTATCTTTGAGAGTTTTTCTTTGATTGTTTATTGCAATAGGTTTGTAAAAGAAGTTGGTTGTGTTAGATTGTTTCTTGGCTTGTGGTGTTTTGTGCATTAAACAAGTTTTAGTAACAAAGTTTAATCTAGTATATACATCCTTCTCTTTTTTCTTACAAACATTATACAGAAAATGTGCATTGTTGTTTAGGTGTTTGCCAAGTAGTCATTTTTTCGATTTTGATAAAAAGAAAAGAAAGGTTGTTTTCTTAAAGTTCATAAAATGAAAAGTGAAAAAATTAAAATATTTTGAAAAAGTTGTTCTCATTTCAAAAATGTTTGTTGTCACTAAAAACAGTTAAGGATTTTATTTTCTTTATACACATTTATATTCCTATGGTGTTTATTTCTTGCAAGTGTCATAGTGTACCATTCAGTTGCAATTCTGTGTCCTTTGAGTAAAAAATAGCCTAGGTGTAGTAGCCTTGGATTAGGGTGAAATCAAACATTCTAAGGCTATTAAACTATTAAACATAAGTGTCTTACTAAGGATAGGAAAAATCCAACTATCGTATAGGTGTGGCTATGAAGCTCCTCTCAAACAAGAGTCAAGCACAAGGTCACGTGAGGTTAAGTTGAGGATATTGCCCCTTTGATTCTTAATTCATTGCTACATGTGTGGAGACTACCTTCGGCTACTCTTGAGGGAAATTTTCCTGAATTCATTGCCACCTGTGTGGATACTACCTTCGGCTACTCTTCTGCTTGTAAAGTGTGCATCTTGGGCAGACTAAACGCTCAGAATCGCTTTTGCAACCTTCATTTTAGCCCCATGGTTCTCAAACTAATGTTTTCATGGTTTTTTCGTTGATGATGTAATATCTTTAATGGAAATTGCAAGATTGACATAAGGGAAAGATATCATACGCTAAGTTCTTGTAAATATCCACGCTTTCTGCATTGCCAATCGTTTTCATGCTTCAAATGAGAACAATAAATTGATGGTCTTGATGTTGGAAAGTACTTTTTGGTTTGAGATGCAGTGAACTACTTGCCATTGAGGTTTGCAATCATTTGCAACATGGTTGTGATGACAACAGTAGGGACATTTCACCCATAGGTGGAGGTGTAGATTATGCTTCAGATTTTGCTTCATATTCAATAATGTTCCATTAGAATGCACATGTCGAGAAGCATCTCCTCATTTGGTTAAACATTTGGTGGACTTCAATCAAGCAATGCTCCATTTGGAACTGCATTTTTTAGCTAGCAACTCCCCTAGCACATTTACATTTGCTTCAAAAGGTAGTCCTTTTATGCCATAGCCGCCAATCTTTTGGATTGACAAACTCAAATTGTGCTTTTGGATCTTAGAGGTAAAGCATTCTTCTTTTAAAAGTCAATCAAGTCAATTTCAGATCACACATCATATTGTAGCTTGAAATCAATCAATTTTGCAAGTTTTCTTACATGCAATAGCTTTTGTCAAATTGAAACTAAGTTGTATTTGGGTGCACTTTCGGTTGAACCCGACACCCTTCCATTTTTTAAGTGAAGTACTTTAATTGCAAAAGGTTGGAATTGCAAGAAGCCCTTCATTGTTTGAGTGAGTCTTCAGCTTCATTTTATAAATGGTGAGACTATATGGCCTTGTAGAGTTATTGAACTCTCTATTGTTTTCCTATGTCGACAACACTGTCATAGTCGACAAGATCACCCTCACTCACATTCTAGACTGTGTGCAAGATTCACAAGACACTCTTGATTTCCTACAACTTTAGTTATAGATTCAACAAGAAGAAACACATTCTGAACTTGTTCATGTTCAGAACAATCCTCTCTATAATCCAATTCAACACCTTGCACAGATTGACGCCACTTCAGAACCATAAAATCAAGTCTGTGGCAACCCATCAAAAATAAAAAAAGACAAATATGAAGAAATGCATACAGAGGTTCCACTTATTCCTTCCAATCCCATCATCAAGCCATGGGAAGAGATCATCCATAACAAGCACAGAAACGGTCTTGGATACAATAAGGAAGTAACAGTTCACATTCCCGATTTCACCGAGCCCATCCAATTTCAAAGTGCTAGATTCATCAACGAGAGTTCATCTTCATCCACATCAGTTTAGAGTTTGACATGCCAACACTGTGATCGATTTGGCCACATGAAAGATCAGTATTTCGATCTTCATCCTTGCAAGCATTTTGGAAAGCACACCCATTCATAAGACATATGCTTCATTCTAAAGAAACCTGCAAGAGACAATATTCACTATGGGTGGATCGCTTCTTGGCAATGGTCGTCAACAGCCAAGAAGAATTATAAGTCATACCGGAGAGTTCATTCACGAGTATTGACACATCTTGCAGTTGAGACATCTTCTTCTCCTCACATTGTTCCTAACAGGGGGGGTGATGAACAGACAGAAACAAGCAAGTGGGTAAAAGTGAGCCTGCATCATATCTAGATCCTTGGTCCTTCCAAACTCAGAGCTGTAGCCAAATACAAAGCCAGAGCCATGACTATTCAGTTAGTAGCATACATCATATTTTACTAGCACTTTGGAATGTTCCAAAAACCTCTGAACCTTCGAGCCAAGTTCTAGAGTTTGTGGTCATCTTAAAACCAGTCATTTAGTAGAAGACAAATAGCTTCTGCTATCCTTTCGGTATGTTCTGAGAACCTCTGGGCCTTCCAGCCAAGTTCCAGAGTTTGTGGTCAACTTAACCACCTTCATGGTTCATGATTTTCTAGATACTAAGATGGACAATTTGTGGTCAGCTTTAAACCACCCACTTAGTAGAAGACATGAGATTTTTCTATGCCCCTTTGGTTGGTGGTCAGCCAAAGCCACCACTTCAAAGATCACTTGTACTTAGCAGGAGAAGTCATCTTCTGCTAACTTGCTTGGCATAGTTGGATTTTCAAGTCTTTTATTCAACTCTCTTTTCTTGGGCACATATACACCCCTTCAGATTAAGGGGGTTTTGTTGGACTCTAATTTTTTAGGGTTAGTGAAAGGTCATTGGGAATTCCAAAATACCTATTGGAAGACAAAACCAAGAGGAATTCTCCGGTATATATTGTACATCGATTGATGAGAATTAAATGTGCGTTCATGCCTGAATCTTTGTCTTTGCGGTTTATTGTGTTATTTGGCTTTGTGTTTTAGCCAATCTCCCTATTTTCCCTATAGGGAAACATAACATGTATCATTAACATTACAAGAATTTACGGTGCACAAGTCAATATACACATCAGTCCTTTTACTTATGAAATATGTATTGGTGCGTAATATATATAGTAATGCACCAAAGCATGATATATTATAAAGCACCAATGTGTATCTTAATTATGGTGCATTAGTTATTTTAATATATAAAACACACACCGGGGGTGGCAAGTGTGGAAGGGTCATTCTTGACCTCGGAGGAAACAAAGAAATCAACCTCACATGGGGACTAGGGAGGATGACAAATCACTAGGCAAAGATACATTCCCTTTTCCTCAGTATTTCTCTCTTAATCTCTAGAAATATCAAGTATGGTCTCATCTTTGGAGACTCCTCTCTAATAATAGGACTTGTGATAAAACATCAACAAGATGATGATACGGTCCTTGGACAAATGAAGCAGAGAATCCAAAGTATGCTAGACTCCTTGTTTTCTTTTCAATCGCTCCATATTCATCGAAGTAACAACCACATGGTGGACACATTGGTAAACTAGGCTTCAATCTTAGCAAAAGGACAATATGTGGAAAATGGGGCAGCCCCCAAGGTTTTATTAATTCCATAAGGACCCTCACAAATCAAGCACCAACTAACCAAAGTATGAAACCCACATCAAGCTTGAATGGAAATCACATCTATAGAAATGACAAGTGTTATTGGACAAGACATGTGATGGGGGAAAGGGATTATATGCCCCTTGGGTAGAACTTCCCCTTCAATCATTCACAACTACTATGGTGGATACGATTTTAAACCCTGCATTCAGTGGTTCGCAACCAGTAGGTGGGATATATGTAGTCCAGGTACACCCTATTATTGGCATGGAATTTGAGTTTGAAGGAACACCTATGGATAACGAGGTTGATGTACTGTGGAGAGGGAATGCTTTGTTGGTCTGTGGAATCCTTAACAAATTCTTCTCTTTCATCTTACTCAATAAGTCTCCCCCTCCTAGGACGTTGTTGCTCATTTTCAATGTAGAAATCGTGTATCCTGAAGTAACCTCAAAGTGCCGAAATCAAGGGGTTAGCATCTGCATCGGGCCAATGTTGAATTTGGCAAGTGCATTTGGATTAGGAAATTCATGGGTATTACAAAGAAACCAAGCCTTCATGCCTTTCCTTGTTATATTAGTTGGATTTTTGCAATTTCATTTCCATGTCTCATAGATAGAATTCAATTTCATGAGACAACAACTTATTAAAATCGGGAAATTAGAAAAATTCTAAGGCAAATGATATACCAATTAGAGGGCATAAAGTAAGCAATAAAGTACCCGAGCATACACATGGAAAAGTAGGAAAACAAGCAAGCCAACATGGAAAACAAACTACAAGAATTGAAGATAAATTACGATAAGCTTGCTTCAGATACTGAGATGCATTATAGAATCATTCTAGGATTTACTGGAGGTTCTTGGTATGCTACAAGTTTCCCAAGTGTCTATGTAGCCTCAATGAAGGAGAATATTGTAGATGAAGACACGTTCCAATAGATATCCTTGGCATTTACTGATCAGAACAGATACCAAGGGGAGAAAGGGAAAGCAAAAGAATATCAATCAATGGAAGAAGTCCATAGTGGCAATAAATTTGGTTCTTAATAATTTTTTATGCAGTTTGATATTTAGGCACATCATTTAAAAAACTCTAGTAGAACCTTAGGTCACCCAAAAAATTTAGCTATATTGAAAATCCATTAAAAAAAAACTATATTAAAACTTTTGCTACCAGTAGCATAGTTTTTTTTTTTTTAATAATTTTGCTCAATCTTGTAACACTATAAACGTCCTCTAGAAGTTGTTTTCCTTATAGTGGAAGAAACTTTTTATGTTTATGGTGATTTTAACATGTCATTAATTCCAAGAGGAAGAGGTTTCTATGTTGTAAATGGTCTTAATATGTTATATTTTCATTTGCATATAGTTGTCATCATTAAACTTTTAGACCAACAAACCATCTTTTGGTGTTGATAATCTAGGTACATTACAAATTGGCATCATAGCATTTGGTCACAACGCCAGGGGCTATATGGATTCAAAGGAAATGAATGATAGTGTGCCTTTTGGTACCATTTTAAGCAAATAGATAAGTTACAATTGTTATAAAGAAACTAGTTGTTTCCTCTATACTCAGAATTGTATCCAATTGTTATTTGGAGAATGTCATGTGACCATTATGAAGGGGCCTAAATGTGGATGTAAGGGATACATTTGATCATGCATTGGTGTTACCATCAATACTAAATGGTGTCCACCCTTTGGAGGTTTAACATGTTTAAATGTTATGCACTATTGTTTGCTAGGTCATGTGGCTTGTTCAGTGGTGGGTTGTTCACCTAGAAGGATAATAAATTTAATGATTGATGATCCTTATCCCTATCCAATTTATATGTTGTATAATGCATGGATTTATAAGTGTTAGCCTTATTCCTATGGATTATCATTCTTAAAAGTGAAGATACATTTCATCATTGGTGTTGTAGATGACCATTGTGATGAATTTTCCTTAGGGTTATTATGAAGGATTTCTTGTGAAGTTAAAACAGTCATCCTTGGTGGTATATCAGTATTGCTAACAATACTTAGTTGTAACCACCATTGAGGGCCATGTATGCATTTGAATTAGTTGATCTCTTATTTCTACAGAGTGAATTTATGATTCATGAAGAGGATTGTGTATGTCCATTAATATGAAATTATGTGTGTCTATTGATATGAGTGCATTGACGGGTTAACTATGGAATAAGAAATTTTACTTGTTATGCTTTGGATTTTTACCTAATTGTATTCATCTTCAATGTTATGATATGTTGTGTAATTTGAATTCCAGTTTTCAATGGGTTGTATCCCGTTCTTCAGAATGAGCCAGTATGAAATGATCATATAGTAAGTGTACAGGAGTGTTATGTATGACATGGTATAAGGCATATTTTCTCTTGTTGTTAGCTTCCATATGAAAGAGAGAACCATACTTTAATTATGCATTTGAAACTCGTCATGTGAATGATTGTAAACTTTAATATAATAGACTAATCTTAAGTTTGATTTGAAGTTAGTATGAATTGTTGCTAAATCATTGAAAGGATGATGTAGATAGGATAGTAAAGCCATTGGATGTCAAAGAATAATTTAAGGTTCCATTCTTGATTGATTCTTGAGATAGGAGGTTGACATATGAATTGGCTCGTCGTAATGATGTTCAATCATTTCATGAATAAATCATAGTTGACCATGGATAATGGATCTTATTGAAAGGTAGAGGAGTACCACAATTTGAGTGGCATTCTGTCATTAGACCTTGGATTGAGCAGGTTGGTAAATACATGAGTTAGGAAATAATTGAATGAACCTGTGAATGAGAAAGTGTTCATTTTGTTTAAATGGATGTGATATGATTATGAATTTTTTTTCCCTAAAATGTTATAGATGTTGCAATTATAAAGTGTTGCTGTGGAACTAATGAGATTCGTGACTATGTTGAGTAGGACAACTATATGGAAAATAGTTATGAACACAAGCAATGGAAGAAAGCGCATACGAAGAGAAAAACCATTGTCATCCAATTAAAATGTAAGTATTTTGATAATGTTTAATTGGATTTGAATCTACTTGCCATGAGAAAGAGTTGAATTTGAATTTGATTGATTGCAATCTACTTGATGGTGAAAACTTAAATAAATCTAATGTGAATATGATTAATATGTTGAATATACAACATTCTAATTGAATTTTGTAGGTTGTCTTTGTTGATTTTGATATGTTGACTACATCAAGGAACGAAACCAAGTAATAAGGGTTGTAGAGCATGATTCCATGCATACTTAAAAATGGTTCATTGAAGGCCTTATCAATTTGTGTTTGAATCTGGACTACGTTGGGAGGTAAGACTAGCTATTAAGAATCAAAGCAACGATTAGTTGAAATTTTCCAAGAAATGTAGAACAATGTTCAACATGGACGACAATCAAAGATGGTGAAAAACATTAGAGGAAGCTGTAAAATTTCCAATCACTGGATTGTAGACATAGTAAATGACACATGTAGTCAGCCATGCATACAAGGGAATGTGGAAGCTTTCTACCCCTAAAATTTGTTTTGATTATAAAGTGGAATTTTATGTTTTAAGAAGTAACAAATATAACTTTACATATTTGAGATAAGAATTTCTATTTGGATGAAGAGATCCCAATCAATGATCTTTGGTGTGAGTGGTCGGAAGTCATAAGATCACCTGTATTGTGGATGTTCCATGCTATAAAAAACAACTAGAAGGGAGAATTCCTTGATCTTTTCCCGTATTGTGTTATTATATTAATATAGAAGAGAAGTTGTTATGTGAAATTTCCGAAGGCATATGAATGTTATTACAATGCAAGAATTGGATTATCTGGTATGAATATGCATAAATATGCATATTGTGAACTATTATGTGGTATAAAATACATGTAGATAGGCTTGGGCATGTAAGATGATGCATATCTATTGAAAGTAGTATATTGCTACATATGCAATGAGTTTGGGATGATATCTAATGTGGTCACTAATTTATTGTATAACCAGGATATGGTTGAAGATGTTGACAATACAACAACCTGTGACAGACAACCTAGTGGAAATGATAAGGACAAGAGGACGTTTGTCAATAGGTTGATGAAGGGATTATGTGAGTTCTCATGCGGCAACAACTAATCAAGTAACATCAAAGATTTTGATGGAAACCATATAGGTATGAATTGGTCATGCCAATATTGCATGTGACCCTAAAGGAATTGGATAAGAATTCATTCATGTATACTTTGATATCTTAATTGACATGTCAATGATGACATATAATATCATGCATATAAATTTATACCTAGGTATGAGTATGGGAAAAAAGTGAAACTTCAAACAAGTAAATATTGCCATAACCTTTTTAATGCATGCATGTGATAGTATGTCATGATTAAGCTAGTTACGAGATAATAGTTATAGCGGATGAGTATTTACACTCATGATATATTGAATCTACATACCATGATACAAACGGTGTGATACCGTAGTACGTTGGAATTAGAAAAGTCTTAGCACTTCACAAGTATCCAATGGTCTCCATGCTTGTAATCATTGTCTAGACTATAACCTTTTTGCCAACATTAAAGAGTACTAAAGGAGTACATATTATTGGTGTTGTGTTTAGGTTGAAGAGAAAGTTGTCTATATATAAGGCTGAACAAGTAAAGGGGAGGTGGTTGGATGATGTGTTGAGGTGTTGGTTGCTTGTTTTGGTAAAACACAATAGTTCAAATTATGGTAATTTTGACTCAATGTGAGAATGCATTGTGTGAATCTGAATAAATAGACTATATAATCATACAAATGGTGATCCTGCATTTATGAATGTTGGCACATTTGCTTGATGCATTGAGTGAATATATATAAATAGACTATGTAATCATACAAATGGTGGTCTTGCATTTATGAATGTTGGCACGTATTCTTGATGCATTGAGTAAATGAATACCTATATGTAAAATACATTTGTATAATTGAATGTCATGGAAGGTTTCTTGAGAGACTATGAAATAGTGAAAGGAAAGACCTTCCATTATTCTCGAGGGACTATCAAGTAGTGAAATGAGTGGCATAAATTAGTAAACATAAATAATATATCACCCCTAACATCATAATAAGAAGAGGAAGGGGGAGGGAGGTACCCCACAAGACAAAATAAAATAATAATTAACTCTAAAATATCAAATCCAATGAAGAGAGTAATTGTGTAATCATGAGTATTGGCACATTTATTTGATTGCATTATGTGATATTTATTTGAGCTAGTAATTTATAGATAGTGAATGAGTTTTCATTGCATTTAAAATTATTCACATTTGAAAGTGATTAAAGTATTCATATGTTATAATTTTGAGATCTCACGGGTTGTTGTAAATGTTGCATTGAAATGATTATATGCATGGATACTCATAGTTTATTTGGTTGACTAAAAGTTCAAATTGCAAGTGAATTGTAGTGGATATGGCAATGATTGTAAGTCCATAATGAATATTGGATGCAACCACATGCAAAGGCCAAATATTATGAGAAGGGTCTCATAGTTGTGAAATCTTATTTCAATATAAGGCAGATTTAAATTTCTAATTGAAATTTTATGATAAAATATCATGGTAATTGTATATATGTGATACAAGTGAGATGATGGATCAATCTAGAAAGGAAGGATGATGGCTATTAAAGCCGAAAAACACAAGGAGATGCTATTGTGATGACACTGAAACCCTGACATGCCTTTACCATCATCAGCTATGTTCTATTAGAGGTTGTTAGTGGGATGCTATAGCAATAAGACTATAAGTCTACACTCTTCTTTATTGTGAAATCCTTGGTAAGATTAATTGCATAAGGTATTGTTTAACAGAGAAGGGGATGCCTAATCCCAGAAAGGTGACTGCGACAATGAATAGGTGACTTGAATGAATATATTGTGAGATGTTCATGTTACATGCTAGCTTGGATCATGACTACATTATATATTTTGGGTGTGTCATGAAAGACATTGAGTTGAATCTCGCTTGTAGTGTCCAATTGAAGCAAGGACATAATCATACAAATAAGTATTAGGTTGAATTGTCATACTTTATCTTATGTGTTGAAATGATAAAGGTCTTGGAAATGTCCCAATATAGTAAAATAAATTATTGGACAGTGTTGTCCAAGATAACTAATAGCAAGACAAAATGGTAGTGAAGAGAATGGTATTGCAAGTACAACTAAAAAGGTGAAGACATGGAACCTTGCTAAAAAGATAAAGATCAAGAATGGTGTTAATTCCAATTGGATGGGAATGTAATATCTCAATTTTGACCCTTTGGAAAGCCTTGAACTTGATCTTGTATATGTTGTCATTATGAGTTTCATTACTGTGTTTTGCTTCATGCCATGAAGTATACTTACCACGGAAATTTTTGAAAGACATATACACATTATCATTTTTTAATTTAATAAAAATTTGCACTACAAGGAAAACACCCTATAACAGAGGTTTTTGCAAAGGTTTTTAGTGTTACAAGATTGTGCAAAATTTTCAAAAAAACTTCACTACAACCTCTATTATTCATAGCAGCGGTTGTAATGGAAGTTTCTATAACTAAAAAAATTTGGACAGATGCAGTTTTTAACGAAGGTTTTTTTTTTTGTACTAGTATATGGAACACACAACAATGTGTGTTTTATGAAAATGAACCAGTTCCTAATAATATGAAACACATCGGTGCTATTATAAATACTACGCACCAGTTCCTTGTTTCTTTTACATATCACACCGGTGCTCTTATAAATATAAAGCACTGGTGCTCGTATAAATACTATGCACAGGGTCGTGCTTCTTTGTTTTATGGCGCATCGATGCTCCTAAAATTGTGTACACACTAGTTCTTTATATGTTGCACATATAAACACACCAATGCCTATATTATCATGTGCACTGGAGGGACATGGAATTTTGAACATTTGAGGTGAGATGTCGACGTTGTTTTTTGTTACTAAGAATCAGTGTGTATATTATACTTAAATCATTGGTGCGTATTGTTATCATGCACACTGTAATATTTGAAATGGTAAATTCAATCAAGTGGTGCTTTTCCACAATTGTTCGCACCAGTGTGGTATTATAATTAATAGGCACCAATTCGTATGACTCATAAAAACTCATTGATCTTTATTTTTATGGCATGTACCCTTTAGTGAGTTCAAAAGAATACAATGCATCGATATGTATATATTTTAATTGATTTTTTTTTACAAAATTTCAATTAATCATATCAAATCAAATATTTTTTTATCATAATATTGATTTTCATTTTTTAATTATCATGTTTTCATATAATGATTGCAATAATGCGTTGTAATCCAACATATTAAACCTCTATTATTTGTAACAATGTAAATCATCCATATAGTAATTAATCAGCAACACAACATTTTACAACATTGGACAGTGCAATGAAATAAGAAACCCATTTTAGTATATATGAATAAGAAACCCATCATCATACAAAATGGGGCAACGTAAAGGTCCACAAGAATTAGAATGCAACGAATATGTAATCGTTACACTTATTAGTAACCTATCAACATCCAGTTGGGACAATATGTACATTACATTAAACATAATGTCAATATGTAATTTTTACACTTATTGGGAACATGTCCTCATGCAATTGGGACAATATGTCCAGTACATTAAACCAAAACCCTAATTTTCATATAAAATATTCCAAAACATAGAACTTGTAGTAACATTCAATTATATTGATTGTCATTCATCACTTGAATTGTTGGCATCACTCGAGTTGTGTGCATGCCCCATTTCTCTATCACTTGTAGGTGATATTGTACCTGGGTTATTTAACCTAATGTTTTGTTGATCAACTTGTTTTTGACGTTCTTACTCTTCATGTTCCATCTACAAACATAGAAATAAAGTTTAATAAGTATAACTACAATTATATAGTAGGATAGGGTGAAAATAGCAGCAAAGCGGAGACGGGGGCTCTGCTAGGGTTTGTGGCAGAACCTTGGCGGCCATGGATCCTTCCATGGTCGCCCTTCCTCTGCGTATGCTTCATTGATGGAGCGTGAGGGTGATTTTCAGAGATTGGAGAGAGGGCGGGCCTTTGCGCGGCGACCCATTGGTTCTGTGAGCTCCAGATCCAGTGGCGGTGGCGGTGGTTTCCGGGAGGCAGGTCGGCGGCGATGGTCGGCAGCTGTGGGGGCTTGGTAGCGTCGGCCCGACAGTGGGCGGGGCTGCTCCAGGGCGTGATGAAGATTCTTCGACGGTGGCGGCTCCTTGTGATTAGAGTGGCTGTGTGCCTTCTCTGTAAGCCCAGGACTTGAACATTCATATTTTAGCGAAAATATCAAACTGTTGAACGCCATCATTGATGTTAACCCTAGTTCCGTCATACCCTTACCCCGTATCATATTTCTTTGGCGGATCCTTCGACGGTGGTTGGGTGGCGGCTTTCGACAGTGGTTGAGATGGTGGCTGCTCCAGGGTGCGATGAGCTGAGACGGCGGCGGCTCCTTCGACGGTGGTTTGATGGTGGCGGCTCCGGTGGCCCTATTCTCTCCTTCTTTATCTGTTCCTTTGTCCTCTTGGGTTCTCTTATTGGTTTCCTGAAGGGCGATGTTCTTTCATCCGGTGGAGGCTCCAACGGTGGTCTGCTCTAGTTTTTCTTCATCTGGGGTCTGCATGCTGGCCGTTTTTTGCTGGTTTGGGAGGTCTATCGAGCCTGCTGCTTGTCCACAGACGTAGATCTCCTGCATACTTCAATGAGGGTTTCGGCTGGGATGGATTTTCTATGGAGGGCTGGCTTTGCTCTTGGTTTTCAGGGTTTGCCGCCTATTATTGGCGCTACTCCCTTTCTTCGTCGCCACCTATCCTTTCAAGCTGCAGGGAGCTCTGTCTTAAAGACTGCCTTTGCTGCTGGGGAGGTCGGCGGCTGCATGATGGAGCGGTGCCATTAGTGGAGGCGGATCTTGGGAGATGCAGATCGGCTGGTGGTTATGGGACACCCTTTCACTGGAGATAGGGGACTGCCATCATGACGAAAATGTACTGTTTTCAGTTTTCTATTTCTGTTTATAAAGCTATTATTCCATGCAGATTTTGAGGCTTCACTTCCTCATATCTGATACTGTTCTTATGCGGGCTGTATGGACAGTCATTCATTGTACTATGTTTTTTCATATAGTAGACTATAGATATGATAATAATGGGAATGTAAATATGTGACAATGTAGGGATCTTTGTGATCCTATTACATGTGCAGAATGTAATTTTGTTCATCTTTTTTAAATAAAATTACGACTTTTTCCAAGGAATTTGTCCGAGGAAAAAAATTATATAGTAGGATATACGTGATTGTGTAAATATAAAAGCATACACATTCTTTCGAAGAAATTCCTCATGCCATATTCAAAATGTCTTCCATTGGCTCCAATCCATACTTTGTTTCATTCTTATTTAATACACCATGACAAAGCATATATATAATTATATAAAGGTTTCTTGTTGTTCCATTAACTGTAAACTGAGTGAAGTTAAGCAACATAGCTACTTACAAATAGTTCAATTAATCCTTGATACTTTAACATATACTCACAACCCATACTTAACCAAATGTCCATCATTAATTCTTCAAATGGATCTTCTTTGTATGCTAGCACCTATTAGAAGACATCCATGGATTAATGTAAATTAATGATTTAAATATAAAGATAACAACAACTATGAATATTTATAAGTAGGGTCAAAAACGTAAGTACTCACAAACTTTGGAATCAACCCTTTCCTTCCTTGTCGACATGTCTTATGTGTTTAATGAGTTCCATTTTGTTTTGTTTTCTACAACAAAACAATTGAAAATTAGTATTTAATGCAATAATTATATTTTACAAACATAAAAGAATGAATCAATGATTACATACATCTTATGCATGTTGTTGTTGGGATGGATCCTACTGTGATGCAATTATGGCCATTTATTTTACCATTTCCTTGTACACTTTTTTGGACATCCCTACCGGAATATTTTGCAATTCCCCTCGTTTGTCCTTTGAATTTTCATAATCTTCCTGAAAAATGAAAAGAACAATAATTTTTTTTAATCAGCATGAAAGTAAATATAGCGAAAAAACTTAATTTGGTAATTTTTGGGACATACTATAGAAAAACATGTTTAGTAATTATACTTTTTAAATGGAAAAATTCCAAAAAAAAGAGCTATGTGCGCACATGCGTTTGACCTCTTTGGCTTCACCTCGATCGGATCGCCCTCTGGGTGCACATGATTTTGAATGGAGAGTTCCATGGGGTCCAGTGGAGGTGGAGAGCCTTCCCCAACATCTTCTGCAAAAGAATCATTCAGGCACCTGATCATCGCGCAAGGGAAAAAGCCAGCGCTCAACCCAGTGCCCAAATTTGTTAAAAAACTTGATGAAGTACCAATAATTGCCCTCCCTCTGGATCAACCAATGAAAATCGCTGTTTCCCTGGAAGATTGTGCACTGGTGGGACAGTTTACAGGACTATGGCCTTTTCCATGCACGACGGATAATTGGATTCAAAAAAATAGGAGGCCTCTAATCTCTGCAAGCATGACCAGATTTGTAGTAGGCAGAGGTTTCTTCCTGATTAAATTTATTTCAAAAGAATATAGGGATATGATATTCAGAAGTGGCCCTTTCTTCATGGGTCCGCAAGGTCTGCACTTTAATCGGTGGACACCAGACTTTGATCCAGCCCTAGACGTCCCCAAAGCAATCCCCGTCTAGGTTCACTTGCCCAGTTTATCGATCCACTACTGGAATCCCCCATCTCTGCAATCAATAGGGAATGGACTAGGGAAATACATAGATCAAGTTGATCCCAAGGGTCAATATTCCTGTGCCCAGATCTACGTGGAAGTGGATCTAGAAGTTGGTCTCCCTGAAGCCATCAAACTCACAGTAGGGGATTGGCAACATTATCAGAAGCTAGATTATGAACAATTACATTTCAAATGCAGAAGCTGCCATGAACATGGTAACATCCAAAAGAACTGTCCAAAGAATCATTCAAATCAACAAGAAAAAGAGGCAGAGGAAGGATGACAACCAGCCAAAAGATCGAAGGAAAATCCTAAAAAATCTCTCAAAAAATATGGCAAAATTCCTAACCTACCCACAGCCAAATACGGAAAGGAACAAGAACCATCAAAGGAACAACTTTCGATAGGAAACAACTTTGAATTGTTAGGAAATCAAGAACCCGAGGCCAGTGCTCCTGACAATCCCTCAGAAGAAAAAAAAAAAAAACACCAATCTGGTTGAGGAAAATCAAGCAAACAAGGAAATATCGTCTCCTCGGGAACAAGGCAAAAAAATTGATAGTCATGAACTAGAAACAGAGGAAGACGACACGGAGGAAGAGGAAGGAGAAATACAATCAACTCAAAACTCCATTCAACAAGCTACTCGAGGAAGGAAATCAACAAAGGAAAGAATAGAAAGGGCCACTTACAAGGAGAAGCTCCAAGGTTCCCGACCCACTTTGGAAAAAATGTTACACTCACAGTGCAAGACACCAGGGGCTTCCCTTCAAAGGGGCCTCTTCCATCCCAAAAAAGTAAGTGATGAAGGTAGTCTCATGGAATTGTATGGGGTTGGGAAGTAGATCAAAGGTAGAGTTGGTGAAATATCTCCTTCGCATTTCAAGCCCGGACATTCTACTTATCCAGGAGACAAAAATGGAGGAACTAGTCTTTCTCCAAACTAGTGATTTTTTTTGGAAAAATGGACACGAAATAGTGATCAATGCAAGAGGAGCCTCTGGAGAATTAGGAATGCTATGGGACAAGAACAAATTTGAGCTTATGGCCTTTGATATATATGCATTCACTGGATTTACACCAAACTTCTCCATAAGGAGTCAGACCTCCAAATCTTCCTTTTTAACATTTATGTCCCGACCCTTATTCCCTAAAAAAAAGAATGTTGGAATCTCATACAAGACTACCTCAGAATCCACCAACTGGAGAATATAGTTTTAGCTGGAGATCTAAATGCCATGCTGTCCCTATGAGAAAAAAGAGGGGGAACCATTGTAAGAGACCAATTTCAGGAAACGGTGGAATATCTCATCCATGAATGGGATCTTGAAGACATTAAGCCCTCAAGAGGTAAATTTACTTGGACGAACAAGAGAACGAGCCCAGGGCACATCGCCACTAGATTGGATATATTCTTAGTCCATATCTCCTTTCTACTTCTAGGACTAGATGTCACCTCTAAAATCCCTCCTTTTAACGCATGAAATCACAAGCCTATTCTTTTAGATGTTTCCAAAGACAAAAACTTGGGGCCCATTCCCTTTAGGTTCAATCCATCATGGATCCAGAAGGAAGGCTTCCATGAAATTGTCCTCAGAGTCTGGTCAAGACTAGTCTCAGGATCACCATTTTTTGTATGGGAAGAAAAGTTGAGGCATCTTAAAAAGGAACTCAAGAGTTGGGCTAAAAACATAAAATATCCTTCACATCAGAGATTGGAAGCCCAAAATCAGCTAGAAAATCACCAAATCCTTTTGGAAGAAAGCTCGATCACCAATGAGAATATGGAACACGAATTGGAACTTCAAAGGAAGCTTCACTCTGCATGTGTAGAGGAGGAAGAATATTGGAGGCAGAAGTCTAGAAGCCTTTGGCTTCAGGCTGGTGACAAGAATACTAGTTTCTTCCACAAACAAGCTGAAGCTAGGAAGCAGTACAATTCAGTTAAATAAGTTCAAAGCCATGACCATATCATAAACGATTTCAATGAAATCAAACAGGATGCTCACCTCCACTTCAAATATATGTACTCAGAAAATACTCATGCTCAGGATGAAAGAAGTAAGAAGATTATAGATCTTGTCCCACCTCTAGTAACGCAGGAAATCAATCAAAATATTATGGCACTGATTACCAGAAAAGAAATCAAGACAGCCTTGGGAAATATGGAACCAAACAAAGCCCCTGGCCTGGATGGGTTTACTGTCAGGTTCATAAAATATTGTTGGCCAATCATCAAAAAATATTTACACAAAATAGTCTTAAAATCTCAGAACTGTCATAAGATCGGAGGGAGCACAAATTCAACATTCTTAGCTCTAACCCCTAAAGAAAAAGGAGCCTCCTCCTTTGATCAATACCGGCCAATATCCCTATGCAATATTGGTTATAAGCTCATCACTAAAGTAATCGCCAATTGTGTCAAAGATATTCTTCTTGCCATCATCCAGAGAACCAAGGGGGCTTGATCAAAGGCGGACATATTGCTGATAATATCATCATAGTCCAAGAAGCTATTCACTCAAGCAACTATTGAGGTGAAAAAGGTATGATTGTCAAATTAAACTTAGCTAATGCATTCGACAGGGTTTGTCCTGACTTTCTGTTTCAGGTAATGCTCCAATTCATATTTGCCTCGGAATTCATTAATTGGGTAAAGGCTTGCATAGGATCCCCTTGGATAGCCTCGTTGGTCAATGGGCGAGCTGCAGATTTCTTCCAAGCCACCAGGGGGTTGCATCAAGGCTACCCGATGCCACCTCTGTTGTATGCTATTCAAGCTTATATTCTTAGCTTTCAATTAGAGCATTGCCGAACCCAAGAAGAGCTATTGGGAATCAGAATAGCTCATGGAGTCAAGGAGATCAACCATGATCAGTTCGCAGATGACACACTCCTATTGGGAGGAGATAGTAATATTAATGCTAGAAGAATAAAAAGGGAGCTTGATCTCTACAAAGAAGCCTCGGGTACTCAAATAATTACAGGAAAAGTCAAATTTACGGGTGGAAATGCACCACAAGAGAAATGACGGACATCTCCAGAATTCTGGAAATGGAGGGGAAGACACAATGGAATTCCTTTAAATATCTAGGAATCCCCATTTCCAGAGTAAGCATAAAATCCGATCAATGGACTCCTCTGCTCGACAAACTAAAGAACAAAATCAATAATTGGGGAGCAAAGTGGCTCAACAAAGCTGGGAAGTTGGTTTTGATAAAATTCGTTCTTTTCAGCATACCTATCTTTCAAATCTCAATCTTGTTAGCCCCAACTGGATTCATAAATAAAATGAAGCGATCCTAAGAATATTTTTATGTAAATGGGGTAAAAGCAGTGAAAAAAAACTCCCTTTGGTCAGTTGGGGAAAAATCACCAAGCCGCTTTTAGAAGGGGGTCTCCAAATCAGAGATATTAGAGCTCAAAATCTAGCTCTCGGTGCAAAGTTTCTTTGGAATTTGGTAACAGGAAATATAACCTGGAGCAAGCATGCTCTTTGGAAGAAATATTACTCTGGACCACGCACAACCTGCCTTGATAAGCCTCCAAAGGTAAGGAAAGGATCCCCAATTTTTAACATTTTTCAAAAAACTTCTGGGTTCTTCCAGCCACTTCTAACTTGGATCTCGGCGAATGGAAAAAATATTCTTATCTAGGAAGACTCAATTCTCGGAGGGCCTACTTTAGACTCAATTTTAAACAATTCCAACCTAAAAATCCATTACAAGTCTCTCAATATATTCTCCCTTTGGGATATCTCAGCCTGGAATGAGGACAACTCCAAGACGTGGAAGGAATGGAAACTCCCATACTCTCCATATCATATGATTGATGAAGAATGCATTCTAATTTCCTATCTTCATGGGAAGACCCATGTAGCTGCTAAGGTTAAGGACACGCATGGATGGGGCTCAAATTCTGGTTATTACAAAGCTGCAGAAGGTTACAAGCAGATCAAAGCAATTTCGAATGTCCCCCCCAATCCAATTCTCTGGAAAGAAATATGGAGATTCAAAAGTCTCCCTAAAGTTGATATGTTCATATGGACGTTGGCCCATAACAACATATTAACTGGAGATAATCTTAAAAGAAGAGGATGGGAAGGACTGGCGAGATTCCCAATGTGCCTACTATTAGAAGAAACAACTGACCACATTTTGCTAAATTGTCCCTTCGCAACAGGGGTCTGGACTTATGCCCTGGGCTCTTAGTCGACTCAGCTTACTCTTCCTGGGGCGGTTTCTTCACTCCTAAGTGAATGGGTCTCTTTATATCCCTATTCCCTAATCAAAAAAGAAAAAATCAAAGCCTGTTGGTTAACTCTCCCTAAATTTATCCTCTGGGAACTTTGGATGGAAAGAAATGCATGTATTTTCAGGAATAAATCTTCTCTTGTAGCCCATGTAGCTACGAAAGCACAAGCCTTGATGGGAGACTACTTAAAATCTCTTCCTCTCCAGGAGAATAAAGGTACTTTGAATGGGGATGAAGAAATTTGGATGAACAATATCCTCCCTTTCCCTCATTCCATTGTCCCTGCTTCTATCAAACTGGAAAATTGGGAAATTCGGATGGATTCTACAAACTTTAAACTGTGGTAGAAGTCACTGAAGGGACATACCCTTTTCTTTGATGGGGCTTCCAAAGGGAATCTCGGGGAGGCTAGAGGAGGAGGGGTGATTTTAGGCCCCAAGGATGCTCTTGAACTTCAATACTCTTGGGGACTTGGTGAAGACACCAATAACATTGTTGAAGCCTTAGCTTTATGGCAAGGTCTGTATCAAGCTAAGACAAGGGAAATCAGAGAAATTAATGTCTTTGGCGACTCAAGGATGGTGATCCAAGCTCTCATTACCAAAAATCGACCCAACAATATGAGACTCTAGCATATTCTCAAGAAAACTAAGATTATCATGAAATATTTCCAAAGAATTTAGATCTTCCACATTTTGCGAAACCTCAATGGAAACACGGATCTTGTTGCTAATGAAGCAGTCCCTCTAATCAAAGGAATTCTGAAAATCAATGGGATTACCAACCTCTTCACCATTCCATAAGAAAATCAGCATTATGAAATGGAATCAACAGGCTGGGCCTCGTATTAAACTAGAAGATGATGTTTTTTAAAGGAAATATGGAGAAATTGTAACACACGGGAGGACTTAATGGGGTCTTAGGTGAGGACATTTTTCTCTCAAGCCTGCGAATTTTCTGGGACAACGCAAGAACCTCCATTCGATCACAATGAATGTGAGGAAATACCGTTCATTGGGCAGGAATCTGGTCGAGGGTCTCACTCAAAAAAAAAATATTGACGATGAAAAATTTAAAGGAGATCAGGACTATGGCCTTCGTTGGTAGAATTTGCTCGTTACTATGGGCCTCCTACATCGTTTCAACAAGTTGCATGGGTCTCAATGCTCCATGGACTGTCCCTGTGGTCCCTTACTCTGTGATGTATGGAGGAGGATCAAATAGGTTTTGGCTTGATGAGATCTAGTTTTAGGATTGTGCTGGGTGATGAATATTGACATTTCGAACAAGACTCTCTCATTTTGATGTAATTGTTCCATCTTTCTTCGTTGTTTCTTAATACAAATTATAACCGTTTTTGTTAAAAAAAATTACACTTTTTAAATGCCCCAGATCCAGGTGACAAGGAAGCTCGCACGTATCCCCAATCCGCTTGAACCATGCACATGGATACGAGCACACATGGGCAAGGCGCCCCTTGCTAGCACACAGACCAAGGCAGCGATGAGGCTTCAATGCAGCCCGGGCGAAGGCAAGTTGATGCATTCATTCCACGCCATGCAGAAAATGCATCGTCAATGGAGCTCGATCCAGGGGTACCTACCTCATTAATTTGGCATCACCACCAAGGTCATGGCCATCTGCATTAACTCCACCCTAATGACATCCACCTGCATTAACTCCACC
This sequence comes from Larix kaempferi, assembly GCA_027924585.1. NCBI lineage: Eukaryota > Viridiplantae > Streptophyta > Pinopsida > Pinales > Pinaceae > Larix > Larix kaempferi. The sequence goes on from BSBM01000410.1 coordinate 5,409,529, forward strand.
AACAAGGTTAAGATGGGCACGATGGCTCGCACTAGTTTTCATATCTACAACCACGTTCTGGAGATTTCACGTCTAAGAGATGCATAAATTGCTCTTGCTCTAGTTCACGTCGTTTTCGGGTGGATTTTCCCCATGATGAGGCCAAGAGGACTCCAAGGTAGGGTGGCAACAGGCGAGGCACCGAAAGAAGCACCAAAAACACTTCCGACTGGGTTGTAATGGATGGGTACGTTGATAGAGTCTCGGCCTCGACCTGCGGCCTCATTGATAGCTGGGAAACAAGCAGAGTGACGACCATTATGGCCTCGGGGTGTCATGGAGGCATAATCAACTACTACTGGCTGATAAAAAACATGATGAGTACCCTAGTGGACGAAATGACGACCAATTGGACTGCAAACAGAGCCACTCTCAGGGATATCAGGACAAACCTCACCCAGCTGGGGGAGCGTCTTGAGGGCTTGAATTCCATCTTTGCCTAGGAGACCTATTCCCTGGGCCACAGTAACGAGTTTGAGGGTCTGCAGCAGGATGCTTCCAATGAAGGCAATGATGGGCACTTTGGCGGTTCTATGGTCAGTGACATTCCTGCAGCCACTAAAGGTGGTCTCCCCAGGAATGGGGCCTTCTTGGGAGTCTCCCCACAACCACCACCCTCCTCGGTGCCTTTCACTTCGAACCCTCTGCAGAACAACAACATCAAGGAACATGGAGATGGATCTACTCCCCCTAGCCTCAATGATCCATCATAGAATACAACTCTCCCCTCTCCAAGCTTGTACGGGGACTTCTACGGTGGTTTCCCTATCGTGGAGCAAGGGCCTGACATTCCCTATGCTGAAGCAAGCACCTAAGAGGACTGCGGTGGATTCGGTTTACTTTGGTGACACTCAGCTTTTATGTTATAATTTACTTTACTGCCTGTTGTTTAGTCATGTTTTTATGAATGATATGTATAAACTATATCAGACCCATAACTTCAAATGGGTAGGGCTTCACTATAGCGGTTTGTTTTGGTATGTCAACAGTTTCTTCAGTATTTTTGAGAATCAGGGATAGTGGATTCACCACCTTAGGCCACCCCAGCATGCGGATAGATATGTAATATCTGATGTATTTTTTTACCCTCAGAATTAATATAAACTTGCAGCTTTACAAAAAAAAAAAATTATACTTTTTAAATGATTCTTTTTCGTTATTGTAATGTTTTGCTATTGCAGGTTTCACAGGTCTTATTGACCACTGCTCCAAAAACATTTGCTATATTTTATATATAACCTGATCATTGTCCATTGGACGGGTGGTTGGGAGTACTAATTGATAACCTCCCCACTTGGGGTTCAATTCCTTGTAAGTGACATATGATGCTCTTGTTGTTGAGCCCCTAATATTCAAACAATGTTCGGCATCCCCACATGCCTCACGATGTAGTGGGGAAATTCCGTGGATGTAGCGGCCCCAACCTTTAGGGAGTGAACCATATATATGATATAATGGAAATAATGTATAACGTACTTTCCACTTACAGTACAAAAATCAATCCAATGATTCCAATATATATATAATGGAAATGATGTATAACGTGGAATCATTGGATTGATTTTTGTACTGTAAGTGGAAAGTACATTATACATTATTTCCATTATATCCCTCATAGGTTTGAAAAAAAAATCCCCCCTCTCATTAACTTCCAGCACCACTCCAGGTGAACCGAGGACCAAGTCATCATCATTTAAGTCCTCCATAATTTGTATCTTCTTAGGATGAAATTATATTCCCTTGCTATCGGTCCCTTCACAACATTAAAAAAAATGTCAAATCAAGTGTTTTTTTTGTTAGCTAGTACCCACGGGGATTTGAACTTGTGACCTTCCATTTACAACTTCTCATCTTATTTACTCAATAATAATTGCTCTGCCCCCCATGGGCAATGTCAAATCAAGTGTTTAAAACATGTTAGTGATTAATTTTAAGAAATTCTTTTTTAGTAAAAAGTCAAAGAAAAAACTTCATGTTGATTACCGTTTGATCCGCCTAATTCCTCTCTTTGCAACTTTTCCATAAATCTTTTACACTCTTTTGCACTCAAATTGTGAACAATCTTATTAATTTTATTCAAGTTTTTGGTTTGCATAACACAGATTAACCAATAAACATAATTAATTTAAACCTACAAATAATTCAAATATATTAATTTTTTAATAAAACTTAAAGAACTTGCCTTATTCTCTTGTTGGGATGAGCTACCATTGTGCTCCCTACAATAAATTGTTTTCCTTGAACTTCTACCAGCCATCTTCTATAAAAAAAGTTCAGTAATCATCGGATATACAAATTATGAAATATTTTACAAAATATGATTTTGGTGCGTATAAGAACACAATACGCATCACTGCTACATAGTTATATGGACCCGTGTTGAATAGTTATACACACCGGTGCTAAATAATTATAATCGTCGGTGTGTTATACATACCTATACACATTGGTAAACTGCTGATAAAAATTCAAAAATGTTTTTTAACCATAAAAACATTTAAAAAACTAACAGCAATGGGGTTTGGGTTTCAGTTTTCAAACTAAGTGATGCACTTGTAATGAATATATGCATTGGTGTGGTATTATTGTACAATGCGCACTGCGAATTGACAAAGTGTTTTTTTTTTAACTAACAATGACAGGGTCTGGGATCCAATGCAATTATGAGTGGTCCCATTGCAACAAATACCAAATGCCCCATATACAAGTAACCAACATAGATCCATCTTAAACCTATCAAGGACCGAGAGGGATCCAATTTCTTGAGGTGTAATTTTTTTTTTAATTTTAAACTTAAGAAATTTGATCCCTCTCTTGCTTAATAGATCTGGGTTTAAGTTTCAATTTTTTATTTTATAGGCCGACGTGGATTTTTTAAATTACTTTTCATAATTTTTTATTTTATGAGCCGACATAAAAAAATTTAATTACTTTTTATTTTTATTTTCGGTAATGTAGTGTTATGTTACTTATGTGAAGAACAAAGCTTCGTCCTCTGTTTTGCATAGAAGAACAAAGCCTCATTCCAACCCTACCTAATAGTAAGTTGACTGAGTAGAAAACAGAGAAAAACTTAACCCAACTTAAAAGTTAAAAAGATAATAAAAATGCATATGACAATTACGAAAATGCAAGATTTTGTAAGCGTGGGCCATGAATCCTCGATAAAATGTTTAGTTTTCAATGAGAATTGAAAGTAACCAGTCATTATAGATATTAAAAATATGTTTTGATTAAAGTCATATCAAGCAAAATATGAGTCAATTAGAAATGACTTACTCCTTAGATATTTGACCTTTGGCAATTCAAATGATGGATCCTCGCCCTAGTCTTCCTCTTCTTCATAATCAAAATGAATATCTAGATGGGAATCTTCAAAATTGGACCTGCAATCTCCTTTGAACAAAGAAAAAACAAGCTAAAACAAAATATTCAAATCAATGGAGGACCCTCTTAACCTACCTTTCTAATAGAATCCATCGGGGTATCCAACACATATTTATGTTCAGGGTACCCTTGCCAATTTTCTAGCCAATAATGGTCTAGGTGTGTTGTTTAATGTTTAGCAAAAACTTGTAGGCAAGAATTTTCCACAAAACTCATAGTTTTCAACTAGGTTCTGGTATCAAGTTGATATATTGACTAAAATTTAAATTAGGAAACTCCTTCATGTCTACTGCCAACAATTGCTTCAACATTGTTCCTTCTCTACATGCACTTTCATGGATAGTAGGCATATCAAGCTTGGACATTTTAATGTTGTAGGTAACTTGGTTAGTTTCTCTTACTAAACAAATATGTCCTTGAATTTTAATTTGTATTCACTTACTCACCCTTCGTGCGTTATCCAATAGAACCATAATAAGCCTAGAATAAATATATGATTTCCCTTGTCCTCCAACGGAGAGCTTGCAAAGAAGACATCACAATTGGTTGTTGGAAAAGCAACCCTTCCAACCATCTTAATAGCCTGAATCACAAAACAATGAAAGGTAAACTAAATAAGGGATGCAGAGGCAAATAACAAAGGCTAACATACCCTTTTCTATCAATATGAATAACTGGGAATAAATTTTCACTGATAAAACAAAATTGAAGGGAAAAGATAAATGTAACCTTGTCATAAAGGGTGATAATAGAGGTTGATAATATAGTTTCCTACCTTATTAACATATCCCTAAAATTGCATTGGATGGATAGATTCCATTAGAGGTTTGGTGTGTTAAGTTGATTACTCTCATTTGTAAATCTTTGGATGTGATGCATTTGCCCATATGCTTGAAGGAAAAAGGTACAAACTTGACCAAAAAACCAAGGAAATGTGTTTTTCTTAGCTATGATAATATAGTAAAGGGGTATAGACTGTGGGATCCTACTAACCACGAGATAATTATTAGCTAGGATGTTATTTTTAATGAAAAATCCATGCAAACGAAGGAGGTGTAACAAACATCTAAGAATGTACTGGTTGAAGTAGAAATGAGTGAAGATGAAAATGAAAATGAAGCTTCTAATCAACATGAAGAGTAGGAAGTTCAACAGACACAACTCAAAAAATGAAAACAAAGCTTTTGATCAACATGAAGAGCAAGAAGTTCAACATAAATAACTCATAATATCTTCTTGTCAAAAAAGGCATCTATAATCAACCTCCTCCTCCTCATTCAAAACCACTTCTATCTCGAACGATTCTAATCTTTGGGCTCCAAGAATTCAAAAAAAATTCGGGCTCCAAGAATTCAAACATTTCTGCAGGGTTCGTGAGCTCTCCTGGCCGCGCGTGAGATGTGTGGTTACTGGTGCGCTACACCTCATCCGCCATGGCCCCAGGAGGGGGCCCCGAGGTCCTCCCTCCTCCACCCCCGGAGATCACTGCTTTTAGGAAGCTGGTTGCAACCAGCAGCAAACATTCTGTGTCTACCTCTCAGCAAAAATTTGTCAAGAAATTGGATAATATACCTACGATTGCCCTCCCTAAAGAGGAATCTTGTCGATTTGCATTGAACCTAGCTGAATGAGGCCTCATTGGATAGTTTACAGGATTATGGCCCTCCCCTAAAGATGTGGAAGCATGGGTGTAGAGGAATTGGCGTCCCCTGGTCACGGAAGGTATTAGAAGCCATCTTGTCGGTAAAGGATTCTTTGTGTTTGTTTTTGATATTGTTGAAGACATAAATCTTATTTTCAGGAATGGCCTGTATTTTATGGGTCCTCAGGGTCTGTATTTAAACAAATGGACTCCTGATTTTGACCCAACACAAGCTGTGCCATTGGCAGTTCCAGTATGGGTGTGTCTCCCACACTTTCCCTTACATTGATGGAACCCGAAATCACTTGAAGCCATTGGAAACACCCTCGAAAAATATATCAATCGAGCTGAGCAGAAGGATCAGTATTCCTGTGCAAGAAGGTCAATTTGGAAGTTGGGCTACCAGAAGCCATAAAAATAACAGTGGTAGACTGGTCACATATCCAAGAACTGTATTATGAACAACTCCCATTCAAATGCAAACATTGCCATGTTTATGGTCACTTTACAAGGAATTGCAAAAAGAAGGCAAATGAAGACATTGAGAATGCAAAAGGAGACCAATGGATTCAGGTTCCAAAAGCAGCTCCGTCAAAACAACTCGACAGAGCTAAAGGAAAAGGGGAGCCATAAGGAATTAGAGCTTCCATTTCAGGGCAGGCTCATGGAGAAGGGTGTTCATCTCCTTCTACAGCAGACGTAGCGAAAAATTCATTCGAACCCCTCAGCACTCCTGAAATTTCAATTGAGGAAGTCAAGCAGCAGCAACAAACCCCCGTAGCTGAGAAAGATAAAGTAGAGGCAGTCCAACTCGGTTCTCCTTTAAGATCCTCTTCTTCCCCTTCTGATGCGGAAATGACAAGAAAGAAGCCCCCTGAAAATTTTGGCTCCTCGGAGGATGAGACCTTCAAGAGGCCCTCGAAGAGAGCAGGGAGGAAATCTCATAAGGAAGCTAGAGAAGAAGAAGTGGAAAGGCAAAAAACGCAAGGAAGCCAATCCACCATCGAAATGTCCATCGTGAGGAATACTAGGAATAGGCCTCCTTAGGGAGGTTCAATCCACTCCACCCCCAGTAAGTAATGCACGTAGTCTCTTGGAACTGTAGAGGCTTGGGAAATCCACTGAAAGCTGACGCAGTCAAAGACCTAATGAAAATTGAATCCCCCGAGATCCTCATGCTCCAAGAGACAAAAATTGTCAGGGACACCCTTCTTGAAATCAGTAAATCAAAATGGAAGAAAAATGGAGGAAAAGATATTAGTGCAAGAGACTCTTCTGGCGGTCTTACAACCCTGTGGTCAGAGGATATGTTTCAGTTAGAAAGCTCCTTTGAGACGCAGCATTGGATTTTCACCAAGCTCAGGCATTCCCCAAGTAATTTTACCTTCTCCCTTTTCAATATTTACGTTCCTGTTCTCTTTTCTGAGAAGAAAGATTGTTGGCAATCACTTTTGGATTTTTTAGATTTCCACACCCCCATGAATATTATTTTGGCAGGAGATCTTAACATAGTTCTCGATCAGAACGAGAAGAGAGGAGGTAACAACGGAAGGGATCATTTGCTTCCTTTTGTGGAGACTGTCCAGCTGTTAGCAGATTTGCAAATGGAAATGGAAAGTTCAGAAATCACCACCTCGAAAATTAACAAGGAGCATGCTGCTCAACTTAGAACCTTATATTCCTTTCACCAAGAAGAAGAGTATTGGAGGCTCAAGTCCCGTAGTTTGTGGCTCAAAGCTGGCGATCGTAACTCCTCATTCTTCCATCGGCAATACAGGGCACACCTCTCTCGAAATCATATTTAAGAAATTACATCCTCAGATGGGCTAGTTCACAAAGGACAAGATAAGCTTAAAGCAGCAGTGAAAATTCATTTTCAGAATCTCTATACAGATGATGGGGATGGCTGTGAGGAGGCCACCTCCGACTTCCTCTCCCACATCCCTTCTCTTATTAGCAGGGAAGAAAACTTAGCTCTCATGAAGTAATTCTTGGAAGAAGATATCTATAAAGTCATTTGGTCTATGGCGATTGACAAAGCTCCAGGACGGGATGGCTTTTCAATCCATTTTTATAGAGCCTGTTGGGAAATAATCAAGACTAATTTGCTAAGAATGATAAAATTCTTCCATCAAAAATCTAAAGTGGGAGGTAGTACTAACTCCACTTTTTTAGCTTTAATCCCTAAAGATGTGAGCCCTGGTTCTTTCGACAGATTTAGGCCAATTTCACTGTGTAATGCCTCGTATAAAATTCTTGCCAAGCTCTTTCATTTTCTGAAGGAGGTCTTCAGGTTAGAGACCCTGGTCTAGCCAATCTAGCTTTGGGCAGTAAAATTATGTGGAAACTTTATACTCATGGCAAACATCCAATAAGTCAAATATTAAGGAAGAAATACCTCACTCGAGTTTCCCTGAGAAATCTCCAGGCAAAATATACTCCTAAAGGAACGTTGATCTAGAACCTCTACCGTCGTGGTCTTGACTTCTTTCAAAAGCAAATTTATAGAGTCCCTGGCAATGGGAAAAATACTCTATTGTGGCTCGACAGTATTATGGGAAGTTGTTGGTGTCCAATTCGTCACTATTTTTTATCATTCAATCTACTCGAGATGGTGTTATTTCTATCATTTTTTGCTATATTGGGTTGTTTTCTTATCATTCATCCCATCAAACAGCCCAGGTATGCATATATTTACCTATTACTCAAATCTTGTTTATATTTCATTATATTGTGGTTTGTTTATGTTCAAATGACAATTTCTGGACATTATTGACATTTATGTTTTTATTGACAGACTGTGTTTTTTGAATGACCCTTCGTTCAGACTATGTACTACGTGTTAAAGCTTAAACGCATTCAGCTCGTCATTCAGCCCCCGAAATGCACGGTTGGCATATCCTAGACTGTTAAATGCAAAAATGAGCACGTGGGTTCTATTTGCCATGTGGAGTTGATGGTTAATGAGATGTTTCTCTAGAAGATCCATCCCTAAGCTCCCTGATCCTGCCGACGCATCACCACGCCCATGACAATGCTCCAAATGTCGATTCTCTTTTTTGCGCAGCCGGGAATCACATACGTTTGCTCACGCACTTGCACGCCATCATTCTGGAAGGATTCCAGCTTGCCCACGCTCGGTCTGCCGACATAACTCCTACGTCTACGTCAACACTCCAACATGTCGATTCAACCTCACATTCAGCCTAGAATCGTGCTGCCTGTTTACGCCATTGTTCTGGAAGGAGTCTAGGTCGCACACGTTCAGCCTACCAGCACAATGCTTTGCCACGACAGTTCTCCACTAGCCTCTCCTCCGTTCGCTCAGTTCGACAGCTTGCTACCTCTCTGCCCATGTCAAGGGTAGATCGACGCTGTAGCACCTGCATGAAGAAACCAATCCCGTGTAAGCTGGGTAGATGCTCCCTGCGTTGGCATGCACCATTCAATCAATAATTACAGTCATTTAAACACCTCTATTATTAGAGAGGTCGACTCTGTCGACCCTCTCACCTATTGTAACTTATAAATAGTTGTCTCCATGATTGAGACGAGTTAGTCTGGTTAGCTTTTTCAGTCTTTCAGTTTAGAGATAGTTCGCAGTCGTTAAGAGTTTGCAGTTGGAGACAGTTCTGTAATTTCTCTCAAGTTAATGGAAGTTCCAATTTGTTGATAGTCTGAGTAGCTAAGTCAATCTAGTTTTCCATCTTTAATTGCTGGGAAGGGCCCCTCATCAACCGGAGGTTTTGTCTTTATTTTCTGTATTTTCTTTTATGCAGATAGTTAGTTTATTTTCCTGTGTTTATAATCAATTTCATTTTTGTGTATGATATTTCTTTCTCCTCTGTAATTTATGTTATGCTGCTAACTTAATTTGTGCTTACAGAATTAGTAAATGGTCAACCAAGCTTAATAGTTTGTAGTTGCTTTCAGCCTTTCTTTCTTCCATCATCTATAGTTAGATATTGCCTCAGAATTCTTCCATAGTTAGCATTAGTTTCCTTCTTTCCTCTCTGTTAGTTTTCTTCCTTCCTGTAGCTGTAGGTTAACTCTTTTCTTTCATCTCAATATTCTTTTTTACATATCATAGAAATAGTTTATCTCCTTTAGACAATGATTAAAATAGGTTGTTGTCTATTAACGTAACTCCTCAACAAGTCTTCTAACTAATTTCTCTGTATTATAGGTTCATGTGCATTCGCCAACTGACGTCAAGATAATCAAAACTCTCCTTTTCCCTAGTTTAGTTTGTTTTTCCTCCATTCGGACTGTCATTCGGACTGTCGTTCGGACTGGCATTCAGATCGTCATTCGGACTTTTACCCTTTCTGCATTAGTTTTATGTTTTTTCCGATTCCCGTTTTTCTGCTTATTAGATATAATGCTTCTTGCTTCTAATTTACAGTTCTAGGCGTAATTTAAATCTGGTTTTATGTTACATAGTTTTTAATTGAGTTTTTCTTATTATTTCCTCCTTCTATATTTCCTTCCTTCACTTTCTTCTAACCTTCTTCCAAAGTTAAGCTTTTGTATCAGATTTGATAGTTAGTTACTCTTTCATAATCCATCAGTTTGTTTCTAGATAGTTTATTTCCAAATCATAGTTAACAATTTCATTCTTTAAGTAGTTTTAATTTGTTAATCATAATAATTATTTTCCATTTCATGTAATTAATGAAGACATTCATGATTTGAGATTTGGATCAGAAATAAACATCTTTATCAAGTTTTCTACTTGCTTCTATATTCATATCTTTATCAAGTCTTCTACTTGCTTCCAAATCAAGTTTAGAAGTGAATATCTTTATTAAGTTTTCTACTTGCTTCTAGTTTTCATTAGTTTTATATTATTCTGCTCATGGATAGTAGATAGATCAGAATGTTTAAAGTTAACTGTAGTTTCTCTCTTTGTAGTTTACATCTCTTTATTGAAGTTAGATTAGATTTACTTCAGTTTTGTTTCGCTATTACATTTGAAAGTCATTACGATACATTCACTCTGGTTCATGTTACATGGGAATAGATGTTCCTTCTTGAATTAGTTGTTGAAATCATTTAGCTTGTAATTTACTTTGATTAGCATAGTTTTTGTTTATATAATTTATCATCGAATTCAATTATCTCATAGATAGTTTATTTACAATTGTTCTCTATCTGAAATTAGGCAATTCAGTTTTAGAATTATTTACATTTACAAGTTCTCCCTAGCAATCCTTATTTGGTTATCAGTTCTTTTTCTATCCCTTTCCATCATTTAAATATACAGTAGAGTGGTATAATTTGATACTATTCTAGTCGGTTGTTTAGTTAGATTTGATTTAGTTCTCTTATTGTTTTTTTTAAGTTTGACTCGATTTTTCATTTTGAAAGATCTTTCGATCTCTTCTTTATTAAATATTTTGAAGGTCTGACAAGCCGGAAAAATCAGGTACCATTCTACCTTAGCATATATTTTGCCTCAACTCTAAGATTACCAATCCTGGTCAATAATTAAATATTAGGTGTTTTTATTTGAGATAGCTCACACACCCAACAGAAGCTCTCCTCTTGTAAACTCTGAAGATTTAAAAGGAATTCAGGACTGGCTTACTCAGCAAGCCATTCACAAGCTAGTTGATATCTCCTGTGGGATGATACATGAAATTGGAAGTCGTGGGTCTTCCCTTGTATTCTTGAGCACTTGCACTCTCAACGGTCTCTCCTTCTAACTGCGCTGATGGATTCAACTCCTGTTCATTTGCAGGCAATGGATAATTGGGGTTGGGGAAAGACTGGGATCTACACCACCGTGCAGGGCTACTCTTCCCTTCAGCCATTTCGTGCCCCGACCCATTCAGCATCCTTTTGAAAGTAGGTATGGGACCCCCTCGGTCTCCCAAAAATTAATTTCTTTTTCTAGTTCTTAATGCATGAGAAAGTTTTGATAGGAGAAAACTTGTTAAAAAGAGGCATAATCGGTCCACATATATGCGCATTATGTCGAAATGCTTCTGAAACAATGGCTCACTTGTTTGTGGACTGTCCGTTCGCTCAAGATGTTTGGAAATTCTTCCTCCATGGCCTCAATGTCTCAGTTCCTACTCAGATTACAGCTGTTGTTTTATTTTCTACCTGGAAGGTGCATTATCCGCTTGTGATCCCACTCAAGTCCATTTGGCACCGTATCTGGTAGGCCATTCCAAAACATGTATGTTGAAAAATATGGTTGGCCAGAAATGATCTGATCTTCAATAGTTCTCAACGCTTCCCCTCGCTGGTGGCTGCCAAAGCTAAAACTCTCCTCATTGAATCAGTGGCCCAGCTCACCTTTAAGAAAGACATCTCTCTTCATCCTGAAGAAAAGAAATGGCTGGGAACTTTTATTTTCAGGGATAGAAATAAAATCAGTGTTCGCCCCTCCATCACTCCAGGATGGTGGCTGTGTGACACGGATTCAAATTTTCAATCTTGGTGGAGGACGCAGGGCATAGCAACGATTTTCTTCGATGGAGCTTCCAAAGGAAACACAGGGATTGTTGGAGCTAGCTGAGTTATCTATTCCCTGGATTGCAGTAGAAATGATAGCTTTATCTGGGGTCTTGGTCAGAGAACTAATAATCATGCTGAAATTCTTGGGCTGCTAAAAGCTTGTCAGATAGCGTGAGAAAATGGGTTTCGTGAAATACAAGTCTTTGGAGATTCTGAAATTGTGATAAAGATTTTAAATACGGAGGATCATTTCAACAAACCAGCTCTTAATAAGACTCTGCAAAGGTTAAGATATATGTTGCAAGACTTCACCTCCTCACACTTTTTCCACATTCTCCGCGAATCAAACACGGAAGCCGATCACAAAGCAAATATGGGTTGTCTTCTACCTCAAGGAACATTCAACAAAAATGATGAGGCTCCTTCAAAGGCCCCTATACCCTGAAACTTAGTTTTGATTGGAACTGATTTTCTGTATTTAATTTAAGCTGGCTTTTGGAACTCTATAATCATGGTTGATTTAGTTTCGATCCAACCGGTTTCTTCTCAATAAAAAAAAAAATATAACCATTTTAGTTTTTTTTTAAAAAGGCATCTATAAAGGTATTCTTATGATTTCTAGTCTTCTTTTGCTTTCTTGATTGATGATGGTGAACCCAATTCATTTCAAGAAGCTAGAGAACCTAAGAATGCAGATAAATGGCAGAAAGCCATGTATGAGGAAATGAAAGTACTATACAAGAATTAAACATGAGAACTTGTAGATCTCCCATCTAGAAGAAAGGTTGTTGGAAACAAGTGGGTGAACAAGGGCAACGATGAGTTGTTGGAATGATATAAAGCTCGCTCGGTGGAACAAGGTTATATGCAAAAGTCAAGTACAAACTTAATGAAATAGTTTCTCTAGTTGTGAAGCCGACTACTATGAGATTTTTACTTGCACTTGTAGCATCATGGGATTTAAAGTTGGAGCAACTAGATGTAAAACCTACTTTCTTGCATAGTGATCTCGAGGAAGAGATTTATATGGATCAACTTGAAGGATATAAAGAAAGAGGCAAAGGGAATTTGGTTTTCAAACTCAAGAAACCTCTGTATGGATTGGAATAGGTGCTAAGGATGTGGTACACAAAATTTGACACCTTTGTGAACAACCAAGATTTCAGTAAGAGTGAAGCTGACCATTATGCATATTATAAGGGGTTCGATGATGGAAGTTTCGTTATCTTATTGTTATATGTTGATGATATTCTGGTTGTAGGCCCTAGTATGAAGAAAATCATTGATCTTAAGGCTCGATTGGCTAGGACATTTGAAACGAATGACTTAAGGGTAACAAACCAAATTCTAGGGATGAAGATACACAATGACGTAACATGTAACAAGATCTTGTTAAGTCAAAATTCATATATAGAAAATATTATGTAGCATTTCAGTATGTAAAGTGAAAAATCAATTAGCACCACACTTCCCGCACACTCTAAATTGTCTTCTGAACAATGTCCTAGAATAGAAGAAAAGAAGACAAGCATGTCTTGTGTATTATATTCATCAACAATAGGGAGCCTCTTGTTCGTCGTGGTAAGCATCAGACTAGATATTTCCCACGAAGTGGGTTTTGTTAGCTGGTTCATGGTGAATACTAGTAAGGATCATTGGACTACTATGAAATGGATGCTCATATACTTAAGGGGAAATTTTGACGGTTTCTATTTGTTATAGATTGACAAGTTTACAAATTAAAGATTTTGCAAATTCTGATTTTGGTGGAGACAAAGATAGACAAAAGCATACTATAAGATATAATTTAACTCTTGTTGGTGGAGCTATAAGCCGGACATCTAAGTTGCAGTCAGTGGTGGATTTATCAACCACTGAATCATGATATGTGGCAGCAGCTAAGGCCAACAAAGAGGAAATTTGGCTAGAGCGATTGATGGATAACTTCAAGATAATGCAGGGGAAGATTACTTTACATTGTGACAATCAAAGTGCTATTCACTTAGTGAGGAATCTAGCATCCCATGATCACATGAAACATATTGTTATTAAGTACCATTTCATAAGAAAAGTCGTGGAAGAAGGTAGGATCCTATTGGAGAAAATTTATACTAATGCGAATACTATGGATATACTTACAAAGCTAGTAAATATAGAGAAGTTTGAATGGTGCATAACTTCTCTAGGCTTACTAAATTAGTGATGAAGGCAATAGTGGGAAATTGGCACTTGGATGAAGAAAAAAGAAACTTAGACAAAGAACTTCATGTATGTCGACTTCAAGTGGGAGAATGTTAAGAGGTGAATTAAATAACCAGATCTTTGATATTCTCTTAGAGGGTGGTGCATGGTTATCCCCATGCATGATCTGTATGCATCAAGGGGGTTGGGGGGGTAGGACCCCTCTGCTCATGCATGCGGGGGTGAAGTCATTGAGACACAAATTTATGGAGCCTTCCAATGTATTTTGGTTCCTTCTAGAATATGTAATCTATAAAAGGGAAATGACCCTTAACATTTTTGTACAAGGAAAAGTTGTAAAAATATTTGCCAAGTAATAATAAATTTTGAAGTTGACATTGCCCCGTGGTTTTATGTTTGGGTACACAGGTTACTCCCAAAAGACCAAACACCTAGAGCAACCACTTCACATAAACAAATCATAGATCAATACACCGATGTTTGATGTGGTTAAAACCCGTAGAGAGAAACAGTCCACGGCCCTGACCAAATAGCTTCTACGGAGCAGTTTATTATGCAAAAGAAAGAAAGTTACAAATGAGCTTCTCATAATCGATCAACTAGCCAATGACCCTCCATGCTCTTTAAATATAGATCATGGACCAATCGGGTGTTAAGCCCTGGATCAAGGGTAGGTATGATCTAAGAGAAGTTGAACCGTTGGATCACTCTATGTCTAGAACATATTGTGACCGTCGGATTAAATATTTACAAATGCATACTAATGCATACTATAGAAACACACTTTACCTAACAGATATATTACACAAGTTGATATTAACTAACTCCTAAGTGTCTAAATATCCTAACATTTTAACCCGTGCATAATAGGGTTCCACGTAAATATTATGTTCTATTATCATTATCGTTTGCTTATGTTTTATATTTTTCTACCACATACAAGAATGAGAATTTTCTATAATGGATATTCCATTGAGGAAAAGCTAAGGAGCTAGTGTGCAAACTCAAATACAAAACAATATAGAGCACTTCTAGTGGCTATGGTCTGGGGAGTATGCATAGCTAGAAACTTGTGCATTTTAGAGGAGAAGGTCATTTCCCACTTGGGTGAGAGCAATCTATTGAGAGGTGGTAGAGGAACACATTGACGGAAATGTACTGTGGAATCCCATGATTTATTAAGCAAGTGCTTGTTGTACAAACAAGAAAATCATTATTATAGGTATAAAGTTGGAGAGGGCTATGGATCAAATAATTTAGCAAAATTATAGACTATGAGAATGGCATTATTGTTGGCAAAGGAGAGGTATAAAAGGATTTCCAAGTGTTCGTAGACTCACTCCTGGTAATTAATTAGGTAAAGAAGGAATTATCAATGCAAAATTATACTCCCACTATTGATGAGGTCTTGGGATTAGCACATACCTTAGAATACATTCCCCTTTGCCATGTATATAGGGAAAAGAATTGGGAGGTAGATGAATTCTCAAAGGAAGCGCTAGTGTTATCATGTGGATATTGGATTATACAAGAATACGAGGGCAGAATAATAAGAGAATACTTGTAGGCTCTATCCTAGGAAGGCTTAAAATGGACTTTTTGTGTTTTACTAGGGTTTAAAAAAATCTATAGAATTCTACATTTTGTAGTGTTTTAAACCCTTTTGAATTGTTTAAATTTTTATGGAGATATTATAAAATGATATGTAACATGGAAGATAAAATTCCCATACTGTTTATGGATAAAAGTACAAGCTAGGAGGTTGATGTTATGTTAGATCATAACCTAAATGAATACAAGTATATGAAATGTTTATCGACATTTTGGAAATTTAATTTTGTTTAATCAATGAAATTTCAATCTTTCTTTGGCAGAATATATGTGTGTGTGTAATGTAGGAAAAAAATAAAGATGCAAGGAAATGGGTTTTCATTGTGGAGGGGTTGGTGGAAACCATGGGACATCCCTAAAGGCAATCATGGTCCAACCAAAGGATGATTGCAAGCCAACCCCTAAGTGTGATCATGGACCAATCAAAGGGTAACAGTAGGGTGTCCACGGACCATCCCCTGAGGGTGGTGCCAGGCCATCCCCTAAGAGAAATCATGGGCTAGCCAAAAGGCATCCAAGGCCACCCCTTATGTGGCCAACCCAACCCTCTTATAATCAAATAAAATTTCCCAAAGAATGGAAATTAAGTGAGGGTTATACGGTGTTAGTTTCTAACACATGGCCTTATAAACTAAGCAAGTAATAAAACCCTCAAAAGACTGATAACCTAAACATTAAAAAAATCACCATTAAAACTTTGTCGGATGCCAAGAAAAAAAAGAACTTTTATAACTAAATACAAGGAGCAAAGGCCAAAGTATTTTTTTAATCACCATGCATGCAAGTCTTCACGAACCTATAACAAATCGGTGAAGTAATGAGTTGGCTCCTCCATACCTACAAAACAATGAAACAATAACAAGTAATTAATGAAGGTCAAAAGAAAATTGAAGCCATAACTAAAGCATGGAGGACGAAAAGCTTACCACATTACCTTCTTCAATCCTTACAAACCGTATCATGGAACTTTAAAATGATAAGGAGAGGAACATAAAAGAAAATGAAATGTGTAGCCTAGTGGTTGAGTGTTGTAAGTTGTGAGCAGAAGGTCTCGGGGTCAAATCCTCGGGTGGCTATACATTGCTATATAAGGGCCTCACTTGATGTCTCCATCAGGTTAGCTCTGTAATCAGAGTGAACAGGGTGTGACCCCTTCGGGTGCCCCCCCTGTGATTTCTTACTGTGGACGTAGCAGCCCCGCCGGGGGGTTTGTGAACCACATGTTAAAAAAAATGAAACATGAAAAAGAAATGAGAATTGAGGTTAGGAAACCTTTTTGTTTTTTAAAATTTTAATTTTTAATTGAAGGAAATAAAGTCTTCCTCATAAAAAAGATGTGTACAAGTGGACAAATTTGGTCTCTTGATCCTTCTATTTAAGTATTACTCCCTCTTAAATTTACTATCTTGTGTTTTACATTAGAAAATTCAACCCATGAGGTTTAGCTCAATTGGTTTGTGTGGGGTTAGTCTCCATCAGGTCACGGGCTCAAATCTCATTGGGAGGGTTTGAGGGTGGGAGCCACTTGTAGGGGATTTCACTACCCCAAGGGGTATCCAGGTTTAACCAAACTTCGCACAATCTTAGTTGTAACATACTACTTGTGGGAATATCATTCTTCCATTCAATATTGGAGTTGGCACCGACCTAAACTCAAACTAAGAAGATTTTTTTAATCGAATCAAAATGTTTCCTTTGATTAATAAATTTAAAATTACTTCATTTCTAAAACTTGATAACTTTGGCTAACTAGCATTCCTCCTAAATAACATTAACTTTTTTTGTATTACAATAAGTTTCGAATAATTAAGTGGGAATTAAATAATTTTTTTTAAAAGTAATTTAAGTAAGATAAGTTTTGTTTTTACTTGTATAATAAAAAGTGTTAAAACGCCTTTTTAATATTGGAATTTAAGGTAATTCTACAAAATTAAACTCGGAGTAAAGGTGTTGTAACCATTACAAGATAATTTAGCTAGATTTTAAGAAAAGAAAACTAAAATGAAATTTGTTACTTGCAATACCTTTTTTTTCTAATAAATAATTAATATTTGATCATTTAATTATATGAGAACTTCATACATAGATCTATTGATTATATATAAGAGTGGTATCTAGTTCATTTTTCTCACTTGCATGCACTATGAGTTTTAAGGGAAAGAACATACGTGATGATATCTCATTGTATCATTTTGAGTGGAAGATTCATGCAACCTCGGTTTCTTGGAGAATTTGCAGAGCCATCCCAAGGAGATGGTATATTTTGGGATGGTTACAAGGGGACTGAAGTTAGTTGAAGTTATATGATATTAAGCGAAGTATTTCAATACTCGAATCACTTATCATTTTGCATAATTTTATGAGCTTTCATAGGCATTAAGGACATCCTCACATTCACTCTAGTTTCAATAAAGGTGACCCCATACAACCTATGTCAACACAAGGAAAGTATGAATTAAATCTCTAAGTGGAGTGCATCAGAACGAGTGACGCATGGGGAAGTGTTGTAGACTATGTTTATGCATATGCATGGTTGAATATTAAAATGAACTCCAAAATATATTCAATTGAATTAATAATTCCAAATGTATACAATAGTAAGTCTATAATATAAAAACACTTGTGTTGCACATGTTGCATATGCACCTGGAATATATACTTCGCTCTCAAATCCACGTATATACACGTGTTATCTAAGGTATGGACAAGAGTGAAGTTAATAACAAATTGGTAGTCACACTATAACCCTTAAAGATAACGCTATAGAGTTATATTTATTTAAACTTATAAGATGCATAAACTAATAGTTTGACTCTTGGATTGTCACATACCCCAATTTTATTAAAATAATGTAATTATTTTTAATATTCCTGAGAACATTATGTTAAATTTAATGCTAAGTAGGAATGGATGACTCAGCAGAGTCTCCAGAAATGGAATGTAAATTCTGAATAATTATTATTAATAAATAAATTATGGAGACAACAGCATGGGAGAGCTGTTAAAAGAGGTTACTGGTCTAACTGGTGGATGGAATTAGGTGGAAGGACAAAAGACAAGTGGCAGCATCCTCAAACACTTCCTGAGTTGCAGGTGGCAACTTCCCTATATTTTGGGGTCATGATTCCCCAAGAAAGTGGAATCTGAGCAGGTGGCTCATTAATGACAGTTAGCCCAACTAAGACCTAGGCAATCTTTTAAATACTACTCAATGAACTGAGCTGGGGGTTCAGCAATGGCTCTAGAGGGAGAATACATTCAGGTGAATGTTATTCAGGAGTCCCATTGAGGAAGTGGGAAAAAAGTAAGGAAGTGTTTTGAAGCAGGAAGTTGCAGTAACTTGGTTCCAGTATAGCTGTTTTGGCTGAGGGAATTATTGGCCGTACTTAGATTCCAGCCAGTTAGACCAGAGCAAGCTCGGGGGTCCTGAGAAGTGCTGTCTGGGCACTCTCCAGGAATTGGTAGGGAGGAACAGCCTCCCATTGCTGTTATTGTCTACCATAGCTACAGGTTCTGCCACTCTTCCTGTTGTTGGTTTAATTTATTTTCATATGAGATAGACTAGCATAACTAAGTATTGACTGTATTCAACTTCAGTAAATCAGTCTCTGTACTTTCTTTTGGTATAAATTTCAGAATGCAGATGTTGTAGAAATTTCCTATTTTTTTTTATTTAAATAGAGTATTTATCTTATACAAGACCTATTTGTTACTGTTACAGTTTACAATTACCATGTCTAGGCATATTCTAGAATACTTGATAATGGTTAAATAATAGACAGAAATATTAGACAATCGATATTCCAGATTCATATTTATTAAACAATCATAAGAACAAATCTAGATAAATCTTAGTTTTTACCTTGAGATAATTACTGTTAGAGTAATCTACCTGTATATATATAAGTATTGCATTTTCTTTTAGTCAACTTTAAGTTACAGGTCATTCTTATAACAAGTTAACAGATAAGCAAAACTCATGGCTTATACTCAAAACATGTTGACAGTTATCGATTAACTAAAGGGGTAACTGTAACAATATTTTCATTGTTACAAGCTTCCTTCTAATCTTACGTATTAACACAGGAGTCAAATACAAACACTTAGCAACTGTAGAGTATTACTCCCCTTCTACCTAGTATTAGAATACAGTAGCCATGTCATTATAATAGAATTAACAGAGTTGTTTTTAAACAAAACAAACATATTAATATAACAGAGAAATTGTCGACGAACGCAACTATCATTGGCTGTTACAAACCATCTTAAATTATACACAGTAATAAGATTTATTCAGTATAAATGTCTTCCTTGGAGTAGTCCCCAAACCCTACACGGCCGTAGCCTTACAATATCCCTTCAACAGACTGAAAAACAAATGAAAAGAATGCCTTATATGGCAGCCATAACCTACAGCAACTTTACACATAGTTCTATGTTTATATTATTCTACCCATGGTGTCGTTTAATAATAAATACAAGAATCAAAATAAACATTGTTATAATTCATTCCCGGTCGCTATCGAGTAAACAAATTTTATATATATATGTTGAATACAAAACAGAATCCCAATTCGCCAGAATAACCCTATGCTTTCAACTATTACAGTCACAGTCGAGGAACATTCACCATCTTCTAATTTAACATTTCAAATCGAAGAAAAAACGCAGAGAGACAATTTAGGGTTTCATTTATAAACAGAGTTATCATCCATTGCGGGTACTGAAGAATACATCTATCCATACATTTCAAACACATTCTAATATTGTAACAAAACACGAAAATGAAACACGGCCATATCAGGCCAGCATTATATTAAGCTTAAATCTCATACAACGAGGTTAGAACCCCATGCTCAGCCAATACAAAGTACAATAACGGAAACCCTGGCCTCATACAGTCTTGGCCGTGAATGGCTCTCCATAAACAAAACAGGGTTCAACCCTTTTTAATTCAAACAAAACAATTTCATACAGATGACTGTAACCATAACCATTAAGTCGTCAAACGACCTCACTATACAGGAGATTTCCTCCATGACACAACCCTAACCACAAAACCAGCAAAGGAAGAGACAGCCGTGGATAACCAGGCTTACCCGGAGGAGCCTGCGTGGGTGACAAAGCCCTGTACACCTTCAAGAGCCGCGTGACCTGCACATTAACGAATGCCGAGGGTTTTTAGTCACCATATTGAATGCAGAGTTTAGAAATAAAAACGTAAATCTAATTAATGAGTATAAAACATAAAAACTGTAAACATGTGATTTATCTTACCGAGACATGGAGGAAGGTAATGGTGGACAACCGATAGCCATAAGCTGAACAAACAGAGAAACCCCACCATCTTCATCATATGGGTGAGCAAACGAAACTTTCATAATATTCCTTGACAGCCGAGACAAGGTAACAGTTCCCGACAAAACCCTCACGCTGGGATTGAACCAGTCAAGAAGCACACCCAAAACCCAAATGCATCAACCCTCTCATAACTTAAAGACAATATCAAAACTCCATCTCATATCCGCACCAGCACAGTGAAGGATTGTAGACAGCTGGGACTTAAACAAAGAAGGAACAACAAGACCACGAGACAATGAAAACTATAGCAAACGCCATCACCAGAGCCGAAGACTTATCTTGCTACAGAATGGAACCACGAGGCCATAACCACCACACTCTGCACCTTGTTACAGTGCCCTCACTACGAAACTCAGACATGGAGGGTTTCACCCTTAGGACCCGAGCCCGAAGGCAACTACAATAACCTGTAGGGTTTCGATAACAGTTTATATATCACCAACTGCATGGAGGAGAGTTAACCACGTAGCACCCAAATATATCAACGTAATATGGGTCGAGACCATATAGTTCAAATTTCAATCCAAATCATTATTCCCGATTCCAAAAATCATTACATATAGGTAAGTCAAACGTATAAAATAACATTATGATATACAATCATTTAGCATATAGTGCATGCCTTACAACTGAATCGTTGATAATTCCAAGCACATGGGATGTATAATCCCTACAATGATATGAATAAGATTTAGTCAACATCAATATGGATTTTACAATGACTTAATATGGTGGACAATAACTTAACACAATATTAGTTATAAATCTTATCCATGGTATGGGAAAACATCATGACTATTGCAAAATCATGCTAATGTATACTCATATTAAAACCAAGACATAGGTTAATGCCATGAGCATATCCCATTCCTTCAATCACTTAAAACAATGTGGTGTTCAAACATTCAAAGTAAAACACCTTGGTACGTACCAAATTTATATGATGGGTCACACTTTCGCCATTATATACTATCACCTTATTGCTACCGATGTTATTATTAAACAGTAAACAATTAGGTGACATAAGTTAAATTCTAAGTAGACATTGGACTTTGATATATAGGTTAATATATTGAAACAATGCTAGAGGCGCCACCTTTTTAACTTATGATTATTATTACGCGAACAAAACAGTAATCACCGGTATTAAATTGACAACATGTCACATGATGCTAAGACGCTTTATACAGATAATGATTATGATGAGCAATTGTTCCAGTGATAGTTACAGCAGTAACATAGCATAATAATCATAAAAACATAAGTATAACTGAAACAATGTAAATCTTCGCAACACCTGGTGATACTAGCTGAATAAGAAATATCATGTCGATCTTTTAAGTTTTAAAGTACAGGGAGTATTGATGCTCACCAAGTTTAACATACAGTGATCCTTACTTCACTGGCGCACCTGAGAAACAAAAGACGACATATGCATTAGCTTGTAAGCTAAGTAAGCCAGTCACTACGACTAGCTCTTCCCTTGCGGTTCGAAACAAAACAGTCATTAATTACAATCACCGAAATCAAAGTTTTAATAAGACAGAGTCTTTAAACAGATTATGTTAGTTATTTAAATTTAAAACAAAATCAGAAATACTATCTAGTTAACATTTATTGTTAAGAATAAAAATTTTAAATTTTTCAGAAATATCGGGTTATGACATGGACTCACAATTAGAAGGGTAATTATGGCCCCAGAGCATCAAAGACAACCTTAAGTTGCTTTAGAGATTGAAACCTTGGTAGAACAAGTCATTATGTAATATCTTAGGGAAATGTCTAACATATTTAAGAACCCGGTGGGGAGTCGAAGCCAAAATTAAAACCCAAACCAAAATCAATATTTGGAAAGGGAATTGGAGCAAAAACAAAAGCAAGATTACGATCCTTTATCTAACACTATTGAGAGAATATCACCCTTACATGTTATGAAAGAAATACAAAATTTTGAATATCAAAGTTTACGGGGCAAGATGAAGGCATCACAACAGAAACTTGGGTGTTAGGTGTGAAAAAGGGAACTCAATTTCAAATCCTACAATACCATTCAGAAGGAAAAGTAGCAAGGGGTCTTCTCAAATGGGATGCCTTGCTATGGTGGGTTAGTAAGGAGACAAAGTTACATGTCACTCCCCTATAAGTGACCTAGGAATTGTTTGAGGAAACATCATCAGATCCATGCAATTGTAATCAATTGCTAGGCCAAGCATTAGACCATAGTTGTGGAATCTATCTATATGATTGAAAGTTTCCCTCTTTTTATTTTAATTAATCCCATAACAACCAATAATTTTATTTCTCCTTTTGCATTGGTTAAATGTGGGTTGGTATCCCAAGATAAGAATGATTTTGTGCTAGTGGAGATGGATTAGGATATTATTTAATCAGAAGGTCCTCTAGTAAGGAATCATATCATCAAAACTTAGGGTTGTTTCACAAAAAATAATTCGTATATAACAACTTTAAGACCCTATGATTCAATAGTGGGAATGGATGGTCTTGAATCCCACCAAGCCTCGAGAGATTACTACGGAGAAGGTTCTCTACCAAAAATATCTAGGAGAGGTTGTAGTTATAGAGGGCGTCTATTGAAAAGTTGATTTATGCTTTATCTCATCCAAGAAGGTTGATAAATGTATGAGGAAAAGCTATGGGATTTATGTGTTGGAAGCAAACAATGAAGATACCAACCATTTTGCAAAGTTGCATTCGCTATTATTTAAGTTTGAGATTGTATTTCCCCTTTAGTTGTCAAGTTTCCCTTAAAACTAGGGACATGACCCATATCTAAAACACCTTGCTACATGACCATCCCATAACTTAATGAGCTAAGTGTGCAATTCATAGAACTTATGACCAAGCATTGATCAAGATTAGTGTATCAACTTGGTGAGCACCTATGATCTTTGTGAAAAAGAGGGACACGACTCTTAGTATCAACATTGACTATCAATATCTAAACAAAGCAACCATTAGAAATAGGTATCCTACCCTTGTATTAATGACTTGTTTGATCAACTAAAAGGAGCTTTTATATTTTCCAAGACCAACTTATAGTCTTCATACCAACATCTAAGAATTAAGAATGAAATTATACTAAAAATTTAATTCATGACAAGATTTGGTCACTTTGAATTTATCATAGTACAATTTGGGTTGACAAATGCCCTTGCAACATTTATGAACTTGATGAACAATGCATTCCAATTTTTTTGGATCACTTTGTTCAAGTGTTTTTGGATGACATCCTCGTCTATGCACAATCTGAGAAGGAGAACCAAGAACACTTGAAGTTGGTACTTCAATGCCTTAGAGAACATAAGTTGTTTTGGAAGTTGTCTAAGCGTTCTTTCTCTCATAAATAAATTTAGTATCCAGAGCATATAATTAGTGGAGAAGGTATTGCAACAGACCCCAATAAAATGAATCCATAAATAATTGGTTAAATCCTATAAATGCTAATAAAGTACATAGCTTTATGGAATTGGCAAGTTCATACTATAGAAAGCAGGTAGGTTTGAGATCAAGGAACGTGTCCAAAGATCTTAACTAGAAGTGCTTAAGATTAGACTTGTTCATCCTTGCATAACATTGTTTATTCTTGGTATTCATAGCATCTCTTGGTTTAACTTTTTGTTTTACTAACCATTTATCGAATGCCATAGGCAAGATGGCTTATGTGAGTTGATAGGGAAAAACTAATGATAACTTGGAAAAATTGAGCATAGAATTAGATTCCTCACACCAAAGTACCTATAACTCCATCAGTGGCAAAGAATACTTAATTTCCAATTCATGGCTATTATGATTTTTAAATTAAAAATTATGGCATTTTTAATTAAATTATGAAATTTTAATAATGTACACGAAAGACCTTGAAAACATCATACTTTGCATCATAATCTTGGCAAAGTGGGATATTAACTTGAGGATGAGATTTATTAACAGATAACATTAATTGATGATGATTTTTTAGTCCCTGCCGTAGGCAGGAGACTATATGTTCCGTGTTTTCCTATTAGTTAGACATCAATCCATTGAAAAACATTATATTGATCAAGTGAACAAAAATAATATGATTTTCCAATTTGTTTTATTACTTATTTTCTAAATTTCTATTGGATAATAACTATCGATGGGACATTTTTTCTCATTGTTCAGCATTAGTTAAAATTCAAAAAAAAAAAAAATACAATACATTCTATTACATGCCAACTACATATAAATATTTGAGTGATTTAACATGGTTTTCCATTTGCAGCAAACATTTAAAATCAATTTGACATCTGATTAATGTGACATCTGATTTTTAGGTGTGATTGAGTTTTTTTATACAACAAATTATTTTCCAGGTTTACGTGTAAGCAAATTATTTTCCAGATTTACGTGTAGGCAGGTATCCTGCCACACTCTTCAAAGAATGGGTTCTGGAACCTTCATTGCTTGCTAATGTTCTCAATCGCGTTGAAGATTCTGTGTTTAATTTCACATTGTGGCCTTTGATTTTGGGATTATGGTTGTTTAGAGATTTTAGTTTTTTTTTTTTGTTTACCATTGCCAGGGCTTCACCTGAATTTTGTTTTGCAATGTGACTATTTCAGTTGTTTTGCCAAGAATCTGGTAGTCAGGAAGTTCATCTGTTGGTTTATGTGGTGAAAATATTGTTGAGCTCCAGCTTCAGCTGCAGTTAGCTTCACATTGTCTCTATAAATAGAAGAAAGATGTTGAAGACGTGGTATGTTCTGGGCTATTATGCATCGGTAAATTCACTTGCTAGATTAATAAAAGCAAAATATAGTTATTGTTGATAAATTATAGGGGATTCAATGTTTCTATTGCTTTGGATTTTTAGGTTGTATGTTGCTTAGCATTGGACAAAAACAATGTGCAATTTCAAAGACTTCAGCTGGTACAAAACTCTTGTTTATTGTTTTTTCAAATAACATTATTTTTTTATTGGAACCGCGGTTTATAGAGTTTGTTTTGATTTTCCTTTCTGTCATGCATGCATTTATCTTGATTTGACTACAAATTTAGAGGTTTGTATTTTGTTCTACTTATTTCCAAAAAGAATTGTTGTTTGCTCATTGTTTTTTTCTCTCCGCTATGGTGCTTTATAGTTTTCCTTAGGGTGATTGAAGATGTGGTTTTCAGGATGTGTTGATAGTTTTGTATCATGGCTTTGGTTTTAAAGGCTTATGGATCATGGAATTAAGCCTTTGTGTGCAGGAAGGTATGAGGCGGCTCATGCTTTTGTTTTCCCAAAAATTCAGTGTTATTTGAATCCATTTTACTTTGAAACTGCATATGAAACATTGTAACATCAATATCCAAATCAAAATCTATGACCCAAAAACACAAACAATTATTATAATTTGTCCTTCTATGAGGAAATGAATGAAGATCATTGTTTCTGCTCAGAAAACGTAGTGTTCAAGGAGAAAAAAAAAGAAGAATTTAAGTCAAGCCGAGGCTTTGCAGATTAGTAAAGCCCTCCGGATCTGTATGAGCTTAAATGAAATAATCAATGTTGACTATAATGGAAATCTGCATAAAAAAAGATTAAACAGAAAATATAAAACTTGACTCTATCCGCTACCTTTCCCTTTGGTCCTCAGAAATCCAACACAAAACTCAATATGGCACATTAGGTCAAGTGTTCAAATATGCATACGTACTACCTTAACCAAAAAAATCATGGGTCGACACTAATGTTTGCTGAGACAAGTTGGTCGTTTCCCAGAAAAATTGCATTTGTCTCAACATACTCTTCTACCTCATCAAACTCTCCAGTATGAAGAATGCTTACAAAACTTCTAGGGCATGCCCAAAATATGAAAACAAAGATAGTATGCCTCCTCACATAGGCTATATGCAAATCTATAGATCCAGATTTTACCCCCCCCACCTTTTTTCAATTGCTGCGTCAACCATCTCCATAAGAGTAAAGGTTTGTTAAAACATATGTTCTGAGCTAGGGCTGAGGCCTGCTCCATAATGGATGAGCTCTTTAGACAGGCTAAGGAAAACTTAGCTAGCATTTGATCTGCTTATTGCTAGCTTTGCAATGTGTTATGAAATATGAAAGAATGGTAAATTGTTCATGTTGGTTTCATTTTTTGTCGTATAAAGTTGATTTCCGATTGTACTGCTTTTTTTGTCTCACTTTTTTGCCGTTGCACTTTGGTATAAAAATTTGGTGTATTTGGTATTGAGTATTTGCTGCCAAAAATGAGGAATTATTGAAATGATAACCACTATATCAGATCATACTGATTATTTTCTTGCTTGGTGTTTTGGCGGAACAGGTTGCAGTTTGTGGTGGAGTTCTCTTTGTTGTATTTGGCATTCAGTCTTTGCTTACTAAAGTGGAGAATGCCTGAAATTTCCTCTGACATGAGATGATGATGAAGAGCTATTTTATTATCTTATACTGTGCCCATGTCTGAGGCCCACAATTATTTGCTGCTTTTATTGTCACATTGATCATCTAGTTGGGTAATTTCCGGCTAGATTGCTTCAGTCATTCAATGCATATTTTTGGACCAAAGAACTCTTTTAACATGTTTATGAATTCTCTTCAGCCTCGAGTTTCCCATCATGGAATGTTGAAGTTCAATTTATGTAATTCTTCAATTAGTAGTGTTGTTCCATGTTTTAACTTTTTAATGGGCAATATTTGGAATCGATTTGCAATGATGGTTGCTCTGGATTGACTGGATTCAAGAGTTCCAGCCGAGATTTAGTCATTGCTTGGGGATTTTTGGGCTTAACCTTTTATTGGTAAAGGATCGAGTAATGAGTTTCAGGATCGTGTCAGTGCACACTGATTAAATTTGCAGTTTGGAAGAGGAACATATTCACAAATATGAGTTAAAGAAATTATAAGGTGACATTTCAATTAATTTAATTTTGTCCCTGTCGTGCTGTATTTTCAAGGGCTTATTTTGTTAATTCCCCCTTATGTCATAGAGATTTGTTTTCTTATCCTGGTTCCAGTTCTCGTTTATTTTTATCTGTTTAAAGAAAAGTCACCATATTTTCCAGCTACATGACGGTTTTTGAGATTCTTGTTGTTCAATTTATAGAGTATCCATTGTTAGTTAAGTTAGGGAAATTTTAGCATGCATTTCATATGCTTGTTTCCAACTGTTCATTGTATTCTGGCAATTCTTTTTTCAAGGAAAACCTTGCGGTGAAACCACATTCATGGATGGTATTCCTGGTAGATCTGTCGGCATATATTAATGTGCCTAAGTCATGGAGATTTCAACTGTATACCTGTTAGCTCAGAATTAGCCAAATGCCGAATCACAATGGCAACAACTGGTTTAGATAATCCCTTAAGTTACTATATTGAAATGCCGAACCACATTGGCAACAACTGGTTAAGCTAACCCCTTAAGCTACTGTATTCTGGTATTTTTTTTCTTGAAAATAACTCTTTAGGAAACTCCTGGACACTTCCCTCCATTCTAAGGATGGTACCCCAGTGCAAAGTGAATGGTGAAGACTAACTGTGCCTGTGCCCATGGGAATTAAACCAGGGACCTGTATAACCTGCTGGATTACCAACAATGCCTGCCAACAGTGCAACAACTGATTGAGCTAAACTCTAGAGACTTACTATATTCTGGTAATAGGGAAAGCATAGTAAGTTTAATAGTTTTTCATTGGCAGAAAAGGTCTTAACTTCAGAGGAAATTATTGGATGGTAATTCAAGTTATTGTGACAGAAAAGCAGATTTTGGAATTTTAACTGTAGGCATTATCAAGTTAGGGAAAATTTAGTTAGCTTTTGATCTGCTTCTTTCTAGCTATTCACTCTAGTCTAGAATTTGGGCAAAACAAGTTAAGTTTAATAGTTTTTGGTCAACATGAAGGGCTTTAAAGAAATTATGGGACAGTATTTGAATTTCTTGTGGTAGAGATTGCTTAATAGATCCCTTCATTTAATTGTCAATGATTTCAAGTTAGGGAAAATGTAGCTGGCTTTTGATCCACTTATTTCTAGCTTTTCACCATGTTCTGAAACGGGTCAAGACAAGTACATTTAATATTTCTGGTCAGTATTTTGGTTCACAATGGGAGAAATTAGCTGACAAGATTTGTGCGCTTCAGTTTTTAGTGTTATTTGGCATTAATTTACTTGATTGATGTCTGGTTGAGGCTGTCAATATTGATTATATGTTTGTATGGTGGATCTTAGGACTATGTACCAACGACCTTTGATAACTTCAGTGCAAACGTTGTGGTGGATGGCGACACAGTTAACCTTGGCATGTGGGATACAGCAGGTACTAATGGCAAAATCACTGTTCTTATCCAAGATCTGCTTGTTCTTGAGTTGTATATGTTTAAAGAAATTCTATAGTTACTGTGGGATACATTTTTTTATTGATGTGTTTTCTCAGGTTTAAAGTCTTAAACAAGCCTTTGCTGTGCATTTTTATTTATGCAAATAGAGGTCGTTCTAAGAGTTTAGATTTTGGCCCTTCTCTGAAAATTTGGTGGAACAGGTCAAGAGGATTACAATAGATTGAGACCTCTGAGCTACAGGGGAGCAGATGTTTTTATTCTGGCATTTTCTCTTATTAGCAAGGCAAGCTATGAGAATATTACCAAAAAGGTTTGTTTTATCTAGATTGTGCTCTATGCTAATCTTATTTTCCCTTCTAGGTTCAGTTTGAAATAACTTCCAAGAAGACACATTTTCCCCCGCCAAACAAATATAATATCTTGAAAGTGTTGATGTAAATATGTATTGTTTACTAAAATGGTCAAGTCTAACATAAGTCCTGCAATGACTATGCAGTGGCTTCCTGAGCTGAGACATTTTGCACCTGGTGTTCCAATAGTTCTTGTTGGAACCAAACTTGGTAAACATTACTTTTCTTTATTACATATTTGTAGTTCTAATTGTTTCCAAGCTAAAGAAAGGTTTCCAAAAGTTTTTTTCTGCTTAATTCAGTAAGTAATCCAAATTTGTTATTCTTATAAAATGTTGTAACATCTACACCAAATGAAAAGCAGACATGCAAAAATTGATATCCTATATAAATCAAACTAGTAATATTATCAATTATAACCATCTGACTTCTAGCAAATCTGGCCAGTATTTTCTCAGTACAAATATTCCAGATTCCATCTATGAGACATATCAGTTTAGTAGGGAGCATTGAATGAGTCACTGATTTTAAACATTATGTTCTTTTAATGTGAATCTCAGCAAGTCTTTGGCTGTAGTAGATGCTTATGTTTGCCACATAGAGTATAATATATATAGATGTGATATAAAATCATTACTTTAATATTGCTTCGTGCACAATTCTCATTCAATGTCTTTAGCTGAACTAATAGTCCTTTTTTCGAATTTAGAGCATGTGGAGATGGCTACACTAATGATGTTGAAAAGATCCACAAGGGTTACTGGTGTGGGCCACTCAAGGGTGACTTTGATCTTCTTAGTGTTTATGTGTACTCTAGATTCATCAACTAGATTCCATGAAAGGAAGGAATTTTCATGGCAAAGTATCACTCATCTAGGTTGGCATACGACTTTCGTTTGGCATACGACTTTTGTTGGAATTGAGTTTGCACAATCTGCTTGATGTGATGTAAGTGCTCATTCCAGGTTCAACTGAAGATCAACACATCATCCAGGCGCTCTAAGATAAAGTTGTCTATGAATGGGATCAAAACATTGTTCATAAGCCTCATGGATGATGTTGGTACAATCTTTAGCCCAAATGGCATGACTAACCATTTGTATGGGCCCTCTTGACATTAAGGTGGTCTTCAATACATTTGATGGACATGTGGGCACTTAAGATGATATTCAGACTTGATTTCCAACTTGGTAAAGAACTTAAGCACCTTTCAAGTAGTCAAGCAGTCTACCAAACTACAACCAAGGGTACTTGTCCTTAATAGTGATCTTATTGATTGCATGTAAGCCAATACCCATGTGCTAGGTTCGATTATTCTTTGGCGACAGAAATACTGTACTTCTACCAGGCAATGTGATAAGTTGTATGTGCTCCTTTTTCAATATTTCATGAATTTTCCTTATCGTCTTGTCAATTTTCAAAATTGACCTGCAACACAGTGGACTATTTAGCAACAAGGCTCTACGAGTCGAGTTCGTTGTGTGTTGCACTTGATGCTAATGTAGCACACTTGTGGGGTCTTGAAAAGCATTAGAATAGTCCTCCAAAAGTGTGTACAATTGCTCTTGTTTTGTGGGTTGTGCAATGGAAGAAATTTGTGTTTGCACCATAGTCTTGTGCTCAATTTGTGGGTATGTCATCAACAACATGAATTTGTGAATGATTTATGAGCTTTTCTCATTGCTTAGTTGAGAGTGAAGAAACTTTTTTCCTTTCTCACTACATTTGGAATGTTGTAGCATTGATCCCCAATGCCAATGACCTTTGTAGGCATGATCCATAAATTACATGTTTCTCTAATAAGAAAGGTTTAGCTAGGAGAACATCACAATTGTTTGGTAGCATAGTGTTGCACAACACTTCATCCTTGAAAGGTTTGGTTGAATATTGTAACCTACACTGTAGTGTGAAATTGAACTTGTTGGTACAACCATGGAATGGTGTATGGTTGTGGATGTGGTGTTGTAGCCATGTTGAGTATTTTGATTGTATTTGCTGAAGTTAGCTTCTTTTATCTTCTATTATCTAGAATGAAATGGAAAGGATGACCACTTATCCACAATGGAGAGTGGAAGAGGTGCTTCTCTCTCTTTTTTTTTTGGATATGGTGGGTGAGTGGGAACTTCAACTCGTTTCATTTGAGCAATGAGAAGTGTGGAGTTAGATGTCTCTAGTTTTGAATCTTAACCATACTTCACTTTTCCTTACATTGGCTGGTTGACCACTTATCCACAATGAAGAGTGGGAGAGGTGCTTCTCTCTTTTTTTGGATATGGTGGGTGAGTGAGCACTTCAACTTGTTTCATTTGAGCAATGAGGAGTGTGGAGTTAGATGTCTCTGGTTTTGAATTTTAACCTGCTTCACTTTTCCTTACATTGGCTATTGGCTTGTTGCTGTAGCCAACAAAGTTTTGTGCATATGAAATTTATAATTAGAATATGAAGAGCTTTGTGGTTCATGCACAGTTTATCTAATTGTTTATTCTCTCGTTGGTTATGATGTTAGGTGTGCTACAAGCGGTGACCCTTATGTTGTGCATTGTATTGTTGATCTTGTGTAGGTTTGTCAACATTGCATTTTGTATTTCATGGTCCTTGTTGCATTGGTGAATTGGCACTATAACCATCCTTTTGCGATTGATTAAGTGCATCTTTGATTTATTTCCTGGCATGAAACTTCTTTCAATTTGGAGCCAAAATGATAAGCATCCCCAAGTGAATTAATGCAGTTCCATCTCTACTTGAATATAATGCTTAAGTGTGTTATAGAACTTGAGGATCATATGGTGCTACATGTCTCAAATGTTCAAACTTCACCAAGTTGTGAAAACAGTTCATGTACTCCTAAACTGTTTAATCTTTGCGCGGGTGCAACGATTGCCATTGTGAAAGCCTATATCATTGTTCTTCAAATAGTAAAATTAAATTTGCATGGCTTTTCTAATCTTAATCCTTGTTCTATTAAGCTCACTATTATCCTTGCACTATCAAATTTGACTCCCACCAACTTAGTGCATTCAATGTGAGTTAGAGAGTAGCAAATGGCATTTTCTTTCATAAATTAACTAGTTAATAACGATGCACGAATTGACCTTTTGTAACCAACCATCTTGAGGCTTTGCATTTATTCTACCTTTAAAGTAAGAAATATATATATTGACTTGTACCTTGAATGGTTTGCATCCTCACAATAAACTAGTTCTTGATGTCGAAGTTCCAAAATGGGGCTTAAACATCTTTGAAATCTATATAAATTGATCATTCATATCTTTTGTTTGCCTCTCCAAATTTTGCTAGAACATAGTCATTGAGAGAGGTGTTGGTTGTGATGTTGGTCACCATTTTAGACTTTTACGTGTTAGAAAAGAAGGTCAAAATATGGAGATTTAGGAGTAACTTTGCGCTTATTGATATTGTCTAGATGTTTATTAAATGAATTGGTTAGCAATGTGCTCCATTACCATTGACTCACCAAAGTGTGATTATCGTGTTGTAGATACCACTTGCAACAATGTTAGGAGAAAATGTCTATTCTCTGCTACTGCTAATATGTGTTCTTCGATATCTGTATAACATGTGGTACATCCCCCAACTTGTGGAAAGCGATGGTTATAAGGAAGCTTGTGCCATTGACTAGAGCTTTGTACGAAGATAGAACACAACTGATACATTGAAGTTGTTGTGTACTCAAATACAAGAAAGCAAAGATGATGACAACCATAACATAGGGAGAACGCCAAGACATCACTAATCAAAATATATGCAATTGCCATTATACGCTAGTTAATACATCACTCAGGTCTTTTTTCAAACCTAAAAAGAGTTGTATTATTCCATGTTGAGTAGTTTTACAATTGATCTAACCAGAATTCTATTGGATACTAATTTTTTTTTTCAATATAAAGTTTTGAATACAATTAATTTATCAGAAAAAAAGCGAAGAGTGTTTTTTGATATGAAGAGTTTTGAATCAAATGAAATTATCAGAATTTTTTATTTTTTTTAACTTTAGTTTGTTCTTAATAACAAATGAAAATATCCATTTATTTACACTGAAAAAAAGTTTAGTTTCCAAAATAATTTATAAATAATTGTATTTATATTTTTTGCGAAAATTGATTTTCTTCTTTTAAATCCAAAAATTGGAGACAGAATCCTAGTTTATGTTTGTTTTTGTTAATTTATGTTTGTCATTTGATGCATGCGATGTTATTTGATACATGCAATGTTGATCATTTACATGACTAGGTTTTCTTTACCAGGTTCAAGGCATACACTATGATTGTGCAAACTTGCATAAAGCAAGTATTTTCATAGAATGCAGAGCCAAATTATTGTTTATATCGATCATTTACATGACCAGGTTTTCTTTACCAGGTTCAAGGCATGCACTATGATTGTGCAAATCTACATAAAGCAAGTATTTTCATAGAATGCAGAGCCAAAATTATTGTTTATATCAATTACTATATTGTTTATATCAATTACTACATCATGGATATCAATTACTATATTGTTTATATCAATTACAATTACAAACATCCGGCCAACAAACATCTTACAAATTGGAAGTATTTTATTTATACTAGAGTTTAGTTATCTTCTCATGCTAAAATCTTGATATGGGATTTATATTTGGAGGGATTTCTCTTTGTAGAACAATGTTTTTTAGATTTTGTTATTTCTTCTTTCTATATGAAAGCTTTTTTTTTTATTCTGTTATTTTTTCTTTTATAGGTTAATGTTACTAATGCAACTTATCTATTGTATGTTTGTGTTCTGATCATTGATTATTGGAACCTATGTATATGCATAATTTTAACTTTGAAAAATGATTTATATTTACTATGTCTTTAGAGGGTAAGATTTTATGTAATGTAAATGTATCAATAGAAGAGAGACAGTTAGAAAAACTTCATACATATATTAAATTTATTTTTTAAAATAATAAAATATACTAGCTTTAAATGTGGGTGTTTAAGAAGAGAGAATGTTAGAAAAACTCCATGCATATAAGCAATTTTAATTTTGAATGAAGTTAATCAAAATAATAATTTGGTTGGTTGATTTATAATAAATATAAATACAATTTAAATGAAGTTTAAATAAAGCATATTTTTATATTAACATTAATTTTAATGATTTTTATTTTAGTTTTAAAATAATGTTTTTATTGAGAGATCTTATAAAATTTGATATCTAAAATCTTTATTTTGAAAATATAAATACTTTTACCAATATACCATAAATAATATAAAGAGAGACGTATTTATGTAATATATAAGTTAGGTTTATTTAGTAATGAAATTTATTTTTAAATAATATACTTAAATTTTTATTTTTTAAAAATAAATGATTTTATCAAATTACAATATTATAGCTGTTTTATATTTTTTTACAATATTATAGTTGTTTTATATTTTGTTTTCTTAAAAATGTTATGTAGGTGATTTTGTCACTAGTTATTTGTTTTTATATAAACATTTTGAGAATGCTAAATTTATCTTTTTATATGATTTTATAATAGACCTTTATAAGAAGATCCAAAACTTTCACTCATTTACTTTCTTAATTCACCTTTTCTATGTTGACTATATGTTAACCACAACAAATTTTATCATATTTTAAAAATGGACAAAATTCTGTTTATTAGTAATTTACATTGGAACTTAATACCAACAATATTTTAATTTTGAACTTCGTAATAAAAAAATTAAAAATCAAAGTTGTTAATTAGTAATTTGGAGTAGGGATGAAACTTACAATGCCAAGTAATTATAGTTATATTTTGATTATCTATATGTTTTAACATTTATTTTATCAAATAATAAATACAAATAAGTATGGTTTATTTGTTTTTAAGTTGTACTTGATTTAAGTGAGAACATCAAGGGACAGTGATATATATAATTTTTATCTTCTTTGATACAAAAAGATATATACATTCATAAATGTATTTAATTTATTTGTAAAAAATAATTTATTTATTTATTCAAAAGGCACGGACTAAGCTACATGTAGCTCTTGTTTAAATAAGGGGTTGTGCGATTTCTCTTGCCACAAGTGATGGAAAGTTGCAAATATTACATTGTGTATTCGCAAAAGGGGAAATCAACCTCACCCCGCTCTTGTTTCATCTATCCCTTCTCCATTGTGTTAATTATTTCTCGTCAACTAAGCATGCATTGCCTCCATGAAACTAATATGCTAGTTTGGCTATTATAGTTGGCTTAACATATTATTGGACATCTAAGACAGTGTGTTATACTTTGTCTCAAAATCATTTCATTAACTTGGATTTTGTTTGTAGAAAGCATTGAATGATGAAAGAAGGTGCACAAATGGGATTAAGGAGAATGAGTGTAGAGACCAAACCCATTGCAATTCACCCAAGCCCAAAGAGAAAAGAGACAACTCCAAACCAAAGCAAGCATGGAGGGATGCATAAGACACTTGTCGAACTTGAAAGAAGAGCCAATGTCAAGAAGGACTCATGCCCAAAGCAAGATGCATGAGGGGATATGATAAACAATCATTGAATATGTCAACTAACATGAAGACAACACATGTTCTAGCCTACCACAAACCATAGAAAATTTGACAATTGAGAGTTGGAAACATGCAAACAAAAGGAAAAGGGTGGACATTAAAGTGATGCTAGAAGTGCATGCCATTTGATTAAGAGTGTTTGATGAAGCCTCACTTGTGTGAGTAAAATTGTAATTTTTTGAATTCATGAAACATATATTTTAACACTTAGTTGAATAGTCAAAGTGAGAATAAGAAGAAATCTGCAAGAAGATAAGAACTAGGAACTCAAGAGTGACCAAAGGGAGCTCTAGAGTCACCTAAGGTAGTTGAAGCATGAGGACAGTGTAAGGAAAAGAGCTACAAACCAAACTATAAATATAGCTATGGCATTCGAGTAAATGGTTTTCTTATGGCCTTGTAAGTTATCTTTCATATGCTATTGAAGAGATTGTTGTTAGCAAGTGTTTTTATACTCTTACATAGCCATGTTTGGCCTTGGAACTCTTCTCTCCTTACTCATTTCTATTGGTGTTCGTGAGTGTGAGCATTCTAACTTATGGGACTCTTCTTGTGTTATCGTATTTATTCTCACCTATCTTATGCTTGCGAACACCTGGGATGAAACATGGAGCTTCTCGATGATTAGAGACTATTCTTGGTTGCACTTGATCTCTAACTATGCAAGTGCTTTGGTTGGTGGACTATTTCCTATTTTATATGTCTAATCATGTTTCAATTAAGCTTGGTTACTAACTAGCTTTGTGAGATGGAAGTGTTGGTAGCAATTGGTTCATTTCACTTTGGGAGGGAATTGAGAGGGTCCAATTTAGGTTCATTTTTTAAGGTTGAATAGACTATTCTCATTGTTTTTGGTTGTATGATCATATCTTGTTCTTTGCTCTTTTAATTATGATTTATTTCATTGCATTTTATTCCTTGCATTCAACCCATATTCATTTATATTTCCGCATGTACAATCATTAGTGGGACGTGGGATACAAATCTTTGTTGGTATGTGACTTGAAAGACATTGATAATTTATTTGGCGATTGTGCTTTTTTTTAGACGGTATGGTTTTTACTTCGATGTAGATGGAGGATGCTTCCTTCCTGGGAGAGGGGGACGGTTATGGATAATCTATTTGGCTGCTACGAAGTTTTGATGGTAGATGCGCTCATTGCTTTCCTTACCCTGTGGGAAGTTTGGCGAGCGTGGAATGGTCTTCTTTTTAGCAGTTATAGACCAAGTGTGGACCTGATTGCTGCTCGGCTATTTGCATGGCACTCTTCCTTGGACGAGGCTCCTGCTCATGATCTATTATGTGTGCCTCCTTTTTCTGAGGACCTTATTACTTATCCCTATGGTTTCTTTGACGATGCGGCTCAACATGGCATTTGTGGAGCCGGTATGATCATAAAAATCTCAAGATGTCATTACTTTCATCTCCTTTTAAAAGCTAGTTGTGGTTCTAACACCAGGGAGGAACTGGTGGCTCTGTGGGGGCTCCTTTGATTTGCCGAGGTGAGGGACATTGCTCTCAAACACATCTTTGGAGACTCGCAATGCATTATAGACTGGGCCTTGGAGAGATCGGTTTTGAGACCACTTCCACTTAAGCACTGGATGGCGTGAGTGCGTGTGTTGATCCTTCGGTTCAAGGATTTACTTTTCTCTCATCTTCTCCACTGTTACAATCAGGAAGCTGACATACTATCTAAGCAGGCCCTGGGTTTGATGGATGGCAAGATTTATAATAAAGAATACGGGGATGGAGTACTGTCTCATGAACACTTCTTAGAATTTTGCTAGAAGGCGTAAGACTTTCAGGATCTCCTATTGTGGCTAGTACGTTGACATTTTATTTGGATTTATAATAAAGAATACGGGGATGGAGTACTGTCTCATGAACACTTCTTAGAATTTTGCTAGAAGGCGTAAGACTTTAAGGATCTCCTATTGTGGCTAGTACGTTGACATTTTATTTGGATTTTGTGATATATGTGGTGTAATTTTGGAGCTATTTTTTTCTCAAAGCTATTTTAGCTGTATCGACTTGCTGACTAAAGTAGTTATATGACCACTGTTTTTGCATCCGATCTACCAACATTTATGAAGAGGTTGAGTTCCCATCTGTGAACATATTATATGTAATCTTCTGATACATCTTTTGCTTTTAATAAAATATGCTTTTTTTCGCCTTGAAAAAAAAATAAAAATAAATTATATTAGATGGATTAGAAAGCATAATAGAACATCTTGCCTTGCATATGGTAGCCAACCTATAATTAGAGGGCTTTGCATTTCAATGGATACATGTTTAATTGGGCCCATTTGCTGAGTAATCCTACATGGTTGGTAAGGGTTATTTGTCCACATCAATAAGGACGTGACATCAATGCCATCAAACATTATTGTCAAATTTATTGTATATCAATGTAATTGAAATTGAATGTGTACATGTATCTTTAATGTACTTATAAGAGTCTTTCAAGCTCATTATACATTATCTTCACAACTTTGTAGAACTTAACATCTGAGATAGTTCAATGTATTTAGGAGTCTTTGTCTCACATCTTTCATAGAGATTTGGTTCATGTGTTTACCACTCTCATAGTCTCAATATCACGATCTACATCGTATCATATTAATGGGATTGCAATTGTACTATTTAGAGTTGGACATCTTTGATGTTCTTGCTTGCTCTACTAATTCATGCATGCATGTCATTATCTACACTCTAGTAATATTTGTTCACAAATATTCTCTATTAAATGCTTTGTCATAACCTTAGAGTTAAGTTTGTGGTTGTCCACCTTAGTTTTCTAGGCATCAATGGATTGAAGGTTTGAATGTATGGAAACTTCTATTTTATCCAAATTATATTTGGAGAGTTTTATTTTTATAGAGCATGCATGCATTTAGCTTCTATATTAACTAATTATCTAAATACAATTTTTTTCTTTCAAAACATAACTTTTATTCATTGCCAAAATGATATTTACATGAACACTTCTAATTACAATGTATGATTAGTGAAGTTTACGTCTTGACTTGATTGCTTGACAATTTCTAAAGATACGTATTGGACCTCTAATTACAATGTATGATTAGTGAAGTTTATATCTTGACTCGATTACTCGACAATTTCTAAAGATATGTATTTGACCTCACTGCTTGACATTTATAAAATTATACTCTACTTTTGCTTCTCTAAGATCTACTGAATGTTAACAAACATCCCCTTTCCCCCTTTTATTTCTTTCCACCCAATAGATTGGTTTGAGGCTCTAGTAAAATCAATTGTCTTGCTTCCTCTGTTATGGATAGAAGGCTTGTTTCCCATTTTGGCTTTGGATTATTTGATTCATTCTGCCCCTTTGAAAGGTTTTCAATCATAATAACTTGTATATGAAAACTTAGTTCCTTCGCCACCTATGGAGAGGTTGAGATCTATAATGTTCTCACCTTTCTTAAAGTTGAATCCAACTATAATCACACCACATCTATTTAAGAGTTAATTCTTATTCTATTCTATTTAAGAGTGGATTATTTAAGAGTTTGATTCTTATTTGATTTAAGAGTGGATTCTTAGGAATTTGTTTGAGAGTAACTTCAACCTTTAAATTTGGTGTTTTCCTCAAAAAGATCTTAACCTTTAGACATGCATCTTTCAAATAACTTGTCTTCACATATACTTCTTAATAAAGTATAGCTATTTTATTGTGTGAAAAAATAAATCTACATATAGAACCAATATTCACAATCAATTTTCATTATCTTTAAACATATAGCATTATCTGTTGGGAATATATTTCACAAGATAAGGTATAATAAGTTAAATGTTGACCTATGCGTTCACATCACGAATAATATCTTACTTTTTTTCAACCCTACTTTATCCCTTCTCTTTATCTTTCTTTTCTCCTCGTCCGCGCTTTATACTAATTAAGTCTTCCACTTTATTAATATAATCGAAATAATTACGTATATAATCAATTTAATTAATTTCACAAAAATCGAATAGTCGAAAACGGGAGGCAAAAGTCCCACATCCATCCAAAATACCATCCCTTTACTATTTCTTTTTATTCGAATTATATTATCTTTTTCAAATTCCCGTTGCAGAAGGGCGGCAGGGCGGGGCCCGGGCTTCCTCCCGTTCCGTCCCGTCACGTTCCGTTCCAATTTCTTTACCTTTTTCGGAATCTGTATGTGCGGGAGCCTGCGAAAGCTTTTCTCCCTATGTAATCCACCGATCGATCCTCTAGTTTTGCACCAGAAATCGTCCGGTTCAACGTCGGGAGGATTGATACGGCGTTCATGTGCTTTCGCCGGTTTTTTCCTCGCAATTCGTGTTGAATTTGGTGCCAATTTGACGCCCAGGGAAGGAATCGGGGTTTCGCGGTCGAAACTTGAGGAGTGTCACTGCAATCCAAGAACTTCAACTGCCCAAGGTTTGTTTTAAGGCGTCCCGAGCTGGATATTGTTTGTTTAGAGCTTAATAATGTTCATTTGAGGTCTGTTGAGCCGAGCACTGCTAAATTTTTGTAATTTTTTATTTAATTTAGCTTAACTGGAGACAATGTTCGACAAAAGCTAGAGAGAATGATTATTCTCAGCAAACTTTGTTGTTGTTTCATTTCTCTACCAGAATAATGAATACGTTGAAGTTTACGGCAGTTAATTTCGGTCTTGTCTCATTACTCTACTAAAATCATGAATATTGTAGATTTTGCCACTAGTTTGGAGTAATTTGTCTAGAATATTGTCTTTTTTTTCTTAACATTTGGCAAATTTCCGGTAAATGCGGAAATATGGAGGTAACTTTGCGCCTCTTTGGTTTTATCTATATTTATTTATCTTTCTATTTTCATTTGTTGTGTTTCAATTCGCGTGCTGTGAAGTGAGGGTTTGTAGGGTTTGCATGGACGTGTTTTGCTCAGCATGTCATGGCGTCTTATTTTCCGATATTTTTCAACTTGGAAGCTTCGCATGGAAGTGTTTGTGCTGTAGTCTCTAACATAACCTTTTTATATTTTGATAGTTTGAAGGAATCTTGTAGCCATAGCTACCAAGGCCTTCAAGTTGAAAGTCCCTTTCCCAAGGAGGGA
This sequence comes from Larix kaempferi, assembly GCA_027924585.1. Lineage (NCBI taxonomy): Eukaryota > Viridiplantae > Streptophyta > Pinopsida > Pinales > Pinaceae > Larix > Larix kaempferi. The sequence continues at coordinate 5,450,553 of BSBM01000410.1, forward strand.
CAAAATGATGGTCGATCTCGTCAGGGATTCCAATGGACTGGAGAAGGTAATTTTGACGGAGCCGCGGGGATCTTCTGCTCAGGTAAGCGTGCTAATTAGCAGAGCTTTTTAAGTAGATTGGTTCAGCGTAAATTATCTTTTAGTAATGTACTGTCTGAGTTTGTGCTGAGAAATTATGTTAAGCTGAGCTCACTATATTGTACTAGTTTAGTTGCGGTTTAAATGGTGCGAGCCTATGGCATTCTGTCGTGATTGAACTCATAATTTGTTTGATTACGATAATGCTATTTGGACGCATGTTGGGCTCATTCAAGACATCGACGATACTGAACCATGGTACATGCTTTAAATACATAGCTGTGCGTCAATATTTGCAGTCCTCTCTGTTACCCAAGTGTACGATTTAATATAAGATAACATAATTTTATTTATGTCTAACAAATGAAATAAAAGTCAATGAGACTAGAAAGTACAATCAGTGATATCAATCTGTAGGGATGCCCTAAGCTACCCAAAAGCATGATCAAGAAGAAAACATGAACATAGAAATATGTGTGTCATCTATGTTGAACAGCAGATTTTGGCATGTGAAATTGATCACTGAATCAGATTTCATATCAACTTTTAATTCATATATTATTATTTCTCAAACTTCTTCTTTTTTTGGTCTGTACTTTGTTGTCTATTTTTTTTGTATGGCCTGTGCCTCTTCTATTTGAAAGTTGTAACAAGCCAATCATATCAAGTATCTCACACTCATTACTTAGCAAGCAACTTATTGCAGTAAAGGTTGGTTTATTAAGATGTAAACAAGTAATGCTGAACATAACTACAGCATAATTGAGCACAAGAATATGTGTAGTATTGAAGCAAAGATTTGATGTGTGAACAGAAACCAGAGAGCATCCTGCGAGCATCCATGCGAAGGCAATAGATAATTTTTGCTCAAAATTGTACAAACTATTGACATTACAGTGAAGCACAAAATTGAGTTGCAACTTTTAAGAGTTTTATGATTAATTCTGTGTGATAGCCTTGTGAAGGAAGGATGTATGATATGTACTATGAACCAGTAATGCCGATTCATAGTGCCAAGAACATATGCACTTTCTAAGAGATTTTAAATGACAATATCATAGATATTTGTTCTAAATCGATCTGATTACTAATATTTGATTCATCCAAGGGGAATCTAAATGTTTAGCCTTCTGTGCAACACACAAAGTAAATCACCACTTCATTCCTTGAAATTAGGTTGGTTATTGTGGGCACTCACTTGGTCCAATTTGATTATTGCTTTGGGTTTTGGTGTGGGTCCATAGTTGACCTAATCAAATTTGATCACACATACAGGGGAGAATGAAATTGTGTGTTGGAGTTGGTTTGGCTAGTTGAGTCATTGTTGTTGTTGCACAATGAATCTAATGCCTAGATCTGAAGTTGAAGTTGACGCTAAGGTGCTACCACACAATTGACCCTGATGTTGCCATATGACTACCAAAATTGTGTTAGAGAATGGGTTAAAAACCATCTCCTGGTAGCAATGGTCACAAATAGCAATTTCATTGAGAGGTCCCCAAGAAGAATCAGTGCCCATTGTGTTAGAGAGTGGGCAAACTGCCAGTGCACTTCATCAATTGTGAAGTAGTTTGTATGTGCAGGGAATTGACCTACTTCAACAAATCTATAAAGTGGAATGGCCTTGTTCCTTGTGTGTTGGGTAGTCCTATCAAATTATCAATAATATGGTCTTACTTTGCTGTTGCAGTAAACTCAAGTTCAATGCCAATTGGAGGTGTAAGTTGTGCAGTAGACTACTTAAGAAGAGGAGTGTTGTCGCCTTTCACACACCTGGGGGTTGACGTGGCAGAAATCTTCAAGCCACTAAGTCTGTCCTTGGGGGCAAGCTTCGAGTCAAGTATTGTCACTTGATTCTTGACTCCTCCGTTTAGGCAAACTCCTAACGAAGCCATGGGGGGTGGACCATTAAGCTGATTAAGCTGATTAAGCTGCTAAAGCTGATTAAGCTGATTAGTTTGGTGGATGAGTAAGTTGTTTAGGAGTTTTATGAAAATAAATCGAAACAAGAGATTGCAATATAAAATTGTAGTCACAACAACATATTGTATAAATCACAAAGTCACTTAATACATGATAGATTTCAAAATAAAGTTTGTGAAATAATGTTAATGTAATTGCAACTTCGGAAGATATTCACTTGTATATTTTATATTGTATTTGTATTTTATTATTGTACCTCCGATGGAGATGTTTATTCCTCCGGTTGGGAGAGTCTTTATTGTAATTGAGTCATGTAAAGTCATTGAGGTTAACCCTCCTTTGTATGTCGGGGCATTAGACCCCAGAGTTAAGTTGTCTATGGGTTATTAGACTCTCCTAGAGAAGTCGGCCCAGTCAAGTACAACTAGGGGCCGACCTAGTTGGGTAAAAATCAAGTGAAAGATAAAGTATAAATAGAGAGGGTGCCTCTCTCATTTGTTTCATTCACTCACTCTTCAAGTTCGCATAAGTGAGTAGGAGGACAAGTTCGCACAAGTGAAGAAGAGAGAAGCTGCTGGAGACCATTTATACTTTTGGGGTTTATTGTATTGTTGCTCATTCTATCTTTGAGGAAGTTGCGGGGTTTTCTCCGATGAAATTCTTTGTGTCTTTTGTCTCTTGTGTTTGAATTGCTGTGCATGTTATTCTCTCAGATAAGATCCTAGATAATCTTGAATTAATTGTGAAAATCTAACATGGTATCAGAGCTAACCTGAGAAGAAGACACTGTGCAGCTGCAAAAGCTAGGGCTTCTTAATTTTTTTGGGGTTTCTCTCCACAAATCATCAACAAAAGGAGGCTAGGCTAAATCACCTAAGGAAGGCGCATCCTTCTGTTGAAACATAAATTGATTCTGAGCATTTTCAATTTTTGGCCTGTCACTGCTGTGGGAAATTAGGGCTTTTCACAGAAGTGGAATTTTGGAGTGCTTTTAGCATAGGGAGATACTCCTCATCAAAATCTAAATTTAGAGACCAAGATCGAAGTTTTTGAGTGGGTGGAACCCCGGGAAAAGTCAAACCCTAATTTGACTTTGGACCAGAAAAACCATAAAACTAGAAAAAGCCAGAAACTGCAAATCCGAAATTCCCAAGTCAATTTTCAAGGGTGAATTTTTAGAATCTTCAGAAACCAAGTGCACCAGCATACTCACCTCATCCAGGAGAATCTTCCTGTGAAAGCAGAATTCAATTCCGAGAATTTTCATTTTTTGGCTCGTCACTACTGCCAGAGGAAAACTAAGGCATCAGATATTTTGGGCTTCTGTTCACTAATTCAGAAAAGTGAATACATTGTACAACTCACCTTGAGGAGGTGCATCTATCTGTCCATTCAGAAATTCCAAATTCCAACTTTGGAAAATTAGGGTTTCTTTGACAAACCCTAGCCAACTCCAGAATGCTTGAGAGATGTGTTTGTTGTAGTGAAAAAAATATAGGGCTGATACTGAGATTGGATAGTCATTTCGTAAGGGATATTTTGACAACTTGTTGTGTGGCAATTCTTGGGAGAATGTTTTGATCCCTTCCCTTGAGCAACTTTTTGTGGGAGTAGGGCTGTAGATCAACCCGTGTTGGTTCAAGAACAAATGTAAATTGAGGAGTAGGTTGCACTAGTTGAGTGAGGGGAGAGTTGCAGTTGTAAAAGTAAGAGATATTTATTTTTAAAGGTCTGAGCTGATTTAATCGGATTCTATTGAGCTTTGGGTTTCACTTTTAGACCAAGTTCATGTGAAGAGAAAAGGCATTGTGACCCCATGTTATATTATTTTGTTTGGTGGCATGAATGTCAAGTGCTCAACTATTCTTAGCTTCACTGCCCCTTCTACAAAAACTACTTGTGGTCTATTAGTTAAGTGTTTGCTTCTCCTGATAGGTCATAGGTTCAAAACAAGTTGGGGACTAAACTTCATTTTTTGAGTTGGAGCTTATTGTGGTTACATTCATGTCTTTGTGTTGGTTAAAAAAGGGGCTAAATAAGGTCTCGTGGTGCTCTCCTTAAGGTTACTTGACTGACAAATTCAAATGACCACAAGTCATCCATTTGAAGTTTTTGTTTCAGTGACATTTTTTTCTTCAGATTAAAAATTTGTGAATTTTCTACAGGTGCTATTAGTTCTTTCATTCAAATTTATTGGGTGGCACTTCTTTGCTTGTTTTTTAAAATCTACCATTCTTTTATAGCAGAATGGCTACGAACTTGAAGGTTTTCTTTGATATGAAACTTGAGGGGAAGAATTATCATGAGTGGATTCACAGATTGAGCCTTTCTTAACATTAAGAGATTTGTATGATTTAGTTGTTGGTAATGAACCTTTGCCTACTGGCCAAATTATAGATAAGATAAGATAATTTTATTAATGTCCAACAAATGACCACAAAGTAGGTCATTTGTACTTTATGTGGGTCATTAGAATTCTCTAGGCTCATTTATTATTATTTCTTAGTTAATGGACTTTATGCTTGATAAAGTTTTTGTCAGTTAGCTGTAGTTTTATGTTAGTTAACAAAGTTTTATGTGAATCTAGTTATTCTAGTTGCAAAAGACAAAGAAGCTTAAGTGGATCTCTAGCTATAAGATGGTTCCTAGGCAATAGAGCACGAGTCTTTTTGTTGTGTATTATTGCTGGTAGTTTGGAAGATACTATTTGGGGCCAAGAGCAATGTCCGTACTGCCTTGGATTTGGCATAAGTTGGAATCCACATCTACGTAGGAATAGAAAAGATTTGGCCTAAGTTGGCATTATTGTTTTAAAAGTTGGAATTGCACTTGTAATTGGCTGAGGGTTGGACCAAATTCGGATTGGAATTTGGTCGATGACTCAGTTTATGAACCAGTTCACTACAAAATACACAAAATATTACAATTTTAATATTTAAAATAAAACAATAAAAATTGAGTGTTAGAACCAGTTGAATCGGCTGGTCAAACTGGTTGAATCAGTTGAATTGGTTCACAAGCTGGTTCAGGATCCCCAAGGGATGAACTGGTTGATTGTTCAAGTTTTGTTTTGATTGGTTTTTAAAACATTGGTTGGCATCCACACCTCAGGAATGTTTTATTCAATAAACTCATTTTCTGGGTTATATGATATTCAACTACAAACTTGCTTCTGCTAATTTTTATTTCTGTTCTTTAATCTATATTCATTTTCGAGTGTTTTGGATGAATTCTTTGGTAATTGGCTACTATTATGATTGTTTAACTTATTGTTGTTTAGTATTATTTAATTTGTCGAAATTTTAACTTTGTCTTTTTATTTTTGTATAACTGAAACGGATATCAATCTGTATTACAAGGAGGCTGTGGAAGGTCGAAACAGCGAGAACAGTACATAACAGTCCAAAAATTACAAAATTGCAGCAGGCTCTGTAGAGCTGGGCCTTTGAACAAAAAGTTTCTAAGAGGCCTCTTGAAAAACTGACTCCATAATTTATCCTATCATTCCTAAAGTTGTATTTTCTGACATAATTACCTAGAAGAAAAACACAAGTACAACTGTACAAACCATTAAAAACACATATTATGGATTGAATTGGTTCCCACTGTAAGCTTCCTCCATTATAACATCCTCTTGCTTCTTTGTCAATGGTGAATGGATGTTGCTGCTCTATTCTGAGTTGGTCATTTTGTAGGACTGCATTCTCCTCTTCAGGAAATTCTTTGACAGTCACTGGTAGACCAAGGTTGCCCTATAGCTGATTGAGATCCGCGTAGCAAGCCAAAAATGATATTGAGCAAATTTCTCAGATTTAATGATCTGATCTCTCAACATGACCTCCATTTCATCTTGTTTCTTTCTCAAGTTGTCCATATGCAAGCTATAATATTCCATATACTGCTTCAGTCTTTCCATAATTGCTCTTCACATTGGCTCAAAAGTTTCCTAAAGGGTTAGCCTTGAAGAGATGAGGACACTGTCCAGGCATAACAGAGAGCCAAGACCCTATAGCTTCCCGACTTTATCTCTTTTCACCAAAGGTCTTCAGCAGATCACCCAAATTACAACAAGAAATAGACTCGACAACAGCAAAACTGTACTTAACTGGGCGAGCAAATTTATAATGTGACTTTCTCATAGGTGGAACAGAGTTACAATCTTCCTTTTCGATCAAGCAGCTCAGTAAGTATTCTCTCCAATCATAACACAAAACTTTACTAGTATGAACCTCTAAATAATGCCGAGTTGAATCTGACTTGCAAAGGGTATAAAATACCATAAGCCATTTCCACTAGTCCAAAATCATTCTTTTCTTGTTCTACTAACCCACATTTAACTAATATAGAAGGAGAAATAAAATTATTAGTTGCACTGGGATCAATTAAAATAGAAAGAGGAAAACTTTTAATCATAGAGATAGATTCCTCAACTACGGTCTAATGCTTGGCCTAGCAATTGATTACAACTGCATGGATCTGGTGATGGCCTGGGGCTGATCCCCCTTAGCTTTGCCTTCCCATTGATCCAACCTAACACGATACTCTGGAAAATCCTTTATGTATTGCCCCCCTCCCCCCCCCCCCACAATCCAACACTGTTTGATTCTGGCTGGTTGCTAAAGCTTGTCCTCGACTACTATTTCCTCTGTATTAAGATATAAGGCTACACAAGTAGTAAAGTCACTTAAGCGACTTTAGGTTAAATGATCTGAATTGGATCTCCATAAAATAAACCTCTTGTAAAAATAAATTTGTCAATATATTTAGCAAATGAGAAGTCCAAGAGTTTTCCCTTGGAAGTGGAAATGAACGATTGTGACGGTTCGTCTTCCAAGATCAACCTATTGAAATTGAGGGTTGAGGGAGAGAAGGACAGGGATTTTTTGGGGGAAAGAGAGGAGAAAGAAAGAATCTCAGCAAAGGTTAGAAGTAGAAATGAGAGCTCAAAGAGGGCAACCCGCCTAAAGATCAATGGACAAAGGAGTTGAGAAGCCTCTCCACTAACAACGAAGGTGTCACGACTTCGGGTTAGCTGAACCTTGGGGTTCCTCATGATCACTTAGAGTGACCCGACTTGCAAACCCGTTGATGGCATATGGGAGATTAGCACAGGGTGGGCACCCACATCGAGTGACACCACACTTGGGCGCTTGGGCAGGCAAGCAGACTCAATAGACATCACGGTGGGCTTCAGCACGAGATGTCTGGACACAGGATGTGTCAGGACTCGGGACCAGTTGAAAGTAGGGGTGGGGGTGCGGAACCAAAGCCACGAAGGGATTTCGTCCAAGACCAAGGGAGCATGGGCGTTGGCATGGGCATCGACAGAAGTGCACCCAAGTGGACACGTTGGCAGAAGTGCGCCCAAGTGGACATGTCGACAAAGGGGAGAAGCCCCTCGGTAAGAAAACGCCCAAGTGCGGGAGTCGGCCAAATAAGTGGGCACACTCCTTGGCATGATAAATGAGTATAAATAGGCCAAAGTGTGGAGGCTTGAGGAGAAGTCGGAAGGAGTTTAGCATAAGGTAATTTGGGCACAAATTGCTCTGACTCCCAAGGTAGGCGCACTCCCTTTGGGAGGTGCCTAGCAAAAAATGGGTGCACTTGTATTGGCACAAAGCTGGGCGTAGCTCAACAGGATTCCAGGCGCAGTTTGAGTAGAGTTTGGGCGCTTGTCTAGTGGAGACAGTCGACACGAATCTAGGCATAGGTTAGCAATATTCTGGGCGCAAGTCGGGCAAAGTTTGGGCGCATGTCTAATGGAGGTAGACTGGGTGCACTTTCCTTGGCACAGGTAGAGACAGTTGTCACTAATTTCTGGGCTTCATGGAAGAGAGGTGGCCTTTCTCAAGGAGACATCTAGGAAGGTAGGCACACTTGTTTGGGCAAGAAGATGGGCACGAGTCTGTGGCATGAATGATAGACTCCTGAAGAAATCGTGAGAGATGCGTTATGGTAGAATTGGTGAGGCACGTTCTTGGTAGACTTAGTGAGGCGTGTTGTTGGATAGATTTTGGTGAAGGGCACTCTTGGAGAGTCTCGACAGGAGACTTGGGTGAAGACTGTTTGTTGGGAAGTCTGGTGTGGGCTGCGTGTAGGCAACACATTGCTTGGGTGGAATGTCAGGATTGCTTGGAGGCAGGCTTACGACAGATTTGGCGAGATCGACAGGATCAGCTGAATCGACAGAACTGACAGAGTAGCGGTGGAGTGCTCCTCGTCAGGAGACTTGGCACGACAACTGCAGTGAGACAAATGTGCAAGTGCGGATGCGACATAAGTTACAGTTGGGGAAACGATAACCAAGAAGTGGTGGATTGGATCTTTGGGGTTTCTCTCTGTAGTGGAGAGGTGGCCAGTGGGCACTCTCCCGCATCTATATATACACAATGATACTTGTTACATAGATGCGGGAGAGTGCCCAATGGTGCCACGTCCCCACTATAGAATATATATATATATATATATATATATATACATACAATGAGACTTGTTACATAGATGCAGGAGAATGCCCACCGACCACCTCCCCACTATAGAAACACACACACACACACACACACACACACACATATATATATATATATATGTTTTGGCGCACTCGGTTGAGGTGTTGCTAACACACTTGTATTGTGATGGTCTCACCACCGAGAAAGGACTTGGGTGGTGCCACATGGTAGGGAGAAGAGCGGAAACCCCTGGTTTTCGGGTTAGGCTCACCACCACCGTGACATATGGTATCATAGCGGTAGATGCATTGGGCTCTTCACCACTTTTCTGGTGAAAAGATGGTATCAGAGCTGATAAGTGAATGGGCTCATCACCACTTTTTTGGCGAAAAGATGGTATCAGATCTGAAAAGAGGATAGGTTCTTCACCATGATGTAGAGAATCTTGCTGAAGGTGGGAAGTAGTGGGTTTGGAAGCACGTCGGTGGAGTTGACGAGAGCTTACATTGAGCAGTAGTGTGCTTGGCAAGGCACAAGGTGCCCAAACAGTGTTGCGACCCGGCAGGAAGGTGCCTAGGAAGTAAGGCACCCGGCAACAAAACATGTGGGGTGGAAGAGCGCCTAGAATTGAAATCAAAGCGAAGTGTTGGGATGTTTTAGTAGGTGCAAAGAGGCAGCTTGTCGAGAGAGTACTAGGTAGCAATATGCCCGGAACAGGCTGTAGGTGCCAACGAAACGCAAACTTGTAGAAGACTGGTGCACCGAGGCAAAGTGCGCCTAGCACAGGGTGACAGTTCAGGTGAAGCAACGAAATCGAGACAATGGTGTTAGGAAGTGTAGAACGGGTAGAGAAGCAGCTAGAGCATGAAGCACTCAGCAGGAGTGCGCCCTTACCAATAGATGGGTTCACTGCTTCTGGGTAATACGAACCAATGTGGACTCTTGATGGATATCAGGAAGAGGGTGCTCAAGAAGGGGTCACTCGACGCATGGTGCACTTGGTTGAAGTGCGCCTAGCACTCAGAAGTTTGTTGGAGGAGCAACAGAACTTCGAAAAACTCTTGGATGGATTGTTGAGAGCAGTATTGGAAATTAAAGGGGATATGGTTTTTGTCTCAATCCCTAGGGCATTGAAAGATCAATGGTCCACATCCCTCCCTTGAAATGTCCTCACTTGCAAGCTAGGGCATCACCTAGCAACCTCTAGGGTTCGGTAGGAGAGCCTAACTAGGGCAAATGAAGACTTCCAGGGCCCCAAATAGCAATAGAGAACTCCTATGGGAAACATTCCCTTCATACAAAAGTTTGACGAATGTTGACAAAAAGTCCTATCAAATCAGCAAATGCACCATAAAAGCACCATCTAATTAAGCTAGGAGCAAGGAAAAAGACCTCAGGTCACACTTGTGCATGAGTTCTTCCAACTAGTCTAGCATCAACCATTTGCATGTGTAAAATGAAGCCCTAAAACATCATTCATCCACCTTCAAGCCAAAGAATTCATCCCAAGGGAAGTGCGCATCACATTAATGACTCATAGAGTAGGAGAAAGAGAATAAAAAACATATTTGAACCCTTGTCTTATGATTTTACAATGCGGTGAGCCTACAATGTGAGGATCTCTATTTATACTTTTTCATCTTCTACCTTTTTAATTTTTAGAGCCTACAAGTTTAATAAAGTTAAAATAAAATTAGAATATTTTTAGGGTAAATCTCCCATAAATTGGGAATTAATCGCTAAATAGACATAAACTAACAAAATAGACTAAAATAAGGCTTCACTTGATGAGAAAGTGAGCCAAAGGCGGCGGGGGAGGGGGGGGGGGGGGCTTCATGCCCCAACTAACCCCAAAATGTTGTTTATCCCTCAACGACCCCCTTTCCAAGCTTGTAGGCTCAACTGTGGTAGGATGATGTCATAGGCCAGAGAGTTAGCGGAGGGGTTTCTCTGTGCTAGAATGAGGTCCAAGTGAGTGAGGGAGGTGTGCTAGATAGGGGACAACAACCCTTTACAAGATGCAATCACCTCCGCATAACAAAAGCAAGGTGGTCATGTGCCCTAGTGGGTCACCCCTAGAAGCCTCGGACACCAACCCATGGGCTTAAAGCCTTGCATGGTGGGGACATCCACACATCGAAGGGGCAATCAACTATGCCACAAAGCCAAGTACTTCTAAGAGAGAAACCAAGGGAGCCTGCCATGACCAATCTAGTGGAACAACAAACCCTAATCCAAATATCCATACAAAATAACCCACTTTGGCCTTTATAATAAAAAATTTAAACCCCCTGCTCTAGGATTGGCCTTGATGGAACGCTGCAGTATCTCTAAGGCGTAACAAGTTGTATAGTTTGAAAATGACTCAAGTAGCACAACATCTTTCAAAGTTGAAAGATATGTGTGTTACGCTTGCATGCATTGGTAAAAAGATTGAAAATAAAGAACTCGTCCACATTAGTCTTCACTTTCGTCTTGCTACATATTGGCTATTTATTTGGCCTCTTGACATTGTTGACAAAATTACTTCTAATTCTATGGTTGACCGTAATGTCAAGCTATTGTTGGAAGAGTTGAGGATAACAAAGGTAAAGGAATTACATGGTGATGATGGGTGAGGGAAAACAACCTCGATATCCAAAGAAGCCCAATGCACCCTGTCACCCCTCATATTGTATGAGGCCTTATGTCATGTTTGAAGACTTTGCATTGGTAGATTGTGTTGGAGTATGATTGATTTTAGAGGCATTTTGTTTATACATGGATGCATCTAAATTAGGGATGATCCTTTACCACTCATTTACTTGTGTTTTTCATCACATTTTAGTGTCTTGCACTATGTTTTGGTTGAGCGGCTTGGATGGAGGAGGGTTATTGGATGATGTTATGGATACCTCATATTTTTTTGCATGATTATTGGAGTGCCCCTCCCATACACATTTTCCTAGATTGATATAACCCTCTCAATGGCTATATGTGGATGACATGTCATTATTTGAGCCTTGTTGGATGGACTAGCTTGCATAGGTGGACACTCTTTGTACATGGATTGGATCTTGATATGGTTGACTACTAGTTTTGATGGAACATCCCCTTGTTTATAATTTGTTTGTCACACATTTCAGATTCTCGCCTTATGTTTTGGTTGAGCGCCTTGGATGGAGGAGGGTTATTGGATGATATTATGGATCCCTCATCATATTTTTATGCATGGTTATTGGAGCACCCCTCATGCACACATTTTCATTGGTTGATATAGCCCCCTCAACGACTATATGTGGATGACATGTCATGATTTGAGCCTCATTGGATGGACACCCTTGCACATGTGGACACTCTTTTGCACATGGATTGGACCTTGCTATGGGTGACTACTAGGTTTGATGGAACACCCCCTTGTTTATCATTTTGACATATATTTGGAGGCATGGAGATCATATATGAACACATTTCTAGGCCACTCCGCATTAGTGCCCATGGTTTTTGGAGAGTTATTGATGGTATTTTCACATTTATTCACATTCTGACACTTGGTGTATGGGGGTGTTATGTTTATTTTGGGAGGTTGTGCCTTCATTCATGCACCCTTTACTAGGTTGCACCCTCCTTTGAGCATTTGACTTATGGTATGCTACTCATTTGCACATGATCCTAGAATGAACACCTTATTTTATGGGGTTACTTGACGAGTTTAACTTGCTTGCACATGGATTCATGCCCTTGGAACACTTGACGAGGACTTGAATTTGGTCATAATGCATAGATCGATAATAATTTTCCACTTTGCACGTATAGCTTGTTAGATTTTCTACTTTTAATCAATATTTATCTAGGATCTTACTAAAAGAATAACATGCACAACATAACACAATAGACACAAAGAATTTCCTCGAGGAAACCATAAAGGAGAAAACCCCGCAACTTCCTCAGAGATAGAATAGTCACCAATACAATGTCAATAGTAAAAACCCCAAAATAAAGATGGTCTTCTGCAGCTTCTCTCTTCTCCACTTGTGCGAACTTGTCCTCTCTCTCACTTATGCGAACTTGAGTGAGTGAATGAATGAATAAATGAGAGAACTTGTCCTCTCTCTATTTATACTTTACTTTCAATTTACCTTTTTCACTTGACAGGTCGGCCCCTAACTAAATCTGGCTGGGTCAACTCCTCTAGGAAGACTCAATAATCCTATTACATTGACTCTAGGGGGATCTAATGACCCGACTTACAAAGGAGGATTTACCTCAATGAATTTACATGACCAAATGTAATAATGACATCCCCGATCGGAGGAATAAACATCTCCGTCGGAGGTACAAATAAAATACAATATTAAATACAATATAAAATACAAGTGAATATCTTCCGAAGTTACAATTACATTAACATATCTATGTAGATCCACTTTATATGGGATTGGTCAACATGATTTGAGTAGTGTCCCACATCTTATTGTCACACATATTGAGGTCGCCCAATGTTTGAGGACTTTTTATAACAATTAATGGATCGTTGCTTGCAGGTTTATCCATGAGATCCACTATTGGAGGAGTTTGATAACATTTTTGGAGGGGCATTCTGGCTCACGAGTAGATGTCTTTTGACAGAGTGCCTAGGTTGTTGCTAGCCCAGTGCATGTAGTTGTAGAATAACTGTGGGATTTCCAAATCATGGTCATAACATAAATTTAGACAATATTGAGGGAGTTACGTTGGTTGAAAATTTGCCATGTTAAATCCCTTGTCCCATTTGGACCAATTTTTATGAGGAACGCCTGAACTTTTTTGCTTGAGTGTTTTGGTTATTTGGGAAGCGTAAGATTAATGAATGCACATGGTGCAAAACACCTTACACATAAGGCTAAGATTTGCATGTTTAAGGACATTTCTTGGAGGGTATTTCACTGGAGAAGAAGATAAGTGGTGTGAGGTGTTTACTTGCTTGGTCAAAGACCCTCCATTCAAGGAGGCATTTTTCTTGTGAGAGAGACGTGTGGCATCTCCTTCATCATTGTTGCTCTATGTTGGTGTTTTGTCTTGGAGAGCCCTATGATGTATTGTTCTAGAATTTTCTTTGGAGGAGAAAGTGGATATAAATCCACTTATAATTATTTTTATGGGAGAGTTGTTGAGGAGGTTGAGGAATAGAGTATTCCTTGGAGAAAATCATGGATCTAGAAAGTGGTTAAATGTTTTATATTTCTTCTTGGAGAAAAGTGGATGTAGAATCCATTAATATTATTTTATTGTAAGAGGTTGACCAAGAGACTATTTAAAGAGTAGCTCTCCCTATGATGTATTATTCTAGAATTTCCTTGGAGGAGAAAGTGGATATAAATCCACTTATAATTATTTTTATGGGAGAGTTGTTGAGGAGGCTGAGGAATAGAGTATTCCTTGGAGAAAATCATGGATCTAGAAAGTGGTTAAATGTTTTATATTTCTTCTTGGAGAAAAGTGGATGTAGAATCCATTAATATTATTTTATTGTAAGAGGTTGGCCAAGAGACTCTATTTAAAGAGTAGCTCTCTTGTTTGTTTTTCATGGTTGGACTAATAGGGTAAACCCCTCTAAGCTTTATTGAATGTCATGTAGGAGGTAGATTTGAAGGTGTAAGCAAGTTTATGTGAGGCTCTCTTTCCATTTATCTCTTTTCTCTTGGATATTTTGAGCTTTATGTTGAGTAGCTATTATATTTTTGGTGTTGGGATAAATAATCTCTAGAGGGAAAATTGTTCCACATGATAAGAGACAAAGTGTGAGGTTCTAAACCCTCCTTGGTTCTCGTGGTAATCTTGGATATTGGGGGAAAGGTTTCTGCTATAATAAAAGATTTGATATGGTACATGTTAATGCCTCATTTGCTCCTATGACATTGTTATTGAAGATGTAACTTTTTGCTTGGGCTATCCATACATTTGAAGGGTGTCTTTCTTAGTTCTTTTCATTATAATCTCATGTTATAGTTCTCCCTTCACTATCTTATGATTGCACATTATCTATTGGCTCCATTTTCTTAGTATTGATGGCACATCTTGTATGAGGGCCATCATTTACCCTCATCACCCAAAAAACTTATTTGGGCTAGTTGTTATGCCTTAGAATATTTGTAGCGTTCCTTACAGGTCCCCTAGGGGAAGAGGTTACAAGATTTTGATGTAAAGGCCAAGTTGAAGCGTAGATTGTTGATTTGGGACTAAATACCCCTAATCATGTCATGGATGGTCCTCTTGATTTCCTCCTCCAGGTGGTGCTCTCCCTATAGGGGTTGGTGCCCGTGGGGGGTGTTACGTGGTACCAATATCAACGCACCTTCAGATGTGCCCCAGGGAGAGAGGGTCATTTTTTTCTTGATCAGGAGGGGTGTTATCCAACATTTTTTGAGTGGAGGTTATGGCCAGATCCTTTGGTCCCTCTCCTGGGAGTACTATGGCTTAGTGGCATTGTTGACTGCCTCACGAAAGGGCTTGAAGCGCTGAGGTTGGTGTCCGGGGCTTCCAGGGGTGGGTCACTGGATCACATGACCCCCACCTTGTTCTATCATTCTGGTGGCTCTTCCGTCAGCATTGATGTTCATGCCTCTCCTCCAGGCCACCATCCACACCCTCCTGGTCCTCCAGTTCAGCAGTGCCCTCTCTCCTTGGCTGTCTTTGATGATGATGTCATCCTTATTCCAGGCCTACATTGCTTGATTAGGGGGAGGGCGTTGAGGGATTTTCACTACTGCTGGGGTTAGATGGGGCATGAAGTCCCCCCCTTTCTACTCCAACCTTCAGTTTGGAGTATTTTGCTCATTTTCGGTCATTTTAGTCACTTTTGGGTGAACTTTGGGGAAAATGCCCCAAGTTACCTACATATTTGATTATTTTATATTATTTTATGTTATAATTTTAAGTTGACATGTTTTAATTTTAAATTGACATTTTAAAGCATGTAGGGTTGGTTATTTTGTAAAAAGTGAGTGTGAGATCATGTAAATACAATCTTCTCACTTCATTTTTACACACAACTTATGGGATAAAATTCATTATGCTACTCTTTTACCCTAGAAGGGCCTTATGAAGTGATGTGCACCTCTTGGAGGGATGATTCTTCTTGCTCTTGGATGAAGTTGGATGCTTTTTTTGTCTTGCTAATGCTTTGTGGATGCTAGAATGGTTGGAATAACTCATGCTCAAGTAAGTCTTTTACATTTTTAAGGTTTGCTTGATGAATGGTAGGTCAATTTTGCATCTTGAATGATTGAATGGTAGCCCTAGGGTTACATTCTCTTTGAATAAGGTTTTTGCCTGCTATTCTATCCTCATTGCATACTAAAAACGCTCCCAAGAGGAGGTTTTTACAGAGTTTGGCCTTGGAGCTCCAACTTTGCCCTAGTTTAGACTCTTGAAACCAACCCTAGAGGTTGTTTCAAGAAGCCCTAACCTAGTAGCAAGGAGAATTACCTCCAAGAGGAAGGCTTGTCACCTTCCTCTAAGGCTAGGGTTTGGGGTAACATCTATTAAAACCCTAAGTTTTTCCATTTTCTCTTCATCAAACCCTAGTTTGAATTTTTGTAAATATTATTGCTAGGTTAAACTTGCATTTTCATGTGTAATTTTGCATTTTCATGGTAGAATTAGGGTTAGAAATAGATCTGCAATTTTATAACAAAAACCCTAAAAATAAAAAAAAAATTAATTTTCTTCATTTTTTGCCTCCCTAAAATTTCGGCCCTAAAATCTCGCCCCAAAATTTTCGCGGCCCGAAAATCTCGCTCCTAAGTTTTCGCGCCCCTAAAATCTCGCACCTAAGTTTTCGTGGCCCTAAAATCTCGCCCCTAAATTTTCGCGGCCCTAAATTCCCGCGACCCCCAAAATTTTGGTCCTAAATTCTCGCGGCCCTTAAATTTCGGGCATGAAATCCTCTGCCTATCTTTTTTAACCCTAAACAGACCTGCAAAACTGCCCAAACTACTATACGAGCACCATCCTAACTCTTTCTATTACTCTGTGTTTGACTCCATTAGAGGCACTGATCTATGCGTTAAGTTGTTTGGAAGGAATTTGGCATCTACTTGGCAGGTACATTAAAGGGCTCTCCCCTTGGGACAACAATGGATCCCGAAGAAGTTAAGAGATTGGACAAAGGTGAGAGCAGTCCAAGTTTCTTATGTGATTGCCTTTCACTTGCAAGCCTAGTCTTCTAGTTTGAACGGTAACAAGGGGCTAATCACTTGGATGCATGACCACACTCATTTATTTTCCATGTAAAAGGTGATAGCATTTGTTCAACACATCTTATTTGCTCACTTGGACCTATTTTTGGTTATAAAACCCCTCCTTTGGGCTGTGTTACCCGCAAATTGTACTTCCTTATTGAAGAAATCAATAAGGATAATGAAGGACTACGTTGAGGGCACACATCTTAGTTGGGGCATGACCTCCTCCTTTTGGCACACCTAGCACTTGGTGTAGCCTTATTGCACTTTATTTACTACTTTTATGTCATTTAGAGATATTTTATTGTTATTATGAGTGGTTTAGCCCCCAAAGCTATGGGTGAGCAAGCCAATTGTTATATTTTTACATTATCTTGTAGGGTAATAACTTAAAATTAGGTGAGGCTAGTCTTATATAAATAGTTGCTCCCTCTCATTGTAAAAACAAAACAAGATATGGGTTCATTATGAGATCTTTTCTTTTTCTACTAGTCTATTGGAGCTCTTACTGCTATGCGCACCTCTCTTGGGATGATCTTCTTTGCTTGAAGGATGGATGAAGTTGTTCCTAGGGCTTAATTTTGCACATACTTTGGTTGGTTGTAATAACTCAAGCTCAAGAGTGACCTAAGGTCTTCTCCTTGCTCATTTCTTGGTGAATGTTGGTAAGGTTTACTTCTAACCCTAGTTTGATGACGCTTTTATGGTGCATTATGCTAAATTGTTATGGTTTCTTGCAAGTATTTTGTCAACTTTCTATGAGGAGACTATCCTATCAAAGGAGCTCTCCACTGTTGATTGGGCCTTGAACTCCTTTGCTTGCCCTAATTAGGCTCTTCTACCTAACCCCTGAGGTTGCTAGTTGATGCCCTAATTGCAAGTATTGGAAGCCATTTCTAGAGAGGGACGTTGGTATCGATCACTCAATGCCCTAGGGATTGAGACAAGAATCATATACCCTATCTTTTCAACAAACTATCTTTCTTTTACCAATTTACTTGTCTTTTATTTTACATGCATTTTTATATTGAAAAAACCTTAAAAATATAATATTATTGGAAAAACCCTAAAAATCTAAATAAATTCATAACTTCAAAAATAGCCGTGAGTTTGTAATTCTGGTCCATGCACCAAATTCACCCTAGTGGATTTATCCATAGATTTTCGAGGGTGTCCTCATTTGCCTTGGTGCATTGGGAAATGTGAATTTGCTCGAATTAGGGTTTGTACATTTTTTTGGAGTTTTGACTAGACCATCAAGTGCACCCTAGGCCACTTATCCATTTCCCTTTCAAAGTGCACTTTTTTGGGGTATTTCCTTGGGAAGTGTGAAACCCTACCTTGGGAGTTGTGTAGTTTGCATTGAAAGTTGTGGTATTGATTGATATTCACTGGTATATTGAATTAACTCCTTTATATGATTTACGTGTCTTTATTGTTCGTTGTTGACTCCATATAGGGCATTGATCTTAGCTATAGGGCTTGTAGAAAGGTATTTGCAGGTGTGTTGGTGTTTGTAGTTGTCCTTCCTTGATTAGGGACTCTCCCTCGGGTTTAGGAGTTACCCGAAGAAGTTAAGAGGTTAGAATGAGGTGACATTGGGTCTAGCCCCTCTTATATGCTTACCATCACTAGCACAGGGCATATTTGGTCCGCTTTGAAAGGATTGCTAGTTTGAACGGTAACAATAGCCATGGCACATTAGTGTACGACTTGACTACATCTTCCACATGATGTCAAGCCCTCTTTATTTGTATTTTTTGACTCCATAGCCCTTGGATTGACACTGGTCTTAGCAACCCACCATCACTTATTTTTATAAAGTATATCATACATTTACTTTGGGAAATCTCCCTTGTGTCGAAGGAGAGTTTATCTAAAGTGAGAGGAAGGGCTATTGTGCTGATGTGGGCAGCCTTTTTGAGTTCCTTTAAGGTTGCATTTGTGTTTTAAGGTTTTACCATTTGAAGTGCAAGATTGGGAGGTAACACACCCAAGCATGATTTTAATCCCCATGAAGGCAAGAACTCACTCAAATTCATAGGCAAGTGCAATGATAAGGAGCACAAGCAAGGGAAGTTGTCAATGGATTAAATATTTGGTGCCACATCACATGCCCCATATAAAATAAAAGTCTAATCCTTTATATGAAGATAGAGCTAAAAATAATTTTCCTTGGAGATAATATTGTATTTGATGTAAAAGGAATTGGAAGTGTTACAATTTAAGATGTAGGTTTTCAACGGTCCATTGAGTTAAAGGGATGCGAGGATGTGTGAACACATTTCGGGGTTTGTGGAGACACTTCCCAAATTTACGGGCATGTCACATGGGGCTTCAAGGTCTTCAACCTAGGGGGACCTTGCCCCAAATATTAAATATACGAGAAATATAATATTGGATTAATATAAACAATAATAAAGTTGTCTTAACCTTTTATGACTTGGTAATGATCATATTTTGAACTTAGAAAAATAGATGAATAATAGATGCTCACTAATAAAGTGATGTGATAACGGGGCATTCAATGTAGCCATTAATATGTAGTGGTTAATAGTTAGGTATTTAAGAGTTATGTAATGTACTCCTCTCTCCTACTATGTTATAAAGATATTGCATTATCTATTGAATGAATGATCCACTCTTAATCATTATTATGTGTCTTCTTGTATAGGCATATGTGTGAAAACAACAATGAAAATGTCACAATATTTTGAAAATATTACGATATATTGTGAAAATATCACCAGTCGATAGAAAATGTTGATTTGGGCATATTAGGTTGCCTATAAACTCTAATTCTTTTGATTTTTTGCTCATTATGCAAAGGAGAAGCTTGATATTGAGAGCAAATGGTTTACTCACCATCTTCCATCGAGTTGAGGAGTGAAAATCGAGTGTTGTCATTGCCATTGGCCGATTTATTAGGGAGTGGGAGTGGGAAATGCATATTTTGTATTCTTTTGAAGTTCGTCAATTTTGTGATATTTGCCCTGATATTTCCAATAAGTTTTTTTCGGACCCTCGGTGATATATTCAATGACACAATATTTGCAACATTGCTCAAAGCGTGGAGTATGTGAGGGTCGTGTATTTGGAAAGCATTACATGTACAAGATTGTGAAAGGCAAGTCATGGTAGAAAAACACACTTCTTCTTATTTGGTGCGCAATGACCTAATGGGATCAATAATATTATCTATTTTAGGGGAAAACAACAACAAACTACTATACGACCGTATGGCCTACTGCTACATGACCTGATTAGTTTTATAAAAACCGGCCCCGAACCGGCAAAACCGGCTGGTCCAACCGGTTCCAAGGGTTTTCCGGTCTGACCGTTTGATTCAACCTGTTTTTGATCGGTTATGTACGGAATCGGCCGGTTTCTAGCAAGAACCGCCCGGTTCCGTACGAAATCGACCAGTTTTCTCAAACCGGTCGGTTCCATACCGAGTCTTTCTAGGGCAAAAAACCCACCTTTTGAATTTTTTTTAAATTAAAAAACCAATTTTTTTTGTCACATCGGCCACATCTGCTAACCTAATTACCGTACATCTGCTAACCTAATTACCGTACAATCACTATATATTGACGCGGGGACCCTCAATTGCAATCACGATTCACAATCATCTTTGGATTTTTCTAGGTTGAGCATACAAATTAGGAGTCAGGGCAGCAGGGCGTTCGGGAGTCTGAAATTGAATCTCAATTGTGGACCATGGCACAACCGAATTTTGGTTTTATACACCCTTACTTGCTATGTACATGAGAAACTTTGCAAATTTGTGTATAATGGTTTGAATTCACATGGATGCACATGAATATATATTTATTTTTTGAAAATATGAATATTTTATGTATTTTTGCTCAACCGGTTTTTTGATCCGGTTGTTTTATTGGTTTTTGTCCGGTTCCGGTCCAAGTTCGGGTCCTGGGGCCGGCCGGTTTGACCACCGGTCCGGTTTTGATAACATTGGACTTGATACAACCTCTTCCTCTTCTTGAAGCACTCGGCTCTCTCTATATAGTTCACTTTCCTTGTTCCACAAATAATTGTGTCAAAACCTCTCTATCTTGTATGTCTTTATGCTTTGTCTCAAAACCTAATCTACAAAAACCCTAATCTCATTTTCAGATAATTGCAGAACATAATTGCAAAACATGAGATTTTTCACTTTTCCTAAGTGGATTACAAATATAATAATTGCCCACTTTTTCCAAAGTGGTTACTTTCGAAATGTCTCGAAACACTTTCTACATATTCACACTGAAACCTGTGCAACGAGTTCTAGACTGAGCTACATTTCTCAACATACAACTAGTTGCTTCCATCAAGGTTCTAATTTTCCTTCCATCCACTCCATTATGTTGGGCTGTATATGGGATCGCAAATTCCCTCTTTATACCATGATTTTTACAAATTTATTCAAATGAATTATGCACACTCTTTCCCATAATAAAAAATGATTATTCCAAGTGAATTTGCATTTTGTTTTTTTAACCAGGACTTTGGATTCTTGAAATAGTTTCAAATATTTCATCCTTATTCTTGAAAATTTGCATTACACTTCATCTTCATGCTTCCTAGTTGACAAATTTTCAATGGAGGAGCTTAAAGCTTTGCTTCTTGAAGACAATAAAGATGATGTTCCACAATTTGATGAGCTTCCATATCCTCTAGAAGCCTATATGAGTCCTATCCAACATTGGTTAGACAAGTCTTGCAATGTTCCATGCCATCCTTGGCATGAATTTGGTATGGATGCTCATCTCCATGAGTATATTTCAGATTTCAACATTATTATCATGGAGATTCCAACATGTATTTTTGTAATGAAGGATATAGCTTTGTTTTGGTTAAATGACCAAACATAAAGGAACAAGTAATGGCATTAATGAAATGTTGAGATGGCTCCATTGGTTGTATGATTTCACAGCATGTTGTTCATTCCTATGTTAGAGTAGAGTAGGATGAATAAGCTCTTGAGAGCACTAGATAGGAAGAATAAGCTCAACATGTGAGCTTTGGTTGTCATTCGTGATATCATTGGCATTGCTGGCTTATGTCTTTTCATTGTAAAGCCAATTTTTAGCTATAAACTATATGAATATTGTATCTAGTGTTTAGGGGTGTTTCATATGTATCCATCCTGCCACATGATCTACTTGCTTTTTGAAGTGTTCTTCACCAGTACAACCAGAGATTCAAAGGTTCTCATTCACTCTTCCTTGAGAGCACATGTCCCCAAGTTGGAGCCAACTGCTAACCCTTATATTGCATATGGATAACTCTTGTGATTTTCATAACACGTATGATTTGCAGCATGGTACCCATAGTGTTTCTTGATGGACTGTCACTGGACAGATTTACATCTTTAAGCAGCTTCTTCTTTTATTCGTGATGGATATTTGATGAAGATCTTTGGTGGAGGTTCCCTATCGTGGATGTCAGTTTGATGGTCACCAGGAGGTGGTGTTCTGCATGATCGTTTTGCTTGAATGTGTGATGGGGGACATACTTGATGCTTGGTGTTGATGTATTCAAACAACAAGTGACCTGAATATACTGTCTAATGATGTCCTTTTTGATGATCCTATTCAACTCCTGCTTGTTTGGCAGGAGTCGACCAGGGGTGTCAAGAGTATCTGAATGGGGGGAGGCGGTTTATTGAGATACTGACTGACTGAAGTAGATGGGTAGCCTCCACAAACCAGCAATTAACCTGACCAGAGTTTTTGGTAGTAGCTATGGCCTTTGAGGAATAATAGGTGAGGTAAAGTGGCGATCCCTACCTACTGTAGATCTGCAAATCACAGAAACCAATGCAAAAGGGAGACCAGTTTGAAGATGGTTTCAATCCTGAAGGAGGGTCTGCAAACTCAGAGACCAAAATTTCCAAGGGTATTGGATTGTGATTGCTTTCTTTGAACAAGGACTTCAAGACAATCGCTCATGCTCAAAAGCTTTTGCTCATTTGTTTTCTTTCCTAACTCTCAGATTGATACCCTACCACCATTGGACATTTCTTTTGCAATCAGTTAATCGATCAAGTTTTGTAGTCTGGTCTTTCTAAAGATGGATTTGCATTGACATTACGAAGTTGTAAAATATTTTGCATTAATAGATCCACTAGTGGCATTCCCTTTTCTAAACAGGTAGGCAAAAATAAACATTCTGAGAGATTACTTGCTGAAACTGGTTAGTGATGTCGTTATTTGAGTTTACTGGATCAATAATATGATTTAAGGTTTAATCCATGCATTTGGTAAATCCAATATTTTGATTAGTCCATCCTTGTTAACCCTCTTTATCACAAGTAGGCAGGAAATTACAAACTTATGTTGATGCAATATTCTGTTGAATGGATGTGCTTTCAGGTGCTTTTATATGGTGGACAAGTTATATCATGGAAAAATGAACGAGGAGAAGAACTGCTGTTTTTGAGCAACAAGGTATGAAAGCAACATTGGTTGTATTAGTTTTGTAGATATGTGTACTTGCTACTGTTATTATCTTCATCCTATTGAAATATACACATGCATGTCAGATGTACCATGCATGAATACAGTTGAAATCATGCGAGGAGAGATCTCGTGCCTAACATGTTGGGGCTTTGGTTTTACTTATTTTTTGGGTATTGATTAAGAGTCAAGACTAGAGTTGTATTGTTTCTTCTATTTCAGTAATTTCAAATTTGTGAAATGATTGCAATAGCCTTTTCTCAAAATAGGCATGTTATGCATGTTCTTTGTACGAGGTTTTTCCTCATGCAACCTGCTAGTTTCAGTCAGATATTTCTTGTAAGCATTTTCCTCCTTTGTCTCTGTTTCATGTGCTATTTTTTCCATGCAGGTATTTGATGTGCACTTCTCTCCAATCCTCAAAATAAAACTATATATATATATATATTGAAATTTGTAGGGATCATTCTATTTGGACTAGCTATCTCATTTCACTTATTCAAATGAGTTCTCTTGAAAGAGTGTCCTCAAATGGGGTTACAATATTCGGTGTTTGTTGAATTGGTGGTTTCAAACATTTACTATTATCATAGGTGTAATAAGAGCTATTTTTTGTCTATTGTACTTTGCAAAGTTTAAACAGAAATTTTAAATTTATGTTCAATCGATTTATAGTTTGTTATTTCACTGAATGTAGATACAGTATTACATACACATTAGGTGTCATGCTGCATATGCTTCCTAGATTGTCGTCTAAGACTCTAATATATGCATTCAGTTTACATATTTACATGTTCAGTTTCTTTTGTTTGGAAACTTCAGACAATGTTTCATTCTATATGGTAAAGGGTACAAGTAAAGCGGTGGTTTTGTATATACATTTTTTCTGCATGTTAACTAGGGTCAATTTTGTTTACATAACTCGTAATTAAATCTGAAGGTTTTAATGCTAGTATTAAATGTTACTATTATAATTACATAATCCTGTTTTTGTTTTGAAGGCACTTTTTAAGCCACCAAAAGCAATCAGAGGAGGGATACCCATTTGCTTTCCTCAGGTGAGCTTGACCAACACTTTGTTGACAAGATTGTCTGGAAGGTAATAAGTTGGATTTTAGACAATATTAACGGGAAATGCACTATGCAGTTTGGTAGTTTTGGATCGTTGGAACAGCATGGCTTTGCAAGGAACAGGTTGTGGGCAATTGATACCTGTCCTTCACCACTGCCAGCTGCAAATAACATGTCAACTGTTGACCTTATTTTGACTCCCACAGATGAAGATTTAAGGATATGGTCTCGCAGGTATTCATTATAATGTTTGATTTATTTTTTCCATGGTTTAGATGCATGGGTTTATGCTTGCTTTCATTATTATCTCAGTTCAGATGCGTGGATTTATTTTGGAGTTCAATGGTCTCCTAAGATGTTTTTTAATAAGAATTTAGTTACTATGCAGAGTTATGGTTCAATGGGGCATGCTCCATGCCATCCGAATTATCCTGTGGTCTGAATAGTTTCAATAATATTTGATCACTTTTTATGCAGTTTTGAACTGCGGCTACGGGTTTTGCTAGGTCCTGGGAAGCTGACATTGATTCCTCGTGTGAGAAATATTGATATCAAGCCTTTCTCTTTCACCTTTGCTCTGCATACTTATTTATCAGTGTCAGACATAAGGTAAAATCAATGACTGTTGCTAGCTGGTTCCTACTACTATAGAAAATGAATTTTCAGAATTTGATTGAAATTAGTAGATTGGAATAATTGGAATCAAGCTGCCCTTGTTTTGTTGACAGGAATGTATTATGAACTTATGATTCTCTAATTTGCGTGGCCAGAAATGGAATTACAAATCATATTGTAGTCAGTACATTGTTTCTAGGTCTCTGCATTTTGGAATACATATTTAGGTCTGCAGAAAAATGTTTTGCCTCTGGCTTGCTGACTTCTTGATCTTAATTTTAGATTTAGGAGAGAAATGCTTTGTGCAGTTCTTGTTTTATTGACTATGCATGCATGCATCAGTCATGTGTGGACCACTTGTGATCATGTGTAACGCATCTGTTTCCTTCTACAATTGCTGGAACATGGCACCGCTTAAAATGGTTCAAGTAGAGTGTCATCTCTATGCCACATTACTTTTCTTTTAGAACTGCGGAAGGTTATATTTTTATTGCTTACTATGCAGTGAAGTGCGAGTGGAGGGTTTGGAAACTCTTGACTATTTTGATAATTTACTTCAGAAGGAACGATTTACAGAGCAAGCTGATGCTATTACTTTTGACGATGAGGTAGTTTCCTTTATGAGGCTGCCATTGTTTTCTTTAGTTGTCGAATTGACTTTGATTGCAATTCCTGTGGCTGGTTGCTTTGTTTATGTAAATGTGTACATATTTTTTGCATCAAAACTTATGTTGACTTTTCATCTCCTACACAGGTAGATAGGGTGTATCTGAGTACTCCAACTAAGATTGCAGTCATTGATCATGAAAAGAAACGGACGTTTGAATTGAGGAAAGAGGGTCTACCTGATGCAGGTGGGCATTGTCTTACATGCCGATGCCTTATTTATAATGCTTGCCTTGCCTCATACCAATATGCATTGCAGGCCTATTTTTTTACATAAAGCATTATATTTGGGTAGGGATGAAAATTTGAAGAAAATGAAAACCAATCTTTTATCCCTAAACAGAGGAAGAGTGGAAGAAAATGAAAATTCTTTTTATCCCCAGATTAAGTGCAGAATGCAGAAACTGAAAGAAACATGTCCTTCATGTCTTGTTTATTTCTTCCATTTGGGGCCAAGGATTCAAAGGATAACATGAACACTGTGCCTTCCATGCAACAAAATGATAGCAAAGGGTAATGGTTAACCATAGATCTCGATTTAAGTTGTAAGTTCATTCTTTGGTGCCAGTCAGTTGATTTAGTTAAGTGCTTCAAGCTTTTCCATTGTTTTGTGCCAAATCTGAAAGATATTGAAATTAATTAGGTGGGTGTTTTTGATTTGTTTTACCTACTGTTAATATATGTCCAAGGATGATGGCTATGTCACTTAGATTGTAACTATGCAACCATATAATATTCACAATATCACCGCATTTCCTGAGTTACTTCTGGTGTGCAGTTGTTTGGAACCCATGGGATAAGAGGGCCAAGGCCATTCCTGATTTTGGTGATGAAGAGTACAAACAGATGGTTTGCATTGAAGCAGCAGCAGTTGAGCACCCTATAATGTTGAGGCCACGTGAGGAGTGGAAAGGGCGCCAGGAATTATCCACAGTTTCATCGAGTTACTTCAGTGGACAATTAGATCCACTAAGAGTTCTTCATGGTTGACACTCTCAATGTGTCTTCCTGGTGGCTCACTGGTGGCCATAAGATTAAGTTTGTTAAAAAGAATGTTCTAGCAAGTTTGAGTTGTTTATTGGTGGAAGACTCATATCACTATTTATGTCCTTATTATACCAGTTTAGAGCTCTATCATACGTTGTAAAAATATCCTGTTCATATCTACCTGCCTGGTACAATTGTCACCAACACATGCTTAGTAAATTGCTGCATGCTGCAGTGCTAGAAGAGTTCACTAGCTGCTTAAGTATCTGAACTCATTGCCAACTATGCTACATGCTAAGTGTAGCGCATTATGGCTTGGCAAATCAGCATAGCACGTAGAAATCAAGCTTGTTTGTAAAGTGTGGGTTGGCTTCGACTATTTATGAAATGCCATATGCCCACGCTAAGCCAGTATATCGCAGAAAATAACTCTATTTTTCTGCAACAGTAAGAGAGACTTATAATTTCACTGCATTAGCTGTCTGGTTGTTGTACCTTAAAATAATTCATAATGCCACAATTTAAATGTGTTGTTATCTTTGCTTGCATTGCCATGTTGTGACTTGAAAACCGAATGATACAGGTATTGGGATGATCTGGATTCTGGAAGTGTCACCAAAGTCTACATGTTTTTAAATAATTTTTGGATAAGTTGGATGGATATTTATAGATTTGACGATATTGTGATAGTTTACGATGTATGTTTTGGTTGTGTAATTTTTTCTTGCAATTGCATCTTTCATGATCTCTGAAAATGTTGGATCCCTCCCTGGATACAGTGTGCACCTTGAAGTTCAGTCGCTTGGACTACATAGTTTCCTGCTTGGGTAAATATTGGTTGAACTACATAGTTTCCTGCTTGGGTAAATATTGATGTTATGACAAACTCTTTGAGACTGAGATGTACATATTTGTTTTTTTTTGATCGTATGATTATTACAAGTCTTTTAAAACATTTTTCTTTCATGACATCGAGTTGGGTATCCACTATCCACCACCATTTCTTGGACACAATATTACATCCAATGAGATCATGACAATCCTGATGAAATTGTTATAGGCAGGAAGGGGGCTGAGGGTTTTGCAAGTGACTTCTTTGTAGATTACGGAAACAGTCCAACCACTTCTGTCCAAATTGACCTAGCAATAGGGTAGTTTTCTTTAATATTGGGGACCCTCTTTCACAAATGACCAGTTGGGGATAATGATCTACTCCATCTCGTGGATATATCTTAGATAACCGACTAGAAGAGATTGTATATATATTTTAGATGCTCCCCTTCTTTTTGAAGCCTATGAACTTTTTCATGGATAATGGGTGAGGAAAATTGGAGGGAGTGGCTAGAGCATCTGCATGACCTTGGTCAATCTGCTGAATTGTTAATGTGGTGGATTCAATGAAGAAGTCCCATTCAACACCAAGCAGGATGGCACATGGTTCACTGGAACGTTGATTAGGTCTGCAAAATATAGCAGTAAGGGGCAGCAACTTGGAGAAGTTTTGAATAAGTTTGGGGCAGATAGCGGGTGTTTTTATGTGAAAATGTTCCTATGAAATGACTATCCGACAGATTTTTAATTCAAATCTTGCCATTTCCTGGAATCTTATTAACCATATTTTATCATTCTACCATCAAAAGATGACATAACCAGCTGTGGTAAGTAACAAAAAAGACTTAATAAATGCTAATAATAGTAGAGACTAAAACCAAGCTTGGTAGTTTTCTTCATTTTTTGTTTTGAACTAGGAAAAAAATGAAGGCTTGAGATCAGTCGTGTAAAGACTTAAGAAATGTATTTGTATTTGTCTTGCCATATGGCAGATGAAACCAGTTGTGGCCAGTAACAAAAAAACCTTATGAAATGCTAATATTAGCAAAAGACTAAACCCAGCTTAGTACTTTTCTTCATTTTTTGTTTTCTAGTAGGAAACATTAAACAATGAAGGCTCGAGAGCAATAATGTAAAGTGTCTTAAGGTTTTACTTGAAAGGGGACTCTTGGCAAAATGTGGCAACCACAATGATGGGAGCTGTCATAAATGTAGATCAGCGTCACAAGAGAATTTGATATGGGCCAAATCATGTTCTTACTTCTTTGCAAGTGGATTGTATTTGAGATTTGTCAGAGACAAAGGGGAAGGTATTATGATGCATACTGAAGCATAAAAGTCAACATGCTGAAGCATAAAAATATTATGATGCATGTTCAAGTATGAAGCATCATTTTCAAGCATACCCACTGCTGCAATGTCCAACAAATGGATGAGCTTTTAGTAGGTAGTTTTCTTTTTTGTGTAGCATTGATCATTTCTATGGCCTCGTTTTTTTCTAGATTGACTATTTCCGACCTTACAAGTAGTTTATTTTTTGTGTAGCATTGATCATATCTATGGCTTCCTTGTTTTTCCCTAGATTGACAATCTCTGACCTTTGATCAAAAGATCTTAGGAGGAAGTTGTGTACAATTTTAAGTGCAAATTATTTAAGATCTCTAGTTTCAATCCCCCAAAGCTGCCTAGCTGTTATTGGTGTTGTAGCTTAGTCTAGTGGACTACTTTGCCATCCATCATGGTTTGATCTTCTCAAGATCATTCCTTGGTGTGTTGGTTAAGGAACCATTATCTAGTTCTGGTTCCACTTGAAGTCTATAAAATTGTTTTCAAACACCAAAAGAAGACATTTAGCCTTTTAAGTTGATATACTGTACCCATTTATGTCCAAGGTGGTGCCCTTCCCAATGTTAACTTGGATCTTGTCATAAGAGGGTTGTGTTCATCTGTTAATTGAATCTGAGCTATGTTTGACTGTATAAAGCTACGTGTCATAGAGATGTATATAGTAGAGGTGGGTACCCCCCAAAAAAAGGATGGCCCCTTCTTGGATTTTCCCAGAAAGGAATGGAAAGCAACATTTCACAATGAAATGTTTTTTTTCTTACATTTCATTCAAGGCAAAGAGTTGGAAACGTGGGCACGTGGGAAGTGATTTTCGATTAAGATGTTTTTTTTAAGTTCTGTGTGGGGCAGCGTATTTTCAAATAATTTGAACACGGGTAACATTCTGTTGTGAAAAAAAAATTTACATCTGTGAATATTTTTTGTAAGTGAGGAGAAGGCTTTTTACAACAATCAATAGTTTATAATTGTTGATAGCTTGTTTTAACTGTGGGTTGCAATTCTTGTTCTTGGGAGCAACTATTTCTAACTTCAGAGGGTGATAATGATACTCCAAAAATGATTTCATGAACTTCTAATTTTGTTCAATTATTATGTAGAGGCAACATATACGTGTAATTTATGAGGTGCTAATTGGTTGGGATGCTATCTAAGCTTAAGTTTCTGTAGAAGCATTAAAGTTTTTGCTGAGTTAATGAAGTCAACCAAATTAATATTGGATAAACAGTATGTTGTTAGAAGTTACTGTTTTTCATTATTCTATTGTCTTGCGCTACAAATATCAAGCGTAAATGATGCAAATCACACTTACTGATCTGTGATTTTAGATGCAACAAGTCACAATATGATACAATATTTGGGAGTTGCAACACTTTGCCATAACCCACTAACGTCAGTTTTTTATCACCAACCACCAAGATGCACAAGCTAGTTACCAACAATTTGCATCTGACTTTTAAAAATCAGAGAGTCCAGATTTGCATTTGATTATATCACGATTAAACAATTAGTAGACGCAAGAGTTGTCTTGCATGGTTCCTAAGTTGGTGACAAACATGGAAACTAAGCACTAGTGCAAAAACAATCTGGGTCAGAGGTACCGGTGCTACCATTCTTAACGAGGATTGGTGGAGTTGGGCTGAGATTTTTTTTTCTATGATGGAACTACTAATTGATTTGCTATGAAAAAACTAATTTCCATTTCAATAGAAAAAGTCACATTTCATGTAGACATTGAGCACCTTGAATATAGATAAATATATATGTATATTCAGTGACAGTTATAATTTATATGAAATTTTTTTTCAGCCGAACCTTAAAACCTTACAGTGTAGGTTTAGAAAGAATACATGGTTTCTAACTAGACATGGCTTGAAGTCATAGATAAGTACATACCATCCAATAAAAAACAGTGGAAGCCTATCCATTTTAGTTTACTCAGAAGTATGTAGGTACATTGCTTACGAATCGACATAATAACAATATCATTTGACGAAACATCCCATGATAATCTGAATTGAAAAATGCCCATTTCAGGCTTTGACATCTATATCCACTTGGGTTTTCAAGTCATCGTTGTCCATGGTTTCTGGTTGCTAGAATAAAACCAACATTAGCAATTGCTTTAGGGTTTGTAGTAGTGTTCTCAACCATCTTAGATACATTACTAGTTAAGAGTAGCAACATGTTCCCTTTGTGTAGGGAGGTTAGAGTAGGTAAAGACAATAGCATTGCCACTTGGGTTGAGGGACGAGGGGGGAGTGTGGAGAGACCAGAACTCTCTAGAGAGAGATTTGAGTGGGCTGCTATGCACACAACCAAAGCTTGCAGAGATTATAGAGGTGAGGCCATTTCCGTTTGCTTCCCAAGAACGTTGTGGAAGCAAGTATTTTAGTGTCCCAATCCTTTAGGTTGAGAAGGTGGTCCTCTCCTTCCAATGTGAATTGGTCTTTGACTTTGCCGGTCTTTTTCTTCTTTGACTCCCTTCCATCTTTCCCATTGCAATGTAGGTCAAAATACCATGGGTCTCCACTACATCTCTCTCACACTAGTGAAACCCCTTAACCTTCCGAGCTAGTGAAGCCCCTTAACCTTTTGAGCTTGCAAAGGACACAACCACTGTTACAATAGGGACAACGGTCCATGGTGCTTCCTAATCCTAGAGGTAGACCAATCGATTTTAGAAACCCAAGAAAAACTAGAGCAACTAGCGAAGATGAAGAGGAATAATGTCGCAAAGAATGACCCCCTATTCTTTTATCCTACTCACCAAGGTTGTCTTCAATGTCGAAGATGGCCAACATTAATTGGACATACTAGTTAATCCCACATGCATGAGCCATTGCTGCAGTAGTACACTTCTAAGCAACATCTGAATGTGAATGCTTTAGGATAGGAGTGAGGTGAGGCTATTTATGGCCTTTCCCCCACATCACCACCTTGAGTTGATAGGTATATTGGGCAGTCTCCACTCTAGAACCTTGACACTTATGGAAGGAGACACATGGAGTTGAGTTCTCTAGATCTATCCTCCCCCCACATATATCCTTATTGCAATTGGGCTCCTATTTTTGTTTTTGGTATGCTTTAGCATTTAGATCTTGCAATACTAGGAAGTAGGCAATTTGATCAAAACCAAGACTTACAGAGGAAACTCTTTGACAAATTGTGGCTAGCTTAAGATTAGAATGGATTTTTCAAGAGAGGAGGGATCAAATAATCACCATCGAGTTGGTATTACTTTCCACCTTTCAAACACATTTGTCTCTAAGAACAATATCCCCTTAAAGGACTGCATGTGTTTGTGCTTCAATGTTGGTGGTTATTCCTAACACCCACACAAACTCCATGACTTTTTGTCCATTGGGGTCATGAATAATATCCACCCTTTGCACTTGTCGCCCCTTTAAAAATATGTGGTATTTTAACGAGTCAGAGCAATTAGTGCCTAGTCTTAATGATGACAAGACGGTGGGATTTGATCCACTTATGTGTGCAAGGGCCATGCAATATAGAATCCCTCTGGGTGCAATCACATGTTTGACCACTACCTTAGGGTGTCCCCATGGAAATCTCAAGGGTTGCATACACTTACTTGAATTGAACCTTGGCCATTAATGAACTCCTTGTTCTTCACCAATGGATTAAAGCTTGTTTTGGCCACAACTTTGGAATATTGATGTGCCTATGTTTGGTGACATATGAGGGAGTCGTTCGTATGTTGGAAAGAATTCAACAAGTTTTTGAAGAGTGAGACCCTCTTATGTATGGGCATAATCATCAATAGATGGCACAAACAACACCCATATGCATTCTTTAGCCTATGTCTTGAACCTAAAGTATTATGATGGGGCACGTGGCTAAATTTTAAAGCCTTCCATTGCCATGCACGTGTTTAAATTTCTTGATCCCATTCCTTATCTCTATTTACATAGTAAGGGTGGTGAAGGATCTCCCCTTGGCTTTGACATCCCCAATCCATATAGGTAGGGGATAGGTCCCCGCTAGATGCAGTGTGTAGTGTGAAAGGGGAGGGTAAGAAGAGAGCCCCACACAAAGATAAGGTGGTCAATGGTTTTAGAGCAACATTTTCTATGATATGTCTTGATATGATGGAGATCTCAAAGTCAGAAACAACTTCATTCATACTAGGTGGTGGTCAATTTGGCATTGCCAAAGTACTCATAGAGAGGGACATTATGAATCCTTTTGCATAGTGGTCATATTATGCTGCCCATACCTTAGAAGTGCAAATGGTTGCACTTAGGGTTCTTTCATAACCCTGTAGAGCTTCAATGATAGAGAGAAATTGGAACACTTCTAGGTTTATCCATTCGATAAAGAGAAATAGACTTCAATCAACGAACGAAAAGATCTCATATATATATATATAGAGAGAGAGAGAGAGAGAGAACTTTATCATCATTCATACATATACTTCAATTTTAATATTTGAATGAATTTATATGAGATCTTATATATATATATAGAGAGAGAGAGAGAGAGAGAGAGAGTTGGAAAAAAAATCAAACTTCATCATCATTCATACATATACTTCGATTCTAATTTGAATGATTTTATATGAGATCTTTTGCATTCGTTGATTGAAGTCTATTTCTCTTTATCGAATGGATAAACCCAAAAGTGTTATATATGATGATGATGATGATTCCTATTCTTGGGACTGTTGTAGTTCCCACCCCAAAATATTTTGCCAATTTTGATCCACAACCACGACTCGTGTGACTTAAGTTGACATATGATTACATTGAAGCTATTTCATCCCTTTGGCTGTGACACATGGATGAATGTTTGTTTGTGGATGAATATTTTGTATTTTGAAAGGAAGTTTGACCATGCGAATTTGATAATTTAAAATGGATGGCATTGTGAATTTCATGAGAGACCATTTTGGTTGTAGAGACCTTCTAGAACTCTTACAAATCTGATTAGGTTGCTTATAGGTTGCATTCATTAGTAGAGTTTTGTAGAAATTTTGAGAATCTAGCAATTAACACAACTTCCAAAATTTCACCCCATCTTTGTGATTTCCCATACCTATTTCTTATGAACTTTCATCCTTAAGGCTAAATCTGAAATATGAATTTACAACAACAATATTTCACTTATGTTCTACCCAATTTCATAAGGCAATCCAAGAAAATAAATACTATACAAATGTACTTCAACACCACAATGTCATAGCCCTTAAGGCACACTTTTCCAAGCATATAACATAAATGAAATGTCTTATTACAATAGATTATAATAGTAGTAAATCTACTTCATATTCTAGATGTGTTGAATCACAAAACCAATTAGGTTCTATGTCAAATCACCATGCACAACCAATGCTAGAAACTCCCTAGTTAAGAAAATAACATAAGTTGAAAACCCAAGCTCCAAGTACACAAAATTTACAAGTGTATATATAGATAAGGAGTGGTATCAAGTCGTAGGATAATGTTGGATTAACCATAAGGGTAGCAAAGTCATATAAAACCATCATACCATTCCTTTTGATTGCATACTATGAGGTTTTAGGCCCAAAACAACCTTCTTTTATATGTATTGGGGATTGATAGTGTGCAAACAGAAAGGAATCCATGGTTTAGTCCATGTTAAGAGATCAACAGGGGTTGGGGGATTCGACTCAAGTGACCATTC
Organism: Larix kaempferi; assembly: GCA_027924585.1. Taxonomy (NCBI): domain Eukaryota; kingdom Viridiplantae; phylum Streptophyta; class Pinopsida; order Pinales; family Pinaceae; genus Larix; species Larix kaempferi. The sequence goes on from BSBM01000410.1 coordinate 5,484,849, forward strand.
TAAGTGACTATGGACCTAGATTAGGGGGTTTGAACCTTGAACTTGACCCATGAAGTTAGAAAATTCCCTAAATAAGTACCCCAAGGGGTAACTATAAGTTGAACATGTGACCAAGGATTATACGACAAGGGGGAACAAAGACCTAAGGAGTGCCACCCCAACACTAGACATACTAGTGAGGTCCCATGTCTAGGTGAGAGAGTGGGGGGCTCCAAGAAGGTGTGATATATCATATTAATGTTTTAATTGAAGGTATTGAATCATCGTTGGGTGGTTCATGCATGAATTTGACATAAGGTTGACCACACAAGGTACCTCTAGATGGGTAGGCATATGCAAGTACATAAGTGCGGGATTCTTATGCTACATTTTCCCCACTCTTAGGAGATGATATCCATGAAATGGAGATAGTAGTGAGTTTCAAGTATGGAGAAAAGCAAGAAAAATGAAAAGGAGTAATCAAGGGGATTTTGTAGTGTAAGCTCATGCAACAATGCTGTGAGGGAATTCTCCACCATTTGGGCCTATACATCATGTAGTATGTGTGGATGCCCACATAACCTGAGCATTGGTGCAAGGTGGAGTCACAAGGGGTGCCCCATGGATTAGTATGATTTTAGGAAAGAAAAAGACAAAGGAGAAGATCAAGAAGTTAGTGATGCATGTAAGCAAGAATATTGATACAAAGGAACAAGCAAGCTTAATCACTATGTAAGAATGATAACAACTAAGCTATAAAATGTAAATGCCAAGTTGAACAAAAGTAATTCTAACTATCATGTTAGTAAAATGAGATAAATAAGATACAAGAGGAGTAAATGTGCTTACATTTATGCTAAGAGGTTCACAATTGCACAAGAACCTAGTGAGTGTCTATACATGAGTGTTAGTGATGTGCCCCAAGTAAGGCACATATAATTTAAGTAAATCAAGGCTTAATCATGAAGATAAGTTATACATTGCTTAAGGACTGTTGTGTTACACATCAAAAACTTGGAAATCTTGCCCCCACAAAGGTCTCGTATTAAGGACGAAGCTTCATTCACCCTCTCAAACTGCACCACACAGAAGCCCCCAAGGGTCAATAGTTTCATAAGTTACCCTGATGAGGTAATTTTTTTTATTTTTAAAGTGTACAAAATAGCATATTAGTCCCTTATTTGAACTTACATGAAGGCCAAGTGTCTAGTGTCATGGGGCAAGAAGCCGACAATGATGTCCTGAACTAGTGCATCAACTCCTTTTTTTTTATATATCTCTGGGAATGCAACAAATATGGCATGAGCTAAATTGTGTGATCAAACTTTGTGCTATTGTATAATGTAATACCCCCAATTTGACCCTTCTTGTTAAATTTACAACATCACGAGTCATTCTCCAAGCCAATCTTGTGCAACCAGGATTGGGCCTCATGTGTTAAGGTAGGGAGCCTGAGTTGGACTCAGGAACTTGGAGTAGATTCTTGAGTTGGACTCAAGAATGACTAAGCCTTTAGTTGTAAAAGGTTATTCCTCACGTGTTGAGGTGAATGCTTTGATGTATCAAAGTGATGATGTTGTAAAGTCTTGTTGGACAAGGCTTAGGACTTGTGTGTCAAGTCAGATTCTCATGTGGACCTCCAGTTATAGTAGGTACTCACGGGGTGGACCTCTAGTTATAGATGTAGATGATTTGCATGTTGAAGCATTAATGTTGTGTGATGTATTACTAACCATGGTCACCGATTGATATTGAAGTCTCCTTTAGAGACTGGTCACCTCTAGAGTGAATTACTTTAGCATATGATCATTTGGTCTGAGAGTAATATAATATGATCACAACATCTTAATATAATATGATCACAACATCTGACAAATCTTTTGAGTATAATATGATATGATAGATAATTAAAGTTAACACATATTGAACATGCAAATAAGACAAGAGATAAAGATAAGATGTGATAAGATATGAGAGAATTCAAATTGCACATAAAGAATTAATTAAGAGAGAAATTTGAATTGTTAAACTTCAGTAACAAAAAATGAGAAATCGAATTGATCACTACAGTGATGTTAACAAGAAATAATCAGTTAAGAGAGTTAACCAAGTGATAACAAAGAAGATATAGTTAACTAAGTGTTATTGCACGACGGCACTTATGTTAAACTAAAAGAAGACACTTGAGTTGCGACACTTGCATGATGACACTTAAGTTAGCCACCTAACTAAATGGGCAAGCTTTCAGTTGAGGGTCGAGTTCATCCTAAGAGTCAGTTTGGTGAGTTAATGCATTGTATGAGAAGTGGGGCACACTTCTTCATGCAAGATTGATACATCCAGATGGAGGGCGAGTTCATCATGAAGTCAGAAAATAAAAATAGAAGCCAATGCATGTGAAGAATATATAAATATGTTATACATGATTGTTGAATTCAATGTGAAGCGAATTCTCTTCTTCCTTGAAGGCGAGGCGCTTCTATTTGTGCAGGATATTATTCTGAGTCTCTCTTCTTTATCTTTCCCTTGCTTTGTCGATTGCATTGGGGGTGCTTGATGTAAAAGACATTCTCTGCTATCTATCATAATTATACTTTGAATATTTGCTGGGGTTTTTCATCCTCATTGTTTTGAGGATTTTTCCTAGGGTACATCTTGTGTTATGGTTGAATGTTTTAGGTGATTGAATGGTTCATTGATTTATGAAAATGTGAAGATTTGAGAAATTTGAGATGGACCCCACTCATGCCATGTGGACAAGGGGTATGACATGGACCAACCACGTCGGATGAATGTGTAGGTAGCTCGTTGTTTAAGGTCCAAGAAGTATATCTGATAACATATAATAAGGATGCAGGAGTCCATCTGCTAGTTTAATGTGGAAAGGAATCACAATCGTCTGATGAGATCTTGGACGCGATTATAGTCGTTCAATGGGAAGAGCCCCATTGGTGATCCATTATCAGGAGGGTTTTCCAATAGTGCATCAGAGGAAAGATCGAGAGTGATTGGAGCAAAGGTCCAATGGACCAAGTCTGATGTTGTATCTAAAGTGTGGCATCGAAGGTCTGTGAAATAAGCATCGATAGAAGGCTCGATAGAGTGGATCCGATTGTTTGTCAAACTAGTGTTATCGTAGATGACTCATTGGAGAATGCCTCGATAGAGAGTTCCCTATAAAGTGTTGTCAGGGTTGACTTATCGGAGGTGCAAAATTGTTGCATCGGAGGATATCCCGACAAGATAAGTTCGAAAGAGCAATATTAGAGTATGTTCATTGGTGTTTTGAAAAGGGTATTTTGGGAGTTACCCCAACAAGGTAGGTCCGATAAATGTATCGGGAGTGTCGTAACGAGGGTCCCATTTCAGGGTTTGCCATGATAGTATCAGGGAAAGTCTCGATGGGCCACGTATGATAGTGTATCACAATTGCTGTATCGGGGGACCCATCTCGGGGTTTGCCTCGATGGAGCTGCGAAAAAAGGCTAATATGACAAGTCCAATGGAGGAGATTCGATGAAGGTCATCTAGAGACTAAAAATTGTTTTGGCCATAGCATGTGTAGATTAGCTCAAAATTTGATGAGACCTAAGGTGTTCAGATGCCATTGATGAAGAGTACATAATTTTCAGTGAGAGGCCCAAGCCCATTCTGCTCCATTTTGACATAAATTTTTGAAATAGTGACTTTTAATGATTAATGTCCAAACCCGATAGGGGCCTTGTCCGGTCTGAAATTTTTATGGTACGGTCATGGTGTAATATCCCCAATTAAAAATTAGGAATATTGTCTCCAAGGTTCCAACTTTAATTATGTTGATTTTCACTTTAACCAAACAATGGCTCATGACATTGGTCTTATGAGATGCTCTTGTTCAACAATGGGGGAATAGATATATAATTTTGGATTTGTATAATGAGGTGCAACCCATTAAATATGCTTTAGACCACTGTAATATGCTCAAATAAGATCCGATATGAAGTTTGGATGGCTGATTTATAAGTCCGGTTCACGACTTTCTTCGAACACTTTGTGTGGAACCTATTTTTCATTAAGGTTGAAGCATGGAAAATACAAACCACATAACCAGATGTAAAGGAAGAGTTCTTGGTCCAATATGACAGTAGGAATTGAATTATACTTTATATTTTATCAAACATTAACAGCTCCATAAGCATCAATTCAAATCTAGGAAGACTAGCTTGAATCCCAATACAAAATTGTCTAGTTTTACAATTCTTTCCAAACACCTCCAAAACAACCCAAATCCTTCCCAAACATATCCAAATAAGTCCAAAAACTCCCAAATCAAACCAATTTATTCACTAACATACTTCAGGGTACTTTAATGAAGGTTTAATACACACTGCATTGATATTGCATCACCATACTAACAAATTTGCACATACATCTACCAAAAACTTGAACATGGAACACAATATGGAGAAAGGCACTATAAATATTTATTAAGACTGTATGGAAATATTAATATTACTGATCAAAACAATATATGTCTCTTACAACAGCTCAAAATCCAAGAAATACCTAGATGGAAATGTATAGGGGCACCCCTCTACCAGAAGAGATACCGAATAGAGTAGTTGTGGTAAAAGGAGTGTATCTTGGTCATCCAGAAACCTTTTTGAGTGAAAAAAAGTGTTTCCCACTGGAAATGATGCTCTGAACACAATGGAAAAGGTTTCATATCCTATAAATTCTCAAAAGTATTAAAAATAGAACCACCATTTCGTCCCACCAACACCGGTCTAAGCTCTAAATCAATAGGAAGCAAATCCAAATGATAGGAATTTGACCCCACTACTATAGATGAACATAAAACCTGAAACAAATCTCTGTAGAGAAATATGAAAGTGACTTATCCTCTTAATAATCCGCTGCAATGAAGCATAATGAAGAGATCTGTATGATCTACTCCTCTCTACTAGCTAGGGTGGAATCTTTCACCACCGAAACTAGTTCACAAATGCAAGGGGCACATCTCCCAAGCTTGAAAGCCACAAGAGCTTTACAATCAGAAATCAGATTACCAAAATATCTCTCCCAATAGGCTTGCACCCTTTTTATAAACTCTATTGGGCCCTTTTCCCCTCATTCTAGAATTCTCTCACAAAAATATTAATAAATGTTATTTTCATGAGAGAATGATACCTTGGAACTCATTTAATTCCTCTCTAAGGTTATTTAACCAAATATTACCTTCATATTTCTTGGAAATTAGAATTAGAGAGGCTTATCTTGCTTTTGGGGGAGTTACACTCTCATGTGGGCCCACCTTCTCCTCTACCGCCCTCCTTGGATAAATTTAGGACCTGCAACATGTCATAAGCTATCATAAGTTGTCATAAGATGTCATAGGACCTGATTCTTGTCATAGATGTCATAGATTTTCTATTTTTATCCCAGGGAGTTACAACCCTTAAGATGCCTTCATGAGAGGATTCCTTCCACCTTGGATGGGAGTTACACCACATATTTGGATTCATTCCACCACTAATGCCCCCTCCTTGTCCAAATTCTCTCAAAATATTAATAAAATTGCTTTTAAGGAGAGAATGATTCCTTGCTCCATAAGTTTTTCCTTGGAACTTGGTTTGCCATAGTGCCTCATGATCCCAATTCACCACTTTACTATTCTTCTTTAATTTTTCCAAGTGACTTTATACCATTGAATTCCCTAGTCCAATGGAGTGGTCCATAGTGAAATATTGGGGACATTACACATGGAATAGGAACACAGATAACTTTGAAGCCTTGTGTCCAAATTCAAAAGGTGTGAAGCCGGGTTGCGAAAGAAGGCCAAAATCCACTATTCTATAGTGCTTTTTGGGGATTTCAGAAAAAGCTCACAGGAGGTAAAAGTGACCCTGGATGTCGAGACCAAAAAAATTACGAACTCAATGTTTTTTATACTCATCAAAACATACAAATTTGGTTTGATGATTTTTTTCTAGAAATGCTTAGTTTGGGAGATCGCTAGTTTTGCTAAAAATTCCAAGTATCGAAAAAGGTGTAAAAGTGAAAAGTAGTCGATGCCAAAAATTTATAGAAATTGAATAGAGCATCGGATCAAGGATATTAAAGTTACTGATTGATCCTTGTTATATGTATTATTAGTTCCCAATAGATTTTTTTTTCTATTTCTCCCTATATTTCTTCTATAGGTGGATAAAATTGGTCTCCGAAGCTAATTTCACATACAAGAAAAGTGCAAAATTGGGCGAATTTGGCAATTTTTAAAGGTTGTAAATTTAAGCTATGAGATTAGAAATTAAATTGGTTATATTCACTGGAAAGCTAAAATATAGGAGAATCCAGAAGAAGGTTCTCGTTTTTGAAACAGGTTTCAGTTGTTTCAAATAACAGGTAGAATAGAGCCTCTAGGCTTGATTGGGCAAGAAACTTTCAATGTGGGTGACCTCCAAAGCAACCAATTTTTTTGAAAGGTTTTGTATGATGGTACATGTGTGTACCATAGGCGAGAGTGACTCAAAGTGAGTAAACATGATGACAACCATACCATGGTAATGGTGCTCTCACAATAAAGTGGAGGCACAATTGGGAAAGCAAACATGTTAAAATTGCTCGTTAGCTAGCAATGTGAAGTATTAAACCAAGTAAAGTTGGATGCTTGGTAGCATGATAATTTTGTTGATGAGAGGGGATAATGAAGTGATATTATTATGGTAATTCTTGTTAACATGTAGGATAACATGTTGAATGGATAAGAATATGCTCTTGCAGACTGTATTTTATAAACACTCATGATGGAAGAAGGGAACTAACAAGAATTGATGGTTCCTTATCTAAAATGCATGCAATGCATTATCCATGTTCAAAATGTGCAACATGAATTGAATAGAAGGGTTGTGGAAGCCCTTATTGAGAGTAATTAGTTTTCATATGCATTATTGTGAAGAGACAACCATGTCTAATAATGGAAGAATAAAAGAGACCAATAATGGACATTGGTGCCTTGGATAAGAATGTATCCAAGGTATTGTTGTGATCTATATGTGCAATTTGAATTGCAAGGAAGATCCATGGTAGCTCTTGATTATTTCATATGGGTATTTTATTCCATAAGAGAATGCTCAACAAGGTATGGAACGAATTAGCAGTTAAAGGACACACAACTTGTAAAGGTGATGGGTGAATCATCCTCCTGGACAAGTGCATGCATGCTAAGAGAAGTTGCAGGATATGGACCAACAACTTATGAGTAAGTAATGAGAATGGGTAAGAAAATTCCATTCACTTAGAAGTTGTCACTAATGGAATAAGAAATTCCAGCATGTGGAATTGTCTTATGGTTCATGATAATGACAGAGTGGCCATGCAAAGGCTTCCAATCAGGGAATGAGGCATTCTCGTGTGTGAATATGTTGTGTGGTTCATAATTGTGGAAAATATTTCCATGGGAAAGGAAAGAAAGTCTCATAGTCTAATGAGGCATAAGGACATATAATGGACCTTGAAAATACTCCATATGGAGTTGGAATAGAATAAATTGTAGCATTGTTAAGTGCTAAGAAATCCAAGAGATGTCAAGTTGGACTTAGCCATAATTGATCAAATCAATTGGGCAAGCAAGGCAATGTGACTAGAGTACAATGGGAGATATCGTAATGACCAAGGAAAGCTACATAAGACCGATAAGATGGATACAACAGAAATTGGAGAATAATCTCCATAAGGAAACATTGATTAAGAGGAAAAATTTTCAGTTTAAACTATTTATGTTTATAGCATACGAATTGCATGCTTGGAAAGTAGCAAGTCACTAAATGTTATACATGTGTATATGTATTGAATTGATACCATTGGTGAGAAAATCATAGCTAATGATCCATTGTGTGCTTGGAAGAGAGGCCATGAATTGGGCCAACTATGATGTGGAAGAGGAGTTCCATGCTATGATGAAGAGTTGGAAATGGATAATTCATTAACTCTTGTCTTGATGTCGTATTTATATTTTATGAGTTTCATATAGGAAATTATGGCATATGAATGTTGGAAATGCAAGAGATTAGATAGTTGGAATACCTAAGCATTAGTGGGCATACTAAGAGATAATGCATAGTGCATGTGAAGATGCTTGTGCATGCATATAATATTTCATGTTGGCAAAAGTAGTATGATTTTTAATATGCAATGAACCGGTAATGATAATTATTGTGGTTGATGATGATTGTCTAACCATAGACAATAAAGACATGGCTGAAGATGTTGATGATGTTGTTGCATGTGACTAGCAGCCTTGTGAAGAAAAGATGGAGCAATAAATCTATGATCAAGAGGTTGGTGGAAGGATTGTGTAATCCTTTGTAAGAGACCAACTAATCAAGTAACATCACCAGATGTTGATGGAATCCATGTAGGTAATGGTTTATTTATGTTGATTGCATAAGTGCTAAAAACGAAATTCGGTAAGAATCCCTTCGACCATATTTTAATCATCATAAATTGGTATGCATGAGATATTAAATGCATTTATGCGAATGAAATTCCACTGGCTATGGTGAGGGATGGGGTAGTAAGGGCAAGGAACCTTATACCATGTGATTGTTTAAAATTTAGAATGCATTCACATGAAATAATAGCATGCCATGTGTGAGACCATGGGGGTGTTGGGTTGTGAATTCTGTAGTGTTGCACAAGTATCTCATGAACTCCCTATTGGTGTTAATATGGGATGAAACCTCTTTGCCAACAAGCAGGGAGTGAGTCAACTCTTGATGTTGTGTTTGGGTGAAGAAAGAAGGCACCTATATAGTTAACCAAGTGATTGAGGAGATGGTTGGGTACTATATTGAATCATTGACTAGGATGTCTAACTTACCATGGTAGGAAACATGTGTAGTCACATAATGTTTAGAGAAATGCCAGAGTGCATTGGGTGCATGAGCATAAGTGAATTATGTGTATTGAATCAATTATTGGGAAGAGGCTCCCTGTGCTCTTGAGAGACTGTTAAGTAGTGAATGGAGTAGCTTGGCATGCGAGTATGCCGTTGCAAGTCTGATGACATGCCATTATGATATTCAAACATCAATTGGAGAAGCAAGTCAATGCAAATAGAGTTCAATGAGAGCTCTCGTTGCGCCGAGAGGCGCTCTACAGTCCAGTATGGGGGAGATCTTGTAACGGATGTCACATGTAACGTTTGTCGAACATAGTAAAATGTAAAAAGTAATAGTATGAGGGAGATCTTGTAACGGATGTAACATGTAACGTTTGTCGAACATAATAAAATGTAAAAAGTAATAGTATGAGGGAGATCTTGTAATGGATGTAACATGTACCGTTTGTCGAACATAATAAAATGTAAAAAGTAATAGTATGATGGAGATCTTGTAACAGATGTAACATGTAACGTTTTTGAAAGTAATAAAATGTAATAAGATATATTATGTCAGCCATTAATTTTTACAGTAACATGTAATGTTTGTCGAATATAATAAAATGTAAAAATAAAAAGTAATAGTATGGGGGAGATCTTGTAACATGTAAAGGATGTAACATGTAACGTTCGAACATAATAAAATGTAAAAGTAATAGTATGACGGATGTAACATGTAACATTTGTAAAAAGTAATAAAATGTAAAAAGTAATACATATTATGATATATTAAGTGTGCCATTAATATATATTTTGTAACAACGTGTATTTTTGTTTGAAAAACACCTTCCAAATCAATGGCTATATAATGGAAATCAAAACAACATAAAAAATATAGAAAACATTAATTAAAAAATTAATGTTGGTTCATAAAATAAAATATCTTAAAACTTAAATTTCTTGAGTTTAAATTTAAAAAAACAAATACACCTCAAGAAATTGGATCCCTCTCGGTGCTTGATAGATCCGAGTTTGAGATGGATCTACGCTGGTAATGACCAAGGAAAGCTACATAAGGCCGATAAGATGGCTATAACAGAAATTGGAGAATAATCTCCATGAGGAAACATTGATTAAGAGGGAAGTTTATCACTTTAAACTATTTATGTTTATAGCATACAAATTGCATGCTTGGAAAGTAACAAGTCACTAAATGTTATACTGATGTATATGTATTGAATTGATACAATTGGTGAGAAAATCATGACTAATGATCCATTGTGTGCTTGGAAGAGAGGCCATGGATTGGGTCAGCTATGATGTGTAAGAGGAGTTCCATGCTATGATGAAGAGTTGTAAATGGAGAATTCATTAACTCATGTCTTGCTGTCGTATTTATATTTTATGAGTTTCACACGGGAAATTATGGCATATGAATGTTGGAAATGCAAGAGATTAGATAGTTGGAATGCATAAGAATTAGTGGGCATACTAAGAGATAATGCATAGTGCATGTGAAGATGCCTGTACATGCATATACTATTTCATGCTGGTAAGAGTAGTATGATTTTTCATATGCAATGAACCGCTAATGATAATTATTGTGGTTGATGATGATTGTTTGACCAGATACAATAGAGACATGGCTGAAGATGCTGATGATGTTGTTGCATGTGACCAACAACCTTGTGAATAAAAGATGGAGCAATAAATCTATGACAAGAGGTTGGTGGAAGGATTGTGTAATCCTTCGTAAGAGACCAAATAATCACGTAACATCACTAGATGTTGATGGAAGCCATGTAGGTAATGGTTTATTTATGTTGATTGCATAAGTGCTAAAAAGGGAATTCGGTAAGAATCCCTTCGACCATATTTTAATCATCATAAATTTTTATGCATGAGATATTAAATGCATTTATGTGAATGACATTCCACCGGGTATGGTGAGGGATGGGGTAGTAAGGGCAAGGAACCTTATACCATGTGATTGTTTAAAATTTAGAATGCATTCACATGAAATAATAGCATGCCATGTGTGAGACCATGAGGGTGTTGGGTTGTGAATTCTGTAGTGTTGCACAATTATCTCATGAACTCCTTATTGGTGTTAATATGGGATGAAACCTCTTTTCCAACAAGTAGGGCGTGAGTCAACTCCCGATGTTGTGTTCAGGTGAAGAAGGAAGGCACCCAGATAGTTAACCAAGTGATTGAGGAGATGGTTGGGTACTATATTGAAGCATTGACTAGGATGTCCAACTTACCATGGCAGGGCACATGTGTAGGCACATACTGTTTTAGAGAAATGCCAGAGTGCATTGGGTACATGAGCATAAGTGAATTATGTGTATTGAATTAATTATTGGGAAGAGTTTCCCTGTGCTCCCGAGAGACCGTTAAGCAGTGAATGGAGTAGCTTGGCATGTGAGTATTCCTTTGCAAGTATGATGACATGACATTATGATATTCATGAATCATGTAGGGGTGCATTGAGTGAATGTGCATTGAAAGATTATGTAAATCCGTGGTTGACCATGCATATGTGTGGGTACGTATGTTACAATGCATTGTGTGAATGCATGCTTGTGCCATATTCCATTGTAATCAACTAATATATGAAATGGTAGAATTATTGGTAATTCCGAGATCATTCCATGATTGTTGTGGGTATTGCAATGAAATTTCAATGCTAAAAACACTAATGATTGTTTGTTTTTTTGAGAATTATATCAATGAGACATGTTGTAGGTGGATGTCCAAATTATGGTAGCGAGTGTAATACCATAAATATGGACAACACACTATGACTTACCAGATCCAAACACTATGAGAAGGGCCCCATAGTTAATTAAAAGTATGGTTTCTGTAGGGAACATAATTGCAAGTTCATATTTGAATTTGGTTATTAATGTTATTGATTTTTTGGTTGTTTGTGAATTGTGTTAGGAGGACACATTGTAGGAAGACCATGTGCTATGTCCTACAAGAGATAAAAATTATGAGAAGAATCTCATGAGTGTTAAAATTTGAATGAGAGTATATTAAAATTGCAAATTTCAATTCGAAATTTTGGTGAAATGCTAACAATTGTTGGCTGTTGTGGATTTGTTAGGAAGGAAGTTCAATGTGTGCAAGTCTTGGACATGATAGTGATTGTAAGCCCATGAGGAATACTATGCATTATTTCCCGCAAAGAAAAACAACACGAGGAGGGCCTCGTGGTTAATTAAATATGATTACGCAGTAGGGAGATTTACAATTTTAGTTTAAAATTTTGATAATGGTGCATATAAATTGAATGTATTTCATTGTATTTGAGATATTGATAGTTAATAATGTTTGAATTATTGTGTGTTATAATTTTCAGATCACCTCAGTGACTACTGTAAATGTTGCAATGAAAATATTACATGCATGGTGTTAGTGCTAAAAGTTGTCCTATGACTGCAAGAAGGACAAGTTTAGCACATCTTGAGCTTGGGATAGCTTGATAAGAAGGTTGATAAGATTGGTTTTATGAAGTAGGTTGAGAAACAAGGTCACAAAGTCTTAAGCGATCTGACAATCAAAATATGGTGTCTCTAATACATGGAGCAAGACTTCATGAATCATTGGCATTCAAATCTGGTGTTAAACCATCAAAGCTTATAAAGATAAATAAGAAGAAACGAGGAACGAAACACATGCGAATGTCAGCCATATATTTATAGAAGATGTCCTTGAGCTCAAAATGTTAAAATCTAAGAACCAGAAATCCAAAACAACTTTTAAATCACAATAAATTGACAGTAAAACCTTTACTGCAATCAAGCTGCAAAAATAAAAGAGATCTGTTGCATGACATAAATCATTCTGCTTTGAATAAAAGAGAAAAGAAATACATAGGAAGATAGTCTAACCATCAAGTGACTGATCTTTGATCATAAAATCTTGCTGCTGTATTAAAAAAAATTCAAGTATACATGGACAAGATCTCCTTGTGAATTCTCCGTTCCAACCCAGCTTCCTGCAAAGAGGAAGAAGGACCCACCCCTTCTTTCTACATTCAAATCATATAATTTATAAAGATTACAAGACTCAAGTTGTTGCAAGATTTTTGGAACAAAATTTTAACAATAAAATAATTATATAGAAACCATCAATGATCTTTTGCAGGAAATTAGGGGTAGCTGAAGTTGAATTCCTTCAAATCCATGATCTGGAGTTGCTTGAGTGATGACTTGGCATTTGAAAACCGGCCGCATGAAATTTATGGAAAATTTCGTCTTGAACAGACAAAAAATTCTCCCAAACTGTATCGAAATTTTGAAAAACACTCGCAATTAAATTAAATTGCCCCATTCCCGAAGTGGGTTTTTAACCATTTTGGAATATTCCTTACGATTTATCCTTAATTCAATCTTGAACTCTAATACGCAGAAAAAGACAGGAAAAATCAACATGTCTTTTAATGCTACTGCTTGAACCACCTCTCACTTTTTGTACAGAAGACAAATATGGGCTATTGATTCCTCAGATACTCTGATAATTAATCCTCCAAGCATAGCCTGGTAACCATCAAAAGCTTAGGCAAAACCCATGCTGCTTGCTTGTTGTATCCTTGAAGACATTGATAGAACTCATAACAACCAGCTTGTTAGGAACCCATGTCAACCCTTCTATTTACTTTGTTAGTATATTGTTGTTGGACGCATATGATTTGTAAGTCGCCCCATAGTATTTGTTGATAAATAGTTTGTCTTATTGTTGTTGGACGCATATGCTTTGTAAGTCGTCCTGTAGTAATTGTCGATCAATATTTTGTATTCGCCCATGGTTTGTATTGACACATGGTATTGACCCATGGTATTGGCGCCTAGATTTAGTATATAAGTTTGTGTTGAGACCAATGAAGGCACCGTGAAGTTATTTGTATTGAGCTTTCTCAAAGGAGGTTGCCCCCTCGAAGTGGTCTGCGATCAATATAAAAGTGATTTTGAGTTCTGTTATTTATTCTATCTTGTGTGTTTTCATTAATTAAATATTGCAGGTTCTTCACATATGGTATCAGAGCACTTTCTTGGGCTCGTTGGGTGGAATTTCTGCCAAATTTTTTTTTCGCATCTGTTGCAAGTTCGGATCTGGGAATAATCCCTATCCGCTTAACTGTGGGAAGTACTTGGGAATAAGCCCTAAAACTCATTGTGAGGAGTACCACAGGAACCCCAAAGTAGCTGGCCCATTGAGAGGACCTGCCAGCAAAAAGGGAAACGACCCCTACCTGATTGACTAGTTCCCACCCGTGAGGTAAACCAAGAGCTGTCATTTGTGGCAAAGCGGTTATCAGTTTTACCTGAGCTGTGGAGTGAGGGGTACTGCCCCAATACGCAAGCCGTCAGACAACATTGGTGGCCGAGTGAAACCCTTGAACTATTAGGAAGCCGCACATACCTGGGGTCCATATCTATTTTCAGTTGCACTATTGCCGATCACTTTCGCACTATTTTAGATCCATTCTGAGCCGTTTCAAATCCAGCCGTTTCAGATTCGAGCCGTTTCAAATCCAGCCGTTCAAATCCATTCAGTTTTTTGGCCATATCTCCCTTTTTTTCATTCCGTTTCACTTGAAATTTCCCTGACACCCCTGTCATCCCATTCTGCATATTTCATTCCTGAGGACCCTATCCCAAATTCCACTTCCCAAAGCCAGAAATCCCACATTTGTCTATTTTTAGGGTTTGCCATAACTCCTTCGATTTTCACCCAATTGACCTCAAATTTCATTACAGAGTTCCTTTCCTAATTCTGCTTCTTTGTCTCTCTCTACCAAATTTTCTCATTCTTTCACCCCGATTCTGAAATCCCCATTTTTTGCTTCCCTGTCCATAAAAAAGTGTCCAAAACCTAGTCAAACCCCAATTATCCCTCCGAGTTTTTCCCAAATCCAAATTTCCATTTACTAAATAAGCTTTTGTTTGTGTTTTTCTATCCATTCCCATTTAAAAAAAGAAAAAAAAGAAACTCCTGGTTATGGTTGTCACCCGCTTAGGAGAAAAAACCATGGAGGAAGCACTTGCAGCCATCCAAACCAAACTCCAAGATCTGGATGAAAAATTTCTCAGCCTCCATCTTTAGCATTCAACCATGAACAATAACCGACAACAAGAATCTTCTGCAGCCAATGGGTTCTCTTCTTCCAGCAATTTTCATGGTCCGAAGCTTGAATTTCCTCGCTTTAATGGTACCGATCCGACTGGATGGATCTATCGTCCATAACAGTATTTCAGTGTGCATAATACTTTTGATGTCCAAAAAGTTCCACTTGCATCCTTTCATTTGGAACAGGAATCCCTTCAATGGTACCATTGGTACATCAAGGCTCATGACGAGCCAAAATGGACAGATTTTTGCCAACTCCTTTTGCAAAGATTTGGTCCTAGTGCTTTTGATGACTTCACCGGAGCACTCACTAAACTTCGTCAAAGTGGCACTGTGAGAGAGTATCAGACAGAATTTGAGAAACTAGCTAATCACACAGAAGGATTGTCTGATGAATTCTACAGGAGTTGTTTTATTAGTGGTCTTAAGGATGAAATCCGGTCAAAGGTTAAAATGTTCTGTCCCAGCATAATGATGGAAGTCCTAGGGTTGGCTAAGTTGGTAGAAGACAAGATTGCAGCCCAACAGCGCTCGAAGCCCACTTTTGTTCCCTTTGAAATATGGGTTTTGAACGACCTCCCATCCCGCTAGCTCCTCGACGAACTCCTATCAAGCATCTGTCTGAAACAAAGATGCAGGCACGCAGAGAAAAAGGGCTTAGTTATAATTGTGATGAGAAATTCACTCGGGGACATAGATGTGTTCAACAAAAGCTCTATCTCTTGGATATGGATTCTCCGCCTACCTCTAAAATTGGTGAAGAAGCTCTAGATACAATGGATGATCAGGTCGACATTCAGGAGCCGCCTATTGAACCCCCATATCAGGATGAATAACCAGATATATCTCTCCATGCTTTGTCTGGTGTCACCACCCCCCAAACAATGCGGGTTAGGGATTAATTCAAGAAGCTTCCTCTTACAATACTCATTGATTCTGGTAGTATTCATAACTTCATTGACCCTCGGATCGCCAAACATGCTGATTGTTTGTCCATCCTTGCTCCAACTTTGAAGTCATGGTTTCCAATGGGGGCACCTTACCTTGCAAGGGGAAGTGTCACAATGTGTGTATCTCTCTGGAAGATTATAACTTGCGCTCTGACATGTTTGCCTTGTCCCTAGGCGGATGTGATGTGGTTTTGGGCGTTCAATGGTTACGCACAATTGGCCCCATCTTATGGGATTTTGCTGAACTTTGGATGCAGTTTTCAGTCAATGGAAAACAACACAAATTTAAGGGCTTACAACAAGGGTCTCTCTGCATCACCAGTTCACATCGCCTGGAAAAGATCCTTAAGAAGAATTCACATGGTGTCATTTCTCAACTCCATTCCATTCAATGCACCCATCAATGGTCTCCCCTACGTCCTTGGATAGATCTGTAGGTATCCTTGCTGAACCAGTGGGCTTGTCGCCTTTAAGAGACCTTTTCGGTAAGAATTTAGCCGCATCTACATCTCAGCAGGAAATGCTGGCTATTTTGCATGCAGTACAGAAGTGGCAGCCATACCTATTAGGGAATTATTCCTGCATGAAGACTGATTTCCAGAGTTTGGAAAATTTCCTGGAACAATGGGTCTCCTCCCCAGCACACCTGAAAAGGGTTATCCAACTCATGGCTTATGCCTATGCGATCACTTACAAGAAGGGTAAGGAAAATATGATGGCAGATGCTCCTTCTCAGGCATTTGATGACCCAGTTTCTCTTACAGCTATTTCTCTGCTTGTTCCAAATTGGTTGCAATCTGTTCAATAGGGCTATCTCTTCTATGAACTCCATGCTTCTTCATCAGCAGGGCACTCTGGGTTCCTCAAAATGTATGACCGGGAACAATGTAACTTCTTTTAGCAGGGACTGGAAATGACAATTCGACATATGGTGGCTAACTGTGATACTTGCCAAGTCAACAAGGGTGAAACGACACTCCTTTCGGGACTGCTCGAACCCTTGCCCATCCCTACACAGATTTGGGACAACTATTTCTATGGATTTACTAGAAGCGCTCCAGTGGTACAATACTACATCTAAAAGGACATCATATGAAGTAGTATATGGACAAGCACCGCCAGTTCTTCTTCCATACACCTTCAGCAACTCCCCAGTTCAGGAAATTGACTCACTTCTTCGAAACCGCGATTAGATTCTTCTCATTCTGCAGGACAACCTTCACATGGCAAGAATTTGACTGAAACAACAAGCCGATCAACACAGTTCTGAGCGCACTTTCCATGCAGCTGATATGGTTCTTCTTCGTCTACAGCCTTCCACGCCACCCTCCCTAAAACTCAAAAGGCGTCAGTGGTTCGGAATGAAACCCTAGAATGCTACAGGCGAACCATTCCTTCAGATTTTGCATCAATTTCCACATCTAAAGCTTTAAGGACAAAGCTTTTTCTAAGGGAGAGGGGATGTTAGGAACCCATGTCAACCCTTCTATTTACTTTGTTAGTATATTGTTGTTGGACGCATATGCTTTGTAAGTCGTCCCGTAGTATTTGTTGATCCATAGTTTGTCTTATTGTTGTTGGATGCATATGCTTTGTAAGTCGTCCCATAGTAATTGTTGATCAATAATTTGTATTGGCCCATGGTTTGTATTGACACATGGTATTAGAGCCTAGACTTAGTATATAAGTCTGTGTTGAGACCAATGAAGGCACCGTGAAGTTATTTGTATTGAGCTTGCTCAAAGGAGGTTTCCCCCTTGAAGTGGTCTGCGATCAATATAAAAGTGATTCTGAGTTCTGTTATTTATGCCATCTTGTGTGTTTTCATTAATTAAATACTGCAGGTTCTCCTAAAATCTTCGTTTGTATTCAGGATAAACATCTAGTATCATGCCATCAAGCTCATGACGCACTAGATTTCTGCCTTTATGGGGTGCCATAACTGAGTTACTGATAAGGTAGTTGTAGGACCCATGTCCTAGTTTTTACTAAGTTTATAAGTAAATCTATTTTTTTTACTGTTTACCTAGTGTTTCAAGTCTCTGTTATGTTTCCCAGTTTATGTCAAAGTTTCATGCTCATAAAATATAACACATAAAGTTTACATTTATAGGTTTGAATAATTATAGGTGTAGTTTAATTGTTTCTAATTGTTACAATCTTACAGGTGCATCAACATATAATATGTGTCAATTTACACTAAATTGAATTTTCATTAGTTCATGAAATAGTAAATATTGATAGAGTTAGAATGGATTGTATACCTGTAGGAGAAATACCTTTAGATAGCTAGTAGACCCCTTCTCTTGCTGCTCCTTTTTCTCCTTCTTGCCTTGCTGTGTGCCCTGCAACAAAAAGCCTTCCCCAACCCTTGAAACTCAATCGACCAGACAAGTATGTCACCCTGCCAACTGGCGAGGGCTCGCCGACCACCCAGCTCCAAAGGTACCCCTTTGGACCCCCGAGCCCAAACCGAGTACAATACAACCAGTTATATCCCTCTGCAAATTCTCTAACAAGAACCCCCTTCTTTTATACTCTCTCATTTCTCTCCCTGCTCCATTTTTCTATGTAAAAATATCCCAAGGTGAATAAGACCCCTTCTCCCCCTTCTCCTCTCGATCTTATTCCCCCTTCCTTTGCCGACTCTTCTACCTTCATTACTACCCCTATCCTCATCATAAATATTCTAACCACTATGTCAGTCCTTGTTTCCTTTTCCCTCCCTCGAGACATGATCCATTCAATAATACTCAACACTTCATTATTTAATTAATTAATTTGTTTACCAATTGAATTAATAATTATCATCCTTTAAATACTTGTGGCTAATTCCCTATGTAAAGTCAACATAATTTATTTACGGGGTTTCACCGCCCTGTCACCACATTAAATCTGTCATAACCTCTTATTAATGTATACTAAATTCCAAATTTCATTATATCCATGATAATAATAATATAATATCCACACATCTACATATTCACCAAATCCCTAATCGTGAACATTTTAATCCGAGTTCCAAAATTATAACTAATATCTTTATTAATTTACTCAATTACAATTGATTATACCTAAAATTTATCAATGTACATTTATATTAATTAAATCACTTTAACTAAGACTTAATTAACTTACTCACCTAGTTTCATATTAATTATACCTTAGTTGTAATTAAACTAATCAACAATTATTACTAAAGATAAGAATAGTCTTATTAACATTAATTAACATTCTTAACACATAATTAATATAAGGAATCAAGTTAATAATATTTTTAATTAGTATTATTAACACCATTAGCCTATGATGACGAATTAATTAAACTAACTTATACCATTTACACTTATTAACATTAGTGAACAATATTAACATTAATTAACCACAATTAACATTAATCCACATTATTAACATTAATCAACAATAATTAACACTAATCAACATTACTCACATTAATCGACAATAATTAACATTAATCAACATTATTAACATTAATCGACAATAATTAACATTAATCAACATTATTAACATTAATCGACAATAATTAACATTAATCAACATTATTAACATTAATCGACAATATTTAACATTAAGTTGCTCATTCGACTTATTCCATTATTTTAATCATTAAATTACTAACTCGACGTATTAATTTAATCTCATGGTTAGATAAGTAGTAATAATGTAATTAATGCCTAATCATTATAGTTCAATGTTATTTCATGCAATTTATAAATATGTAGGCGAGTTATGTAAGCGTAGCTACTGCTTACATTTCTCGCGTAAGTACACTAACAGTACTAAATCACACACATCAATCATAATCACGAAATTTATTGTTTACTGACACAGGTTTAAACATAGTTTACAAGGTACAATCTTTTACCTAACTGCATCTTATTATGTTATGAAAATTCATACATTATTGAGTTACGACACATAATCAATCAAAGGTTTTCAACATACACAGTTAGATCACGTTTTCTTCCCGAATTCAAGCTACACCTATCTACCTACATCATCTACCTAATCACAACTAACTTCCACATCCTATCCTTTCCTCTGCTAGACTACCCTGAAGTGTCAAGCCATAACCGGCTCCAGCTAGAACCCATAAGCGGAAGTCTCGACTACATTGACCATGCTTCCCCAACAGACAACCACTAGTCATCATGTCACACCTTGCGGAGCGCGCCGTAGCACAACCCTCCCATGACTCTAGGTTTCGGGGATAAACGATGGGTAAAGCCTCCACCCCCCTAATGGAACAAGGGACTATGTCTACACCGACATAATAACTGCGTTGCACTTGTACTCAGTTTATCATCGTATAACCAAACTGGGTGGTTGATTTTCATGAAATCCTACCCCACCCATACATCATAATAATCAACGAAAAATACATAATGCATCACTTGCATACCATTTATCTTTCGGAGTCCATGTCCCTGAGGCTCTCCCACCTCGTAGGATCCAACTATCACTTTATCCATTTTAACGTGTAAGTTTGTCTCCAACATACGATCTAGAATATCGTGCATAAATCCTCGACATGTACACATACATTTCATCATATCAAACAATAATCAATTCATTTATATTCACCATGCACCTGGTATAACATTCATTCATTCAACATCTTTAACAGTATCCACGTACTCATCTTTCAGTAATTTGCATATATGAGACATAATTAACACATGATATATATCTAATCATGACTACATACCATAATACTAACATCACACACCCACATATATACCTTGGAAAAATAATAGAACCATATGTCCCGAGTGTCGTCAAACCGACGAAGTCTCACAATCAAGCAAATACAGCATATAATAATAGTTCAGGTAGAAATATCAAAACGGGGCGTTACAGTAGCTGAAGAATGAGGGCTTAACAGGGTGCAAATCCATTTCCAAACAATTCTACTTGATGATGTAGTAGTCTTCATACAAATGATTTAACAACCGGGAATAATCGACTTAAGAATGGCGGTGGAAGGTTTGGCATAACACGTGTCTTTAGCACGAGATGAATTCTGTAGCACCTTGTCGTTATCAGGACCCAATTTTCGCTGAAGAATGATACTCGATTCTTCAGCGCCCGAATATAATAAAAATGAACCTCCGCTACAGAATGAAGCCTCATTCTGCACCGCCAATATATTTTAGATTTCTTCCCTGCGCTACATAATGAAAAAGTATGAATACTGGAAGATAAAGCTGGCCTGAAGATGAGAACCTACATATAATTAGAACAAAGAAAAATACCTCCAACAGACTGTAAAATCTCCAAGAATTCATGCAATCAATCAACACACAAACACAATAAGAACTTGGTTGCTGGTGAACGGTAGTCTGCTTGCACATTCTACAACACCACTCCTTTGACTAACTGACATATGCACTACAAAATCTTGAAACCGAGCCAAAGATGAAAAAAAAATAGGTAGGGTTTAGCACTAACACATGGATACTCACAAGTTGTTTGGTTGTTTGAAAAAAATTCAGATTACAGGTAGAGTTGTCTTAGATATGGAAATAAGTGTAAGACTGGAAGCTATAGTGTGCAAAGGCCAAGCATTATGAGAGGGATCTCATGTTTGTGAAATATGGTTTCTATATGAAACATATTTGAAAATTTTCTGATTGAAATTTATGAGGAGGACCTCATGTTTGTGGAATTTGGTTTTTGTATGAAATAGGCATGAGAATTTCTAATTGAAATAATTATGATGTCATCTCATGGTAATTGTATGTTTGTAATGCAGGTGAGATGATATATCTGTCTAGTGAGGATAAATAAAGGTTTATGAAATCTAGGAGAGAATGCTACTATAATGACACTAGAACCCTATGAGATGCCTGAATTGCCATGAGCTATGTTATTTTAAGGGTTTCTAGTGGGACGCCCTAGCAGTAAATCCTGTGAGTTTGCACTCTTCTTGTGCAAGAAATCCTGGGAAAATGATGGAGTTCCTGAGGGAACCATGGATTGGTGGAAGGGATGCTTGAGCCTAAATGGTGAGTGACTCCAAGGAAGAGACAACTTGAATGAATCTAAGTGATATATACATTTTATGTGCTGCCTGAGATCAAGAAGGAAATATAGGTATATGTAGATACCTTGGGTGTGTCAAAGAAGATTGTAAGATGGATCTCTCCCATGGAAGTCGTATGGAGTAAATATATGTTTATACATATAAGTATTAGGCTTATTGCATACTTTATCTTGTGTTATGAATATATATGCTTTGGTTATGAAACTTGATACTTTGTTAATAGATCCAGTGTTGCTTAAAATGTCTATGACACGCATGTGTTTCCTTTGATGACTATAATAGGTATGTGAAAAATGATGAAGACCTTGGAGGTGATCCAAGGTAGTCCAAAGAAATGATTGAGCATTGCTGTCTAATATAGCTAGCAAAAAGACAAAGTGGCCTTGAGGAGAAAGGCATTGCAAATATAGCTGAAAAGAAGGACACAAAACCTTACTGAAAATAAAGAGAACATCGAGGATGGTGTTATTCCAAGGGGTATGGGATTGTAATACACCCAATTTGACCCTTGTAATGTATTGAATTAGATTATGTAAAAATATGTGAATGTGCTAGTATGGATTCCTAGTGCATAGCTCAAGGCCAAGGCCTGAATAATGAATGGCTAGCCATATATTATATAAACGTCTCTATATGGACCAGGTGATTGGCTTGTCACAATGATGTAAAATCTAGGTAAGTATTATGTTGGAAAATAATATTTATGGTCCAAGATGGTTGTGTAAAGTGCACTAGAGGGGCTATGATTCCACTAAAGGGTAAGAGGAAAGGGGATCTATGGGATATTAAATTCTATATTTCCAAGTGTCAACCTTAGAACTCATCCATTTGCTTCCATGTGCTTTAAATGAGCCAATTACTTCTTTTTTTACTATTTTATCCAATCATTGAATGCATGTGTGAGGTTGGTGAGGAAATTCTTCTCATGTAATTATGGAAGCATGGTATGAATATACTTCTATGACTATTGTAAGAGTCCTCTCTTCTATGGTCAGAATTTATGCCAGTTGTCTTTTCCACCATCCTTTCATCTCTTTTGGAGTTTACCATCCATTTTTCATTATGTAGATATTGGGACAGTAGTTTAATACTACCCATAATTCTTATCTTTTATGTTCAATATAATTACCAAACTTTGCATCCCCCATAAATTCGAATTTGGAAATAGAGTTGCAGTTTTGAGGAAAAAGAGATGGATGTAGGTGAGCATAGAGGTTTGGAAAGATAGGGATATTTACCCTTTGAGTTTTGCTTCTCACAGATGCTTGAGAAGCCATAAATTGATGCTATAGGTGGTTATCCAACAACATACATCAGGTTGGAATCTTACTGCATACACTAGTAAGCACTGTAAGGGTTGGATTTCCCGAGGGAACTATGGATTAGTGAAGGGGAATTCCTTCCTTGTGTTTTGTGTGGAAGTTAGAAGGATTTCCATGACTATGATGGCTGAGTGAGGTTCCTATAAAGTAATGGATGAGCATTTGGCTAAGCATTGAGAGAAGAATGTGTTATGGGTTGAGAGAGAGAAGCTTGTAGATGTTCCCTTCACCCTGGTGGCCTCATAGCCCAACTTGGGGGTGGCCTCTCAACAAAAAGAGTATATGTTGGACAAAGTTCCTATGGTTGGGTGGAAAATTGTTCTTACACAACGAATTGCTTGGATATTTGTTTAAAGATAAGTATTCTCTTTGTAATTGAATGTGCAATGATTTTATTTTATGCTTGTGATAATTATGCTTATATATGCATGATGTGTGTGTGCGGATAGAGTTTATTATTGCAGCGTTTTCTATTTATGTATATGCACACGTATTTTATTGATATAAATTTTGTATTATTCCCATGAAGAAAGATTTAGAGGCTCGAAATTCACAAATCTCCCCTCCTTTGGTTGGAATGATGGATGGGGACGTGATAGATAAATGGTTGGAGGACATCGCTTTAGACTTCGTAGACTACGTTAGGTTATTGAACAACTAGGATGGAAATTCATAAGAGTGTCACATGAGTATCTCTGATTCCAAGCGCATCATCTAGGACACATCTAAGTATGGAGTACTCTACAATGTTATTTGTACCTCACAATATGAGGAACATATGCTAAAGGTGAAGCACACAGACTAAAACCTCAAGGTCCAAGCTACTATTGAATTTCCCAAGTTTCCCTAACTACCCCCATCTAGATGAATGACCACCAAGTAGGTACATTAGGGTGTGCTTTCCCTATGCTCAATGCGAGCTTGAATTGGAGAGTCCATAAAGGCTTGCTTGATTCACACACAATGGGGGTAGGTAGTTCTAGTGAGGCCAAACTAGAGAGTTATGCTAGCCTAGTTAGTCATGGATAGCAAGGGTCTACATCCCTCAAAACTAGGATTCCTACAAAACGAAAGGGAGCAACAAACCAAGGTTACTAAAAATATCATCCATAAGTGAACGAGGTTGCTTGACAAAAAGAATTGATAGTTAACATGGAAAAAAACTCAAGAGAAGATGGACACACAAACCATGAAGACCAACTCTCTATGTAGGGCCAAGTGAGAAGTTCCCATGAGATGACATCATAAAAGAGAAAAATGAGAAGAAGAGGACAAATTAGAAAAATATGGTTATGCCATTGTGGTCGAAATGATGAAAAATGCCAGTGTATCCATTTTCATAGGAAACCAACAAGAACACATTGTTTGAGGTGCCGAAGGCATGGAAAACTCAAATAAAGTGTGGAAAAATAGATATAAAATGAAAATGAGGTGAGAAAAGAACTTTTTTTTACTATTTAAGAAAAAATTACCACATGAGAAACCAATGCATGTTTTAAGGATAGAGGATGGTATCCGAGAGAGGACCTTGGAAGCAATGATTGGAAGTAGGTCCGTTATCCCTATAAACCCATCAAGTAGCACACCAAGAGAACCCATGGCACGATACCTCAAATTTTTTCGTAGAATTAAGGCATTGTGACTCTTCCCCATTGTGAGCTATTGTAGGTTGCAGGAGCACCACCGATATTTTAGATGTCCACATAAGAAGATATCCAACCAAAAGATATTGAATAGGTGGCTTAGGATGGAGGTTACACTATTGACAGATGCAAATAGGGGAATCCTATAAAGCGTAGGTTTGGATAGGATCAACCAACTCTCCCTATGCAAGCTTGATCATGATGACCCATTCAGGGGACTAGTCAACTATTTGGATTTGGAGCACCATTTTTTTAGCTTCCATAAGGGAACATGGCCATCATGTTGGAGGACATATACCAATTGTCGGGGGTGCCTATCATAGGGAAGACACCTATACATATGGAGGTGGACATGGATGAATATTTGAAGGCCTTGACGGGGTTAGATATGACATGAGATCCATAAAAGAGGCACCATTAGACTCATGAGATCTAAAAAATCTCACATTTTTGGTCAGTTATTCTTCATCAACTCATTATTTTTAAAAGTGAGATTATACCACATTCATCATGGAATTGTGCTCCTATCCCTCAAGCCTATATAACAAATATCTTGGAGGCTTAATGATTGAGAGTTGTGTGGATGCCATTTGAAATCCATACTTATGTGTGCTCTAGGGATTGTAAGTGGGAGGATTACACTAAAGAATAAAATAGCTTGCTTCTATGGATGTTTCAACACCTTGGGATTTTACCATGTAAAATATTTTGTCCTCTCTTTTTTTGTTTAAATATACTTTCATTTTGTTGAAGCTTTTAATAGGAGTTTTGATAGGTTAGTTCTTGATTATAGGTTTATACATATGTTCTCGGTGTTTCAATGGATACTTTGTGTTCCAATTAAACTAATAGCTTGTGATGCTACAAATTTTTTATGTGCCTTGGACCCATGACCTTTATTTGATTTATCACCAATCTAGCATTTCCATAAAATAGAGCAATCAAGGTGCTCATCGAGAGGATTTGTGCAGATCTTGTATCCCACTCTCTCAACTATTATTGACCTAAAACCTCTCTCCCTAGCTAAATTAGAGAAAATCTAACATTTCTACTACTAATTCACAATTATCGCTCTCAATTAACTCAAAATTATCAATTTCTCTCCAATGGCGATCCTAAAAAAACCCATATTCTCCATTGATTTGAGTTTGGGATTTGATTGGGATAGTGTGAGAGAAATAAAATGTTTAGCGTGTTTTTTTCACTTGCTTTTGTTTAAGCACATGTATTTCCTCCTTAGAGGTCCCAAGTTTGAATCTAGTAAGGGGTAGAGTATGTACACCTTCATAGACTAAGAACTCAAATCATTGTTTTGTCACTTGTCAAGAAAATAAGGGGGTCATATAACATCAATTTGGTGATGTTGAATCAAGTGTATGTACAAAGTTGGTTGAATACAAAATATAAAGCTCAACTACCAAATCCAAGCAATGTTAGTCAAATTTGGATCGAATATATTTGGGAAATAATATATGTTTTTGATCATGGCTAGCATTAAGGAAAAATGTAGTCTAGGAGTTACAATTCATGCAGTAAATAGTTGTATTGTACAAACATGTATATTGCATTATATTGGGTGTGGCGTTGCAAAGCATGGCCAACACATCCATACATACTACAAAAATGAATTCAATGTGAAGAATCCTAATTAATATCATAACACATGCTAAAATGACTATACTACTAAAATTCAATTACATATAATTAATAAATACAACACTTATATTCACAGTGATTGACTACTTGTATATGTTTATCCCTAATCAATATTAGTAGTTTATGTTAGTAATTTATAGCTACACCACTTTAACCACTTTAAATACATCAAAATTTCTCAAATTTGCTAGTATTAAGCTTATAAAATTATTGTGACTAACTTTTGTGGTCACGTAGTCGCAAATTAGCCATTTTGTATTAGTGATACTCTAATCCAAGGCATCAATAAGCCATTTTAATGGTTGTTTCCCTCGCGCATCACATTTGTACCAATGGATCTATATGAATTGGACAAATGGTTGTGAGATCTATCTAATTTGCAAAGGTTTGTTTATTGTCCCATTTCACAATCTTGCTAATTATTAAAAAAAAATAGGAGGGTTCGTGGTTCTGAGGAAGAATGGGTATTTTTGTTACCTTGTGATTCCCATAATTTAACCCATCCAATATGTTTGTCACTAGAATGTTTGTATGTGTACATCTTTGAAGTCTACCAATATGTTTATGGGAGTTAATAGTAGTTTTTGAAGACACTGGAAAATAATTGGGTGGATACACACACACACATAAGCTAGGTATTTTACATATGCATGTATTTTTTTGGCGATTGAAATTAGTAAGTGATTATCGGATAATGGCACTTCATTACAACTTCTATGATTTTCTGCAGTTGTGGATGTGATGCGGTCCTTGGTTGAAAAACAAGTGCCATGTTCCCTTCTCCACATTCTTCCATCCTGAATGGATTGAAGGATGTTGGAGAGTCCTCTTTTGCTTGTTATTGCTCTATTGTTGTAGTATGATGGGGTGTTTATACTTTCTGAGTGTGGTTGGTCGGTTATGGTGGTGGTGTGGATTGGGTAAGTGTGGTTTATTGAGGTGTAGTGGATTGAGGTGGTCGGTTGGATTGAGGTGCCATAGTGGGTTGTTTAGGTATGTTCAGAATAGGTATCGATTGTGATCGATTAGTTTGGGGGGGGGGACCGTTTTTGGTTCCTGGGTAATGGGTATTGGTGACAGGGGGTATGAATCTTGAGTTAAATCGACTTGGTCTATTGTGGCCCTTATGTCGACTATCATCTTCATATGCATCCATGGTCAAGTTGGTATTTTTCATAGATTATCTGTACTTTTGGTCTTTCTCCTCTCCTACATATTCCCCATCTGCATCTCAACCTGAAATTGTTTCTCAATACTAATTTGGTTTTTCATTGCATTGACAATAATTTCTTTATCCCTATCCAATTCTTACAAGTAGTCATGATACTTTAATCCATTATTAACTCGCACTTCCTTTCTTGTTGTTTTGTGACTTTGGAACCCTCTTCAATAAAAAATACTTTAGCTGCTACCTTTTCCATATACTTTTTTAATTCCGGTTATTCCGTTCGATAGGTTCCATCGAATATAGAAGTATCGATGGCTCTTCTTTGGCCTCTTCATTGCTTTTGTCAACATCGACTAGTGTTTTGTTCATTTTCTTCACTGGTTTATTCTTTACGAGAGCCAATGCGATCAACTTGAGCCAATGCGATCAACTTGAGCCAATGCTATCAACTCTTATTTGCTTCCAAATGTTGTAATATACATATATGCTTCCTTATCTTCATCTAGTTCTCCATCTCGCAATGGGGTTATTATCTAGTCTATTTCGCCCCTAGCTGAAGGGGGTACTCTATATTTTGTGTTGGATTGATTTGATATATCCATGAAAATTTGGTCTATCGAAGGGTAGTAATCTAACTCTTTAGGCTCTCCGCCTACTCCATGTGCATACCAAACTTTAGTGTAGTCTAAATCCAATTGTATATGGGCTATATGAGGTAGAATCCTCCTTATGTTTTTATGTACCCTCCACCGATGACATGCTACCTTATAATTTTCAAATCACTATTCAAATATCTCTTTTGGGTTCAAGTCCGATGCTGGGACTCACCATCAGTTGGAAAAAAACTACAAGGATATCATCGTTGAGAGGATCCCTGATTCAAATATAGCTTCCCCAACGGGAAAGATCTTCATAATTTCTATCCAAATTGAGAGGGATTGAAACCTTATTTCCTATCATTTTTCTTGATACTTCTCACAATTAACTCTTATTATATTTTCTATGTACTTATCCCAATTAAAGACTTTCCCATGTTCAACAATTTGCTTGATATCTTATAGCATGGTAATTTTTACATTCAATGCTCTGCCAATCCTTGATATACACATATCAACTATAATATCTACCAATTTTATTCTCGGGTCCTTCATCATTTTGATAATAAGATCCTTTGAATTCTTCCCTTGCGTCGTTCCAATGAATTCTTCTACCAATTGCAGATTTACTATATGTACCATAGCTGCGTTTATGTCAATTTGCTCGTCTAGCCATAGCTCCCAATGGTGATATCTACTCACCAAAAATATTGATGCATTCTCTTTCAGTCCATCAAAACTTATCACCAATGGTGCACCAAGGTAAGTCTGAATTTGATCTATAAATTGTCATGGATATTCCATTGGAATAGTTCGTTGCAATAGATCTTACAACTTAGTTCTTTTTATTAGCTTATTTTTATTGAATGCTAAATAGATGGAACTGAAACAAGAATAACTAGAGAAAATTAGTACATAATACACACAATAACACAAGATATACCATGGCACACTATGGGGAAAAAACCAGCCACAAATGAGAACTATGCCTTGCTCTCCCTATCAAAATGCAAATACAAAGTAAATGTTACCCTCTACGGAGTTACCTATGAATCTACATCTAGAATTGCTACTACAGGCTCTCCTATCTCCTCCTTTTTGCTCTAATATCCACTCTCATGTTGTTGTTTACCTATGGAATAATATAGTAATATCAAAAGAATGGAACCCTTTTTTCTCCTAACGACCCGATATTTAACATAGTCCGATAGCCATATAGGGTTAATTTTAGTTTTTTTTGCATGCGCCAACTCCCAATCAGGGTTGGGGTTTTGGAACTTCTACAATGTTCTTGAAATTCCACACTTGAAAGATTGAGCTCTTCAAAGGATTTATGTTGATTCTTACCCCAATGAAACCCCTTGTCACTGGCTATCATGGCATGGAGAGGTGCAGCCTCAACCGAAAAGGAAGCTATGAACATTCGAAGGTATTGTGTTTCTCCCAAAAATATCCCAACTTCAATGAAATTTGTAGGAGTAGGTCACTCAGTTATGGCCTCCATCTTTGTAGGATCAATATTAATTTCTCCTCCACCAATCACATACCCCAAATACACCAAGGGTTGTTGATTAATTAATTCACATTTCTTAAGGTTTGTCATCAGATGATTTTTCTTCAAGGTCTCCAACACTTGCTTGAGATGTGAGATATTCTCTTCTCAGGTAACACTATAAAAAATGAATCTAAGAAAGGACACAATACATCATTCACCAAATGAATAAATGTATCTGGTGCATTACATAAACCAAAAGGCATCACTAATAATTCATATATACCTTGTCTAGTCTTGAAGGCAGTCTTCCAGGTGTCTTCTTCCTTCACTCGTACATGGTGGTATCCCTATTTGAGATCCAACTTGGTGAAGTATGTAACATGTTGCAATTGGTCAAATAGATCATCAATCCTAAGAAGAGGCTATTGATTCTTGAGTGTGATATTGCTCAATTCTCTATAGTTGATACACATCCTCTATGTCCCATCCTTCTTGGGTACTATGATGATAGGTTACCCACAAGGAAAGATACTTGGTTGAATTACTCCCTACTCTAGCAATTGTTTCAATTGCTTCTTCACTTCATCTGCTTCTATGATAGACTGTATGTACAATCCAATGTTCAACAATGCATAATTTGGAAATAGTTGTATCTCGTGCTCCACCTCCCTTTTAGGAGTAGCCCCTTATGATCCTAGAACACTTATTTATATTCCTGCAAAAGGGTCTCCAACTGATGTTTCTTCTCTTTGGTACATCCCTCCAGGGATGCCTTCACTTTTACTGATTCACCTTCTTATTGCGTTTGTGTTAATAAAAACAATACAAACTTCCTACTTGAACTGATCCTACTTTGAGTTATGCATTCTTATTTCCCCATCCCAATGGATAGGGACTAGGATGATCACATATTCCAATCCAATCTTATGTACCAAATCCTCAACTATGAGGTTTTCCTGTGAACTAGAATCAAATAGAGCGTTGATCTTGGTCTATTTGACATGGATCTTGATATGGAAGAGTTTCATCATCTCTTTCACTTCCTTATGGTGAAGGCTACTCATATTCACCTCGTTTTGCATTGTGGTAAATATAATATTCTCGTTTACATCCAAGTTGATTTCTAATTCCTTGCTTGAATATGTGGCTAGAAGGTTGTTCTTCTTGGAATCCTACTTGTGGTTCTTAGGGTTTAGCCCGAGATGTAACTTCCAACACTATTTATCGATGTGACCATCGATGTTACAATGGTTTTTCGAATCCTTGTACTGATGTGTCATGGTTGTAGTCTCATTCTATTTTTCCTTCCACTTCTTCTTCCCTTCCTTGGTAGCATCTTGGCTCTCGTTCTGTTTTGAACCTCTTGGCTGTCCTTTTTTCTGGGATATGTTTTCCAGGTAATGTGCTTGTACACAAATTCATCAATTGTATGCCTGAAGAGTATCACTTTCCTTCGCATGTGACTATGTAAACCCCCCAGATACTTGAGGAGTACATATGTGTTCTTGGGTGAGATACCCAACATGATATCCATCTTCCTAAACTCAATGGTGTATTCTTGCACACTTTACCCCTGCCTTTGCCCAAATTAATGCCAATGGATCCACTGGTCCTCTACATACCTAATAGGATAGAAATGGGACTTGATGTGGGTTTTAAAGTCCTATGGTGGTGCTATGTTGGTTGCATTATCTTAAGTTTTCGAAGTGTGGTGCTATGTTGGTTCATTATCTTAAGTTTTCGTAGTGTGGTGCTATGTTGGTTCAATGTAATAGTTTGTGTAGTATATTGTATAGAGACTTGCATGGTAAAAGTACAAGATATAATTAAGATAGTTAAGATAGTTAATATATGATCAAGTGTTGTTAGTTAAAAGATAGTTGGGAAAAATAATAACTATCTATTATAGTGTATAAAGACTAAAAACATGGGACTATTTTGGGTTGCTACTAATAGTATTTTGAGATACACAGTTTTGATGATGACAGAAAGCAATATCAAATATAATGTTCTCGGTATTAATGGAATTGACCAGCTACCTGTTTTGAATCACTTGTGTATGATTGTGAATATGTCTATGTTATTATGTTGAGTTATAATTGAATGATAAAGAATATGATAATGGCATATGCTTATCAAACCTTAACTTTCTTTTAGTCTTTGTAATCCCCATGAGAGTCTCAGGTAAGTCTTTGCCCTTTTTGGGTAATGAAAATGCTGATTCTCATAGGGGTATTGTTGGTTAATGATTTATAACCTAGGGTCTATGTTTATGCCAACAATTGGTTATGTTGTCTGGACTTGAATAGGTTATGGTTTGCTTAAGCATGAGTTGGAAACCTATAAGGGGAGAGTATCAAAATTGGTTGACTAAAAAAGAATAAAAATTTACGCAAAAGAAATTAGAACTTTGAGGATTGATCCCCAATGATGGTTACAAATGTACATATATTCTTATGCATATGCAATTTTCTTTGTTGAATTTCCCTGTTGATTGCATGAATGGATTAAAAAGAAAGTAGAATTGAATATTGTGTGGAGGAGGCAATAAGTTATTGTGTGGGATCAAGAAATGAAAGATAGTTTGAAACACTTAGATAATAAGTGGACCAGAGCTATAGATTTTTGGTTTGAAAGAATTAAAGAAGGTTATATCGTATAATTTGCTATTGAATATAATGAAGCTTTTGATTGTGCGAAGGAGAACTAAACCTAGAAAAGATTGTTAGCAGAAATCCCTATTTGGATAAAGATGTTGTTTATTGAAAAATGGATCATGCTCATGGAACCAGATATGATGGAAGAGTAAAACATTCATGCTGGGAGGGGTGAGGGAGAGAAGAGGGTAAAATCCATGAACTATAAAAGAAGAAAAGAAGTAGAGATGGACCTAGATGAACAAAGATGAAGAAGAGAAGAACAATATTGGAGAAGGAATGCTTTGAGAGAAGCAGTATAGAAGGTATGGATGGATAACATAGGGAATGATAGAGAAGACATTATAGAAGGGGTTTTAGGAGAAAATAAAAAGAGGGACATGCCATAGGGGCATGATGAAGAGAGTGGAGAGCCAGAGGAAGTGTATTAGCAATGGAGGAAGGAAGGGAAGAAGACATGCCAGTGAAGAGGCATGGTGTAGAAGAGAATGCATAAGAGGAAGATGTGGTAGAAGGAAGAGTTAGTGGTGTTGACACCCAGTGGAGAGGCTACGATGTAGAAGAATCAGAGGAAATTAATAGAGAGTCCCAACACAATGATATTGTGTAGAATCTCTCTAAAGAAGAATCAATAAATGATGTGAACGTCTTGAAGATGTTAGAAGTGTTTAATCAAATGAGCCTTGAGGATTCATCCAGATCCATAAGAGAAGAAATTGGAAGAGTTGTGTTGTATAACACCCCTCTTAAACCACCCCCCCATTGCGTGTTTTCAAATAGAATAAGAAAGTTCAGTTCAAGCAGAGGTTATCAATATTTTATAGTGAAGATTAGCAGTAAGTGGAGTAGGAGTTCAAAGTAGAAGTGGAAGAGTAATAAGAAGGGTAAATATGGCAGGAAAAATGTCTGATTCGATACTTAGACTCTCGGTATTTCATGGGACGAGAACAAATGATGCAAAACAACATTGATTTACATGTGATGCAGTGTAGGCCATGAAACAAGTGACCGATGAAAAAGAAAAGATAGTGTAGATGGACACAACACTGAGAGATTGTGTGCTAATGTCGTATATGAAGTATAAGAGTACTACTGCATAATTGGTTGTTAGAACATTGGATGGAATTAAGCAAGTGATGCTAAAAGAGTTTCAGAAACCAAAATCAGAGTCTCAATGTATTACCGATATTAAGGAAATAACACAACATCATGGAGAAATAGTATGGGACAAAGATTCAAAATTTTGTTGGATAGGTTGTGATTCCATATTCAATATGTACAACATAGGGAGCAGTTTATTGCAGGACTTTTGTCACACATACGGCTTCCATTAACACGACAAATTTTTTTCATGCAATTTGATGCTTTGGAAATTGCTATGCAGTTGGATTCTACTCCAGGTGGAGAATCTTTAGTAGGTATGGTGCAAGTACAATCTCAACTTGCTACATTGACAACACAATTGTAGGACATAACAGGAGGAAAGTAGTGCACACTCTATCGCACAAAAGGACACCCCTAGAATGAGTTCCTTGTAGTGGGAAATTATGTAGTTACTGGTCTCCTGAATCCATTCCCTGTAGCACCTTAGGCGAATTGGTGTGAAATTTGTAAGAAATAGGGCCATACACCTCCATGGTGTCCAATGTTGCATAAATATCAAACCACGACCAATACCCCTTTTTGTGACTTTTGTAAATCGTTTGGACATGATGTGAATGGATGTTTCTCACTACAATTAATGAAGGAACACTTGTGGTTTTGTGAGAAGAGGTGGATAGATAGACATGTTCCTGTGGAGTAGTGGGTTCATAGGTTCATTCATACATTGGATACATTACCAAGGGGTTGGTATATTCAGGGAGAAATAAGGAGGCACACAACTAATTGGAAAGAAATGGGAGATCAGTTTTGTGAAACATTCAACTTTCCATCAAGTAATATGGTGTTGAAGGACATTTTGTGCAGGATAAGGAATTCAATTTATTTTTTTTCCAGAAAAAATCCCCAGATATTTCACATAAAATAATTTGTGGAACACATAGAAAGATGGTATAGCTTAATCAGCTAGTTCATTGTTGGCATATCAATGAAGAAGAGGAAAATCCCAAGAAAATAAATATCAAAGAGATTGAAGGGGAACGCGCAGTATAGGATACAACTATAAATCATATTGCACCAGAGTATTCACAACCACTTAAAACAAAGAAATACAATACCGATATAGAAAAACATCCAAAGATGGTTGTAATTGGAGATTATAATTAGGACCAAGAGATAGTAACACGGGTGGTGGACCTATTGAAAGAATATGAAGATCTATTTCCTAGGAGTTTTTTGGAAATGAAGGGCATTGTAGGATCATTAGGAAAAATGAACATTCAATTAAAACTTGACACAAAACCTGTAAAGAAGAGACCTTATCGGTTGAATCCAAGATATAAAGAAAAGGTGCGCTAGGAATTGGATAGAATGTTGGAAGCATTAATTGTAATGCCAATGGAGGAATATAATTGGGTTAGTCCAATGGTAGTTTAGAATAAGAAACTTGGAGGAATAAGAATTTTTGTTGACTTGAGAGATTTGAATGCAACTTGTATACATGATCCATTCCCTACCCATTTTACAGATGAAGTCTTAGAGAACGTTGGAGGAAGACAATTATATTCCATTACAAATGGATTTTCGGGGTATCATCAGGAGAATATTATAGAAGAGGACATAACAAAGAATACATTTATGACAGAATGGGGTTCGTTTTCTTATAGTATGATGCCTTTTGGATTGAAGAACACTCATGCAGTGTTCTCTCAGATTGTAGTCACAACATTTAAAGATTTCATGCATAAGTTCTTGGAATTTTATCTTGATGACTAGACATTATCTATCATGTTTAGGTGTTGAGGTTGATGCTGGATAGATTTCGACAATTGTAGATTTCATTAAATCTAAAAAATGTG
Source organism: Larix kaempferi (assembly GCA_027924585.1). Classification (NCBI taxonomy): domain Eukaryota; kingdom Viridiplantae; phylum Streptophyta; class Pinopsida; order Pinales; family Pinaceae; genus Larix; species Larix kaempferi. The sequence goes on from BSBM01000410.1 coordinate 5,520,343, forward strand.
TTTTATGTACACCTGTTGGAGTTCTGCTGAGTCATGTAGTATGTAAGGAGGTGTTACTGGTGGATCCAACTAAAATAGTTGTGATAATAAATTTTCCAGCTCCTACAATAGAAAGGTATTAGGATCTAGAAGGTATTACGTGCAACACTAGGTCACATAGGGTATTACAGGAAATTCATATAGAGTTATGCAAATATTGTTGCTGTTGATGGATAATTCTGTCAATGCAGACAAAGAATAAACTCCCTAGTTTAAATGGTTTAAACTATAACAAAACATGACAGAATATAAAACTTTCCCTAGATCATACAATCAAAGTATTAACTAGCAGAGAGCTCTCATCTCATACCTTGTTATTGATGGTTGTCCTTGCTAGTTGTGCTTTCCAGCTCCTTTGTTTTGGTTAGTGATTTGTAGATGAAGATAACACAAAACAATACAAGTGAAAGAAACAATGTACTATTGACAAGGTCTAAGCAAATAGTCAAGGAGAAATGCTCTAAAGATTTAAATCAAACAAGACAAATCTTTATGGGAAAGGAAATATATTGATGTATCATAAACAAATAATTGAACAAACTTACAACCATTTTCCTTGACATTGTGAGGGTCCCTCCCAATGATGCATTTGCCTCAACTAGCTCGCCCTACTCCAAAAGATAACTATCAAGGACTGACCACAACACTATGGAACTATTAGGATTTCTCCAGCCTTCGGCTATCACATCCAAGATTCCACCCCCTGATCCATGAGCTTGGGATTGCATTTATAGGCTCAAAGGGATAGTTGGGAGATGAGAGAATGAGGGAGAAGGATAGGGAAAGATCCAAGAGGTTCAGGAGTTAGAATGAGATCCACCCAAATAGGAAGATATGAGTGTCCATGAGGGCTTGGTTCTAAAATCTCCTCGAACATTCTCTTTTTTCCCTTTGTAAAGACAATGTCGCACCTTGCATGAACGCAACTTGAGACAATTCCGCAGTTTACAGAAGTGCAACTTGTTGCAACATCAAGGATTGTCACAAGTTGCTAGAAAGCAAGCTGTGACATCCTCTTGAATTAGGGTTTTTTTAAGGGAATTTTCTTGATAAGTTTCATCTTTCAAGCAGGCTACTATGTATTCTCTAGGGATTGTGGTAAAGGAAAAGGCACATTATCCATCATTATGGTGACGACGAAAATTACGTGTAACAGTTGCAATGCTAGAGAAGTACTGAAGAAGGGAAATAAATATAAATGGACTCTCAAATGTCAAGAAGTGTTTGATATGTTGAAATAAAAAATAGCGACAACACCAATTCTGATTTTTCCATATTGGTTAAAGATATTCCATGTACATGTTGATGCTTCATCAATGACACTATAAATTGTACTTGCACAACTTGGTGAGGGAAATATTGATCATCCCATTTCATTTGCAAGTAGGAAGCTTTCAGATGTAGAGAAGAATTATACTACAACAAAGCGAGAAGGATTAGCGATGGTGTATGCACTTAAGAAGTTTAGACACTATTTGTTGGGATTTTTATTAAAATTCTTTACCGATCATTTTGCTTTAAAGTATTTAGTCAATAAGCTAGTGTTGGGGGGTAGAATCTATTAGTGGGTATTGTTGTTTTAGGAGTTTGATTTTGAGGTAGTCATTAAAACAAGAAAGCATAACTTTGGTCCGGATCATTTATCAAGATTGGAATATGGAGAAGCCGAGGGAAGCATAGATGAGCAATTGTCGGATGTGCAGTTGTTTCAGGTGGATGTAGTAGCATATCAATTTATAGAAATTGCAACATTTTCATGACAGGAAAAGCACCAGATGACTATATAGTGGCTTAATGAAGGTAACTAGTAACAAGGAGTGCGGATTATCAATTGATTCATGGTCATTTATACAAATAGGAGTTTATAGAATACTACACAGGTGTGTAATGTAGCATGAGCATGACACAATATTATATGTAGCACATGAAGGTATAGCAAGTGGACATTATGCAGAAAAATATACTGCAAGAAAAGTACTACGTGTAGGTTTATGGTGGCCATCATTATGTCAAGAGGCAAAACAATAATGTAAATTTTGTGATGTGTGCTAGCGTGTAGGGAAACCATCAACTCACGATGAATTGTCATTATTTCCAGTTACTGCGTTGGAACCATTTGAAAAGTGGGCGATTGATTTTGTGGGGTTCATTAATCCACCAACAAAGAGACCAAATGCTAGATATATAATTACAACTACTGAGTACTTAACGTGTTAGGAAAAAGCAGCGCCAATGAAGGATTGTACAATAGAGACTGCTGCATGATTATTTTTGAGAATATTGTTATATGATTTGGTTGTCCTCAGGGACCGATGAGTGACCAAGGGTATCAATTTTTGAATTCAACTATCCAAGCACTGATGCGGGAATTAATGATACATCACAAAAAGAGTGCACCATATCACCCACAAGAAAATGGAACTGTGGAATCATTTAATAAAGTGTTGGAACATGCACTAACAAAGGTCTGCAATGTGGAGCGGGATGACTAGGATTAGAGGAATCCAATAGTGCCGTGGGATTATCGTACCACTTGCAAACGATTGACTAAATTTACACCTTTTCGATTGGTTTATGGGAAGGAAGTACTGATGCTAGTAGAGTTTGTGGTTCCTATCCTGCGCATTGCGCTAGCTACAAAAATGATTGACGATCAATCTTTGCAATGTAGGTTGAATGAACTAATGGAATTAGAGGAAGATAGAATACTTACAGGGTTTAGTCAATAGGAAGAGAAGCAGTATTTAAATATTAGTGAGGTTTACATTAAGTCTAAGCAAGCTAATGAATTGGGAGAGAATATGTTACCACAACCGCAGTTTGATACATTAGAACAAGCTGTTAAATTTCAGCGGGATTTTGAGTTGCTGTTATAATTAGTTGAGCAATTGGATATCCAATTGTTAAAGTTTACAGAACAATTTAAGCAAGTTCTTTCTTTAGTTCAACAAGTTGTTGCTAAGGAGTGAATATTGGCTCGATGGCGAGCCAAACATAGTGTTGGGGTCCTGTTGGCACTATGTTGGTTGCACTGTCTTAAGTTTTGTAAATGAATGATATATTTTGTAATATATTGCATAGTATATTGTATAAAGGATTGCATGATAAAAGTACAAGATAGAATTAAGATAGTTAAGTTATGATTAAGTATTGTTAGTTAAAAGATAGTTGGGAAAAGTGCTAATTGTCTGTTAAAGGTGTATAAAGACTGAAAAAATGGAATTGTTTGGGGTTGTTGCTAATAGCATTTTAAGTTATACAATTTCGATGAATGATGGAAAGAAATATAAGATGTAATGTTCTCAGTATTAATGGAATGGACCAACTATCTATTTTGAATTAGTTGTGTATGATTGAGAATTTGTGTATGTTATTATGTTGAGTTATAATCGAATGATAAAGAATATGATAAATATGCTTATCAAACCTTAGCCTTCTTTTAGTCTCTGTAATCCCTATGAGAGTATCCTGTGAGACTTTTCCCTTTTTGGGTAATGGAAATGTTAATTCTCAAAGGGGTATTGTTGGTTAATGATTTACAACCTAGGGTCTGAGTTTACACCAACATACTCCTACTTAGTTACTGACAGATCACCCTCCATCCTATGTTCTTTTATGTGGCTTTCCCACTAGGTTAATGCATGGCCCTCTAACTTTAGTCAGACAAATGTGAATATTTTGATCCTTGGCTATTTAATGGATACTAAAATAAACTTGTAACTACTGCAACCAATGATTCAACTTTAAATCATCGATATCACCTTGGTATAGTTTGATATCGACCTTTGTTTCCATCTTGAAGAGAGACTGAGAAGGAATATCGGTACTAGAACTCGACTGCTCTTTCTCGGGCTCTAACGTAAGCTCTTTTTCTAGGTCTCTTTTATCTTATGATTTCCCCTTTGATCTAAAATATGAGTTAGAGCCTCCAAAATCCTCAAAAGTTCCAGACATTCTCTCCAGAGCTGCCATGAGGATTAACATGTTGCATGTGATATTGATGACTTATATTTCTAGTTTTGAAGATTGTTGCTCATAATCATCTACTGCTCCTTGAATAGACTCGTCCGCCATGGCTCGGGTTTGAAGAAATTTTTTTCTTCACCAACTATGGAATCCCATGATTATCCACAAAACACAAAGTTAAAAAAACTGCTTTGATACCAATATGGTCCAAAACCGTTTTGGATATTACTTTGGAACAATTCGTCACAACAGATTTTACAATTTAGTTATTTTTTTAGCTTAATTTTATTGAATGCTAAGTAACTGGAGAAAATAAATACACAATCCACACCATAACACAAGATATACCTTGGGAAACCCTCATATCAAGAAAAATCTAGCCACAAATGAGGACTATGCCTTTCTCTCCATATCAAAATGCAAATACAAAGGAAATTGCACTCTCTATGGATTTTCCTATGACTCTATGGCAATAATGGCTACTATAGGATCTCCTATCTCCTCTGTTATGCTCTAATATCCACTTGTTGTTACTCAACTATGGAACATTATAGTAACATCAAAATAATGGAACCCCCTCTTCTCCTAACGACCAGGTATTTAACATAGCTCGATAGCCATCTAGGGTTAATTTTAGGGTTTTTATATTCCCCAAATCTCAATTAGGGTTGGGGTTTTGGACCATCTAGAATGCTCTTGAAAATCCACATGTGACTATATAAGGTACACAAGTGTGAGAAATGAGAGCTGGTGTGGAATACATTTGGTACCATGGTGATCAAGTGGATAGGTCAACTTGTAGGAGGCATAACTTCTTCATACAGACTCCATTTGAGGCGATTCTTGTACTGTTGGAAAGGACTCAGAGTGTAGAATCATGAGAAGTCCCACATTGCAGCGATGGGATGTTTTATCCCAAAAGATGTCATTTAGACACTCAAACAAGCCTTGGAAGGTTCCAAACCCTAAATCTACAAAATGAGACCTACCCATAAAATGGGTCCTACAAGCCAATCCATCCAATATTTCAACCCTGAAAGCTCCAAATAGGTGAAAAAATATATATTGATCCATTTCGGATCATGCCTCCCCATTTTGGGAGGATTTTGGTCCCCAAAATATTTTATTGAATGTGGTGAGGAATTTTTTCCCTTACCTTCTCCTTGGATTACCATGTAGCATTGACTGGAAGTTGTCCTTTCAACCCCACTTTCCAGAGTTCATACTGTACCCACCCGGTTGTTCTAGATTTATTCTGCAAAAATGTGTCTTCTGCTAACTCTACTTGAACCTCTGGTGTTAAGTCCTCTATAGAAGGTAAGACCTACTCAAGTTCCCGATCCAACATGGAAGGTTCATAGAGTTTCATATTTTCCACATTCACTATGGAGTAAATGCACATGTATGGGGTAGACTGGGTCTATAGGCATTATCTCCAACTGTTTCCAATACCCCAAAAGGGCCGTACCTCATAGCATTGACCTTCTTTCTATTACACTATAGTATTTCCTTGTTCAAGTGTAGCCATACTATATCTCCCACCTTGATTGTTTTCTCAACCCTGTGTTGGTCATGTCTTGCCTTGCACTTTTCCTATGACTTCTTTAGTGCATGTTGTACTTGTAAATGGATCTTCCTAATCACATCAATGAATTTTTCAGTTCTGACTACTTCACCTATGGTTTCTTCCCTCACTCGCCTTGCTTTTCGTAGAAACCATATAGAGGTGAAGGTGGCAAGTATCCAAAACAAGTTTCTAAAGGGGATTTCCTAATGAAAGTGTGGACTATTGTATTATAAGGGTGTTGGATGTAGATCACATTTTCATCCAGAGCCTTTATATGCTTCTGATTTTTACCCCTCAAAAGCTGTACTAAATTCATGTTGACTACTTATGTCTGTCCATCTGTCTATGGATGGAATTTTGTAGATATCTTCAACTTATTATCCATATTTTCCCAAAGTGTAGTCGATAATGTACTGAGGAATGTGGTATCTCTGTATAAGATGATGCTCCTTGGTATCACAAAGTGCAGCCAAACTTGTTCAAAGAACATGTTTGCTACTTCTTTTCATTTAATAGTCTTTTTACAAGGCATAGGAATGCACATCTTGTTGAATCTATCACTACCACAAATAAATAGTCATGTTCCTCCCTAGTGGTTGGAAGAACACCCACAAAATATATGGAGATGCTCTCCCATGGGATTGTAGGAACAAGTAAGGGATGGTATAGACCTTGCTTCCTATTATTGGGCTTGCTTGTACATCAAAGTATGCATCCTCTTATAAACCGAGCTATATCTTCTTGCATTCTAGGCCAATACACATACCTTTGCAAGTTGGCTACTATCTTCCCAACACCAAAATGCCTTGCAACTTTGGAGGTGAGAGCCTCTCTTATGAGTTGCAATATTTTTCCTTTAGGGACACAAATCTTGTCCAAATTGTAGAGTAACCCATCCTGGAGATGCTAGTAATCCTTGCTGTCACCTTATTCTACATTGAATTGGCCTTGCAGTTGTTGAAATACCTCCTTGAAGTCCTCGTCTGTTGTGTATTCCTCTTTTATGCATCATGGGTGAAAGGATCCATTTGCATAAGAGTACCCAAAGCTATGATCATGATGGTTTTAGGTGGCCTTGATAGCATGTATTCCAACTTATTTGTACTTCCCTCCTTATATTTTATGATTAAATGGAATTGTTGTCGGATCCCATCAACTTGTAGCAGCGTTTTTGTTGCAGCTTACTATGGGGTTGCAAATACTGCAACGAATGGTGATCAGTGTGAATGATGGTCTCCTTGCTCGTCAATAGTGCTTCCAATTTTTAACATCTTGAAGCAAGGCATATAATTCCTTATCATATGCAGTGTAGTTCAAGATACCGCCATGGAATGTTTTAAAATGATAACATACTGGCCTCCCTCCTTGTATCAAAACCGCTCCCATAGCATATCCACTTGCATATGTCTCCAATTCGAAAGGCTGCTGTGAATTAGGTAATGTGAGAACTAGTGCCTGGCTGATCTTTCACTTGAGCTATTCAAAGGATTTTAATTGATTCTTCCCCCACTGGAACCCCAACTACTCATTGTTATGGCATAGAGATGGGAAACCACAACTAAAAAGGAAGCTATGAACTTACGAAGGTATTGTGTTGCTCCCAAAAATATGCTAACTTCAGTGACATTTGTAGGAGTAGGCCACTTAGTGATGGGCTCCATTTTTGTAGGATCAATCTTAAGTCCTCCTCCACCAATCACATACCTAAAATACACCAAGTACTACTGAACAAATTCACATGTCTTAAGGTTTTCTAGTAATTGATCATTTTTCAAGCTCTCCAACACCTACTTGAGATGTGAGATATCACTAGTAGAAAAAGTGAGATATATGACTAAAAACACTACTAAAAATTACATATAAATGACTAATTTTAGACACGTGATTATTAGTAGTTTATTTCTAGTCACTTATAATGTGACTAAATATATGACTAAATTTTTTTAGTCATTTATTGGTTGTTCCGATTGGTTAGTTTGGTAGTATATTTAGTAGTTTTTTTAATCATTGATTGTTGTTAACTGGTCATTTATTTAGTCATTGATTGTTGTTAACTGGTCATTTATTTAGTCATGATAGTGATTTATTGACGTCAACAAGTAGTATATTTAGTCATTTTAATCTTTAATTGTCATCAACTGGTAGTATATTTAGTCTTTTTTATTCACCGATTTTCGTCCATTGATAATATATTTAGTAGTTTTTTAGTCATTGATTGTTGTTAAATGGTCATTTATTTAGTCATGATAGTCATTTATTGCCATCAATAATAAGTAATATATTTAGTCATTTAAATCTTTAATTGTCGTCAACTGGTAGTATGTGTAGTCATTTTTATTCACTAATTTTTGTAGATAAGGCACAAAGGAATTGAACCACCACCAACCTCCTTCCTGTAAAGCAGGTGCTCTTTCATTGATATAGAACCCTTAAATAGAATCAAAGTTCACATTGAATATAGAATAAATTTCCATCCAAACATGGAAAAAAAGGAACCATATCTAGTAGCTTGGGGAAGTGGTTTATTTAATGAACACTTCGTTTTTACTATCCACAGTTATTGAAATTAATTTAATTAATATAATGAAGTGAATTTGTAAAATATCAAGGCCTCATCATTATTTTAAATTGGACATTATACGTCATTGATACACATAAAAGAATATAATATATAATTATGCATCAGTGATCTAAGACATTAACATGCAAACTTCCCCTTCCTATGCATGCAACGTGCAAGAACATATTGTTAAAATTTTTGTATATGGTGATCATATGTGCAACTAACAAAACCCTAGGAATGATAGAAAGTTAACTAACTCTAAAAAATGTTGTTACTACTAGATATAACCACACATAGGTGAGCTGAAAAGTATTAATAGTGAAAATTTAAGGGAAATATCTGCACTCTAAACATTATCAACACTCTGAAACTATTTGTTGTTTGTTGTGGCCTTGGATATGATGGAAAGTTTGGTTTTATCACTGCATATCCTGGTTGTACCTACAATACCAACTATACTCAGGGGGAAGGTGCAGGCTGTGAAGCAACTTTCTCCTTTTGCCCTCAAATTCTTGAGCTGAACAAGATGCCCTGACACGTAAATAAAATTTAACCTTCTTGACATGAATAAGGAACTTTAAAAATAACAAGCTGAAATATATGACACCTTAGGACATATGCCTTAACCAGCACATCAAACGACATGCTAATATCAATTTTTAAAGAAAATTCTGAATGTTTATCAATCTTTTTGCAACAAGCAAAACGTTTCACTTCTATGAGTTGTTCAAGTTTGAGATTAGAAGCCCATAATCCAAGCAAAAAATGACTTCTAGAGAAATAACTAGTTCTACACAGCGCTAGTGCATGGTCCCACAACATTTTTAAGTTGAAAAAAGGGTTTCTCAGATCTATACACAAGTTTGGGGTCTACGTTATCAGTTATTAAAGATAAATTCCACATAAAGACTTTGAAGTGATCTTATAAGTGCTAAAAGGTGCAATATCCTAAAAATTCAAGTCTTGAAAGTTTAATATAATGGAGGTAACAAGAAATCCTTCTCACCTGCACATGATGCATGATTACGAGATTTTCTTGTAGACAACATTCCATTTCCAACATTGATCACCTGCACATGATGCATGATTATGAGATTTTCTTGTAGACAACATTCCATTTCCAACATTGATTGATTCCCACACTCCATCTCTTGTTCTTAACAGGAAGATAAATATATCTTGCTTGAATAAAAAATTGAATAAAAAATTAAATAATGTAAATGAGTTTACTCCAATGCATGATTCTAGTTAAGAAAAGATGTGTGCCAGAAAGGTATGCCTACTTGTTCTGAAAGTCACTTAACATATCATGATGATCTGTTATAGTTGAAGATCTATCCAAGTGAAGATACTTATACTTCCTATAATTAATATAGTCATGTACAAGATTCAACTTGTCATTTGATTGTGAAAGCAACAAGAAATTAGAATAAATAGTGAAAATGCAAAACAATAAATTAAACTCATAGACTATTATTTTGGCTCAGATGCCAATACATCCCTCAAGGCCATGTAGTTAAAACCACTTGTAACATGTTCCTAAGCATAGAACATCAGTTCTCTGTGCTCAGGAACAACACACTAATTTGACAAATGTCTTATATATGTAGCTTGTATAAGAAAGTTGAGAAGTTCAGAGGAGAAATTTAAAAAGATATCACATCAACGAAAATCATTGAAAATATACTTTGAAGGGATTATCAAATAATTATTTTTGACTACCACCTAAAGAATATCAAGCATTTTAGTCATTTGTGCAAACATGAGAACTTAGTGGTTTTGAGAAAAAAGCTGCTTCAAAAAAGTGATCTAGTGTCTGAAGTTTTCCAAAATCCTGTAGCCATTTTAGAAAGCATATTTAAAATAACACGACATAATAAGTTTTAATTCCTTTTGAAGTTCATTTTGTTGAGTTCAAGGTCAATATAAAAGAAAAGAAACTAAAATAAAATATGAAAGTGATAATATGGATTTACAATGAAAATTATCCCATGCTTTCTAAAGCAAACAACTTAATGCATTTGCTAAGTCTATAAGTAAGTCAAAATATTAACCATTCAAAAATTGATGTGTATGCCATTAGTAGTCTTGCAACATCAATATGTTTCAAAGGTGGTGATGATCCAAATATCATATTGGTAAGATCTAGGAGAGGCTTCTGATTAAGCAATTCTAAATCTATTTCTTGGATTAGATGTTGAGTATCCTGTGGCATGGATGGACCATTGAATTGAGATGTGAGGGAAAATCCCACTAATAGATTTTAATCCATGGATGGTGAATTTTTTCTACTCATTGAAAGGAAAACCCCCTATCTGGACATATAACATCAATCTACGGAACCAATGATCAAGCTTCAGTGAATCTCTCCCACTGACAAGCCATGCAGGTTATGTTTTGACCAATGTAGACAAAATATGCAAAATACATATTTGACAGAAGTCATATATTTTACCGGTGTATCAGGCCTAATGCTTAGAACTAGTGATACACTGAACAAATCCATTGACATATGTAGAGAAATGTATTCGACAATTCAAACATATGTTGAAATATAGAGGTGAATGTGAAATATCTAGTTACCAAAATAATATTTTTTTGTTTAATCCAAAAAGTACTTACCAACAAGATCCCTTGAATTGACATATGGACCAAGCTCATCAACCCTAACAAAGTTGTACTTGTACTCTGGAATATGGGCCCCTTCCTCATCTGCTTTTTCGACTTCTAAATTTGCATGCAGGGTCATTTCATGATAATCATTTGCTACTGTTTTGAATTGTTTGTTTGCCACTCGAAGGGGATATAATAGACCTTGCAAAATTCAAAACATTGGATTTGTTGATGCAATGCATGCAGGATGATTATTTGTTATAGCCCACAAATTTACCTGCATTCACAAAGAAAAAATGACGAGAATGGAAAATCACTTGAAAGGCAGTTTTTCTACCTCATTTTTTACTTCTCAGTGTTTTATCAAATCGATCATCAAATTTTCCCACGTCAACAATTTCCGACTTTCGCATATTTTTTTCCAGAGTCTGGATTCTGAAACATTTCTCCCAAGAATTCTAGAGGGGATAAGTTACAAGCTCTGACAACCCCAGAAGCACCTTGCCACCAATTTATTTATTGCCTTTGAAATTAGAACACAAATCATCCCAAGAGGGAGTTTTCCAATATTTTATTGAATTTTTACTAGTCAATGACTTCAACCCCTAGTCAATTTTTTACCTACTAGGTTCTGCAACATTGCTCTCAAGAATTTCTAGAAAGGGTAACCTACAAGCTATAGATAGCCCAATAATCATCTTGTCACCAATTTCTTTACTAACTTAGAATCTAGAACAAAAATCAGCCCCAGATGATAAGAGAGATAATTCATCAACCCCAATTTTGTCTTCATCACTCGTTAGATACTTTCCCAGATTATTGATAAGGCTGAGCAAGTGAGCCCCATGTTACAATATGGCATGCTTTGGAAACGACATTGAGTGGATGGAGATGATTAGTATACCACTCATTTGTCCTAAGCTATTTTCATATAACCTTTAATTTCTCTACTCATGCTATTATTTTTGTTTCTATTTCCATATAAGCTTTAGACTTAGAATGCACTAGATATTGCTTATAAATTCCCTTGCATATCTATAACTTCAATAACTTTCAGGCATCGACTAATTCTTGTAACTTTTGAAGTCTGGACATTTTAATATTTTCTACTCAATGATGTGTTTGTTTCAGATTAGAGTCTAAGACTATATATGTAGTGGAGTCAACTGCTTGTTATGTGACATGTGTTATGGGAAAGAGTTTGTGGAGTCAAGTTGCATATTCATAAGTATGTTATTCATAAGTATGCCGAGTTGAGCAGGAAAATTTCCTGCTCATATGCAGAGGCTGGGACTCACCAAATGCTCAATGGAAAATACGGTGGGGCGTAAATAAAGATGTCACCACAATCTCTTTTCCTGCGTTGTTAGGTTAATCACCTAGCAGAAGTATGGCATCTTAGCACACGCATGCACAGGATTTAAAAAATCAAAAATTAATTATATGGCATTTTGAAATGCCTATAAGACATTGAATTTGTGTATAATCAGTTGAGTTAGGAAGAGAAATGAATATTTTCATGTAGTGAAATCTTGCCTTTGGATGCCGTAAATAATAATTTTAACTTTTATTAATAATAATTTTAACTTTTATTAATAATAATTTTAACTTTTTTTATATTCAAAAGATATACCATGACTCTTTCTTTTCCTATACCGTCTAATTTATTTCATATTTTTCTTACTTTAGCTTACAAAAAGATATTTGTTTTCAAATGTTTTTGGGTAATGGCAGGTTTCATTTACTGAGGATAATTTGATTCCAGAAAAGGCTGCGGTAGTAATAGAGAATAGGTTCCTAGCGGAAAAGTTTCTAGGGTCCATCATTGGCCAAAATGGTGTATCTCCTACAGTCGTTAAAGACTCAATTGTAGAATTGATGTTGTTGGTTGTGGAGCCTGATTTTCCAGTCTCATAGATGATGATTCAGCCGTGTTTGAACCCCAGGTTTGGTTATGATCATGGCACGATCCCCAGGGGGTTTGGGGGGCGCGGGGGCTAGCGGGCCCCCGAGAAAAATTTTTGGGCTGTTTTCGCCAACAGTTTACGGGCCCATGGTTTTGGGTAACCCGTGGTATTTTTCCATTGTATTTCTCTTATAAAAGAAAGACATTGTAATACAACTAGGGTTGATGTATTAGGTATTATGCATTGTAAAGATATCTAAGATCAAAAGAGAGATTGTGAGACAGTGAAGAGGAAGTGCAGCGGTTGTGCTGTAGGTTGTATCCCTTCACTTTGATGGACGGTATAATAATAAGGACTGGAAACTTCAGTGTGGACGTAGCCCATATTGGGATGAACCACGATATATCTGTGTCTATCTTATAATGTGTTTGTGTGATTATATTTGCATTTCAGTTTATTGTTATTGCTCTGCGATCCTGTTTTTCTAACAGATGTATCTCCTACTATCAAAGCCTCAATTGTAGAACACAACATTGGTTTTGCTGAATAAATAGTGTGATAGTGGAACGAAATTTAGTTTTGAACTTTATCCATTGATTTGACTTTTATTTTCTGATTCATAGTTATTAAAAGAGATTTCCTTTTCTTGGTAATTTAAATCGGAAATTTTTGTAACTTATTTACTTCTTATTTAATGCAGGATTTTTATTATAAAATTAATTTTAATTTTGAAATTACAAAAATTTTAAAATTCATCAAGGGTTATTGGAGAAAAACAAGAGATCTAAATGATTTAATGGTGATTACAACTTGTGTAAATCACTAAAGATATTTCCTTTTCTTGGTAATTTAAATCGGAAATTTGTGTAACTTATTTACTTCTTATACAAGGAATTTGTTTTTGGAAATATGAAAGTTTCATAAGAGTAAAAAATTTAGTGCAGGATTTTTATTATAAAATTAATTTTAATTTTGAAATTACAAAAATTTAAAAATTCATCAAGGGTTATTGGAGAAAAACAAGAGATCTAAATGATTTAATGGTGATTACAACTTGTGTAAATCACTATATATCATGGAAAATCGAGCTTAGTAGAAATTTTGTAGATATCATAAAGGGATCGGAAGTTTGGGTATGGATATTGAGAATTCTCCCACAAAACATATTTATGACAAAAAAATAATAAAGAATTCAAAATAAACAAAATTTATTTCGATCTTCTTCATTAACAATGGTTAACTAAAGTCAACCGTGGCTCACTGAAGAGAACCATGGTTAACTATGTGACATAATTATTTATGAGTGTTCCAATAAAATTAACCCTCCATGGTGAATCAAACTTAATAAAGCTTAGCCATTTAACACATAGCTAATAAGGCTTATCCCTTTAACACATAGCACTTAATGAATGTCACAATGAAATGTCACATAGCTAATTATTGATGAATGCCACAAATTATTGATCAATCATGTCACAAATTATTGATGAATCATGGTACATCCCTTAAGGATTTTGTTGCATTGTGACATTCATAAGGGTTATGTTGGATTGCGATGTTCATTAAGGATAATGTTGTATTTTGAAATTCATCAAGGGTTATTGCTGCATTGTGACATTCACCGCGGGTTATGTCGGATTGTGATGTATATGTCGACAATGCAATGCGACATAACCCACGATACTGACATTCCAACATCGCCACACATGCTCAAACATGGTCAATATTGGTTAGCCATTGTCACTAAATTCAAACATGGTTACCCAAAATCATCCATGATTCATGAAAGTCAACTACACGGTCAAACGATATTCATCATGGTGACCATAATTCGACACTCATTGTTATCTATTTTGAATGATGGTCAGACATACTTAACCATACCTAACCAATGTAAACAATTGTAAGTATGGTTCACTAAATTCAACCATGGCTAACTAAAGTAAAATATGATTCATTAAATTCAACCATGGCTCACTAAAGTCAATCATGGTTCACTAAAATCAATGACGATTTAACTATGAAGAAACTAAAGTCAACCAAGGTTAACCAAAGTCAAACATGGTTCGTTAAGTCCAACCATGGTAAAGAAATAGTCAACCATGATTTAACTTTAGCTAACCAATGTAAACCGTTGTCATGTATGGTTCACTAAAGTCAACCAGTGATCCAAGGATTATTGTCACATTTTGACATTCATCAAGGGTCATTGTCACAATGTGACATTCATCAAGTTCGTCAAAGGTTATGTCACATTATGATGTTTATGTCGACAATGATATGTGACATAAATTCATTAATGTTAAATGTCTTCATTCATTAAGGGTTATGTCGCATTGTGACATTCATAAAGGGTTATGTCACATTATGCCATTCATCGAGGGTTATGTCGCATTGTGACATTTCTTACAATTACTGCATATTATGGTAATTTTAATACATTCCTTAATGGTTTTTTCACATTGCAACATTCATTAAGGCTTGTATTGGATTACAACATTCCTCCATGGTCATGTTGCATTATGGTTATGTTCGTTAATATCACATTGCGATGTTCATCAAAGTGTATGTCGTGTCACATTTTAACATAATATGTTTTTGTCGCATTGTGACATTCATTAAGGTTTATGTTGGAATACAACATTCATCAAGGATTATGTTGGATTGCAACATTCCTCCACGGTACAATCCTTAATGGTTTTGTCGCATTGCGACATTCATCAAGGTTTATGTTGGATTGCGACATTCCTCCATGGTACATTCCTTATCGGTTTTGTCACATTGCGACATTCATCGAGGGTTGTGTTGGATTACAATGTTCATCAAGGCTTGTGTTGGATTGTGACATTCCTCCATAGTCATGTTGCATTATGGTTATGTTCCTTAATATCACACTGTGTCGTTCATGAAAGAGTATGTAACATTTCGACATAATATGGTTTTTTCGCATTGTGACATTCATTGAGGGTTATGTTGGATTACAATGTTAATCAAGGCTTGTGTTGGATTGCGACATTCCTCCATATTCATGTTGCATTATGGTTGTGTTCCTTAATATCACATTGCGATGTTCATCAAAGAGTTTGTAACATTTCGGCATAATAAGGTTTTGTCGCATTGCGACATTCATCAAGGCTTATGTGGGATTGTGACATTCCTCCATGGTATTTTTTATACACCAATAATGCTTAATATGTGACACATTAATAATTTGACGTTCAACATGCATTAAGGGTGATATCACATTATGATGTATATCAAGTGTTATGTTGCATTACGACATTCATTAAGGGTTATGTCACATCGAGACATTAATGTGGTTGTTGTTGACACAACCCAAGATGCGAGATATTCACAATGTGAAATTTGACGTTCATCAAGATTTAATATGATTAACCAAAGTCAGCCATTGTTTGCTAAAGTTTCTGGTATATGCCAACACAACCCAAGATGCGACATATTCACAATGTGAAATTTGACATTCAACAAGGTTTGTGTCGCATTGTGATGTTTATCAGGGGTTACATTGCATTGTGGTGTTCATCAAGGGTTATGTTGCATTGTGACAATGCCCAATATGTGACACATATGCTGACATAACCCAACATGTGACATATTCACAATGTGAAATTTGACGTTCATCGAGGTTTGTGTCACATTGTGATGTTTATCAAGGCTTATGCAGCATTGTGGCATTCGTCAAGGGTTATGTTGCATTGTGACAATGCCCAAGATGTGAAATTTGACATTCACAAAGGTTTATGTCGCATTGTGATGTTTATCAAGGATTATGTCACATTGCGACATTGATCAAGGGTTATGTCACATTGCGACAATGACCAAGATGTGACACATTAAAGTTAACTATCATCAAATAAGATATAAACGTGCAAAAGAAAAAAAAGTCAATCGTGGTAAATAAAGTCAACCATGGTTAAGCAAAGTCACGGGTTATGTCACATTACGACATTCATCAAGCGTTATGTCGCATTGACAATGCCCAATATGTGACACATATGTTGACACAACCCAAGATGCGACATATTCACAATGTGAAATTTGACGTTCATCGAGGTTTCTGTTGCATTGTGAAGTTTATCAAGGCTTATGTTGCATCGTGGTGTTCATCAAGGGTTATGTCGCATTGTGACAATGCCCAAGATGTGAAATTTGATATTCATCAAGGTTTATGTCACATTGTGATGTTTATCAAGGGTTATGTCACATTGCGACATTAATCAGGGGTTATGTCACATTGCGACAATGCCCAAGGTGTGACACATTAAAGTTAACTATCATAAAATAAGATATAAAACGGGAAAAATAAAAATAAAAATAAAGCATGGTAAATAAATTCAACCATGTTTAAGCATAGTCATGGGTTATGTCACGTTGCGACATTCATCAAGCGTTATGTCGCATTGCCACAATTCCTAAGATGTGACATATTAATAATGTTACATTTGATGTTTTGAAAATCGCATGTTGCATTATGAACTATGGCCACGTGGTTCACTAAAGTCAACCATGATCAACTACAATCAAACTAAAGTCAACCATGGTTCACTAAAGTAAACCATGGTTGACTATAATCAAACTAAATTCAAACATAGTTAACCAAAGTGAGCCATGGTTCCCTAAAGTGTCAGGTATATGTCAACAGAGCCCAACATGTGGCACATTAACACTGTGACATTCGACGTGCATCGAGGGTTATGTCGCATTCTGATGTTTATCAAGGGTTATGTTACATTACAACATTCATTAAGGGTTATCTCACATTGCAACATTGATTAAGGGTTAACATTCGATGTTCAGAAAATTTTAGGTTTCATTGTGAATTATGACCACATGGTTCACTAAAGTCAACCATGGTCCAATCAATGTCAACCATGATTAACCAAAGTCAACCATGGCTGGCCATGGTCAAACCAAAGTAAAAAATGGTTACCCAAAGTAAGCCATGGTTCTGGTTCGCTAAAGTGTCAGGTATATGTCGACACAACCCAACATGTGCCACATTAACAATGTGGCATTCTGCGTTCATCGAGGGTTATGTCACGTTGTGATGTTTATCAAGGGTTATGTTGCATTACGACATTGATCAAGGGTTATGTCACATTGCGACATTGATCAAGGGTTGACATTCGATGTTCAAGAAATTTCATTTTGCATTGTGAAGTATGGCCACGTGGTTCACTAAATTCAACCTTGGTTAACTATGGTCCAATCAAAGTCAACCATGATTAACCAAAGTCAACAGTGGCTCTATATAGTCAAACTAAAGTAAAAAATGGTTACCCAAAGCAAGCAATGGTTCGCTAAATTCAACCATGGTAAATATAGTCAACCATGACTAACTAAAGTCAAACATGGTTCACTAAATTCAACCATGGTACATAAATCCAACCATGGTTAGCTAAAGTCGAACATGGTTCACTAAAGTCAACCATGATGGTTAACTAAAGTTTAACATGGATCACTAAAGTCAACCATATTTAACTAAAGTCAACCATTATTAACAATGAGAAATGTGGCAATCAACACAATAACCATTATATAATATTATTTTTATTTATAATATTAAAATATAATAATATGATTACCAACTACATATTAATATTTTATTAATACATAGATTATAATAATTTATTTAAATACCATATTCTTATAATAGTTCATCATTATTTTTTACTATATAATTATAATAAATAATTATAATGTCATAATTAAATAATAATATTTTTAATTAAATTTTAATTTTTTTTAATATCTCTATATGACACGAATATAATATTTTTATAATATACTATAATATTATAAAATTTAATGATAATATTTTGAATTTAATAATTGTATATTATATAATTTTAATTAAATACCATATTTAATTATTGTATAATAATAAATTAAACAATATTGCTTTACTAAAACTTTGGAGATATTTAATACTTGATTTTTTGGTATCCAATTTATAATCAACGTAATGTGCTTATTGTTTTAATTAAATTATAATATTTAATATTGAAATTTAATAAGATTATTTTTTAATTAATCATTATACTATAATCAATTTAATAATATTTTTAATAGGTCTATGTGCCATGAATATAATATTTTTTAATAATAATGTATTCTATTAATATTTCGGAGATATGTGTATGTGCACACTCGTTGCTAGGAACAACCACATTAATAATATTAATGTGTTTGAATACGTCGATAGGTGTAAATGAGACACATACTATAGGGAAAAAATTAATATGAAAAGTATGTGGCCAATTTACGCCTATCGACGTGTATTTGGACACATTAATATTATTAATGTGGTTGTTGCTAGTTAACAAGATACAGTTGCACATGAAATCTTATCCATGGAAGTAGACACTAATGTAAATGCTCAAAATGGACACTTCAAAAAAATCCAATGCCTTTTTTTTATTGATATATAATTTTACAAAATTCTATTTAACAAAACATCCATTTGAATGAACAAAGGAAGTGGAGGGCCTATAAAGAGGAAATCCTTTTCTTAGTGCACTATTTAGTTATTTATCAATCTTTTAGATTATTTTCCCCTTATTGCTATATGCCATAGAGGAACAACTACTTTTAAACAACACTTTCCTTGTGAAAATCATTCTTTATTTCATCTTCGCTGGCATCTCTACAAACTCCAAGGGTTTCATAAAAAATTGGCACTGTTATTTTATGAATATTTTTGGATCGTTTTGTGATATTTATAAATACATACAATTGTTTTCATAAGTTAAAACTTAACAAAGGCGATTATCATGCCATCACAAATTTGAAATTGCTCTGTAGGATGAAAGGATAAGATGGAAATTCCACAATAAACTTATCCAGAATCAAGATCAATGTTCATGCCCAAAATGAAAGTTCTTAGGCCATCCTAGTGGAAATACCCCTTTGATTCTTCAAAAAAATACTGAACACAGAACTTCCTTGGATCCTTGAGCAAATTCCACTAGCTAAAACCAACTACAAGATGTCAACTCAAATAAAACAAAACATACTTTTATGAAACATGCATTTTCAACTCGAAAAAGATCAACCATCAATTTACTAAACCAAACAAATGGAAAATAGTAAATACATAATAACATGAAAAATAAGCAACTTTTACAGCCTCAATAACATGAAAGATTGCTTTTTAAATGGTGTAAATGGTTGCTCTTACAGAACATAACTGTCAAGTATCCAATCTTATTGCATTTCTTAGACACAGAAGCTTCAAACACAAGAATATTCATAAGATGATCAGTTTTGGAATCTATCAGTATTTGAAATTTTGAACAAACCAAGGCTAGTGGAGATAATTTGACTAGCTCATAGTTATTGTGCTCTTAATCTTGTACCATTCATTGATAGTTTGTACTGGTAGTAGTTATCGACACAAGCTATTAGCCATGTAACTAGCAACAACCACATTAATAATATTAATGTGTCTGAATACACCGATAGGCGTAAATGAGACACATACTATAGGAAAAAACATGAATATGAAAAGTATGCGCCCAATTTACCCAATTTACACCTATCGACGTATTCAGACACATTAATATTATTAATGTGGTTGTTGCTAGTAACAGGTGGGCGCATACACATAGCTCCAAAATATTAATAAAATAATATTGTTTAAATAATTATAATATAATAATTAATTAAAAATATTATCAATTCATAAAATAGTATTAATAAAATGATATTATTTAATTAATTAGTAATATAATAATTAAAATTAATGTCATTTGTTATATTTTAATTAATTAATTAATAATTATAATATCATTAATGATATTATATTATATTATTATACGGATATGGTATTTAATTAAAATATTATAATCAAAGTAATAATTTAATATTATTATTTAATTAAAAAAATATTATTTAAATATTTATAATATAATAATTATAATTATATATTATAACTATATATTAGTAAAAAAATGATGATGCACTATTATAGATAGTATAATTAAAATATTATAACAACGTATTCATAAAATATTAAAATATAATTAATAATAAAAAAAATTTCTTGGAAAAAAAAGCAGGAATTTTATTTCATCTTTCGAGTACAAAATTACATTGTGATCTTCATCACTCTTTAAGAGTGTAAATGCTGTTAAGAAGAACCAATAACAGACCAGAGTCTACAATTTTCAAGCTCTCTAATGAGAGCTCCATAACCCATCATAAAAAAAAACCTGTTACAAGGCAACCATGAAAGGCTCATAACCAGCAAACCCGCTCATAAAGAGCCGCATAAAAAAAAGAAAAGAAAAGAAACAAAACTATAGAAAAAACCTACATAAGCATAATAAAAAACGATATCCCCAAGACGAATGAAGGAGCAGAGCCACCGACTTCTGAGTAAGCCACAGTCAACTGCAAACATGAGAAAAAAAATGTCCATGGCACTGGATTCAGGACCGCACCGAAATACAGCACATAGGCCATCGTCGAATAGCCCCCGCCGTCACCGCATGAGAGAGGCCATGCTCTGCATAACCCATGCCACCGTCCATGCCATAGTTCGGTGCCATCGCCGTCGACAGTGGAAAACTGGGGCATGGAAGACCCCTCCTCTGTCGTCGCCTATGAGCCTTGGACGTCGTTGCAGGCCCCCACAGCTCAGTGTGCCGCTACCCTCCGCCACTGTGAAGAGTCCGTCGTTGCCGATGAGCCATGGACGCTCCACCCTGTTGCATGCCCCTGCAGCTCAGTGTGTCGCCACCCGCCCCTGTGAAGAGAAACCACAACCCAATGGGTCAGCGCGCGAAAGCGCCGCCCCCACTCCAAGCACCAAGAGATCCGTCATCGCTGGGTGAGGGCGGCCATGGAAAAAACCATGGCCGCCAAGATCGTTTCGAGGGTCGTCTTCAAACCCTAGTTGCAGAGCAAAAAACCCTGCTATGTATGTATGATAGTAGCAACACGATTTTTCAAAATATAATTAATAACATTATTACTTTATTATATATTTTTAATATTATAAAGATAATAATAATAAAATAATAGTACTATTACTGCACAAAATCCACACCTCCATTCTCTGCACAAAATCCCGAATCAAGAAGAATGAAATGATGGCTTCGACATCTCGAGAACCCTCGGCCAACGGAGATGAGTGTGGACTTCATTACGTTGGCTCATATCAAGCAGCGATCCAGGCGAATCCGCTCGATATAATGCCCAGTCACAACGATCCATCTCACCACGCGGTGTCAGGAACCCTAACAAACTCCAACGAATTCCAGCGAGCGTCCAAAGCAGATCAACTGCATATCATGGCGGAAACTCTGATAAAAACAAAACAAGTATTAGTCACTGGTTATAGTTAGGCCACCGCCCACTAAGCACATATTTGCCTGCCACGTTCATGGTTTGCAGTTAAGCACATATTCGACTGCCATGTTCATGGTTTGCAGTTAGGGCACCGCCCGCCAAACAAGGATTCGTTTGCCACGTTCAACAAGAATACGACGACCATCAAATTCATCTCATTTGTACACTTGTAACTTTGTCCTTAATCTTGATGATCGGCTCTTCGAGTTCCAACCCCCAAAATGTCAGATATAAACACCTATCGGTGTAATTAGTAATCTAGGCTACCTATTAGAGGTATAGCTCGTTAACCGATACCAAGGCCTACTGGTTATCTTGGTCCACCTTTGGATTAGACTTATTATACAAGGGAGTAGACACTCTACATGAAGGAAACTAGGAGTTTCATTGTACCCTTTGGGGTTATAGGGGTAACCAAGAGGATGTAATTGAATTTTGCAGAGTCTCCATACTTTGGGCTTGCTGTGAAACCCTAACATAGTCTTAGAGTTATGTTTCTGTGAGGATAAAATATTTATTACAATTGATATGGATTTGTTTATGGGGATGACAACATCATCTGCAACTTACATATTTTCTAACGTGAAGTAGAGATTGTGATACTCTTTGGCTGGTGAAGTTTGTGACTGGATTTGAGGTTGTAGAATCTAATACATGGTCTGTCGACTTGAGCCATCACAAATCTGTGGATATAAATCATGGTGATTGAGACAACTGAGTGGAACTCAATATTGAAGAGTAGTTGTGTTGGTGTCTATGTGTGAAGGTAGTTTAATACATCTATCTGTTGTAAGAAGTGAGATCTATGGAAGATTGTTATTGATGTGCTTGTGGAGCGATATTTGTTTTCGGTTTATTTGAAGGTGCACTATTGACGTATCTTAAAAAGAGGTTTATTGGAAAGGCACTTTTCTGATATGTATAGTGAGTATTGCTCTCTTCCACATGGTAATACATTTTCCTGTGGGTGGATTGGATTGTGCCAGATGATATGCACTGTCCCATGTATCATCCAATTGAAGCATGTAGTGTACAAATTGATTCTTTTGTTTGGAAGCCGCTACAACATGTTAGGAACCTATGTCAACCCTTCTCTTTACTATGTTAGTATATTGTTGTTGGACGCATATGCTTTGTAAGTCGTCCCGTAGTATTTGTTGATCCGTAGTTTATATTAGCCCATAGTATTGGACGCATATGCTTTATAAGTCGTCCTGTAGTATTATATGTCCCATGGTTTTGACTCATAGTATTGGGCATAGACTTAGTATATAAGTGTGTGTTGAGGTCATTGAAGGCACCGTGAAGTTAATTGTATTGAGCTTGCTCAAGGGAGGTTGCCCCCTCGAAGTGGCCCGTGATCAATATAAAAGTGATTATGTTCTGTTATTTCTGATATCTTGTATATTTGCATTAATTAATTATTGCAGGTTCATCACATCTGGTATCAGAGCACTTTCCTTGGCACAAGTGGGAAATTTTTTTTTCTTTTTTGGGTGGCGACTTTCAGATCAATTTCTGAAACTTTATGCACAAAATCAAAAGAAACCGATTGCATATATGAATTCCTCTTTCAAAAATACGCAGTTTCAAAAAAAAAATCATTTCATTTGGAGTTCTAAAAGTGGAGATATCGCGGATTTAAAATCAGTAATTTTTCAGAATTTCGGTGACGGCCGCGGAAATTGCGGCAAGAAAATCTTTTGACCGAGTGCCCAGATTTCTATTCTGCTTTCATGGGTAGAAGCAGAGTGGTTGTTCCAGTTCCGGAAACATGCTATAATAGCGATTTTGAGCAATATAGATCTGGTTTTTGAACATTGGGTGGAATTTCTGCCCAAATTTTTTCTGTTGCAGGTTCGGATTTGGGAATAATCCCTATCCGCTTAACTGTGGGAAGTACTTGGGAATAAGCCCTAAAACTCATTGTGAGGAGTACTACAGGAACCCCGAAGTAGCTGGCCCATTGAGAGGACCTGCCAGCGAAAAGGGCAACGACCCCTACCTGATTGACTAGTTCCCACCCGTGAAGTAAACCAAGAGTTGTCGTTTGTGGCAAAGCGGTTATCAGTTTTACCTGAGCCGTGGAGTGAGGGGTTTGCCATAACTTCCTCAGATTTCACCCAATCACCTTCAAATTTTACCACAGAGTTCCTTTCTGAATTCTGTTTCTTTGTTCCCCTCTGCCAAATTTTCCCATTCTTTCACCCCGCTTCTGAAATCCTCATTTTTGATTCCCTGTCTATCCAACAGTGTCCAAAACCTAGTCAAACCCCAATTATCCTTCTGATTTTTTCCCAAATTCAACTTTTCCCTTACTGAAGTAGTTCCTGTTTTTGTTTTCCTACCTAGTCAACCAAAAAAAAAAAAAAAAAAAACCTGGTTATGGTTGTCACCTGTGCAGGAGCACACACCATGGAGGAAGCACTGGCAGCCATCCAAACCAAACTCCAAGATCTGGATGAAAAATTTCTCATCCTCCATCTGCAGCATTCAGCCATGAACAATACCATACAGCCAGAATCTTTTGCAGCCACCGGGTTCTCTGCTTCTAGCAATTTTCGTGGGCCGAAGCTTGATTTTCCTCGCTTCAATGGTACTGATCCGACTGGATGGATATACCGAGCAGAACAATATTTCAGTCTGCATAATACTTTTGATGTTCAGAAAGTTCCACTTGCATCCTTTCATTTGGAACAGGAAGCCCTTCAATGGTACCGTTGGTACATCAAAGCTCATCCCGAGCCAAACTGGACATATTTTTGCCAACTCATTTTGCCATGATTTGGTCCTAGTGCTTTTGACGACTTCACAGGAGCACTCACTAAACTTCACCAAACTGGCACAGTGAGAGAGTATCAGATGGAATTTGAGAAACTAGCCAATCACACAGAAGGATTATCTGATGAATTCTACAGGAGTTGTTTTATCAGTGGTCTCAAGCATGAAATCCGCTCAGAGGTCAAAATGTTTTGTCCCAACACAATGATGGAAGTCCTAGGGTTGGATAAGTTGGCCGAGGACAAGATCGCAGCTCAACAACGCTCCAAACCCACCTTTGTTCCCTTCAAAAATATGGGTTCCCAACGATCTCCCATCACGCCTGCTCCTCAACCAACTCCTATCAAGCATTTGTCTGAAATAGAAATGCAGGCACGCCGAGAAAAAGGGCTTTGCTATAATTGTGATGAGAAATTCACTCGGGGACATAGATGTGTTCAACAAAAGCTCTATCTCTTGGATGTGGATTCTCCGCCTGCCTTAGAACTTGGTGAAGAGGCTACAGATACAGTAGATGATCCGGTCGACATGCAACACCCGCCTGTTGACACCCCATCTCAGGACGACCCACCCGAGATCTCTCTCCATGCTGTAACCGGCGTCACCACCCCACAAACAATGCGGGTTAGGGGATACTTCAAGAAGCTCCCTCTTACCATACTCATTGATTCTGGTAGCACTCATAACTTCATTGACCCTCGAATTGCCAAACAGGCTGATTGTTTTGTCCATCCTTGCTCCAACTTTGAAGTCATGGTTGCCAATGGGGGCACCTTACCTTGCAAGGGGAAGTGTCACAATGTGCGTATCTCTATGGAATATTATAACCTACGCTCTGACATGTTTGCCTTGCCCTTAGGCGGATGTGATGTGGTTTTGGGCGTTCAATGGTTACGCACACTTGGCCCCATCTTATGGGATTTTGCTGAACTTTGGATGCAGTTTAAAGTCAATGGGGCACAACACAAATTTAGGGGCTTACAACCAGGGTCTCTCTGCATCATTAGTTCACATCGCCTAGAAAAAATCCTTAAGAAGAATTCACATGGTGTCATCGCTCAGCTTAATTCCATTCAGATGCACCCATCAACAGTCTCCACTACTCCCTTGGATAGATATGCAGGTATCTTTGTTGAACCAATGAGCTTGCTTCCTTCAAGAGACCTTTCCGGTAAGAATGTAGCCACATCTACCTCTCAGCAGGAAATGATGGCTATTTTGCATGCAGTACAGAAGTGGCAGCCATACCTATTAGGAAATTATTTCTGCATCAAGACTGATCTCCCGAGTCTGAAAAATTTTCTGGAACAATGGGTCTCCTCCCCAACACACCTGCAATGGGTTATCCAACTCATGGGTTATCCCTATGTGATCACTTACAAGAAGGGTAAGGACAATATGGTGGAAGATGCTCCTTCTCGCACAATTGATTACCCAGTTTCTCTTACAGCTCTTTCTCTACTTGTTCCAAATTGGTTGCAATATGTTCAACAGGGCTATCTCTTCTATGAACTCCATGCTTCTTCATCAACAGGGCACTCTGGGTTCTGCAAAATGTATGACTAGGAACAATGTAACTTCTTTTGGCCAGGACTAAAAATGACAATTCAACAGATGGTGGCTAACGATGATACTTTCCAAGTCAACAAGGGGGAACCGACACTCCTTTCGGGAATGATCAAACCCTTGCCCATCCCTACACAGCGTTGGCCAACTATTTCTATGGATTTCCTAGAAGCACTCTGGTGGTACAGTACCACATCTCAAAGGACACCATATGAAGCAGTCTATGGACAAACACCGCCATTTCTTCTTCCATACACCCTTAGCAGCTCCCCAGTTCAGGAAATTGACTCGGTTCTTCGAAACCGCGATCAGATTCTTCTCATTCTGCAAGACCATCTTCACATGGCCAGAATTCGCCGCAAACAACAAGCCGATTAGCACCGTTCTAAGCGCATTTTCCACACAGCTGATAGGGTTCTTCTTCATCTACAGCCTTCCAAGCAATCCTCCTTGACACTCCAAAGGCGTCAGTGGCCCGAAATGCAAACCGAGGATGCTACCGGGGAACCACTCCTTCAGATTCTGCAGTAATTTCTCCAACCAAAGCTTTGAGGACAAAGCTTTTTCTAAGGGAGAGGGGATGTTAGGAACCTATGTCAACCCTTCTCTTTACTATGTTAGTATATTGTTGTTGGACGCATATGCTTTGTAAGTCGTCCCGTAGTATTTGTTGATCCGTATTTTATATTAGCCCATAGTATTGACCCATAGTATTGGACGCATATGCTTTGTAAGTCGTCCTGTAGTATTATATGTCCCATGGTTTTGACTCATAGTATTGGGCATAGACTTAGTATATAAGTGTGTGTTGAGGTCATTGAAGGCACCGTGAATTTAATTGTATTGAGCTTTCTCAAAGGAGGTTGCCCCCTCGAAGTGGCCCGTGATCAATATAAAAGTGATTATGTTCTGTTATTTCTGATATCTTGTGTATTTGCATTAATTAATTATTGCAGGTTCATCACACAACATCATAGTATCATAGTGTTTAGAGCCATTGTTGCTTGGTCCTTGACTTCGTGGACACATTTTTGAGGGGTCTGTTTGTGGGAAGCACTGCAAGCTCCATCTCAACTCAGATTGTAGATATTGTGAGGAATATGTGGCTCAGTCTAAGAACCCTAAACAGGTCCCTTAAATTGATTGAATCTAGTAATAAAAAGTCAGAGTTCTCATTGATTTGGAATTCTGATTGAATTTTTTTTATAATTAATGGGTTACATATTCAAAATTGGAAAACATTTTAGTACTTTTTTACACCATGAATAAATATTATTGGATCATGACATATAAAGATGTTGAGTTCTGTTTCCTACAAAATTAGTTTATTATAACATTGGCTATTTCAGTGCTAGTAATTACCCAATTTGATAATATACATCAATTCAGAATGATAAAACCCCTCGGTACTTTTTACACTATACAAATATCTTGGATCATGACATAAATGTTGTTCGATTCTTATAAAAATTATAATCAAAACATGTTTGCTTTTTAATATTTCAAAAATAGTATGTACCAATTTTAGTGTTATTATCTAACATTTCATGACATGTGTCTATTTCAATGCTAGTAACTAGTAAGTACCCAATTTAAATAAAATAGGTTTATTAAAAATACCACCATCTGGATTTCTATTTAGATTTTGCTCAAGGAATTATTTTTTAGGTAGATTTATACATGTGCAATGATTTTCATGCCTTGATAAATTGTATAGGACCGTTCAAAGAAGATGCCCTTGACATGAAAATCAACGTGGGAATTAGATCCCAAATGTACTTCTAGAGATGTCCTTTGCTGAAACACTAATGACCTCACTGCTATGAAAAATAGATTCTCTGGACTTGTTCCCTCGCCATGGTATGATTCCCACCTCTCGTGAAGGCTTGGTAACTACCATGACATGCACCTTCAATATTTCTTAGCAAATATATTGACAATGCATTTTAAACACTAAGAATTGGAACAACTCTATTCTAGATAAATAGTTTTGCTTTCTAATCAAATTAAAAAATATTTGTATTATCCTATATTGTTGCAAAGTAGACTTCTTGAAACTTTGAAAGTCTAAGTGATCCATTTGCAACTCAATTCACACATGGTAACTGTGATCTGCAGTTGTAAATGATCTCAAATTGTTCTGAACAAAATGAATGATCCACATTCCATAAATTTTATACCATAATTAAATAACAATCAATGGGAGCCATGTTGCAGCTAGGTTCTCTAAAAATTGCCTGCATTATTATGTACACATCAATCCATCCTTCCATCTGCAGTTGTAAATGATCTCAAATTGTTTTGACCAAAATGAATGATCCACATTTCATAAATTTTATACCAGAATTAAATAACAATCAATGAGAGCCACATTGAAAGAAAATTATCTTGGGATAATGTTGTTGTGATTGGTCTTTGTCTCTTCTTTATTTAAGTCGTGTGAACACATATTGTTTTACAATTGACTTCACCATTGGATCTGACATCATTCCATTTATTCTCTTCATGGTTAGGAGAGTGTTTTTCAAATTGATTGAAGAATGCCTCATGAGTGTGTTTGAGGGAGTTTGGTTGCATAAAATGGTATTTGGCCATTTATTATATTGCGGAATTTATCATGCTTCTCCTGAAGTGTATGGAAACTAGGTTGAGATGTAATGATTGCCTGTGGTGGGAATAGTGATGGATTGAATCCTTTCTCTCCACATATGCAATATACGTCCCCCCTCAAATGAAGAGTAAATACATAAAGCCATTGAGCCTGTTCTTGAGATGTTCACACGGTATTACCAGCATTGGGGTTAGCGAAGGATAGATCTATTGCTTTTTAGATCGCTTGGGGGTAGTTCAATTTCAGTGAATTAGTTTATTGGACAACATAATACATTTATTGGAAATATGGAGCTCATAGAGGCTCGCGTGCTCTCATAAAAAGGGCCAGTTTGATGTTATAGTCTATGTCATAGTAGTTGCACACTGCGCAAAAACAATTTCTTCTTCGATCCGGAATGAAAGCCTCCCATCAAATCAGAGTAAGATTAGAGGATGTGGCGAAAACAGGCTTCCAAACCCATGAAGGACATTATGAGTTCAAGGTAATGCCTTTTGGGATAACTAATGCTCTAGTCACCTTTCAAGCAACCATGGATAATTTATTTCAGCCATATCTAAGGAAGTTTGTATTGGTTTTATTTGATGATATCCTCGTATACAGTAAGACTTGGAGGGACCATCTTACACATGTGGAACAAGTACTATCTATTTTGAAGGAAAATCAGTTATATGCAAAGATTTCCAAGTGCACGTTCGATAAAGAGGAAGTGAATTATATCGTCCATGTGTTATCAAAGGAAGGGATCAAGGTGGACCCAGAAAAATCAAGGCGATCTCAAAGTGGGCCAAACTGACTAACATATCCAAATTAAGGGGATTACTTAAGTTGACTGGATATTACCAAAGATTCATTCAAAATTATGCTCACATAACTGCTCCTTTATCAAATCTTCTAAAAAAATGCATTTCAGTGGAATGAAGAAGCAGAGAAGTGTTTTGAAGCATTGAAAAAAATGTTGTTGTAATTGTAACTTAGGAAGATATTCACTTGTATTTTATATTGTTATTATTATTGTATTTTATTTGTACCTCCGACGGAGATTTTTTTTCCTCTGTTTGGGGATGTCATTATTATGCTTAGTCATCCTAGGTCATTGAGGTAAAAGCCTCCATTGTAAGTCGGGGCAATAGTTCCCCAAAAGTTCAAATGTAAATGTATTATTGAGTCTCCTAGAGAAGTCGTCCCATTCAGTTTAGTTGAGGCCGACCTAGTTAGGTAAAAGTTCACCCCAAAAGTAAAGTATAAATAGAGAGTTGGGCTCTCTCATTTAGACACACACTCACTCACTCAAGTTCACATAAGTGAGAGACAGAAGACAAGTTTGCTAAGGAGAAAGAGAGAGAGTTGCAGAAGATTATCTTGTTTTGGGGTTTTTCCATTTTGTGATATTGTATTGGTGACGAATCTATCTATGAGGAAGATCTGTGGTTTTTCTCCTTTATGGTTTCCCCTAGGAAAACTATTGTGTCTATTGTGTTTTGTTGTGCTTTTTATTCTTTCAGTTAAATGTCCTAGCTAACATTGAATTAAAGTAGAAAATCTAACATGGTTTCAGAGCTAACCTGAAAAGAAGACATTGTGCAACAACGGGAAACTAGGGCTTCCTAGTTTAAGGTCTTCTCTCCATAGATCATCCGAAAAGAGGCCTAGGATAACTCGCCCTAGGAGGGCACATATTTTGGAGGCAACAGATTCAAATTCCGAGAAGTTTCATTTTTTACAGTCACTGTTGTAGGGAGAAACTAGGGATTCATGTTTCGAGCACTTTCCTCCACAATCAGCTTGAAAAGAGGGTCAATTCAATTCTCCCTAGGAGGGCATATCTTCTCGTGAAAGAAGAATTCAAGTCCGAAAATTTTCATTTTTGGCCCTGTCACTACGGTTGGGAGGAAAACTAGGGAATCAAGTTTTGGGGGCTTCCTTCCATCAATTTGGAAAAAGGATTACATTGGACAAATCGCCTTGAGGAGGCGCAACTTCCTATCCAATCATAAGTTCAAGATTCCAAGTATGGAAAATTAGGGTTTCTCTGACAAACCCTAGGCCAACCAGCTCCAAAACCAGGTTGGGCATCTCAAATTGGTAAGACCTAAATCTTTGCTATATCCATTTGAGGTACTCATTCAATATGTCTCACCACACCAAGCTTGAGGATAAGCTTGAGGGAGATGATAACTTCCGAGCATGGAAGTATAGGATTGCTCTTGTCCTTGAAGAAAACGATTTGGAAAAATATGTTAATGAATAGGTTCCAACACCAGAGGGAGATGAAGATAAGGCTATCCATAAGAAGAACTTGGTAAAGGCCAAGAGAATCATTGCAGACTCCATTAAATATCATCTCATCCCCCGTGTGTCATCCTTGAAGACACCCAAAGAGATGTTCGATGCTTTCGAAATTATTCGAAGGGAAGAACATCAATCGGAAGATGACGTTAAGGAACCAGCTCAAGAATGTGAAGATCCTAAACTCAGAGACCATGCAATCCTACTTCACAAGGGTCTCACAAATCAAGGAGAAACTTAAAGTAGTTGAAGAAAAGGTAGAAGAAGGAGGGATTGTTATGACCACCTTGAATGGTCTCCCAAGATAATGGGACTCATTCATTCAAGGGATATGTTCCAGGAAGAAGTTGATCACATTCAACAGACTATGGGAAGAATGTACACAAGAAGAATCTCGACTTGTGGCACGAGAAGAGAAGATGGGAGCAAATGATGATCAAGCTCTCACAATTCATGCTAGAATAAATCACAACAAGAGGGAGCACCACCATCACAACAAGAGGGATAACCACCATCAAAATAAGAGGGAGAACTACAATAGACAAAGAAGACCCAGAAGAGATATATCAATTTTTAGATGTTACACATGTGATGAGAAGGGACACTACTCCAGATATTGTCCAAGAAACAGAGGTTCCTCCAACAAGAAGACTAACAAGAAGAGACACCATGCTCACACCATTGAAGATGATGAACCAGCAAGGAAAAGAACCAGAGAATAAAGGGACGATTCTTCAAGTGATGAAGAATATGTATTATGATGAATAAAGGTAACCAACTACAAGGGTTCATTTAAAAGGTTCCACCTCATAAGGTGAAGCTAGATATGACTTTTAGTATTACATGAAAGGAGTAGGAAATGCTCCTACAAAGTTGGACTCCGAAAAACAAATAAAGATCAATGCTCTATGGAAGAACCTCTCATCCATTTTCAGCATTGGTTAAGATGCAGAAGGAGGGACACACGGAGTCTACTCTAGTACGAAGAACAAGTGATCTACAATGTAGAATACTTGCTCAACATTTTCGATCATAAGCAAGAAAGGCACAAGGTCCTCAGAATCAGACGATGAATTAGAGCACACTATCAAGAAGCAAAGATCAAGTGGGATCACACTGTCAGAGACTCCAGTAGTTCTTGCAAGGAAGCAAATATCAAGAGGGAGTCCAACCAACAACCAAACAAAGATAAGTATTTGAATTGTAATTCCTTGTATATATAATTACTTAAATGATATTGTTCAGGATGCGTATTATGCATTTTAGAAAAGTTGCATTAATGAACATAATACTACTAATATGCAAGTAATGGGTAAGTGGCCTATGGTACTGCACAACATTCCATTGCTACTTATCTAGAATGAAACCTCTTTGTTGACATGTTGGGAGTAGTGCAAGCTCTTAATAATGTTTGGTAGAGATGGAAGGCATCTAGGAAGTTACCGTATGAATATGGGATATGGATGAATGTTGTGTTGAAGCATTCGCTAAGATAGTTGCATGACTCTGTGACCTATGTCTTTATGCATAAGAATTTGTTTTGAAAATTATTAAATGTTTCTAATCACGCAACTATATTGACTTGTAGGAAAGATCGTTCAAGAAGATTTATGAAGTCAAGATGAAGAAACTGAAGAACGTGAACCAGAGACATAGTTATGGAAAATACAATTCAAGAAGACCATGAAGACCAAGACATGGCAGAACCACAAGAACCTATAGATCCACCTAGTGAGAAGAAATCCCACGATAAAATACTAGCATGGGAACGAGAAGCAATACAATATGTAGATAAGTATGGCGCTCCAGAGGGGATGCAAAGAGAAAGCAAGAGACCCAAACCATACTCCAGTTATGTGGCCCTGCTATGTGACATCATTGATAAAGAACCTTCCAACTATGAGGAAGCAATAGAGAAGAAAGAATGGAAGGATGCCATGATCGAGGAGTACCATTTGATTATAAAGAATGATGTCTAGGAGATAGTTCTGAGACCAGAAGGGAAGTTTGTTGTGACTTTGAAGTATATCTACAAGATCAAGCATGCTACAGATGGTAGCATTGAGAAACACAAGGCAAGGTTTGTGGCATGTGGCTTCTCCCAGAAGGAAGGCATAGACTATGAGGAGACATATGCACCTGTAGCAAGATACAATTCCATCTAATATATACTGGCATTGGCTACAGTAATGAAATGGAAGGTACACCAGATGGACGTCAAGATAGCATTCTTGAATGGTGTAGTAGAAGAGGAAGTGTACATGGAGAAGCCACTGGGATTTGAGACACGTGATAGACAAACTCATGTGTGCAAATTGAATAAATCCTTGTACGGATTGAAACAATCACCTAGGATGTGGTACGACAGGATGGACAGCTTCCCGATGAGCTTAGGATTTACAAAGAGTAAAGAAGATTCCAACCTTTACTACCAGGTTGAAGTTGGAAATTCAGTGATACTTCTACTCTATGTAGATGACTTGTTTGTAACAGGAGAGGATGAGCTCATTGCAAATACGAAGAGGATGCTTTCCGTAGAGTTCGATATGAAGGACTTGGGTATGATGCATTATTTCTTAGGCATGGAGGTGTGGCAGAGTGCGGATGGAATATTCCTTGGACAAGGGAAGTATGTAGTAGATATTCTGAAGAGGTCCGGAATGATGGACTGCAAGGCTATGGCCACACCCATGGCATCGAACTTGAATCTATTTTGTGATGCTTCATCAGATACAGTTGATCCCACCATGTATCATCAGATGATTTGTTCATGGATATACCTAACGAACATGAGACCATACATATGCTTTGCTGTGAAAACCCTGAGCCAGTTCCTAACGGATCCGAGACATGATCACTTGATTGTTGCAAATCATATATTGAGGTACCTAAAGGGTACAGTTGATTATGGGATCACGTATGAGGGGAATCAAAAGATTAACCTGCATGCTTATGTTGATTCGCATTGGGCAGGTAGTGCCACAGATAGGAAGAGCACTTCAGGATGTTGCTTCAGTATGGGATCTGGTATGATCTCCTGGTTTAGCAGGAAGCAGTCGTGCGTGGCATTGAGTACAGCCGAAGCAGAGCATGTTGCAGCTTGTTTGGCTAGTTGTGAGGTAGTTTGGATTACGAAGCTACAGTCAGATTTGTTTGATATCTAGTTAGAGGCGACTTGTATCTTCTATGACAACCAGATTTGTGTGAATTTTTCCGAGAACCTGGTGTTCCATGACAAGTCGAAGCACATTGAGATCAAGTACCACTATATCAGGGATATGTTGCAGAGAGGAGCAGTCAGGCTCCACTATGTGGCGAAAAACGGGTAGATAGCCAACATGTTGACCAACCTGTTAGCCAGAGTGAATTTCAAGTACTTCAGAGAGAAGCTTGGTGTTCTCCAAATCGAGGTTCCTCCTAAGAGGGAGTGATGAGACCGGAAGACACATATGCACTAGTTATCGCATGGTGGAAGACGCAGGTTGTCCATTGGAATGTAATGCACTTGGTGTGCCCCGAGATGTACTCCCATGCTGGAGAAGATATAGAGTCGTTCTCGCATGGTGGGAGGCATAGGTGGTCCTTGGGACGTAATGCACCTGGGGTGCTCCTGATTTTCCTCCCATTAGGGAAAATTTTAAGACCCCCCCTAAATTTCTATGTATAAAAATTGGGCAAATCCCCATGATATATCGGAAAATATGAAGGCTATTTTAGCAATGTTATATTATGTATATATAATTTTTTGGAGAATCTATCATTAAATTATATAATATTGTAAATTATTGGCGAATCTTTGACTAAATTATAAAACCTTGTAAAATCTTGGCGAATCTTTCACGAAATCATAAAACCTTATAAATAATTGGCGAATATTTATAACACTAGTACTGGAAATCCCCTTGTCAAACACTAAATCAACAACAACACCAAATATTGTGTCAATCCACCTGAGTTACAAATTTAGAATAATGACAGAGATGTACTTAACAAGTAGAATATCTATGCACAAGAACAAGGTAACGTCATGAAGCTCTTATCAACTCATTGTAAACGACAGATATAGAGGTCTGATGCATAAGAAGCAATGATGTGGCCTCCACTCATGATAATCTAGTTCAAGCCAAGGGGGAACTTTATGGCGCACATAGAGGTACACATACACAAATGATTGAAGAACAATTACAACTTCCAAACATCTACATCAAAATGATGTTGCCATGATTTCATTCACAAAATACACATAAGCTGTTAAATTGATTGCACCATCATCACAATAATAAATCCATCTAGCACATGTATAAGTCACAAAATAGACAATAACACAAAATACAATATTCTGATCATTGGGGCTAACAATGACGGATATGGTTTTCTGTAGAACGAGTTCAGATATGCACTGTAGGCTTCAAGAGATTTAACCCAAATTTTGTTTATTCCCAAATGGAATGGTTAAACTTTAAAGATACTCTTGATTTCACATTTGTCTTTTGACCTTGTAGAATGAAATTTTGTGGGCATTTATAGACCTACCTAGCACATATGGGACTAAAAAACCAACTTGATATTTAATTGAGAAACATCTGGTGTCACAAAAATCAAATTAAAAATTGTGATTGCCATCTAGCTGGTTAAACTGGA
Source organism: Larix kaempferi (assembly GCA_027924585.1). Taxonomy (NCBI): domain Eukaryota; kingdom Viridiplantae; phylum Streptophyta; class Pinopsida; order Pinales; family Pinaceae; genus Larix; species Larix kaempferi. The sequence goes on from BSBM01000410.1 coordinate 5,556,261, forward strand.
GTACCTCTATACAGTGAAGAAAGTTAGCTCTTCATATAGATCATAAGGAAATGCTCTGGAACAAATGTTGATATTTTTTCTGACATAATGATAATTAGAGGATTGATAAGCACATACCCAACCAAAGTTCACATCTTAAAAACAACACAGAAAATTATTAAATACTTGAATGATACTGATGTTTCCTCTAAGATGTATCTGGATATAGCATGTAATATAGGTTAAACCACCTTATTATCTTAAAATTCACTCAAAAATGCCAATGCCCCAATGGATGTAGAAAGAAGAAATGTTGGTAAAATAAGAAAGTGCATTATCAATTGAGACCTTGGTAAGAAGAATAAATTAATTCCCTAAATATGGAAAAATAATTTCGATTCAATATTTTGTAGGAACTGTTGAGCATAGTATCCCCTTCATCATACCGATAGTGTATTGGTTCTATAATGTGTAATTGTAGAAAATTTTAAATATGTATCTATATAGGAAAGATGCTCTCTTCAGCAACATAAATAATTCTACTGAGTATGGCTATGCACATTAATATATGATATCCTTGAGCAAGTTCACTCCTATTCCATAAGTAAGAAGCCAACAATTTGAACTCAAATTTTATCACATTTCTGCAGAATCATCCATTTGGAGCTATGTTGAACTTTGTTAGGATAATATTTAGCACTATCTAGAAGTGATCCCAATATAAAACAACATTGGAGCACAATATATACAATTGACTATTAGTGGCACAAGCACGTGCACCCCCACCCGTAACCTTCTTTTAGAACTTGCATTGAGCCAATTTTTTGGATAAGTTGTGCCCATGAAAAACATTGAACCAATTTACTAATAGATAGCCATTTCTCTACAGTACAAGGAACAATATTTAAGAACTAACTTGTTAAGCCATGCCCTCTTAATATAACATTGAACTAAAAGCTTCTAAGTTTGAATAATCATTGATTTCCAACATGTGTTCTTAAGGGTTCCCTTTTCAATTACAACAGATAGTATATATGGATACAATTTAAACAATCATTAGAAACATTTTCATTATATTTCTTCAATAGATGCCTTTCAACATATATAGATTAATTACTTGCCACATCAACTTATATCAATATGCACCTGATGTGTTACAAAATTTACTCTTCCTCATTAATATCATGGACAACCACTTACCCACCTGTTCCCGAAGGAAAAAGGGTATATCTTTATGAGACTCACTGAATAGGGAAGGTGAAGATGACTCTTCATCCAAAATATATGATCCTCTGTGCCTTCTTTGGAAGGGTTGAACCTGGTGCTTACTACAACCTTTGTTGCCTTCTCCAAGCAAATCATCCTACAACCTTTTTTGCGGATGTTGGAGCTTGGTGTTGATAAGTGATATGTAACAAAAAATGGCACGGTATGTCATCGTACACTAGTTAAGTTAGCACTAAATGCATGCATTCTAATCAACACTCATCACTATCAAATCCTTAAATTGTTGTTTAATATTTGAATCTTTATTCAATTCTAAATGATTATCGTGGGGTGTAGGAAAGTGATACGTAACATAAGGGTCTAGGTGAGTGATGGCTACAAGTCAATAAGTAGAAGTATTGATGCCTTGGACAATTATAAGATGCCACCATTAGGCAATGAATATTGGTAGAAAACTCTACCAACTATTGTGAATTGATTGTAAAATTATATCATGGACACTAAATCGGACATGGGTGGTGATTATTGCTACAAAATGTGCAATAGATTGATGAAGGGAACTCAATTGGGGATAAAAAATCTACCACAAAGTTGTGTAATGGATACTAAAATGTGCTAGGATTCTCACCAATTGTTTCAAGAGAATTATCCCATATTGTGAATAATTTGTACTTAAGATGTTATCACTAGGCAATGTATTACTTCCTCCATTGAAGAATATTTTCATCACTTTTTAAAGCATTATGTGAACATCTTATGAGACTATGGTTTCATATTTAAGATGTTAAAACTCCTCCCCCACTTCCAAGGTGACCTTTCCCTTTTGATGGTGATAGATATCACCTATGGATCCTTTATAGAACAAGTTGCAAAAGTAAAGGGCGAAACAAAATACATGACATGATTATGTCCATAACCAAAAGACTATACATCCTAACTACACTAACACTTTTGTATTAAAAATTTCACCCTTTTCACATTATTCTTCCTTACAATCTGGTTGCTAGTCATTTATTTTATTTTATTGAAGATAATGAAATCAACTAACAGTACAATTCAACACTTCAAAAAATACATTTCTTTTCCATCAAAAAAAAGTTACAAAACATAAATCGAAAGGATTTCCATGCCAACATATTCAAATGTGATTATCTTGACATGAAAATGCTTCACCTATATAAAATTGCATATTTTCATACAAATCCAGCCACAAAATTACTCAATTATTTTCATGTAAAGATTACAATTGAGCCCAATGGTCCAACCTCATAATTTTCCTTCATTTCTATATTCAAGATTTAGCAGAGAGGGAGTTTTCTACTTCAAATCTAATAGTAGCAATATATACAACAACATCTTTGCCAGTTCCCACCCTTAATTCAATACTAAAAAGGAAAAACCCCAATGCAATGTTTATTTCTGCGACTATAATAGACATCATCAATCAACAAGATCCTCCTCTCAAGAATATACATATTCATATAGAAATTCATGAGGAGTTCCTCATCCATATCTACACAACAAGCTAAACTATATATACATTATTGATGTTGGCTATAATTTGGGGCCATTGCAGCCAAATAAAAGGGTAGAAAGTCATTCATCTCTCTTTTTTTGTATCAAGTAGCATTTCCATAATAGAGAAGACAAAGAAGGGGCCAAACAAGGGAGGCATGGGGGGCTTACTAAAGGTTGCAACCAGTTGCAATTGGCTCTCCTCAGATATAATGGATTCCTCCCCATTCACATGTGGTTCTTCCCATTATCATTTGAACTAGGATTGAAATACACCTTTGTTGGGTGGTTCTGCTAGGTGAGCCATTCTGCATCACAGACATGCAATATGTATATAGTCAGGCTCCTAAATTATGTAAAAATTTTAACTTCAAATGGGACAATCTCATTTTACCTTTTCTAGAATCGTAAGACTTTAATTTCCTCGTACCAGCTTTTCTTGGATAGAAATTTTTCATGATATTCTTACAAATAAGTTTTGCAGTTATCCACATATTCTAGGGCTTTAGTTCATAGCACAAAAAAATTAAGGTTTCAAACTTCAGTATCTGAATGGGTGTTGTATAAAGGACTAGACTTCATACACTCTAGGCTTAGATCAATCATCTTGGAAGACTTTTTGCAAGGGTCCCGGTAAGAGAACAACAGACTTTGATTATATGAACATTTAAATACTTGAGAAATAAGTTGCTCACAGGGAAATGGGGGGAAACATGCCACCTTCACATATAGATAGAAAAATAAGAGATCCAAGCCTCACCTAGATTTACATGGACATCAGCATCAACTTTTATATAAAAATATGCATCCCATTTTGCAAAAGCAGTAGCAAAGTATATTTTTGTCTTATCTGACAGCTCAAGATACCCTTCAACATGTTTATTCTCAAAGGAAATGAACAACATAGAAAATTGTGATTTCTTATTAGTCCCATAAAATAAATAAGTATAGCGAAAAGTATCAGATATAAGGAAAATGTATTGTGTACCAATATCATGAAGTCTCAATGGTGTATGTCTTCAACTTCAATTGTTTTGTCTAGAATTCCACCTGTTGTGGCACTATTTACCCATAAAAATGCATCAGTTAAACTTCGTCATATAAAGTATGAAATAATTAAATTGATAAATTTTGTCATAGCAATTTTGAAATCACTACTAAAAATATCTTTTGATATAAGTAGTAATGATATAAATACTACACTTACCTACAACCTAAACCACATGGATTGACTATATTATGTTCTTGTTCCTACATATGTAAAATTTTATTTCAAAGGATATCTAATATCTAGAAAAAAAAATGCACTATTTTTTTGAAGTAAAAACACTAAAAAGCAATACACAAATGGATCATGACCTTTTACTACAAACCAAAAGATCATTATGGAACTAGCACTAGTGAAAAACGTCAAAGAAAAATAAAGGACAAGGATTGTATTCCACAAAACCAATTACATTTATTCTTAGTGTTTGGGGGGTTTCACTTGCTAACTCATGGTTGCTAGTGTGATTGCAAATGGAATTGCATTAGACATACACACAAAATAGGTCCGAACAGCATGGATATGTTATGATAACAATGTCATGGATATGTTATGATTACAATGTTGAACCTCAATCACTTTGGGAACTTGACATTACGAGAGACCCCTTTTTTATCGTTACTTCATAGATACATTAATTTTCTCAAAACAAACCTATCAATGTTAACAAAGTTATATAATTGAAGAGCATGCCTGTGACCTATGACGAAACGAACAATGATGCCTTTCTCTTCCATATTCCTTCACTTTTCACCTATTTGATCACAATCAAAGAAATCAATATCGCCATCCACATATGAAGGATGAGTTCAATTATTCTATTAATAATTATGATCATATGCAAGTCCATATTCCAATACAAGTGAAATAGTACCCCATGGCATCCATGTTGAACGACGGAGTGCTTTTTGATACTGAGGAAATATTGATTCCAACAATTATAAAATCCTTTGTCCCCTTTATTGTATCTGCAACATTGGTCTTTTCTGAAATCGAAGCACAATTCAGTGGGGATGCTTGTGTAGACATTGCTACTACTAGTCTCTTTCCAAATTTGAGATTTGTGTACCAATGTTTATAGATGGTGCACAATTCTGAAATGTCCTCCTTGAAAGTGCTGTGCCCAATAACTAGGTTTATTGTTCACTTATAATGTAGGCATCTCCAATGTGGTGTTCTCCATGATTTTTGATAATTAGTTTGATAGCAAGTCCACGGATTAAAACTCAATACAACATCCGAGAGATTAAAACGTACAAACTGGTTTAGGCGACCCACGGATTTGTTGTACCCTTTTGCTACAAGTGTCTCCCTGAATTCAAAACAGGTAACTATAAAAATAACAGGTTCGATCGTTGTTCTGGTATTGGATATACCCAGTGGGTAACTAAATCTTTATGGAATGGAGGCGTACTTTAATCAACATGTGTCTGTACACCCATTTTTTGCAGAGACATTTGTTTGGATGGTCGTGTGGCTGACCTTGTTGACTGCAGTCTGCTATAGCCTCGGTAATTTGATTTTGTTATCGATTCTAGGCATGAATCTTTGCAAATGTGATCTTACGCACTACTGGGTTTAAACAAGTATTTTCACCCGGCCAAATAATAAAGTGGATTTAAAACGCACTATTGGGTTTGTGCCGAGCTCTGGTTCCAGTTTCTCATATTTTCTTTAGTTATCTGGTAGGTAATAATTCCTGGAATATGCTTGTAACCAGACGGGATTCATAACAATACTAACCTGGATCAGAGCCTTATTATGTTTGCTTGGAAGTTGAATGAAGATAGAGCAACCTGAGAAAACCCTGACATTTGGAGAAACAAAAAATCGTTTAAGATATGATAACAACCAAATCGAAAACATCATATATATATGGGGCAAATTAAAATTGAAAATCGATTTCAATCCATAATATCTGGGCGATTTTACCAAAAACCAGCATTTCCATGATCATTGAAGGGCGAATTTACTCGGCCATTTCTACAGATTTTGGGCGAAATATAGAGCGGGATTATTTTATGGGCTATGGGAGCTCCAAATCGAATCAAACATGGGCTAGATGGTTAGATTTAAAGTCCTCTTTATATATTTTATTGGGATAATGTGCCATTTAATAAAAATAAATACATAAAAATTGGGCTAATCATAGTAAATGATGGTTTAATAATAAAAAATAGCCCACTAAAAAAATTAAAACCCCTAAATTTAGCCCATGGGCTAAGATTAGCCCCTAAAATTTTCCATGCCTCCCATGTTGGTAGATGTAAGAGATGGTTCTCGTATGGTGGTAGGCGTAGGTCGTCCTTGGGACATAATGCATCTGGGATGCTCCTTATTGCTCTCCCATACTGGATACGTTGAGAGGTCCACTGGTCATAAGACACTGTGTGTGCGCCTAGGGAGGATCTCGCATGGTGGAAGGCGTAGGTTGTCCATGGGATGTAATGCACCTGGGGTGATCCTGATTTTCCTCCCATGCTGGTAGACGCGGGCTGACCATTGAGAGACGCAATGCACCTGGGGTGCTCCTGGGATGTACCCACAGGGTGGGAGACGCGGGTGGTTTGTTGGACATGAGGTGTGCATCTGGGTTTTGCTCCGTGTGATGATGATATGATCTGGATACGATGAGATGATAGTAGGAGACGCATGTGATTATTGTGGCAACGTAATGTGTGGTCCTGGGATGTACCTACTCGATGGCTTTCTCACATAGATGATGAAGACCTACATGAAGGCTAGGCCTACATCTAGCATGAAAAAGGGTCGGCTCTGTAGAACTTCCTATGAAAAATAGATTCGAAAGATGTCACCAATCAATGATCGACAAAATGAGGATTGCGGCAGCAGCGATGATGATGATCCAGTGTTGATGATGATGTTCCAGCATTGAATATGTTCCAACGATGATGACGTTGTCCAGACTTGTGTCGAAGGGGTTGATGACTTTGGCAAGAGAATACCTTCCTAGTTAAGAGGGAGTGTTGTTGTAATTGTAACTTCAGAAGATATTCACTTGTATTTTATATTGTTATTATTATTGTATTTTATTTGTACCTCCGACGGAGATGTTTTTTCCTCCGTTCAAGGATGTCATTATTATGCTTAGTCATGCTAGGTCATCGAGGTAAAAACCTCCATTGTAAGTCAGGGCAATAGTTCCTCAAAAGGTCAAATGTAAATGTATTATTGAGTCTCCTAGAGAAGTCGGCCCAGTCAATTTAGTTGAGGCCGACCTAATTAGGTAAAAGGTCACCCCAAAAGTAAAGTATAAATAAAGAGTTTGTCTCTCCCATTTGGACACACACTCACTCACTCAAGTTCACATAAGTGAGAGAGAGAAGACAAGTTCGCTAAGGAGAAAGAGAGAGAGTTGCAGAAGACTATCTTGTTTTGGGGTTTTTCCATTTTGTGATATTGTATTGGTGACGAATCTATCTCTGAGGAAGTTGTGGGGTTTTTCTCCTTTATGGTTTCCCCGAGGAAAACTATTGTGTCTATTGTGTTTTTTCATGCTTGTTATTCTTTCAATTAAAGATCTTAGATAACATTGAATTAAAGTAGAAAATCTAACAAAAAATCATGTCCATAACACCTATAGTGGCAATAGCATATTTTTCCAAACCCTTTGTAATACAATGTGATGCATCGGGTTATGGGTTAGGGCCAGCACTAATGCAAGATGAGCACCTGATAGCCTATTTGAAAGTAGTAAACTTAATAAACAAGAATAGTTGAAGTCAACATACGATAAGGAAATGTTGGTCATTATGCATGCATTAGCAAAGTGGCGACAATACCTCTTAGGAAGCAAAATTATGATACACACAGATCACAATGGTCTTCAATACGTTCTTCAACAAAAAACATTGTCAATGGAACAACATAAATGGATAGAAAAAATTGCAGCCTTCGACACAGAAATAATACATAAAAAGGGAAAAGATTCCCAATCAAGATTCCAAATTTGAATGGAAGAACGATATCCTTTGGTATAAAGGAAGCATTCATTTAAACCCAACTTTTAAATTCAAATCCAAGGTCATGAAAGAGTCCCATGACTCACCAATAGCAGGACATGTAGGGTTTTTCAAATCTTACTATAATGCACGAAGGTCCTTCTTTTGGAAGGGGATGCAAAAATATATCCAAAAGTACGTGGTGAAATGTGACAAGTGCCAGAGGAACAAAAGTGAAAAACATTTTGACCCCATGGTTACTTCATCCTTTACACATTCCAAACCAAAAGTGGAAAGAAATATCTATGGAATTCAGTGATGGGTTATCCATGTCAAAAGGGAAGGACAAATTTTTTGTAGTGGTTGATCAATTCACCAAGTTCAAGCACTTCACGGGAGTGAAGAAGACAAACTCAACAAAACAAATTGCAGAAGTATTTTGCAAAAACATATACAAGTTACACGAGTTTCCAAGAGTCATAGTCAATGATAGGGATGCAAAATTTAATCGAAAATTTTGGAAGAAGTTTTTCAAACAAGTTGGGACATCACTCAACATGAGCTCAACTTATCATCCCCAAACAGATGGTTAGACATAACTTGTAAATAAGTGTTTGGAAGCCTATCTACATTGTTTCATAATCGATAAACGGAATAATTGCTCTCAATGGTTACACCTAGCAAAATGGTGGTACAAATCTATGTACCACACCTTCACAAAATGACCCCTTTTCAAGATTTATATGGGTATGAACCTCCCACATGGAAAGAGTTCGTTATGAATGACACTAATGTCCCGGAAGTAAGGAATCAATTAGAGAGAACTCAAAAGATAATTGAAATACTCAAAGATAACCTAAAAACTACACAAAACCGTATGAGGGAACAAGCATATCAACACCAAACAAAAAGAGAATTTGAAGTTGGAGAATGGGTATTCGTAAGAATCCAACCTTACAAACAATTATCTCTCAAGAAAGGAGAAAAAAACAAGTTGGCACCAAAATTCTATGGTCCATACCAAATTAGTAAGAAGATCAATCAAGTAGCATATGGATTGTACTTACCTGATACGAGACGTATCCATAATGTTTTCCATGTTTCATGTCTCAAGGTGTTGGGACGACACCAATCGGAATAGGTGATACTTCCTATGTTGGATGATGAAGGAGGGGTCATTTTTTAATCAGAAGCGATCATTTCTACCAGAGAAAAAAATCTTCGTTCTCGAATAATCAAGGAATATCTTATTAAGTGGAAAAATCTTCCTGGAGAAGATGCATCATGGGAAATAGAACAATTTCGTAAACAATATCCATCCTTGTCCTTTCTTTGAGTACAAAGCATCTCTTAAAGACAACGGTAATGTTACATATACATATAATTGATAATATTAATATTGAATACATAGGTTAAGATAAATGAATCAATAATAATAAATAAATACAACTTTTAAAAGTCATGCTACTTCATTTGAAATGACAGACTTAGACCTAAAAATTGGTCTCACTTGTAATTGTAATATCATTTTTCAATATATCAATTCATATTTATTATTTATTTCAGGTTTTATATCTTATGTGTTCTATCCCCTATATCAAAAGCTTGCACCAGACCGTCGGGAAGCTCAACACATATTGTTTTTTTTTAATTTAAGAAAGGGATTCTTAAATTATGAAGCTAAACATTATGGTAGCTACTGCAGGAAATAGAATAAATAGAATTTCTTGTAGCCATACCAAGGCTAAGATATTTGGCATGAAAGAGAGGATTCTTAATAGGTATGGAAGGGATTACAAGAATAAGTGTGCATCAAATGGTGTCAATCACTGTCATACACAGTGTTACACAAAACCAATGAAAAATTTCAAGGGAAAATAAGCTTTAGATTTACAGTAAACCCTAAAATGCCATAAAACCTTTGAAAATGGGGATTTTAACCAGATTGAAGAAAAATACCTTCATGAGGAGCTTGAGGTAAATATCCCCACTCTTGGGAGCAGTATGCTTGGTCTTCTTCCTCTCTTGGGAGCAGTATGCTTGGTCTTCTTCGTCTTCCCATTGGAAATTAAGTCAGTGCCCTATGACCCACAAAGTTTGACAAGAGAAAGCAGGCATACGTAAGTATACTAGAGGCATTTTTCAAAAATCATGAGCTCACCATTATTACTGCTACTGTTGACATTGAACCTTGTCCCCCTTGTTCCTCCTCAAGCTTAGCGAACAATAAGAATCCGAGTGAAATAAAAGAGGAAAAGAAATAGGGAGGACAATTTAAGGTCGGAGTTTTTGAGACAAAAAGAGTTTTCGATTTACTCCAAATATTAAAATGATTTTTGGATTTATTCTAAAATATTAAATATATTTACATTATTTTTTGTAATTAAGATGAGTAAAAGTTCAAAATTTCAAAGTTTAGCTTAAATGGGATGCAAATGAAATTTAAATTAGTCATTTTTAGTTGTGTCACTTATTATTTAGTCATATTGTTTATCCCTTGACTAAATTAGTCATTTTAATTTGTGTTTCTCAAATTTAGTAGTATTTAGCTTAAAAACACTATTGTGATTAACTTTTTTAGTAACAAAGTCATTTATTTTCCAAATTCTACTAGTGTAAGCTCTTCCCAAGTAGCACTATAAACCAATATATCATCTAAATACGTCATTTATCAAACACATAAATGTAGTTGGTGCATTACATAAACCATTAAGGCATTACCAACCATTCATATAGACCTTGCCTAGTATTGAAGGTAGTCTTCCAGGTGTCTTCTTCCTTCAATCATTCCTGGTGGTATCTCGACTTGAGATCCAACTTGGTGAAGTATGTACCATGTTTTAATGCATCCAACAGATCATCAATCATAGGCAGAGGGTACCGATTCTTGAGTGTGATCTTGTTCAATGCTCTGTACTCAATGCACTTCCGCCAAGTCCCATCCTTCTTGGGTACTATGATGATAGGTGACCCACAAGATGAGTTGTTTGGTCGGATTACTGCTTGTTGTCGCAATTGCTTCTTCACTGCATATGCTTCTATGAAAAACTATTTTTATAGTCTGATGTTTAGCAATGGAGAATCCAGCAATAGTTGTATTTCGTGTTCCACCTCCCTCTTAGGAGGTATCCCCTTAGGCTCCTACAACACTTCTCTGTATTCCTTCAAAAGTATCTCCAACTGGTGTTTATGCTCTTTGGTACATCCCTCTAAGGATGCCTTCACTTTTATCGATTCACCTTCTTGTTTATTTTGTCTTAAGAAAAGCAATACAAACTTCCTACTTGAATTGATCATCTTTTTCACTTAGTTGACACTTACAAGAAAGATCTTTGATTTAATTTTGTGTGCATTGATGATGAAGGATTTCTCATCCTCGATCAAGCGGTATTGGTTGGTTCTCCTCATGAAGATCACATCCCTCATATACATGTAGGGGTTTCCAAACACTAAACCACAAACATCCAGGGGTACTACGTTTACCTCCACTTCATCAATATACTTTACTCTTATGGAAAAATTGACCTTGCACTGTTTCATGAATATGAGTTATGCATCCTTATTTACCCATCCCAATGGGTAGGGACTAGTATGATCATGTAATTCCAATCCAAGCTTATATACCATATCCTATATTACGAGTTTTTATTGTGAACCGAAATCAAATAGAGCGTCGATCTTGGTTTGCTTGACCTAGACCTTTAAGTGGAAGAGTTTCATCATATATTTCTATTCCTTATGGTGAAGGCTACTCAAATTCACCTCCTTCTACACCATGATATAGATAAGCTTATCATCCACATTTGAGTTGGTTTATAACTCCTTGCTTGACTTCGTGGATAGAAGGTTCTTCTTCTTGGCATCCTTCTTGCGTTTCTTGGGGTTTATCTTGGGATGTAACTTCCATTACTTTTCTTCAGTGTGTCCATCGATGTTACAATGGTCACAATGGTTTTTTGGATCCTTGAATTGATTTTTCATGTACATAGTCTTGTTATCTTTTCCTTCCACTTCTTCTTCCCCTCCTTGGTAGCATCTTGGCTATCTTTCTGTTTTAAATTACTTGGATGTCTTTTCTTCTGGCATATGTTCTTTAGGTACTGTTCTTGTACACATGTTTCATCAATTCACATGGGATTGAAGAGCATCACATTCCTCCATATGTGACTATGTAAACTCCCTAAATACTTGAGGAGTACATCTAGGTTCTTGGGGAGATACCCAACATGATAGCCAACTTCTTGAACTCGGTGGTGAATTCTTGCAAACTCTATCCCTGCCTTTTTCTAAAGTAATGCTAATGGATCCACTAGCCGTCTACATACCCAACAGGGTAGAATTTTTTAACACAGACTTATACTAAGAGGGTGAGGTGAATTAGTATGAGACAATATTTTCACTTATTTAAATTTGATTGCCACAATAAAACAATCACACATAATATCTATCAATTACAAACAATGGAACACAAGATTTATGTGGAAACCCTTTTGGGAGAAAATGACAAAAAAAAATTATTTATAATTCTTCGTAGGAATCAACCTACTGTTAAAAATATTCATAAGCACCAACTTACTGCAGACACCAATCCCCATTGATACAAATCCTTGTATGCACCAACCTACTCTTACGGATATTCACCAACGCCAACCTACTATTATAGATCTTCTAAGGCACCAACCTAGTGTTATGGATCTTCGCAAGTACCAAATTACTGGAGACAGCAATCCCACCACTAAGCACCAACTTATAAAGAGACATCCATCTCTTCATTTGAGTAGCACCAACCCCTTAATTACGATCATGAATTCCTTGAATAAGACTTCTTTGAATAACCATTCATATTTTCTTCACCATTCTTTGTCGCACCTTCTTCACACATACATACTTCTTCTTGAGAGGTTCCTCTTAGAAGGATATTTCTTTTCCACTCACACATGTCCCCTTCAAATATTCTTGAATATTATATATATTGAGACCCTTCATAAAGAGTTGTTTCTATTTGAAAACATGGGTTAACCTTTAAGTAACTAATTAATTTCCCTTGTTTTGCTAATAATCCCATGGTTTTGGAAACCCACCCATGGTATTACATATAAGAGATATTTAATTAAATAATTACTTTCCTTCTTTTTTTACTAATAAGTCCATGGTTTTGGAAACCCACCCATGGTATTTCTTTTGACATCAAAGACAATTTTGCTAACAATATCCCTCTTTGTCATTGATGGCAATCCTGCAACAAAACTAGCAAGTCCATTAGGCATACAAATATTTCTTGTTGTTGTAATACTCCCCCTATCTGCAACTCTCCCCCTTTGACATCAATTGCAATCCTGCAACAAAACATATATTCCATTAGGCATAAAAAGATTTCTTCTTGTTTCAATACTCCCCATATCTACAACTCTCCCCCTTTGACATCAATGGAAAATGGATGCTCCCCCTAAATTTGTGGTTCTCCTTAAGCAATTAGTGACTAGATTATATGGATATTAATCCCAATTGTTGTATGAGATATTCAAATGTCTCTTTGGGGATGGGTTTTGTGAAAATATTTGCAATTTATTCTTTGGTGGCAATATATTCCAACTTGACATTATGATCTGCTACTTGTTCTCTTAAGAAGTGATACTTGATTGGAATATGCTCTGTTTTCAAGTGCATAATAGGATTCTTTGAAATTTGTATTGCACTTGTAATGTCACAAAGTGTTGAGACTGGATGATCATATTCTACCTTAATATTTTGTAGTGTCTGCTTCATCCAAAGAACTTGTGTGAAACATGATGTTGTTTCTATATACTCAACCTCTGTTAGGGATAGAGAAATTGAATATTGTTTATTGCTCAACCAAGGCACTATATTGTTTCCCAAAAAGAATGCTCCTCCACTTGTACTTTTTTTATCATTAACACTGCATACCCAATCAGCATTAGTATATGTTGTTAGAGTAAATGTTTCACCTCTTGAGTAGCACAAGCCAAAGTCCAAGTACCCTTTAGATACCTAAATATTCTTTAAATTGCTTGCACATGAGATTCTTTTGGTGCATATTGAAACTGTGCAACCAATCCTACTACTTGCATAATTTTTGGGCTTGATGTCGTCACATATAATAGGTTTCCAATCATTGATCTGTACAATGTTTGATTCTCAATTTACAACATGTGACAATGGGTGTGATGACTGGTGGACAGGATTTCATTTTGAATTTCTTCAACATTTCCTTGTTATACTTGGTTTGTGAAATGAATACGCCTTTGTCGGATTGAGAAATCTGTAAACCGAGAAAGAATGATTGTTCACCAAGCATAGAAATCTCAAATTCCTTTGCAAACTCTTGTCACATTTTGTTTTTACTACCTCCAAAAATGATTCCATCTACATAAACCACAGCAAGTAATGAGCTTTCATTTTCCGTCTTGATGTAGAGATTGATGTTCGCCATTCCTATTTTCAAGAATTATTGTTGTAGATATTTATCAAGCCTTGAATACCATGCTCTGGGGGATTGCTTTAGCCCATAAAGTGATTTCTTCAATTTGCACACATGATCCTTATTTTATGATAATAAGAACCCTTATGGCTATTCAATGTATACTTAATTTTCTAGATTTCCATTGAGAAAGGATGACTTAACATCCATTTGATATACTTTGAAGTTCTCGAAACATGAAAATGCCAAAAATATTCTGATAGCTTCAGTCTTCAACCAGAGCAAAATTTTCGTTGAAATCAATACCTTCAACTTGAACATAGCCTTTACGAACCAATCTTTCTTCATTTCTTATTACGTTCCCATGTTCATTCAACTTGTTCCTAAAACCCCACTTGGTTCCAATCGCATTCTTATCTTTTGGCCTTGGAACAAGTTCACATGTCTTATTCTTCTAAATTTGATTTAATTCTTCTTCAATAGAACTAATCCAATGCTTATCTTCGATAGCTTCTATAAAGTTCTTAGGTTCTATTTTAGATAGCAAGGAGAAGTCTGCAAGTTCTGGTGCACTTTCTAGTCTTCTTCTAGTTTAAACTCCCACATATTAATCACCAACCAAATGATTCTTTTGGACATATTTCGATGGTGCCTTTGTATCTGAGCATTCTGTTCCTTCTTCATATTCTTCTTCTTTTTGGCTCATCTCTTTTAGAAGTTCATTTGTTTGTGATTTCTCCTTTTGAGGCCTTGCTTCATCCACTTTTACATTTTCACTTTCTACAATTTCATGTAATCTTTTATTGTAACATCTGCAAGCCTTGCTTCTAGATGAATAACCAAGAAAGATACCTTCGTCATCTATGGAGTCAAATTTTCCCAAATCCTCTTCATCTCTCTTTATATAGCACTTTCTCCCAAATACTTAGAAGTACTTTATTGTTGTTGGTATACCTTTCCCTAATTCATAGAGCGTTTTACTGTTGTTGACTCTAATTTTCCCTTTATTCAGAGTATAGACCATTGTGTCAATTGCTTCTCTCCAAAATATGTCTGATAGAATAGCTTCATTCAACATTGTTCTAACCATCTCTTGTACAGTTTGATTCTTCCTTTCTACCACTCCATTCTTCTGTGGAGTTCTTACAGCTGAAAAATGTCTCTTTATTCCATGAACCTCACAAAATTCTTTAAATTCATTTGAGATAAATTCACCTCCTTGATCTGATCTCAAGCACTTCATTTTTAAATCAATTTCATTTCCAACCAAGGGTTTGAATGCTTTAAAATTCTCAAATACTTTAGATTTGTCTTTTAAGAACGCAACCCATGTCATTCTTGAGTAATCATCAATGAGCAACATGAAGTAATTTTCACCTTGTAAATATTGTGTTCTTGTTAGACCACAAAGGTCTATATGTACAAGTTCCAACGGATTTGATGTTGAGCATTCCTTTTATTTGAATCTTTCTCTTGTATGCTTCCCATGTTGACATTGCTTGCAGCTAGTGTTTGAAGGTTTTTTTATCTTTGACATGTCTCTCATTGCTTGTTTAGTGTTGATTTTCACTATATTATCAAATTTTATATGGCCCATTCTTTTATGCCATGACCGTATTTCATCTATTTGTCCCATATAACATTTTTCTCCCTTGATTTTATTGAGAATATATACATTATTTAAGGTTTCGATTGCATTTTCCAATAAATTTGTTGAGACTATCTTCCTTATCTCACATCATTGAGAATAAAATGTGAATGTGTTTCCTTGATCACACATTTGACTAACATTGAGTAGATTATGTTTCAAACTTTCAATATACAACACATTCTTTTTTTTAGTCTTTCCATTGTCAAGACTAGGAGTACATTTTCCAACTATTCTTGCGGTACAATTATCTCCAAATGTTGCATTGCCTTCGTGTACTTCCTTCATAGTGAGAAACTTGGTATGGTCCCTTGTCATGGGCTTGAGCATCTAATGTCGATGTACCATTGATTTCCTTTATTTTTGGCATGAAGTGTAGTTTGTACAAACATGGATTTCTCCTTCTTTGGCTTTTCTTGCTCTTACTTGTTTTTCCAAAATTGTGTGGATTCTTTCTTTTGTTTGACAAGGGTATCTTCTTTCCTATTTTTTTCCAAGAGATTCTATAATGCCACTTCTACAAAAATGTGTTATGTTCCCATAGTTGTTGCACTTATAACATACAACATTGTAATCAAATAGAGGAGAAAATGAATTATAGTTTCTATTTGAGAAGCCATAAGTACTTATGTCTTCGTTCCGCACATAATTATTACATACTCTATAATCTATTGCTTTATGACCAAATCGATTGCAAGAAAAACAATAACCAAATAAAGAGTATTGGTATCGACTTGTGTGATGCCTCCTTGGTCGAAATGATCTTATGAATTTGTCCTTGTTGTCCTTGTGAGGAAGGTCAGGTTTCTGCAGGACATCATCCTCCTTTTTCTTGTTGCCTTCGATTTTTATGGAGTTTTTTAGAACATCAACATAGCTTTTACGTTCTTATTCATTCACCTTCTTTGGTGTCTTTGTAGCATCATATTTTGAATTTACTTTAGGAGTCTTAATGAATGGTGAACTTTGGCAATGGATGATATCATCTAATATTCCAATGCTCTTTTCAAACATCAAGATTCTATTCAACTGAGCAGTTGAATCCTCAGATTCCTTTCTTAACGAAACAATTTGAGATTCTAACTCTTCACAGATTTATTCCTTTTCTTTCAGTTGGATTCTCACTACTTCTTTTATCTTTTTTGCCTCTTCTAGCTGAATCTTTAGGATAATGATGGTATTTTCTATTTCTTCAATACTTTGTGATATTTTTGCTTTTGAATCATGATCATTCTCTTCATGTTTATGCAAATTCTCCTTTTGTTTCAAATTCTATTTCTTAACCTTCTTTATTTTTCTTAAGGCACAAATAGGCTCTTCTTCGAGATCCACTTCCCCATATGTCTCGACATTTTCTTCTTCTTTTGAATCCATCGTTTCTTCCCCTATGTCTTCATTATTCAAAGCATCAAACTTTGTTTTGGTTGTCATAAATAGAGATTTGTCTCTGTCACTATCGAAATTGCTTTCATTTCTCTTTTCAAACAAGTCACTAACCCCTTTTGAGTAGAGACTCTTCTTTTGCTTATAATAGTTTTTCTTCTTTTCATGCTTGTCATGTTTATGGTTCCTTTTGTGATGATGATGTTTTCTCCTTTTCTTTATGTTATGGTATTCTTCATCATCACTATTTTCATCCTTTGCATATGGCATTTATTCGCAAAATGTCCTACTTTCCCACAGTTAAATCATTTAAAGGGAAACTTACCTTTGTATTTTCCAAATCCCTTTTTTATTTTTCTCACAAAATGTGCTTCCTCTGTGTCTGATTCATAGTTGGAACAATCACTTAATTTGTGTTCTATGTTGTTATTCTTCTTTGATACTTTGAGTGCTGCTTATTTATTTGATGGATTTTATTTTTCAATCCTCATTTCACATACAATGAGAACCCTATGCAATTCATCCATTGTCAATTTATCAAGATCCTTCATTTCTTCAATAGCAAAAAAAATTGGCATCAAATCTTAAGGGGAATGACCTTAACATCTTTTGTACAATCAATGATCTTCAACCTTTTCACCAAGTCCTCTGATGGCGTTGACAATTTCATCCACATGGAGGAGATAGGCTGCAACATTTTCTTCCTCTTTCATTTTCAAACTCTCAAACTATCCTCTATGAGTTTGGAGCTTTTCCTTCTTAACCTTGTCATTTCCTTCATAGATATTTTGAAGCTTGTCCCAAATTTATTTTACTGATTCACAATGCATCACCTCCACAAACTCAAATTCGGATCGATTGCACAAGATGAAATTCATGACTTTTGCATTATTTTCACTAGGATTCTTCCTAGTTGCATATGCTGGTGGAGTTTTGGGGGTTGTATAACCAGTCACAACTGATTCCCAAATATCAAACCCAAGAGGAATTAGATATGTTTTCGTCCTTATGCTCCAAAATGCGTAGTTTTTCCTATCGAACAATCGAGATCTGTTTGTGGAGAAAATTTCTCGACCGGCCACGTGTTCTCCTGAGATCTACTTTCTAGCAGTTAGACTATTTCTAGAGGAACTTGCTCTGATACCAATTGTTGAACACGCACTTATATTGAGAGGGGGGTGAATCACTATAAGACAATTGTTTGACTTATTTAAATTTGATTTCCACAATAAAACAATCACATATAAGGTCCATCAATTATAAAACATGAAACACAAGATTTATGTGGAAACCCTTTCATGAGAAAACCACAAAAAAACTTTCTTTATAATTCTTTATAGGAATCAACCTAAAGTCACAAATAAATGTAGGCACCAACCTACTAGAGACACCAATCCCCACCGCTAAGCACCAACATAATAAGAGACACTCATCTCTTAGTTTGAGCAACACAACCCATTAATTACGATTCTTGATTCCCTAAATAAGACTTCTTTGAATAATTGTTCATATTTCCTTCGCCATTCTTTGTTGCACCTTCTTCGCACATACATACTTCTTCTTGAGAGGTTCCTCTTAGAATGATATTTGATTTTCCACTCACAAGATTTACCTTCAAATATTCTTTAAAATATATATCTATTGAGACGCTTCATAAATATTTGTGTCTATTTGAAACGACATGTTAATCTTTAAGACTAATTAATTTCCCTTTTTTACAGATAAGCCCATGGTTTTGGAAACCCACCCACGGTTTTGAAAACTCACCCATGGTATTACATATAAGAGATATTTAAGTAAATAATTAATTGTAATGTCCCCCGGGGATATCAAAGGGTCTCAGGGACGTATCATTATCTCTTTGAGGCTAATTACTTTATTTTTAGTGCAACGGATAAACCATAAACATTTAATTTCTATTCTTCTAAAATTAATTGTGACACAAAATCCAATAATTAACAATAATATAATATAAATTCATTAATACATACAACATCTGATATAATGGCTTGGAAGGATTCTTAACATCATCTAACATCATCAAACCTTCAATCCGAGCCATATCAGAGATGATAACCACTTCTAAAGGCTAATTATTCTTAATCAAAGTTAACTAGCAATTAAGGTGTTAATTACGACACTTATCACAAATCAAATTGTTTAACAAATAGCCATCGATTATCAATCCCAATGGATTAATAACATCCAATTACATGTAAATAAGCCTAATTACCAAAATTACAATAATTAATCATGGTAATTACGAAAGAGAGTCCACGAGACTAGTTAACTAGTTTTCCAATATAAGCAGCTAGTCTTGCACAAAATCAACTTGTAACCATGACATTAAACCAAAAATAAATCCTACAACCATTAACATATTTAAGCATGAACCTACATCCAATTAAAGTTTTATTTTCATATCATTCCAATTGCACATAAGGTGATATTTTCCATCAATTCCAATTAAACTAGTTAACATTCGCCGCAAGGAATTGAATCTAAATAATTGAACCAAAATGCAATGCATCCATAAGTAAAGGATCACACCTGATAATTAGCCACCTACATCACAATAAAATTTTAGAAACATAGCACGTGGCTGTAGCATTCTATTTTTACGAAAACAAAGATTTCAATCCACAATTAGTTATTAATTTTCAATGCAATGTACCTAGTTTCCAATTTAACTTTCCATATGCCAAATAAATATAAATATATGAATACTGTAGATAATGGAAATAATATCAGGGGTCACCTATAGTAATATGTCTTTATATTTCCTCCCATTTACAATCCTTTAAATAATTCACAAAACTAGCTAATTATACTCATCCAAATTGACTAGTAATTCTAGGAATCACTAGAATAAAGTAAATCCACGGCTCATAGAATCATGCAAATTCCATTCCATATATAAAAAACATGTTCTATCATTCATAATATATGTATATATCATTCGAACAATTCGTCAAACACTTCATATGCAAAGTCACAAATCTACTCAAAACAATTCCATTGAAGGAGCTAGAAATTGGAAATTGATCTAGAATTTCGGTAGACATTTCCCAAACACTATCAAGAATATCCCCCTCATATTTTTACACAAATTTCAAGTGTATTTATCATACATAAGAATAAAAATAACATTCAGGAATTTTTACAAACACTTCATATGCCAAGTCTCCAAACTATGCAAAACAATTCAATCGAAGAACTAGTTTTCGAATAAAAGGTAGAAGCATCAAAGAGAAGTGTCTTAAACCATTATGAGGCCACTGTACCATAAAAATAAACATTATATAATAAAAATGGGTATAAATATCAGTTCTGTATAATAGGTTCCAAAGAATAATTTCCTCAAACAATTTGTGCACAAAATCCCAAAAACTAGTTCCCAATTCCTTCACAAAATTTACTTGCATAAATAGATTGAATTTCATGAGAAATTTCTTCCACAAATAGCTCATACATTTCATCAAAATTTTCATGTGCGTCCATAAATAAATCAAATTAGAGCCAAATAAATTAAATAAACATTATATAAAGCACTTATCTTTTCCAAATACGCAATCAGAATCGACCATGCCACGTTCCACCTAGTCGTAGACACAATGCAAGCCAAAACTCACTTTGAAATGATCACCCCCGAGCCGGAACCATGATGCCACATGCAAGAGCGCACTCAACTACAAATTCTCTCAATAAATCAGTCCAACCACAACCCAGGGCAATTCCAGTGGCTCCGGGACAACAATCCAACGACAACACAATGGAACATAGCACTTCAAATCCATGGAAATTCCAGTGGCTACAGGACAAACTCAAATACAAGGCAGTGTACCTCACCCCTGCTTCCAAACTAGGATCTCCAGAGGCAATACACATCTTTGTCCAACCTCAAATCCAATGGGTAGTGGACCTCACCCCTGTTGCCAATCAAGGATCTCCAAAGGCAATTACAGGACATACACCAGTGACTCCAGAGTAACTTAGCTTGGGAAAAGGCTACACAATGGCGCAATGACCAACAAGGATATCATACCAAGAGCATCAAAATCGAACCACAAGTGCCGAACACAAGCACTAGAGAAAAATCATGAACCAACACACAAGTATGACTATCCAACACAAACAAATCGAATTCCTTCATGAGCAATTCGAATTGGGAGAGAGAGGGACACAAGCATGAGAGTTACAAAATTCCCAGAATAATAAACTGGAGTTACACATCATGTGGATACACCAAGAGACACACTAATCCAACTCAAGAGGTCGCACTAGGTGAGAAAGGAACTCCAATCCTCAAATAAAAAATTAATCTTAGGGTAAATAAAACCAAGGAGTGACATAACACATTACGATGCATAACCAAGAGGGTCCATCAAGTACATAATAAGGGTGTACAACATCAACATAGGCTCGACACACATAGGTAAAAACTTTTCAACAACCCCTTGCTCATAAGATCATGGTTCCTTATACTCTCTTTTGTGGCATCGGTCGTCCGATTGTTTTTATTTTATTAATTATTTTATAATTTCAACATAATAAAAATAATAATAATGTGCAAACCATAGTCCAGGCACCTTGTTCCACTATGTCCAACATAACAAAAATAATAATATGTCCAGGGGCTATGCTAGAGGATATTGCATCCACCTCCCCTTAAACCATGCATCGTCCTCGATGCATATTACATACATGCATTTACAAAAGGATAACATGCATGCCCATACATGCCTCATAAATATGACATCTTTCTAACCACAAAACTTCCCACTACCACCTACGTTCTTGTATGTCTCCACTGCCCATGGGAAAACCAGGACTAGTAGAGTGGGATCAAGGAAGCAAGGGTCAATCTTCAATCCCCACCACAGGGTCTTCAATCCTCTTTACACGGCCTTCAAACCTTCAACAAAGATACATCCACCTGAAAACCATATTTCAATCACTCATATGATTAACATTAGGTATATAAAAATATGTGATACATGATATAAAGATATTCTTCTACAAAGATACTTTTCATGTTCCAACAAACACACAGTTAGCAGCAAACATATATATATATATATATATATATTGTCCATCTAGATACATAAAATATATCTTCAAGATACATGATACATGAAATAAATCACACGAAATACATCAGTATATACAAGGTACACGAGATAAAGATACTACTTCAACAAAATACTTGAAATGCATCTACCTGAATCTTATTCTAATCAATTTCAATCATATGAAATGCATCAAGTGTATCAATCAATTTCATGAAGTGCATCGAGTATACCATTCAATCTCATGAAGTGCATCAAGTGTGTACTCTTTCTCAATGAAATGCATTCCAGTCAATCAATCACATGAAATGCATATACTTTACTTGCAGATACATGAAATGCATCATGCATATACTTTATCAACAAAATACATGAAATGCATCTAAGATATATGAAATGCATTCCAATTAGTTAGTAACATGAGATGCATTACCAAGATGGTTTTACATGATTTATCACCCAAATACTTTCCCTAGAAGGATGCATGAGATTTACCATGATAATTTACAAATATACCTTTCAACAAAGGTATTTGATATACCATAAGGATACTCTAACAATATACTTTCAGCAAAGATGACAAGGATATTTTTCTAACAAGGATACTTGTATTAGTATTGGATATATATAAAGATACATGAAGTACATCTTCAACAGAGGTACTTGAATCATACTTTAATTAGTCACACATTTAGTACATACTTTTCAACAAGACATATGAAATACCACCATGATATTACCAGGATACCTACACATGAAATGTCACCAAGATACCACCAAAATACATTTCATAAAATATCACAAAGATACCTTTCTAACGAAGTTCGCAAATATAAATATCACAAAGATATTTTTCTATCAAAGATCACCTGAACATTTTACGCACTTAATGTAACAGGTAAGCGAACTTATATGCAACAATTCCAATCTAACTAAGAAACCAAAAAGGGGCATAATGACTAGTAGTTAAACATACTACATTTCATCTCCACACAAAGAATAAGTCTTCTTTAGAAAACATTCAAAAATCCATTATACATCAACTAATAGTAATTAGTATCAACCAGTAACATCAACCAATATCATTCATACATCGATCCAAAATACATCAATTCATAATACCTCAACCATATATCAATCATATGTTAATCATATATCAATCATACACAAATATCAACCAATTACAATCATACATGCATCGACTGACCATAGAAACATCAATCATAGTACATCAACCAGAACACATCAACCAAAACACATCAGAATACATCAACGAGAATCAAAATACATAAACCAGAATATGTCAATCATATATCAATCATACACAAATATCAACCAATGACAATCATACATGCATCGACTAACCATAGAAACATAAAATAGTACATCAACCAGAACACATCAAATAGAACACATCAACAAGAACACAACGGAATACATCAACAAGAAGCAAAATACATCAACGAGAAACAAAATACATAAACCAAAATACATCAAATAGAATACATCAACCAGAATACATCAACTAGAATACCTCAACCATAACACATCAACTAGAACACATCAATCAGAATACATCAACAAGAAGCAAAATACATCAACCCAAATACATCGAACATAATACATAAACCAGACTCTCACAAGCATCGACCAAACTCTCACTTTTTATAGTGCTTTTGTTAGGAGCCTTATTCTGCTTTTTTTAAGAGCCTTATTTCTGGTAGTATGCCTCTATTTTCATACTACTGCAAAATGTAGAACAAATATAATATCAAGACACTTGTAAACTCATTTGCAAAATTGGGCAACGGATTACAATGCTTTGGACACATGTAAACTCTTGCCTGAAATTCAACAACAGAGGACAGCACCACTGACATCCAAATGACTTGCACGACAAGCAATATCAAATTGTTGGCAAGTAATGTTTAACTAAGGTAGAAGTATTTTATTTTTATTTTTATTTTTCACTAATCACCGGCAATGATAAAATTAGTCAAATCAGACTATATTCTCCAATAAAAGGACAACACATATGAAAACAATTTATATAATAAAAACTAATAAATCTTTATTTTGAAAAGACTTTATCTGTTTCCATAGTTGTTTTATGTAATCTTACAAATTAATACAATAGGGCGGAACATATAGTCTTGCCTACGGCAGGGACTAATAAAAAGGAAAATGGAACCACTATAAAGACAAGTGGCCTATTTCCCCAAAATAGACAAGGAGTTACTCATCAATGTAACCACCACCATCCAAGTGGCATAAATAAGCCTAAAAAATCATACCATCAATAAAAAATCCAAAATCCATATAGGTATAAATGCCACTTAATAAATCATATTAATATTTAATAATAATAAAACTATATCATCTTAATAACTTATCATTAAATTAATAATGATAATGGTACATAGTACATACTATTATAATGACAATTATTTATTTATCAATTAATAATCATAATGTACCAGTAAATAAATCATACTGCAAGAAGCATTTCAGTATTAACAATTCAATGAGTAGTAAAAGAGGCAATGCACAAGCATCAACCAATCAAGTCATTGAATAGTAAAATAGGCGATACACAAGCATCAACCAATCAAGTCACTGAACAGTAAAAGAGGCAATGCACAAGCATCGACCAATCAAGTCACTGAACAATAAAAGAGGCAATGCACAAGCATCGACCAATCAAGTAACTGAAGCAGTAAAAGAGGCAATGCACAAGCATCGACCAATCAAATCACTGAACAATAAAATAGGCAATGCAAGGTGAACATGCATCAACTAATCAATCTAATCAATTATTAGATATGCACCACATAGTACTTATCAATCAATCTATTGAACAATAAATATGAAATATTAATTAATTCTAAATCATACAACAAACTGATCTCTGAAGTGAAGCTTCTTATTCTTCCATTAACATAAGGGAGGTTAAAATTCTTTCACAAAGCACATTTATAAATTCCCAATGCACATAAACATAAAATTATGAGTCTGTAATAGACCCAACAACCGCAGAGTTGGAACCATAGCTCTGATACCACCTGGAATGTTCCTCGAGGCTATCAAAGGGTCTTGGGTACATATAATTAGCTCTCTGATGCTAGTTACTTGATTTTTAGTGCAGCGGATAAACCATAAACATTTAATTTCTATTTTTCCAAAATTAATTGCGACACAAAATCCAATAATTAACAATAATTCTAATTTAAATTCATTAACAAATCCAACATATTATATAAGGGCTGGGAAGGTTTCTTAACATCATATAAAATCATCAAACCTTCAATCTGATCCATATCAGAGATGATAACCACTTCTAAAGGCTAATTATTCTTAATCACAGTTAACTAGTAAGTAAGGTGTTAATTACGACACTTATCACAAATCCAATTGTTTAACCAATAACCATCGATTATCAATACCAATGGATTAATAACATCTAATTACATGTAAATAAGTCCTAATTACCAAATGTAGTACATACAATATACATCTCCGTTGGAATACAATACATCGGAGGAATAATACATCTCTGTTGGGGATACAATAAAGTACAAATGTAATACATACAATATACAAGTGAATATCTTCCAAAGTCACAAATACATCAACAGCCTCTTTTGAATAAAGGATTTGAAAGTTGCATTTGCTTTGGGTGTTCAGTTTTTCTACTGCATTTGCTTTAGGTATGTATAACTAGGGGGATAGTGGTGTGTGAGAGTCTATGTAAGGTTTAAAGGAATAAAGATTTAAATAAATTATTCCTAAATCAAAGAGAGAATCTAGAGATGAATGGTGGCCATTAGTTCCATCCTCTCTTTTATCATGTTTTTTTGTAGAACAAGGTGGAGGTCACACAAGAGAGTGGGATCAACATCTACTTGATGGAAACGGAGGTCCCTAAAGACCAATTGGCCCTTAGCAAGGTGAACAACAAAAGTGTACAATGGTATGAGTTGGCTCCTCAAAGGTTGCCACGTAGCATGGCATTTGTAGATGGTTCACGTAACATTGTTTTGTCAAGCTACAACCTATGTAGGTAGATCAACCTAGTGCAAATCTATGTATACATGTTGACTTAGAGTAGACATTGCAAGATAAATTATAAAGAACTTTATGCATTACAACAACAAAATGCATTTACTCAATAATTTGTCACAACATTCATTTAATGTACATTTTATCACCATTATAAAAAAGTTTACAATTCCAAGCAATGATTAAGGCATGAATCATGGGGCCTTCGAGGACAACACTCATCCACACCACCATGTTATTATCTAAAGTTGGGATGTGATCAACTTCAAGTGTCTCACATCCCCAAAGACACTTCAACCTTGACACATGCCACTATCAAGTATAATTGTTTCAATTTTGTGCAAACCATGAATTACTCGGATGTATGGAGAATTTAAGGGACAACCAATGCAACATAATATTCTAAAGCTTTAATTTCACATTGCATGGAGAATTTAAAGAACAGCGAATGCAACGTAATATTATAAAGCTTCATAGTGTTTAGTATTTATAACAGTACTCAATGCCAAAATGGAGAACATCATAAGAAACGCAAAGGACCTATCTTCCATTGTAAAGTCCTATTGTATTTTGTGCAATAAGTGATCAATAATACACTTGTTCAAAACATCAATCAAGAAAATATGAAAAAACACTTTCTTTTTATTTTGGGAATATTAAAACATTAAATGGTACCATCTAATTAACACATTGGTTTGATTGTGTGTTTACAACGGACAAATTATCATAGTGATATTCCTTGTGGTTTCTTTTGATTATGAACTATAAAATTAAGAAGTTGAATTATTTGATCAATTAAATGGAAGTATGACATTGGTAAGGCAGTAAAGTATTTGTAAAGATTTATTCAAACAAATAAAAAAAACATAAAGTTAACACATACTTTTTATTAATTCAATGGAAAAATCATCAATTAATAAATGTCAAGAAAAAAGAACCAAACCACCATAGAGGAAAGTATAACATCCAAGAATTCCAAAAGCATGTGATAAAGAGCAAAAATTGGCATATTGTATTTAGAGACGCAATCAATGAACGGTCATATATAGCATAACTAGTGCAAAGAACATAAACATCCACATCCATGTTCCCTTTCTCTTCTCTCAAATAAGAAACCACAACAACGTTACTAACAAAATGTCACCCAACATGTAATCTTCATTTAATATCAAGTTCCACATCCCCTCAAAAGCATCAAAGCTTCAACCAGAGTGTGGATCAAATACAAAAAGAAGTTATAGCCATGTCAACAATTAAATTAGATGATTCTAGAATAGACAATTGGAGAAGTGAACAAAACGTGTCTATTGAGAATACCTTATTCCTTATAGGGAAGGTTTAGTGGCTTTCACCAGTATGTGCGTTGCTCGTCTTGGAGCACACATTCTCATTATGTCAAAAAAAGTGTGACTATTATAAGGAGTGCATTCAGAAGAGTTTTTTGTAAACAATTAGAGTTCTAAACATTAAATTAACAAAACAAACTAGTTGAAAGCAAAGAATGCGTGAGCATAAATGCTAGCTATATAGTTTGGTTGGTTGTGAGAAAGATTTTGTTGTGGTGTTTGTTTTTGTATGCCAAGTCATGTAGCATAAGTTCAAATCAAGTGCCACATACCCGGTAGCCTCTTTCAACCATGAAGATCACGGGGTACTCATAGTGTGCCCCAATTCATCGCTAACACCCAAATTCATTTTTCATAATTTTCATTGTCAAATTACAGCGGAAAATAGATGTAAGGTCACCCAAATTAATATATGCATACATTATTAATCTACAGGAAATTCTAGCATGAAACACAAACACGCCATATCAAGCAATTCCATGCATTTATATCATTATAACCAACAAATTGAACATTATATAAAACAAATTTAAACTATATCTAAACACTGATATATTCAAGGCAATTTCATACACAGTAAGACACTTATATTTTAATTGTCCAACTGGTTGCAGGTGAAGGACGTTCCTCTTAGCCATAGGCTTTGTCAAGCCATATCTTTCTTTGACAGGGCACCCAGGAGTTGGCACTATCAATCCATAAGGGCAAAGTTTTCTCCAAGGCCTCTACATAGCCCAACACACATGCAACCCCCTAGTACAAAAACCTCCTCCACAACTGTCTCAATCCTCAATTCTCATTCTCCATCAACCTACAAAACGCCAAGAACAAGACCCCTTCTCTGATCTAGCGGTCCCTTGAGAAACCTCTAGTTCCCTTCTAGTGCTCCAACACAAGTTGGAGAGGAAGTCTCCAAATTGTGACTCCAGGGCACAAGTTGCAGGCCAGATTCATCTCACAAGGGTACGCATGGAAAGGTCGAATTCACCTATGGCATCTTTGGTCCTCTCTCTCTGGGCAATCCAAGGTGATGGCACAAATGAGGAAAATGGAATGACCTATTCCAATTCATGAAGGAACGAACCCCTCACAAACCTAAATTCTCACTTTTATATGCATGCTTTAGATGGCCATGTGGCTACTCCACACGGGACCACTTACCCCCTCTTAATCCCCTCTTAATTATGGTTTAGGAACTTGAGTTAAATTGCTAAAGTTAAGGAAATAAGCTAAAGCCCACTAGGATCATTTCCTTTAGGCCACTATCACTTCCCCTCTTATGGAGTCATAGCCCCCCATCTCTTCTTCGTCATTCCTCTGCAACCATCAAATATTTTATATTAATATTAAAAATGTACATATTTACAATGTCTTGATCACCCTAGACCATTTGTTTCTGGCTTCTAAAATTTACATCAATATATACAATATTGCATTACAAGGTCAAAACTGGGGTATTACATCAAGTTTAAAAATATGCATTAAAATTGTTGTGGGTTTTGTGGCTAGTGATCTAGCAAGGACACTACATTGTTGGCTTCATTCATAAATCAACAAGATTTCAAACAAAACTACAAATGGTCGTGGTATCTCCATAATGGAACAACATGGACCCTTGCAAACAAGAAATGGACCTAGTTGTGCTTACTAAAGTTGGGAATGCTCATAGCAAGATTGAACCCAACACTTCAAGTGACACCAACATACAAGTACAACAACAATACTACCAATTTCTCATGGGAGATGAGCACTATCGCTCTAAAAATAAGAACTAAGTCCTCCCTTCCATCAATATCATTTGAAAGAATCTAATTAGAAGTTGACTAGATAGGACCTACCAACAACGATAACCACTAGACAAGGATAGCTAACTCATCAAAGCCACTAACACCCAAAACAACTCAAACAAGTGTTGACAAAGCTTAGTAACAAATAAACGAGTTGGATGAGAGTGAGATCCAACACTGGTAGCCCTAGTTAAATCAATGCCGTCATCCAAGTTTCATGCATGTTGGAACAATGCCCCAAGGGGTTGTGCCCAACTCTAAATCAAATCAAATTGTCAAAAATTCGATCAAAGAATCAAATCAAATTGTCAAAAATTTGATCAAAGAATCAAATCAATGAGAACTTGACTCAAAGTGTGACCTCATCGAGCTTTCCAAACAAGAAGAGTGTCTTGATGCAAAGGTGCAAGCTTAGGGTGGCACTCATAACGACATTGACAAGGTTCAAGAGCTTTAAGTCCTTGTTGCTCAAGGCCTCTCACCAGGTGTAGTCATGGTTGCATTGCAAGGCATTCAAAGGCAACTTGATGCAAAGCTTCCAGCTACAATAATGCATATCAACAACAACAACATGACCATCCATTTGCATGCCCACATCCATGTTGTTGTTGTTGTAAATACTGGTGATGATCAACAACGAGAACCAAGGAAGTGAAACAATCCAAACACACTCACCATAGTCCAATAGATTTCAACCAATGTATGCAATCTACATGCATGCATTAGACATACAATTCAAGGAATGTGAATGCCTTGCAATGTAATTAGCACAAGGGCCACCTTTACAACACCTTTGCATTATCATCAGTGTAGATCCATCTTAACTTCAGATCTATGAAGCACCAAAAGGGATCCAAAAGAATGAGATACAAATCTCTCAATGCTCAAAAAATCCTTAGTCAAATGGGTCTATGCTGGTGTGTATATATAGAGAGAGAGAGAGAAGCTTGCCATATCTATCAAAAATTGTTTTAGATTCCTCTTCTTCCCATGGTTGATATGATTGTATTACAAGTATTTTTTTTAATGTAAAGATTTTACATATGCCGGATACTAAAGACAAATGTGATGGACATTACCTGCGACAGATATTACATGCTCTTTAATAGGCACTGTATAATGCACCTTGCATCTCTCAGTGCAATAAAAACAGTTGTCACCTAACACAACTTGAGCCTTCAAAGAACCATTAGAATCATCACTGCAAGGGCTCCAACGTGCAGCAACTAGACCACAGACCAACGGACAAAAAGGAACTTTTAGTTAGCATAATTAGTTTTACTTGTTTTAGTCCTCTTTCTTATTCAATGAAAATTGGCAAGCATGCCACGGAAAAACTCTTGTTACCATAAACAAGCAAAAAAATACTGATCAGGTTGAACTACCTCAAAATGAAAAAATTGACAATATTGCATCCCAAGTTTATAAAATACTCCTGCTGGCATAAATAAGAACATTAGTGTGCAGGTCAAACTTGCACACCTTGAAAGATTGAAATTGCATCAACTCTGTTACAAACACCAGCACCAAAAATAAAACAAACTAAAATGCAATGCTACACTCTTGCATGCATCTGATCTACTAAAACACCGAGGAAAAAGGATGGCACTAAACTGCATGTAAGATGATACAGCAGGTAACGAATATGTTAACAAAAGCAGTACACTTGCATGTGATGGAAGTCAATATTAATCAAGTCGGATAAAATATGGAAAGAAAAACAGGCATAATTATGTTTGTGAAAATCAGGTGTATAACTCGTTAAATCCTTCCAAACGAGATTTCACATTGTGACTAGGCAAGCTGGATCTGTAATGGTAACACGGCACTTGTATCCAACGGGAGTTTGTTTTGGAACTTTTGCTCTTGTTTTCGCGATGTTGAACATTTATGTTCATTACAAATACGAAAGTAAATTATAAAAGATGCCAAAATATTCTAGAGGAATGGGCAAAATGAACAACATCTATTTGATAAGGGTTTGTTGATGACATTTGCTAGCTAATTATGCAGTTGGGGAAAAGAAAATAGGATATTTTCAGAGTCAAATTTTGAGATTTTGTGAATTTCCATAGCTAGATGCCTAGACACTGGAAGGATTCCCTTTCAGTTGCTAACAACTTTCTAACAATATTCCAATTCAGACTCTCATATGTGCCCAGGTTCTCCATATGAGGATGCAGTCTAAATGGTACTAGGGTTCAAATAGTGTTCAATAAGGAAATTTGCACAGGTGCAATCAACTGTACAAGATAAGTGTACCATGCATAATACAAATCTTACAAAGCCAGTCCAAAACCAAAAATAAAAGTGTAGAACCTAGATACCCTATGAAATACAACTACACAAGATGGAAGTAGATCATTCCAATTTCCTTACCCAACGTCATCTGAGATGCTTGTTAGCACAGATATTGAGACAAACATTAGATAAACTCACTGGGGCCTGTGGTTGGGTGTGGACTGTGCAATTATATGTATAAAACGTAGATCATGAGGCCAAAACATCTCTCAAAAACATCATACTCTGCATACATCAAGAAGACCATAGAAGCAAATACTAGTCTATCATATCACTTAAGTCATAGATGCTTGTTCACACTGATTATTGTTATAGAAGTCCACTTTCTTGACAGAAAAATTGTCCCAAAACTAAAGAT
The DNA here is from genome assembly GCA_027924585.1 of Larix kaempferi. Classification (NCBI taxonomy): domain Eukaryota; kingdom Viridiplantae; phylum Streptophyta; class Pinopsida; order Pinales; family Pinaceae; genus Larix; species Larix kaempferi. The sequence continues at coordinate 5,588,379 of BSBM01000410.1, forward strand.
GGAGCAACATGGAAAACTCAAAAATATAGTAACTTACAATATTTTACAAAAACTGGGGCAAAAACATAAAATACTTTTTTAATTAGCAAATGAATATTGGAATAACATATAGAAATTGGAGATAACTTTTAAGTACAAAAATATAAAAATTGCTCATAAATGTTCCCCTAACAATCAGGAAACATTGGTACTCTGTTTGGAAGTCTCTGCCCAATGTGCAGCAGGGACAACAAAATTGAAATGTGCATTGGTATAACCATAAAAGGCAAAATAAAACTACATAAAACTTGGCTTCTCAGGAAATGTGCAACCAGATCGTTGAATGACAACATTTGCTGCATAATTTCCAGCTTTGACACAATCCTCAATAGATTTACCCAACACCAATTGAGATAAGAAGCCTCCTACAAATGCATCTCCTGCCAAAACAAGAAAGAAAGAGGATTCAGTATTGCTCGCCTACACCTAAGTTTTGTAAACATTTAAGTAGACACATAAGAAATTGGCCAAACCTGCTCCATTTGTATCAACGATATTTTCCTTCGGAATCAAAATCACTGGAAACAACGTAACCTGAAATGATAACAAATATAATGATCTCAGCATTTTGAAAAATAAGAGGGATATTCACAGATAATGAGAACCATTTGTTTCTTGAAAGCAGAGAAAAACACACGATGCAAAATTTGGCTACTTGGTGATAATTCTCATTAACTAAATCATTTTGATAGGGAATTCTCATCCTTGACATGATAGAACAGCAGAATATATGTTGCCAAATATTTAATTAATAAAAACAAGAAAATCTAAGAGATTCTTAATTTAGCAATCAATGACTCTTGGCAAATTACATGTACACAGCTTCATCTCTATCACAACTTGTGTGACTCCTAATTAAAAACAATTATAACCAAAATAAGATACATGAAACAAAACAGAATGGCTTCATACATGAGTACTGAGTAGTAAGATAAAAATTCCTTGTAATGATAAGAAATTGCACATCATCGGCATGATAGAACAGCAGAGAGAAGAAACAGAATACGACTGGTATTTGATTTACCAATCAATGGACCTGTGCAATGACATGTACATAACCTCCTCTATCGCAACTTTTATGACTCCTAATAAAAAACAATAAACCAAAATAACATACAAGAAATGAACTAGAAGAGATCCATATATGAGAATTAGTAAGATATAAATTCCTTGTAAGAAGACAAGACATAACAGAAGAAACTGGTATGTGAGTAGTAAGATATAAATTCCTTGCAAGAAGTATATTTTCTTGCCATGATAGAACAGCAGCAAAAAGAAACGGAAGATTGGTATATGAGAAGTAGCAAGAGAAAAACTCCTTGCAAGGAGAAGAAACAGTACATTAGATAATGTACATCATTACAATAGAGATATGATTCCAAAATGATTTCACACGCTCATTTCTGTTGTAAAGCTTGTTTTATTTTTTAATAGTTGAATAGATATACAGGGAAAATATCAAAATCCAGAACTCAAATCATATATCAATGTTCTGATTAATGACAGATCACATGATGAGATATTTGCATAGGCATCTAAAAATCAGCATTCTAGTTGAAATTTATTTTCACAAACTTGGGTCAACCCTTCTACTTAATTCTCCATCACCAACAACCATAAAATTCTCAGAAAAATGATCAAATGAGATCATCTGCTAAGGGTTCTTCTAAGGGTGGAGATTTATAGTGAAGTCCAATGGCAAACTATCCATCATGTCTCTGAGCTCTCTTATCATCAAGAATCAGATTGTAATGATGTTGGTGATGACAATGTCATGTTACAGACAATACCCTACATATAGTTTGTCTCCAATGTTGATTGCCATGTGGTTGCACATGTTTACTACATAACAACTCTAGACATCAATAACTTGCTGAGAACTCAATCAAGCTCATATCATCCTTTGGTCATAAGGGCAAGAACTCTAGCACCATTGACCAGAATGTATTTGGTTGAATATGGAAGGGATTATACAAGAACCAACACTAATTGATTCCAAAAATATTAAGCAGGAATCAAAATCTCATTAGAAACAAAAATTAACTTGTTAGTTGATTTCCTGGTCTCCCATATAACACTGACATGAGTTTCAGAAGACTAGAGGAACTGTAGAACTTGAACTCCTAAATACAAAGGCAACTTGTGAGTACACTAAATTTCACAGCAAAAGCCAAGAGAATGATAGCTTCAAATCCATTATTGAAGAAGGTTGTCAGGACTCAGGATGGTACCAGTGAAGTAAGATAGCCTGTATTTAAAAAATATATAGAGAGAGAGAGAGAATGTAGGCTAATAAAACCCAAGAAAGCTCAATTATGTCGTCAGAAGTTGCTAGACTCATGACCCATCAAAGTACCCCAGCAACCTTTGGCCTCTCCAGGTACAATATTCCAAGGAATTTCTTCTCATATTCTCAATTTCAGCTATAAAAAAAAGTACAAAAGATAGAACAGAAGTTACCTTTCCATCTTCTGCAATGACTACTGGATCTGCACCTTGTGTAATAACAGCTATCCTCTTGTGAGTTCCAGTTGCCTTTGGTAGTGATGACATCTTTAGAGCTATTTCTTCAACATTGTCAGTCTAGAAAATGTAAAATAGTTAGTAAGCATCTCTACTCCATTCATGTTTAGAAATACAGTGGTTAGAAATTAAGATATCAAACAATTTACCTCCCACCCTTGCACCCGTGCAAAAGTCCGTGCTTCAGTCTCATTTCCAAAAACAAAATCCATATACCTAAGACAAAATACCCAGATATCATGAACCATTTCAAACAGTATAACAATATATAACATAGGGAATTCAGACATCATGGAAGAAAAAAGCCAAATCAACTTCGCATGAAATTAGAAATGTTTTTCTATCTGTGCAATCATCTGCTATCTAGATATCAGACAAAAACAACACAAGGAAGTAAGTCTTACGGAAAAACTTTCATCAATGCTTCAGTAAAAAACTCGCAGATAAAAGGAGCTGCAAGATTCATCATAAATATCTGCACAACATGGGATAGAAGTAAGAGTCATACAGGATATGAGACAGACCCTTTGGTTTGGACATTGTTAGTTTGCCAAATAACCAATAAAACAAAATAACCCCTATGCTTCCAGATACCAGAGTGATTGCAAATTGCAATACCTTGCCCTTCTGAGCTGCATGTTCAGCCACAAGTAGAATTGACTCAGGCGAGACTGTAAGGAAAAAGCCAGCAATATAAAAGAACTTGGCCTTCTCCACTGTACAACAAACAATAATTTCCTTTTAAAATGAGAACTAAGTCAAACCCAAACTTAGAAAAAACAACTTAAACAGAGCAAGACCTTCAGTACATTACCTAAAGCCCAGTTTTCCGGTGACTTCAAGTGTTCTGATTTGTAGCAATTTGCTGCTGACAAATTTGCAACCAGTGACCTGGACATTACAAGGTTAAAATTTAAATAAGTGAAGAGAGCAAAATCTAACAAGAATAGGTGGATAAAAAGAATAGTATGGATGGGTCGGGTGTCAGTGACAAAAGAACTAGTATTATACAATAGCACTGCCAAGAGACCTTTTCAGTCCTCACCTTTCACCCCCAACCACAAGAACACCACATGTACCAGTTGGTTTTGTTTCATCCTCATAATATTGCACCTGTATGAAACGCAAAAAATCAGTTCCTCATATCAATGATATTTAGGAAAACAGAGTACTCTTGCAAATATCAGCCAAATGAAAGTATAAAACAATGAAAATGAACAATACTGATGATAATGGAAGTTACATTGACTCCAGCGGCCTTTGAATTTTTCTTCATCTCTGCCCCAAACTTGTCCTTTCCAATGCACCCTATGAAGGTTGTTGCACCAGGAATTTGGAGCATCCACTATAAAATATGATCCATAGAAAATTACCTGATCAGAGAGGAAGATAACTAATAGCATTTGAACAAAATGATAGAAAAATGTTAATTTCAAGTGAAGAAAGAGATGATCATCACCTGTGCAACCTTGATAGAGTTCTGTGTGGCCCCTACATTTCATAGAATGACAACAAACCAGGAAAGAGATCTTAGTTGCTCTGAAAGAAACACTAGTATTTCAAACCTACCTAATATCCACGATATCATTTTCCATGTTCAGTATTTTGACGTTCAGATACCATACCTCCTGCAATATACTCAACATTTTTGCTCTCAGAAAGCTCTTGATACCTGGTTCAATCAGAAACAGGGTAAATAAAATTTTAAGAAACAGAATTTCCATGCCAATTCAAGAGAAAAGAACTATATAAACTTAATCAAAAAATTAAAAACAAGAACTTAACACCAGGTAGACAATATGCATGCAACCATACATACATATAGCATGCTACGTATAAAATGGATTATGGCATGAGGAATGAAGATGCAAACAGTCTAAAGGAAAAATATGTTTTGCTTACAGTTTGTAAAACCTTATTTGGTTTAATAATTTGTATTGAAGAAACGGATCTGACAAATTTCAAGAATGGTGTAAACTGTAAACACAAATGAGGAACAGTGACTTTTAAAGCTGAGAAACTCATCCAAGAAAGAAAAAGGACAGGCATAAAATGAAATGAGGACATAAGTGAAATTTCCATCTCAGTAAGAGCATGTCAAGTGGTAAGCAGGTGAAGTGGTGCCAGAACTAGAAACCTAGACCAAATGAAAAGGGAAGGAAGAAATCTTATCATCCGAGAGAGTAGTGTTTCCAGGCTGAAATAACAGTAATCCTAAAGGGCAGTAGTATATCACAGGCTACATGATACAATGAATAAGAATCAAAAGAACTCCTGATAGAAAAAGGCAGTTCTCACAGCAGGTAACAGGGAAGGATCCATGGCATTACAAATTACATAGACTTTCCCTTTGAAATGCAATATGCCCCCAGTGCATTGCAGGATAGCTAGAATTTCTCCAGTACTTGAGAAATAGTAGATCAAATCAAAGAACAATAACAGGATGGCATGTATAGACTAATTGACCTCAAACCAATAACCAGTCAAACTGATTTGGGCAATCCCATCAAAAGAACTACGAATGAGAATTCCATTCACATCTGCGATTCTGCATGCAGATACTTGTGTAGCGTGTTTTAGACAAAAGTTCAGAACCTGGTATAGATAGATATAATTAAGAAGTTTTTATGATCCATTTGCAGTTAATGATAAACTCTAGCAATGTGTATGACACTTCTAAGATATGAGTCCTGTCTCTCTACAGTAAGTTTTATATCAAGTAGAAGCGAAGACAGAATGCAAAAATAACTCCAATTACAAATGGAGGACTGCAAATAGATGATTTCTCTGCTGCACAGAGAAGCACATTCTACAATCCAGTATGGAAGAGATGTGTCATGTGCATCAACTAAAATGAGATCAAATTTGGCATCCAATCTCTCATGTCAAAAAGGCAGCCTAAAACGATAAATTTAAAAAAATGCAACCTACATAAATAAATAAAATTATCATGGATCCATCTTAATCCTAAATCTATCAAGTACAGAGAGGGATCAAACCCCTTGAAGTACAGACCTCAAGTTTTTGCACCCTCAAAAAGGTTTGCTCCTTAAGGAATTTGATCCCTCTCATCAAACATTAAGATTGAGCTATGCAAGTGCAGAGCAAACTTGTCCCAAAAAACAAAGTTGCTGGGCTTGCTCAACAAAGGACTCGGGCAGGCCAGAGAGTATTAGTACAACTCGGAGAGAACAAAAGACTCAGCAAATAAACAAAAAAAGAAAATACACTAAATTTCACCCAAAAACTTTGGCCACTTTTCCCAAGTCAAACTCTCCATGTCTAAAATGCTTGCGAGTCACTTGCATGTGAAACTCATTGACTCAGCCCCATTTTCACATGGACCAGGTACACCTTGAGAGTCCAAGCCATACCCAGCAAGTACTGCTATGCCCAAAAAATGTTCAAACTTCATGCCCATTAGAATAAGGATTCAAAAAACTCCTTAACTAGCAATAATAATCAATCTAACACAGTGACTTTCAGGGCAATAAGTGGCAGTGATTAAACAGTAATCTTAAATTAATATGTGTGGAACATGTAAGATCTCAATAGCAAGCCGTATACCAGTGCTTGAACTGAAGAGTTTGTCCAAAATGGATGGCAAAATATGGGGGGTAACCACTGAAGATATAGCATTTCAAACATGAGCGGGGATAAATGAGTTTATCAAGTCAAATTCATGGCTGATACCACCAGGTCCACTAGTGAGATAAAGGGAGTATTAAGCAACCCACCAGAGCTAATTGTTGCCCGGATCTGCTCCACCAAAACCGCATCAGTTTCAAAGAGATAAGCCCAGTGCAATCCCCAGGCGATTTTGCTAGCATAGAAACCTCTTTGACTTGGCACCTAGGACGAAAGAAGTCTGCTCTATACAGGACAGCTCTTTTGGGGAATGTTTCTCACAGCACTTACAAAAAAACAATCCAGGGTGGTGGTGTAAAATCATGATCACTGAAAAACTGAAGAAATGATAATTGGTGAAATCAAGGGGGGTTATGCAGTACACCAGAGTTCCTTTTTGGCCCAGATCTGCCCCACCCAAACAGCATCAGTTTCAAAAAGATGAAGCCAGGTGGAAGGCCTGGGCACCTTAGCGGAAGGAAGTCTGCTCTAAACAGGCAGCACCCTTTGAAGCATGTTTCTCAAAGCACTTCCAAAAGACATTCCAAGATGATGGTATGAAATCAAAAATAGCTTAAAACTAGAGGAATGATTGTCACATAAAACAAGAGTAATACTACTAAAGGCCTATTACAACGAAGTGAACAAAGATCAACTGCGATCAACCATGATACCAGAATGGTCATTAGCAGTCAGGAGATTAACTCAAACATACCCAGAATCCAAACAAATTCCTAAAACCTTAAAGTGTATTGAGAAGATATGTAGATCACCAGAAAACGCAAACAGACTCAAACAAACTAAAAACTGAAATGGGTAGATGGATAAATCACAAACTCTGCAGCTCGAAAGTGTGTGATCGATGCAGCAATAGCAAGGATGAACAGCACACTCACCAAATGACCAGAGTTTATCGCATGAGCACGATCTCTCGCACCTCGGGGAGACTTGGTTAATTGCAGGAAGCACAGAACCTCTGCACTATAACATGGAATATATGTTTATCACATTAACACAATATCACAGATCAGAAAGACTTGGTTATCTGCCTTATCACGGAGACGCAGGGGTTTTGAACTTGGGTCATCATCATGCCAAGCACTCCAACGAACCACTAGACCACGGCCAGAGAAAAACATCGGCAAGTTGTATTGAGATTCCCTACATGGAGAATACCACAAATTGATGGACACCCATGCAGCCAGATACATCCGAAACCTACTGTATTCAGCAGATCAAATATCGCTAACAAATCTTATCAGAGATTTAATCTTGTGGCAATAGTACGGTAACATTAAGCGCACCCATCAATACTAACCTAGAAATAGAGATAAACGACTTTTCTCTACAGTTGGTCACGAGTTCAAGATCCCATAGAATGATCTAAAGACAAAATATAAGAGATCCAGCCTATGTGTTGCAAAATCCAGAGCTAACGCTAAACTAATCTATTCATCACAACACCAAAAATAGTCCGATCCAATGTACGGGGTTCAAATCCCTCGGAATGTTCATACAGATAAAATATCATGAAAGAAAATAGATCCAGCAAAACTAACAGCAAACCGAGAACATACATTGGAACGTGCTGGGGTTCTGCCAATATCGCGTTGTTGAGCTTCACATCGTATCTGGAACAAAATCAATTAAAACACATTAGCATTCACGTTATTTGCAGATCTAAAACCCTAAAACCCAGAAGTTTTTAAGTCAGAAATTGCTCACTTCTTCAAAAACTCCTCGTCTACAACAGCAGAAATGTCCAACAGGGGATTGCCCATGCCGTAGAGCACGCCTTCCATAGCCATCTTGCTTCTTAGTAGAATGGATTTCTCTGTAATTTTTTCAGGAATCGATCGCGTAACGTCTCCCTGGCGTGAGGATATCAACTCGTGCTCCAAGCATTTATAGGAACATCAGTCTCTTAGGACAGCATATTCCATTTTTTTAAATTAAATAAATATTTAATATTAATATTTTATTTTATTTCAGATTTCAAGTTTTATTTTGGGTTGGGCCAAATGAGTGAATCACATCAATTATTGTTACAATGCAATGGTCTATGTGCATTTGGTTGGTGGGTAGGTTAGAGTGAGTGGGTTAGTCGGTGGGCCTATGCTATACCAAACCATGAAAAGTAAAGCCATTAATTTTTAGGTGACTTCTTCCGAGATACGATGTGCCAATTTTTTTACTTTTTATTTCTAGGATTCAAAGAAATTAAGGTAAATTACCACTCCATTTTTTTTAAGTTATTTTTAAGATTTAAATATATTAATTAATAACTGATTTTATTTTTTTTTAATTATTATAGAATTTAATTTTTAGTGATATTATGATTCGTGGGTGATCATAAAATGGGCGGTTAGTGAATACAATCTAAATATAACATATTTTCCGAGATTTTTAGACATGAGTACATTGCTTTTGAACATATTTTCCGAGAATATAACACTCTTGGAGATCAACTTTCAAAGCAGGCACTGGGAGGCTTTTTAATTTGGGAAGAATGGGTGGACTCTTGTCTATTGGATAAGGGTGAATGTTACTTTTTTTGAGTATTTTGGTTCAAACTTGTTGAAGAATGAAGTGTTCCACTTGAATTGCTATTTTGACAGTAAGCTCCTCTCTTTGTATATGATTTAGCTGAAAAGCTAGATGCTTTTTTGAGATCAAGATCATTCAGGTGTTCTTGAACAATCTTTGTACTATTTGATTGGGTTTGAAGTTTTCAGCTAGATGCTTTTTTGAGATCAAGATCATTCAGGTGTTCTTGAACAATCTTTGTACTATTTGATTCGGTTTGAATTTTTTTTTTCATTATCTAAAATCTTTGGAAATTGCATAATTTGGGTGTCATATCATCATTTTTAATATTAAATCTATGGAAATTGCATAATTTAGGTGTTATGGGATATTCAAGGGTGTTGAATTTATTTATGAATTCAAAAACATAATTTAAACACTTCCAAATTTAAATTTTACCAAAAAAACCGATCAAAAACCACCTTATATTTATATCTCTAATACCAACAACTCCTACTACATTTTAGGTAAAAATGATAAAAAAAATAAGCTCTAAAAATAATTCAAATAGTTGATTATTTAAATTATTCTAATAAAAAAACTTATAACTTAACAAGAAGCGAGATGTTCTAAAATACTCCCAAAATGAAATCCGACTCACTGGGGCAATATTTTATCAGAAATTTTAACAAATTATTACCCTAGACTTTATTCTTAACCTATTATTTTATTGATTTACCTTTTACTAAGCCAATTCATTATGTTGATTTCTTTCTCTCAAATAAAATATATAAGTTTGACGTTTTTTTTGAAAAATTAACTTTATATCATTAAAATTAAAATTAGGATAAATATTATATTCGAAGTGGGTTGGTTGAGAGCTAGTGGCTCATCATGAATATGAATAGCACTTGCTAGTAGCTCATCATGAATATGAATAGCATTTGGAGTATTTCATGTCGTTGAGTTAGGTTATCCTTAACTATTATTGAGGTGCTTAGTGCAATCACAATATGAGAGTGATAGAATTGTGTGATCTTATTATGTATGTTTTATTGTTTCTTCAAATTATTTTGGTGAGTGTAATTGATCATATTGTTGTTAATTTGAATTTAGTTGGTAAAATTTTTAATTTTTTTTCAATCAGATTTTAATGAAGAATTAGTACCTTTATTGTTCATTATGTTACGATTCAAGCTTGGAATAAAGACTTAGAACAAAGAAAGAGGAAAGAAAATTGAAATTCATATCAGAGATAGGAATTTGGATCGATTTACCCTCCTTAAATAACCATTGTTGAGAGTCCTCCACCATAGTAAGAAATCCATATGTATAATAGGAATTCAAGAAATATATTCCTTAGTCGTGCTTTGTATTGAGAATGAAGGATATATAATGCATCAATAACCCCTGAGTTGTGAAAGGATTGTTGGCATACTTAACATTGTTGTCAAATAATTGGATACCATCTAAGAAACATGTGAACTAAGTGGGTTAACATGATTGGGAATCTAATGTGAAGTGGACTTCATTGTTGATGGCATTGACAAGGTTGTGTGCCTAGGTGGATGCTTGAATTTTGTTTACTTCAGGCGACATTATAGCCTTCCAATTTGAATCCACTATGAGATCTAACACCTCTTAATCCAAATATATGTTAAGTTTGGATTGAACTACCTTATTTGTAATCCAATCTGCTACCTAGTTCACACTTCGTCATGAGTGAACCTTGCATTTTCAAAATCCCTGGCTAAGAAAAAACCCATCGAAACTATTGATTTGAGGTCCCGTCATGAAGGCTTGCCCTTCCCATTGAGACAATGGATAATTAACGGTGAATTTCCTCTGATTATAATATTTTAAACCTACAAACTTTTGCAAGCATCATGCCATTATTTAGGCCAATGTATGTTGTTTAAACAATATCATAAGAACTGGAGGTTCATCCTAACAAACCTACCATAATGGTTTCATAGTTGATAGCTAACTCTTGCTATATGTAGATTATTTTTCATTGCTCAATTGAAATTGGGTTTAGCCCATCCTTCATCAAGAGTGTAACGCTCCCTTCACCCAACCCGATGAGCAGAGGGGACATTAACCAAATTTGGGCTTCTAAATTTCACCCCATAATCATAATTACAAATTTATAATCTCCAAAATGCATGTGCAAATATGTAAATAAAGACACACAACGGAAAAACTCAATCCACACACACACAACATGCAATTACAAGCATAATGATCACAGGCATATAAATAAAATCATTGCACATAGGATACAAAAGAATACTTATCTTTAAATAACGAAGATCCAAGAAACTAGTTGTGTAAGAGTGATTTTCCACCCAACCGTAGGCACTCTGTCCAGCATATACTCTTTCTACTGAGAGGCCACCCCCAAGTTGGGTTATGAGGCCACCAGGGCAAAGGAACACCTACAGGATTCTCTCTCTCGTCTCACAACTCGTTCTACTCTGTAAGCTTAGCTAAAAGCTCATCCATAGCTCTACAGGGATCTCACTAAGCCATCACAGCCATGGCACTCCTTCCAACTACCCCACACAACACAAGGAAGGCATTTCCCTTCATTGTTCCACAGTTCCCTCAGGAAATGCAACCCTTATCGTGCTTACTAGTGTGTGCAATGAGAGTCCAACATGTTGTATGTTATTGGAGAACCTCCTGCAACCTTAATTCATGGCTTCTCAAGCATCCAAAAGTAGTAGAACTCAATGGGTAAAGGTTCTTAGCTTTCCCAACCTCTATGCTCACCTACAACCATCTATTTTCCCTCCAAAAATGCATCTTTATCTCCAGATTCAAATTTATAGGTTAAAACACAGTCTAGTAATGGTCATGAACCACAATAGGAAGCTCTACATAGTGTATAAATCTACATGAGAGAATGATCAAAAGAGTGTTGACTCCAATGGATATGAGGTAAGGGTGAAGAGACAACTGACATAGATTCTGACCATAAAAGAAAGGACTCCTAGCAACTGCCATAACTGTCACAACCCCCATGCCTCAATAACTGCATGAAGTAACTGTTAGAATTTTAAATGCAATAAAGTAAATGATCATTTAAAGATAGACAAGCACAACATAAACAATAGTACACAATAATTTTATCCTAGGAAACCCTCGTGAGGCAGAAAACCCAGCAAAAATTCTTCAATATAGATTCATCAGAAAGTACAATGTCAATCTTGTGCAATAACCCAAAACAAGATGTCTTAAAAAGCAGCTACTCTTCTCTCCCACAGATTCCACTTTCTCTCTCTACTCATGCGAACTTGAGTGAGTGAGTGAGGTGACAAATGAGGAGGGACACCCTCCTATTTATACTAATCAATAGACTAACATTTTTCCTTAACAGGGCCGACTTGACCTCTCAAACAGGGCCAACTTGTCCAAGATACAATAAAATATTATTTTCATGCTTTTTCTAGATTCTTCTAGGCGGACACAACTAGAAGGGTGTACATTGATTATTTCAATGACTTTTTCATGAATAAATACAACGTGAATAATTCATGAAGGAAGTACAATACAAATAAATCAAATAAGAATATCTACCGAAGTTACATTCTTCAACACTCCCTCTTAACAAGGAATGTATTCTTCTGTCATTATCATCCTCATCATCTCGCTGCTATAAATCTGTACTCTAGCCATTGAATTCTAACATCTCTCTTGAATCTATACATCACTAGAAGTTTTGAACCATTTGGTGGGACCATCCCAGGAGAGTACATTACGCCGCACACCGCAACCACCTGCGTTACCTCACCACATGTACAGATCATCTCGTGAGTGTAGCCTAGGAGACTCAATTACGTCACACACAGTGACTACCTGCTACCACGTCACATCTCATCATCGGTACATCACAACTCTGGGAGTGTAGCCTAGGATACTCAATTACGTCGCATAACTAGTGACTACCTGCTACCACGTCACCTCATGTGGAGAACAAACCAGTTCAGAAACCTGTGTCTTCGCACATGTGTGTTGTCCAACATAGCATAGTAGTCAGGAGACTCAAGTACGTCACATAACCAGTGACTACCTATTGCATCCTCATAGGTGTAGTCCATGAGACTCAATTATGTCACACATAGTGACTACCTGCTACAACCTCGTGAGTGTAGTCCAGGAGACTCAATTATGTCACATAACCAGTGACTACCCACTACAACTTCACATCTCAAGTGGAGACATGCCCAAGAGCTCAATTACGTCATTATGTGACTACCCGCGTCTCACATGTGCTATGTTACTCTTACCTCCTTCTTTCAAGGAACCTCGATCTAGACCACTCCAAGCTTGTCCCTGAAGTACTCAAACTTCACTCTCGACAGAGGCTTGGTCAACACATTAACTATCTACTCCTCTATCGCTATATACTGGAGCCTCATTGCTCCTCTCTGCAACATATCCCTGATATAGTGATAAATGATCTCGATATGCTTCGACTTGTCATGAAACACCAGGTTCTTAGACAACTTCACACAAATCTGGTTGTCACAGAAAATACAAGTCACCTATAACTCAAGATCAAACAAACCTATAAGCAGCTTCTGAACCCACAATGCCTTGCAACTTGTCGAACAAGCTGCCATGTACTCTGCTTCGGCTGTACTGAGTGACACACTTGTCTTCTTCCTACTGAACCATGAGATCATACATGATCCCAAACTGAAGCATCACCATGATGTGCTCTTCCTATCTGTGACACTACCAGCCCAATCTGCATCAGCATAACCTTGCAGGTTAATCTTCTGATTTGACGCATATCTAAGGCCATAACAATCGTACCCCTTAGGTACCTCAACACATGCTTTTCCACAACCATGTGAACACGTCTCGGCTCTACCATGTACTGACTCAATTTGTTCACCGCAAAGCATAAATCCGTCCTCGTGTTCGTTAAGTACATCAATGAACCAATCATCTACCTATATACCTTGGCATCCACAATCTCTGAAGAAGTATCACACAGTAACTTCAGATTTGATGCCATTGGTGTGGCCATGTCTTTGCAATCCATCATCTCGAATCTCTTCAGGATCTCTACCGCATATTTTCCTTGACTCGAGAAAAGTTCTTCTGGATTCTGCCACACCTCAAGACCTAAGAAATAGTGCATCATACCCAGGTCTTTCATCTCAAACTCTGCGTCAAACTTCCTCTTCATTTCTGCTATGAACTTCTTGTTAATATTTGGTTGAGATTTGATCTTCAATTCTTTTAGATGCATAAACTTGAAACAATGAGACAATTCAATCACATGAAATTCATAATCCATAACACAAGATATACCCTGGGGAAAATCCTCAAAACTATGAGAACAAAAACCCCAGCAATTCTTCTCAATATAATATAATGGATAACAGAGAATGCTTTCTTTTACAACATAGCAGATTGCTTTCGGAAGATAAGAGATCACCAAAACACTCTTGGTGAAGATACATAAGAAACAGAGAAGAGAGAGCAATTGGATGTGTTTCCCAATGTGCCCAACACATCAATAACAAGCAAGAACAATAGCATGCATAAAGAGAAGTGCCTTGCTTTCAATGGAGAAGAGAATTCGCTTCACATTGAATTCATCAATCCCGTATAACATATTTATACATTCTTCTCTTGCATTGGCTTCTTCTAACTTCAGGATGAACTCGCCCTCAGATTGGATGTATCAATCTTGCATGAAGAAGTGCGCCCCACTTCTCATGCAGTGATTTATCTCATTGAACTGTCTCTTAGGATGAACTCACCTCTTAATTGAAAGCTTTCCCACTTAGTCAGGTGGCTAACTCAAGTGTCGTCATGCAAGTGTCGCAACTCAAGTGTCGTCTTTTAGTTTAACATAAGTGTCGTCATGCAATAACACTTAGTTAAGTATATCTTCTTTTTTGTCACTTAGTTAACTCTATTTAATTGATTCTTTCTTGATGACATCATTGTAGTCATCAATTTGAGTTCTCCTTGATTTACCAAAGTGTCGTCTTTTAGTTTAACTAAAGTGAAAATACTTTAGTTAACTAGTCCTTCTTATTTAAAACTTAGTTCATTATTATTAATTGAAATCATGTTGATTGATTTACTTGTAGTGACCACTATGATTTCTTTAGTTAATTGAGGCATACATCGTGACTTTAACTAAAGCTTGACAATTTGAGTTCACTTAGTCATCTCCTGATCAATTCGAATTCTCTTTTTCTCTATGCATTTATCTTTATCTCTGTATCTTTTACTGCATGGTCAATATGTGCTAACTTTAATTATCCATCACATTACATTATAATAGGAAGAATTATCGGATGCTGTGATCATAGTATATTATTCTGGACCAAATGATCATATGCTAAATTAGTTCACTTTAGAGGTGATCAATCTCTAAAGGATACCTAATAGCAATCCGGTGATCATGGTCAATAATACATCACACATCATTAAATGATTTTAACAAGTAAAGCATTACCTTTATATGGAAGGTCCACTCTATACAGGAGGTCCATCTCATGGATACCTTTATACGAAAGGTTCACAAGAGAATCATGACTTGACACACAAGTTCGGAGCCTTGTCCAACAAGAATTTACAGCATCACTACTTTGATCAATTACCTTTATACGGGACGAATAACCTTTACACGGAAGCCAATCAAAGTGTTCACCTCTACACGGGAGGATCAATATTGGTTGCACAAGATTGGTTTGGAGAATGTCTCTTGATCTTGTACATTTACCACTTCTCATCACCTGTCAGAAATAGATCATCTACATACAACAATAGTAAGATTGGTTTCCCATTCTCACCTTTGAAGTAAAGGTTGGAATCTGCTTTACTATTGGTAAAGCCCAAGCTCGTCAGAAATCCATCAATCCTGTCGTACCACATCCTAGGTGCCTGTTTTGAATTGTATAAGGCCTTCTTCAATCTGCACACATGAGTTTGCCTGTCATGTGTCTCAAATCCTAGTGGCTACTACACATACACTTCCTCCTCTACTACGCCATTCAGGAAGGAAATCTTCACATCCATATGACGTACCTTCCACTTCATTACTATGGCTATAGCAAGTCTAGATATGATCGAAGTGTATCTAGCCACGTGAGCAATGTCTCCTCATAATCTATGCCTTCTTTCTAGGAGAATCCATGAGCCACAAATCTTGCTTTGTATTTCTCAACGCTTCCATTTGTTGCATGCTTTATCTTGTAGATTCATTTGCAAGACACTACTGACTTCTCTTCTGGTCTCGGAACCACATCCATACATCATTCTTCATGATCGACTGATACTCTTCGATCATAGCATCCTTCCATTCTTTCTTTTTGGTTGCCTCTTCATAACTGGAAGGTTCTGCATCAATGATATCACATAACAAGGCTACATAGTTGGAATATGGTCGAGGTCCCTTACTTTCTCCAGTAGTCCCTTTTGGGGAACCATACTTCTCTGCATCTTGAATAGCCTCTCGTTCCCAGGATGGTCTTCCTTTGGGAGTGTTCACCTCTCGGGGTGGATCTACAGGTATTTGTGGCTCTGTCATATCATGGTCTTCAGGTTTTTTTGGAATCATCTCTTCCATAACTGTGTCTCTAACTCTGGGAGCTTCAATTTCTTCTTCATGTGCTTCATCAGAGTGAATCTGCCTCAATCTGCTGAAAGTTGTATGTTCATCAAAGGTAACATCTCTATTGGTCTCGATCTTCTTGAAGCCTGGTATATAGATTATGTAATCCTTTGATGTGTCATTGTATCCGACGAAGATGCCCTTCTTTCTCGAAGGCTCTCACTTGTTTCTTTTCTCTTTTGGAACATGTATGTATATAGGACAACCAAATATTATGAGATGGCTAACTTTTGGTTTCTCTCCTATAAATATCTCTTCAGGTGTCTTGTTCTCAAGTACATGATGTGGAGTTATGTTCTGTACATAAACTGTTGTTCTTGCTGCTTTTGCCCATAAGTGCATTGGAAGGTCCCGATCATGGATCATAGCCTTCACTGCTTCCATTATCGTCATGTTCTTTATTTCTGCAACACCATGTTGTTGTGGATTATAGGGAGTGCTCATCTCCCTCTTAATCCCTGATTCTTTACATAAGATTCACCACCATTATCTGATCTTAAGGTCTTTATTTTCTTTTCAGTATGATTTTCTACAAGGGCTTTGAATTCTTTGAATTTGCTAAATACTTCATCTTTAGTTTTCAAGAAATAAATCCAGGTTTTGCGAGAATGATCACCAATAAAAGATACATAGTATGCATACCCTCTTAGTGAGTTGGAAGACATAGGTCCACATATGTCAAAGTGTATTATCTCCAATATCTCCTTTGATGATCCAGGTGGATATTGGTGGGCACCCGCCTATTCCACTTGGGGCCCCAACATTGTTCTTTCAGTTCTTTTAGTTTCCTTAATTATAGCACAACTTACTATTTTTAGCACTTTTTTCGGGTCTTGAACTTCCGGAGCTGTTTTGAGGCCCTAAACGACATTTTTTGGGATAGATCTTTCCAATGAGGTATCATGTGTGTCAAACGGAGATCGTATGCCAAAGTTACGACGCTAGGAAATTGATGTAACAATTTACCCCAATTGGGCCCATAGTTTGTCATTTTCATCTCCTAGGGTTAGGTTTTTGGATGTTTAGGGTTTTCCTTTGTTTCTCAAGAATAGATAGGCTTCGAGCCCCATTGTAACTTAGAGTTTAGAGGCCAGTGGCCGCCACATCTCTTCTCAGAGATAAGCTACCAGCGCCCTAGCTAGTTTATTTCCATTCTGTCTGTAATCATATTTCCGTTATGTGATATTAATGAAATGAAGTCTTTTTCTGTTGCATCTCTGCGTTTATGTGTATTTATGTAATTCTTTGCATTCCTTCATAAGTCCGGATCATTTGATTTGTTATCACTACTTGTAAATGGTTTCTTTGCGTTCTTCCCTTTTGCACATCCTTTGCATATGCCTTCATGTTTTGTCTGGATATCGAGTAGACCATTCACCATCTTGCTCACAATAGGTAATTCCTTGTAGTTTATATTAGAAAATATTCTATGCCATAATTCACTTGGTTCCATAGATTCATGAACCAATGCTTATTCTGGTTGTCCCTTCAGTCTGTACAAGCCTCCCTCTTGCACTCCAATTATTACTGCATCATCAAAGTTTTTACCTTTAGGCCACATGAGTACTTGACCATCAACAAATGCAACTCAGAATCCTTTCTCATCTAAGGCCGAGATGGAAAGTAGATTCTTCTTTAGTCCTGGTACATAGAGAACATCTTTCATCTTGATAGGCTTTCCAAATTCTAGCTTGTGTTGATGTATTTGTAACTTCGGAAGATATTCACTTGTATATTGTATGTATTACATTTGTACTTTATTATATCCCCAACGGAGATGTATTATTCCTCCGATTGGAAGTGTCGTCACTTGTATTTGCAAGTGTCGCAAGTTATATTGTAAATGTCGTAACTTATATTTGATGGGTTATTAAACCACCTTGGTGGGGTCGGCCTTGTATGAGTCATGTGGGTTAAAGGGTTATTAGACCACCCTAGTGGGGTCGGTCCAATGACAAGTGGTAATGGGTTATTAGACTCTCCTAAGTTGGGGTCGACCTAGTTAGAGTTAAAAGTCAAGTGAAGTAAAGTATAAATAGAGGATGTGTGATCCTCATTTAATACATTCACACACTCACTCACTTTGCATTAGTGAGAGAGAGGAGGAGTGCGCACAAGTGGAGGAGGAGATGCTGCTAGGAGACTATCTCTTGTTTTGTGGTTTCATCTTGGTGATCTTTGTATTGGTGCTTATTCTATCTCTGAGGAAGTTGCGGGGTTTTTCACCTTCTTGGTTTTCCCCGGTGAAATGCTTTGTGTCTCTTGTCTCTTGTGTTTGATATGTTGTACATGTTGTTCTCTCAGTTAAGATCCTAGATCATATTGAATTAAATGTTGAAAAACTAACACGGTATCAGATCTAGCCTGAAGGAAGGCATGGTATGGCATTTATGACACTTGTTGCGCTTGCGACAAATTGGAAGCTAGGACTTGGTATAGTAAAAACAAGTCATCGTGGAACTTTCGCTATAACTCTGTTTTGGCGAAGGTTCAGGATCTGAAACTTTTACAGGTCGAAGATGAAATGTCCATGTACCTTGTGTCTGAAGGACGGCCTCTGATTCGTTGTACTTTGTGAGATATGATCCGTACAAGTTAGGGTTTATGCCTCTTCTAGAATGCAGTCCTAAACAGGTGACCTAGGAAAAAAAGTCATATCTTGGGCTAGGAAGTTCCAAATGGAATTCCGTAAAAAGTGACAGTTAGGGAACAAATTGTAGTTTCACAGGTCCAGGTTTCAAAGGCTGAAGTTGAAACAGTGACACGTGGCACACCATACAAGTTCGCTATACTGTTTCATCCCATAAACAAGTCACATTGTGACACTTGGCATATCTCTCTCTCAGAGAATCCATTTGAGCTCGTATCTATGGGGTTGTAAAGATGACAGGTCAGTCTACCACAGGCCAAAGTTTCAGACTCTGAGGATCCCAAATTTCATAGATACATCAGAAACAATATGGCATATATTTTTGTCCAAACAGAATTAGATTCTGAGCACTTTCATTTTTGGTTTGTCACTGCCGTGGGAAATTAGGGCTTCGAAGAAAGTTGGAATTTTTGGAATCCGAGACCATGGATGGATTCTCCTCAAGAAAATTGAAGTTTAGAGACCAAGATCAATTTTTTTGGTTGGGCAGAACCCCAGGCATCATCAAACCTGTTATCACTAAAGTTGAACCTAGACTACAAGGGTTCAAGCTTAGGGAAATCTTAAGAATAGATATAAGGTAACTAAAAAAAAAAAAGAGTGTATCTGTATGGGGTTTGGTGGTATGTGGATATATAACAGAAATTAAGTATATTCAAATATTAAATAGCAGGGAGTGTATCTATATTTCACTATCATGGATAAGTAAAAAGTGGTTTTCAAATGATTGTGAAAAAAATGGTTTTATGGAAACAGTAAGGTCAGAGCTTATCCAAAGGCAACTCACTTATCTCGAACAAGAAACAGGGATATCTGATCAAAACATGGTTTTTAATTATTTTTATGATCTAGTAGCTGCTTATCTCGAGGTTTTTATCAACTCCAGCCATTCAGTTTTGTTCAGCTGTAAATATGGGTTTCAAATTCATGATGAGTTGCCTATAAGTTTTTCAATCTTTATTTTACATAAGCATATTCCAGGAATTCAATTGCCAAGTCAATTTTTAACCTGGTTTCATTGGAAATGGAATTACACATGATCAACCTAATGTCTAAAAGAATAGAATAGGAGTGTGCATAAATAAGCTCTCATTCCTGAGCATATTGTTTTCAGTTTGTGGTTCCTTTCTTAGCAGTTCAACATGCAGTTTTTTCTGGTAGTTTTCTTTCAACTTGTTATGGTGTTCAGTAGTTCAGATGGCTTAATTGAATAAGGTTCCAGTTTAGTAGAGCACTGGTACAGAGTAGGATTAATTCAGCATTTGATATACAACAGAACAAATTGCAATCTTTAGTTTGCAGGCTATGGGTTTGCAGCAGCATGAAGACTCTATCCCAAAGGAAAAGGCACTTAGTCTACTTGTTCTTGGCAACTCGCAGGGAGCATGCCATCCCCAGACGAAGCCAGATGTTGTCACCATATTTGCTCCAACAAAATTTCAGTTTCTGGCAGCATCCAGATGTTAAAGTGACCACTTAGGTTTCAATTTGAATACCGAGATCAGATGGAAAAGCACTCATGATGGCACTCATGTGGAAGAAAAGTAAGTTCTGGAATGTAAATGTTAAAATTGCATTAAGCTCGATAGCATTCACAAAGAACCAAGCGTTTTTCATTTGAGTTAAGAATGTCTCCACCAGGTGTCCATGTAAAGAAGTTCCGAATGTATCTCCAAAGAATAAAGCCCAAGCCATCGAGCTTCCAGATGTCACGCTAAGCATCAACGAGTGAATACTAAGTTTCCAACATTAAACATCTATGGGAAACGTCTATGGGTTGGAAGATATGCATCACACGTAGATGAGTGCTTCAAACCCCTCAACATATTCATTTTAAGCAAAAACACCATGATTTCATGCCAGTATCATGAAGATCATAAGCTCCAGAATCCGCTTACATTGATGTAGAAATTTTATTGTGTAAATTGCTAATATTAAACAATGAGCAGCTAGGGTTCAGTGTGATTATGGAATTTCAGATTCTAATTAAATTGGTGCTTGCAGTGAAAAAGAATTAATTAAATCATTTACCAATAGTTGTGGATCCATGGTTTATCAAAGGAAAGACATGTGGAGAACTGAACTAAATGCACAATGAGATGAGGTAAGCCGTGACCAATCCAGAGATAGTAAGACAATGGAGTAATGAGGTCCAGGAAGTAGTTCACTCTCGGGCTGCTCTTATACATTTCACGATCAAGCCTTCTTCACCAGATTCGACAAAATGACCGTTTGGTTCGACATCTGAAAATCCTCATGCCCCTTCTTTGATCTGGTTTTCATATCAAAGTCGTTATATGCTAAGGTAATGGTTTTGGTATTGAAGAAGGTAATGAAGAGCGCAAATGCCACAAAAGAGAAGTCCATGAGAGTATAGGAATGCATATCCAAAGAGAAACATTTGATATTCTCTCCAGTTTGATAATCATCAAATGCTGCATTCAGAGCAGTCGGTTGGAGAGAAAATCTCAAACGATAGACAGTCATAAAAAGACAATTGTACTTTGGAAACAAACATTTCATACCTGGTGGATGAAGAACAACGGGCAATGGATCCGAAGAACATGTGGTATAACATATTTTGGGATAAAAAATCACATCCAGATTTTATGGTGATGGTGAAGTATATATCCTAAATTTTATGATGAGAATCAACAAACACAGGATTGTTCCAGATATTTAGTGAACAAGTAGCAATCTCCAGAGCATTTGAAGATTCCGAAGCAGAAGATTAGCATCAAATATTTCCAGCTTTTGAAGATCGAGCAATTATAGTGTTCTTGTGATTAATTCGATATTTATTGTTAGATTTATGTTCAAAAAGCTGGTAACAGCCCGAATAGTCTAGAAATTGCAAAGTCTTATATATTTGATTGATTTTTGTAATAAGGAGAGAGTTCCAGCCGAGGGTTGAGGCAGGGGCGTGTATGCATATACACTCTGTTTTTATCAATATGATATTGTTGTTTTGAAATGATTGTGATATGTGAGCCTTTTCTGTTTTAATAAATAAAGTACCTGTTATCATCATTCTGTCTATGTGTGGTCTTAATATTCCATACCATGATTCTTTTGATCAATATGCAACTATTTTTAATGTTTTGAAAACAGAACCTGAATCATTACATTCACAAAGTCATGCTCATAGCTCTGTCCTATTAATATCTATGGTACTGATACATTCCCTGTTGTTCAATATCTGTCCTATTTCTACCTTGTTTACAACTATCATAGCTATCTATTCACCTACTGTTAAGATTTCTCTAAGCTTGGCTCTGTTGTAGTCGAGAGTTAACTTTAGTGATAACAAAACCCTAGTTCGGGATTTTGATCGGAAAGGTGGAAAATTAGGGTTTTTCCAAAAGTTGGAATTTTTGGAATATGAGACCACGACTGGATGCTCCTCAGAAAAATCAAAGTTTAGAGCACAAGATCGAAATTTTTGGGTGGGCAGAACCCCGGGCATTATCAAACCCTAGTTCGGGATTTTGACCAGAAAACCAGAATTTGACAGAAGCTGCATATCTGAAACTTTCAAAATCATTTTTTTGAGGGGTCAAATTTTGGAGATTTCAAAATTGAAGTATACCAGCTTGATCATCTCAGCAAGGCGCATCTTTTCATCCAATCAGAAGTTTGAAATTCAAAGTTTGAATTTTTAGGGTTTCTCTGACAAACCCTAATCCAGCTCCAGATCCAGCTTCAACAAATCAAAGTGGATTGGGTTAATCCTAGTAGAGAATGAATTGGACACCTACATAAGTGAAGAAGTTCCAGTTCCAGAGGGAGATGAGGCTAAGGCCTTACATAAGAAGACTACAAGCAATCCCGACAGGTATGACTTGAGGAGATTTAGCTATGTTTTGAAATCTATTCATGATTAAGTTTATAATATGTTTGTCTTCATATTATTGAGGTTAGTAACAACCTTGATTAATTCTAGACTTGTCTTATCACCCTAGTAAAAGTATGAATGCATGTGAATGATATTATTGATTAGGGTTATGACACTTATGATTGTACTAATGCACTGTGGTGTTGTATGAGGATGATATTGTCCACTAACATGAAGGGTACATCAAGAAAGATAAATCAAGGTCTAGATCAAGAACATATGACCATGGTGACATGAAGACAAAGACTCATCCATAGTCATGGATCACATAGAAGCTCTACTTATGAGGTATGTATAACTTGGTTCTACAATTATTAACTTATGAGATATGCAGGTTGCTAGCACAAGGTCTCTAAGAGAACAAAGAAGACATTGTTTGGGTATGTTAGACAAGCATGATAATCCAGGTATGTTTTCCTATATCGAGTTAGAATCCTACCTTGTGTTAGGATCTTATATAAGTATACTTTTGTATGATTGATAATGATTATTCATGAAGTTATAGGTTCGAACAATCATTGGTTTATGCATATTGTGCTTCTTAGTTTGATTAATGATATGACAAACTAGAAGAGTCCTATGGTCAAATAAAAATATGCATGAGTAAAAGAAGTCCTCCCTGAAACCTTGAATACTAGCGCTTGTGTATGAATTGACCATAACCATACATGTTTAAGATTATTTAGAATCATAATGTTTTGATAGTATTGAGATTATACTAATGCATGTATGATTATGTATGAGATCTTGAGGATGACACTAGTGCACACTTAAGCATGCATAGTGGTCCAGGATGGATATAAGTTCAAAGACAGATAATCCAGGAAGCAAAGATCAAGAGGGAACTCACTCCAGTAGTTCCTGCAAGGAAGCAAAGATTGAGAGGGAGTCCACCCAACAAGCAAACAAAAATAAGTATTTAAATTGTCATTTCTTGTATATATGATTTTGTTCAGTCATGTACATACTTATGTTCCTAGATTTAGGATGTATATTATGCATTTTAGAAAAGGTTGCATTAATGAACAAGATGCTAGTAATATAGTAATGGGTAAGTGGCCTATGGTACTGTACAACATTCCATTGCTACTTATCTAGAATGAAACCTCTTTGCTGACATGTTGGGAGTTGTGCACACTCTTAACAAATTTTCTGGTAGAGATGGAAGGCATCTAGAAAGTTACGGAATATGGATAAATGTTGTATTGAAGCATTGGCTAAGATAATTGCATGACTGTATGACATATGTCTCTATGTGTAAGAATTTGTTCTGAAATCTATGAGATGTTTCTAATCATGCAATTGAACTTGTCTTGTAGGAAAGACCGTGTACCATCACCTACAAGAGAGACTTGTTTCGAAGAACAAGTGACGAAGACTCAACTACAACATTTGTTCTGGCAACGAAGTTCAAGAAAACAATCTATTGAAGATATTGAAGAATATGAAGTTCCCAGGATCTGGGATGCAGTAATGGAAGGATGACATGATCGAGGAGTACCAGTCAATCATGAAGAATGATGTTTGGGATGTGGTCCCAAGACCAGAAGAGAAGTCTATTGTGACTTCCAAGTGGATCTACAAGATCAAGTATGCTGCGGATGGTAGCATAGAGAAATACAAGGTAAGGTTTGTGGCTCGTGGCTTCTCCCAGAAAGAAGGGATAGATTATGAAGAGACTTTTGCAGTTGTAGCCAGATACACTTCCATCATAACAGTACTTGCTCTGGATGCAGTAATGAAGTGGAAGATACACCAGATGGATGTCAAGACAGCTTTCTTGAATGGTGTAGTCGAAGAGGAAGTGTATGTGGAGCAGCCACTTGGTTTTGAGACACATGATAGGGAGTCATATGTGTGCAGATTGAAGAAAGCCTTGTATGGCTTGAAGCAAGCACCCATGACATGGTACGGCAGGATAGACAGCTTCCTGTCCAGTTTGGGCTTTACCAAGAGTAAAGCGGATTCCAACCTTTACTACAAGGTTGAGGAAGCAAATCCAGTGATACTCATATTGTATGTGGATGACCTGTTTGTGACAGGTGAGGATAGATTGATTGCCGACACGAAGAGGAAGCTTGCTGCCGAGTTCAAGATGAAGGACTTGGGAATGATGCATTACTTTCTAGGTGTGGAGGGGTGGCAGAGTGCAAATGGAATCTTCCTTGGACAAGGGAAGTATGTAGTAGAGATCCTGAAGCAGTTCGGGATGTTGGACTGCAAGGCCATGGCCACACCTATGGAATCGAACCTGAAGCTATTGAGTGATGCTTCGTCATAATCGGTTGATGCCATGATGTATCGTCAAATGATTGGGTCCTTGATGTACCTGACGAACACGAGACCAGATATTTGCTTTGTCGTAAAGCATATTCTGAGGTACCTGAAGGGTACAGTTGATTATGGGCTCAAGTATAATACGAATCAAAAGTTTAACCTGGAGGGTTATGTTGATTCATATTGGGAAGGCAGTGCTGCAGAAAGGTAGAGCACTTCGGGGTGCTGCTTCAGTATGGGATCGGGTGTGATCTCTTGGTTTAGCAGGAAGCGATCCTGCGTAGCACTAAGTACAGTCGAAGCAGAGTATGTCGCAGCTTGTTCGGCCAGTTATGAGGCAGTATGGCTAAGGAAGCTGCTGTCTGATTTATTTGATCTCCAGTTGGATGCTACTTGTATCTATTGTGACAACCAGAGTTGTGTGAAGTTGTCAGAGAACCCAGTGTTCCATGACAAGTCGAAGCACATCGAGATCAAATATCACTATATCAGGGATATGGTGCAGAGAGGAGCAGTGAAGCTCCAGTATGTTGCGACAGATGAGTAGATTGTAGATGTGTTGACCAAACCACTAGCCAGAGTGAAGTTCGAGTACTTCAGAGAGAGGCTTGGTGTTCTTCAAATAGAAGATACTTCGAGGAATAAGTGATGGGACACATTTGCAGAAGCCATTCCAAGCATGGTGGTAGGAGGATCCTCCCCATGGCTATGGATGTAATCGTTGTGTGATGAGCATCAGGACGATGCTCCAGTTACTGCTATGTATGATGATCAGGATGATCATTTATGATGAGCATCAGGATGATGCTCCGGATGATATGCATAAGGATGATGTTGTGATGATGATCAGGATGATCATGTGTGATGAGCATCAGGATGATGCTCCAGATGATATGCATCAAGGTGATGCTGTGATGATGATCAGGATGATCATGAGCATCAGGATGATGCTCCAGATGATATAAATCAGGATGATGTACTGTCTAATGATGATCAGTATGATCATGAGTATCAGGATGATACTCCGTGGCCATGGACAGATTGTGTAGGTAGCATAGAAAATATCATGGGAGATCCGATAGTTTGAGCTCGGATACTCTTTCGAGGTTTTGCTACAGGTTGGCCATGGACAGATTGTGTAGGTAGCATAGAAAAGATCCTGGGAGATCCGATAGTTTGAGCTCGGATACTCTTTTGAGGTTTTTCTACAGGTTGGCCGTGGACAAATTGTGCAGGTAGCATAGAAAAGATCCTGGGAGATCCGATAGTTTGAGCTCGGATACTCTTTCGAGGTTTTGCTACAGGTAGCATAGAAAAGATCCTAGGAGATTCGATAGTTTGAGCTTGGATGCTCTTTCGAGGTTTTGCTACAGGAGGCATGTAATCAGTCCTGGAGATCCGATAGGTTGAGTTGTGTGCTCGTAAAAGTCATGGGATGCTCTTTAGAGATCTTGCAGGTTGCAAGACACTCTTTTAAGGTTTTGCCTGACCACATGTAAAAGATCCTGGGAGATCCGATAGTTTGAGCTCGGATGCTCTTTCGAGGTTTTGTGGTGGTCACATGTAAAAGATCCTGGGAGATCCGATGGGTTGAGCTGTGTGCTCGTAAAAGTCCTGGGATGCTCTTTCGAGGTTTTGTTGACGCACATTAATTTCCACAGGATGGCCAAAGATGTTGAAAACCTACAAGAGGATAGGCCTACAACCATCATGAAAAAGGTCTAGCTCTGTAGAACTTCCTATGACGAGAAGAATTGAGAGATAACTCAGTGATCGAGATGACGAGTACAGCAGCAGTGACGATGATGCTTTGAGATCTAGTGACGATGATCCAACTCCAAAATTGAAGACTTGTGCCGATATATATTGATGAGCTGTGTCAAGAGAATACCTTCCTAGTTAAGAGGGAGTGTTGATGTATTTGTAACTTCGGAAGATATTCACTTGTATATTGTATGTATTACATTTGTACTTTATTATATCCCCAACGAAGATGTATGATTCCTCTGATTGGAAGTGTCGTCACTTGTATTTGCAAGTGTCGCAAGTTATATTGTAAATGTCATAACTTATATTTGATGGGTTATTAGACCACCTTGGTGGGGTTGGCCCTGTATGAGTCATGTGGGTTAAAGGGTTATTAGACCACCCTAGTGGGGTCGGCCCAGTGACAAGTGGTAATGGGTTATTAGACTCTCCTAAGTTGGGGCCGACCTAGTTAGAGTTAAAAGTCAAGTGAAGTAAAGTATAAATAGAGGATGTGTGATTCTCATTTAACACATTCACACACTCACTCACTTCGCATTAGTGAGAGAGAGGAGGAGTGCGCACAAGTGGAGGAGGAGATGTTGCTAGGAGACTATCTCTTGTTTTGTGGTTTCATCTTGGTGATCTTTGTATTGGTGCTTATTCTATCTCTGAGGAAGTTGCGGGGTTTTTCACCTTCTTGGTTTTCCCCGATGAAATGCTTAGTGTCTCTTGTCTCTTGTGTTTGATATGCTGTACATGTTGTTCTCTCAGTTAATATCCTAGATCATATTGAATTAAATGCTGAAAAACTAACAGCTTGTAGGATGCTTCTCCTATTCCTTTTATGGGATATTGGTAATCATCTCCAAGTTTCACCTTGTGAGGTGAGTCCTTTTCTATCAAGTTGTTGAGGGAGTTCTTGAAACCTGTCATATGCTTGGAAGCACACTATCAACATGCCAATCATTGCTTCCATGAGTAACAGTACTTGTGAGTGTTGAAATCAAAACATATTCTTCATCGCTTGAAGAATATTCTCTTGCTTTATTCTTCTCTGGTTCGTCATCTTCTGCAGCATGGACATGGTGTCTCTTCTTATTTCCTTTCTTATGGTTTCCTTTCTTCTTGGGACAGTTTCTTGCAATGTGTCCCATTTCATCACAATTGTAACATTTGAAGTTTGAGTAGTCTCTGGGAGGTGTTTGATTCTTGTGGAATCTTCTAGACTTGTGAGAGTGATATTCTTTCTTGCTTCTATTTGCATGAGCTGCCAAGGCTTGGTTATCATATTCACCCATCTTCTCTTCTCTGACTTCAATTCTAGCTTCTTCTTGGGTATAAGTTTCCCAAAGCGCACTGAATCTGATGAGCTTTCTTCTAGAGCATATTCCTTGGATGAATGATTCCCACGATCTTGGGAGACCATTCAAAGTAGTCATTACTATTTCTGCATTCTCAACATGATCTCCAATAGCTTCTAGTTGTTCTCTGATCTGGGATACCCTTGTGAAATAAGATTGGATGCTTTTTGAGCTCTGCATCTTCACACCCTTGAGTTGAGTTCTCAAGGTCATCTTTTTGTTAATGTTCTTCCCTTCAAATAATTTCTTCACCACATCAAAGATCTCTTTAGGAGTTTGCAAAGATGAGATGTGGGGGATCAAGTGATCCTTGATGGAGTTAGCAATGATCCTCTTGGCCTTAACCAAGTTCTTCTTGTGCTTAGATTTGTCTTCATCTCCCTCTGGCTCCACAATTTATTCTTTGACATAGTTGTCTAACTCATTCTCTTCTAGAATTAGCACCACTCTATACTTCCAAGCAAATAAGTTATCTGCTCCTTCAAGCTTACCCTCAAGCTTGGTATTGTTTGTCATCTTGATAAAATGAGAACCTCAAATGGAAATAAGGAGAGTAGGATTTACCAAATGAGATGTTGCAATCAAGTGCTTGATGTAATGCCTCTGAAATATGACTTATAGATGACCTAGGGTTTGTAAGAGAAACCCTAATTTTTCAACTTCGGGATCTTGAAAAACTGTATGGAGAGAGAGATGCGCCTCCCTAAGGTGATTTGAGCAAAAGTCATTTTCTTCCAAATCCGTGGACATATCTGCCAAAAACTCGATGCCCTAGTTTTCCCGAGCAGTAGTGGGAGGGCAAAAAATGAAAGTTCTTCGATATGATATCTATCTCCACAAAAAAATGCACTCTCCTAGGGCAAGTTGCTTTTACCTCCTTTTTCAACCAAACTATGGTGAAAAGCCTCCGGAAAGAGAAACCCTAGTTTTCACTTCCAACATTTTCTGTTGCACAAGGTCTTCTTTCAGGCTAGCTTTGATACCATGCAATAATTTTAAATGCAATAAAGTAAAGGATCACTGAAAGATAGACAAGCACAACCTAAACAATAGTACACAACAATTTTATCCTGGGAAACCCTTGTGGGGGATAAAACCCAACACAAATTCTTCAATATAGATTCGTCAGAAAGTACAATGTCAATCTCGTGCAATAACCCAAAACAAGATGTCTTCAAAAGCAACTACTCTTCTCTCCCATAGATTTGACTTTCTCTCTCTACTCATGCGAACTTGAGTGAGTGAGTGAGGTGACAAATGAGGAGGGTGACCCTCCTATTTATAGTAATCAGTTGACTAACCTTTTTCCCTAATAGGGTCAACTTGACCTCTCAATTTAACAGGGTCGACTTGTCCAAGATACAATAAAAATATTATTTTCATGCTTTTTCTGGATTCTTCTAGGCCGACACAACTTGTAGGCTTTACATTGATTCTTTCAATGACTCTTTCATGAATAAATACAACATGAATAGTTTCCTAAGGAAGTAAAATACAAATAAATCAAATAAGAATATCGTCTGAAGTTACATTCTTCAACAATAACTTTTCCCACCAACCTCACATGCATTCAATGATTGGGTTTAATGGTCAAGATGAAGTAATTGCCTCATTTAAAGCGTGTTTAAAGCACATGGTATAATTTGGATGGGTTATAAGGTTGACACTTGGAAACAAAGGATTTAGTTTCCCATAGGCCCCATTTCCTCTTCCCCTCAGGTGGAATCATAGCCCTTCTAGTGCTCTTTACACAACCATCTTGGAACATTTTATTAATTTCCAGCATAATATTTACATATATTTCCGATTGGCATGATAAGCCAACCATATGGTCCACATAAAAATATATACATCATACATGCATATCCATTCACAAGTCGGGCCTTGGCCTTGAGCTATGCACTAGGAATCCATACTAGCATATTTACATTGTTTACATAATTTTGATTAATTACATTCTAAGTCAAAACTGGGGGTATTACAGAGAGTAGATCATGACTATATTTGGAAGGGGATCCTATTTGAGTGATAAGGTCAATATTATAGGCCCAACGATTACAAGACTTGATTCCTCTTCATAAATGATAACTTTAAACTATGAACGTTTGATTGATTCAATCATTGCAAGTTTGGCTCTAATCAAGAGATGCGTACAAGAGAGGTTCTTTCCCTAAAAAATTATGGTGTTCTTGACCTTCCAAATGGTCCACATAATATATGTTGGGGCTATACTCTATATGGTATAGAGACTTTAAGACTTCCATGGACCACTACTCTAATTCTAAAATAGTTGGTTAACATTTTCCATTGGTGGATTAACTAAACTTACAAATTCCTCCCAATATTCCCATACTTATATGGCACAAGCGCAAGTAAGGAGAAGGTGGGAGCAATCTTTACACTTATTATATCAACATGAGCACCATGTAAGCCCTTGAATACCTTTGTGTTTTAGAGCTCCCCTTGAGAGGATTTCATTTATACTACGAAATATGAAAAAGTTGTCACATTTCCCTAACATTCGGGATCCCAAATTTTCCTCCATATCTTCAATTTTTGGATCCGAACAGATTTCATAAGTGTTGTAAGATCAACTTGTTTCAATAAATAAATCCCTATTGGAGACTCTCACCTAAAAATGTTTTCTCCTTCTCTGAAATTATTCAACCTCCACTGGAGAATGTCCTCACATATGTTAGCACACTCCTCCTATATCTAAATGGGCCAATTAAGAGGGCCTTGACATTCTCTAAAGGGTAAGAAATGAGTGGAACTATGGATTACTTCCCAAAAAAATTACAAACTTTGGTTCAACTCGAGTGAACCAAAGCAATCCTGCTATCCTTGAAGTATGAATCAAAATTAATATCAGGATATCTATTATAAGGTGTGTCACAAAAACGTACATGTCCTACTTTGATTTCCTATAAGTGATGTTCTTTAAGAAAGGAAAAACATTTCACCATGTAGAACTAGACTCAAAATCATAGAACGACTCAAAGGAAACATAGAAGGACACAAAGGAAGATTTGAGCTTGCATCAACAAATTATTTTTACTTTAAAAAAATATTTTTAAAAATTTAAGATGACAAAAAAATCAAAATATATTCATTTTAAACTTTTATAATATAATTTAAAACCATCCTTCAATTATAATGGTATCACTATATGGACAAAACCACCCAATGGTATCACTATATGGATAGAACCACCCCAATACCCCGTGGCCACAATTTTTTGTTGAAAAGAATACACTATTTATGAAATGTAACTAGACTTTACCAAACCATGACTGATGAAGTGTTGTGTCAAGCTCATTCTAATAAGGTTAAGTCTAATGCGAGGTTCTAAATGTGGTACACCGTATAATTATAGGTTTATTCCTGGTGATTAATCTTTTAGACTTTAAGGAAAGAATTTAGTATGCTAGTCTTTCGGGAAACAAGGAAGTCCCACACTAAAATTCGACAATTTAATTTTTGTTTGGGATATTCATAAACGCTTTTGTAGTGAGAGGATTTTAGTTTTTTAAGTTTTTCCTTGGAATTTTAGTTTTTTAAGTTATTATTATGATCAAATATTTATTTATAAATTTGGAAAGGAATTTACTTCTTTATTGTATTAAATATTATATTACAAGTTATTATATTTTTTAGGTTTTAGAATTAAGAATGGATGGTGTTAGTTAATAAGTCAATAAAGTTGTTGAAATTATTCTTAAAATAAGTAGGAATTGTTTTGAAAGTTATAGTTTTATTTGATTGATGGAAACTTTGAATATTGAACTTTGGTTTGAAAGGTTTTAGCTCATTTTAAAAAGACATTACTTGTCAAATTTTCAAACAAAGGAGTGGATGAGGGAATAACTTTGCCTTACCTAAAAATAAAAATATAATCACTAAAAAGGTTGAGTTTGACCATTTTTAACTCACTCCATAAATATCTATGTGGAATATTATTAATTAAGTAGAATACAAGCCCATAAGTAAGCATTGTGTAAGGGGAGTTTCATTTTAAGGGGAGTTTCATTTTAATAGGGAACTTATATAGATTAAGCTTCATTGGTTTTGGGAAGAACCAATGATTTTCTTAAGTCAGAATGTGTTTCTAGAACTGGGGATTTGATTTGGGGTAAGGTTTAGTACCTTGATTTTTGGCTTAATATATCCACATTCTCATGGGAATTGGCATGGAGAAATAATCTCACTTGGGACAACATGTTTAAACAAGGTTTTATGGCACCTTATGTCGCATTCCCAATAGCCTTTATGCACTCTTGAGGTCATGGGATACCTCAATTTCAACATAAAATGTCTCCTTTAATACTCAAATCAAATTAACTAGTTGGTTGTAGCATTTTAACAATGGAAGTAAAACTATAATAACCAAATTAACTAAATTTCCATTCCAAAATATGTAAGCATTCCTACCATGATTCATCCATACTTATGACAATTGAATCCATGCACACATATTCACATATGTAATAAAATAAATACATGCAAAATAGAAACATAAACACAACAATTCATAACACAATTAAGGACTTATCTTTTCGAGAGGAATATTCCTCCAAATGGATGAAATGAAGGATGTTCCTCTCAGCCTTAGGCACTCTGTCACATTTAATCTCTTTATGACAAAGGCCACCCTAGAGTTGAGGCTATCACTCCCCTTCTCTACAAGCAATCCCTTAAGCTATCCCAATTCCCTTCTAGTGCTCCAACACAGGCTAGCAAGGGAATCTTGTTGTTGGGATTCTGTGGATTCTCAGTTGTAGGTTCGGCTTCCTCTCAGGATGGTATAGTAACGTCAACTTGCATGGAAGTTCATTTTAACAACATAATTGTATTTTCCCCTCTCTTCTTCCCAATTCCTACCAACAAGAAGGATGATTGATAATGATGGTAAGAATGATGGAATGAATCCTAATCTAACTCAATTCCCCATATTTTATTTGCATGTTTTCAACTTACAATGTGGCTCTACATGAGGAGTCCACTTTTCACCCTTTAATCCCAAGGTTATGTTAATACAACAAGGTTAATTAAGTCATCTCTCCTAATCATGGGTTTAGGAACTTTGGATAATTTCACTAATATAGATTTATAATCAAGGCTAAGGACATAGGTAGATAACTCAATAAGGTCCTCTCCCTTTAGCCCCCCTTTACTTCCCCAACTTGTGGAATCATAGCTCCCTATCTCTTCTTCATCCGTCTTCATTTACAAATATCGAGGAATTTTTTATATACTCGGTAAGTGTACATCATTGCAATATCTTTAGTCCCTCTAGACCATATATGTATGTCTAGATTCTAGCTATTTGATCATTACATACACATTTACATTATGGGGTAAAAAATGGGGTATTACATTCCTCTCCTATAACACCCCATTTTTCTACCTCGAAATGTACGATGTATGTATGAATGATATGGCTAGAAGCATGATATAAATGGTCTAGAATGACCAGATGTATTGCAATGATGTACGGTGATATTTAATATAAATCCATAATGGTCGCAACTGAAGAAGCACGAAGAAGATATGGGGGCTATGATTCCACGAGTGGGGGAAGTGAAAGGAGGTCTAAGGTGGAGATGACGCTAGTGACTTATTAATCCTTACTTGAAACCTTGTAAGGTGGTTTTATCCTAAGGTCCCTAAAGCCATGTTTATGAGAGAGGCTTAATTAGTAAGAACTTTATTATTATCCTAAGCTAGGGATTAAGAAGGGGAAAGTGGGCTCCTCTTGAGTGCCACATGGCAAGTTATAGCCATGCATATATAATGTGTGAATTAAGCTTAGAGATTCATTCATTCTAACCTTCATTCATAATGTCTATCATTCTCACCTTCTGGGATGGTACCTAGGAGAGGAAACATGGTCTATATCTAAGGTCCCTGGAGCCCCAACATGAAGGTTCCTTGGTCGGCCTGTGCTAGAGCATTGGAAGGAAATGGGGATAGCCCGAGTGGTTTCATGCATAGAAGGGGATCCCATTCCTTATGTTATGTGGGTCATTGGGGAAGGATTGCTAGTGGGTTGGGATGGTTGTAGAGGGGGTTTGGCACTAGATGTTCCCAACATAGAAAATCCCTAGCCGACCTATGTTGGAGCATTGGAAGGGACTCAAGATAGCTCCATGGATTGTTTATAGATAAGGGCATCCCATTTCTTGTGTTGTGTATGTTGATTGGGGATAAGTGCTAGGGATTGGGACAATTGTAAAGTGGTTTTAGCACTGGTTATATGACTTCATTTTGGCCATTCCTTGTGTGTGCAAGTTGATGGGGAAAGAGTGTTGGGTTTGGAGCTATATAATTGCCTGAGTTTGGGATGAGTAGAGGAAATGGGGAAACTTCAACCTTGTGGATTGATATCCCCAGCTCGAGGATGGCCTCTGCCATAGAAATAATAAGTGTGGCAGGGTGCCTATAGCTGGTAGGAATTTCTTTTGTCTGCATTCAGTTGGAGGACATCAAAATAAAAGTTTCTAGTTGTGTTATGAATTGCCATGATTATATTTCCATTATGTTATGTACATATTACTTCTGCATTGTATGTGAATATGTGTGCATGGAATCAATGCTTATTGTATGGATGTAGTCATGATAGGAATGATTACATATTTTAGAATGAGCAATTTTAGTCAATTGACTGCTATAAGTGTACTTTCCTCGTTAAAAAATATTTGTATAACAAGTCCATGGAAATTTGAATTAAGCATCAAAGCATAAATTCCAATTAATGGCAGTAAATGGAGTACCTCGTCATCTCAAAAGTGTTAAAGGGATGGTCGGGTACATTACACCTCCCCCTTAATTAATGCACCATCATTAGTGCATCATCAACAATATTATAAGGACAAAACATAAAAATGCCTTTAAACATGTACAATATGCCTCCACATGGCATCCTCTAGCTCCCAAGTTGCTTCTTTAGCTGCACTTGCCACAATATTCTTTTTCCTTGAACTATTGCATAGTTGTTGGCTATGATGTATACCATGCATCAACCTTGATTATTAATTTCCTTGATTTCCTCCCAAGGCTTGGCATATAGGCATCTGCCTATATCAATCATTGGGAAGAAGTATGCATGTAGTGGTTTATCCCATTCACATGGATTCTCAAGTCCATAGTGAAAGCATGTATATTCATAGTACAAAGATAAGTATGCAATTCTAATCCAATACTTATCTTTATGAATATTTCTTTGTTTGGCATGGCTTCCATGGGTACGTGTTCATCTCATTGCTCTTTTTGACACACCCTCCTTGATTCCAACAAACTTGCCACATGAATATCTCATAATGGATTCATTTAAGTTGCATCTTCCTTGCCACACTCACCCTTCCAAGATCGGGCATCCCTTTCTCTACTAAATAGTCCCTCATGTGATCATCTTAACAAGGATTTCACACGCAAAAAGAGCATAAACTTATATAGTTTTACTATGAAGCATCCCACTAGAAACCTCTAATCAACCAAAAACATATGGAAATCATATGGTTCTAGTGTCATCGCTTCTTCCTGAGTTTTACAACTCACAATAGTCATCCATTTCCGTTACTAAGTGTTGGAATATATTAATTATATTCCTGGGAAGGTAATAATGTCTTTGTATTATGTCGGAATTTATCCACAATCTTATGTAAAAGAGTAATACATTATATCCCATATTCATTATGGTAAAGTATACTCTTGATATCCATCATTATATAAAGAGATGTTATTATGGAGAATTATATTATCCCACATGCAATATGTGAGAGTAATTCCTCCTCATCTCTTGGTATATAATAGGGTCAAGGGAGTCACATCACATATGTTCAAGTGATATAGTGGTATATGCTCATAGATAGTATCAACACATGGTATTGGGATCTCAAGCTTTGCTATATTGTATTGGGGTTATTTGTAGTTGCTCTCTTGTAAGATTGAAGGAGATTTCTGGAGACAATAGACAACCTTCTCGTGGACGTAGCCCAATTGGGTGAACCACGTATATCTGGTGTATTATTTTTCCTTGTTCTCTTTTTGTTCTTATTTACTTTGATATGTTATTGATAACTAAGATAGGTAAGCTAGTTTAGCTAGATCTATAGTTCTGTCATGGTATTAGAGCTGGTTCCTATGATCTAGCACCTTCTATAGCTTTCAATCAATAACTATTATCTTTTCTTTTTAACTGAAACGGGTAAATTCAATAACTATTATCATCTGGGCATGTTTCTACAGTTTTTTATGTCTAACCCTAACCTTGTTGTGTAGATTTTTGTATAAATTTTTCAAGGGTTTCTTGATTTTTTTTTGTAGATCTATATGTTTTTTGGCTTCTCCTCAAGGAGATCTATCTTTCGGTTGTCAGATCGACAGTTTTCGTCTAAGTTTGGTAGATTTTTTGCAGGTTTACATCTTCGGCATAATCGACACTTTTTTCGGCCTCAAACTAGACATTTGCGACTTTCTCTTCGCAGAACCCGCGAGTAACTGTGACTTGCCCTACTGTGAACCCGCAAGTATACTGCAGACCTGTGACTTCCAGTGAGCAGACCCGCATGTGCTACAGCATACTCGCGTATGCTCTCATTGTTAACTCGCGCTTACTTCAGGATACTCGTGACCCTCCTGTGCAGAGACCCGTGAGTTCTTCGGCATAACCGCGACCTTCCTGTACTCAAACCCATGAATATCGGATCCGAACCGCAACTTTCGCCTTTACAAACCCGCGCACCCGCGACTGACTCTATTGTAAACCCACAAGTAACCACGACCTTTGCTGTGTAGAACCCGCGGGTATCAGTTTTTACTTGCTAGTTTACTGTGGCAGACCCGCAAGTAACTTTTCTTGGCACTTTTAAAAATGGTTGTAAGTATAGTTTCTGTTTTTTACTGTTTTTTACTGTTTTTTAAGTCAGAACGGTGAAAGTGTCTCAGTTTTCTGTTATTCATCTTTTTTTTGCATTTAGGTTTTGCTTCTAATCATGTTTATTAAGAGATTATTTCTTGTTCTTGGTATATTTTTGTCTCCCATTCCTATATGGAAGCATTGGCATTTTTTAAGGGCATGGATCTCTAGTATTTTGTCATGATGATAGCTATAAACCATCTAATGCTTAATATTTTAACAAGATACTTAATAACTAATTTGTTCTTTTTTTATCATATTTAATCGTGATGATTTCTAATCATGTTATGTTTATAAAAGCAATTTTATAAGAGCAATCTCATATTTGTAAATCTTGTATAAACTATTTTTTATTGCTCACTATTTATTTGTGGCTGACACTTATTGTGTAAACGTAACTTCATTGTGAGTAAGTCAAGTTAATCCTTTATTTGATCATATCATGTTGCCATCTTTTTATATGATGTTTGCTAACCTTTGGTGTATAAGCATTTTCATTTATGTATGAGCAATTCTGTTTTATGATTCTTGTATGCCTTAATCTTGGAAATTCTTGTGTGCAGATAAGTTCTTAGTTTATGTGAAAAGTTGTGAGAAGTTGGTTTATGTACTTCCTTCCTGAGCATATTAATCTTTGATTTTTGTTATCACCTTATTCCAGAAATAATGAAGCACCATCTTCTACTGTTAAAGTCATGATGTTCATTTGTATGATATCATTTTCGATGTATAGACCATTGGGGTCTTGTTTCTTCGATGTTTGAGGTCTTCTACAGATATTTATATTGTACCTTGATTGGAAGAATGTCTGCTATCCGCATGTGTATTGGCCATCTGGGTATTTTGTACACTGTTGTGGTGTTCTTAGCCACATGTTCTATTGTATCAGCCGTCAAAAAGTATCTGTACACTGGTGTGGATGTTATATCGGAGTTCTTAAGCTATCAGTTATGGTTGTGATGATTCTTTTGGTGATCTAGGCACCTTGTTGTTGGATTGCGACACATGTTCTGGGCATTTTACTATTGGATCTAGTAGCCATAAAGGATTCTCTTTAGATCTGGGCATCTTGTTGTTGGTATTTCATCGTACAACCTGGTTCGTGTGCAGTTTCATGATTCAGTGAGAAGCAGTTGTTCTTCATCAAATTCCATTATCCGAAGTTCTCTTCTTATTTGCAGCTTATGGATATTCTGGAAGTTGTCATCAAGGGGGAGCAATAAGGACTCCTTCCTTCCTTAGTGTTAGTGAGGGATTTTTCTCCCAGACATTATTAAGGGCGAGTGTTGGAATATATTAATTATATTCCTTGGAAGGTAATAATGTCTTTGTATTATGTCGGAATTTATCCACAATCTTATGTAAAAGAGTAATACATTATATCCCATATTCATTATGTTAAAGTATACTCTTGATATCCATCATTATATAAAGAGATGTTATTATGGAGAATTATATTATCCCACATGCAATATGTGAGAGTAATTTCTCCTCATCTCTTGGTATATAATAGGGTCAAGGGAGTCACATCACATATGTTCAAGTAATATAGTGGTATATACTCATAGATAGTATCAACACATGGTATTGTGATCTCAAGCTCTGCTATATTGTATTGGGGTTATTTGTAGTTGCTCTCTTGTAAGATTGAAGGAGATTTCTGGAGATAATAGAAGACAAACTTCCCGTGGATGTAGCCCAATTGGGTGAACCACGTATATATGGTGTATTCGTTTTCCTTGTTCTCTTTTTGTTCTTATTTAATTTGATATGTTATTGATAGCTAAGATAGGTAAGATAGTTTATCTAGATATATAGTTCCGACACTAGGTATATTCACCGTTCACTTGTGTCATAAACATCAATATACAATATCATGAGTCATATTTTGATCTTTCAACCAATCTTGGAAATAATTATTATAGCAATTACATTCCAAATAATACAAGAAGTTCCCCATAATACTTAGCTTTCAATTGTGCAAGCAATCATCTTTATCTTCATTATGACTTACTTTCACTACCATATCCAAGACATCTTTTGATGCAACTAAGATTAACATTGTTCTCCCAAAAAATCATTCTTGTAGTCCATCAAAACATGACTACTTTTTCATACAATACTTTCACTTCATCCACAACAACTCATGAAATGATCTCAAAATTATGAATTACCAATAATTTCACCATTTCAACTGTTAACATATTAATTGGAATGAAAGGTAGCACAAGCATGCAATCACACAATGCATTGCAACATATGTGCCCACATATATATCTACATAACCATGAGATTTACACAATCCATTTATGCACATCCACCAATGCACCCTTGCATTGATCCATTAATACCTACATATTCTCATGTCACGCATTCCACCATGATGATATGGAAGTTCTAGCTAATGCCTCGACACATAATCTAGACACCTCCCCTATACCCACATGGCCATCTAGACACATTCTTATTCATCCCAATACAACACCAAGAAAATATCCTTTCTCTACTAAACAATCCCTTAGGTGTACTAGAAGGAATTTCCTTTCTTTGCTTAGTGGTCCCTCAAGAAACCCTTCCCCTTTGATGATGTCTCAATCTTGGCAAGAAGATTATAGTCCATGACACGATACAAGTAGGGAGACCATTGGACACTTGTGTAGCGCTATATCCTTTCCATATCCAACGATGCCATGGCCTCACCCTTGAAAATATCACATGGCATTCACTTACACAAAAGCATCATAAGTCTTGACTTGCCTTGGTTTATCTATTCATAACCAACACAACATGACATGATGTTTTATTTCATATGAATGCCTTCTAGATTCTAAACAATTGTATAGGTATAAGGATTTCTACCATTACCACACCATACCATACCATATTAAGTAGGGTATTATTCAAATAGATGCATTCAAACAACACAAGCATACAAATATATGATATTAGAATATTGTTGAAGGGATTCTTACCCAATTCCTTTTGCAACACTTATGCGCTCAACATAAGTAAATCCATACCTACATGGTTTCCATCATCTTATCTGATGTTACCTGATCAATTAGTGTTTTACGAAGGCTTATACAATTTCTTTCACCAACTCTTAATCAACGTTTTATTGTCCTTATCCTTTCTGCAGAAGGCCGCATGCCTTATGTCATAGTATCATCAACACCTTCAGTTATGCCTCCACCATATCTAGTTACATAACCATCATTAACCACATTTTATCATCATAAAGTCCTCATTGCATATACATATATCAATAGACCACTCTTGGTCAATATGCAATGTTATATATGTTCATGCATTTCTATATGCACTCTATCACATATCTACATGCACCTTGTATTATCTCTTAGTATGCTTACTAGTGCATATGCATTCTAGATATCTAATCTCTTGCATTTCCTATCATTCCCATCCCTAAGTATAACAAATTTCTTAATCTCAAGACATAAAAGGAACATCAAGAGATGAGTTAAGGAACTATCCCTTTCAATTCCTTTGCATAGCCTATAATTGCATCACATAGCTAATATTTTCGTAGGCTTAATTTCAACCACACATTAGATCATTAGTTATGGTTTTCTCACCTAAGTAGCAATTCAATACATATATGCATGTTTATATTTTATGCTTTTAAAAACATACAACTCTACTTATCAACAAAAAAATGAGGGTGAGCTCAAAAGATCCCTCAGTATCATGGCTACCTTGTTGGCCATGTTCACCATTTGTTGCTCCAATAGGTTCTTCAACATCTTGTAGCTTTCATTAACATTGTTATAGTTTCATTTGTTGTCTTTAGTTTTCCTCAAGTCCCATTTGAATATGAAACAATCTATACCTTTACACTACTACTCGATTTATTGAGCAATTTTCAAGCCAAGCCCAACCCAATAATACCTGATTTCCATATATTACAAGCTTCATTTACTTATTTCTTTCTCAGGTCAATCTTTCCCTAACATTAGCTTCATCTAGATCTTCTAGCTATGCATTGTGTTTCAATTGATGTCATTCCATCTTTATTTGGACTCCTTTCATAGTCCATTCTCTTTTATAAATCCAAGCTTCAATACTATCTCAAGTCCCTATGACCGCTTTATACTCCCATTATAGAAGTCACTAGAATCCTTATAGTCTTCTTTGTTTTTCTACCCATTCTTTACATATAAATTGTTGGTCCATATTTTGGAAACTCTTCTAGGCATACACATGATTGGCCCACAGAGATGGTTCATCTATCACTTGTACGAGTTGCATGTTCTTTATCTCGATAGATTTATTCTACCACACAAAGATTACATGTATTCCTTCCATGTAATCATGATTTTTCTTCCTTCACTAATTACCTATCTTTCCTAACTTAGAAAATTAAGGAATCAAATGCTCCTTTTATGCATGAAATGCCATTCTTGATATGTTATCTTGTTCCATGTTCTTATTCCTGTCATTGCTACTTGGTTGCACACAATAACCAACAACAATGATAATGACTCCCACAACTCTTCTCTACCCATTGGTATCTTCCATACCCTTGCTAAGTATTCTCTTATGACATACAATATCCAACTCCAATAATCAAGAGCTCCCATGGATCTTCTTTACAATTCATATTGCACATACTAATCATGATGAATACATTGCATACATTCTTATTCAAGACATCAACAACCATTATTGGTATCTTTGGTTCCTTCCTGATTAACCAGCTTGATTGTCCCCACCAAGAACTCAACCATCCTTGGTTAAATCATGCACCTTTCTAGTCAACATGCAACTTTAGTATGCTTTTGCCCATCCAAATGTGTCTCTACAA
This sequence comes from Larix kaempferi, assembly GCA_027924585.1. Lineage (NCBI taxonomy): Eukaryota > Viridiplantae > Streptophyta > Pinopsida > Pinales > Pinaceae > Larix > Larix kaempferi. The sequence continues at coordinate 5,630,416 of BSBM01000410.1, forward strand.
AAGGTTTCCATTGGACACGTGGCACACATTTTTCCATTTCAGGATTGAGCCTTACTGACCTTTAACACCCACATTTTCCTCCAAAATTGGAATCCATTAGGACACGTGGCAGTCACACAATCATTTCAATGCTTGATAAGTGGTTTCCAATACCACTTACCTAGCCTCTGAAAACCACTTACCGCTCTTCAGAAATTGTTTTTCCAACATAACCTTCATTCTTCAATGTAGGTGCCACCTACACATTTGGAATCCACTTGTCACTGCCACATGTACACCCCAACTCCATGTAGCCTATCCATGTCATATTATTGTTCAATGTTATGTGTATGGGGTCCATATTAGATGTATGATCCACGTCGTTTTCAAATTTTCTCCGAAAATTATAAGTATGCATGTATATTAAACTTGTAGCTATTATAAACCATTAAACCCCCGTACCTCATCTAGAATTGGGGATTTCACTAAATAGTCACATTTTGTAACCTTAGGCCCCACTTTTAATAAATTTAATGCTAGACCTTCTAATTTTGACCCATTTTTTTTCAAAATGAAATTTTCAACGATATTGCTAAGAATGAAAACTTTTGTCCATATATATGTGCCTTTTTTTTAACATAGAAAAATGATCAATTTCATGAATCCATCAACAACACTTCCATGTTATTATATTTTACCAAAACAATATCCAGGATTTCAAAACCATTAATTTCTCAATAACAGGCTCTATGCACTTTTCTTCATTGACATTTTGTCAAACATATGGCTTGTAAGTGTATTTCTCCCCAATTTCCATAAAGTTGATTCTAAAATTAAAGAATTTATTCATTTATGCCTCCATAACCTTCCCATCTACTCTAACAACATTCCAATATGGTAATTGGAGAACTTATTTCAACATTAGCAGGCTTCAACATTGTTTTCCCCAATTATTCTCATGGGTAAATTCTATCAAACACATATAATAACAAACTGGAATTCTACATGTAGAAGATGACTTTTGGCCCATACAACCCCAATGCTATAATCTAGAGCTTTGATACCATTTTGCCATGTACCTAGCAGCCCCTGTGCACTCTTGAGGCCATGGGATGCCTCAATTTCAACATAGAAGGTTTCCTATGATACCAAAATTGAATTATTTGGCTAGTTGTAGCATTTTAACAATGGAAGCAAAATTATAACAACCAAATTAACTAATTCCCATTATGAAATATGTATGCATTTCCACCATGATTCATCCATAATTATGGCAATTGAATCCATGCACGTAGATTTACATACATAATAGAACAAGTACATATAAAACACAAGTATAAACACAACAATTCATAACACAATTAAGGACTTGTCTTTCTAAGAGTAATATTACTCCAACTGGATGCATGTGAAGGACGTTCCTCCCAGCGCTAGGCAATCTGTCACACTTATTCTCTCTATAACATAGGTCACCCTCGATCCGAGGCTATCATTATAAAAGGGTGAAGTTATTATAGTATCTTGCTCCACCCACAACTCATAACACTATATTCTGGTGCCAAAACCCCCTCTCTAGCTATCCCAATCTACCGACACTCTCCCCCCTTAGCTCGCACAACACTAAGAATGCGATCCCCTTCTTTGCAAGCAGTCCCTCAAACTATCCCAATTTCCTTGTAGTGCTCTAACATAGGCTTGCCAGAGAATATTGATGTTGGGACTATAGGGATTCTTAGTCGTAGGCTAGGTTTCCTCACACAATGGCTTAGTAATCATCAACACTCATTTCCTATGGAAGTTACATAAACCTGTATGGAATTTCAATTTAAAAACATAACTGCATTTCCCCCTTTCTTATCCCCAATTCCTACCAGCAAGAATGATGATGGATAATGATGGTAAGACTGATGAAATGAATAATGTTCTAACTCAATTCCCCACATTTTATTTGTATGTTTTGAACTTGCCATGTTGTTCTACATGAGTTCAATTTTCACCCTTTAATCCCAAGCTTAGGTTAATACAACAAGGTTAATGAATTCATCTCTCCTAATCATGGGTTTAGGAACTTTGGATAATTTCACTAATCAAGATTTAATCAAGGCTAAGGACTTAGATAACTAACTAAGGTCCTCTTCCCTTAGCCCCCTTTTATTTCCCACACTTGTAGAATCATAGCCACCCATCTCTTCATTTGCAGTTATCAATAATTTTATATTATATTATCAATAAGTGTACATCGTTACAATATCTTTGGTCACTCTAGAAAATATATGTCTAACTTCTATCCATTTGATCATTACATACACTTTTACATTATGGGGTCAAAAATGGGTATTACACCTCAATTTTCCATTTTTTTGCAATGTATCATAGACTATTAATCATTTATTTATTAATTGCCCTTACAAGTAATATATATGGAATTAGATCAGTTGGTATAGGTATGGTAATTTTTTCCTAATGGGGGGTTCCTACCCTCTTTCACTTATGGGCAAAAGGCAATTTGAATTCATAATTTTGGGTAATACTATGGACCCTTATGATGTCTTCTAGCTTATTGAGGAACAAATTCATTGGTTGAGAAATAGTCGAATCATGTGTGATGTAGAAGCGACCTTGATTGTCTTCTTTGATAGAGGCAAACTCTATGTGCATTTACAAAGGCTGATGGGAGGCCTGGAAGGTATTGAATTCCTTTATACACGGTAAAAGTAAGATTAAATAGCGGGAGATGAAAGATAAGAATGGATCGTTCTACTGCTCATATCCCTATCTCCTATTGCACCACCATCCATATCCAAATATTGTGGTTCTTTTGTGTTTATAGTGGTCTTCTTTTTGGTTGTATCTTGGCTCCATGGGTTATCCATCACTTGACCCTATCTCTTTTTAAGGTGTGCCAGAAATCCTAGATCCACTTGCCCTTTTATCATTGAATTTTTGGTATGACCTACTTTGTTGCTATCGACTCCCCACCTTTGCCTCAACCCTTAATTCATAATCATAGATTTGTTAGCCTTGAGAGTATTCCATCCTTAGATTCATGACATTATAAATGGTATTATACTTCTTTGAAGTGACACAGTGACTATGTTGATGTCATCCAAGATTAAATGATGTGATATAACTAGTCAATATTTATCATAAAGACATATATGTGGGTGAGACCACATCTTAGTAACAATTTGTTGTTTCCAAACCACAACAAGTGATAATATGTTAAAGATTAACTATGACCTTGTCTTGGCATTTATCTCTTAAACTTAGGGTTTCTTGCAACCCTTGTGGTCATGCAATACCTCTCTTCTATATATAAGGATCCTTCATGCAATTGACTACCAACCCCAGGGGCTCAACAAGGACATGTTTTTGTCCTCATATTTTGTGGGTAGTATGGCCTTTCCTAAATGATATGTACTCCATTTGATTAAGCACAACCCTAGTAGTAGTACCTTGGCCAATTGAATGAATCTGTATTCTCAAGCGATTTCTGATACAAATAGTAAAATAGTTAAGTGCAGGGGTAGAGGTGGAATTTGAATCAATCCAACAAAATGACCTTGAATGTTTAACTCCATCCACCCAATGAAGTTACTTATCTGGTAGCACAATATTGATATAAATGTGAAGAAATGATCTAAGTGGGGAATTTTGATGATGCAAGAGTGGTGGATGGTCTGAACTGCGGTTTTCACAGCTATGGATGGCTTAAGATATGGGTGGTCATACTTAGGGTTTTCGTAGCCCTTTCCACTCCCATATGATTATTGGAGTGTTTTTCCAATATCAACTCAAGATACAATGATTTAAAACTTATTTTACAGGCAATGTTTCTTAATTATGTCTGCGGTGATGAGCTAACCTTAGGTTTTCTATAGTTAGGGAGACCAAGGCTATGGTCTACAACTTGAACTTGTGGACCATGAATTTGCATGAGGAAATAGTTGACTATGGAGATGAGGAGGGAAAAATCCCTAGATTAATTTTCCATACACACTAGGAGCTAAAACAATTATGGCATAATAGCAGAACTATGAATGCGATATCAATAATGGAAGCCATGAAGGTGGAGGGCATGTTAGTCTCGACTGTTGGTAGCAAAAATAAGGCTAAGTAGTTAGAGGAAATGAAGTCCCCTTTTGATCCGTAAACTATCGTGGATTTTCCACTGGAATAGTTTGTCACAACTAATCTTACAACTTAATTCATTATGTTATCTCGCTTTCACAAAATGATAAATAAATTGGAACTGAAAGGAAAATAACTAGAGCAAAAATAACACATCCACACAAATAACACAAGATATACCTAGGGAAAACCCACTATGGTGAAAATACCAACCAAAAGTGAGGACTATGCCTTGCTCTTTTCTTCTCCATAATGCAATGCAAATACAAAGAAAGTGGTACTCACTGTGGAGTTAGCTTTGACTTTGTGGCCTGCATGGCTACTACAAGATCTCTTGCTTCCTCTATTATGCTCTAATATCCACTCCCTTATTGTTTCCCATCTATGGGACAATACAATAACATCATAAAAAATGGAACCCCTTTTCCTCCTAAAGACTCGGTATTTAACATAGCCCGATATTCATCTAGGGTTAGTTTTACGGTTTGTACATGACTTAACTCATGAATAGGGTTAGGGTTTTGGATCCTCTAGAATGTTCTTGAAAGTACACAAGTGACTAGATTCTCATGTGTGGGTAATGAGAGCTGACATAGAATCCACTCTTTACCATAGTGGTCGACTTGCATGAGGCATAACTTCCTCATACGGATTCCAATTGAGGCGATTCTTACCGACATTCATCTGAAGAAAATGTAGCTTTTGATGGTGTGTCAGAATCCATGTGTTGATTTAAATATTTGCACATGAAACATTTTGTCTTTATTATTAATATTTCATTGTTTGTATGGCAACTCTAAAGGAGTGCTTGAATTTTGATATGAATTACTTCTACGTCTTATGGTTTAATATATGATTTTATGATGAATATCATAAAATTTTTATTTTATATGAAAAGAGTGGTCAAATTATTTCTTGAATAATTTGTGTTTAACTCAGTGCAATTTTTATATAGTGTTACTAAGAGATTAAATAAGCACAATTTTCAATTATGATAAAATCCTATAAAAATGCCATTTTTTGAAAAAGTGTGCTACCGGTAGCATTAGTTTTCAATTTAGAGCTTGATTTTAAGGTTTTTGCAAACGTCAATAACAAAGGTTTTGGTTCATTTCTATATTTTTGACCTCAAATCAAAAAGTGGCGCTACTGGTAGCACTACTTTTTGATTCAGGGTTGTTTTTTGGTGTTTTTTTATGCAAAATATGGGTTTTTATGGCTAGAGTTCTCGTTTTGAGTATAGAGTTCTCGTAAAGTTCTATAACTTGTTACTATTGGAAAAGTCTCAAAGTGTAGAATAGTTTTAAGAGAATAACAACTATGATTACAAACTTTTGACTCCCTAAAACATCATTTAATCCATCAAACATACCTCTGAAGGATCTAGACCTCAAATTTGCAAAGTAAGACTTGCCCCTAAAATGGGACCTACAAGCCAATTCATCCAATTGTTCCAACCAGAAAGCACCAACATAGATGACACATTATATATTGATCCAATTTGGATCATATCTCCCCATTTTGGGAGGATTTTGGTCCCCAAAATCTTTTGATAAATGAGGTGCATAAAATTTTCCTCTACCTTCTCCCTGGAGTACAATTTAGCCTTGCTTGGAAGTTGTCCTTTCAACCCAATATGCCAAAGGTCATACTACCCCGATTTGGTAGTTCTAGACTCCTTTTGCAAAATTGTGTCTTGTGCCAACTTTGCTTGAGAAATAGGTGCTTAGTCCTCTATGGTAGGTAGGACCTACTCCTCTTCTTGATCTAATATGGAAGGCTTATAGAGTTTCAAATTTTCCACATTCACCATTGAGTAAATGTGCATGTATGGGGGTAGACTGAGTTTGTAAGAGTTATATGCCCACCTTCTCCAATACCTCAAAAGAGCCATACCACAAAGCCTTAATATTTTTACCATGACCTTGTAGTCTTTCCCTGTTCAGTTGTAACCAAACTCTATCCCCCACTTTGAATGATTTATCAATCCTGTGTTGGTCTTGTCTATCCTTGTACTTTTCCTGTGACTTGTTCAATGTCTATTTTACTTGAAAATGGATCTTCCTAATCTTATCAATGAATTTGTCAGCTCTTAATGCTTCACCTATGGTGTATTCCCCCACTCCCCTTTGTTGTCCTTATACAACATCTAGAGGTGAAGGTGGCATACATACAAAACACGTATCAAAAGGGGACCTACCAATGGAAGTGTGGACCACTCTATTATAATAGTGTTGAATATAGATCATATTTTCATCCCAAGTCTTTAGACGCTTTTGATTGTAACTCCTCAAAAGATGCACCAAAGTATTGTTGACTACTTATGTTAGCCCATCTATCCATGGATGGAATGTTGTAGATCTCTTCAACCGTTTAGTGTCCATATTCTCCCAAAGTGTAGTCCAAAAGGCACCGAGAAACATGGTATCCATATCTGAGATGATGCTCCTTGGTATCCCAAAGTGCACCCAAACCTGCTCAAATAACATGTGTTTTTCTTCTTGTCCTTTGATGTTATTTTTAGAAGGAATAGGAATGCACATCTTGCTGGATTTGTCAACTACCATAAATAAACAGTTATGTCCCTTCCTAGTGGTTGGTAACCCACCCACAAAATCCATGGAAATGTTTTCCCAAGGTCGAGTGGTTACATGTAAGGGATGATATATACCTTGCTTTCTATTATTGGGCTTGTTGGTACAACAAAGTATGCATCCTCTAATATACCACGATACATCTTGCATTCTAGGCCAATACATATACCTTTGTAAGTTAGAAACTATCTTCCCAACACCAAAATGCCTTGCAACTTTGGAGGTGTGCGCTTCTCTAATAAGCTGCAATCTTTCATGTTTAGGAACACATAGCTTGTATAGCTTATAGAGTAAGCCATTTTGGACATGTATTAGCCTTACTGTCACCTTCTTCTACATGAAATTGGCCCTGTAGCTGTTGAAACACCTCCTTGAAGTCCATATCTTTTGTCTATCCTTATTTGCATGCATCATCAGTGAAAGGTTCCATGTGCATAAGATTCCCAAAAGTTGTAATCTTAGATGTGGGTGACCTTGAAAGTATGTATGCCAACTTATTAGTGTTTCCCTTCTTATACTTGATGACTAGATGAAACTGTTGCAAAAACCACATCCACTTGTAATGTCTGGTTTGTTGTAGCTTATTATGGGCCTGTAAATACTGCAGTGGTTGGTGATTTGTGTGGATAATGGTTTCCTTTCCAATCAAATAGTGCTTCCACTTCTTAATAGCTTGAAAAAAGGCATAGAGCTTCTTATCATAGGTAGGGTAGTTTAGGACTCCCCCATAAGACATTTCAGAATGATAGCATACCATCTTACCTCCTTGCATCAAAACTGATCCCATGGAATACCCACTTGCATCTGTTTCCACTTCGAAAGGCTTATGCAAGTTAGGCAAGGCGAGAAATGGTGCTTAACTAATATTTCATTTTAGCTTGTCGAAAGCTTTCTACTGATTCTTTCCCCACTAGAAACTCTTATCACTAGCTATTGTAGCATGGAGTGGTGCAACCAACACTTAAAAGGAAGTGATAAACTTCCGTAGGTATTGTTCCAACCCAACAAGCCTCCTAAATTTAGTGACATTAGTAGGAATCAACCATCTTATAATGGCCCCCTTCTTTGCAGGGTCTATCTTGAGTTCCCCTCCATCGTTCGCATACCCCAAATACACCAATGGCTATTGAAAAAACTCACATTTCTTGATATTAGCCAATTGTTGGTGTTTTTTTAGAGTCTCTAGCACTTGCTTGAGATGTGAAATCTGCTCCTCCCAGGTAGAGATTTAAACTATTATATCATCCAAATAGTTTGTAACAAACAAATCTAAATATGGGTGGACAACATCATTCATCAGTCTCATAAATGTATCTGGTGCATTACATAAACCAAAAGGAATGACCAACCATTCATACAAATCTTACCTTGTCTTAAAGGAGGTCTTCCAGATGTCTCCTTGTTTTAAATGTACTTGGTGGTATCTTAACTTGAGATCGAACTTGGTGAAGTACTTGGCACACTACAACTAGTCTAATAAATTGTCAGTCTTGGGTAAATGGTACCAATTCTAAAGGTTAATCTTGTTCAAATCGTTGTAGTCGATACACATCCACCAAGTCCCATCCTTATTGTGTACGATGATGATAGGTGACCCACAAGGTGAGGTGCTTGGTTGAATCACCCTCTACTCTAGCAACTTATGCAATTGATTTTTCACTTAATCTGCTTCTAGAACATACTATCTATACAACCTAGTATTTGGTAATGGGAAGTCATTGAACAACTGTATCTCATGCTCTACTTCCCTCTTAGGCGGTATCCCTTTATCCTCCTAGAAAAATCCTTCGTATTCCTGTACAAACTCCTCCAACTTATGTTTTTTCTCTTAGATACATCCCTCCAAGGATGCCTTTTCTCTTACCGATTCATCATTTGACTGATTCTATCATAGGAAAAGGAAAACATATTTCTTTCTTGCACTAATCAACCTTTTGGCTTGGTTGGCACTTCCTAGTGATATATTTGATTTACCTTTATGTCCATTGATGATGAATGAATTCCCATCCTTGATCTGGCAGTACTGGTTTTCTCTCCTCATGAAGACTGCATCCCTCATATACATGTAGGGGATTCCAAACACCACACCACACACGTCAATGGGTACTACATCTAACTCCATTTCATCAATAGAATCTGCACTTACAACAAATTTGATCTTACATTGTTTCCCAACCTTGATGTATATATCCTTGTTTACCCATCCCAATGGATAGGGGTTATGATGATCATGAACCTCCACCCCAAGCTTGTTGGATAGACCTAATCCTATGAGGTTGGCCTAGGAACTAAAATCGAATAGAGTGTTTATCTTGGTTTTATGGATTTGGATCTTGATATGGAAGAGTTTTGTCATCTCCTTCTCTTCCTTGTGATGAAGGCTATTTAGATTCACCTCCTTTTGCACTTAAGTGTAGACAATCTTCTCATCCACATCTGAGTTGCTCTATACCCATTGGCTTGAATCTGTTGCTAGAAGGTTATTCCTCTTGGCATCCTTCTTGTGGTTCTTAGGGTTTAACTTTCGGTGTAGCTTCCAATACTTTTTCTTCAATGTGACCATCAATGTTACAATGATTACAATAGTTTTTCGGCTCCTTGCATTGATGTGTTGTGGATGTAGTCTTCTTATATTTTCCTTTCCACTTCTTCTTCCCCTCCTTGGAAGTGTCTTGGTTCTCTTTCTATTTGAAACCAACTGAATGTACTTTCTTGTGGCCTATATTCTCAAAGTAATGTGCTTGAACACATGTTTCATCAATTATCTTGGGATTGAAGAGCATCACTTGCTTTTGTAAATAACTCTCTAGATCCCCTAGATACTTGAGGAGCACATCTGGATTCTTGGGTGAGATACCCAAGATAATTTCCATCTATAAATTTGGTGGTGTACTCTTGAACACTCTTCCTTGCCTTTTCCTGGAGTAATGCCAACGGATCCATTAGTCCTCTACATACCCGATAGGGAAGAATTGAGAATTTATGAGGGTTTTGAAATCCTCCCACTTAGTTACTAGTAGATCACCCTCCAACCGAAGTGCCTATGTGTGGCTTTCCCATCAATTTAATGCATGATCGTCTAATTTCAATTGAGCAAAATAAATCTTATGCTCCTCATCTATGTTGTGGATATTGAAATAGACCTCTAATTGCTGCAATCAACGAGTCAAGTTTAAAGCATCAATATCACCTTAGTAATGTTTGATATCTACTTTTGCTTCCATCTTAACTAACAATTGGGAAGGTTTAATGGCATTGGAAATTGGATGCTTTTTCTTAGGATCTTTCCTTGACTCCTTTTATGGGTCACCTTTGTCTCCCGATTTCCCCTGTAATCCGGTCTTTGAGGTACAACCTCCAAATTCACCGAAAGTTCCAAACTTGATCTCCAAAGCTGCCATGAGGATTGGCATATTGCGTGAGATATCAATGACTTGTATTTCCAGCTTTATAAATCGTTGTTCATAATCTCCCCTTGATTCTTCACTAGACTCATCCACCATGGCTAGGGTTTGAATACTTTTTTCTTTATTTTTCCAACTCATAGATCCCATAATTTCTCAGAAAACCCAAAAGAAAATGGCTTTTATACCAATATGATCCATAAATTGTTATGGATATTCCACTGGAACAGTTCACCACAATGGATCTTACAACCTAATTCATTATGTTGGCTTAATTCCACATAATGGTAAAAAACAAGAATTGAAAGGAAAATAACTAGAGGAAAAATAACAAATCCACACAAATAACACAAGATATACCCTTGGAAGACCCACTATTGTTATAATGATATTTAACACCCTTAGTGACAAAGACCAGAAGTGGATACCAAGTTCCTCTTCCACATCAATATTGACTCAAAAACACTATAAAGAGACACTTTACTGAGATTTGGTTGCTACTTTCCTTTAAGAAAGGGGCGACTAGTCGTTAGTTTAGGCCCTAAAGGGGAAACCAAGGTCATTTGCTTGCTAGTTTGGAGCTAAAAGGGGCAACCAGGGATTAAACTGAGGTAGATATGCATAGAAAAGTACACTAATAGTGAAACCAAAGCTCAAGTATGCATGAAAGAGACTTGTTTGGCATGCAATGCATGCACATTGGGATTATCACCCACTCTAGTCCTAATCAAAGTCTATAAAAGAGACCCTTTGGGTAGAAATCCAAGAGGTTAGATTGAAAGAAGGTCGGACGTTGAGAGAGAGAGAGAGAGAGAGAGAGAGAGAGAGAGAGAGAGAGAGAGAGAGAGAGAGAGAGAGAGAGAGTATTCATTGTTCGAAGCCTTTGTTATTGAGGCTAAGGGTGAAGGATAGGACTCAAATTCTGGAGTAGGATTGCGCCACACGCTGCGACTACAAGATTGCAAGTGTTGCATTTTCTCCATATCTAATATAAATTGATTTATTCCCCCCCCAAATATTGTTGTAGCATCATGTTTGTTGAATTAAATATTGCTTAAATTTTATTTATGCATTCTAATAGATTGTGTTTTGTTGGAATGACAAATGTTTTTGTTCTTCATGTAATATCCCCAATTTGAAAATTTACTCAATTTGGCCAATTTTCCAACCTTGGACTAGTGAAACCCCAAATTGTCCCAAATGACCCCAAATGGTTTCGAATTGTGGAAGGAGGGACTTGGGAGGGCATAGGAAACTTTAATACATTCATTAGACACCCAAAAATATTCTATACGCATCCATGGTCTGCAATTTACAAGGAGAGAAGATTCAGGACAAAACTAGTAAATTGGATTGGTGGAAATCCCCCCTAAGTCAACCACTGTTTTCCCTTCCAAACACTGTACGAACTTCACTAATATTCTATCTAAAAATTGTCTCTATTATAGGACATCAAGGATAACATGTGTGCAGCATTATATCATGTTTTAGGGTCGAATAGGTCTCCCAAAGGGCATAAGCTTCTAGAGTATATAATTTGGGCGAAAATGGTAGACAAGGGGCCTTGAATTTATGTCACAAACTATAGTAACAATTTAGGGGTATGCATACATTATATGGGACATCAATTTAAATCCATATGAATCTCATAAAATAGAAAAAAATCTTAGAAATATCTGATATAAAACAGGTGCAATATCATCCCAAAATCACCATGAAAATACTATGAGGGAAATGGCTCGAATCTCAGTTTTAATTGGAAATGTCACATGAAGTACTTGGTATTTTGAGCTGTGGATCTCATGATATGTATATTAAAGATTTATGCAGCAACTAACATGTCCATAAGGTCGAAATAGCAATCCTCCATTATCTATATGCAACAATAAGTGCGCCATCACACTTTTACATGACATTGAGAGAAAGAGGAAACTAACTCGAATATCAATGTTACTTGGAGAAATAGTACATGAAGTGCTTAGTATTTAGAGATGTGGCTCTAATTATCTATCCATTATAGAGTTATGCATCTATTAACAAGTTCATAAGGTCAAAACAACAGCCTTCCATTATCTATATGCAACAAAGAGTGCGCTATCTCACTTTACATGAACACTGAGAGAAAGATAGTAGAATGAGAATAGAGAAGAATGAGAGAATATGAACTCAAACTCAAATGGGGGTTGAACCTACATCAAAACATATCCATGAATCTATTTTGAGACGTCTTAATGTACTCCCCATCAACCAACTTGGATGGGAATCTTGCACCCTCGAAATTGATTCTAAGGCAGGGAGGATGAACATCCACCGTGCAAGGACAAGCTTGAAGCTCTCTAAAATTGCAAAGATACAAATAAAAAATGAACAAAAGATACTCCATTTCGACCTGGCCTCCTTTTAATAACTTTATTTGACTCATTTACCTCCTTAGAACTCAAATTATCTCCTAATTACTCATGAAATTCGAATTAGTGGAGGTTATGACCCTTCATTGGCCCCACATGACACTTGGCTCATCTTTTGTCTCCAACTCCTCCATGAATTCGAATTGGGGAATATTTTGGATGATTTGGAGATGTGTAAATCCTCTCATGCACTCTCTTGGTCTATTTTTAGCTCTTACATTGTCATAGATGTCATAGATGTCATAGAATCTGTCATAAGTGTCATAGTTGTCATAGAATCTGTCATAAGTGTCATAATGCTTGTCATAGTTGTCATAGAATCTATCATTGCCTATTTTTAGCCCTATGAATCTTCCTCTTCCTTCATGAATGTTACCTCTTCCCTTCCAACTCGAATTTGGGGATGGATCCATGTTTAAAGGAGGAATATTCTCTCATGTGGATCCCAAATGTCCACTTATGCGCCCCCAAGTCAAACTAGGACCTAATGCCACTTCATTTTGGAGCATTTAACATTTATTCCATAATTTATTGGCCTATTTTTCCACCATCAATTTAGAATATTGAATTTTCATGAGAAACTATAGACCTTGGGGTTAAATGTCAATATTTTAGTTCTTCCAGATAACCCTTAGGAATTGGGTAGGCCAACTTAATTATTTATCTGAAAATCATTTAATTGGGGACATGACACTTCATGTGTGCAAATGCGTTTAAGGAAGCTCAAGAGAAACAAACCGGAATCAAAGGATCGATGCCCAACTGGCACCTTGGACAAGCTTTGTTTTCACTCCTTCTTCTCCCTCAAAACTTTGTATTAATGATGCATGATGAATGATGGAAAAAGTACAATTATCTATTTATATCTCTGTCAGTGAACTTCACCCATTCATTGGGGATGACGAGCCTTGCTTTCTAGCATTACAACAATTTCCCTCACAACAGAGTTTGCGACTCCAAAGGGGAATAAATTCTTAGAATTTCTTCTTGTAGATCAAGTGTTTTTTCTTTCTTTATCAACCTCTATAAGCCTTCTGTCATTTAGTTATCCATCTATGCTCAATTGGGGAGAATTTGAAGCAAATTCGAGCAGTTTTGCTTGTGTTTTGAGGCAAAATTTTTCATTCCCGAGCCACTTGGTCACCCCTGTTGGTCCAACAGTAGCTCACAGTCATGGGTATAGACCTCATAGTAGTGACTATGATCATTTGGTCGCCATTTTTGGGCTAACAATAGCGATCAGAGGTGCAAAAGGGCATCTTTTGCACTCATATTTTATTTTTTATTAGTTTTATTCTGCCTTTGTGTTTTACATGATTGATTTAGCACTTAGGAGTGGTTAGAATCCTTGTTTCATTACTCGCATGCCAAATGCCTTGAAATATTAGTTTGCGTTAAACTACTCAATTAAAAATTCTAGGGGTGCAAAAGGGTCTCTTTTGCACTCAAATTTGATTTTTTATTAGTATTGTTCATGGAATTAAACAAGGCACAATAGAGATCAATCGAGCTTAATCTCCATACGAAATAACAGGCAACATAAATTGAATGCAGAGAAAAAACAGAGTCTTTTCAAGACGCAGAAAAAACCTTACTATTATATTAAAATCTGTTGTATATAAACCAACAAAAATGACTACACAAAACAAGCGGGAGAACCCATCATTTAATGTGGTTGGTTGAGATCTATACCAACCAAATTTACTCACCGATGTGAGCTTACTTGCAACGTACACCAACACCCCCCATTAAGTGAGAGGAGGAATACACAGAAATATACAAAAATAGGTCCCGACAACAAGGCTTACTAAGGTATCCATGTACAAAAAGATCAAAACATAGATAACAAAAATATGAAGGAGAATAGAGACTACCCCCCCTCAAGGTCAATGTCCTTCACCCCAAGCAAGGCATGAAGCTGAACATATTTAGTATGCGCCAAGGGCTTGGTGAATATATCAACAACCTGTAATTCAATCCTATAGTATTGCAAATTAATAATCTGTTCACGAATCAATTGTCGAATGAAATGCATGTGAACTTCTATATGCTTGGTGCGTTGATGCTCCACTGGTTCCTTGGCAATATGGATAACACTCTCATTATCGTACCAAATTAGAGTGGGATGCACTTGTTGTAAACTAAACTCAGATAAAATCTGCCGAATCCAAATAAACTCTGTAGCAACATTAACGACACCTCGATACTCTGCTTATGTAGAAGAAAGGGCAATTGCTGCTTGCTTTTTGCTGGACCAAACAATAGGTCCAGAACCAAGATGGAAGTCAGAAGTGGATCTACTGTCATCGAGATCACCAACTCAATCAGAGTCGTTATAACCCACTAAATTTGCATTACCATTAGATGAGTATTGAATTCCATATGAGTGTGTACCTCTAATGTAACGAAGAATTTGCTTTGCAACTTTCCATTGGATCTCATGTGGTTCCTACATGAACCGAGAAAACAATCCAATTGCATATGAGATATCCAGACGAGTGTGAGTCAAGTACAATAGGCTACCAACAATTTGTCGATACAAAGTATCAACAACCAAAGGAGTGGAGCACTATGCTAGCAACTTGACTCCGAACAAGAATGGTGTGGGTGCATATTTGCAATCCAACATGTGGAATATACACAAGAGATCCAATGCATATTTGGGGTGCGAGAGACCTATCCTAGATGTAGACCGTGTGACCTGCAGTCCCAAAAAGTAGTGAAGAAGCCCTAAATATGCCATGCCAAATTGCTGTTGAATATCAGACTTCACTTGATCAATCAAGATAGTTGAACTCCCAATAAGAATGAGATCATCCACATAGAGAAAAAGGATGAGAAGTTCATTATATTGCCGCAAAATATACACATTTGAATCAGAAAGGAAATGAGAAAATCCTAAAGAGAGAAGGAAAGAATCCATCTTCTCATACCAAGCCATAGGGGCTTGTTTTAGACCATATAAATATTTTTTGAGCTTGCACACAAGTGAAGAGTCTTGGATAAATCCAAGAGGTTGATCCATGTATATCTCTTCTTACAAATTGCCGTGAAGGAATGCACAATTAACATCCATTTGGTGTACAATCCAATTGTGAGATGTGGCTATAGAAAGAACAAGGTGAGTATAATTCATTTTAGCCATGGGTGCAAAGGTTTCATAATAGTCAAGTCCCTCAACCTATGAGAACCCTTTAGCAATCAATCGAGACTTATATCTCTCTACAGTACCATCATCAACATGCTTGGTTCGATATACCCACTTGCATTGAACCAATTTCCTATCTTTTGGAAGAGGGACCAAGTCCCAAGTGTCATTTTCCAGCAATGAATTATGCTCATATTTTCATGGCATCATCCCATTCTTAAATTGTTGAGTATATGTTATATTATTTGCATGTGTGTGTGGGGGGGTGCGTGTTTGACCGTGCAGTGGTCAATCCCTTCCATCTAGTGCTCTTCCTTATGCATGTGGCGCTAGCTCAGGGGGGTAATATGGGGGGGGGGGCGTGCCGACGCCCTCCCCCTTCCACGAAGCAGATGGCGAAATAGCTATTACGCCATTTCCATTCCTGCGAGTGCAGCGAGCGCCAAATTTTTTTGGGCTATTTTCGACTTTTTGGGGGAATTTTCTAAAAATATGTAATGTAATCCTGGTTAATGGATTGGGGTCTATTGAATAATCCAGTTTAACGGATTAGGGTATTGGATGCTACGAAATACCTATATTGATAATGAATGATTTATAATGATAATGAGAAAAAGAGGAGCTGTGGCTCCAGGGTTTGCTAGTTTTTCCTGGTCAAGGGTTTCTAGGGTAAATATCTGTGTATTATGTGTGAATGTTGTGGTGTAATATTTGTTTTGATTAATAGAACCTGTATGCTTTGCTTCTTTGCAAAGGTTTAAAACTTACATGTGGTATCAAAGCTTGATTATTTGGTTTCAGGGGGATGCCTTTGTTGCTGAGGGTTCGACGTGGTTGATAGATCTTAGGTCTATGATAAGCCCGAGTTCAGTGGGAGATTTGAAACTTTGATTTGTGCATTGAAAGAGAATGGCGAGCATTTCAAGAATTAAGATCGAGAAATTTAACGACCAAAAACTTGAGCTATGGAAGCTCAAAATGGAGGATCTTCTTGTAGATCGAGAACAGTGGATTGCTGTGGATCTGGGTACACAACCCACTGGAACGTCGAAAGGATATTGAGAGAAATTAGATAGAAGGGCGAGGAGAGAAATCCGACCGCGCTTATAAAAATCTGTGCTGTTGAACATATTTGGAGAAGATACCGTGGTAAAGCTTTGGGAGAAACTAGGGAGTTTGTATCAAAATCCCTTATAAACAAGTTGTTTATGCAAAATAAACTGTATCACCTCAGAATGGATGATAATGACATAGTGACAAAGCATCTGAATGTCTACAATACTCTGGTAAGTAAAATAACCTTTGTTGGAATTAAAATGGCTGAAGAAGATAAATGTATTACATTATTGTGTTCTTTGCCAGATTCTTGGGACAAGCTAATTTTAGGAATAGGGAGTGATAATAAAGCGACTTTAAAATTTGATGAAATAGTATCATCCCTGCTATTAGAAGAGATGAGGCGGAAAACCATGGATACTCATAGCATGGATTCCTTGTCTATGAGAGGTTTCCCCCAATAGAGAAACAAAAATAAGGGATTTGGGGGGAGATCTAAATCTAAGAGTAGATCTAAATCCCCAGGAAAATTTATAAGGAAGTGTTGGAAATGCGGTAAAGTTGGGCATTATAAAAGGGATTGTAGATCTAAGAATGTTGAGAAAGGAAAGGGATCTGAGGATACCTCTACCATAGAGGCGAATAATTCTTGAGAAGAAGGATGGGATGTGTACCTAGCTTCCACTGGTAATCATTCAAAACGTGATATATGGTTGATTGACTCGGGTGTGTCATGTCATATGACCCCTCATAGGGAGTGGTTCCGTGAATATGAAAAATACAATGGAAGCGATATGTTCTTGGGAGATGATTCACCAACTAGTATCATTGGGCATGGTAGAGTCAAGTTGAAACTTAAGGATGGAAGGATTAGAACTATTCCTGGAGTACTACACATTCCAAATCTAGCAAGAAACCTTATATCTGTCAGAAAGCTGAATATTGCAGGTGTAAAGACTGTGTGTGGAGATGATGGTTGCAAAATGGTTCGAGGATCAATGGTATTGATGAGGGGAGTTCAGTAAGGAACTCTGTACAAACTATTGGGAAGAACCATTATCGGTGAATGTAGCAATTCTATTGTGCCTAAGGGGGGAGATACACAAGATAGAACCCTGACTGCATCGGGAGAAAAGACAATACTATGGCATCAAAGATTGGGGCATATTGGAGAAAAGGGCCTTCGAGCATTACAAGGTAAATGTATGGTTGAAGGTATGACTGATTGCACTCCAGATTTTGATTTTTGTGAACATTGCATATATGGAAAATAGAATCGAGTAAGATTTGCATTTGGTGCTACAAGAGCAAAGGGAATCTTAGAGTTAATACACAGTGATGTGTTTGGACCTATGCCTATTCCATCATTGGGTAGATCTGTGTATTATGTTTAATTTATAGATGATTTCTCAAGGAACACATGGATTTATTTCATTCGAAAAAAATATGAAGTATTTTCTAAGTTTAAAGAATTTAAGGCTCTTGTAGAGAATTAGACAGAAAATAAAATAAAGGTGTTGAGGAAAGATAATCGTGAAGAGTTCTTCGGGAATGAATTTGAGGAATTCTGTAAGAAGTGCGATATAGAAAGGCAGAAGACTACTCCATACACACCTCAATAGAATGGAGTTGCTAAAAGGATGAATAGGATGCTGATGGAAAAGACAAGGAGCATGCTAAGCAATGCCGATATAGGACAAGAATTATGGGCAGGGGCAGTGGAGACATAATGTTACTTGGTAAATCGATCACCCACATCAGCATTGGTTGAAAAAACTCCACAAGAGGTATGGACTGGTGAGAAACCCTTTATTAAGCATATGAAAGTTTTTGTCTATGATGCTTATGTATATGTTCCAAAGGAGAAAAGGAGCAAGTTGGATAACAAAGCTGAAAAATGTATCTTTATTGGATATAAATATGGTATGAAAGGTTTTAATATTTGGAATCCTGAAACTAAGAATACTGTTTATAGTCAAGATCTTGTGTTTAGAGAGGTCAAAGAAGTTCCCAGACATGAAGTGACTCCAATGGAAAATGAACCAGATAAAACAAAGTTCGATTTGGAAGATGAAGAATCTGACTCAACGGAAGATGCTGAATCAGAAGAAGAAGAAGAAGAACCTCATACCCCGGTTTTGAGGAGATCATCTTGAGAAAGAAGGAAACTAAAAAGGTATTCCCCTCCTGAATTTGGGTGTAATTTTGCTTTATCTATTACTGATGATGATCCTAGAAATGTGAAGGAAACTATTGATTTAGAGGATAGCGATCTTTGGAAGGAGGCCATGGTTGAAGAAATGGATGCCTTGGACAAAAATGAAGCTTGGGATCTAGCTCACTTATCGGCTGGAATAAAATCCATTGGCAACAAATGGCTTTTTAAAAAGAAGTTGAATGCATATGGTAAAGTTGAGAAATACAAATCCCACTTGGTAGAAAAGGGATATTCTCAAGTAGAGGGAATTGATTTTGGTGAAATATTTTCTCCTGTTGCAAGATTAACTTCTATTAGATTCCTTCTTGCAATTGCTGTTGCTTTTGATCTTGAAGTAGAGCAGATGGATATGAAGACACCGCTCCTACATGGGGACCTAGAAGAAGAAATATACATGAAGCAACCTGGAGGATTTACTGTAAAGGGTAAGAAGGAGTTGGTTTGCAAGATGAAGAAGTCACTTTATGGTCTAAAACAATCTCCAAGGATGTGGTACCAAAAGTTTGACACATACATATTGGGATTGGGATTTGTGAGAAGCAAAGCTGATCATTGTGTCTACTGCAAACAAGTTGGAGAACATTTTGTTTATGTAGTGTTGTATGTTGATGACATGTTGTTGGTTGGAAATAACATGAAGGTTATTAAGGAGGTGAAAAAGAAGCTATCCTCCAAGTTCGACATGAGGGATCTCGGTGCTACTAATTTCATCTTGGGGATGGAGATCGAGAGAAACCGTGCAAAAATGAAACTCTAGCTGAACCAGAGAAAATATGTGGAAACAATACTACAAAAGTTTAATATGCTAGAATGTAAACTAGTTAAAGTTCCTATTCATGTAGGTGTAATATTATCTACATAACAGTACTGTCCCGATAAAGATGAAGAAAAAGAAGACATGTCCCATGTTCCTTATGTTAATGTAGTTGGAAGTTTGATGTATGCCATGGTATGCACTAGATCAAACATTGCCCATGCAGTGGGAGTTTTGGGTAGGTATATGTCAAAACTAGGAAAGCAACATTGGACAACTGTGAAGAGGGTGTTCAGGTATTTGGGTGGAACAACAGATAGTGAAATATGTTACCAGGGAAGAACTGGACATGACAGAGTGTTGAATGTACATGGATTTGTTGACACTGACTCGGCTGGAGATCTAGATCGTAGAGGATCTACAAGTGGGTATGTATTTAACCTATTTGGAGGTGTTATTAGTTGGATGAGTAAGAGACACATTGTAGTGGCACTATCAACTACATAAGATGAATAAATGGAAGCCACTCATGAAAGTAAAGAGGCTGTATGGTTGCAGAGATTGTGTTCGGACATTGGGTTTGAACAACAAGCTGCAAGGTTAGATTATTCCAGTCAGAGTGCAATATTCCTGGTAAAGAACCCTACTTATGACTCAAGAACGAAGCATATTGATGTCCAATTTCACTTTGTAAGAGACATGGTTGAAAGCAAGAAGGTGTTACTGTAGAAAGTCGACACTTTGAAGAATGTTGCAGATTCATTGACAAAATATGTGAACACTGAGAATTTCTCTTGGTGTAAAGGAGAAATGGGAATTCGTGCCCTGTATTACTGATCCAATAAAATATTGTACCCCCTGTATGAAAATAAAGAAACAAGTGGGATAATGTTGAGTATATGTTATATTATTTGCATGTGTGTGCGAGGGGGTGTGCATTTCACCGTGCAGTGGTCAATCCCCTCCATTTAGTGCTCCGCCCCAAGCGTCGGGCGCTGGCTCAGGGGATAAGAGGGGTGGGGGGCGTGTCGAAGGCCTCCCCCTTTCGCAAAGCAAATGGCCATTAAGATATTTCCATTCCTGCAAGCGCAACGAGCGCCCAATTTTTTGGTGTTGTTTCCACTATTTTTGGGAATTTTCTAAAAAGATGTAATTTAATTCCGGTTAAGGGATTGGGATCTATTGACTAATCTAGGTTAACATACTAGGGTATTGGATGCTGAGGAATACCTATATTTTATAATGAGTGATTCATAATGATAACGAGAAAAAGAGGAGTTGTGGCTCCAAGGTTTGTTGGTTTTTCCCGGTCAATGGTTTCCAAGGTAAATCTCTGTGTATTATGTGTGAATGTTGTGGTGTAATCTCTTTTGCTTAAAATAATTTGTATGCTTGCTTCTCTGCACATGTTCAAAACTTACATTTATACCATGGCCCTCATGAAAATATTTTGTATCTAAAGCATTAGCCATAAATGCTCGAGGAGTCCTTTGAAGAGAGGACCTTGTTATTTTTTGACCCCAATCAAGAAGTGGAGGATGAGTGCTAGCTGATTGTTCTTCAAGATCATTATCATGAGAAGGGACAACAACCTCAAAGGATGGATCATCATATGAAGATATAGGATGTTGAGGAGGACACTCATCAAATCGAACACTCCTGCTGATAAGCAATTCATGAGTGTCGGGATGCAATAATCTATACCCTTTAACATCTTTGGGGTAACCAACAAAGAGGCATGGCTTAATTTGTGTGTCCATTGCCATACGTTTTTCTTTTGGAATGTACGCCCAAGCATTGCACCCAAAGACTCTAGGATTCCCAACAGAAGGTTTCTTTCCACTCCAAAATTCTTCAGGTGTCACCCCTTGAACAACCTTGTGAAGGGTTCGATTTTGAACATAGTTTGCACAATTTATCGCTTCAGCCCAAAACTGTGGGCCAAGACCCCTTGCGTGAATCATAAAATTTTCCATCTCTTTCAAGGTACGCCTTTTCCTTTCAACAACACCATTTTGTTGTGGACAATAGGGCATTGTATGCTATAGTTGAATACCTTTAGTGGCACAATAGTCTTTAAATCTGTTACCAACATATTCTCTGCCATTATATGTCCACAAGCATTTTATGGATTTTCCATATTGCTTTTCAACCAAGGCTTTAAACATAAGAAGAATGTCAAAAGTATCACTTTTATTTTTTAGAAAGTAGACCCATGTGCGTTTAGAATAGTCATCGATGAATGTAAGCAAATAACGCGCCCTTTGAAAATACAGACAAGGAAAAGGGCTTGAAATATCATTATGAACAAGTTGCAGAATTTCAGAAGCTCTATGAGATTTTCCCTTTTCAAAACTGTGTTTAGGATGCTTTCGGAGAATACAACTTGTACAAACACCCTTAGAAAAGGAGATAGGTGGAAGATCAGTGACCATGTTGTGCTTACTGAGCTGTTGAAGATAGCGATAATTCAAGTGGCCAAATTGTTCATGCCATAATCTGCTTAATTCATTTGAGTGACCAAGCAATACGTTGGTAGGAGATGCTAGCTCAAAATGAGAAAATGAATACAAGCGTGCATGATTATACACTTTCCCTATGGAAACAATTTGTGAAGGATCCTCAATTTCAAGAATAATTACAAAATCAGGGGTAAACAAGACTGTCTTTCATGCACCAGAATTTGTAATCTGATAAATTGAGAGCAAGTTGGTTGAAATATTAGGAACATACAAAACATTATTGATCATTCCATCCATCATCTCAACAGAGCCCCGCCCTTTAACAACCAAAGGTGAAGAGTTTCCCACAAAAATATGCTTAGTTTTGCATGAATTAATGGAAGAAAACCGATTCTTATGGACAACCATGTGATGTGTGGCTCCAGAATGAAATATCCATTTAGGTTCAAAAGAAGATAAATCTGGTCTAGCAGAGAGAGCTTTAGCATTCCCTATATCATTGTTAGGAGAAGGTAGGGTGAATTTTAAATTGTGTTTCTTCATTTACGAAGACAAGACAACTAGTTTCTCAAAACAATGAGATTCTGAATGACCATCCTTTCCACATAATGCACATTTAAGAGGATTTTTATTCCATTTGGAATTTGGTTTAGGAGAGGAATATGCGGAGTTACCTGATTTGGTATTGTGTGTTTGTTTCCCTTTAGATGCCTTTTTATGTGGCATTCTTGAATTTGAAGGGGAGCTAGCTACTAATGCATGAGAATTAGAGTTGATAGAGCTAAGAGATCCCATTTAAATGAGATTATCCTTCTCACGAGTAAGTCTTTCAACAAATGCATCAAAAGTAGGCATTACAAAATCCTGACCCAAGGAATCCTGAGTTGAATAAAATGTGGAAACAAACACTGAATAGGATTCTCCTAACTTAGAGAGCACTACAAAAATAAGCTGTTCATATTTCTTCTCAATATTGCAGTCCTTCAGTTGAAGCCTAAGGTATTTGAACTTGGAAATAAAGTCTTGAATGGTATCAAAATTACTAGGATTCAGAATAATGAGTTCATTTTCTAGTTGATGAACAGGAATGGCATCTGTTTTACCAAACAAGTTTTCAAGTTGATCCCATGCTTCATGGGAGTGTCTATGCCTTCCAAATGAAACAAGAGTTCAGGTGAAAGAGAAAGACAGATTAAGCCTAAGGATTCATCACATCGATTATTCCATTTAGGATTTTCAACATTTTGTGTGGGTTCTTTCTCTGAGCCAATGGAAACCCTGTATAGACCTTTACTCCTTAGTAGAACAACCATGTTTGATTTCCAACTAAAATAGTTGTGAGGAGTTAAAACAGGGATTGGAAACTTATCTTCCATAGTAAGACTAAGGAATAGAAGGTGCCAAAGAAAAGTATTATAAATCACCAGAAATGTGACTGAAGATGGCTCTAAGCAGTAGCTTCTGAACAAAGATGCTCACAACAGATACTAGAGCAAATATGGCAGAAGGAAACTTGAGATGCCCTCCAAAAACGTCCAGACCCACTGTAGCCAAAAAGAGATGGAGGAAGCTAATGCCTCGGGGCTCTGATACCATGTGGAATTAAACAAGGCACAATAGAGATCAAACTAGCTTAATCTCCATACAAAATAACAGGAAACATAAAATGAATGCAAAGAAAAAAATAGAGTCTTCTCCGAAGGCAGAAAAAACCTTAAACTGTTATATTAATATTTTATGTATATAAACCAACAAAAAAGACTACACAAAACAAGCGGGAGAACCCAACATTTAATGTGGTTGGTTGAGAGTTATACCAACCGAATTTACTCACTGACGTGAGCTTACTTGTAACGTACACCAACACTGTTGCGCAACTATAATGTTCTTATTTAACACCTATCCACAGATATGCATATGCCACAATTCCAACCACTGCAAAGAATTCATCATCATTGTAGGTAGATTTGTTGCCCCGAGAAGCTGAGAATCGATGAATAATTTATCACGTTAGGAAATAATTTATGAATAATTTATTTAGATAACGTGGTAAGAGAGACTGAAGACTTAGATCAATATCATTCATTGATAAGTCTTTAAAAGAAATTAATAAAGATTGCATAAGAGTGGTCAATAATAACTATAAATCAGATGCATCTACAAACACAAAACAAATATCAAAGGAAAACAAATTCAATCCATTGGATCTGCTCGACATCACATCAAAATATAAGGTAAATACAATAGACATGGTTCCGTCTACAATACAAATCCAGGACCTTTCTCTATATGGTTCCAATGTTTCTATTGCCAATTCCCGAATGTGGTTATCTCTATACCCCTAAAACAAAGATCTCCACTCATATATAAAAAATCTAAATATATCTCCATCATATAAATCTAATTTATAAAAAGTTAAATATGAAACATATAATTTTTTTTAAGATCTAAAACCAAATATACATATTAAATTTATAGCAAATCAATACATATATATAAATTTTCTTAATCTAAAAATCCATATAATAAATTTTCTTTTAATCAAATATTTTACTTAGATCTATTCAATATAAGTCTTATGGTTACATTTTTTTTTATTACTAGATCTAGTATAAATATTTGAGATCGATACAAATTCATCAATATGGAAAGGGTCCATAGGTCTTAGGGTTAGAACCTATGCTATGATATGAAATGTAAGCCCCCAATGGGACTTAAGCACACAATTATTTAGGAAACTATTACTGCGTACAATTATCTTAAGATCTGCTCATTGCTATGATAAATTTATAGATCTAGGACAATAACCGAGATACCATACCAAAAACTAAAATGAAATAAGGAGAAGACATACCTGGATATGATGATAGATGGATGTATTGGAGAAAACTCACTATGGCTTGGGAATACCACAACAGACAGATGACTACCAGAAATCTACTCAATTCTCAAAACAATGCTATTATAAACGACAAAGTTAAAACAATGGAGAAATGTAACCAACCTCGATCCAACGTTTGATGTACATCCCCGTTGGAGCTTTCAATCGGCGCATGTCCAAGCACTTGTAATCTCCAAATTAGTCTTGACAACCAATATCTAACAAGTACATGTGATATATAAATAACATTAACATCATCAATAACAATGGTCCATAATATCATAAGCAAATGCAACCCAATGTATAATAAATGACATTCACACCATGAATGGACGAGAACATGAGTATTTCTATTAATGAACAAGAAGAAGTACAAAGTGATACGACCTCTTGCCGGCAACCAATCTGAACCAAGATCTAGATCAATCCACTTGTGCCTCCACCACTTCAATCCTCCATGAATGGCAAACTCAAACTAGAAAGGAGTTTGGAAGGTGAACATAAATGGTTCACAACTACAAGGATCAATGAGTGCAGACTCAATATAGGGCAAAAATCCACTAGAGTGCCTTTACTCTTCTCTTCTTTCTCCCATCCATAAGCCATATGTGCTCAATATATAGTCCTCTCAAAGGTAGGTGAAAGGACTCATCGAGACGTTACTTGGGCAGATGGAGAGCCAAAGGTCACCCAATGACCGCTTTTTGGGAGTAAAAAGTAATAAAATAGTGGTTTTTACCATTTTACTTGATACCCGTGGGCTATAGGGATGCAACTTGTAGGTACGCATGCTATTGTGATGCAACATGCGGGTAGGAACAAAAATAGGATAAACTAGTGTCACTGAAGGATGAAAATGGATCTGAGTCACTGAAATGGATCCTACAGGCCAAAGAATGCTGATGCTCACAAGGTGGAAGATTTCTATATAACAGATGCCCCCTAATGTGTGAGGTCAGAGACTGAAATGTGCTACGATGGCTGAAATACATTATAAAACTCAGAAGTGGAGTGATGGAGACACAAGTGGAAAGAACAGATCACTCGTCATAATACCATAGTATCTCTGAATACATGTCGGTATAGTACAACAATCTGATACAATGGCCATGAATAGGCAGTACATAAGTAGATACATGTCATAAGTGATCATATCCATGATCCCTCTACAGTAAGATATGGTCTTCTGCTGAAAAGAAGACAACTGGTGCAAACTGGAGGTACAAACTGCTGAAATCTGAGAGGTGATATCTCAGATGTAAAGTCAAAGTCATATGTAGCATACTGAATGCCACAATCGCCTGGGGCCTCCTACACAAGTCTTCGACAGTGCAAGTCCCATCAAGTGAATAAAGGAGTTGGGGTCGAACCTGATGAGACATCGTCTGATTACCGGTCGTTGATGTATACTGTTAACAGACGCGAGATGACCCACTGATAATGAAAATGGGAATCAAGGCCACATAGCACAATCATCATAGTGTGAATAAATGGGTTGAAGTCGAACACTAGGATGAATCCATTGATCAGGGGACATTGATGTATTCCCAAAACTGTCGATGGTGAGAGAACCTGCCACTAATGACTGCAAGCCTCAAGGTACTCAACCAAACTCTAAGCCTCAAGTCCCGGAATAAATGAGTTTAGGTCGACGGAACGAGACTCGCTGGAAGGAGGGCATTAAGGCATCCCCCATCAACCAGCACGAGGTACCAGCAATGTTGAAGATTTGGAAGATCTCAGGTGAAACAGATTGACTCAATAAGGATGGCCGACATGCAATAGTCAAGATATCTGCGGAGTGGCCGACATTGGTTTCAGGACTTCCTTTGAACAAGAGCATGAGCAGATGGATAGACTCAGGCAGCATAGAATTGACATAAACTGTGCAATGCAAGAGGCATTACAAAGGGCTCCAAAATGACTGGAAGCTTAACCAATCGGTGGAGAAAACTGAGAAACAAGTACAACTCCTAAGGCCCAACTATAGTACCGACTCATAATGTACGCAGTGGAATGAATGCTCTGTTCAAAGGCGACACAACAACTACCAACAATAAATAATGACCATAATCCCGTCCGGCTTTTTGGAATATTTGATTTTTTTGTCTTTTTCATATTTGGGAAAAGCTTGAAAAAGAATAAAATTGCTTATAGTACAACAAGTGAGGGAACGAGTGTCAAATAGCTAGTAGACTAGTCCCAAGCAGTGGAACATACCTATGCTCAATGCAAGGAAGTGCGTGCAGGATGTGGACACTCGGGGGTGTGTTCCCTCAGGGTCAAAGGGTCATCAAATTGTGAAGGGCAAATATATAAGCTCTGCAGGGCTCGACAGGGGAGAGTGCTTAGGCACCGGGCTAACAACTGAGTAAGCGGGAGCCGGCACAAGGCTCAAGCAACAAGCAGGATGATGCAATGCAATCACAACATGATATAACTGAGAAGTCCTTTTTCGTAAAGTTAGTCTCCTCACCCGAAAAAGTGTTAAACAATGAGAGAAAAACTCTTATAGTCACGTATGACTAGAGTATACCTTTTTCGTAATTAATCCACGAAGGTCCGGAAAAGGGGTAAACTTATACCTAAGTGAATGTCGCTTCAAATCCTTTAACGAGTCTGAAATGACAAGTATACTCGACAATCTTGTTTGATTTTGAAAAAGTCTAACAAGGGCTTAAAAAAAACTTTATAAAAATCTTTTCCGTAAAGTTTAACGAGCCCGAAAAAGTAAACTCGTGACCTCCTTACTGTTTTTAACGAGCTCAAAGGAGATATGGAAGAATGCTCGTAATGAGAGCAGATGAGTGTCAGGGATATGCGAGACTAGTTCCAAGCGCATGGGACAAAGCTATGCATAATGCAAGGAACATGAGCAAGATAAGGACACTCAGGGGTGTCTGCGAATTCGGATAGTAATAGGTTCAGATGCATCATAAAAATGGGGAGGCCTAAACCTATATGCAAGGTTCCGAATATTCCTACCATGGACGAAGCAAATGTCGAAAAGGACCAGTAAACAAGTATAAGTCCAGCTAAGAATCCTGTCTCCAAGAAACATAAGTACCAAGATCATTTCTAAAATGTACGTAAAGAAAAATCCGATACAAGTCACTGCGGTAGAAACATTTTCAACTTCACTATTGTTAACCTCAGACATAACGCAGGTAGAGCTAACCACTGAAGGTGCCATAGTACCAATACCCGAGGGATCAAAATGATCATCTTCAAAATGAAGAGCAAAGCTGAAGGATGTGAAGGAATCTGCAGTGGTAAATTCATCATCACAGGAGTTGGAAATTCTAGAAGTAGAATCAAACTCATCGGGATCACCGATTTGCGGATCTATAGGAGAGCTCAAAGACTCATTAGACTCAAACGTCAAATCAGGGCTGGACGAGACGGTGAATGGATCCAAATTCAAATGGATGGAAGGTTGTATTATAGGCCCATCTTGTTCAATAAGATCAAGGGGAGGAGGGTAATGAGATCTATGATAAAGATCCCCCCACGGCTTGTCATCACCACCCATGGCCTCAAAAAGAACTCCATCTGAAGGTAGGATACCATCGAGGCAATCATGTGAACAAGATAGGTTGGCTGCCAAAACTGGCAGCGTAACAAGATCTTTCTCAACTGTCTGGGAAGAAGAGAGATCCGGATCTGCAGTGGTTTGTTGGATATGATCGTAAGTGAGCTCCGATACAGATAAAGGCATAGACATCCCGACGTGCGCAATGTATCCAGACGTGGAACTCGTGGATGGTAAAGTCCACGGATCATTTAAATAAGAGGTCCGGAACAACATATTATTCGAAGAAGGAGGCGCACTGTCGGAAATGGTTCCAATAAAATTCACAGGTGCAGAATGGTTAAAAGTTCCCATCAATGAGGGGTACATTCCAACACCTATGTTCCCAGTTGCCGACTGAGAATCAGAAAATTGCGGGACTACTGATCTCGTAGATGATGTGGAAGGAGGGCCAACATAATACAACTGATCGATCGTCACAATTTTGCCTTCGTGTGGAAAGAAAATAACTCAAAATACAGTAGACGCGACAGCCTTCATAGCGTACATCCAGTTCCGACCCAGTAAAAGGTTGTAGTCGATGGGCGTATCAACCACTTCGACTTCAATAGGCATGGACTTACCTCCCAAGGAGACAACAAGGGAAGGGATAATTCCATGCGGCGTAAAAGATCTACTGTCAAATGCAGTGAGTGTAGTTTTAGACGCGAGTAGGGGAGGAGAGCCATGAGATTTCCAACAAGTCAATGACATTACCGACGCGGAAGCACCTTCATCAACCATAGTACGTTTGACGAAGCTCTTAAGGCATACCACCCGGATTTGAAAAGACACGTGGTAAGGTAAGTGAGGTTGGACATCAGTAGTATCGAACTTGATAACACTAGGACTTCCCCATCTTGAACTCCTAACGCACTCAAAAGGGCATGCTTTTGAGAAGGACAGGTTTGCAAAACTTCAAGAGCCGACTGGCACATGGAGTTTGGCCCAAATCTTCTACGATGGAGTAGTTCTGGGTGGCTCGAGCATTAGGATTATGCATGGAGCGCTTGAGAACACCTTTCGGTATCCGCGACATAATAGAAGGCTTCTCGATATGCAAGGAATTATCAGGAGGAGGGGGAGGCTCATTCCCCAAATTCAGTTGTGGTGCACCATAATCACGTTGACGAGTAGCAACACAAACCTTTGACTGAACCATATTCACACATCTGTAACCACTGGTATTGGAAGAAGACGTTGTCGTTTCATTAGTACCATAACCAGTGGTGGGAGCATGCGAAGCCATGTTTTGGTGATGAGGTAGGGGATCCTTCAACACAGCTGGGCTCTGTGCCAAATGCTTCGATGCTTCTTCAATACGAGGACATAAGTGAGTAAGATGATCCTCCCCACAAAGCTTGCAAGGGAATTTCACCTTACGCCTAGGTTTACAATCCTCGCCAGCATTACCGCCTTCCCGAGGAGGCTTGGCATTCTCTTTACGAGGAGTATTACGATTGCTATTATTGTTACTTCCATTGTTTCCACCCCTATGATTATTTCTCCCCTTTTTCTCACCACCAGGTTGCTGGTTACCCGACGGTTGCGTTGATTGCACATTGTGTACATCAGACGACAGAGTGGAAGTGGACAAGGTGTGAACCTGTCTGGGTGTAGACTGGTTTAGCGACAAATTTTGCATTTGATTAGCTACCAAGTCTACAGGGCGAGTGCATGCGGACCCACGATGCCATCGGCATGTGGTCCAGGAACTGACGTGGGCTCATGTCTTGTTCTCGGTGCGTCAGGAATAATGTCATACAAAATGCCAGACTAAGAATAAAGAAGATCTAACTGCTGGACTTTCAAGATAGATTGCTCCTCAGTCATAATGCCGGACATCGAAACATCCTTAGCAATATATGGAAGTAAATACTTGAGGAACCATTCCAACAGGAACTCTGGAGGAATGTTGGCTTTCACTAATCTCTTCCGCCGATGCCACTCTTGAACGTGGTCAGAAATACTTGTGGCCTTATTCTGACGGAAGGTGGACAACAATTCAGTACCAGTATCATATAGAACCGGCAACTGGAAATGGTCTAAGAAAACCAAAGCAATCTTGTTGAAACCCCTATAGGTGTTTCCGGGCAACTCCACATACCATTTCGCGGCTGCCCCCGTGAGGGTGCATTGAAATAGGTGTAATCGAATGGAATCATGATTCAAAGAGTTGGAGGAGCACCAAAGGTGAAATGTCGTGACATGATCTCCCGGGTCCTCACCACCTTTCCCCTCAAACTTTGGAATGTCCGAAGGGAGCTTGGTAGGGACCGGGGCCCAAGTAGGGTCGTGACACACCGGATCATTCTTGAGCTTCGAAAGATCCGGGAGATTCAAGCGTGCAAGGAATGGGAGTTGCGGCTAGAAAGCTTGATTATAAGCTCCCATAAAAGGTTGATTGAATGGAACTGTGTTGTACGATGGACCAAAAGCTTGACCATGAGGGTTAAACTGCTGATACTGACGACTTGACGGCCCATAAGCTTGCCCATGGCCATAAGATGGATAACCTCCCCCTGCCTGACCCATTTGAGAGTAAGCAGGTATATGTGCATTTTGAGCACCATATTGGGGTGTTGGGTGATACTGGTGGCCAACACCGACTGTGTTGTAGTAAGGGTTGCCACCATGGGTATGGGGCATGTATGTAATATTCATAGTGGGAACCGTGTTGTATTGACCGTAATGGTATGGTATGTTCCCACCCCCAATATTAGGATTAGCTTGAGCAGTCGTGTGATGACCATAAGCATGAGAAGTATTCCCAGGTCCAATATGGGTGTGACCAGTAGCAGGGTTGGTGGTGTGATGTCCATGTGGATAGGAAATATTCCCACCCCCTACATTACTATTACTAGCGGCGGTAGTGGACGCAAAAGTATGTGGTAAGTTTCCACCCCCGTGGTTGGGAGGAACGGTATCATGTGCATAAGTGGTCCTAGGTTGACGAGTAGCGACATGTGTACTAGGTGGTGGATGGCGAGTCGTGTTTCGGACAACATTCCGACTAGGTTGAGTATTCCTAGGAGGTGGTCGCGTTCCAACATTAGCATGGTTAGGAATCGGACCAGTCCCCATACTATGTGAGTGGGTGGATAACGTAGTGCCCCCAACTAGGGTAGTGCCCCCAGTGGGTATAGTATGGCTAACACTTTGACTAGTTCCAGCATGAGTACCAACCATAGTGGAAGGTTCGACAGTATTGTGACTAGGCATACCTAAAGAGAGTGCAGTGGGGTTGACCATAGGGCCGGAATCATCATGAGTCTCAGGCCTCCTATATCTAGAATCGTGTGGAAACGAAGGAACGAAAGGGTCGTCCTGTTCTTCCTCCTCGGGTAAGTCGGGCATCCCGTAAAGATAATTATCTGGATTTGAAGGATCAAATGGATCCCGGTCAAGTGGATTAGGCCAAATAGAACTAGGTTGAGTCGCAGGTGGATCACCTCCCCAATCCTCACGAGGAGTCTGGGGATCGAAAATGTGTTCAACTCTACCCGAAGGAGTAGAAAGGTCTTGCCCGATATCGGGATGTGTAGCCATGTAATCCTCAACGTAAGTCGTGTAAGAATCTGAAGACTCAGAGGGAGCCCTCTGGCGTCCTCTAGTAATGCGTTGTGTAACCAAAGCTGGCTTTAAACCAGCTAAACGATGGGACCGGCGGAGTGTAGGGCTTCGCGCCACGTTCTCTCCGGAGAGAGACACAACGTCTCCCAAAGGCCAACTATCGATCAAAAAACAGTAAATCAAAAGAACACACCTAGAGAATCTACAGCCAAGAGCAGACAAACAGAGTGGCTAAATGAGCTCCCGACATTAGAGCCGGTATGTCTCGCCTAGGAGAGGCTTGAGACTCCCAAACTATAGCCGGAGGTAACAGAATCAATTATAGAGACACTTAGGCTTCATTGTGTCGACAGGGTCAAGTCCACTGCACGAACACAACTGTGCTGTCCAATCCCTATCTGACTCAGGACACAAACAACATAACCACTGCAAGTACCCTGTGCGGTACCTAGGTAAGGAAACTATGTCTACCGCAATATAACCAATGCTCAGGGGAACAGTCGCAGGTGGGACCCATCGTATGGGCAGGGTAGCTAAGCCCGAAGCACAAGAGGACGAACCTCTGGTACCCCCAGATATGAACAAATCCTGGATATATCTCCCACGTTCAGCCGGTATCAGAGGGATATCTCCTCAACCAACCTCCCGTGACCTCATGCTTAACTCTGGTTTGAGTAGAGCTTTCCTAAGAACACCGATCTATACCATGGATTCCTCCACTCCCTGGTTAGACACCTAATGTTTCGTTCAGTAGTCTTGGATTGTTAACTCACAATGATCTATTCCAAGACTCTAAACCTATGCTAGTTGGTGTACCCGATAAATAAAATAAGTCTAATCAATTTTATGATTAAGCGTTAATTTTAGTGGCTGTGATTACTCAATGGATATGGTCGTGAAACTAGTGATGTGTAGACTCAATTATATGCACCATCGTCCAATCCTAGACTCAACTATCCAATAAAACAATGCCACTAATATGCAAAATCAACCAACAATTCCAAAATAAATATGCAAACTTTTATCTTTTCAATGCACAAGCAGAACCTAAAATGAAGGCAACAAGCACTCAATGCAAAATGCAGTACATGGAAATAAAATATTTTTGTATTTTCTCTTATAAACAGAAAGGAAAATGCAAAAACTAAATGAATATTTTTGTATTTTTTCAATATATATGGAATTAAAAAATGCAAGCAAAATCCTACTATTCAGTCACTGAAGTGCCAAGAAGATCACTAAGACAACCCAGCAGATCCTAAATAGCAAGACTCAGCCAAAAGTAAGAGCTCAAAAGGAAGAAACCAGGAGGTTAAAACCAAAGATGGTGAAAAACCAAGAAGGCTCAACCAAGAGAAACGAAGAGATCTGGTCACAACCAAGGCATGAAACAATCAAGAAAGAGGCCAACAAAGACTCAGGAATCAACCAAACTCACCCAGCAACAACCAATAGCCATAAACCAACAAAAGCCGGAGTTACACGCTACTGTCGAAGGAATACCTGCGGGTACCCGCGAGCAGTAGTGCAAATAGAGTCGGGTGTACGTGGGCATAACTAAGCTAGCCTGCGGGTGAGAAACAACAAATGGTCAAACAGAGAGTCCAGAGGATCAGAAAAAGAAAGTTTTCTACAGTGTATCTTAACGGCCAATCAGTGACACAGAGCTTCGATAAACAACAACTCTAAATATGGACTAATGCTCAAAAAATTTCCCAAACATGGATGTTCTCCCCAGTGGAGTCGCCATTTTTGTATTGGAGAAAACTCACTATGGCCTGGGAATACCACAACAGACAGATGACTACCAGAAATCTACTGAATTCTCAAAACAATGCTATTATAAACGACAATGTTAAAACAATGGAGAAATGTAACCAACCTTGATCCAATGTTTGATGTAGATCCCCGTTGGAGCTTTCAATCCGCGCACGTCCAAGCACTTGTAATCTGCAAATTAGTCTTGACAACCAATATCTAACAAGTACATGTGATATATAAATAACATTAACATCATCAATAACAATGGTCCATAATATCATAAGCAAATGCAACCCAATGTATAATAAATGACATTCACACCATGAATGGATGAGAACATGAGTATTTCTATTAATGAACAAGAAGAAGTACAAAGCGATACGACCTCTTGCCGGCAACCAATCTGAACCAAGATCTAGATCAATCCACTTGTGCCTCCACCACTTCAATCCTCCGTGAATGGCAAACTCAAACTAGAAAGGAGTTTGGAAGGTGAACATAAATGGTTCACAACTACAAGGATCAATGAGTGCAGACTCAAGATAGGGAAAAAATCCACTAGAGTGCCTTTACTCTTCTCTTCTTTCTCCCGTCCATAAGCCATATGTGCTCAATATATAGTCCTCTCAAAGGTAGGTGAAAGGACTCATCGAGATGTTACTTGGGCAGATGGAGAGCCAAAGGTCACCCAATGACCGCTTTTTGGGAGTAAAAAGTAATAAAATAGTGGTTTTTACCATTTTACTTGATACCCGTGGGCTATAGGGATGCAACTCGCGGGTACGCATGCTATAGTGATGCAACATGCGGGTAGGAACAAAAATAGGATAAACTAGTATCACTGAAGGATGAAAATGGATTTGAGTCACTGAAATGGATCCTACAGGCCAAAGAATGCTGATGCTCACAGGGTGGAACATTTCTGTATAACAATGGAAAGAACGTACCTTTATATCTCCATAGCGATGAGGGAAAACAATGTGTGGGGGACAAATCTCCACCCAACCAACCACTCAATATCTCCCCTTAATGAGACACTGAGAGCCCCGTAGCCCCCAACAAATCAACCTTTCCCAATATTTTTCTCCTCTCTTCCATAACCATGATAATACCTCTCTCATTCAAAGATGACAAGAGTGAATAAATGAAAGAATCCCCATTCCCCTCCCATCCTCTTATTTTTTATAGGTTTTTCTCATTTGTCTTTGGAACATAAATTTAGTATATTTTATTAATTTAATTAGCAATTTTCTTTTATTTATTATTTAATATTATTAGTGAAAGTTATCCTATTCAAAGTGATATTGTTTCCTTTTTATTTTATTTTAATATTAATTTAGTTTTCCTATATTTTTATTCATATTTAATTTAATAGTATTTTTGGGTTGTTACAACATTTAGTAGTTAACCTATTTATATCAATTGTAATTTAAACTGTAACTATCATGAGTTGAGAGGACTTTCCCTTGATGCAGAATCTAGCACACCATCATATTTGGGACATTTTGGCCCCAATGATACCATTTGGTATGGAATTTAAACAATATATAATATAAGAGCACAGTTAATTTGCAGAGTTTTAGTTTCAAAACTTTACAGAATTCATTAGTTATTTCTGGAAATTGTATGAACATATGATTAATATGAACGTTAGACCCATAAAAAATACTTGGGAGGAGTTTCTTACTCATGTACCATATGTTTGATTAGATTTTAGTTTACAAAAATACTATGAAAACAATAGAACATAATGATGCCCCAATTTAGGTCGGCTCCATAATGCTTTCCCAAAAGTAATCGGTGCACATTATGGTTTGGAATAATGGAGTAGAGTTTATGTTTTTAAGTTGTATGTTGTGGAAAAAAATTGCACAAGTGCACTCTTCCACTTGGTGAGGGGCTAATTCTTGTAGGTTTCTGTAAGGACTCAGTCCTTGGAGCCCCTTTTTGGTGGTTGGTATTCCTCTAAGTGATCCTGCAAGAGATTGTTAGTGTAGTTCACATTCAAACATGAAAATAAAATAAAAGAGATTGAGAGAAAGATGAAAACTCCAACAACAACCAAAGGTATGCTAAGCCACTCTTGTATTTCCCAATGGAATAGCTGTACAAAACCTAGTAGGTGAAGGATTCAAGGGAAGCCAACAATCTCCCTTAGTGAGGTCTTTATTGTCCAAACTAAATTCTAAGTAGATGGAAGAACAATGGAGAGAAACACTTGCCCCTTGATGGTAAGTGGCAAGCATGCTTGGAAATGCTTGCAATGGTAGGAAATGGTGGGCTATGAGGAAGCGCCAACTCAAATCCAACAACATAACCTTGCTCTAATTTCTCCCTACAAGATGCATGCCAATGGATTTCTTTTATAGGCCAAGAGGTGGACAAGAAACAACTAGATCCAAATGTGAACTCTCATCCTTCATGAACTAGTTCCAAGGTACATAAGGGGGATGATTAATGCCACCAAGTGTGTGAGGAGCTGAATTCTAATCCTTGGGGAGGATTGACCCTTTAATGCACCACTGGGATGAATTGGTCCCACTGCTTTGACAGTAGCACGACTATCAAAGGAAAAGCCGTGTGATGTAGCGCGAACATTGCTTAGATAACCTGCGCTATAGCGCAGGTATCTTGTGTAATACCCGCGCTATCTTTTGTTTTGACTGTTTCTGGGAATTTGTGGGCTCATGTTGTGTTTTGGATATGTTGAATTTTCCCGTGGTGAGATGCATTCTTTATGTTGATGATGATTTACTAGATGAATCGCTGAAATGTTGCATGTGTGCGATTTTTAGGCGTTAATAGATGCCCCCCGATGTATGAGGTTCGAAGGGTACTGTAGAGCCGATAATGCATCATGTTTCTTGTTGTTTCTCTCTTGTTCTATAGGATGAAGCGTGTGTGGACAAAATAAGTTCTCCCATGGGGGAAGATTGCTAATGACGACTGTTGGAGCTGAAATAGAGAATAGTTTTTTATACAAACGAGGCAGGTATACCCATTCTCGTGAAATGCTGTCAAATAGATTACAATAAGAGAGGACAAAGGTGTCAACTCTACTATACTGCTAGGACATGGATGAAGACGAATTTGATCCATGTTTGAGTAAATGCCTCAGATATTGCTGCGGAATGTTGAAGAAGTGGAACTGCTAGTGACCATGATAAACCCGCTATGGTGGGGAAATGTAGTGGTATGTAAACATGCCCGAGGTATTTTATTGTGCCAAATAGAATGCTATCATAATTTTCGAATGTGAACACTTCTACCTTCAAAAGCACATCTCCCCTTGATGCGATGATGTGTTGACATCGAGCAATATAGGGGAAACCACCTAGTTAGGGAGCACTAATGACTCTCCCCACTAAGTTCGAGGAGACCCATTATAATTATTGAAAGGGGTCCCAAGGTACAATCTGCAACTACTGCAACTCTCAGAATGTAGTGTTTTGGCGTCAACGAGAGGTGAAGTCCTATCCTGAGAACTGGGATCATATTGTAACCGACTGATGGATAGAGAGACATGACATAATACTGGTTGATAAGCGTGGGGATCATAACTTCCTTTGATTGACGTAAACATGGGGAGTGGGGACTACAACTTTTTCTTTCAAGACGACACAGATTGATACAGAAGGAGACAAATTGTAAGTGAAAGGGATTTGATGGAATCACAAAACGGATGGTGATGGTAACCGATAAAACAAATGTTGCTGAACATATGGAGACTCAAATACACCGATCAAAGGCGACCAAGGGTTGCTACCAAAATAATATGGCATTCCTGCAATGTGAGGTGATGCGGGAAATGTTTGTATATAATGAATGTTGGTGGGGTCCCCATAGTTTTGTGTGTGTCGGGGGACCGATTTGATGATAGGCGGAGTCCCCGTGGTTTTGAGTGGATCAAGGGACGCTTTCCAAAATGAAGTGGAGGATAACTTGCAGACGCAAAGATGGGTGACCCATGAAACAATGCTATGCAGTGTATTCTCGCGGGATAATTGAATGAAACTGGTTACTTCAGAGGGTGGGGGTCCCATAGGTGTATTTGCGGGGGTGATAATACGAGGGAGATTGTGGAAGGTAAAGTGATAATGGAGATATGAGGGGGACATGTGAATCGTTCTCGTAACATGTTCCAAGGAATCTGATGAGGTCTACTTGGTGGAGTAAATACACAACTATAAAATGATACTCTAAGGAGGGACCTTTTCAAGATGGATCAGATTCCTCAAACTTGTGGGGGATTGACATCATGGGTTTTGATTGATGACTAGGATGGAAATGTTACGCACACCCATGGGGGATCATGCTATTTCCAATTTTGACGTTGATGGCACGTCAAGACTGGAATTTAGGTTCCTATGGTTATCAGTGGGAATACTGGTAAATGCATTGTAAGAAGAGGGAAAAAATTTCCTATATGCCAGTATCAAAATGATACCTGTGAGAGAATCCTGACACCATTGTTGAGGGATGGAGTCTTTTTATTAGAATGGAAAAACAAGATTCTCTAGCATGTCTTAGTCGTAATATTGCACATACGATGCACATACCCAAGTGAGGTAAAGAATGTGACCAAGGTATTGATGATGCATAAATAATAACCAGAAACATAACACACTTTTCTTTGATGTTTATGCAACATGCGATGGTTGCGAAGGATCCAAGAATTCGTTGGAATATGACGAAACGTCACTAATGAGTAAACCATCCAAAGATAATGTGGTATCAATAGTGTCCGGTAAGGTTGGTGTTACCTCCTCGGTTTTTTGCCTTTGCGGGGTTGCATGGAGGGGTGCAAGTTGACCTTGCAGTCTCAATAGTTCGAGATGATCTTCGCATTCGACACGTAAAATGGGGCATTGAAATGAGAAGTGAGTGGTCTCTCCACAATATCATCAAGGTCTTGGTACACATGGACATAAGCATTCTTGGATTTCGTGGGTGTTGATTTTGTTGGTTGTGGAGCCAGATCTTCTAGTCTCATAGATGATATTGTATCAGCCGTGTTTGTACCCCAGTTCTATATGATGTGTAGGTGGACTGTACACTCACCCCAACGGGGGGGTGTGGGGGGGCATCGCCCCCCCATCGAAGAAAATTTTTGGGGCTGTTTTCGCCAGCTGTTTTGCGAGCCCATGGTTTTGGGTATCCCGTGGTATTTTCCCATTGTATTTCCCTTATAAAAGAAAGACATTGTAATACGGCTAGGGTAGTTGATGTATTAGGTTTTATGCATTGTAAAGATCTTTGAGATCGGGAGAGAGACTGTGAAAAACAGAGAAGAGGAAGTGCAGCGGTTGTGCTGCAGGTTGTATCCCTTCGACTCGCTGGACGGTAATAATAATAAGGACTGGCAAATTCAGTGTGGACGTAGCCCAAGTTGGGTGAACCACGATATATCTGTGTCTCTCTTGTAATGTGTATGTGTGATTATATTTGCATTTCTGTTTATTGTTATTGCTCTGCGATCCTGTTTTTCTAATAATTGGTATCCGAGCCAAAGGTCTATTTGGCAGTTAAACCCGCAGGAAGCTAGGGTTTCTGGTTCGAGTGGGAGCAATGGCAGAAGAAGGAAAGTTTAAGGTCGAGAAGTTTAACGGCCAAAACTTCGAGTTATGGAAGATGCAAATGGAGGACTATCTATACCAGAAGGATCTATTCCTACCGTTGGGAGGAAAAGCAAAGCAGCCGACGACTATGAAGGACGAAGAATGGGTGGTTCTTGACAGAAAGGCTCTGGGAACAATACGGTTGAGCCTGGCTTCGTCGGTGGCTTTCAATATCTCAAAAGAAACGAAAACAGAGGGTTTGATGAAAGCATTGGGTAAGCTGTATGAAAAACCCTCGGCTTCCAACAAGGTATTTCTAATGAAGCGTTTATTTAATATGAAGATGTCTGAAGGTGGATCTGTTACTGATCATTTAAATGAGTTTAATACGGTTACAAATCAGCTAAGTTCTGTAAGTGTGAACTTTGATGATGAGGTTAGGGCTCTTCTAATCTTGTGTTCATTACCAGAAAGCTGGAATAGCTTGGTCATGGCTGTAAGTAACTCTGTCTCTGGTTCAAACACCTTGAAATTTGATGATGTTATTGGTGTTATTCTTAGCGAGGAAATGCGAAGAAAAAGCACAGGTGAGACATCAGGAAATGCATTGACCATGGA
This sequence comes from Larix kaempferi, assembly GCA_027924585.1. Lineage (NCBI taxonomy): Eukaryota > Viridiplantae > Streptophyta > Pinopsida > Pinales > Pinaceae > Larix > Larix kaempferi. The sequence continues at coordinate 5,670,532 of BSBM01000410.1, forward strand.
GAGCAGAGGAAGAAAAAAGGAGAGAGGAAAGAGCCAAGGTAATCGTGGAAAGTCTAAAACGGGCAGATCCAAGTCCAAACTGGGAAAGATAGAGTGCTGGAACTGTGGAAAGAAAGGACATCTGAAGAAAGACTGCAAATCTCTAAAGAAGAAAGGAGATGCACAGAAGGAAACTACCCAGGAAGCAAATGTACCAGGTGATGTGTTACAAGATGCTTTGATTCTTGCATTAGATAATACTAGTGATTATTGGGTAGTAGATTCAGGAGCTTCATGTCATGCTACACCCCATAGGAAATACTTTCATGAGTATGTTCCTGGCGACTTTGGACATGTTTTATTGGGTGATGATGAGCCATGTAAAATTGTTGGAATGGGTAAGGTATGGATAAAAGTTAAGAATGGAACTGATTGGTTGTTGAAATATGTTAGGCATATTCCTGCTATGAAAAGAAATCTGATCTCAACAGGGCAGTTGGGAGATGGCGGCTGTCTATCTACGTTCGGAGAAAAGTGGTGGAAGATCACTAAAGGATCAATGGTGATAGCAAAAGGAGACAGAGTAGGTACGTTGTATTTATGTCCTCATAATACTGACCATTCTATCTCTTTAGCTTCCACAGGAACAGATACAACATTGTGGCATCATAGGCTTGGCCACATGAGTGAGAAGGGGATGCAGATTCTCCACTCAAGGAAGTTGCTGCCGGATTTGAAGCAGGTAAGTTTGGAATTCTGTGAAAACTATGTTTATGGAAAACATAAGAGAGTCAGATTTCTCAGGGTTGGGAAACAGAAGAAGAATGAAAAATTAGAGCTTTTGCATACAGATGTATGGGGACCGGCTCAGGTACAATCTCTTGGTGGCTCTCATTATTATGTTACATTTATTGATGATGCAACTAGAAAAACTTGGGTTTATTGCATTAGACAGAAATATGATGTGTTTGCTACTTTTAAGAAGTGGAAAGCTTTGGTTGAGAATGAGACAGGAAAAAGGTTGAAGTGTCTCAGATCTGATAATGGAGGTGAGTACTGCGGCAAGGAGTTTGATAGTTACTGTTCATACCATGGGATTCGTAGAGAGAAGACAGTCCCAGGAACACCACAGGAAAATGGTGTGTCAGAAAGGATGAACAGAACGATCATGGAGCGTGCAAGGTGTATGCGACTGCATGCAGGGTTGCCCTTACAGTTTTGGGCGGATGCTGTAAATACTGCTGTTTATTTAATAAACAGAGGACCTTCAAGTGCTTTGGATGGTGGTATTCCAGAGGAAGCATGGACAGATAAAAAGGTAAACTACTCATTTCTGAGAACGTTTGGTTGTGAAGCATTTGTCCATATTGATAAAGAAAATAGAACAAAGCTTGAAGCTAAATCCAAGAAATGTACCTTTATTGGATATGGGGTTGATGAATTTGGTTATCATTTATGGGATTATGAAAATAACAAAATCATCAGGAGTAGAGATGTGATATTCAATGAAAAGGTCATGTATAAAGATCAGTTGCAGGGAAAGAAACAGGAAAAGGAAAGCACAGAGTACATAGTGCTTGATGAAGTTAAAGAAAATGAAGTTCCGAAGGTGTCAGAAAATCAAGAGCAGCAGCAAGTACCTGAAACTCCTGCAACTGTAAGAAGATCTACCAGGTTAAGTAGACTCCCTGAACGATACTCTCCTTCAATGTATTATTTATTGATGACTGATTCTGGTGAACCAGAATGTTATGAAGAAGCAATGCAGGTGGAAACTAGAAAGAAGTGGGAGCAAGGCATGAATGAGGAGATGGACTCATTGGTAGGAAACCAGACTTGGGATTTGGTTAAGTTGCCTGCTGGTAAAAGAGCATTGCAAAACAAATGGATTTACAGGTTGAAAGAAGAAGAAGGAGGTAAGAAGCGGTACAAGGCCAGACTTGTTGTAAAGGGGTTTGCACAGAAGAAAGGTATAGATTTTGATGAAATATTTTCTCCTGTTGTAAAGATGACTTCAATTAGGACTATCTTAAGTCTAGTGGCGGTAGAAGATTTGCATCTTGAACAATTAGATGTAAAAACAGCTTTCCTCCATGGGGATTTGGAGAAAGAAATATATATGCAGCAGCCACAAGGGTATGAGGTCAAAGATAAAGAGGATCTGGTATGCAGGTTGAAAAAGAGCTTGTATGGTTTGAAGCAAGCTCCAAGGCAGTGGTATCTAAAGTTTGACAGGTTTATGACAGAACAAGGTTATAGTAGATGTCATTCTGACCACTGTGTTTATTTCAAGAAGCTAGACAATGGAAGATATATTATCTTGTTATTGTATGTGGATGACATGCTTGTTGCAGGGTCTGACATGCAGGATATAAATGTACTCAAAAGGAAGCTAGCTAATTCATTTGCAATGAAGGATTTGGGTGCTGCAAAGCAAATCCTTGGTATGAGAATAATGAGAGACAGGAAAAATCGCAAATTGACATTGTCTCAAAGTGAGTACATACAAAAGGTGTTGGAGAGGTTCAGAACGCAGAATGCAAAACCTGTAAGTACACCTTTGGCTAGCCATTTCAGTCTAAGTAAGGAAATGTGTCCCAAGACACAAGAAGAGATAGATTACATGTCCAAGGTTCCCTATCAATCAGCAGTTGGCAGCTTGATGTATGCCATGGTGTGCACAAGACCAGATATTGCACATGCAGTGGGAGTTGTGAGCAGATATATGAACAATCCAGGTAAAGAACATTGGAAGGCAGTACAGTGGATTCTCAGGTATTTGAGAGGTACTACCACTGAGGCATTATGTTTTGGAGGTTCAGACACTGTTCTACAGGGATATGTTGATGCAGATATGGCAGGTGACAAGGATAGCAGGAGGAGTACCACAGGGTATGTGTTTATTGTAGGTGGAACAGCAGTAAGCTGGATTTCGAAACTACAGAAGGTTGTTGCACTTTCAACAACAGAAGCAGAGTATGTTGCCATTACAGAGGCTAGTAAAGAGATGATTTGGTTGTAGAGGTTTATGGAGGAAGTGGGTAAGAAGCAGAAGGATAGCAGACTGTATAGTGACAGCCAGAGTGCCATTCACCTTGCAAAGAACTCAGCACTCCATTCCAGGACTAAACATATACAGCTCAAGTACCATTTCATACGCTCTGTTCTGGAAGATGAACTGTTGAAGTTGGAAAAGATACATACTAGCCAGAATCCTGCAGACATGTTCACAAAGGTAGTGACCAGAGAGAAACTGAGTTCGTGCTCGGTTTCAGTTGGCCTTCTAGCTTGAAGGTGAAGAGGAGAAATTTGCCAAGTCCAAGTCCAGCAAGTGCAGCAGCGGTGGAGTTGCTGTGATCAGTCTCCAAGTGGGAGATTGTTGGTTGTGGAGCCAGATCTTCTAGTCTCATAGATGATATTGTATCAGCCGTGTTTGTACCCCAGTTCTATATGATGTGTAGGTGGATTGTACACTCACCCCAGCGGGGGGGGTGTGGGGGGGCATCGCCCCCGAAGAAAATTTTTGGGGCTGTTTTCGCCAGCTGTTTTGCGGGCCCATGGTTTTGGGTATCCCGTGGTATTTTCCCATTGTATTTCCCTTATAAAAGAAAGACATTGTAATACGGCTAGGGTAGTTGATGTATTAGGTTTTATGCATTGTAAAGATCTTTGAGATCGGGAGAGAGACTGTGAAAAACAGAGAAGAGGAAGTGCAGCGGTTGTGCTGCAGGTTGTATCCCTTCGACTTGCTGGACGGTAATAATAATAAGGACTGGCAAATTCAGTGTGGACGTAGCCCAAGTTGGGTGAACCACGATATATCTGTGTCTCTCTTGTAATGTGTATGTGTGATTATATTTGCATTTCTGTTTATTGTTATTGCTCTGTGATCCTGTTTTTCTAATAGATTTACTCCATTATGCATGCAATGGTGCTAGGAGGAAGCATGTGTGTGGTATTTCCACATGACGAGAATTCAGTGTGTGGCGGCATTGTCGTAAGACTAGATGGTTCTTGTGACATTGTAGGCTCTATCACAGTTTCGATAGCTGGTGCAACTTCTGTGAGAGGGGAGATTGACGGTGCTGCTGACGTGGTGACCACATTAATAGATGTAGATTCCTAGGCTGAGTAGATAGGTTCCTCAATCGTCACTTGAGTGAGACGAATGGTTTCCAACGCCTCCCAATATCGAGGTATTTCCAGGCAATGATGTGTGTAGTGCCTGTACTGAGTGCATATGGAACATGCGTGTTTCGTACGCATTGTTTTGGACTTAGATGCGGGAGAGGGAGGTGTGCCCCCTTTCACTGTTGGTGGAGCGTGGGTGATGCTAACGTGAGTGTTGAAAAAATTCTTTAGCTCTGGTAGAGTAGGACATAAGTTGGTTTCCTGGAATTGCTGCTCGCAAAGAGAACACGGTGGTGTGACCCTTTGAGTGAGAGTATTGATCATAATTGGGGAATTTAACTCTTGTTGGTTGATGCCCCCTGCTTTAGGCTTAGCATTTCCTATTTTTTTGGGTAATAGCGGACCTTTCAACTTTGGTTGTTTGGTGCCCCCATTGGTGTTCTTAGGGACGATCGATTGCGGTCTAGTTGCAGATGTCATAGGTTGGGTTGTTGTCACTGAATGTATTACGGGCCTTGCAGTTGTACTAGTTGAAACAGGGAAAAAATCATATTGGGTGACTGGTTTGGAATCCATCTATGGGAAGGGTGGTGTAAGGTACCAAACTGACATTCCCAAAGTTAGCCTAGGTAGATTTAACCGATCCATAACTGACATCCCTTGTACACCCATGGGAGGATACAAGAATGGGATTTTAAAAATAGGTGGTGCCGATGGACTCAACATTTGTTCAATGCCATGACTCAGCGATGGTGTGGATGATGATGTTGAGGTGGAGGTGGATCCATTTTCAGTAGTGAAAATTGTGTGCATTAGGCCATCGGTAGATGTAGGTATCTTTGGTGGTGGTCCCAAAGACCCTCCTAACAAATTGGAGTCCTTGTAAATAACCACTAAATACCGGGGGCGATGTCAACATACGGTTGATCATCGACCAATATAGTTGGTAGGACGTTGTGGAGATTGCTCGTGATATTAGGGTCATAGTAGTTAAGCTGGTCGAAGGTAACTAATTTCCCATTTAAGGGAAACATCATGATATGAAATACTGAGGAGGCTGTCACCTTCATGGCGTACATTAAATACTCCCCAAAAGGATGTTGTAGTCGAGCTGATCATTGATTAATTCAATATCGATCATAACCATCTTTCCCATCAACTCTATAGGGAAATTTTGGTACAATACTCTTGGTTTGGATGGTCTCCTATCATACGCGCGAAGAGCGATAGATGAGAGGACCAGACCGGGGGATTCTAATCGTTTCCAGAATTTTATAGACATAACGCAAGTGGATGTGCCTTCGTCGATGATACAACGATGGATCATGATGTTTTTAACCGTGACTGGAACTTGAAATGCAATTGATGATGGTAGTCACGGGTCACCTTTGTCAAGATCAAAGGTCACTATGTGCGAGTCGTATGGGTCGACCACATCGAGTGCATTGAGTAATGCTTTTTCGTTGTGTTGGGAAAGACTATCACACTTCTAATATGGACATAGCCGTAGGGGGTTGAGCCAAGTCATCCACAATGTTGTAATATTGGGCGGCTTTCATATGGGGGTTATTAGGGGTACGCTTGAGTGGTACTTTTCGAATTCGTGGGATTTGTTCGGTATTAGGGTGTGGTATTTGTAGAGGGAGCCCCGAGGGGATAGGAAGGTCTTCCACTTGGGGGGTGGAAGGCCCATCATAACCCTTGGCTCGCGTTTGGAGGTTTATATCCAACTTATAGATATTTTGGAAAGAGCCATTTTGAGGTGGGCGAGGATCTTGTTCTTGTGTAACTGCCCCTTGATTGGCGAAGGGTTGCTGTAACACTGCTGTTTGTGGTTGGGGAGGATTTGTTTCCTATGGAGGGTTCGTCACCATCTTCTTTTTAGCTTCCACCAATTGTTGGAAATCAGGAAGAAGAGGACAATGATGTGTGTAGTGACCATAATCACCGCAAATGGAGCAAAAATAATTGGTTATGAGGGGAGGATTCTTCCCTTGTTTGGGGGGATTGTTAGTCCCTACATTTGGATCACCCGTATTCTAGTTTTGCTGGGGAAGGGGATTTCCCCCTTTCCCCGACTGCTAGTTCTTCTTCTTCTTACCTTTCTTCTTCCCCTGATTTTGTGGATTCTAGGGGTTTGCGGTGTTCAATTGCTCAAATTGTTGAGCTTGCTAAACATAAGTAGGTTGAACTAGGTTAACCCCCATGTGGGGGGAGGTTGCTGACCAGTTGGGCATGGGAAAGGGTAATATGGATTATATACCGACGATGGGATAAATGTCATTTACGCTCCGTAAGATGTGGACGTAGGAGCAACTTGCACCATTGGTGGTGCTGAAACCGTCATTGCTTGGCTAACATTTGGGTACGTAGGACTGTATGATACACACTATAATTGACCAACTGATGGTGTTGGTACCGCTACAGGGGGTATAAATGCAGGTGGCATGAATGGGTAATATGGTACCATGTTAAATGGTACTGATGTGGTGGGAGGAATATTTCCTAAATGAGAAATGGACCCAATAATCCCATCCTCCGAAACTGACGAGCCCGAGGGTGTAGGATCCAACGACCGATGCCAAGGGGGATTAGGGAGGATTGTGTAAAGGAAGCCAGATTGTGTGTATATAAGGTTTAAATGTTGTGCTTTGAGAATGGCCTCTTCCTCGCTTTGCGACATGGAGGTGGTGACATATTTAGTTATGGCGGGTTGGAGAGATTTTATAAACCAATCCAACAAAAAGGGAGGTTGTATTTCGATCTTGCATAGTGTACGACGTATACGCCACTCATGTATGTGGTCCGCAATGTGTGTAGAAGTAGTTTTCCAAAACTCGATGAGAATTTCGAGGCCTAGATCATGTCGAATAGGAAGTTGGATGTACGTGAAAAATGCGGTGGCCAAAGTTGAAAATGTGGAATGGGTTCCACTTTCTAGGTTTACGTACCATTTTGCTTCTGTTCTGGTGAGGGTATGCTGAAAGAGGCAAAGTATCACGGGGTCATCCATTATTCTGTTAGATGAACACCATAGGTGGAAATACATAACGTGGTTGGAAGGATCATCTTCATGTTTTCCTTTGAATTTGGAAATATAAGAAGGGAGCTTATCTGGCATAGCTGACCATGTTGTATCACGAGCGATGGGATCATTAGTCAATCTGGCCAAATCTGGTAGATTTAAACTAGCCATAAATGGTAAGGTAGGGACGATTGGTCTTTCCATTATGTTTGGGATGTGGTTTCCATGAGGGGGATACCCAGGTGTTGTTGTGAACAATGGTTGACCTCTTATAAGGGAGGAAGGGTCAAAAGGTTTTGAGGGATCTCCTTGGGGAGAAGCCAGCGGGGTACTACTTTCAATAGGGGAAGAAATGGTGTAATTGATAGATTCTTCGAGGGGAGAAAATGTACTTAGTAAGGCTTGGCCTCTACCAGATGACCCTATCAATGCTGCCTGGGAACGACCCCATATTGAATTACCTCCATGTGTGATACAGGGAGAAGGTGAAAAAACACCCCTCGAGAGAGGGGATAGGCCTTGCAATCTACGAATGCTATCACAGTTTTCACACATATTGCATAGACGCACGACGAATGGATGTTACAGAAAGAAACAAATTTGATGCAACAAACATTTAAAGGAAGGAGTGGCATCCAAGGACATGGTGGTGGATCCTCAAACAGTCAATTGCCCCAGAGGATTGGTTCAATCTTTTAGGGTGTCCATTTGTAATGGAGTTGTCTAAAAATTGGACGATATGGTTATGACAGGAGGTTTTCAGGTTTTCATCTTAAAAAATGATCTGAATTTAATTGTTTTAATGACAATTGCCAAAAAATAATACCAGGTTAAGAAGTCAAATTTGTTAAGTTGCTATTTTAATTTCTTTTAACTTTATTATATATTTTTTAAAATTTTTAAACCACTAATTATTAGCTAATATATTACTTAACTAAGAAAATGTTAATTAAGAAAATGTTAATTAATTCGACAACAAAACTATTTTCATAATGTATCTAATTAATTAATTAATTATGTTATCTTAATTAGTCTCATCTTTCAAATTAAACATTTTTTTATTTAATATTAATATTGATATAATTAAATATTAATTATCTCTTCCACTAACCAAAAGTCTATTAAACATTTGACCTTAAAGTCTTCCCCAAAACTTTTCCTTTATGCTATGGTTAATATATATTTAATAAATTAACAAAACATCTTTTTTTTTCCAAAGAAAAAAGGTCGTATTCATTGATCTTAAAGAGCAAAATACATTCCACAGGTGATGAGAAAGCACGATAGCAAAATAAAAACTGCAAAAATACTTTCCACGGGTGCTGTTTAAGCACCATCATCCAAAATCTAATTTCTTAGTTTGACAATCTCCAACATTTTTAAAAACTTGCACATGATTTAACAATACACCAATTGAGCTATAAAAGATGATCACAACTATAAAATAGGATCTAATTAAAAGAGCTTAAATGTATCCATCTAGTCTCCTGAATAACCTGGCTAAAAGATACTATCTTGCAATGTCCTTCGTCCATGAGTAATCCAGCTTTGGAAAGAATGTCTGCTTGGATGTTCTGATCTCTGTAAACATGTGCAAAGGATACTTTCTTGAATAATGTTACCCGGTTTGCTACATTGCTGCCAAGGTTCTGTAGAGAGTGATTGTTGAAGCTATAAACCTTGTTCATATAATTGATCCAAATCTCAGAGTCCCCAAAGATCTTAAGGTTTTCCACTTTCTTCTCTATGGCTAATAGTAGTAGAGTGCGCAGGGCTAACCCTTCCACTCTATTATTTGTGCCTTTACCTCCATTTGCTTGAAAACTATAGTGCTTTGTCCCCGAAAGCCTCAGTATACCTCCCAAACCACAACTGTTATTCTTACAGGCTCCATCGAAAAAACCCATGGTATCCTCCGCATCAAAAGAAATAGCTTTAGGCATTCTGTCCTAAACCTTATGCTCCGGTCCCTGAAATAATTTATATATTGATAATACCTGGGATGTAACATAAAAGAAAGGCTGGTTAATATCTTCAAAGATTGAGAGGTTGCGAGCTATTCACACATACCATGGAACCAAGAATGCCAAACATCATAACCTTTTCAGTTTAGGATCCTCAAACCATTCCTTCAGGAAGCCTTCGTAAGAATCTATGCCTTCCACCAAAACCATCTGTAGTTTCTGTCTCAATCTTGCCCATACTTGTAATATAAATGGACATCGCAGAAAAAGATGGTTTGCGTCCTCATGAGCCCCTGTACATAAACTGTATCTATCGGTTCCTTCTATATTCCTCCTTTTCAACATATCCCATGTTAATATCTTGCTTTGTAGAATAAGCCATATTAGAATTTTGCTTTTATGGGTCGCCCTAGCTGTCCATAGCTTCCTCCACCACTAGGGATCGTCAAGAAACCGTTGACTCCATAAAGAATTATATGCTGCCCTCACGGAGAATGTACCTTCTTCCTCACAACCCTGCCATTGTAATGCATTAGATACGTTGCTCAACAGTAAAAATCCTTTAGTCAGCTCAACGATCCAAGTATTCCAACTCTCGATCCACCTCATGGGTAACAGTAAGGTAGTGGCCGACTTCCATCTCTGGATGAAATGTGAGCTCCCATCCGCTATATCAACCAAAGCCACAATGCCCCTATCTTCTAAATGTTTCACGATTTCCTGTGGTAGTCGTTGTTGATGATGCACTCCCTTGTAGTTATCCAGGTCGATACGAGCCTCGTGACCGTTCCCCACCTGCCATACCAACCGATCCCCAATAACAGAATATGCTGCTATAATATTTTTCCAGAAAATGGATCCTCCACGACCGTTTTTGTTGGGCTGCCGAATCCAACTAATTAATCTTATATTATTCATATACTTGGATCTCAGGATTGCCTTCCATTTACCGTCCTTCGTAATCAGTTTCCAGACTGTCTTTGAAGCCAAAGCCTTACCAAAAGTAATGAGATATTTGACTCCCCATCCCCCAACTTCCTTAGGTTTACAAATAGTTTCCCAAGACGTCAGTGCATGCCTCTATCTTCTTTACCCTGCCATAGAAATCTCATAAAGATATTTCTAAGTGCATGCATAACCCCAAAAGGAATTTTGGCTAATATCAACCAATAAACATGAATAGCACTCAGCACACTCTTAATCAACACTGTTTTCCCTCCCTTGGACAGGAAACGGTTACACCAAAACTGTATCCTGCATTCCACTTTAGCTAATAATCAGTCCCAATCTCTTTTAGTATAACAATTTTCTTTGAGGTGAAAGCCCAGATACACAAACCCATCCGCTAAACGACAGGTTTCCATCGGCATAATATCCAGAAAGCCTACCAGCTCTGCTTCATTTAATTCATTATAATAACACGCAGACTTTCTGAAATTTATGAGCATACCTGTTGCATTGCTGAATATCCAAAACAAGTCTTTTATTGTAACGAACATAAATAAAGAAATAATTAAATAATTAAATAGTTAATAGTTTAATAGTTAAGAAAAGACGTGTCTTCTCGTCTTAAATGTCTGGCTATATTTGAAGGCGACCAAACCTATGTAATAATCATCTTTTACATTATCATTTATTCTATTATATTCCTATATATATTATTTACATTATTTACACTGGGTATTTCCCTAGAAGACAAAATTATCAGCTTCATTTGGTATCAGAACCTCATTGGCTGATCCGGCTTTTGGCCAAAATATTATCAGGTTCATTTCCGGCTTTTGGCCAAAATTTTCAGACTTTGTCTAGTAGGTTTGAGAGTTTCTCCGAGTTATTGGTCCTTGACCGATATTGGCTTTTAGCCATTCCATGTGAGCATATCCCCATCTCCCCCCACACCTTCACATTTCCCTGCTCACTTGACTCCCTCTCTCCTACATCTCTACGTGTTGCTCTTCCCTCAACGTCAACCACCTCCCAACGTCAGTGCTCACCCGCGACCTGCAAATCTCGATCCTCTCCCTGCGCGCCCTCCTCTTCCAACTCTCCTCTCGTCTCCACCTGCACAGCCCCTACCTCCGCCCAGTTCCACCTCCACGCCTTCCAACTCCACCGGCCGCCAGCACCACCCTGCTACACCCTCTCCATTACCTCACCCTGCACCCCACCTCCGTCAGCTTCCCCCCGCTCAGCTCCAGCCGCCACCTCGTGCATCCAACCGCCACTCCTCTCCAGCTCCCCGTCGCCTGCCCTCAGCCGCTCTCCCTCACGCCCACCACCGCCTCCACCACCAACTCCAACGCACACCCAGCCTCCGCCCACGCCCTCGCCCTCGCCCTCGCCCTCGCCTCCATCCTCACAAACCCTAACAAAATTTTCAAAAAATAAAAATAAAATATTAAACATTATAATATTATTAGATTTTTTAAATATTTTAATTTAAAAAAAATAAATTATATATTAAACTATATATATATATAGTTTATAAAAATATTAATAATTAATAATTATTATTATAAAAAAAAAATTAATTCTTTTGAATAAGAATTGTTGGAGAACAAAACATATTCAAGCCAAAGAAACTGGTCAAAGAAGACATTAAAAGACAAGCCAAGACTGACAAAAATCAAAAGTCCAAGCGACACTCTATATTGTCAAGGAAGTCAAAGTACATTTATCACCAAAGAAATCAAAGTTGAGGACAATCATTTATCGTTGAAGAAGTCAAAATCAAGGAAGACTTATCAAGAAGTCGAGACGCACTATTGACAAAGAAGACCAAGTTATCGTCCCAAGCCAGGAATTATGGCGAATTTTAAAGCAGAATTGCAGTCCGGACTAAAAGAAGCATTGGACAAAGCATTTGACATGACGAAGCGGGATATGTCTAAGAGATTAATAGAACAAGAGAATCATTATCTAAAAATCCGTATTGAGAGATTATCTATGCAAATTGAGGAATTAAAAAATGAAAACGATTTCAATCAGAGATTGAAAAATCAAGATATAAAGAAATAAACGATTACAAAGCAGAAATAATATGCTTGAACAAAATCGTTAGCGACAAGGATGAAGAAATAATGCAGATACGACATAAATTAGAAAGTGAAGAATCAGAGGTTGGCCAATGTCGACAACAGATAAAAATTCTTCAACAACAAAATGACGACTCTAAAAAGGCACGCAATCTGGAGATCACAAAAAGTAATAAAACAATAGTCAACAATTCTGAAGAAATTTTCAGATTAAGAAATCATAACAAGACACTAATCACAAAAATTTAGAAGTTGAAAAATAGTCGGAAGGTAGATCAATCTACGGAAGACATTGAAGGAAAACTTATAGACATGCAGAAAGAAAATAGCTGCATCAGAAGTCATAATGAAGATCTTAAGGAACAACTTAAGAAGTCTGAAGATGACAGAAAATCGCAAGTAGAAGTGATTAAGAAGTTTCAAAATGATAACATGCAGTTGGAAAGCAAGTTGGAAAAAATACAAAACGAAACCTTAAAGCCTCAAGAGACAAAAATACAACTTCCAGCTCAGATCAGCGCTCAAAAGATGACACTCGTAAAAGAAAATGACATTATGAAAATTCTCTATCAAAACCCCAACCATAAAAATCGATATTCTAAAAAGTGGGAAATGTCAAAAGATAATGGTACTAATGTGATCAAGGCTCCTATCGAGAGATCAGTAGGGAATCCCAGCAGTCAGCAACAAATCAATTTGGGATGGATTGATCCATCCACATATCGGAAGTTATGCTCTACACTTAGCAGTTCGTATTGACATGTTTCGTCAACCACGACATCGCAAAGAACAATGCGACAAAATTATAAGGCTTTGAGGACAAAGCCTTTCTAAGAGAGTGGCAATGTAACGAACATAAATAAAGAAATAATTAAATAGTTAATAGTTTAATAGTTAGGAAAAGACGTGTCTTCTCATCTTAAAGGTCTGGCCATATTTAAAGGCGACCAAACCTATGTAATAATCATCTCTTACATTATCATTTATTTTATTATATTCCTATATGGATTATTTACATTATTTACATTGGGTATTTCCCTAGAAGACAGAATTATCAGCTTCATTTATGCCCTGCGCCTCGACCACTGAATTACCCAGGAAGAACAAAGCATTGTACACAAAGAAGATATGGGTCAATCTTGTGACTCCAAAGCTGATTCCCTCCATTATATTGTTATCCACTGACTCAACTATAAGATGACTCAAGCCATCCATAACCAGGAAGAAGAGATAGGGGGACAACAGGAACCCCTGCCTCAAGCCCCTTTCAGGGCGGAAAAAGCTTGAAGCAAACCCATTGATTAAAACTGAAAAGCTGATAGTCGAAATACAAGACCAAACCCAATTAACGAACTGTAGATCGCAGCCAATCTAGATAAGAACCAGCCTAATATAAAGCCAACTGGTTCGGTCATAGGCTTTAGAAAGATCAACCTTCAAAACCTTGGCCGAAATTTTTCGAGTCTTCAATGTATGAATGCCTTCTTGGGCACAATCGACAGCCTCATGGATACATCTATCAGGGAGGAATCCAAACTGTTCAGGAGTGATAAACATAGCCAAAAAAGGCTTTAACCTTTCCGCGATTATCTTAGCTATGTGCTCCCATTTTTCATTGTTATTTAATGTTTTTTTTCCTAGCGGAAAAATCACCTTCCTGCTATTCCAAAGGAATCAAGGAAAGCTAGTTAATACATAGGGGCTCAACAAGAGCATCATGTCACTTATGTTCAAATCTCCTCATTAATCATTAATGGTAGTGAAGAAGTTTATTCAAATGTGTAGTTTAAATATTTTATGTTTTTAAACATTTTTGGGGGTTTTTTATTAGAATTCAGTGATGTGATTTGCTACTAAAATTGCTATTTTGATTGTGTCATCGATTACCTATGGGCACCTCAATTATGCAATTCCAGCAACCCAAAAGTGTCATTTCAACAATGTCAACCAAATTATAAATCATCTAGAATTTAGCTTACTCCCTTCCCAAAAAATTAACTTCTTATTTAACTAACAATTATAATTATTAATTACAACTACTCAATTAATAAAAAAAATTAATCAATTCACTAATAAAAATTAATTACTATGTATCCATTGAACTTTTAATTTGAATTGATATGAAATGAAGGTGACTAATTACTTTGATTTGATTTGACAGAGTTTTGTTTGGTGGAAAGTATTTGGGCTAAATGTGGTCTTTTAATTTGAATTGATATGAAATGGAGGTGACTCATGATTTTGATTTGATTTGATAGAGTTTTGTTTCATGGAAAGTATTTAGGCCAAATGTGGTTGGATAGATAAGTAGGGTTGTTAAGAAATATACTAAAATGACTTATGATTTTTTTTGACAGAGTTTTGTTTGATGGAAAGTATTTAGGCTAAATGTGGTTTTGATATGAAATGGAGGTGACTTATGATTTTGATTTGATTTGACAAAGTTTTGTTTGATGGAAAGTATTTAAGCTAAATGTGGTTGGATAGATAAGTAGGGTTGTTGAAAAATATAGTAAAATGACTTATGATTTTTTTCCGGTTAAGAATGGAAAATATAATAAAATAATTTATGAGGTATTTTTTCATAATAAGTGGAAAATATGATAAATTAGTAAAATAATTTAATATATTTTTTCACAATATAAAAAATATATAATTATTTATTTATTTATTTTATCATAAAATTAGTATTTTTATATATATTTATATATATATGTTAGCAAGTCAATAAAAATGTTTTTGGAAAAGATTAAAATTTCTAAGGGCCGACATATTTCAAATATTAGGCTAAGATACATTATAAATAAAGAAACGGATTGGAAGATTAAGTTGGGAAACTGAAGAGTATCTCCTGAAGATGCGCTGAACTACCCAGCCCGAAACTTCGAGAAGTTTTACACTTTCACACGGGGTTCCGGCTCCTGCAGTTAAATATGACTACCCGTGAAAGCACAAATGATAAGATTAAAATTTAATGAATTTAAAATTAAATTTAAAATAAAAACTAAAATATGATCAATTGACTAGTGATTTAAAAATGCATTATAACATATTATTTTGAGATTCACACGAAGTTCCCTATGCATTACTGGTTTTCCAAATGTTTCTACACTCTTAGTGAAAAATTAAGTTGTTAAAAAAAACACCATATAATGAACTCTTAAAATGACATTTTTTGCCATCCAATTACCTATCTTTCATGCCTTTTACCTTTACTATATTCATGTTTCTCTTAGCCAATACATTATTTCCCAAGATTTCCCTTACAAGTGTAATAAGGATTGATTACAATATTTTCTTGTTAGTAAGTTGCCTTTTACCTTTACTATATTCATGTTTGTCCTAGCCAATACATTATTTCCCAAGATTTCCCTCACTAGTGTAATAAGGATTGATTACAATATTTTCTTGTTAGAAAGTTACTTAAAGGAAGAAATAATGTGTTACATGGGTTTGCTAACCATATATATATATTTCTTAGAAAAAAATGTAATTTTATTTATTTAAAAGAGTATAAAATTACATTTTGTAGATATATGCAAAATGCATATATTCAAAACAGTAGAAATAGTTGTCAAAAAAGACTAAAAAAGAATTAAATAAATAGAGAAAAAGCCCTTGAAGAGTAAAGGTTGAAGTAATCTTCAATCTTCCCTTTCTTTCCCTTCTTATTTTTGACCTACGTCCACCCCTTAAAGTTTGGATTAGCAACAACTAACTGTAATGCGCCCTCTCTTTGGGCCTGCTCCTTATCCGAATTAGAGCTATCAAATTCATGAGTTCTCTTTATTCCACCCACTGAAATATCCATTGATTCCAAAGTATCTGGACTCTGGGGTAGCCGCGTGTTAAATAAGCTCCAACGACTGGTTTCCTTCGATTGTTAATTCTCTTTCTGTTGGTTCTTTGCCTTCAACTTTGCCTACCATATTTTCCACCTCCTTATTTCCAAAGAAGGCAGGATCAAAAGGCTCCCAGGATTTTGATTTAGGAGGTTGCTCTTTTTTCTTTTTAGGTTGCTTTCTTAATTGAGGATATGCATAAGATGACCCGTTTGAAAACAAACACAACATCTAAAAACTGTGTTTTCATAATCCAAAATTTGGGAATGTTGGAAGTTTCCAATCTGCAACATGCTTTTGTCTAGTCACCCTTTTCTTAGATCCACTTCCACACATATCCATGCAAAAGTGAATAATCCTTGTTGCATATGAACATTATCTTGTTTAATAAAGTTATCAAAAGTGTTTCCAATGTCTTTTAGAACTGAGTGATGCTAGAATGGAAGGGGAAGATTCAAAAACCAGACCCAGACTAGCATTTTAGTTATTACCCTAGTGGAAGGATTGAAATATGGAAACCATGGGATAATAAAAAGCCCAACCCTTCCCCAAAACCACAGTCCTTCTTCAAAAACTCTTTTATAATCTGCCTGAGAGAAAAATGGACACTAAAGAATCCTTTAGAACACAAATAATAATCACAATTCATTGTCCAATTAGTGTGAATCCATTGGTTCAGCTCCTATGTTTGTGACCAGAAGCCATTAAACCTGCAAATTACTGCTCCAGATTTGCATGTAGAAAAGAGTCTGTTTACCTCCATATTTTTAATCTCCAGTTTAGGAGCTTCATTAGGCTTGTTGACGATGTATGGGTTAGGGATATGAACTGGTGCAGGTAGAATCTTTTGAGTCGTTGCCTCCTTAGTCAAGCCTAGTTTTGAAGCTGCATCCTTATAAGAGAAAGTTTTTGAGGCTGGATAAGAACCAGAACTAGCGATCCCCCTCGAGATTTTGTAATCAGAGATAAATTTTTGATCCTCAAGTTTTTTACCTTCATAGATGAGGCGCTGGAAAGCTTCCAAAAACCCTTGTTTGTCTCGTAGTTTCATCTCGAGTGATTTTACTCTATGCAAAGCTTTAACCGTGAAAGCAAGGAAATAGATCTATATTGATATAATTAATTTAAGGGATCATTCCTTGAATATGAGATTTAGTTGCAAATTTAGTTTTGGTCCTGTTTTATTACCTTTAATTTAGAATATAAAATATGCTAGAACTCACTATATAAAGAACAATCCAACCCTTGTAAGTGGGGCTCGATGCATGTGTTAGAGATTGAATAGTGTAATTTTTCAGTCTATGAATGAAATTAGACTTGTGATTATGTCGTCAACAACAATGAATGCCTTTGAGAAAGAGTCCACTCAATGATTGAGTCGCTGCCATTTTCATTCACTTTTATTTCCTTTGTTTACTAATCTCAGTTTTACTCTGTTTTTTTGTTTGTGGTCAACATATGTATGGTAGGATTGAATTCTAGTCCTAGTCAATTTAAGTAGTGTTGTTGTGGCAGCGATATGATCATTCATTTGATATAGTCATTTCAATTGCAATGTATGGAATAGTCATATAGTAGTAAGGATTACAATTCACTCATACGTAGTGTTACATGCATTGTAATTAATCTTTCAATTAGAATTAGATTGTTGATCTCCTATTGATTTTGATTCATGCAAGTGTGTTTAATTTTTCATGATGCATGATAAGAAACCAAAACAAATAAAGGATTTAGAGCTTACACATATAGTACACGACATCTTGCAAATATTCAAGACCTTGGGTTGACAAATTAAATGTACAGTCTCTTTTATTATTCTTAAACTATTAATCTTAGGGTGATAAATTAACCCCCCATTTTACTTGTAGAAATGGAGGAATCTAATTCCTATTACCTTGTGATTTGATCATTCATGTTATTAATAAATAGTACAGTTTAATGAAAGCTAAACTTAGGGAACAAAAATTGAAATATGACAAATTGGCAAGTGATTCAGAAATGCACTAAACATTATCTTGGGATTTGCATGAAGCTCCCAATCCATGTTTGGTTTTTTAAATATTTCTATAAACTTAGTGAAATATTAGAGTATTGAGAAGGACACTTAGACACTTGTGCAAAAAAATAACAATCGCCCAAAACTATACCAACAAAGAGACACTATGAGACAAACAATAATCACCCAAGTAAAAAATGTAAGAAATCATTACAACAATATAAAAAAATTAACACTCCATAACTACTTAAACTAAACTCAATTAACATCACTAAATATAATTATATAACCATCAAATTCAAATATCACTATTTAAATTTACAATAATCTTTAGAAAACACTATAACTCTGACCAATATATATCAAATTACGTTTTAAAAAATTACATAGCTTAAAAGCACCAAAGGCCTTTTAGCCACACCGAATACCCCCACCTCAATTATTTTATAAATTACATGACATAAGCATAACCCAAACACCAACGGCCTATACCCCCAGCTCATTTAATTTTTAAATTACAGGACACAATCACACCACAGGTCATCCCCCAACTCATTTATTTTCTAAATTACATGACATGATATCACATGCCCATTAAAGGCAAA
Source organism: Larix kaempferi (assembly GCA_027924585.1). Taxonomy (NCBI): domain Eukaryota; kingdom Viridiplantae; phylum Streptophyta; class Pinopsida; order Pinales; family Pinaceae; genus Larix; species Larix kaempferi. The sequence continues at coordinate 5,689,109 of BSBM01000410.1, forward strand.
AGCTAATGGAATGAAAGTTAAATGCAATGGTCGAGTTATTTCTGGATAAGGAGCAATGCTGTCGACAAACAGAGGCCACACTCTCTTGCATTCCTTGTGGACCACATACGAGTACCCCCACATTTGATCCAAACTTCTCCTTAGCACATGTAGAAAATATGCCTATACAACAATACAACTTCCATAAATTTAAATAATTAATTAAGATAAAAAATAGTTAAGAATACAAAAATAATTAAGAATTTAAAATAAATTCATGTTATAATATAGAGTTTGGTAGGTTAGTAGGCTAATTTGCGTGATTGTATTTATTGTAAATAAATCAGTATAGATCAATCTTAAACTTAGATCTATTAAGCATTAAGAGAGATCCAATTTCTTGAAGTGTATTTTTTTTAATCTTAAAATTTTTATACATCAAGAAAAAAATTACCCTTAAGAAATTAGATCTCTCTCCGTTCTTAATGGATCAAAAAAGTTTTTTTTTTTAAATTATGAGTCGGTATGAAATTTTTTAATTACTTTTTTATTTTTGATAAGTTTTGAGCAGACACCTCGCTACTCTCAGCTCAAATACTGAGTAGTAAGCACCTTGCTACTTTCAGTGCATGTACATCCATACTTTAACACTGGATATCAAATTCCTTTCCTCTAGTTTGCCGAATTTAGTCTATATAGCCAACCATAACTGATTCTGATCGAATGGGAGCACATAGGAGTGATGTAGACCATTGCTTGTGCACCTTTGAAGCCTACACCAAGCACCTAGAGCAATTTGATCCCTCTCAACCCATGATAGATCTATTAAATGGATCTAAGTTGACATTTAATTATAATAAATTTTACCATTTTTGATTGCACATTATTTTTTAAAATGGTAACCAAATAAAGTAAAGAAATCTGTTGGCTTTTGACATCTTGATTCAAAAACTTTATTTACTTTTAATATATTTTCCAATTATTTATTTTAATTTTAATTAATAAAAATACTATATATTTTTGGTTTTGAAACTTTTACTAAGATTGGTATTATAAAAAATATTAAAGTGCCATATATTAATTTCACTTTTTCCTTATATTGAGCTTTATCCTCTATACACCAAGATAATAGATCAAATCCCCTCTTTCAATATTGTAAATTTCAAAAAAAGCTTTGATGAATTAAGTTCCACCAGTGTTGGAACGAGGCATTTTCACTGTCAATTAAAAGTTTTACCAAATTCCTACCTTGTTTCCACCTCTCTGGTAATAATGTGAACCTACTAGTGATGTACTTTCAGTAAAAAGAAATTATAAACAAATTTTAAGGGATGAGAGAAATAAGCTGTTTAAATTGGGGAAATAAATTTTACTAGGTATGAGAGAAGTAAACTGTTTAAATAGGGAATACCTTGAAAATCAGGTCTCCTGCCATAATATAAATTGTCCAGGTCCAGCACGCTCAGACAGTCAGTACATCCCTGTTCATCCTCTACTTTGACACCTGAATGATCGTCATGTCCATGTTCTCTCAGCTTGATGCAAGTCTTCCATTTCCAAATAGCCATAACCGACACTGCAATAGCTACTCCCATTGCCAGTGCCAAAATAATGAACAATCTCCTCGCCCATGAAGGATAAATATTGTATGAATTATGATCCTTGGGATAGACGAACAAGCTATTCAGCAACCCAAGGAGAATAAGGAACACTACAAATGTTGTAAATATCAGTGAAGCTCTCCACAATTTGCTCTCCGTCCCCAGCAGGGCTGGAATTGTCCTGCTAATTTCCTTCGTCTCAAACTGCACTGCCTTGAATTCAGAGTTTGGTGTTTGGGATTCATAGTCTGGTGCCTCTTCTTGTGTAACAAATGCCTCGACCTTCAAAAATCCTTCTGACATTAGGCCTGACTGATGTAGCAATGTGGGAGATATGAGATTCAGCATTGATAGATCTTCTCTTTTCTTGACTACAACTATTAGTAGAATTCTTGGAGTGGACTTTATTTCCTGTGACATAATTTCCTGCAATATGCTTAAGAAAGGAGTGACTCCACTTCCACCAGAAATCAGAAGTAGACTATCATATCTGAAAAAACAAGGACACTTATATGAAATTCATAATTGTCTATAATGTTATAAAAAGATGAAAAAAAGAGAAAAATCAATGGTAATAATTTCATAATCTATCTCAAGAGCAATAAGTTGTGGAAATAAGTTCTTTGAGAGGGGATCAACAAGATTGACCTGAGTGTAACAAATATAGAGTGGGGATTCATTTCATGGTAGTCATATCTTGTTATGTTTAAGTGCATCTTGATTAAGATTTAAATAAGCTTCAATTAAGGGGTGGTTAAAAAACGAGAGTGTTCACCTGCCACTTTACTTGTGACTATGCTAGTTTATAGAGTTTTATTGTGGAATTTTTGTATGCTCTTGAACAGAGAGGACATGTTAATATGGATTTTTGATCAAAATGTTAAAACTGATATCAGTTAGGTACCTTATCAGAAATTTAGTTCAACAAATGAAATTGCATATAATTTAACTCATAGAAGCAAGATTGAAGTATGCATATGGTTTCATATAAAAAAATATTTGTAGATAAAAATATATATATGTGGTTATGTAAAAATTTAATCAATAAATATGTGGTTATGTAGTGACATTGATATCTCTGAGATATACTTTTTTAACCAAAATGTTATATTAAGATATTTTAAGGATACTCATATCATTGTTAATTTTAACTAATTCATTAACTTGAAGTGTGGATTTTATTTATTAAAAGTATTCAGTAACTTAGTTAGGAAAAGACATCCAAAAAATCTAATCATATTTTACAGATGTAAATATGAATATAAATTCTTTTTACTCTTAATCAAAATCAAAATATTTGTTTGAGTATATACAACCTTAATCTGAAAGATAAAATAAGACAAAAAGCATTGATAAAATTCCAAACAGCTCTATAAACTCAAATTAAAAGCCATAAATACCTGAGGAAATAACTGGAATCTGGTCCATAAGGACCTTCCACAGCTGCAGACAAGCTCACAGTTCTAATTTTCAAAAGGTGGGATGCATAGATAAAATTGTAAAGCCGTTCAGTCCACTCTCCCTGGACCTTAATCAGAACTGAAATTCGATCCTTATCAACGCTTGAGCTGGAAGTTATGCTGAAAGGGTGCCACTGTAGGCGAGATATAACAGGAATCTTAAGCAGTATCACACTCGTTGAAATGTACTTCAAGCCTGCAGCAAGCGGTTGTATATGGAAGCTTTAAAAAAATCACTATATATTGCATATGGATTTGGATAAATAGATGATTGACAAAATTAAAAATTAAATGTTCATAGATGCTTTTATATATATATATATATTTCAGATTTATTTTTTTAAATATTATATATTACATATGGATTTGCATAAGTAGATGATTGATAAAATTAAATGTTCATATATATATATGCCTACCTAGAACACTCTTTTGCTTAATGTCACTGATTATAAAAAACCTATATGTTGGGCCAATTGGCTTTGCATAAGTAGATGATTAACAAAAGTAAATGTTGCATAAGTAGATGATTAACAAAAGTAAATGTTCATACATGGTTATTATATATACCTACCTAGAACACTCTTTGCTTAAGGTCACTGGTTATAAAAACCTATATGTTTGACCAACTGGCTAGTAGTTTGAGATGATGCCCAACTGGCTAGTAGTTTGAGATGATGCCCTAGAGGATCCTTAAACCTCTGCATACTACACAAGAATTTGATCTGATAGTGGCTACATGAACTCAAGAATTATTTGGTGAATTAGATTTGTTTCATATGATATTTACCTGGTTGCCTTGACAAAGTAAGCTCTACAGCTTTGCAGGGCAATATTCGAGCCGATAGGATTTTGACAGTCCTTCCTGATTGAAGGAACCTTAAAAACCTGTCAAGAAGGAAGAGAAAAATGCCAGACAAAACTGTGCAGAAATGTCTATCATTGGTATGCAGAGCAAAAAAGACTATGAAGAACACATAAAGATGGTGAGTATAATAGAATAGCTCGAAGAATTTCCTCCTTATTGGTTTAATTGATGTCAACCACATTATCATTCCTGATAATAGAGCAATCACTCCTGGCAAATTGGCACGTCCTGTTCTATCCCATCTTGTTAACTGCACATGATAAGCACTTGCTAGATTAAAATCTCAGCCACTCCAGAAACAAGATATCAAAAATGGATATATGCATTTGATTTTCGATTCTACAATATGATATTTATGGGTACCTCTTTTAGTAGACTATTCCTGCTCCCCCAGACTATAGCAAAACATAGTCCATGTAACGTGTAGATGACCATCATCATGTTTCCTATCCATATGTGATACTTGACTGATATTTCGAAATGTACGCCAATCAGCTGTAGCAAATCCAGTCCTCGGGTAACAGGTAAGAATAGCACAACCAGACATAAGTTTCCAATGTAGCCTAGCCGAGTCCCAAACTTTTCCAACTTATATTGCCATCTGAAAATTTATGGTGTGTAAGGAAAATCGTACCTAAATCTTATAATGTTTCACATGCAAACACAGTAGATCCTACGGTATGTAAGGAAATTCATACCTAAATCTTATAATGTTTCAAATGCAAATAGTAGATCCACATAATAGTTAACTTAGTTAACTTAGAAGTTAGTAGGCATTAAAAGATATTTTGCTTTAAAAGTTGCGGGTTAATTAAAATGGTTAAGTGTTGTGAATTACAGGTAAGAAGTTGAATCCTCCAACTAATTCTTGTTTTTTTTTAATATCACTTTACATTTTGATAAATACCAAAAACAGTTATGAATATAATATAAACTCAAAAATCATCATTCAACAATTAAAAATAAATAAAAAATCTTATGTCTCAATCCAACTATCATGCTGTTAAATCTTATGTCTCAGTCCAACTATCCTGCTGTTATCACCTTCCAGTGACTGCAAAAGAAAATGGCAACTGAAATACAGAATTGTTTTACAAATCTTTATACCAGGAAAAGCTAAATCACTTACAGGGCCAACAGAAGAGATGTGCTGAGTATGTTCTAGCATTAAAAAATAATGTACACGTTGTTTACCTATCAGTCAACTACTGAAACACCTTCCAGTGACTGAAAGAGAAAATGGCAACTGAAGTATAGAATTGTTTTACAAATCTTAATATTAAGAAAAGTTAAATCACTTCAAAGCCATTAGAAGAGATGTGCTGAGTATGTTCTACTTATTAGCATAGTTATTTAAGTTGTGGAGGGGTTTACCGAAATTTTAAGTTAAGTGTTATACAAATTGTCCATTATTCATGCATCAATTACCAGTTATTCATGCATCAACTACAACATAGTTACCAATTATTTTTTATATTTTTTTTCATAATTGATTATTTTGAATTTAAATTACCATAAAATCAATTTGGACAGTACACATTTTCATTTTTCATCCTAGTACAATCGAGGAAAAACATAAGCCTTAATCCACCCCAAATTCTAACAAATAATCAATCAATCAACTACTGAAACTGTCATATGCCTGCGAACTGTAGGTGAATATTAGCACTGCTAAACAAAGCAAATAGCATGATAATAATCTACTTACATATGGTGATTTCCTGACTTCAACACCTTCTTTGGAGTTATTCTTCTGAAGTCATTGGAGACGTAACTATATAATGTCCATCCCAAAAGTGCCACAAATATAAAGAGAGTAAGTAATTCAGCTGCGGATATAAATCCCAACGGTCCACGAATGAAAATTAGACGGCGCGATAGCTTAACTCGAGCCTTCTTTCTGGCTCTGCAATTCAAAACGTCTCCGATTAACATGACCAGCTCCAGAATCAATGCATTAAGGAAAAATAAAAAAAGCTTCTCATGAAAAGCAATATGACTTACAGGCTCAAGTCTTGATAGCCACGGGCCTGCAGATATATTGCACCGAGTACTGCTAGGAGTATTAATGGGAACGAGTAAAGAAAAATATCAGGGCCTGCGAGCATAGCATCTATTTATGTTAAATTGGTACTCAGACAATATAACAAAAAGATTATTCAGATTTGGATCTAAGTGTCATCTGAGTTAATTAGTGATTACAAAGCTAATTAGTGATTACAATTACCCTGAAGATCAAATAACAATAAAATGTTTAATGTTTATGATATTTAACTTGTTACAATTACTTATAAAGATCAAGTAATAGATACAATGCTTAATGTTTATGATACTTAACTTGTCTCACAAGTTAAATGGCAGTGCTAATTTATCTATACCAAAAATTTGAGGTTTTTACTGCTAGAATCAAGGTTGCCCAACCAACATAGTGCCATAATGAGATTGAGCAGAGGAAAATATCATATTTACTTGTTTTTTATTTTATCTCAACTCAGGATTTGTTCCTAGTTTCATCAACACCTGGTTAATACAAACTTGATCTGATCTCTACAATTTTTAAGCACCTAAAAATTTACACATAATTTTTATTGGATCTTTCTCTCTGCTTATTGGATCTAAAGTTAAAATATATTTAAATTAACATCGATCCGAATCAAAACAACAAAGGATTCACGGTCAATAGATTGACAAGGAAATATCATTTGATAAACAATTGTACAACAGAAAAACAGCTACATCAAAGTAATTTAGAGTGCAGAAAATCGCCCACAAATAAAAATTCAAGAAATTTGTGAGTCGTTGTACACGTAAAACTGTCATCTTCTTCTAAAGCTAACAAGCCCCATCAGTGATGGAATCCCCTCACATCAATCTATATCTATTCTGTGATACAAGAAGCAGGAGTTATACTTCAACAATATCAATATACTCGAGTGCTGGGCACACACATATATATATATATATATATATATTTATCCATTGGCTTGACTATGATAAGCCCCAGATACTGCTTTTATATATCTATACATTTAATACATCCATTGGCATGACTATGATAAGTCCCAGATACTGCTTTTATATTTCTATACATAATACATCCAGTCAATGAAACAGACAATTCAATTTAAACTTCTTTGGCTTGACTATGAGAAGTCCAGGTCCTACTTCTATCAATATCAAGAAATCTGAACAAATTATACCTGTATATCCAAAGGCTGGTGTGCTTGTTTTCTTTTCCAAACGAAGCCACAACTTGGTCCAAAATTTAGTGGGTCTCAAGATCCAGATTGAAACCCAACCGGAGAATATCACCAGCAAGAGCGCTTTAAGGACCAAACAAGTTACAGCCTTTCTCATTGTTTCTTCTTTATTCAGTGCCATGCCTGATCAAGTCCTGAAATAATAATATACAAAGATATTATAGCCCTCCTCAGATAACAGGATAAATTCATAGATAATATAGGAAGAATATGCATGGCTCTGTTACAAATGAATTCCATTTCTTTTCTTGTGGACCTACAATCCGAGATTGCAGATCAGGTTTGTCATATTTTAGTCAACCAAATGACAGCGCAATCTTATTCTCCATAAGTTGTCCAGTCTGAACCGTTAAACCTGCGGTGCATAAACCCATGATTTTGAATTGAATAGAAGCCAAGGCGCACTACACATTATGCACCCAAAGTGGGCAGATAGGGACCAAAGTATACGAAATTTTTATGCCTCCAAAGTGGGAAGATACCATTTTTTTATGGATTTGAAAGCATAGTTTTATCTGCATATGAATGTCCCACATCCCACTGAGCCCAATTGCTACAGCATGGGCATCTTCATTCTCCACCGCAGAAGAAACCTTCAAAAAGCCTGGCACAGATTTGCAACTGTGTATTGCACTGTACATATTGCGAAAAAAAAAATTGAGTTACATTACAACTTTTTCGGCCAATGCAATGCCATTGCAACTTTTTCAGCAAATGCAATGCCAAAACAGAGAACAATAAGAGTTCTAAACTCTCATAATGTCTTTTTTTATCACATGGAATCAAAATGTCTTTTCTTACCATAATGTCTTTCCTGATAAGATTAAAAGTCCGAATATGGCAGTATGTGGTTGTAATTTAGTCCACGATTAATTTGAAAGTATAAGCTCAAAAGTTTTGATTATGATTTTCATGACAATGTCGTTTTAAGTTATATTATTATATCTTATTGAATATTAATATCAGATTAGAATGGTTGTAAGGACAGTTTTTTTTTATAATTTCTCCATGACAATAAATCACAAGGTTTATTGTTTTACACTTCAATAAACTTATTAAAATATTTATTTGGTTATAATTCTTCCATGCAATGATATCTCTATGTATTTATATATCAATGTGAAATGGAAAAATAAATGAAACATTTATAAAAGAAAATTTATTAATTGTTAATAATTTTTTATATTATTTTGATTTAGTTGTCTCTTATTGGTCAACATTTGTTAAGCATGTGTGCATATGCCTATCAATCATTAGCCTCGGAGTGAGGTGAGGGTATGTAGCTTAAGTGATTGGAAACCTCTCAAAAAATAAAGTAGGGTGTGCTAGTGGATGACCAAAAGCGATAGGAAACTAACCTTCTTTCCCTTGAATGCATGGAGAGAAAGCTACCCACCAACAACCTAAAACTTAATGGGGTCAATAATCTCTCCACTGACATATCTTCGAACATATGCTAGCTAAATCTCTTGTGCAACATTGAGTGGTAGATGAGAAAAATGGGGCCCAAATCCTTCCCACTCCTAGACAACTCGATAATAAAATAAATATCCTCTTTTATGGGTTGGAAAAATAAATTAGGACAAACCCTACTCAATTACATCAATAGGCATGTGTTCCCCCTAAAGGATGTAGCATCCTCATAAAACTTGAGTCGACCAACATTCCTCAAAAGGACACAAGCCTATGCTATAATAGGGCGAGGGTGCGATCCCTCTCTCTCTCTAGCCTCCCACTCATGCACAAAGTTGTATGAGTCGACTTGGTCGTAGGCCTCCTATTGTCATTGTGATTGTTGTTTTCTCTTATTCACAAACAATTTTCATTAAGCACCCATGCACATATATCTTTGAAATCGTAAAACATATATAATAGAAAACTCTCTATATATAATTATGAAATTTAATTTAATTTCCTGAAGAAAAAAATATTGTGTTAAATAGAGTGGTGTGCTAAAAATCTACGATAGTATTGCTCGTTGTGCTCATTGTAAACATCTTGACACTGTTCACATTGCACATATTAGTAATGTTGCACTGAAAATTGAATGACCATACATTTTCAAGACATTTTCTAAATGCATCAAATCCATGTTGATTCCTTACATTGCACACCGAAAAAGTTGTAAAACATAAATTTCCCTATAATGATGCCTCAAGATATAAAAACACACCATTGACAATGCTTTTTCATTTTTACGAATGCACCACTTATGTGGAAAACATGAATTTTAAACAAATTTTTGGTGCACTGTGTTAGAAAAACAGGATCGCAGAACAATAACATAAAATAAGATGCATAAATAAAACATATAAACACAATACAAGAGAGACATCAATATACGTAGTTCGCCCAATCTGGGTTACGTCCAAGGAGAAATTGCCAGTCCTTTTATTGATCTATCCAGCAAATTAAGGGATACAACCCGCAACACACCCATTGCAACTTCCCTTTCACTCTCTCATAGTCTCTCTTACACAATCACATAGATATTTACAATACTACAATACCCAGTTGTATTACAATGCCTTCCTTTTAAAAAGGGATTACCATGGGAAAATACCACGGGATACCCAATACCATGGGCCAGTAAATCACCCATTATTGACCAAGTCATGACTATGAAATTATAATATTTTACAAGGCTTTTTTTTCTGAAATTTTTGCTACAAGGGCGTTGCCCCCGAACCCCTACCGAGGGGGCTCCCAAAAGTAGTCGCCACCCCCCTTAGACCCCCAATGGAGACTATAATGGGGGAGCAAGACCCCCCACACCCACCGTCATGGTCTGGGATCCAAACACAACTGAAACACGACTTCTAAATCTGGAATATCGGGCTCCACAACCAACACACTGTATATAAAATGAAACACCTAAGATGGTGTATTATAAATATTGAGAAATATCATAAATGGTGCATTGCATATTATACATCGCATGGATCTTTTTGAAATAATTTGGGTTTACCGGTGCATGCACTACTACATATGGGGTAAAAATTCGACGGCATATGGAAAACATATTTTTTATCATCGAAAAATACTTCAAAATCATGAAAAAATTTAGTTTTTTTTCATGGTGCCCTGACGTTTGTTGTAAGCTCAACTAACTATATAGACTGTCGAACTTAAGATGCTATTCCGTCGCACTTAATATGCATTATTTTACATGTGTGAAAGGGTATATACCTGTTTGGTAGGTAGAAACGGTCGTCGACTTTCTATTTTGGTCAACGTTGACCATGTTTGACGGTCGTTGGAAGTCCAACAATATTAAATTTATAAATATTGTTGTTTGGGACAAATTTCAACAAACTTTCTATAGTTGGGACACTTTTTCTGTTCATTGTTCAATGCATGAAATAGTAAATTTTTTTATTATCATATATTACTTGTTTAACACAATCAATTATTGATCTACATAGTTTGGTTTTTACAATTTGAAGGTTAGTATTTTTTATTTTTATGTCTTCTTTAATATTTTATAGTCCTATACTTATGGCATAGCAATATCATTCATGGGATAACAGATTGAATTGCCACATCACTTTAATATAAATACATTTTCTAAATGGGCACTTTATATCATGAGTTTAGTGAGTAAATCCCTTATGAATTATCCAAGTATAACTCCTATTTTTAAGAGTGTTCACACTTCCTTGGTTTTTAAGAGTATTGGCCTCTCTATAGGCTTATATTGTCTATTAGAATGTAAGGAGAAATTTAGGGTTGCATTTCAAATGATTTATAATGACTCATATTATTTATTCCTAGCTAGTTCTCATTGTAATATAAAGCTCCGTTAAGAAATTTTAATATCATATAGCTTTATGCTTTAACTTCGTAATGGATAATTTTGAAATTTATGTAATTTTGTTTTCATAGGAAACTCATTTATAAGCTTTTCCATTTTTTTAATACTCGAGAAACATTCTATTTCCATTTATGTTTTCTTAAACATTATGTGTAATTTTAGTTTAGATCATTATAATAAATTTATGATTTGTTTTCCATTAGACCTTTGATGCAAATAAAGAGCCTATACATAACATAAGTGATGTAACCCTTTAGTCCAATATTTAGAACCAATATTACCAAATAAAACACCCCTCCCAAGGTTAATCATAACCCTAATTAGAAGGCTTGTACTATGTTTAAATTTTAAACATGTTGCAAATTATTATATTGATCTCAATATTTTGATTACAAGTGTAAGGGTTGTATCAATAAAGCTCATTTGTACTTATAATGCTTCGATGGATTTTGTTGTAATAGGTAATTACAATGCCAACTCCAGAAGAATTAGCAATGCTTGCTAAGTTAAAGAGGCGAATGGTGACTATGGGTGATGGGAAATTTTATTTCTCTTGCCGTGAATGCAGGGGCCTTAATGAAAACATGCTTTTATTAACAACAGTTGAAAGACATTGTAGGGAGTATGGGCATGGTGAAGGGGATATGAATATCGTCCCATGGTAAGTTATTCATTATAGGTTTTTGTATATATTGATTGTTTTTATAAATTTTTCTTTCATTTTAATATTTTTTATATACTCTAATTTTAATTGATTGCCTATATTATTTGTAAAGAGAATTCATCCTAGGTACGTGGCACCACTTAGTATGCCAATTCGAAATAATATTGTACAAGCTTATGAAGATGGTATGGATATTGAAGATCATCTTAACCCTATTGAAGAAGATGACACTAATAATAAAATTGAGGATGACTGGACAAATAGATTGATCCAATACTTCTTTAATGGTCCCATGGATGAGGACAACAATGGTGTTTATGATGTACCTGTGCTTAACAGTGCCACATAACCCCTCAAATAATATTCTATATATTGTATTGTTGTTGGTGAACTTGAAGGTATCGAATGGTCTGTCCAACACATGTCTCACATATATCTTAAGGTACACAATATAATTCGTCACATATACGTAAATGTCGACTTCTTTTTATCTATTTTTTGTTTCAATTGATATGTAAATTAAGGATGCAATATTTATATTGATTACTATTATTTACATTAACCAGTTTTTTTTTATATTGTCGTAGATTGATAGGTGAATTTTTCTTACCATCACCAAATAATTTTCCTCGCACCTACCGAGAATTATTTGCCATTATGAAATCTATTGGAGTGGATTATCAAGCTATTGATGTGTGTCCCAATGATCATATTATATATTATGGACAATATGCATTGAAAATTAAATGCCCATAATGTCAAATTAGTAGATATCAGACTAATCAAGTAACAAATAAGACCGTGCCTCACAAGGTTCTTCGTTATATTCCCATAATTCCACATTTGCAATGATTGTTCAAGTGCCAAAGCATAGCACAGTTTATGGATTACCATGCACGACATAGAAGTGAAGATGGTGTTCTTTGAATGCTTACAGATGGTTGTGTATTTAGGAACATTGAAGAAAGATGGATGATTTTTAAAGAAGAACCTTGTAATGTTAGGCTTTCATTAGAATATGATGGTGTCAATCCATTTGGTGAGCTCAGATCTACTTACTTAGTGTGGCCTATTTTTGTTATAAGCATAACCTTCCTCCTTGGATGTCAATGAAGAGGGAGCACACAATGTTGGCAATGATTGTTCCAGGTATTTATTTATAATGATATTTTTGTTTGAATGTATCATTTCATTTGTCTTGTTCATTGCTTAATTTCACACACACACTTATGTAATTATGTGTACTTTCAACCAATTAGGTAAGTAGCAAGTGAAATATATGAATGCATATATTGAGCCTCTTGTGTACTTTCATCACTATGTACGACTCTCTAGACCTATAGGTCAAAGAATATTTCAATTCCATGCAATGCTTATATGGACAATTCATGATGCCCCAAGGCTAACACAATTTTGTGGTATGTAACACACTACTGCACTTCAATAATATAGAATTTTATGATAATATCATGCATGTTTTTTAATTAATTCATTGTTATATAAGTAATAATGGCATTAATTCATATCTTGAAGGTCTTTAACAATGGGTAAATTTGCATGTCTAGTTTGTGGTCCTAGGATAAAATCTCGTCGTTCAAGAAGTTTAGGAAAGGAGATGTTTGATGAATATGGGAACTTCCTCCCTAAAGACCACATGTATCAAACAACCGATAAACATCTCTTCAATGGGAAATAAGAGACTGCAATAAAACCATGAAGAATGACATCTCAACTATGAAAGTTGGAATATAATAGAAATTGTCAATGCAAGCAAATCGTATATGTATCATATGCAATGTTTTACAATTGTGATTTGTGTTGAATTCTCATGTTTACCATATCTAACAATTACTGTTTGTAATTTCATTTATGTATCATAAAGTTTGCCGTGAAGACAGTGATAAGCTTCCACGAGGAATGAATAATTACCGCAAATAATTCAGTAGGTTTTGAATCCTAGATATCAAATGCCTATAGTCGAGGTAGGATAAGGGGCATTCAAAACACCTCTTCCTTATTCATAGTTCCAAAGAAATCAAAGCTTTTCCCATGGTAGAATTATGACCCAAGGGTTTTATTTATCGATAAACAAACCTCTATCCTCCTAAACCCTAACCCTCCTAACCTCATAACCCTCCTAGCCCCTTAACCCCCTAAACCTATACCCTCCTAACCCCTTCTCCTTGGAATATAATATATAAAACAAATTATATTGAAATTAAAAAATGTGATATATTATATCACATATAACTTCATATGTAACTCTAAACCAACCTCCTAACCCCCTAACCCTCTAGCCTCCTATCCCCTACCTCCTAACTCCTTAACTCTCTAGCCTCCTAACTTCATATGTAACTCTAAACCAATTCCTCCAAACCAATTCACATCCAGTCTAAACCAATTCACATCCACCTTCCTCTAAACCAATTCACAACCAATCTTAAATTAGCGCCCAAATTGAAATAGTAGTAAACCAGTGCAAAATCACCAATTTGAAATTGACACCCAAATTGAAATAACACTAAAATAATGCAAAATCACACATGGGGAGACTGTTAGATACTTGCAGAGGTAGATGATCAGTGGACTGATAGTGGAATCTTCCATCATCAATGGACTGAGTTGAAGACGGGGTTTTCTTAGCAACTATGTCGATAAGAGTTCTCTTAGTAGTTCTCGTCCCACATTGTTTTCTCAGTAACTCTCCCCACATTGTTTTCTCAGTTAGGGTTTTCTCAGTAACTTATCCAACATTATTTTCTCAGTAACTCGTCCCACATTGTTTTCTTAACTTCCTCTTTTGTCTCATTTTCTATTTATTTGAACCTTTGGTCCCTCTACAATGAGAAAATACAATACAATAAATGGATTGAAATTGAAAGGTGTTTTACATGTCAAATATGAGTTTTTAAATTTTTTCTACAGTATCTTTTATATAATTAATGAGCATATCATTTAAATGCTTTTTGTTGTCGCAGTGGTTCCCCCCGTACTTCCTCGGCCTCCACACCATAATACTAGAAGTAATGCATGGCATGAGGCGCTGCATAGAAATGTAACAACGTATCAAGGCACAATAGCTTAATATGGTGGACATAATTCCAATGATGATTTAATATCTGAATATGTGAAAACTATGAAGAAGAATAAAAATATGTGAGAAATCTATGGTGCAATTTCATGTTAGCTTTGCAACTTGTTATTCATGATTTCTACTTCTTATTTCTTAGTTTTTCGCTTTCATTTACTTTCGTTGTAGTTTAATCCAGTAGTTGGATTGGGTATGGGGAAATGAGAGTGATGTGAGGGGGGCGAGGGGCCATACGAGCTTCCACCTTCCCATGGTTGGTCCTATTCAGTAGAGAATATTAAATTATTCTCAAAACCAAGAGAAGCTCATTCAAGTATACCCCTTTAGTCTTTATATATCAGGTTGTTAAATGTTTAATTAGTATTTTTTAATATAACCTTTTATTCTATTTGGAAAATGCAGGTTTAAAGGCTGCTCACTTACACAATCCACGAGGCATTTTCATCAAGGTAATATGTGTCTTCTCTTGCGCCATGATGTTTTAATCGATACTACTTGATATCACTTTAAGTTAGTTATTTTATTTAATCATCAAAATACTTGATCATTTATAAGAGGGATATGAGTAGTGCTAGAGTTATTGGGAACAAAAAGATTACTATTACCACAACTTTTTCTTCACACACAACGCCACCTATTCATATAAATAATAGATAGAGAAACTAGGCTCTCCCTCTATTAGCACCTCAAGCTCACTAGTAAGGTGTTATAGTAATTTGTACAATGTTGAGGTATGATTCAATATGTTTGATGAAATTCTCGTATGTTTTCAGATATCCTAAAACAAGTGGATGGGACATCATGCTAGGTATGAATCTCTAGGGTTCAATGCACTCCCTCTATATGTTTATATTGCATGGTCTAAGCCTTAGCAAGGATCCATTTCTTTGCAAAAGTAAGTAAATTGGTATTATATGCATTAAGTCATGTTTTACCTAAACCTTGACCATTTTTATTGCATGTTTTTCCATATTGTGATGTTTTTAATGGTTCCAAGGGAATTGTTGGCTTTATTTGGAGACCAAGGTCCAATAAAGGTATGGTGTAGTCTGTTTTTGGAATTTTCAATTGCGATGAGGGAAGGTCACCTGAAGGATGTGTTGAGACTAAAGGTAGAGAGGTAGGTTGTAGGCTAAGCAGTTTACCATTTTGACTTCATATTTCTTCATTATATAATATACACTAATGATCCACAATCCTTAACACACATAGCATATTTATATTTGTAATAGGTATAAAATCTAAGCTAGCAGAAAGTAAATTGAGTTTTTAACACACCAATCATCTATTTAAAGGGTAAAAGACACAATTTGAAAATAAGGGGGTGCTTCCTTTAATTTATTCCAGCACATAGACCCAATACATCCTTACACCCACAAAAGGAATACGATTTGATCATGACAACAACATTATAGTAGCACAAAACACATTTTACAACAGTGTAACAGTTATATTAAAGCCTAGCATATGAACAACCAAGTGAGTAACCACTATTAATAGCCTTAAAGGGATACTTATGCAATTCATTTTAGTAGTTATTATTTAATACATAAAATCCATAATCTAAATAACTTAGTTGGATTCATCAATACAATCCATTACATTATATAATTACTTTTTTTAATAGGCCACAAAACTGGGGATCTTTTCCATCTTCTATGCAATTAAGTTTGTCTCTACGTGGCATAACTAGGGGTGTCCATGTGTCACACTATCTTACTTATTTCCACTTTATGTATCATTCATAAACAAAGGGTCCAATAAGCCTTGAACACACCTGTGGAATCACCCTTAAGTAAACTTTGCTATTTGTTGCACCTTGCGCTTGTGCATGCCCTTGAAATGAAGGGGCCAACTTAGTACCAATGCTAAGGAAGAAGCTTGTAACTAGATAAAAGTGTCCAAATCGATGGTCCATTTACTCAACCAAATTGAAGCCTTGGCAATGAAGGCTTGGTCCTTCTCACTATTGGGCTCGGGGGAATACATCTACAAAACAACTCACACTTAGTATCTGCAAATGACTCCAACTATTGTAATTCCTATTAAGAAGCTTGTGCAACTGACAAAAATTTTGTCAGAGTAGTCTTAACGATGAGGGCAACATCATGTAGGGTTGAAAACTAATCATTGGTGTCCTAGATCTCATTAAACTAAGCTACCCCATCCAAAAGGTTGGTTAGCACATGTGATTCATTCTTCATCTACCTTATCCTATCACACAACTCTTCAATTGGATGCTAATGCTACTAAAAGGGCCCACCCAATCCCAAGTTATGTTTTATATAATCTAGATCTCCTCTGCGGCTTGCGACTATTGTGATTTGAATGCATTGTGACCTTTGGTGATGAGGGGAGCTACCTTTCCTATGAGCCCCCAGAGTTGTTTATTATCATGGATTCTATTGTTCTAGCATGGGTGCGCACCTCCAGTGCAAATGGTAGTTGATCACCACAGCATAAAAAATAAAGTGAGAAAATTTAGTTAATTCCTAAAGTGAAAACCCCTAACTACATTTACTACTAATCGTTGGGGAAGGTGTCCCTCAGTGCATGCGAAGGATTTAGAAGCATACATTCCCCTTCTTGATAAAATCAATAGTGAAATTCAAAGCTTAATGACATAGATCATGATCCCATCAGTCCCTGTAGTTCACCTAGTGTCATTCAACCATCACCCTAGTCCCATGACTTGACAAAGGTGTGGCCTCAACTTAACAAATTCGTAAAATGGATCAAAATGTCCCGACATTGTATAAAAATTTACCAAACTATTAAATAGTATTGTAACTGAAAGGAACAAAACCGAAATTGGCCAAAAATCATCCCTCCCATCTCATGCTAGCTTAAATCTTCTCAATTTTACTAAGATTATCAACGATCCTATCCAACATGATTCTAATAGGCCCGCTATGCCAACCAAGATTCCTTCTGACATTCCGAAGTTTGAAGGATGTGCATGAGAGGATCCCTGTAGGAAAGCATGGCATGACTATGGATTTTAATGATTTAAATAATGCAAGACCCAATGCAAATTACTTTCCTGAAATAGTTGCTCAAGAAGGTATATTATCATATTTTCCAACATTTACTAGTTAAGGATTTCCACTTTCTAAGATCTTGTGGTTTCTTAAAACATGGCTAATCATAATTTACTTTTTTTTAGTAGCTTAGCCAAGTTAACAGGTTTTGTGAGTTATTGTATATGAGAATATAATTTTGGACTTGTTTTATAAAATGCATTTACATTACTATTTAAAAAGAAAACATTTGTGGCAATCTTTTGGTCGTTGATTCACACATAGGTGTTATGTCTTTGAGTTGTATTAGGAATATGATATTCACAGTTACATACCTGCTAATGTAATGAATGAAATGAAATCAAGGAAATTGCAAATGAAGTACATAATAAAAGTACAACTAAAGGTACAAAGATAATTGCAAATATATGTATGGTGGGAATTTCTTTGCCACGCAAGTGATTGTGGAATTGTAAGAGTCTTTGTGGATAAATACAACATCTACTCTTCCCTTTGATTTGCAAAGCAATGCTCTGTTTCCATCCCACTTAAGTCATGATTGTGATGAGTCGATTTACATAGTACATGTATGATTTTTGGATGGCGTTTAAATAATCGTTGAATTTGAATCTATAGAAAAGTTCGAGTTATTAGAACCGAATCCATGCATTGAAAACAATTAAATTTCAATAGTAAAGTTACAATCCATTAGGTTGACCATCTTGGATAATGTGGTGGTCAAATTAGAAGCATTCTGGTGTGAAACTCAAATATGGTAGCCATTGAGGTATATGGTAAATGAATGTTGGAACTCTATTTTTGTTAACAAGAATGAATGTGCTATATTATCAAAAAAAGAAGGATAGTTGTGACCAAACTAGGAAGCTTTCGATTACAAAAAAATCCCATGGATTTGCTATTAGTATTAGAGAGAAAAACTACTATTACATATTTATCTATGATAGTCATATTCAACTGCAAATACCCATCTGTGACTGGTGTATTGCTTTACAAAAGAGTTTAGAATCCAAATATATTTAAACATCTATAAAAACTTGTAAAAAGGAGGGTCCTTTTCATGATGAGCTTCATTAAGTTGAGTGTCATTTTATTTGGCGAATATTATCCAGCCTGCTGCAGGCCATTTAATGGGATGGCAGCAGGTTGGTTGGCCATTGGATCTCAAGCTGTTTGAGATCCAACGACTAACCAGCCTGTGCTGCCGCATTAAATGGCCTACAGCAAGCTGGGTACTGTTCACCATTTTATGTCCCTTTAATCTTTATCCAAGCCTATGTCCCTTTAATCTTCATCTTTTTTGGATTCAATAGTGGAGGTTCAAGCTCGACTCCTGTGTCCATTAAGGGGATAGAAGAGCAATAAAATCCAGAAGTTGCAACAACACCTCCCATCTCGAGATTGCATACACAGAGTAGGATTTCTACGAACTAGGATTCCATTAAGATGATTCTACTCTCCAGCACAACATTCTTCTCTTTTTCCCTTTCTAGTTCAGCCATCAAGGTCTGCTCCCTCCATCGAGAGATCCCAGTTTCCTCTCCAGTTGAATTCTTCTTCCTGTTCAATTTGCTGAGCTAATGCTTGAAATTCATTTTCACACTCTCTGCAATGTCGTATTAATTCACGCTTTAGCCAAGAGTTTTCTTCTTCCATTCTAAGCATGGTGAAATAAACACATACATCCTCCTCCCTATGCTCCTCTCACTTGGCCATAACAGTTGAAAAAATCAACTCTTTTACCTTACGCACCTGAGCACCCTTGAAAAATAACACTTTGGTTTTGAAATCCGGCTTGAATTCCTGCTTCTGCAAGACTTTAATCCCACCACCTCTATCCGGTTCCATGATAGCCATGTCATCAACGCAGGTCATTCCTCATACCCGAGACCCGTGCCAACCTTCTTTCGTGCCAAATATGAATAATCATTCAAGACTACCATATT
This sequence comes from Larix kaempferi, assembly GCA_027924585.1. Classification (NCBI taxonomy): domain Eukaryota; kingdom Viridiplantae; phylum Streptophyta; class Pinopsida; order Pinales; family Pinaceae; genus Larix; species Larix kaempferi. The sequence goes on from BSBM01000410.1 coordinate 5,708,830, forward strand.
AATCAAACCTTATTGAATATGAACATCATTGTTGATATGGATTTATTGTTATTAGCAACCAAATTGATGGCCACATCTAAAACTTACCCAAATCCAAATTTTATATATATCTTTGATCCTTAATATATATAGAAATTATTGTTAGCAGCTGCCAATGCCATGACTCGTTGGTAGATTATTAATAACGTTTTAATTATTCCAAGTCCAACTTCCAAACTTACCTTGCAAGTTTCAAGTTTCCAAATTTCAGGATTGCATCTGAATGGGGTAATGGCAAGTTTCAAGTTTCCAAATTTCAAGATTGCATGTCTGAATTGGGTACTGGTTTTTTGTGCAGGATTACACTTTTCTGAATCGAGAGGTATTTATATCCTTCTAGGCTAGGCCAGTGAGTAGCTATGGTCTTTGACATAATAGTTGTGAAATTGTTCTTGAACTTGAATTAATCAGGCCCACGGGCCTATACTTAGATGGGATAGAGGTAGATCGATTTCTTTTCCAAGTAGAATTTGAGAACTATCCCTTGTCTTGGGATGAGAGACGTGGAGGAAGTTTCTATAATTATTATTTTTGGGCCTTCATATTCTTCAATTTGCAGCCTCTGTGTTTAAGAACTTGTTCGTTTATCTTTGAAGGTATTATTGGGTCTCAATTTAATCTCTCTTTTTCTACTAGGTGATTGTTCTGATTCCCTGACCCGAGGCTCTATGAATGATTGTTTGGAGGAAAATTAGAGGAGATTGGAGGTGGAGAATGGGGTAAAAGAATAAGAATCCATATTTGTTTTTGGTTAAGCATACTTTTCAAATTTCTCAAATGGCATGTTCAATGGTGGTGAAGGATATGACCCTATGGGATGAATATGCTCTCCTCAATGCCTTCAATAATTCCATGAAAAAGTACCGAGTAAATATTATCTCTTTAAACTCTAAACCCTATTTGAGGGTTTTCGCTAATGTGCAACACATTATAAGAATGGATATGTACGCAAAAATCTAGATCTCTCTTCTAAATACATTTTATTTTATGATTTGTTGGTAGAGTTCATAATGACAGAATTGCAGTGTTCATGTTTGTGTTCAATAATTAACCATTCTTTCCCCTCTTTCAATAGTCTATGATTGTGGTTTACAATGAATGACCTAAAAGGTTTGTATTTTGCATAATGTATTTGATACAAGATATTCATAAAAACCCAAGTAAAGAAACTTGGTTGGGAGATGCTAAAATAAGGACCAAAATAGTTGAGGTTGGGCATAACCAAGAGACATGGTATGCAATGTTCATTGATAACTATTTATATTATAATCCAATCTACAGTGGTTTTGGAGGCTTCTTGTAGGTTGTTATGTCCCATTCAACTGGTTGTAGCGATTAATACATGTGAAATGTGGCTTTGCATTTAACTAAATATAAACTTTTATGTGGATTTAGGCCTATAGGGTTTATATGTAAACCGTCATACAATATATGTTTTTTATTTTCAAGTGTAATAACCAAAGATCTATGCTCCTATCAAGCGAACATTCTAACATTTGGATTGAGTCTTCTTCAATACTTCGAACTGGATTCTTAGTACCAAATTGATTCAATAATGGAGTAGTTTGAAGGCACATCTAGTTAACAGATATTCTAGAAGGAAAAAATCACTTCCAACCATATAGTTAGGTTCTTAATTTGCCTAGAACTTTACTTTGTCAAACTTTATCTTCTAGCGGAGTTGAAAGCACGATCCAACATCCCATGAGTTTCATAACGATGTAGAAGTAACCTTCAATGTTGGTATCAATCGAATTGATCTCAATCATACTAGAGTTTGTATCAATCAACGAGTGTAGTGTCCCCCTTACCCAATTAGAATATCGGGAGGGGACACTAGCTAAATTTGGGCTCTCAAATTTCGCCCCAAAGTCATAATACGAATTCATGATATGTGAAATGTGTGCAAAAACGTAAATAACATACACAATGGAAATAAAATCGATCCACACACACACACACAACATGCATTTATACAAGCATAAATATTACATGCATAAAATAAATACATTTCAAATTCAAATGCATGAGAATACTTATCTCTATCTAACGCATATCCAAGAAATTGGTTGTGTAAGAACGATTTTCCACCCAACCATAGGCACTCTGTCGAGTATGTACTCTTTCTACTAAGAGGCCACCCCCAAGCTGGGCTATGAGGCCACCAAGGAAAAGGAAACACCTATCGGCTTCTATCTCTCACCCCACAACCCATTCTTCTCTCTATGCTTATCCAAATGCTCATACAGAGCTCTACATGGGTCTCACTCACCTCACGGCCTTGGATTCCACAATACATGCACCACACAACACCCTTCTTGGCTCAGACATCCCCTTCATCAATCCACGGTTCTCTTGACGATCCATTTTGCCTGGTGCTTCCAGTGTGTGCATATAAGAAGTCCAATCTGATATATGTTTCTATAGAACCACCTGTAGCTTCAATTCGTGGATCCTAAAGCACCTACGAGCAACAAAACTCAATGGGTAAGGGTTCCTAGCTTGACCAACCTCTTTGCTCACCTACAACCGTCAATTTTCACTTCCCAAATCTATAGCATGGTCTCCAAATTCAAATTTTTGGGTTCAAAATAGCATGGTAAGTTCATGGATAGCAATGGAAATTTCTTCCTAGTGTAGATCTGCATGAAAGAATGAGAGAATGAGGGTTGACTCCAAGGGATATGAGAAAATGGTGAAAAGAAAATTGACATAACCTCTAACAGTAGAATAAAGGACTCATGGAAGCTACAGACTAACTTCTTTCATGACAGAATTGTCACAAAATTGCAAGCCCCATGCTTCAATAACTACATGAGGTGACTTTTCCCACCAACCTCACACATCCATTCAATGATTGGAGAAGAGTAAAAAAGGATATAATTGGCTTATTCAAGGCACACGACAGAATTTGGGTGAGTTCTAAGGTTGACACTTGGCAGCAAGGATTTAGTCTCCCATAGACCCTCTTTCGTCTTCCCCTCTGGTGGAATCATAGCCCCTTTGGTTCTCTTTACACAACCATTGTTGGACCATTTTATTATTTATGCACATAATATTTACATATATTCTAAATCAACATAAAAGCTAACCAAACAATCCAAATAAAATATATACATCATATATTCCTAGCCATTCACTAGTCTGCCTTGGCTTTGAGATCCACAATAGGAATTCACACTAGCATATTTACATCATTTACATAATTTTGGCTAAATGCATTCCAAGTCAAAAATAGGGGTATTACAATCCCTCCCCCTTTGAATAACACCGTCCTCAGTGTTTGTTCAAAATTAGAACAAAAATGGATATGCCTCTCTCATGGCATCCTCCAACTCCCACATAGCCTCATCGAGACCGAAGTGCTTCCATTGCACCCTTACCTGTCTGATGGCTCAATTCTGGAGCAATGTCACCTTCCTGTCTAGGATGCATATTTACATCATTTACATAATTTTGGCTAAATGCATTCCAAGTCAAAAATAGGGGTATTACAATCCCTCCCCCTTGGAATAACACCGTCCTCAGTGTTTGTTCAAAATTAGAACAAAAATGGATATGCCTCTCTCATGGCATCCTCCAACTCCCACATAGCCTCATCGAGACCGAAGTGCTTCCATTGCACCCTTACCTGTCTGATGGATCAATTCTGGAGCAATGTCACCTTCCTGTCTAGGATGCATAGTGGCTTGGTTTGGAACTCTACCTCGGGTTCCACCTGGATCACATCCCAATCAATCACATGGTTAGGATCATGTACATATTTCGTAAGCAAAGAAACATGAAAAACATTATGAGCTCTAGTGTTAGCAGGAAATGCAATTCTATATGCAACTGGTCCTATTCTCTTAAGCACTTCAAATGGCCCACAATATCTTGGTGATAGCTTGGCACAACTTCCAAGCTTCAAGGAACTCTCCCTTGACCTCACTCATAGGTAACATGATCCTCAACATGAAACTCTCTATGCACTCGGTTCTTATCTGCGTAGCTTTATGTCTATATTGGGATGTGTTTAAACTTTGCCTATTATTTACAACCTCTTGTTCCATTTACTTAGGTAAGTTTGGCCCAAGTACAATTATGTTCACTGGATTATCCCATGTAACTGGTTTCCTGCACCTCCTGCCATACAAAGCTTCAAATGGGCTCATGCATAATGATGCTTGTTTCCCATTGTTATATGCAAATTCTACCAAGTGTAGATAATCTTCCCACTTGGATGGTTTGTCCATCACATACATGCGTATCATATCTTCAATCACCTAATTTACCCTTTATGTTTTCCAATTTGTTTGTCGATGGTAGGCAGTACTAAATTTTAGTTGCGTACCCAAATCAACAAAAGGAATTTTCCGGAAATTTGAAGTAAATTTGGTATCCCTGTCTGAAATTATTTCCCTAGGAAATCCATGTAACCTGAAAATTTCCTTCATAAAAATATTTGCAAAAACATATGTTTTATGTGTGGATTTAACCGGTATAAAGTGTGTTGCCTTAGATAATTTATCCACCACAACCATGATGGAATCGTGTTGTCTCAATGTCATTGGAAAACCTGTAATAAAATCCATGGAAATAACTTCCCATTTCCATTCTGGAATTGGCAAAGGCTGCGATAAACCTGTCGGGTGTTGATGTTAAACCTTCACTTGCTAACATTTCATACACTTATAAATATACTTAGCAACGTCCTTTTTTATTCCGGGCCAAAAATATTGCTTTCTCGTTGTAGCAACTATTTTCTGGTATCCTGGGTGACCAGAATATGGAATTTTATGAATTTCATCCATAACAATTATTCTCAAATCTGCCATATTAGGAATGTAAATTATGTTTTTATAAACTAGAAGTTCGTCACCTTCCAAATGGTAACCTTCATACCTCTTTTCAAAATTCAGCTGCTGCAATTTGTCTTTTATTTGCACATATAGTTCATCTTCAGCAATGCAGTTAACGATCTGCTACCTTAAATATGATCGACAAGTACTAATGGATGCCACATGCATTTCAAGTAATTTTCTGCTAAGTGCATCAACCACCTTATTTTCTTTACCTTTATGTGTTTGATTTCAAAATCAAACTCACATAGGAATTCTATCCATCTAGCTTTCCTAGCATTTAATGTTGGTTGCTCAAACAAATATTTCAGACCACAATGGCCTATATTTAACTCAAATTTTATGCCCATTAAATAGTGCCTCCACATTTTCAAAGCGTGTACTATGAATGCAAGCTCTAAATCATGGGTAGCATAGTTCTTCTCATGTTCTTTCAACTTCCTTGACTCGTAGCATACCACATGGTTATATTTCATAAGAATTCCTCCAAGTCCATCTCTACATGCATCTGTGCATACCACAAAATATTTTTCTATGTCTGCAATTTTTAGAATTGGAGCACTTGTGAGAAGCTTCTTCAACAGTTGGAAGCTTTCTTCACATTTCAGTGTCCACTCATACTTTATCCCCTTATTTTGCAAAGAAGTGATTGGGTGTGCAACCTTGGAGAATCCTTCAATAAACCTCCTATAGTAACCAGCAAGACCCATAAAATATCTTACATCCATCACATTTCTTGGAGTTGGCCAAATCATGATGGCCTCAATCTTCTTGGGATCCACTGATATTCCTTCTTCAGAAATAATGTGACCCAAATAATGAATTTTATTTTTGTAAAAGTCACATTTGTTTAACTTTGCATACAAATTATGTTCCCTTAGCAATTGCAAATCCATTCTCAAATGATCTCCATGCTCTTCTTCATTCTTAGAGTAAATAAGAATTTCATCTAGAAATACAAGAACAAACTTGTCCAAATACTTGTTGAAAACACTATTCATGAGACACATGAATGTAGTTGGTGCATTGGTGAGACCAAATGGCACCACCATAAAGTCATAGTGCCCATACCTTGCTCTAAAGGTTGTCTTGTGAATATATTCTTCCTTGATTCTCACTTGATGATAACCAGACCTCAAGTCAATCTTTGAGAACACCTTTTCCCCTCTCATTTGATCAAAAAGATCATCAATTCAAGGCAAGGAGTACTTGTTCTTCACTGTAACCTTGTTGAGCTCCCTATAATCAATACATAACCTTAGCGTTCCATCTTTCTTTTTCACAAAAAGTATGGGTGCTACCCATGGAGGCACACTTGGCCTTATGTACTTCTTTTTCAACAATTCTTGCAATTTCATTTTCAACTCTAATAATTATGGTGTACTCGTCCTGTAAGGAGTTTTGGAAATTGGTGTAGCTCCTGGAATGAGATCGATTGTAAAATCAAAGTCCCTCTTTGGAGGAAGTCTTGAAACTTCATTGGGAAACACATCCTTGAATTCTTCCAAAACATAATGGTCCTCTAACTTTAGAATTTCATTTTCTGTTTTCTCCAAAACATGGGCGACATACAATTGACAACCTTTCCTACATAATTTCTTCAACTACATGGATGAAATTTGCCTAACATAATCTACCTTTGGAATGCCCTTTACAACCCTTGGGTTTCCTTCTTCATCAATGCATTCAAAATTCTTGTTGTAGCAATCAAGTTTGACTCTATTGGTTTCCATCCAGTCCATTCCAATGAGGATATCATAGGAACCAAGTGGCAAAACATTCAAATTTACAAAACTAGATATTCCACCCATTTCCAATGGACATTTCTCCACCATCTCACTAACTTTCCTTTTGGTTCCAGTGGCTAGTTGGACTAACCATGATTTACTATGCTTTGATTTCTTAAAAGAAAAAATATCAACAATTTTAGGACTGATATAACTATGAGTAGATCTAGGGTCAATCAAAATAGAAATAGATTGATTAGCAATCTTACCTTCAACTTCAACCACAGTTGACTGATGATCTGCTTATCGGTCCTCTAATGCTGCATAGATTCTAGGGACGGTCCTTGCCACTTGACCCACAGTTTTATCTCCTTGGATGTTGTGAACTTTCTTTGCACTCTCATTCCGATGTGGACAGTTCCTAAGCATATGGTCCCCTCCACATCCCCAACATTGAAGTGGCTCTCTTGGATCTCTTGGTTCTATTAGCTTGTCTCCCATCATTCTAGCTGGTTTAGTCACACCCTGTGGTGGCTGCCTTGGCTGATTTTTTAATTGAGGAGGCTTGAACCCCTTCTTCCTTTGGTCAAACTTTTCATTTTTCTTATCCTTCCATGCCTTATGGAATTCTTGTTTGCTTTTTTTTTTGTCATAACAATACTCAGCCTTTCTTATGGCCTCATCTAAAGTTCGAGGTTCATCGAACTCAATTATGCCTTTATATGAGTGGGTAAGTCCACTTAGAAGATATTGAATTTTCACCTTATCATCATTGATATATTTGACATACCTTAGTAGATCTAAGAAACTGTTTGCATATTCTTCCATTGTCATTTGTCCCAATTTCAGCTCATGGAATTCTTTTATTTTTCCATCATAGTACCTATTAGAAAGGTACTTTTCCGCGAAACACTTCCTGAATTGCTTCCACACAATCTTCCTTTCATTGATCCCCTTTACTTTCCTAAGTTGATCCCACCATATAGATGCTCTTCCATTCAGATTGAATATGGCCACTCTTGCTTTCATATTTCCTGAATAGTCTTGGACTTGGAAATACTTCCTCATCCCAAGAATCCAAGCCTCAGCTTCTTGACCAGATTTTACCTCACCATAAAATGTAGGAGTTTTGGCCTTCTTAAATTCTCCATGAGAGTTTCTCTTAGAAGACCTCTTTCTCTCGTTTCTATGAGATGAAGAGATTGAACCTTCAATGGATTCTTTAGAGTCAGATGAACTATGGGACCTCCTTAAGATACTCCCACTCTTTTATTGATTTTCTGAATTTTGTCCATGGTTAATCTTCCTTTGAATGTCTGTCAAGATTTGAAGCATAGCTGCATTCAATTGATTATGCTCCTCTTTGGCTCTAATCATCCTTTCATTGTCTGCTCTACAACTCTACAATTCCACCCTTAAGCTTCTCATGGTTTTCTGCGATGTTTGGGGAAGTTGCTCAGTTTCTTCTTCCATTGGATTTTGTTTCTATATTCTCAACCTACACATTCCCTCCCATTGCATCTGCCTCAACTTCATAGGGATCACGTGCATCCTCCATGATGATGATCTTCTTGGTCCAACCAAGATCAAAATTTACCAATTGCACTAGACTGAAAGGATGACCCTTAACTGTCACTGATATGAATCCGAATCTCCAAAAGTGTTTACAAACACATTTGTTAGCTGCATTATATTCTCAGAAAATTATAAATTTGTTTCATGCATTATGGGAACAATCCATATTGACAATTTTTGTCAAATCACCGAATTTTCTCACAATCAACGACATCTCAAGGGGACAACGGGGGTCAAGGGGGATTTTGTAAATCCTTCCATTTCACACAATCTGATGCACAAGATCAACTATGTTTTTCAATCTCGGGCACAAAAAAATCAGTCGTGAAAACCCTACTTTTTTTGTGATTTATTCCCTTCAAATGCCACCTACATTGCCTTACCACTTATCAGGCATAAGTGGTTTCAAGCTCCAGGAAGAGTAGTTTTCTGAAACTGCTTTTACGAGTCTGAATGCATGAGAGGGTGACATGTCACAAGGTGGTTTCCCACTTCAGGGTCAGGCCGATTTATTAACCTTCGTGCACCTTCATAGGCCCGAATCATTCTCAGCCATTGATCAAATCCTCACGATCCTCCCAGACTGACATGACCATCACGGGTCACATATCTGCACATCATGTCTGGACCCCACATCACATCGCTTCCCATCAGGTCAAAAGCTGTGTCATGGTTAGAGGAGAGTGGTTTCCTAGACCAGATTTTTCGAGCTTGAATGCATGAGAGAATGACATGTCATAGGGTGGTTTACCGCTTCAGGGTCGTGTCACTCTGTTATCCTTTGTGCATGTTCAAGGGCTTGAAGCATTGTGAGCCATTGATCTTGATATCCATGATCTTCCATGATTGACATGCATGGGGTGGGTCCTATATTTTATGACATTACTTCCCATCACATCTCCCCACGTCACGTCACTTCCTATTGGACCCAAAAGGTGGTTTCAGGTTCTACGAGAAGTGGTTTCAAGAGACTACTTTTGCGATCCTAAATGCATGAAAGGATGACACGTGGATGGGGTAATTTTCTTTTAGGGTCACGAAAATAAAGTAAATCTCGTGCACCGACTTTGTGAGCTTGAATCACTATCGACCGCTGATCTGCACCACTGCTCGATGGTCAGATCTTCTATGCCTTCATTCTCCATCAGTTACGATCACCTATGCATGCATATATGATGTGTCTGGTCCACATCACACCTTATTCCCACTTAGATCCTCCACGTCGGACCTCTTTCCCACGTGGAACCTCCACGTCACCCATCCACATGGCATGGGTGGGGCCCAACTAAAAATTTCTAAAATTTCCAAATTTTCGAATTGAGAAAGAATTTAATTCTACAATAACGAGGATTAATCCAAAATTATTTCCATCCCCTTATATGTCACTTAACAGAAACGGATTTCTACAACACCATGTTTTATTCTTTTGCCTGTAAATCGTGATTTATGACCCATATAGCTCTAGTATTGCAACCAGAAGCTCTGATACCACTATGTAGCGTCCCCCTCACCCAATACAATCATCGAGAGAGGACATTAGATAAATTCTGGCTCTCAAAATTTTGCCCCAAATTCATAATATGAATTCATTATATGTGAAATGTGTGCAGAAATGTAATTAAACAACATAAATAGCGAAAATAAAATCGATCCACACACAAACAACATGCATTTATACAAGCAGAAACATTACATGAATGAAATACAAACATTTTAGATTCAAATGCATGAGAATACTTATCTTTATCTAATGCATATCCAAGCAAGTGGCTGTGTAAGAGCGATTTTCCATCCAACCGTAGGCACTTTGTCCAACATGTACTCTTTCTGCAGAGAGGCCACCCCTAAGCTGGGCTATGAGGCCACCAAGGTGAAGGAAACACCTACAGGATTCTATCTCTCATCCCACAACCCATTCTGCTCTCTATTCTTATCCAAATGCTCATACAGAGCTCTACAGGGGTCTCACTCAGCCCTCACAGGCTTGGCTTCCACAATACCTACCCCACACAACACCCTTCTTGGATCAGGAATCCCCTTCACCAATCCACGGTTCTTTTGGGAAATCCATATTGCTTGGTGCTTCCAATGTGTGGATAGAATAAGTCCAATCTGACATATGCTACTATAGAACCACTTGTAGCTTCAATTCGTGGCTCCTCAAGCACCTACGAGTAGAAAAAATCAATGGGTATGGGTTCCTAGATTTCCCAACCTCTCTACTCACCTACAACCATCAATTTTCACTTCCCAAATCTGCAGCATGGTCTACAAATTCGAATTTCTGGGTTAAAAATAGCATGGTAAGTTCATCGATAGCAATGGAGAGCTTTGCCTAGTGTAGATCTGCATTAAAGAATGAGAGAATGAGGGTTGAATCCAATGGATATGAGAAAATGGTGAAAAGACAACTGACATAACATATGACAGTAGAAGAAAGGACTCCTGGAAGCTACAAACTGACTTCTATCATGACACAACTATCACAAAAGTGCAGTCAACCCCATGCTTCAATAACTACATGAGGTGACTTTTCCCACCAAACTCACACATGCATTCAATGATTGGAGAATAGTAAAAAATGAGATAATTAGCTTATTCAAGGCACATTACAGAATTTGGGTGAGTTCTAAAGTTGACACTTGGCAGCAAGGATTTAGTCTCCCATAGACCCCCTTTCCTCTTCCCCTCTGGTGGAATCATAACCCCTTTGGTTCTCTTTACACAGCCATTTTTGGACCATTTTATTATTTATGCACATAATATTTACATATATTCTAAATCAGCATAAAATCCAACTAAACAGTCCAAATAAAATATATACATCATACATGCCTAGCCATTCACTAATCGGGCCTTGGCCTTGAGCTCCATACTAGGAATTCGCACTAGCATATTTACATCATTTTTTATATATTTTTGGATAAATACATTCTGACTCAAAACAAGGGGTATTACAATGAGGATTTTGTATAGATGGTAGACAAGCCAACACCACACTATGTAAAGGAAACTAGGATTTCTTTAATCGCTATGCTCTGGACTCAAAACCCTCTCTACTGTCTATATCTCCCATAACTATACTTTGTAACTACTGTGCATTAGTAGCTCCAATGATTTAAACCATTTTTGAGAAATCACTCTCTTCATTTGAATGTAGATTCTTAGGAGTATCAAATTCCAAATCTTGTCCAACTTCAAGAATCAGTATGTGGTCACAATCAATAATAGTATTAATTCAATGAGCAATAACAAACATTGGACAAGACCTAAAATATTAATGGATAGTATTATAGATAAGAGCATTTGTTGTTGTAACAACTATAATAATAAATAATAAACAATAATAATAGGTAATATAATAAAAATATATATAATTATTATATAATGAAAAGATATGTCCTTTTGTCGAAAAGGCATAAAGGTTGTATAAAAGTCAAACTCATGTAAATGTAAAAATCATCTCATATCTCATTATCAATATTTATTTATTATTATCCATGGCTTATTTAATCTTCCAAATATTTTGGTTATTGTTATATGAGCGAACCTTTGTTCGACTCATTTGGTATTAGAGCGAATTCTGATCCAAGGACCTTGGCCTTATCTTGGCTTTTAGCCATAATTTCATAGATTATTTGAATCGGTTTTTGACCTCCCTCCACACATCTCCTCATCTCCACTCCTCCATCAATCCTATGCACCTCCTTCCCCAATTCTCCAACCACTTCTGCCTCCTTGCATATTCCATTCCCCTACACTCCATTTCCACATCAGTGCACACTGTACCATCCACAAACCCATGCATGCGTAGACCTCCCTGCTTGTCCCGCAGTCCTCTTAACTTCATCCACGCGTTGCCTTCCATTTTCCATGCACTTCTCCATCTCGCCTTTCCACTCATCTACACGATCGCATTCCTACTGCTCCGCCCACGCCTCTACACACCACCACTTCCACCATTATGTTGCCCCGCCAACACCCTCATTTATCTGGCCTCCTTCTCTTTGTGTACAACCACCTACTCGTTCCCTCCCACCACTCACACATGTTGCTCACTATAGTGACCTCAATTCACACCCCTCGTGCTTCCCCCGCGCTCCTCCCACTCTCCAGGCTATGCTCCACACCGCTCCTCCCCCCGACACCCTTCATACTCCCTCGAACCACCCCTACACTACACTTCCACGCTACTCCCAAATCCATATCTCTCCCCATGCATTCTCTCCATTTGCACTAGTTGCACTCTTGCCACCACACGCCCATCCTTACGCCCTTTTCTGCCCTCTCCATTGTGTATCTCACGCTGCCATCCATCCTCCGTTGCCATCCCACCCCCTTGCGCACTCCCCCTTCGCCGCTCTCCACCATTCTTTCGCGGCTTTCCTTCCCTGCCCCATTCGTTGCATTAACCTTACTCCACTAGCTCTTGCCATTTCATGTTTCAACCAATTCAAAAAATATATAATAATAATAATAATATATTAGTAATATTATTTATTATTAAAGTTTCAAAACCCTAAAATTGACTCATTTAACTTTTTATATGATATTATAATTTATTATTATTATTATACTTAATAATAATCATTATTGTATTATATAAATTAATTATTATTATTATCAAAATAATAATAGTAATTATTAGTATTATTCAATAATTGTAATTATTACAATTATTATTTTATAAAAAATAAAAAGAGAGAAAAAAAGGAGTCAAAGAATATTTTTAAGGGTTACTACATCTTTTTGTGTGTCCATCTATTATCAAAGGGAACAAAGGACAAAAATTGAAGAAGACCAGCTATCACTGAAAAAGGGAGATCATCTATCGTCAAAGAAGTCAAAGTCAAAGGAAGACTCCTTCGTCAAAAGAAGTTGAAGACTATCTATCGTCAGAGAAGTCAAAGTCAAAGGAAGACTCGTCAAAGAAGTCGAAGACCATCTATCGTCAAAGAAGTCAAAGACCATGGGAACCAATTTACAATTACAAGTAGAAAAATTAGAAGCTAAATTAAGGTGCTACCGAAAAGACAATAAGGAATTACAAGACTTGAATGAAGATTTGGAAAAGACAAGTAAATTCCAGGAAATTCAAATAAAAATTGGTGAACAAACAATTCCAATCAAAAGGATCGCATAGAAAGGTTGTCCGCAGAGATGGACGGATTTAAGGATGAAAAAGACTTCAATCAAAGATTACAAAACCAAGAGATAAAAAGAGAATACGATGATAATAAAGTAGAAATAGTACGCTTACACAAAACTTTGAACGACAAAAATGAGGAAACTACGAAAGTCCATAAACAACTAGAAGATTGATAATCAGAGATATGTCGACTTCAACAACATATAAAAGAATTCCATCAAAAGAATGACGACACAAAAAGGTGCATAAATTGGAAATTACAAAAGTCAATAACACCTTAACATGTAATACTGAAATATATATCTACTAAAAACAAATAATAAGATATTAGTTATGAAGATCAAGAAGTTAAAAAGTACCAGGAAGGCAGACAAATCGAATGAATATATTGAAGGAAAAATTCTAGAAAAGCAAGAAGAAAATTGTCACTTTCAAAATCTTAATAAGGAACTTAAGAAAATCAAAGACGAAGAAAAGGCACAAGAATAAATGATTAAGAAGATTTAGAATGAAAACAAGCGACTAAGAAACAAATTAGAAGAAATACAGCATGAGACATTACAATCTTCTAAAAAACAAATTGAAGACAAGGGAACCATCGTAGATCCAATTCAGAGAAACCCTCAAGATGTCAACCCATTTAAAGAAACACACATGCAAAATTCAAAATCAGAAGACGTGACAAACAAGATCAAAGGGAATAATGTTATTCCCTATCAACATCCACATCATAAAAACATGTATCCTAAAATTCGTGAACTATTGACAGAAGCTACTAAAACCAATGCACGAGAATCTCAAGATGTCGTTTCACTACGAAATCACAACATACCACAACAGATCAATTTGGGTTGGATCAATCCATCTACATTTCGGAAGATGTGTTCATCACTCACAAGTTTGTATCGACACGTATTAATGACTACGACACAACAAAAGAAGATATGACAACAACACAAGCATGTGGCGTAAAGTCTTCTTCAATCACATGCTTTGAGGATAAAACATTTTTGAAGAGGACAACAACGTAACAACTATAATAATAAATAATAAACAATAATAATAGGTAATATAATAAATATATATATAATTATTAAATAATTAAAAGATATGTCCTTTTGTCGAAAAGGCATAAAGGTTTTATAAAAGTCAAACTCATGTAAATGTAAAAATCTAGTTAAATCAACAGGTAGAATCCTTGACGATTGAAAAGGGATCTTTGCAAGCTCAGATGGATGAATGGATTAAAGAAAAGGAGTCCTTGATGGACCGACTCAAAATTGCTCAAGCACAAAAGCATGACATGACACCATTTTGTGAACATGCTTGTGAATTGCAAAAGCAACTTTTTCATTCCCAAGAGTTATTAATAGAGGAAATTTATAAATTAAGAGAAATGATGGATAGACTGAAACATATCTCAGCGGAAGCTGCCACTATAAAACATAAGCTAGTAGACACATTTAATAAAGTGAAGAAGCTAATTGGGTGGAAAGGAAGAATCAAGGAAATTCCTGCTCACTTACCTAAAAGAACCGCTTCTAAATTAAAGTTAGATATAGTTGTCTTGGAAAGTTGTTGGAAGTCAACAAAGAGAGTACAAAATGAAGTACAAAGATCAAATACGAAGTGTGAAGAAATTTATCAAGTTATATGCCAAGAATATGATAAATGCCATATTCCAATCCCTAAAGCTATTGATGAATTGCCATCCAAAGAACAATGCCTAGCAGAGTTAAGAAATAGTTTGGGGGAGGGTATGAATTACATTAAAAGGCTAGGCATGCTCACTGTAGAGGATCTTCAGTAGCATGTTGGGCAAGCAATTCTAAATGTGTACTTTCTAGGAGAAGGTCACAAGGTAGTGGCAAAGGGATTAATAGATATGGTCAAATAACTTTCCACTCGCGAAGTTGCTTTAAAGTTATTAGAACCTCAACAATTTAATGTGATATCTTATGAAAATGACCTTTGGGACAATTACATTTTAAGTCAAGAAAATCCTCCATCAAATTAATGTAAATTGTAATTTATTATTTATTTTTGTTTATTTGTGGGTGTAACCACAAAAGGACAAAAGTATGGAAACCAAAGGTTAAGAGGAAATGTGAAGTGATTGGTCACATAGAGACAAATCTTTGAAAAGATTAATATGATGGATTAGAATGAGAAAGGGATTTTGGCTGGTGTAATAGAAAGCAAGTACCATTTTGTATGAGAATTACTTTTCTGCTAACGAGAAAGAACTATTTTGCTGGGTGAAATCTTACATGGATTTTGCATGGAATGTTATGAATTAAGGCGCATAATGACTTCTTCCCTTGTTCATATTTATGCTGTGAGATCTCTCTTACTTTATTGGACTGTTCTAGTGGCGTATGAATGCTTTTACTGATTTATGTTATAAAATGAAAATGTTTGTGTAGAATTGAATAATGAATGAAATTAACGAGTATCAAAGCTATCTTTGTGTAATTATTTTACTGTGATTGTGAATACTTCATTTCAATTAGTTAACTGTTGAATTTGTACTAACAATCTCATATATTACTCATATTGTAAATCTCGCACCTTGCAAGGATAGGTTAGGCTACTTAGTTAGAATAGTCTTAACTGATTGATAAGGTAGGAGTGGTAAGACGAGAGGTAAGAACCTATGCATCACTTGTGAGTCTTCTACCTATCAGTCAAATTTATTTTTAGTTAGAAATATGCATTATTAGAATTAGAGCATTTGCATTTGCATCCCCAAATAAAAAGTATATATATATATATAAATAGTGGGCTGGGCCGCAACTGGTAAAGATAAATACAAACTACAATCTATGGTTTCTGGATCATTAACCGGACGGATTCCCCATTCCAAACATTGAATAGTATAGTTGGTACTTTTCATTGGGGAGAATCCCTACTGTCGGCGCAAGGATTTTTCCAGGCGTCAACACCTTGATAGGATCATCTGATAGGGGAAACTACAAGTTGCGTGATAACATTTTTGGTGTCCTTGTCGGGGAGGTAGAGGCTTACCTTTGGTGTCTGCGAGTGTCCGTGTGTTATCTCATATCTTATCACATCCGGTATTTTCTTTGGTGATTGCATTTATCATTTCATAATTAATCCAATCACCAACATAACTCACTCATCTCACCTTTCCTTACGACATAATGTTTCGGTGAATTGCTCTTCTGGTTCACTTGGCGACTCCACCCCATGACTCTACTGAGGAACAAATCCAATCAATCAAACTTAAATTCTTAAATTGTTAATCTAATCCTAAAGGAACCCCTGTAAATTATACTCAGAATCGAATAAACCTTAAAGAGAATTCATCGGAATTATTTTGGAATATTTCTAATCCTCCTACTTCACCGAGTCATCTTTTAGGGTTTCCTTCCTCTTCTTCACCTATATCTCAATCTAGTCTAATTGCCAGTGTAAATGCAAGCAGAAATCAAAATAATCCTCCACAGAATCCTAGGATTTTTGGAAGAGAGGTTAGAGCTTCGCCTTTGGGTTTCTCCCTAATCCAGGGAGATCCTCATGATATGCCTGATAAATATTTTGAAAAGGTCCCCAAATTTGATGGAAACTGTGCTATTACCATAGAAGATCACATCAATAGGGTATGGGAGCACATGGAATCTCATGGGGCATCTATCGATGAAGATGTATTCATGAGTGGTCTCTTGGAATATTTAGAGGGAGATGCTAAGAAGTGGTTTGATCAGTTACCGGCTTTGTCCATAGATGGATATGACAATTTTTTTACAAATTTAACCAATGAGTTGTCAGCTAAGTTGGATGGGAAGTATCTCCTACACTAGTTGTTCGAGATCAAGAAAAAGGAAAATGAAACAGTCCATGAGTTTAACCTTAGATTCGATAAGACTGTAGCTAATATCCTAGAAGATAGTAGGCCTAAAGACCAAAAAATACTCATTCATTATCTTAATTCATTCGAAGGATGGCTTGGATATCATATGAAAGATAAGAATCCTACTGACCTTAAGACCGCACAATTAAATGCTAAAACTATTGAGTCTAATGCGGAATCCATGGGGAAACTAAAATTTTTCAATCATTATGACCCTACCACTTCTAGATATGAGCCCGGAACCAAAAAATCCAAATAACCTGTGGTTGAACCAAAATATAACAAGGACACGTTGGAGAGTATGCAAGAAATGATGAAACAATTGACTCTCCTAACTAGGGATGTAATGAAGATTAGAGAATCTGAATGGTATCTAAGCCTTATTGGAATAATAATAGGAGGAATAAGGGAGAGAATAATAGACGTCGTCATATATTTCTTGAGTCTTATGAGAGAAAGAATGTTAACTGGTGTGATGAACCTGAAGAAGACCTTGAGCACACTAGTTATCCAGATCCTGATGACCAACCCGAAAACATCAACTTAATTGAGGATTTTTCCTATGATGATGATTTTGGGAGAATTCTCCTTGAAGAAGAAGAAGATGAAGTATTTGAAGAAAAAACCTCCCGATGTTGTGCAATTAATCTCCCTGAAGTAAAATAGCAACCTAAAATCCAAGTCTATAAAAGACGTAGTAATGATCCCAAGCCACCTTCTTTCCTCAATAAACATAGTAGTGCTAAAGATGATAGGAAGGAAGAAGAAAATATTTCTCCTTGTGATTATAATCTTAACATTTATATGAAGAAGGAGTTAAGAAATATTATGTGTAACATTCCCGTCACCGAATTCATGAAGCTCCCATTAGTAAGAAGCCAAGTCGAAAAAAAATTCGAAGGCATTCATCACAAGAATGACTCTAAAGTTGCCTATGAGTCGTATCATATCCAAAGTCTTAGTGGGAACGTGATTAGGAAGGTTGAAAAGGATCCTCCGATACACATCCAATCTTCTATTTATGAACACAAACATGGTGGGCACCCTCCCTTCTATATTACCTTGCACATTCAGGATATGCTCCTTCACAATTGTATGTTAGATTCAGGAGTCGCCATGAATGTTATGCCTTTACATGTTATGAAGGAAATGGGTTTAGAGGTCACCAGACCATATGGAAATTTTTTTGGAATTGATTCAAGACGTGTACAGTCCTATGGTTTGATTAAAAACCTAAGAGCTGATATTTTTGTATGCTCAGAAATTTCCACCATGATGGATGTTGTTGTAATCGACTTGCCCCCAGCTTATGGTATGCTACTCTCTAGGAAGTGGGAAGTCGGTTCAGGTAGATACCTAATGATGGGTTTATCCTATATTTGTGCTCCCAACTCATATGGTTCCTTAGTTAGAATCAATAGAGAGCCTTTCATTGACAAACATTTAGAAACTTTTGAAGATGGGATAAAGAATGCGTATGGTGATGATATTTTGAATTCAGCAAAGGCTAGGCTGGTTAAAAATGATGATAGGATTTGGGATAATCGAACTTGCTAGGAGAATCAACCGCGAAATACATCTAAGTGAAGTTTCTGAAGAGATTCGTAATATGAAAAGTGAAACAAACAATAGTCAACTTCAAAATTAGGAGCCTCATAATGAAGATCAAATGATTAGATTTGATAATGAACTGGAAAATATAAGGCTTTAATTGACCTAGGACTGTAAGGGAATTTCTTGCTTTAATTGATAATAACTTAGAAAGAGAAAGATAATGGATTCCTCATATTCTCCCTTGGGAAAATAACAATGAAGAGGCACCTTTTTCACCTAGTGAAAGAAGTGATATTAATTCTTCCTATTTTTTAGATGCCCTTGATCATTTTCCTCTCCAACGCCTAGAAGATAATCCATGAAGGAAAATTAATAATAACCCTTCTAGGAGTTTTCAAGAGGATGCTTTAATTAACGATGTCCTTGAAGGGGAATTTACTTTAAACAATATTGTTATCTTTCAAGAATAATATTCTCTTGATCAATACAATCCTTTATCGACCTATCTTCATTTAAGAAACGTCCCTAATTTCCTATTTCCACCTAAATTTCCCAATCATGAAGAAAACAATTATCACCATGATCCTTCTCACAATCCTATTTATTCTCCAACTTTCTTAGAAAGTCAAGCCCAAATATTTAGAGATATGGTTTCTAATTTTCCTGTGTCATCAGAGTCTCCAACCCAAACGCTGGAAAGTATGAGCATACCAATACCTTCTAGGGAAGGAACTAGTCATATCAATGAATAATCTCATATTCCACCTCCCCTTGAAGGGGATAACGAAAGAGTTTTCATAGAATTTTGGACTGTGGGAAAAACACCCAAGTATATTATTCACCCACGGAGAGATGAATCGAATGCAAAAAATCAGGAGATGAGAAGAGAAATTAGGGAGGTTTTGATTGGTAGGGTATCCATTCCAATAGATGATGGTCCTCCTAGATTTGATGCAGTTATTCCTCAAAGGAACTTGAGAATAGTTAGCATGTGAGCACAAAACCACATTGACATTTATCCTATTCCCATCAGTGACATTGAAGTCATCCCTTCATCTGTGAATCGCCGCAGATTTTCTAGTGGCAATAGAGTAATCATGCCTAATCATTTATTTTATACCAGGTCAAGGGGATCTGATGATATTTGGGTGGGACCTTTCACGATAGAGCGTTCTGCCGGGGACTTATGCTTTCTTGCTATTGGTGGTGGACAACATATCATGCTCCTTATCAATCAAGGAGAGTTGAGGGAATACATCCATGACTTGACTTAGTCTAAATTCCTTCTTGAATGTTAGCTTAGGGTAGGTAGGAAACTGAATAAGCTCACTTGGGTAGTAGTTAGTTGTCCTTAGCATTTAGTCTCGCACCTTTCCTTCTTAACTTGGCCTTTGAGTCTAGCAGTTGGTTTCTTGAGTGTCTTTTCTTTTATGTTCCTGCAAAAACATAATAAAACAATTTTTATTTTCAGTTAGTAGATTATCATATTTACTTTCATCATTTTATTTTTAGTACTTTTATTTTACATTTATATTATTTGTATATATGCATGCTAGTGACGATCGGTATGTGAGATTGGTATAACGCTTTTCATTGTGAATATTACAGGTTCATATCAGAAGATGATGCAGATGCTAGAGTGTATGGATTGATGCATGGAGTGTTGAGGTGTCGAGGACCAGATATTTGAGGTTCTCAAGTGCTCTATTCAGCAAAGCACTTGTCCCAGCTAGATCCATATGTTATCACATACATTGTAGTTGGGGCTACCATTATTGCAGACCAGTTTGAGCATATTTATGAGCCAATCCTTTTCTATGCTATGAACAAGATCAACAGTTGATGAGCAATTTATTGATGATAACTCTTATATTCAGTGGACCCATAGCTTACATATTCCAGTCTCATGTTAGGATTGAGCCTCATGACCTTAGGTTGGTGACTGATTTATCCATTCACTTCCATTCATAGCAGATATGATGACAATGCCTATGGTGTGTACAACAAAAGTGTTCCATTGTCATTTAGTGGTTACAGATTTCAGATGCAGTTATATAACCCAACAGGTATATGGTTTGTGCATTTGGATATTTGTATTGTTTCGTTTACTTATCTTGGTAGCTTGACAAGATATATGGTGGCCATGTATTGGCAATGTTTTATGTTGTTTTTACTGACTGGTTTAGAATAAGAGGTGATTCAATTACTTTGAGTAAGAGATTATTGTGTATACTCGCTGGTCATTCCCTTATCATAGTATGGACTTGGTCATTCCCCCATAGGTTATTTGCTAGTCATGGCATCATGTTATCACTTTCACCATCCATCCGTTATCATCCATTCTTGATTATATCCTAACTTACACCTTAACTAGTGATATCGAGGACTTCCCCCACTTATGCCTCTATGTTGGATAGACTCCATGTTTACTTTGTGTCTCAACTCTAGAGTGTGTGATTATAGTCACAATGATTGTTCTCCTTTAGTCCTAGAAACCAAGTATGCCGAACAAAAGTGTCTTTAAATACTAGTGCATCAGTACTTAAATGATATATCTTGTGGATGCTTAGTCAGTAAAAATAGTGCTTCTAAACACTATTGCAATAAATTAAATGTATACCGTAGCTAGTCATTGGCCAAGGAATGAGCACTCATCATTTGTATGATGTAAGTTTGTTTGCCTCTACAGGGAAACAGGGTGGTCACTCCATTGCACTTATGGATGATGGCGGAAAATGGAGATCATACCGAGTCATTATTTGAGGCCTGCAAGGCTATTCAGGGCACTTGATATTGGAGGGTGACTAGTGAAAGTTGATCTAAAGTTAAAGTTAATGTTAAATCTTAAAATATTCAAAGATGAGGATGATATAAATTGCAATAAAGTTTGCTTGTCTAGATTCTACTGGAAGCAATCTTATCACTACACCCATTTGTGAGACACCGCCATCCCCTAGTGTTTCTTTATCCAACATATGTATAGGTGGTTTCCCCTTTATCCTTCATCTGAGATGTTACAGTGTTAACGTTGTCAAGTCAAACCCCTAAGCCTAACCTTGTTTCTTCCACCTTCACCTGTAACTAGAAAAATGGCTAAGTCTGTAAATGAGTATACACTTGAGGTTCCTGTTTGAAGTGATTGATTGCTTTGATCTATACTTATTATTGATAATTTATTTGTGTAATCACCAGTTAAATACTACCTTATGATTTAGTCTTGCTGCCAATATAGATAAGGGAGCATGTCTCATCCATTTGTACTTGCAGCATCAGTTATTTTTCAGTATGGGTCATTATTTTGATCATTCTTGACCATGTCAACAATAGGTTCCGTGATGAGTTTGACCAATGATGTTTGATATTGATTATTCATGGTCCTTTGGTTCCCATTAGATGGTTCCATGCTTCAAATAGTGGTTTCATATGATGTTTTGTGACATTTTTATTATTATCAACAGTTACAGGCCATTATTAATTTATTATTCGAGAATGGATGAGTTTATAGATGATTATTTTGATGGACACATGGTGTATGAGTACTCATTACTACTTGATTTGGACTTTCTAAGTCCATTGGAATAAACATTTTTCAGTTCCAAGCTCATACAGTTGATGTTATGGTCAGTTCATCACTTAGTAACATATTGCCATGTAAAAATGGCATGTACAGGACTTACAGAGATCATTTTATTTCTCCTAGGGCACAACAGAGGAGATATGGGGTGCAACCACTTGTTATTACCGTATTACTGTATTCCCATATTCCCAAACTCATTGGTGCAATCAGATAGGTTTACGGAGCATGTGGCAATAAGTTACAGGCATTTTTATCTTTTTGAGGTGATGTTCCGGCAGTAGAAAAATGGAGGAATGGCTAGAAAGGTAATTTATTTGGCTTGGTGAGGCGAGGAAATGGTATGAAATTAGTCTAAGACTTGATATTGATGTTTCCTACACCCTCCGAAACAATCTTCATCATCAGTGGGGTCCACAGTCCTCCTAGTCATCACATGGGGGCACCTTCTTATGTTATTGGGGGCACACGTCCTAGTGACTTTAGTCACTTTATGTTATATTCATGATTATGATGTTTATGGGTTGGATAGTGAATATGTTTCATACCTCCTATCCCCCCACCATTATTTTATATTATCCTAGTGTCATGTCATGTTATACTCCCCCCCTAGGGCGTCATTGAGGGAATGCCTCCCCCTCCTTTTGAGTGATCCAGATATATTATATCTGGAACTTGTTAGTCATTGATCTCATTGTATTATATTTTGATCTCAACCACTCATTCAAAAAGTGGTTATGGTTTTTGTCTCTCTCGATTCTATTTAAGAGGGAGACCCCCCTCATTGTAAAGGGACTTTGCTCTTGGAATATTCATAATAAAGATATTTTTGCAAAAATCCTTGGATATTCTTTGTGGGGTGTGTTTTGTACTTGATTGAAAAGTCTATTTCTATTAGCATTTGAGATATTGTTTGTGGATCTAAAATATTTTCGTGGAAGATAGTGTTTTAATGTAGGAGGGCGACTTCACTTGGGCGTTTTTGCAGGCTTCCCCATCTCATTTCTCTTGAAGGAATTGTATATCAAAGGATTTTCAATAGCATCTTTGATCTTTCTAGCACTATTTATTTTGCATTTACAGTTCATTTTTCCTGAGCATCAAATCTCACTTCGGTATTTTTCTTGTGTAGGAGAGAGGGGCGCACTACTTCTATTGTAAAAAACGTTTTCACTTGGAGACATTGTCAAATCATCTCAAATTGATCGAGAAGGGATAGATCATCATTTGCAAGGCATATACAAGATTTTTCCGTTAAGATCTGCTCCAAATATTTTGTTTTGAATTTCTAATCCATTGGTCATCTAGTTTAACTCTTCAAACCTTGACTGCTAAAACTTATAAAAATTCTCTAGCTCTAATAACTTGGAGTTTTGGAAAAATATATTTGGGTTTTCATCTTTAGGCCTATCCCTAAGTGGGTCTCCTACGGTGTCACCCCTAGAGGACTCCATCTTGTCCCTTTCCCTGGGCACTGGTCTTCATGCCTTACGCCCTCCTTGACTTAGCCATTTTCTGAGTTGTTTTAAGGTCCAAACATTAATTGTGTGCTGAGATACTGTCAGATATATCATCAAGATCCATCCTAAAGGTGATAGAAAGCTTTATCTTGACCTGGACCTTCTACCTTGGTCACGTTTCCCAAGGCAACAAGAATCACTCTCATCTGCTAATACCTTGATCCTAGATATGTTACTTAAATTCATAGTCACTTGTATTTTTCATATTGGATTGATATTTGTGACATTTATTAAGCCTCTCAATCCAAACATAATTCATCTTGTGACTTCATCCCTTAATCTAGGGTTTTATCATCCATCACCTTACGTATTCTATTGTATAAGTATGATCTGGTGATTGGGTTAGATCTCTCTTGTCGGGAGTAGATCAGTGTCTCCCTCTTTGTTACCTAGGGCTTGGGTAGCATAAAGTGAAGAGTGCCTCAGTTGGCGTGACAACCAATATATATGGGAATCAAGGCCCTCTTAGGTCACCTCTTTTGTTTCCTAGTTCCTCTATCATCCTTGATAGGATCATCTAATAGGGGAAACTACAAGTTGCGTGATAACCTGCCATTATTTGTCATCGGAAGAACGATGCATGTAAATGGTCATTGAAAGAAGGACATATTAGATTCAATGAAAATGATAGCCTACTTAAGTTGAACATGCGACTGTTTTGCGACAAAAGTGCATCATGAAAGCGTCGTAAATTGGTGCAAATATAGTAGTGATGACTAATACTCAAGAGCGTCGTTACTGGTGCAAATGGTTATTACCAAACACATTGACAATGTTGGGACAATTGTTAAATAATACATTGGTTGATGCTTATGGAATGGTCAGATGCATCGTTGATGGTGCTCCAATACATTTTATAATGCATCGAAAAATCCAAAATAATTTAAATACCTACGCACAATGTGTGTTTCTGATCAAGAAACGCACCATTGACGGTGCCACGTTAATTAGTGAAGTGCACTTGAATATTGTTTACTTAGTGTTAATTGTATTATGGTGCAATTGAATTAAATAGGGAACTAGTAACAATGCATTTGGTTATTTAAAACATGTGGAAATGGCGAGGATTTTTATTTCAAATGCTTTCTAGTGCTCATCTAATATATGGAAGAATAAGAAATGGTGCATCGATACATTTTTTGAAGCACGGAAAATTTTTCTTAGTATATAGGTGGCACATATCCAGTGCCCTTTTTATAAACAAATGTATTATTAATGGTGCATTGTCCTAAATAACGCACCATATTGTATGGTGAGTGATGAAACATTTGATGCACCATCCAGTTGGTGCATGAATAATTAATTGATTGCACCAAACATGGTGTTGCCTATAAATTTACAGGATGCATAGACTTGTCCAATGTAAGCCGAATCAATCAAACACACCATGCCATTTTTTTAACAAATTGAAAAAAATAGGAAATTTATGATGAATTTTAATTTTTGATCTGCTAAAAATGTAAATGAGGAGGTAAGAAGCAATTTACCTATTGTCTTGTACATTGAGGAGGCATGGCTTCCACGTAGATACAAAAACCAAATTTAAGATCCTTTCCCAAAAATTCAAAAATGACCAAGCAATCGTACGACTCAAGGAATGAGGCAATAGTGTTGTACCAACAATAAGGGGACTCAAGGAATGAGGCAATAGTGTTGTACCAACAATAAGGGATCTTTGCAATAGAGTGAGCACCAATGCTTCTATTGTTGGAAGCACTAAAGAACGAGTAAAAATGAAATTTTTGGTTAGGTAATTTGTTATTTTATTTTACCCTACGTGTGTGCTTGATAGGAAGACACACCGGTGTGTGTTGTAATTTGCAAGAACACTATTGAATAGTGCATCTTTGTTGAAAGCACCCGAGCCTATCATTTTGATACAATGAACCATTAAGTTTTTCCAATTTTTAATATAAAAATATATATTTTATAATAAAAAATAAACATTTCACTCACTGTGCGCATATATGAGGGGGAGAATGGAGGTCCCGTTTAGGGTTTTGCAGTTTGGTACTGCAGGATCGTCCGGACAAATCGTTTTGGGGATTGAGGATGGAAGTGGCCTGTTGTGAGCGGTGTCTTCAGAAGGTCAGATCTCTAGGATCTATACGGGAGGATTTTGACAAAAAGTGCAGTTATTGTCACCTTTTTTCTTTCCTTGCAGACGCGGACAGGTGGGTTGTATTACCGGTAGCACCGGTCTCCGGGTCATTATGCCTCTTGTGGCTGGGACTCCTCTCCATTCAAGCCATTCCCACGGAGGTGTGGTTGATGCTCGGGTTGAGGTTTCTCCTTCTTTGCAGACGGATAATGGCAGGAACCCTAGACTAGTGGGAGAAAAGGCTCGTTGCAGACGAAAGACAAAAACTTACAAAGCCAGGGAAGGTTTACAGAGGTTTGTTATCCCTGCAAATGCACATCTGGACAGAGTAGAGATGCTCGCGGATCGAGCTCTGGTCGGTCGTCTGGAATTTGCTTCAGGTTCTAAGGTTGAGATAGCAGAATGGGTCAAGGTAAACTGGTCGCCGCTTGTGGGGAATACGCCGAGAATTAACCTGTTGGTTAATCAATGGATTTTATTCATCTTTCCCTCGAATGAATCGATGCTGCAAATCCTGGAAGGCACCTGGCTGTTTAAGGAGGGGTCTTTAAATTTGAAGCGGTGGCACCTGGATTTTGACCCCATCCATGAACGTCTCGGCATTCGGCATTTATGGATGCTTGTTCCTGCTCTCCCTATTGAAATCTGGACGGAGGAGACAGTGGCAGGAATTGCAAATTCTGTGGGTAGATGTTTGAAGGTGGATAAGAACTCTGTCATGGGAATTGACAGGCGTTATGCTAAGGTCCTTGTGGAATTAGATGTGAGATTAGGGTTGCCGGCCTCTATTGAGATTGAATGGGGTAATAGATGCTGGACACAAAAGTTGGATTTCTTTAGGGTTCCGTTCCGTTGCTACTGGTGCCGGGAGCTGGGTCATACAAAGGCGAAGTGTCCGACCCGTCTGGCCAGTTTGAAGGATGAGGTTTGTCATGTTTCAAATACTTTTACTCCATCTGGCCCGGATCCTTTGATGCGGGTATCCTCAAACCCTAACTTCACTGAGAAGGCGATTTTGGAGCAGACTACCCAGAAGACTGTGGCTCCTGGTAAGTTAAGTCCTTCTCTGGATGTTGCTTTTAATGCTCTTACAAATGAAGAATTGGACTATATTACGGATAAAGAATCTGATTTAAACAGACGAATCTCTATGGGTTTGGTTCATTTGAGACATGGTCTGTCTTCTCCTAAGTCTGTGTTGGGAAAGCCTGTTGACGATAGTTGTCCAAACCCGGCCGGGGGTTCTGAGATTGTCCATTGCCCTGGTGTTTCTTCCAGTGGAACCCTCTCTGGGGAGTTTCAGACTGTCAATGTTTCCACTCCAGTACCTACTTGTTTAAATTTGGATGTTTCCTCCCCTGATAAATTAATGGAAGTATCTGTCTCTGAAGCTTTAGGGGATGGTAGTGTTCGTCGGGAGGGTGGTTTGGAACCTCTCCATATCTATTCAAAATTTCCTGCGACGGATTCCATGGTTTTACCTTTACCTTCAAAGTTTCAAAATGTGACGATCAGGAAAACCAGGAGAAAGAAAAAAGACCCTGATCCTGATACTACAGGGATTGATGTAGTCGGCACTGTTGTAGGGGAGTCTTCGTCTGGCAAAGAGATGGGTCTTAGAGCACAGATACCCATTATTGACATTTCCTAATGTCTTTTATCTCTTTGAATGTGCGTGGGTTGGGTGGGGTTTTGAGGGCTAGGGCCCTATCCAACCTTTTTCAAACTACTAGACCTGGTGTAGTGTTGTTACAAGAAACAATGTGTTCGGCGGTTGACGCTGTGTCAAAATTGGGGAATATTTTACCTTGCTGGGAGGTTTCTGCTGTTGATGCATCGGGTCTCTCGGGAGGTTTAGCTGTAGCATGGAATCCGTTGTTATACTCCTTCCTTTCTTTCAAGACTGGTTGGGGGATACTGTTGAAAGGACATTGTATTGGTCTGAATCTTAGTTTTTCACTCTTCAATTGTTATGCTCCCTACATAAATCGACTGGTTTTTTGGGACTCCCTTTCAGTTTCCGGTATTTTGCAAGATCAAAACCTCATTTTCGTTGGAGACCTGAACTTCACCGTATATCCTTCGGAAATTTGGGGGAAAAGGGCCAGACTTGATCCCCTGGCGGATTATTTCAGCAGATATCTTTTGAAGCATGAACTGATTGATATTGTGCCTACAGATATGAGTCCATCCTGGAGCAATGGTAGGGGAGGGGATGAAGGCGTTCACAAGAGATTGGATAGGTTTTTGTTAAAGGCTTCTTTGTGTGGAAAATTCCAAAGATATCGGGCTTGGACTCATGGGTTTAAGGTATCTGATCACTGGCCCATCCTTTTTCAGTTTGATGATTATGGATTTAATTCACATTTTCCGTTCAAATTCAACCATTCATGGTTGAAGGAGGATGATTTCTGCATTCTGGTTAAAGATTTTTGGTTGAGAGATGTTGGTGAGGGAGAAAATCCATTGGATTTTTTCTGTAATAAAATGAGAAGACTCAAACGTTTGGTTAAAGACTGGATTAAAAAGAAAAAGGATGCTGATAAGAAGGATCTCATCCTTATCGAAGACAATATTCATAAGATCCATTCTGAGAATTACTTGGGAAAGCTGAGACAGGATGAATTTGAGGTGGTGAAACAGCTTGAGCAACAACGGGCTGATATTCTGCTTAGGGAGGAGAAGGAATGGCGTTTAAAAAGCAGGGCATTGTGGTTAAATTATGGTGATCAGAATACAAAGTTTTTTCATTCGTATGCTACAGCCCGTCGCAATATGAATGCTATTTGGGATCTGAAGGATGCTGAAGGAAATTTATGTACTGGTGATGAAGATTTAAAATCGGCAGCTTATAAACACTTTGAAAATATCTATAAAGAAGAGGGCAACAGTGATTTGAGGGAGCAATTGAAAATTGCTGATCTCTTCCCCATATTTTTTGATGATGAGGATGCTGCTGCTCTTGCCAGGGAAGTTACACTTGAGGAGGTGGAACACACTTTGAAGTTGTTTGCTGGTGAAAAAAGTCCCGGACCTGATGGGTGGCCGGTGGAAGTTTACACACATTTCTTTGATATCATGGGCCATGATCTTCTGCATTTGGTAGAATATACAAGGTTGAGGGGTTTCACTTCAGGTGCATTAAATTCTTCATTTGTTACCCTTATACCGAAGAAAGGCAAGCCGGAACACTTTGGAGACTATAGGCCTATTGCCTTGTGCAACTTGGCTTATAAATTGGTCTCAAAGATCATTGCTCAAAGAATTAAAGAGGCCCTCTCTGAGCATATAACTGCAGAACAATTTGGATTCTTACATAATAGGCAGATCCATGATGCCATTGGGGCTTCACAGGAACTGATCCATTCTATCAAAAGCAGAAGAATTAGTGCTTTGTTGTTAAAGCTTGACCTAGAAAAGGCTTATGATAGGGTGAACTGGACTTTCTTGAGACTTATCCTGATCCAAATTGGAATGCCACCTCTTGTTATAAATTGGATCATGTCTTGCATTTCATCTGCCAGCATAGCCATCTTAATCAATGGATCTCCTTCTTCCTTCTTTAAATGCACCAGAGGCATTCGACAAGGATGCCCACTGTCTCCTTTATTGTTTTTATTGATTGTGGATGCTCTCAGCAGAATGTTAAAATTTGCAAAACAGGAGGGATTACTGAAAGGTGTAGATTTGGGCTTGGACTGTCTCATTTCTCACTTAATCTTTGTGGATGATATTCTCTTGGCTGGATTGGCTACGGATGCGGAATGGAGATTTTTTCGAAACATCTTGGATTGTTTCTGCAGAATTTCGGGTATGAAGATTAGTGTTTCCAAGTCTTGTTTCTATTATCAGAATGTGGATCCTGATATAAGACTTGGTATTTCGAATATTCTGCCTTATAAGTTCTCTCCTTTAGAGGATGGTCTTATGTATTTGGGGTTCTTTTTAAGACCTAATAATTATCAGATCAAGGATTGGTGGTGGCTGGTGCGGAAATTTGAGAACAGAATCACACATTGGTCTAATAGATTGCTCTCGGTGGGGGGTAGAATTATTCTGATTAAGGCCGTACTTCTTGGACTCCCAGTTTATTGGCTATCTCTCCTTGAAATACCCAAATTTATTCTTAATGTCATCAGGAAATTGATTTTCAATTGGCTGGTGCGGAAATTTGAGAACAGAATCACACATTGGTCTAATAGATTGCTCTCGGTGGGGGGTAGAATTATTCTGATTAAGGCCGTACTTCTTGGACTCCCGGTTTATTGGCTATCTCTCCTTGAAATACCCAAATTTATTCTTAATGTCATCAGGAAATTGATTTTCAATTTCCTGTGGAGTGGGAGTCTTGACAGAGCTTCTTTAGCTATGACTGGATGGGAAACGATATCCAGGCCGGAGGTATTTGGAGGCTGGGGTATAAAGGATATCTTTGTTTTTAGCAAGGCACTTAGGGTAAAAAGTCTTTGGAGATGTATTTTCAATCAAAATCTCTGGTCCAGGATTTCCTTTGCAAAATACATAAACTTGAATCCAGTGGAATGGATAAGACGTGGAATGCCACTGTGTTCGGGTTGCTCACCCTTATGGCGCGGGTTGATGAAAACTTCAGAATGGATTCTTTGTGATATCAGATGGCTTGTCGGGAAAGACTGTCAGGATAGGTATTGATGATATTTTGGGCATATTAGATCCTGTTAAACTAAATAACATGATTCTGGATTATCTGAAATTCTATGGTATCTGCACACTGGATTGTATTCGTGATAACCCTGGGCAGAGGTGGCTCCTGTCTTCGGATTTGGGTCTTTATAATGATGATGCCAGATCCTGGGATAACTTTATTAAAACTTTGGAAGCAGCTGGTATCATACTGGCACAGCATGATGATAAATTGGTGTGGATCAGGAATAAGAAGTCTGGTATAGTTACAGCCAAATGTGCATATGACAGGATGATGCAAGAGATTTGTATCTATCCACAACACTGGTGGTATAGGAAAATTTGGAAGTGGAATTTGGCACTGAAACATAAAGTATTTTTGTGGCATGCTCTCCAGGGTACTTTGAAGACTTGGGACAACCTTTCAAGACGAGGCTGGATGGGTCCTAGTTGGTGTATTTTATGCAAGAATAATTCAGAAACTATTAATCATCTTTTCCTCCATTGCTCGTTTGGCCTGAAAGTCTGGGATTTTTGCAGAACAAAGCTCACTCTTACTAAAGTTTGGGGGAAAACAAACTTTGGGGAAGAATTGCTATGCTGGTATCGAGAAACCATTGACTCCATACAAGTTCTGGTGTTCATTTCTTGGGCACTCTGGTATTACCGAAATCTCTGTACTTTTCAGGATAAAAATCCAGATGTTGTGGCTTGTGGGATCACTGTCCTGAATATGGTAAAACTCTATTCTGAACATTCCACACCTGCTGTGGTCAGAAGGATTGAACCTTTTTCTTTTATTGTTAACAGACCCATTTGCTTTTTTGATGGAGCTGCACAGGATGGGCTGTGTGCAGCTGGAGGAGTAATATATTTAAATGAGGATCACTACTTTACTCTTTGGCTTAACTGTGGTCGAGGTAGTAATATGAAAGCTAAACTTTTAGCTCTCTGGATGGTTCTGAGATGTGCCAATATTTTTGGACTGGTTAATCTTTTGGTATTTGGTGACTCAAGAGTCACCATAAAATGGGCCTCAAAGGAATCTGATATAAATGTTTTGGCTCTTTCCCATTGGTGCAAACGTGTCAGAATGGAGATCGATGAGCAGGATAGCATTAAATTTTCACATATCTACAGGGAACATAATGGAATGGCTGATGAATTATCAAAAAAAGCTTTAACAGGTGTCGAAGGATACGTATCATGGGAGGAGTGGATGGACTCCAATATACAGGACCGTGGTGAATATTATATTTTCTAAATGTATTTTGTAATATCTTTTTTGTGGGCTTATACAGTCTTCTGAACTGTAGGGATATGAGTCTAGCTGATACATTCTATGCTATATATTTTTTGATGTAAATAGGAATGATTATGGTCCTATCTCAAGCTCATACAGAATGTACCTCTACTTTTTAGAGGAGGCAAATTATGCAGAATGTAACCACTCTTTAGAGGAGGTGAAATATCTTTGTACTATTTGATTCGATGAATAACAATAGTACGTTTTTTTTTCGGCTGAAAAAAAATATATAGGTAGCATAATGTGAACAATGCATTGCGTCTTTGAATGCACCAGGGCGTTAATGTTTCACTAAACACATCGGTTTTATTTTTGAATTTTTTTAATAAAAATTCATTCTATAATTAAATGTAGAGAACGTTGATAGTGCGCTTAATATATAATTTGCATTGGGGGTGAAAGACATTATTGCATCTACTAAGGATGCATTTGTCCTTATTATGTACTGGGACATGAATATTCCACTAGAGTGTTTTTTTTAATTTATATAGAAATGGATTTCATGTACATGGTTGATGCACTTTATATAAGGAGCACACCATGTTTTATGTTTTACACAGCACCGCATCGTGATGCATCTTCTATAATTGCACATCGGTGTGTTGGGATTTATGTAAATGCAATATTAATTTTATTTGAATTATTTACTATAAAAATATATTTTATAATGAAATTTCAAGGCTATAGGTGGTGTAATTTATATTTCAAGAGCATTGATGTGTATTTTATTGAGTGTGCTATTTGATGGTGCATTTGTTGTAGGCACACCAAGGCGTTAACATTTAGTGAAACACATCATTCAATTTTTTAATTATGTAGTATAAAAAATATTATAGGATAAAATGTTGTGACGATTGTACGTTGTGCTTGACACATTAAGTGCACTAATGTGGTGTGTTTTATGTGTATTGGTGCATTTTATCTATTAGCACTGGACAAAAAACATTTGCTAAAACCTCTGGTTTCATGCCTTCGCTATAAATGGACAATTGAAAGAGATTTTAGGGAGGTTCTGCATGAATCTCCACTTAATGGTGTTTTAATTGTAGTGTTAGTTGTACCAACAACAACTTTAACACCATTTTTCATTTCATTATTGACTACAAAATTGGGAGTGAACTCAACTTACCTACCATTACCGAAGTGTGTTATCCGATAGATATATAAGAGATTGGTTGATAATGAAGGTACACAATGGCCATCAAGGAATTTCATGTCATTCAATTCAACGTATCCTCTCCCACACACATCAATAGGAGTATCACCCCCAATCGATATAGTCAATCTAGTACATGGCTCCAAAGATGCAAAGTTGTCTTGAGATGAAGCCACGTGGTGTGAAAAAACTAAGTCACACATGAGAAAGATTGATATGAAATGACTACTAGTGCTAAGGTTGAGTCGTTTCCTTTCCCTTTCTCCTATGCCTTAGAAGACTACTTTACTAATGAACTCTAATTGACATAATCAGGCACCTTGATATTATTCTTCTTAAGAAGATGTGGAAGATGATTAGGATTCTTCTTCATGCACTTGTGTTCATCATGCCCAAATTTATTGCAATAGGCACACTTAGCCCCTTAATTCTTAGGGTGTGTACCCTTCAAATGAAAGGTCTCAAAGGCATATTTGAATTTATTCTCCTTCTTCTCATGGCCCCTTTTATCTCTATTTCTTAGCTTCTACTTGTTATTGTTCAAGGATTTTGAGGACTCCTTAGTGCCATAATTTGTGGCAAGTGCATGTACTTTTGATTGCTTTAAAGAACCCATTTGCACAAACTTGTCTTGCACCCTGGTCAATACAACAACAAAATAATCAAGGAATGGTATCTTCCAAGTAGTCCAAGAGATTTCTTAGTAGCGTGGAAGGTAGAAACAAAAATAGAACTTAATTAGGTTTAATTTGGGCAAGGATGGGTAGAACTGGTTGCTTGTCCTCCTTGTTAATCTCACAAAGCTTTAGCTATAGCCCCATAGTTTTTAACTTGGTCAAAAAGTCCTAGATAGTGTCAAATTTTCTCTGACTCAAGCTAATGAGATCATTCTCCAATTAGTGACCTCTTAACACATCCTACTTCCCAAAAAATCTTCAGGAGTAGTCTAAATCTCATTGGGTGAACTTACAGGATCAATGTGAAAAAGAAGATTTGGCGATACAGATAGACATAATAAACCACGAGATTCACCACATTTATTAAACCACTTTGGATTTTCATCATCTAGTGTAGGTTCAACTTCAATTCCCATCATGATTATTTATTAGCCTTTGGTCCTACAAAAAACAACATCTTCAATTTTCACTGATAGTAATTGAGAGGCATAAGAATGGATCTTGAATTTGATACATTATTGTAGGATCCGTGCTCCTATGAAACATACTTCTATAATTGAGAGTTCAAACTGCTTCAGAACAAATAAAATGACTATAAAACATACATTTTTGCAGCATGAGAAGAGCATTGAACTAATATTGCAAGGCTACTATAGAATACAAGTTTCTATAGGCAGATTCAAACAACACTCTTGTAGCAATAGAGAGGGTGACCCCAACGCCATGAATTTGATATGGAACATATGATATTGTAGCTTGAAGGAATGCATCTTCAAAACACATCCTTTCTATAGAACTATGATTTATGCAGCATAAATCCAATTGCCTTAGGGACACCAAAAATTTGTTGGATAGAGCCCATTTGTAGGTTAATAAAAGAGCACGTACAACACTCTAGATCAACTACATAATATAGGGTCATGTAGTAAAATATATGTCCACCTTCAAAGCTATGAATTTCAATAGCATAAAGAAGGATATTTTTCAACCCCACAAAGCTGTTGCATATCGTGAATTTTTAGTGCAATAAAAGATGGGATCCCACACATGAAATTGTCTTTGAATCATGCATACAAAATCTGTATCATGATGATCAATCACCACAGGAAGTAGGAAATATTTTTAGTGATATCCATGTAGTGCACACCAAAAAAAATGAGTGACAATGACCCATCGTGGACCCTCCCCCTCCTCCATAATTTGATTTTCTCTTGTAACGAAAACTCTCCTTCAAATATCTTAAGCTTTGTTACCATGTGAGGTTTTGATGATTAATTGAACTGCATAAATGTTATTGTGTTTGGCTATGTATCTACAATGCAGTGGTGACAAAACTAGCCAAGATCACGAGTCTAAAGAAAAGAATGCAAATCGAAAAAGAAAAACCATATCGTTGTAAAAGAGTATTGTTGTTCTCATTAATTGATTGATCAACCAAACAATATTGGTATAAGAAATTCAAGTACAAGTGCCTACTAGAGATCTTTAGTAAATAAATCCATGAAAGATCATGCCACAAATCACTTCATAAAGAAAGGAAGAAAAGAAACTAAGATTAACTACCAAAAGTGCATGAAGTGCTAAAACAAACTAAAGAAAACAACAGTGCACTGATGTAAGGAAGGAGCATGCACTATAAGCACCAACAGTGAAAAAATGAAGAGCTATCTCTATGTACAAATACTAGAGTTTTAAAATTTTGAATGTTCGAATAAATGATGAAAAATATTTACCCCTTCTACAATATCGGTTGTCCCAATACCTCTTAGATGTAAACCATCAACTATTCTCTACACCATCATAATATTGAGGCATGTCTAATCTATCATGTAATTTACGTAGTGATTATTTAAATTTATCACAAATACTAATCATTATTTATATGTTGTATGAATCTAAATGAGGGTGGTATATTAAAGGGTTGGTTTAACTATTCTTTAAAAAATTAAGCAATATAAAGTAAGTAGAATGGTGGTAGTTTATCTCTAGAGAGAGATGTGTTGGTTGCACTCATCCACAAGAAGACATTACAAGTGCGGGCAAAAGTTGATTTTAACATAAAGTATGATGTCCTAATATGTAAAAACCCTAACCCTAGCAAATGATGCAGCAAAAGGAATGTGAACCCCAAGGAGGCTAGTTGATATATCAACTTCTCATGGGCACACTTTTACATACAAATTCCACTGAGGGAATTTATTGGATCCTTAAAATAATATCTCATGCTCTATGAGTTTGGAATGCCACACAATCAAAGATTCAATGACCTACATCCACTGCCCAAAATGCAAGGAAAATGCTTGAAAAATGCATTAGATATTCGAGACCTAAAAGGATGAAGTAAAACTACTATGATGTGGAACCAATATGAATCAATGGAATAGGTGGTTTTCCACCAATATCCACCTTGATTAGTCATCCCCCCTTAGGAATCAATGGGGAACTTCTACTTAATCTAACTCTTAGTGAGCCACTTGTCGTGGTGAAGAAGTTTCCCTACTTAAACAACCTAATAGAGTTGGATGTTTTTTTGGTGGGTGCCCTTCATCTTGGTGCCCAATGATGATTAAGTTAACAATCACCTTCTTAATGTAGTTGGGAATATTGAGTTTTGCAAGGGACAAGTGCTTTACCACCTTTGAGGTGTCCAAGAGAGGTGGAAAATATCGAGAGAAGTAGTTCCACATTAAATACATGTTGCAATCTAAGGAAAGTGGGAATACTTAATTCAAATTGTTCTCACTCACAACCTTGGTGACAGTGTAAGGCCCATATTAGAGTGGGAAAAACTTCCAATGGGGTCCTGTGAGGAACTCCTACAAATACAACCAAACCTTATCTCCCACGTATATCTTGTGTGGAAGACGATGTTGATTGTGGTAGTGCTTGTATCTAGCATTGGCTCTATGTGAAATTTCATGAACATGTTGTTGGACATGCTAGATTGGTTTAAGAAATTTTGTTTCCAAATCAACTTCAATGTGAGAAATGAAGGATTATTCCTATGTATATGTAATGGATACTGCTATGTATATGTAATGAACACCATTATGTCAATTGAGGCTAATGGTTGGAACCCTAAGCACACTCGAAAAGGGTTGTGGACAATAAATATATGAAGTGTAACGCCCATATTTTGATTAGGCATATTTATCAGTTAGGCACACCATACTTTATTTTCTTATATATTCTGTTGAACTCAGCTCGACTGAGTAAACTATATTACGATATGATGGACCTCATTATATGATGTTACTTTTCTTTATGATTTCACTATGATTATGATGTTACTATGTTATGCAGTTACAACGTCATGATTATCATATGATTTCTTTATTTTACGATTACAGTATATGTTCATATGTTTTCATTAATAAGATGTGAAATATATGATTCGGTATGTGGATACCATCTTCTTGTATGAATTATTGAAGTGTTATATGTCATACGCATCTATGATGAACTAAAAAGGTTACATGAAATAAAATGATTTTGATAACATGGATCAATTGGCGATCAATGGGAAATGCTTTCTATAAATTTGTATTTTGCAAAATACTAACCTACAGGACACAAGGGCTATGGGATAGCCAGTTACTTGATCTGATATATTGGAAAAAAACATGTTCGTACAGTAAACCTTAGCAGCCAAAAATGATGATACGATAACACAAACTGATAATCCCGATAGCAGCAAAGTATGAGTTGATAAGGGCGTAGGCCCAGTATGTTGAGAGGGATGGATGTGTTTCCCACCCTATGTTTCCATGAGACCCGAGGTCGTGGGAGGGCCGTGCTGAGACACGCTCCCCATGTAGTTGTGATGACGATGGTCGGATGCCTGCTAGGGGAGGATAGGTCCGCTGTTAAGCCGACACTATCGCTCTCAAGTTCTATGTGGTCAGGTCGGTGAGTCCGACATCCACTTTTGTACTAGCAGAGGAAGGATAGGGAGGATGCAGGACGTAGGTTATGATGGGAGGATGTATTAGTTAGTACTGTTGAGGGTTGGGTATTCCTTGATTCTGAGTTAGTGGTAGTAGGTACCCTTCCTTGTACATGATTGATTAAACTAATGTAAAGATAAAGATAATGATGTGAAATCTTAAAGAATTAACTGTTAAATAACTGAGGATGTTAAAGTACTTGTACTATGTATATTATGCTTGTTCTTCTACATGGGGGTAAATACTACTATTAGTTAGCAGGTATGCATAGGCGAGATGGGGTTTGTCTATAGTACGTTTATGATCTGTGCATACGCTGGCCACGCATGCACACCTTGCACATGTACACTAGTATCGATATACAAACACTTAACATATTGAATAAATGTATAAGTCATCATAAGTAATTATGTTAATCATGCATTGATCGAATTCAGATAATGAATATAAAGTTATTTAAGATGTGTAAGACAAGTCAATTAAGCTATGTATTACTTGTTGGTAAACATTGCGATAAACAATTGAGACAAGTGTCGTCAGTTCACATTGTCATCTGAGAATTGTTGTAAATAAGGTAATAGTACTGTCTAATTAATTAGTAAGATTGTTTAAGCCCTTAGGGGTGCTTTGTTTAGAAGAACGAGGATACTATGTAGATGTTAGGGTACTCATGTGATAAACAAATGATTTAAAAGACATTTTTATTAAATTCACCATTTATTATTACTTTGTGGTGATTTAATTAATATTATTACTTAATTAATGTTATTTTAATAATATTACTACCCATGTCATAACAATTGCAATATAGGTAAAAATTTAAATATTGATTAATAAATGATTAGAGTGTGATTATTTCCATTACTAAGTTAAACATAATAGGATAACAATTCTTGAATGGAGGTGATGTGATGGAAAATGGTTAAAACTATTTATTTATTCAATACGAATCTTAGAAATTAAATTTCAAGGTAAGTTATCTTGACGGATGAGGTAAACCATTAGGACACACCTTGTCCAAGTTGAAAAGGTCAACTATTTATATAATATTTTATTAATTACACTAATAACATTAAATACAAAGGTGGTGAATAGACTTGTAATTAATAAACCTTGTCCCGAATGGATAACCTTTGGGTAATGATTCCCACCGTAATAAATACTTACGACCATCAATCAAAATCAAATAAATTTACCATGAGTGTAATTGATTATTCGGTACATTGAGTGTGAAAAATACATTTTTATATTGTAACGTGTATGAATGAACTAAGGGAAAGGAGTAAATGTTTGAGGGGCTCGAGAGGGGGAGTTTGGGGCGGTGGAGTAAGCCCAAGGTCTTCTCGAGGAAGGAAATGTATATAGAGGGGGAGAAAGTTGAAGGTAAGGGGAGAGATAGCTTTAAGTGGAGAGAAAGGTTTGGGAAAAGAAAAAGGGTTTTGAGAACAGAGAAAGGTTTTGAGAACCTAAGTAATTACTGCTCTCGGGATTATCAGTTTGTGAGCTCGGGGGCTTGGAAATCCTTAGATTTCCAAGGGCCAGCAAGATAATAGCTAGTCGGTAGGGTGGACACATCATCTTGGCTGACTAAGAGAATATAAACATAACCTGCTACAACCTACGGTCTACTAGCATCAGCATCAGGTAATTTCCTTGATTATTTATTTTATTTGATTATTATGTGGAAACATACTCTGAAACTTGCATATACCTTGCTACTTACTGATTTATTACTGTGAAACATATTCTTATGCTGAAAACACAAATTGTTGAAGGAAAATATTGATATGTTAGTTTATTTTTAAATACGAATGTATGATTATTGAAGACAAAACAATATACTAAATGTCATTTAAAAGCATAGAATTTTCATTAGAAATTTACTCACATATACCTGAATAAGTTAATACATAGAAAATTAACTCAGAAATTTTACTTAGTGCTCTGTTGTAAAAACTAGAGCACTACACTTGGTATCAGAGCTTAAGGCTCAGACACTTTAGACCTTTCGGGCCTGCACACGCCTAAACCACCGTGAAGATTCAAGATGTTAAATCCTACAAGAACTTAGAACATAAACCTGGATAGAATTAAAGTATGAACAACGCCAAACTTCAGCCTCTTTTACCTGCACGAACACAAATTTGAAACACCATTAGAAAATATGGATATGTTAGAAAACTACATGTTTATACATATGTGTTTGTATTTCAAAATAGATACAAATTTAAAATATATTTAGAAATAAAAATAACATGAGCGAGCAGTATTTTTTTATTATCATAGTACAGCTTGTGTTAAACTTAATCACTAACCAAGCAAATTTAGAAGTGATAAATTTCTGTAAAATTTGTGCAACCGAAAATCAAGGAGCCTAAATATTTAGGTAGCAAGAAATTTAAGACAGAAAATCTATAGTTAAAAAAAAAAAAATGCTGATATTTTTTTTTTAAATATAGGATTTTATGCTGATATTTTAAACTAGCCTAAATAAGCTTAAGAGCTATCAAAATATATATACTACATAGTTGAAAGACTATATCTATACATTTACACTGTAAAATACAATGAAAACTATCACAGAAATTTGATGGCTAACTGAGTGATGGGAATCCATAAACAAAAAGAAGAAATTTAAATTTTAAATTACAACAAAAACAAAAGATATTTATATTGAAATCGATAGTTGCTGCCCAACCACGATTGCTAGATGAAATGGCTAGATAAATAACCTGAAATGCTATGATCCATCGACTTGCCTAAATAAAAATGAAATAAAAAGCAGCATCTGATAAACTCTTGAAGATTGACAGACGGACGAACCAAAAAATATATAATGAGCAAGTTCGCCCAGTTTAAAAGAATCAGAGACTTAGAGACAGTATCCGAAGATCAATTTAGTTACCAAGTCTGCTAGCAGGACTAACCATAGTGCAGTAGACGCTACCCCTGGAGGTGGCTGCCACGTTTTTGGCAGCCCTTGCTAGCCATATGCGCCAAGCTTGGTTGGCTTTCGACTTCAAAGTTTAGGGTTGGTGCCTAAGCCATGGGCAATAGAAATGATGACATTAGAAGACTCATAGAAACCCTTCTAAAAGTTGAGAAGAAGAAATCGGTTCTCGTAAGGAACAAGAGCCTAGAACTGTACAAAAAAAATATATAATAATAATAAATAATAAACTTGTGCAAGTATAGAAAAAAAGTGAAACCCTAGCGCAGCTTCAGAACGGAAATAATAAAATGTTGGGAGGCCCAAAGGCCAGGTTCTACGATCTGCAGCCACGCAACAACCTACAGCCCAGGAGCATTCTTCCTTTGTAGACTCACGCACGCCTAGGCCCAGGAGCATTGTAATAAAAGTTATAACAGGCCCAGCCCTACCGCTCAACGACGAGAGCCAATCGTGCAACAAGTGCCAGGTCGAATGTAGACTCACGCATGCAAATATGTCCAAGCGCCAAGCCCAAGTGCTTTCCTTTCATAGGGACCCCGCACAGCAACACACCCAAGCGTCGAGCTCGCCCAAGAGTATATAAAATACATACGAATAGAGCTC
This sequence comes from Larix kaempferi, assembly GCA_027924585.1. NCBI lineage: Eukaryota > Viridiplantae > Streptophyta > Pinopsida > Pinales > Pinaceae > Larix > Larix kaempferi. The sequence goes on from BSBM01000410.1 coordinate 5,750,088, forward strand.
ACGATTCAAGCTATGTGCACAACTCGTCCAGGCAATTGTAGCCAGGCCATCTACATGAGTTTAAAACAAAACAAAAAATATATATATATGAAAAATAAGATTAAAAAAAAAAAAAATTGCACTACCACTATGCATTTGGCTATTTTACACCGTGCCAATCAAGTCCTGGCTGCCATACAACCGTAGCATCGAGCTCGCATGCCTTGTGCACCAGCCCAATTCCTTGGTATTACTCATACCAATAAATATAGTTTGCATTTCAATATTAGGTGGATACCACTGTAGCATTATGGAGCTGGAGCGCTAGAACCCTAACAAGGGGCGCTCTCTTAGTTTCCCTCTCTGGGCTGCGCCCTCTCAAAGAAATGAATACCACTAAGTCGTAAACCATTGCCATAAGGTCTAAATGCAAATTCCAGAAAATGAGTGCTACTAAGACTGGAAACGATGAAGACACATCCAATTCAAAAAAAAAATGAGTCAATCTTACGCCACAAGTCTCAGGCCCAACACACAAGCATCCATAAGAGTCCACAAGGAGAGCCGCGGATCCATAGCTCAAACACCCAGCTAGCGTAAATGCTAGGTAGATTAGGGAATAAGAAATACCTGTAACAACCTCCTCAGGTTTGTGCCAGTGCTTCTACCATAGAAGCTGGATCAAAAGCTCCTTCCTGTCTGAAATCCTAAGCGAGCTTGCATAGAGTTGCAGAGCTAAAAACTCCAAGAGAGAGGGTGGAAATGGCCGCACCTTGGGGATTGACCCTGTTTAGGTTTTTCCCACTCTTGCATGGCGGTGGACTCACAAGAGGAGACGCGTGGCCACACCTTTTGCATAGCCGAGGGTCGAGTGAAAAGGGCTAAGTGGTCGAGTGAATTTGCCTTATTTATTTTTATTTATTTTATTTTAATTTTAGTTTTAGTTAAATTAAATTTCGTATATATTTATATAGTGTTATAACCTAGGTTTTGTTAAGAATTAAAATTTAATATTTAAAAATATAAAGTTACTCATAAACTTTAATTAAAGAGTTCATCATAGATTTAAAAATTATAAGGTTAATTATAGTGAGATTGATGATTAAACATATAAATTAATAAGGTTAATGATTATGAGATTAATAAAGATTAAGCCCTAAACGTTTAGAATTAAATAAATGTTAGGGTTGATGCGAAATAGAATGTTATTCCAAATGTCCATTTGAAATTTGTAAATCGAGGTTGATGTTAAAAATATTTAATTGACCAATATCAAATGGTCGTAGAGTTTAATTTGAAACCGTGGAATTTACGTAGGAATCTTTAGTAGATTTAGTGTACGGTGGCCTCAAAATGGCAGGATTGAATCGCCCTGAACTATAGCACTCTTTCGGAAATGCATCTCTTCATAATCAACCAACAAACTAGTAATATGACGTTTTATTTCCATAATTCAGGACCAATCATGGTAACAACACGCAGAGGTCGAGGTCGGGGTCAAGGTCGACCACCTTCACCGCCACCTCCGCCATCGTCATCGCCGCTAACACCGCCACGACCAACCTCAACGCCAGAAATGCAGATCATAATGAGGTCTTTGGAAGCTATTATGACCACGATGACCAGGCAGTCGGAAAGGGCCGTCGAGGTGGAAACCACTCAAGTGAGTCGAGAGAACTCTGAAAGGGCACATGGCCCAAGACAGGAACCGCTTCAGGACATATCGAGGGAGTTGCAAAAGATAAAGGTTCCAGAGTTTTCAGGAAGACGACCCGGTAAGCATGCCGAAGCATGGTTGGAAGGCATGAAGAGATGCTTCGCATTGAATGAGTACACATCTAGTTCCAAGGCTAGGATGGCCGTCTTTCAGCTTAAAGGTGATGCTTTGAATTGGTGGTCAGATCTCGAGAAGCAGTTGCACCTTACTCCTCTTACAACTTCTTGGGAACTGTTTGAGGAGAGGTTCCACAAGAATTATTTGCCAAATTATTACAAGGAAGAACAGGCAGGTGCACTCCATGCCTTAGTACAGGGAGACAAGACGGTGGAGGAGTATGAATCTCGGTTTATGGAACTGGTAAAATATGTTCCTTACCTAGATGCAGATGATTGTCAGGTAGAGTGTTTTGTGTATGGACTTAACTACAAGATTAGGGCTGCTGTGCAGATGTGGAAGCCAACTTCAGTTGCCATGGCAGTTGAGTATGCTCGTTATGCAGCTGATATGTCAGATGGAAAAGGGGGTAGTAAGTTGACAGGAACCAATCAGTATGTTTCAGGGAAGGCGTCACGTCCTTACTTCAGGGGAGGACAATCTAGACCTCCTCCTTACAGTAACAGGTTCACACTGAGGGGTAATACTTCAGTTAACTCAATCTCGCAGGCATCGTCCGCAACCCACCAAAGCCAGGGACGTACACAAGGAATTTCCTATAGAGGATCAAGGGGTTTTAGAGGACCCAGGGGAAGGAACTCATCTCAGAGGATTCCTCCGAGCAACATGCAAGCCCCTCCCAATCTCTCTTGTTGGGGATGCGGAGGTCCTCATTTCCAGCGAGACTGTCCCAAGGGTCAGTCAAGCAGCAGGCACAGGGAAGGAAAAGCACCCATGGATAGTTTGGGTAACAGTCATCGAATTCATGCAGCGGTTCATAACCACCAAGCAGAACATCAGTCTACCGTAGTAAAATCCACTGGTAAAGTAAACAATGTCAAACTTAAAATTTTGTTTGATCCGGGAGCAACTGATAGTTTTATTTCACCATTTGCATTAGATAAATGTGGGTTGGCAGCCTACGAGCACAATGATTTCAAACTGGTTGAAATGGCTTCAGGAGCTAAGCAAACAATAGGTCTTAAAGTGAGGAGTTGTGAGGTTGACTTAGGAGTGTGCACCACTAAGTTGGATGCTTATGTCACCAATTTGGGGACTTATGACCTCATTATTGGCATGGATTGGTTAGAAGGCCATAGAGCTTTCTTAGACTGCTATGCGAAGAAGGTGTTGTGCCTCGATGACGAGGGAAGGACAATTCAAATCCAAGGCTTGAAGAGGAAGGTATCCCTCCGTTTCATCTCTATGGTGAAAGCTAAGCGATGCCTAAGACAAGGATGCCAGTTGTTCATAGTGGAGGTTGTGAGTGATAGTAAAGGACCTTCCTTGAATTCTTACCCAGTACTTTTCGAGTTCAAGGATGTCTTTCCGAAGGAATTGCCAGGACTACCTCCAGAAAGAGAGCTCGATTTCACAATCGAACTAAAACCCGGTGCAGAGCCTATCTCAAAAACACCTTATAAAATGACAACTCTAGAGCTCCGTGAGTTACAGATCCAGTTAAAAGAGTTGCTAGATTTGGGAATAATTAGACCTAGTATCTCGCCATGGGGAGCACCAATGATCTTCATTAAGAAGAAGGATGGATCTCTGAGACTGTGCATAGATTACAGAGATTTGAACAAAGCCACAGTGAAGAACAGGTATCCCATACCAAGAATTGATGACCTCTTTGATCAAATGAAAGGTGCGTCAGTCTTCTCAAAAATTGATTTACGATCAGGGTATCACCAGTTGAGGATCAAGGAAGGCGACATTCCTAAGACTGCCTTTCGAACTCGATTTGGGCATTACGAGTTTGTAGTGGTACCATTTGGTTTGACCAATGCTCCAGCTGTATTCATGAGCCTCATGAATGGTGTCTTCCGAAAGTACTTGGACCGCTTTGTTCAGGTCTTCTTAGATGATATTCTTATATATTCTAAGAATGAGAAGGAGCATGAGGAACACTTGCGGTTAGTCTTGACATGCTTAAGGGAACATAAACTTTATGGTAAATTATCAAAGTGTTCCTTCTTCCAAAAAGAGATTCACTACTTGGGGCACATCATCTCAGGTGAAGGGATCTCGGTAGACCCGGAAAAGGTAAAGGCCATTGAAGATTGGCCAATTCCAAGGAATGCTCATGAGGTGCGCAGCTTCATGGGGTTAGCAGGCTATTACCGGAGGTTTGTGGAAGGATTTTCTAAAATTGCAAAACCTATTACCACCTTGCAACGCAAGGGAATCCGGTATGAATGGACCGATGAATGCGATGCCTCTTTTACAGAGTTAAAGAGATTGTTGACAAGTGCACCGATCTTGCGGGTACCAGACATGGATAAATATTTCATGGTATGCACCGACGCCTCGAAGCAAGGACTAGGAGCGGTGCTGATGCAGGAAGGCGAGGTAATAGCTTATGCATCTCGAAAGTTGAAACCTCATGAGGAGCAGTATGCCACGCATGATCTAGAATTGGCAGCAGTAATGTTAGCACTAAAATTATGGAGGCACTACCTAGTTGGTAGAAGCTTCACCCTTAAAACAGACCATCAGAGCTTGCAATACATATTTACCCAAAGGGATTTGAATGCTAGGCAAAGGCGATGGAGTGAGTTCATGAGTGAGTACGACTTTGGTATCTCTTACATCAAAGGAAAGGAGAATGTGGTGGAAGACGCTCTAAGCCGAAGGCCGAGACTTTTCTCCTTAATTCCCTTGAAGGTTGACTTGAGGGAAAGAGTACTAGGACAACTATTGGGCGATAGTTGGTATCTAAAAGTAACCTCAGCTATTCAGAATGGAAAGGAACAGGAATTGAAGTATGATGGGTACCATCTTGAGGAAGATGGATTGTTGCGGTATCAAGGAAGGATGTATGTTCCTAAGGAAGGTGATGTCAGGGAAACAATCCTTAGAGAGGCCCATAGATCACATTACTGTGCGCACCCAGGGGTGAAGAAGATGTATACTGACATGAAGAAACTCTTCTTCTGGCCAGGTATGAAGATTGATGTAGTGGATTTTGTTTCGAAGTGCCTTGAGTGTCAACAAGTTAAGGAAGATCATCGTCACCCGGCCGGTCTCTTACAACCACATGATATTCCTATGACTAAATGGGAAGTCATTTCCATGGACTTCGTTGTAGGATTACCACTCACATCTATGAGACATAATGCTATTTTGGTGGTAGTCGACAAACTTACCAAAAGCGCTCACTTCATTCCAGTCAGAGACACCTATGATGTGACAGATGTGGCAAGGGTATTCATAAATGAGATTGTACGTCTTCATGGAGTTCCTAAAAAGATAATATCTGACAGAGACCCTAAGTTCACCTCCAGATTTTGGACAAGCATGCAGTCAGCATTGGGGACATAGTTGAACTTAAGCTCAGCTTATCACCCCGATACAAATGGACAGACAGAGAGGGTGAATCAAGTGATGGAGGACATGCTTAGGATGTATGTTATGTATCAACAGACATAGTGGGAGAAATATCTTCCTTTAATGGAGTTTGCATACAACAATAGCCATCACAGCTCCATTGGTATGCCGCCATATCAAGCATTGTATGGGAGGCCGTGCAGGACACCACTCAGTTGGGACAGGTTAGAGGATCGAGTTTTAATTGGGCCTGAATTGATTCAGGAAATGGAGGAACAAGTGTTACAGATTAGGCAGCGGTTGAAGGAAGCGCAGGATAGGCAAAAGAGTTACGCTGATGCACACAGATCAGATAGAAGTTATGGAATAGGGGATCGTGTATTTATTCGCATCAGACCAAATAAAAGTACCATTCGGTTTGGGAAGGGTACCAAGTTGTCACCTCGCTTTATAGGTCCATTTGAGATTCTTGAGAAAATCGGACCAGTTGCTTATCGTCTTGCGCTGCCACCCCACTTGCATAAAAATCATAATGTATTTCATGTTTCTGTATTACGACATTACATAGCTGATGAGACTCACAAAATTCATTGGAAGGAATTGCAGGTCTCGGACGAGGGAACCTTCAGGGTCGAACCATTACGTATACTTGATCGTAGGGTTCGACAGCTCCGTAGTCGCCATGTGGACCAAGTTAAGGTCCAATGGGACAAGTATAGCCCAGGGTCTGCTACCTGGGAGGATGCAGAGACCATGCGTCGAGATTTTCCCTCACTATTTTGACCATAACTTCGGGACGAAGTTTCCCGAAGGGTGGGTGTATGTAACGCCCATATTCTGATTAGGCATATTTATCAGTTAGACACACCATACTTTATTTTCTTATATATTCTGTTGAACTCAGCTCGACTGAGTAAACTATATTACGATATGATGGACCTCATTATATGATGTTACTTTTCTTTATGATTTCACTATGATTATGATGTTACTATGTTATGCAGTTACAACGTCATGATTATCATATGATTTCTTTATTTTACGATTACAGTATATGTTCATATGTTTTCATTAATAAGATGTGAAATATATGATTCGGTACGTGGATACCATCTTCTTGTATGAATTATTGAAGTGTTATATGTCATACGCATCTATGATTAACTAAAAAGGTTACATGAAATAAAATGATTTTGATAACATGGATCAATTGGCGATCAATGGGAAATGCTTTCTATAAATTTGTATTTTGCGAAATGCTAACCTACAGGACACAAGGGCTATGGGATAGCCAGTTACTTGATCTGATATATTGGAAAAAAACATGTTCGTACAATAAACCTTAGCAGCCAAAAATGATGATACGATAACACAAACTGATAATTCCGATAGCAGCAAAGTATGAGTTGATAAGGGCGTAGGCCCAGTATGTTGAGAGGGATGGATGTGTTTCCCACCCTATGTTTCCATGAGACCCGAGGTCGTGGGAGGGCCGTGCTGAGACACGCTCCCCATGTAGTTGTGATGACGATGGTCGGATGCCTGCTAGGGGAGGATAGGTCCGTTGTTCAACCGACGCTATCGCTCTCAAGTTCTATGTGGTCAGGTCGGTGAGTCCGACATCCACTTTTGTACTAGCAGAGGAAGGATAGGGAGGATGCAGGACGTAGGTTATGATGGGAGGATGTGTTAGTTATTACTGTTGAGGGTTGGGTATTCCTTGATTCTGAGTTAGTGGTAGTAGGTACCCTTCCTTGTACATGATTTATTAAACTAATGTAAAGATAAAGATAATGATGTGAAATCATAAAGAATTAACTGTTAAATAACTGAGGATGTTAAAGTACTTGTACTATGTATATTATGCTTGTTCTTCTACATGGGGGTAAATACTACTATTAGTTAGCAGGTATGCATAGGCGGGATGGGGTTTGTCTATAGTACGTTTATGATCTGTGCATACGCTGGCCACGCATGCACACCTTGCACATGTACACTAGTATCGATATACAAACACTTAACATATTGAATAAATGTATAAGTCGTCATAAGTAATTATGTTAATCATGCATTGATCGAATTCAGATAATGAATATAAAGTTATTTAAGATGTGTAAGACAAGTCAATTAAGCTATGTATTACTTGTTGGTAAACATTGCGATAAACAATTGAGACAAGTGTCATCAGTTCACATTGTCATCTGAGAATTGTTGTAAATAAGGTAATAGTACTGTCTAATTAATTAGTAAGATTGTTTAAGCCCTTAGGGGTGCTTTGTTTAGAAGAACGAGGATACTATGTAGATGTTAGGGTACTCATGTGATAAACAAATGATTTAAAAGACATTTTTATTAAATTCACCATTTATTATTACTTTGTGGTGATTTAATTAATATTATTACTTAATTAATGTTATTTTAATAATATTACTACCCATGTCATAACAATTGCAATATAGGTAAAAATTTAAATATTGATTAATAAATGATTAGAGTGTGATTATTTCCATTACTAAGTTAAACATAATAGGATAACAATTCTTGAATGGAGGTGATGTGATGGAAAATGGTTAAAACTATTTATTTATTCAATATGAATCTTAGAAATTAAATTTCAAGGTAAGTTATCTTGACGGATGAGGTAAACCATTAGGACACACCTTGTCCAAGTTGAAAAGGTCAACTATTTATATAATATTTTATTAATTACACTAATAACATTAAATACAAAGGTGGTGAATAGACTTGTAATTAATAAACCTTGTCCCGAATGGATAACCTTTGGGTAATGATTCCCACCGTAATAAATACTTACGACCATCAATCAAAATCAAATAAATTTACCATGAGTGTAATTGATTATTCGGTACATTGAGTGTGAAAAATACATTTTTATAATGTAACGTGTATGAATGAACTAAGGGAAAGGAGTAAATGTTTGGGGGGCTCGAGAGGGGGAGTTTGGGGCGGTGGAGTAAGCCCAAGGTCTTCTCGAGGAAGGAAATGTATATAGAGGGGGAGAAAGTTGAAGGTAAGGGGAGAGATAGCTTTAAGTGGAGAGAAAGGTTTGGGAAAAGAAAAAGGGTTTTGAGAACAGAGAAAGGTTTTGAGAACCTAAGTAATTACTGCTCTCAGGATTATCAGTTTGTGAGCTCGGGGGCTTGGAAATCCTTTGATTTCCAAGGGCCAGCAAGATAATAGCTAGTCGGTAGGGTGGACACATCATCTTGGCTGACTAAGAGAATATAAACATAACCTGCTACAACCTACGGTCTACTAGCATCAGCATCAGGTAATTTCCTTGATTATTTATTTTATTTGATTATTATGTGGAAACATACTCTGAAACCTGCATATACCTTGCTACTTACTGATTTATTACTGTGAAACATATTCTTATGCTGAAAACACAAATTGTTGAAGGAAAATATTGATATGTTAGTTTATTTTTAAATACGAATGTATGATTATTGAAGACAAAACAATATACTAAATGTCATTTAAAAGCATAGAATTTTCATTAGAAATTTACTCACATATACCTGAATAAGTTAATACATAGAAAATTAACTCAGAAATTTTACTTAGTGCTCTGTTGTAAAAACTAGAGCACTACATGAAGGCATCTGTTGCAACTATGTTGAACATAAGGAAGGCTCTCATCCCATGCACAAATGTTTGGAGTTTTACATTCTCAAGATATGCACAATCATATTAATTATTAACATTTTTTTGCCATTAGTTTGGGGGTGGAAGATAGTTGATTTGGCCATCTTGGTGTTCATCATCAACCATAGGCTGGACCAAAAAGTACTCAAGAACCGATTATCTCGATCTAAAAAAATTGGTTTATGGTAGCCAAAAATGAGCCCAAATGCACTCAAAGAAAATCTTAGCAATGGCCTCTGCTATGATTCTCTTCTTAAAAGGCATTAAAATGGTCATCTTAGAGAACCGATCAACAACCAAAAATAAGCAGTCATTTCCATACTTGGTTGAAGGTAGGCTAGACATCTAGTCCATGGATATGGACTCCCAGGGTTTTTTTGTGGTAGGTAGAGGACTATACAACCCCATATTCTTGATGGAAGGTTTTGCAATGGCAGAATAAGTGCATGATATTATATACTTTCTTACATCCTGTCAAAACTTTGGCTAGTAGAAGTACTTTTGCATTACTGCTAATGGACCAAAAAAATACAACAAGATTGTTAAACTCCTCAACTCTACTTTAATTATCAATCTAGGAATGTGATAACTTTTGAGGTACCTTGCACTATTTATGTAACTATGGGATTCTAATGCCTCTTTTGGATAACTTGTTAGTTTTCCTCCTTTAAGAAACTAGTCCATAACCTTCACCCTTATTTCATGAAGACAAGAAAAGAAGTTATAGGGTTATTGGCTTGCTACTAAAAATATGAATTAACAAGGAGAGCTTCACAGTCAATTATATGATGTGTTATAGTTCCTTCAACCCCTACATCACCATGAATCATGGGTTGGTTGTGAAAATATAATCAAGTGATGCATATCACAATTATCTAAGAACAAACTTAATAATGAAAGTATGCTAAAGAAAAATAAATAATGGAGCTACTAATATTGAAATCAAATGTGTGAAATTCTAAAGTAAATAAGATGGAAACTTTGGTATGTCATTCACTTAATCGTTCATCTACTCATTTGGTGACTTGCACTTCTGAATCCCATATCAAAAATCAAGGAATAGAGGAGGATGGTGTCACTTTTTTGTATGTAAACAACTAGTATGAAAAGATCATTCAATTAATGGATTGTGATCTTATAGTGATCATATTTTGATCCACAGAATGTAAGACAAAGTAATAGACATCATAATCATTAAGAGTTACAAGTTATTTGATAAATGACAATGGAAAGAAATGAAATAATTTGTAAATATTGTTGAAAATCAAATAACATCATTAAACAAAACTACAAGAAACTAAAATTATCACAAAATTACAGTAAAGAAAGTGCAGAAAATGAAACACTACATCTATAGGGGTTCACTTCTTCCCTTGAGTGGCTCCTTACTCAAGGTTTATGTAGGAACTCTAGGTAAATCAACAAGTGCTATGATCTTCCTCAATCAATGCTTTTTATTAAGAAATTCATAGCATAACAACATAGTTGTTCGCTCCTATAATTCAAATGAATCTTCCATTTGCTTAACAAGAAGTATGTATATCTCGTATCTATTCTAATTTTATTTATACTTAATACTCCTAACTAAATATTCAATCAATCCTTGATTGAAGGAATATTTACTCTGACTAATATCTTCATTCAATCTTGTTAGAAGGGATTGCTTCTTTGCTTCTATAATTAAAATGCTTTAATCAACAATTCAAGTGGTATAGATCATGATCGCTTTCTCCCTTATATGCTTGGAATCTTCTGAGATTGAAAAGGGGATATGATCTATAAATATCTTCACGTGGATTAGGTTCTTCATTTCTTGAGGTCAACCAACTAAATTTCCAGGATTTTTCCCTGCTCACATTCATCCTTAGTCTAGAGAGCTCATAATGCATAAATCATTCAAAAGTCAAATCTAAGCTAAATCATGCCACATTAATATCTGTAAATTAAGCAAGTCACATAAGTTAAACAACAATTAACCAAATAGTTTATATTCATCATAAACCATAGAGTTCTATGTAGGTATTAGTTATTAGGGCACAAAACCATGTCATATTAGTTATAAGATGGGCCTTATAATCATACAATCTAGTGGCCCATCAGTTTCCATTATCTTCTCCATGTCAAAGTGCACTTCCACCTAACTGTAATGTGCCTTCCAAAGTAGTTTCTCATGTTTGCTTGAAGGAACATGTATATGTCCCATACAACATAAAATTTCATTTTGAAGATGAAAGTCCGAGATAGGTTATCCTGTGCATAGTGTCTAATAGGTGAAAAAAAAGTCAAGGTCATTTCCATACAATTAAAGACACCCATAGGTCACGTGTCCACGAGATTTGAGCACAATAGTCATTAATCTAACTGAAGGTTGGTTGAGTTAGTTTACGGCCCGATTTGTGCTTCCCTAATTGTACTTTATGTTCAAGTGGAAATATTATGCATACATGGACCACCTATGATGGTGATCATTCTATAAATTTCCTTGCATTTGCATGAATTGCAAGGGATTGTGATAAATGTGGATGATTGTATCCTTACCTAGGATGTAATAATTCTATTGATGATAGGCCCACACAATGGAGTACATCTCCTTGTCATTGTTGGGGTATCTACCAATCACATCAAATAGTGCCTCTGTGTGAATGGATGTCCTTACTAAGTGATAATTGTGCCAACAACATAATTAAAAGTATTGTCTCAATATAAAATGGTTGTTGTAGGTCTATTAGGGTGAATACTAGTTTGAAACAAAGGTTATGTTTTAGATCCTCATTTTATTTTTGTTGTGACTCAAACCAAATGAACTTGGATTTGACCCCACCCATGGTCATTTGGATTAGAGTCCAAGTGATAGTGATAAGAGAGATCCCCAACAGGAACTTGAGATAGGAATTGGTGAATATCATGAAACTGTGTAGCTATGTGAGAGTTGTTGGGGTTGACCAATCACCAATGCCTTAGATATTTGCTAGATCTGAATCAAAACCATTCTCATCCATGATGTATCTCAAATACTGAATTTTCTACATGTCAAATCAACACTTATCCATATTGGAATATTACTTGTGGTGTTGCAAGGTGTTGAAGATATGTTGAATGTGCTACAAATTTCCTCTCCAAGTTTAATTGAAGGTCGGGATATCATTCAAATTTTCAACTACAAAAGAAATTGTGAATGGCTACAAATATCATCCATCATCCTCATGAACATTATTGGACCATTATTTAAGCAAAAAGGCATGACCAACCACCTAAAAAGGCATTCTTTAGACTTGAATGTTATCTTCCATACATCATTTTTCTCAACATGTACCTAGTGGTAGCCTAACTTGATATCAGTCTTACTAAAAAACTTGGCAAAGATTGTCAATCTAGGGAACTAGATATTAGTTCTTGACTATGATTTTGTTTAGAGCTATATATTTAATATATATTTTTCATGCCCCAACCTTCTTTTGCACCAAAATAATTGGGCTTCTTCAATTTGAAGAGCTTGGTCGAATGTGGCCCTTTTAGACAAGCTCCTAAATCTAGCATTTGATTTCTTTGTCATGAGAAGAGTGCATCTATATACAAGGTCATTAGGAAAAGGATATTTATATATCAAATCAACTGAATGGTTGACCTAGTAGTGTAGAATCACCCGGCCTATAGGTGAAGTGAATATATCTTTGTGTTCTTCCACTATCTTTTCCACCTACTTATGTTGAGTAGAGAGACCTAGTTAAAGGTTTTTTTGGTTGCGGTGATCTTCTTCTCAAATTCTAATCGATTCATGAAGAGGACAAACGTTCTAGTTTGAGAGAGCACTTTCCTACATTGGTTTTTTAGATCAAAGAAAATTTAGATGGAACTAGATCTGATATCCCATAGAGTTGACCTCCCAAAGTAATAATGATGTTATAGGGCATAGACTCATAAACAAAATGATATTTACACATATAGGGTTTTCCTAAAATAAAATAAAAAAATTCAAGTAGGGAAACATCAAACAATACCTCATCTTTGAAGGGATTGATTTCGTAGGGCATACAACGTTGTTGGTTGATGTGGCTATCTCATCCCCGGTTCAACCAACTAATGTTGTACGGTTGGGGGTGAAATTTTGTTGATAGTTGCAATCTTAATGACCTTTACTGAGATCAGGTTCTTTTATATGCCAGTATTGATAATGAAATGTAGTGGATTCCCCTTCAACCACATCCATGAGTGGAAGAGGTGCTCACCTTCCTTTGTCTCTTATGGCTCTTCTAGTTGGATCTTTGTGGTTACAATGGTAGCATTGGGTTTTGCGTCAATGATATGATTTCCATTATTTGGTTCTAAGTCAAAATCTGAGCTAGGTTATAACTTTGAGGCTTTCATCTTGGCCAACAATGACTACTTCAAGAAACATTCATCAGTGTTGTTCTAATTTCTTTTGCGGAATTCTCACACCACTTTCCCAGTACCTTTCTTTGCCTACAACTTGAACTGGTTATCTTGAGGTTAGATATCCTTTCTCTATCCTTTGTTATATTAGTTAGGGACACCTTATCATGTTTCTATTATGGTGGATTTGTATCCCCAAAGTCTCTCTTATTCGTCTACTTGAATGTTTTGTCAATTTTGGCAACATATCGATAAGCAAGTCCTAGTGAGGATATGTCTTATAAATCCATCTATATTTGGATGTACCTATGTAGGCCATTATGGTACTTTAGGACCAAGTGTAATCCAAAGTATATAATACCTTGCTTTACAAGTTATGGAAGATATTGTTGAACTCCGAGACCATGTGGTCTCTCTCTTGGCACAAAGTTTCATATCGTATGTACTAGTTCTCATAGTCTTTGACATGGTAGATTTCCTCCTTGAGAGAATTAATAAAATCTTCCCAAGTGATTTGTTTCCTACATATTATAGACTCATCTCTGACACGTATCTCTCAGTAATTTTCCAACAAATCTTTGACATAGGGTGGGACTTAGGGAGTGTGAATATGATATTTTCGTTGTCAGCAAATTTTTGAACAAAGTAATAACCCTCTAATAGATTTAACCATTTCTCCAAATCATATACATCTATCTCACCTTCAAAAAGGGATGTCAAAATTAAATTTTACCTTGAAGGGTGTTGCACCTCCAAAATGGTTGTTGGTGTTCATTGAAATATTTGGGAAAAATTATCCATCATCTCATTCCTTTGTTGCGTGAGGGCTTCCTCGAGCAATAATTCAATAGAATATCATGCTTTGTGATATCTCTTTTCTTATTCCATTTGAAGTTGCATGGACTAGCGATATTGAATTTCCCCAATCTCAATTTGTTTGAGACCCAACTCTCGATACTCAAACGGCCTTGTCAAGGACATGCACATAGAAACAACAAAGAGCATATTTCTTTGATACCTTCGATCTGGATTATCTAGAGAGCTAAATGAAGGTACCACTATAAAATAGAAACACACACAGATACATTCTAAAGAGAACAATAGTACAGTAAAACCCAAATTTTATTAATGGATGACATGTAAAAAGATTGTAAACTACAAAGCAATACAAACTAGCTAGAATGGTGGTAGCTTATCTATGAAGAGAGATTTGTCCACTATGCTCATTCACAAGAAGAAATTACAGTAGGTAAAAGGTTCATTTTAACATAAATTATGATTCCCTATGATGCAAAAACCATAAAGATCCAAGATATTAACCCTAGGAAATGATGTGGAAAAATGAATGTGGACCCAAGGAGGCTAGTTGATACATCAACTTCTTGGGGGTACAAATATTTTCATACAAACTCCATTTGGGGAATTTCTTGGATCATAAGGCTTAAACAATGCTATATGAGTATTCAAAACCATGCAATCAAATATTTTATTGTGTACGTCCTGTTATCACATTTATAGTAGCTGGAGCTATTACCTTTTCTATAGCAATTGTGACATCCCAGAGGAAGTCCTTTACAGTGAGATGAGATTTCATGCCACACAATGATCATCGATTGATACATATAGAGGAAAATAGACTGCTTGGAGCAGCGGTATCAATGTTACCTTTGTCACTAATGAGCCCTCTTCATGACATCCTAAGGGATACGTGTTCATGCATTGGTTCACTTTAGCAGAGCATCCAGTTGTTGATTGTTTCTTCCTTGGCATCCAATTGTTGAAGTGATTAAGATGCAGGTGACTGAGTAGGTATATGGCATGAGGTTTGCATTGATTGTCTTTCTTACTTGTATTAGTAGAGGTAACTGGGTATATGTAATGTTGACATTGGTGATCGTTTATTTGGATGTTTTAGTAGACTGGTAATTGAAGAGGTTAAATGGTCTTAGTGTTAAGCCCTTGGTATATACTCATAAGTAGGGTTAGCCTTCATACAATTTAGATAATTTTTCATTACTTATGGAACCATTATAACATGTCCTCCATCAATCTGTAATTCCGTGCTTGAAACAAATCTCTTGACTTGGATAAGACTTGTTAACTCAAATACATTCCCCCTTTGTGACCGCTATGTATGGATAGGCCCCCATGTTTATTTGTGTCTCAGCTCTAAAGTGTGTGACTATACTCTCAACCATGTTGATCTCTTTCTGGTCCATTATCATGGATGTTTGAGTGTAGTTTAGGATTGTATATGTCACTGGAAGTGTCTCTAATAGTCTCGAAGCAAGTATTCCTCATCTTCTGAAATCAAAAGCATTAGCTAGCATTAATACTATATCTAAAAGGATGCAAAATCCAAAATGTACAGATATGAAATGAAAACAAAAAGAAAATGTATTTTTAAATACAAAGTTATGAAATGCATTGGCTCGCTTAAATTCTATATATAAAAGGATGCAAGGCTATCACATAAAAAATTCTAATGAAAGTCAAGACTTGCGATGAACAACAACTAGTAAATTATGAATTCTTGCAATGAAAGGAAAGCAGTGTTATAAAAGGATGCTTGTTAGAGTCTAGATGGTCCTTCTAAGCACTTTATCCATATGTGATACACCTCCTTCCCCTAGTGTTTGCCTATCCAACACATGTCACATTGGTTTTCCCTAGTTTCCCATGATTTCTTAAAGTCCATTAAGTCTATCGAATAAGTCAAACATTCACTTAGCCAACCCTTGTTTTATTCCACCTCACCCGGGGTAGTGAGGAATGATCTATTTTGTATATTGGAGTGAATGTGAAAATGAGTATATGGTTGGAACTTCACTTTTGCTAGGCAACCAATTTAGTTAAAAGTCTTTTTTATGTGTTTATTGAGTTGATCATCATTGTTAAACATTGCTAATGATTTTAGTCTATTATTAATGAATTTAAGAAAGTACTACTAATACCTCGTGCATGAAGAGATCTTTAGTTTGTGCTCAGTTATAGTTTTTTATCAGTTTTGACCTAGTCAACTCTTTGATTTGGTCAATAGGCGGGTCCCGTATCTTGATTTCACTATAGTTGTTCGATGTCCATTTTAGTGCCTATGGAGGATACCCATATCATTCCATGCTTTAGTTTATAAAAACATTTCCATTATCATCATTTTTATAAATTCAATGATCAAATTCTAAATTAAAAATGGTGGAAAATATTCACAGATGATATTATAGGTTGATCCATGGTGTATTTGTAGTGAGTCCTAATGGATTTGGAATTTATGAGTTCATTAGTGCAATCAGATATCCATTTTGGGTGAAGGAAGAAAGTATTTTGGGCATATTGGGTGTTTATAGAGTATTTCAGCACTTTAATTAAATTGATTAAAATAACCATGGCATGGCAAGTAGAACGAAGAACTAATGAATGGCAAGTTATGATTTGGGAATTATCTGTATTACTCCAAAGGTGATACAGACACACTTTTGCATGGTTCCATCATCATTCGACATCACATTTCATGTTTATGTCCTCCAAGCAATTTTCCCTCCTTCATAGAGGGTGACTTCATGATGATGTATCTTATGTTGTACATTTTCCACCATGTAAAAAGTGTAATCAAGTCACTAGGAGGCAAGTTGTGGCCCCTAGGTGACTTTTATTATGTTTTATCATTGTGTATCATGTACTTGGGCATTATGAGGCAACTTGCCCCCCTCTTATGTCTAGTTGATCCATGTGAGTGAGAGATTATAATATCCACCATTGATTATCATTATTTCATCTCAACCATCGATTAAAAAGTTGGTTAGGGTTTTGGTCTCTCTCAAAACTATATAAGAGAGGAGACCCCTCATTGTAAAGGGTCTTTGGATCTTGACTTGAAGCAATAGAAAATCATTCTTTGGAAAATACTTGTGAATTATTTGGGAAGTTATTGATTTTTTAGGTTTCGGAATCCCTTTGGGACTGAAGATCTATATTTTTCATTTCCCGGGAAAAATCGTTATGTTTGATTGCAAGAGGAGGGTGATTTGGTGGAGGGTGAACTTTGTGGGGAGACTCACTCTCTCTCTCTCTCTCTCCACATTTTTATGGCAACACGTTTTCTTGTGTTAATATTGCTTAGCAATTGATTACTATCTCTCTATGTCATTCTTGAATGCATTTATTCTCTTGTGATTTCAATTTGGATATGAGCTTATTTGTATCTTTTTGGCATTTCAAGAGGGGCGCACTGGTCATTCTTGGGAAAAACCAAAGCATGGAAAATAGAGTTTCAAGTTGACAACGATGGATGAAGGGTAACAATTCTTGGCATGCCACAATTCCAAGTACGTCTAATAAATATTTTCTTACTTGTTTTATGTTCATTCCATTATCAGTACAAATAAAATTAACAAAACCCTCATCACAAAAAATATAAAAAATATTCCCGTCACAACGCTTTAAATTTTTCTTTTTCCAAAATTGGGTTTTCTTCCTAGTGGAATAAGCAGCAAAAATACCCTAGGGTTTCCTATACAGAGAATCCATGCCCAATTTATCATGGCAGTTTTACCAAGTGTGACCTTCCTATTGCTTGTGATATTCTCTAGTATTTTATCATGTCATCAAGCATATAAATCTAAGTGTTAGGAGTCCTATAATTTCTACTTCATCTCCTATTCTGGTCATTTCCAATTTCTTAAGCTCAAACCCCCCAAGGTATCTACTTGATCATATTCACCTAGCACTATATCCCTAGATCACTATAGCTAATATTGCTATTGAGAAATATTATATCCGGATTGTATTTCAACCAATGATAAACTCTTCATCGATCCCTTAAACCTCACTCATTAGTAATCCATTTTTGGTATAGGGCATCTATCACAAGGTATCTCACAATCAAATCGTAGTATTTATTTTTGGTACCTTGTTTTTAGTCTTTCTCACAAGGATATACTAGGATCTCCCCATTATCCATTCTTAGTCTTAAAGTGACAAGAATATTGTCCGGCGTGACAACCAATCCATCCTTGGGGAGCAGGATCCTTGATTTCCACCTCTTTATCTACCTTTCCCTCTCTGCCATCATGGATAGGATACCTGCTCGGGGAAGCTACAAGTTGTGTGATAACATATTGGCCCCGTTTCCGGGGAGGAAAAGACTTGCCTCGAGAATTTACGAGTGTGTCTTTTGCATTTTAATCAATCATATCACATCTAGCATTAATCCTAGTGGTTAGTTTGCACTTTGCTAAATAATTCGTAACTGTCAAATTATACTCATATCTCTCTCCTTGCTTCATAACGACATATCTTTCGGTGAGATTCAATTTTAGTTCACCTAGCGACTCCACTGAGGAGAGAACCCATCCATACAACCTAAGAAATATGGATTTCCTTGATAATCCTGAAAATATGATTGATGTTACTATGGAATTAATGACACAATTATACCATGCAATGAAAACTCTTATTGGTGTATGCCAAGAAGAGCGAAATGCTAATCAAGAGAAATATTATCACTATGAATATGAAAGTGGTTATAATATTCATTCAGGTCCTCCCAAATGTCTCGCGTTAAGCAAACAAACACATACACCTAAGCATGCTAACAACGAGTGTATCGAAAAGGTAGTTGCTAATCAACGACCCTCTCAAGAAAATATTTCAGAGAATATCAAGAAGCTACCAAAGAATAACTCGCTTCCCTCTGAGCCCAAGGAAACTAAACCTAAAGCTAATCTTTGGTGAAAGAAATCTAGTCTTGTAGTTAAAAACAAATATTCTCCTTGGATAGCACCTCAACCTCATAACCTCATAGAAGCAAGCGTATCAGGGAAAATGTTAACTACATCTATACCAATTTCTTTAAAAGAGATAGTTAAAATTCCATCACTCAAAATGGAGATTATGAAATTTCTCGGTCTTGAAACTGAAAATACCCAAAGTGAAAAATCTTATGGCTTGGAAATAGACGTGTCAAGTTTCTTGGCAAAGATCAACATGCCATTTCCATTAAGATATCTTCTGAAAATTCCATCAATGCGCGATAGGGATGCTAAATTTTTGGGAATGGAACCTAAGAAAATTCCACGTAAATATCCCAAAGAAATAGAGAAAGACCCCCCAATAATGATTCAGATCGTTATTGAGAAAGACAACGACGGATATTCTCCATTATTTATAGCATTGGAAATCAATAATTTAATCTTGCATAATTGTATGTTGGATTCCGGTGATGTGGCAAATTTCATGCCACTTAAGGTCATGCATCAATTGGAATTAAATCCTTCTAGGCCTCTTAATGATGTGTGTGGTATGGATTCTAAACCAGTCATGGTTGTGGGGGTAGTTGAAAACCTAAAGGTTAGGTTAGTTTCTTATCTGGATATCAAGTTGACCATGGATGTTTAGTTGTTGACGTCCCTGATGCTTGGGGCATGTTATTGTCTAGAGAATGGGATGCTAAATTAGGAGGAAGTGTCCAAATGAATCTTACTTATGCAACTATCTCAATTGATGTTATATCATATGTAACTCTTCGAAATGAACCATCTATGCATGAGCATGTTGAAACTCTCTATAACATGTTTGATGAGGCCATGTATTCATCTGATGAGGTGGGAAGTTTTATGGTTCTGGATAATAATTGAGATGAAGTAAAGCAACAACCTTTTCCCCCTAGTCAAGTTTGGAAGATGCATTTTGATGGTGCTAGGTCAATACATGGTGTTGGGGCCAGTGTGGTATTGACTTCACCAACTAGAGAAGAGAGTATACACTCTTTTTGTTTGGAATTTCATTTTACTAATAACATAGCATAATATGAAGCCTTGCTTTTAGGGCTAGAAGTTTCCTGAGATATGAAGATCAAATGCATAAGTGTGGTGGGTGATTCTAATATTGTAGTTTACCAAATAAAGAATCAATTTGCTGCCAAGAATGATAGACTTCGAGTTTATAGGAATGTAGTTTGGGGTGTGATCAATATTTTTTATGCTTTTCCAATTAAGGTTGTCCCAAGGAATGAAAGTTCCCTTGTAGATGGGTTGGTTGTTGCTGCTAGTACCTTTGAGATCCCTGATGAGTTATCTGAATGAAACTGCAAGGTGGAGGTCCTTTTTAGGCCATTTGTTCCTGTCAACCAAGATTATTGGCAATTTTTTTATGATGATGCTCAAATTATCTGAATTCTAAAAAAAATGGATGAATATGAAAATCACACTATTAGTTTTGAGTATGAGCTAAGTGGACAATCTCTGTCGGATATTAATGTTATGGAGGTTGTGATTCATTTAGAAAAGAACTTCAATAGGCATGATGAATATAAGGGAAGGAGAGAAAAACCATTTGATGAAATAATAGAGATAAATGTAGGGTCCCCTATTTCTCCAAAATGGTTAGGCTTGAAAATAACACTTCTAGAGAAGAGCGTAGGGCGATTGAAAATCTGATTCATGAGTACAAAAATGTATTTGCATGGAATTCTGATGACCTTAAACTTATGATGAATATGTCATTCAACATATGATCCCGTTGAAAGAAGGAACTAAATCTTATAGGCAAAAAATATGCAATATAAATCCTAAGTTTTCTCCTTTATCCAGGAAAGAATTGGAGAAGATGTTAGGAGCTGGAATTATCAGACCAGTGGGATACAATACAAGGATCTCAAATCCGATAATTATGTAGAAAAATAATGGTGAAATTAGAAGTTGAATAGATGTTAGGAACCTAAATCAAGCTTCATTAAAAGACAATTATCCTTTGCATAATATGGAAAATATATTGCAGAGTGTCACCGGGGTTGGGATGTTATCCATGTTAGACGGCTTCTCAGGTTACAACCAAGTGCAAATTAAGAAGGAAGACTGAGGAAAAACAACATTCACTATTCCCTGGGGAACATATGAGTAAATATGAATGCCTTTTGGATTACTGAATGAAATTTCAACATTTTAAGGGAAATGGATCAAGCATTCAGTGAATTAATAGGGAAGATCATTGTGATTTACCAAGATGATTTGACTGTTTTCTCAAAATAAAGAAGCAATCATGTTAATAACCTTAGAAAAATTTTCGAAAGATGTAGAAAATTTGGGATCTCTCTAAATCCAAAGAAATATAACTTTGGCATTAATGAGAGAAAGCTATTAGGGAATATAGTTTCTAAAGATGGAATTCGCATTGAGCTTGAAAGAATTCAAGCCATCGAAGTTATTCCTGCACCTCATGATTTTATAACTCTCTGATCATTCTTTGGAAAGATAAATTTCATTAGGATATTCATCCCCAAATTGGCTGAGTTATCAAATCCTTTGAATGCATGAATTAATAAGGATGTTAAATTTATTTGGACTTCAAAATGCAAAGTCTTTTGCAAAATTAAAGAAATCCATACCGACTTCCCATGTTTTGGTGTGTCCCGATTATAACAAAGATTTCTTGATCTATTATTATGCCTCTAAAGATACAATAGTCAGTGTTCTATTGCAAAAGAACAATGACAATCATGAGCAACCCATAGCCTTCATGAGAAATAACTTGAGAGATGTAGATTTAAATTACACCACAACTTAAAAGCAAGTGTATGCCTTAGTTAAAAAAAATTAACATTTTCGTACATATATCGGGTATTCCAAGATCATAGCCTATGTTCCCTAGCAAGCAATTAAGGATGTTTTATCTCAATCTGACGGAATTGGTAATAGAGGAAATTGGATTTCAAGGATACAAGAGTATGATCTAGAGATCAATCCAATTAATATTGTCAAGGGAATGTGTCAAGAAAAGTTCGTGAATGATTATGAGAAACCCAATTGCAGTGATGCCATGATTTTATACATAGATGAAGAGCATCAATGGTATAAGGAAATCATATTCTACCTAAAAAATATGCCATGTCTGGATTATTGAGTTAACCATCAGAGAAGATCCCTTAGACTGAAATGTTCAAAGTATGTTTTGACTGAAGATGGGTTAGGTTAGAAAAATCACAATGGAATCATATTAAAATCTCAAAGCTGTAATGTAGAAGACTCGATTTTCTGTTACTTACCTTCGTACTTGATGCATCACAAAATGTCTTAATGATGTCCTTATAGTTCTTCCATTCAACAACTGAGTCTGTACCTGATAAAAGGACATCATCTACAAACAAGAGATGAGATAGGAACAAATTGGATGAGATTTTTATACCTTGAATGGAACCTTCAGTTTTTGCACATGTATCCTTATTTTGAACATTGTCTCATTTTTTTAATTTTTATTTTTACTTGTACAAGCATGTGTAATGCAAGTTAAATACTTGTTATATTACCGAAAAAAAACTCAAATAAAGTAAGACATGGTAAAATATTTACTAACAATTTATCTTATTTTTTATATTTAATGTTTTATTCAGATTGAGAAATCTGAATTTAGGTTCTTATACCAAATGTAAGGGTCTTATTCCCTTCTTTAAGATTTACTATAAATTCATTTATCATAAAATGAATCATGTAGATTATCAATCTATTTTAATCTCAATATGAATATAAATGTAATTTCATATACATGTATTATAAATAAATGCAACATCTTATAGAATAATTAATTCAATATAGACGACAACATCTTATTGACTTATTATAATCTATAGAAAATTAATTCAATATAGATGGAATTAAGAAATAATATTGTATTTATTCTTTTAAGATAGAGTATAAGTGCAAGGACTTATCTCTGGTAACACATGGCTTGGATTCTGAAGAGGTCATTGTGGGAATTTTCCTTGCTCGCAACCAGACCACCAGAATATGTTTTTCTCACAACTGAGAAATTATACTGGGCTCTCAATAGCCCCACATATAGCCACTTGGACAGGTTCACTCTCTTATATTACCATACAGGGTACCTCATACATTACGAGCACCTTTATTCCTAGTTTATCTTGTCACAAGCACCTTTATTCCCTATTTCCTCATCCTCCCCCAAGCCAATGTCGAAATTCCAATTAAAATAAAAGATGAAGGGTTGTGTTATAAAAAGTAATGACCCTACCCACGGGGCGTAGAATAGACGGTGAATGGGTGTATTGTTAAGGCACTCCTTGTGTTAGGTCACCAGTTCGAAACACCGTGGGTACTGGCTTAAAAAAAGTAATGACCCTTTATTTTTACATCATAACTTTTTATTTATTACCCAACGACAACATAACTAATTTCTTTTAAAATTTAACATTTTGTTATTATTTCATAACTTCTCTTTAACACATGAGTAAAATAATTGATCCATTCTAACTCTTTTATTTCAAATTCTTTTTCCATTTATTACGCGGGGAAATAGGCACGTGACACTTTACCCTCATCCTAGAGATCTTCCCGATGAGATGCCTTGGGAAGACAACATTGTGTTGCTTATTGTTGAAGGGATGAGGGAGCATTCCACCAAATTGTGGACTGAGTTGGAAAGTAGTAATATCTCTAGCATTAGTCAAAAAAGTCTCCAGGGTGATCCCGTGACTTATTTCTCCTCTGATAAGCATTATCCGAACTCATAAAGGGAACCCATGATCAACCTTTGTTGAAAACATGTTCATGATATCCATTTGTACGACATAGATTCCTAATCGTACGACTTGGATACCCACTTGTACCTTTCCTCTCCCCTTTGACCATACAACCTAAAATACCTTTAAACCCATTCACTAATGCAATTGTACCTCCCTCAACTCCTTACTCTGCCTTCTCTCCCAGCTCAACCCTGCTCTAAGTTCCTTTATGTTTGAATATTCTACCATTGTTCCAAGAGACTGCAAAATTATTTAAGTGCTTATACATACACAAGTACAATCATATATCAAGATGCAATTTTGATCACAATTACATATTAAAAACATAGAGTAATAATTATCAATAAATCTCGGTTTGATAGTTAAACAAAGATAATATTATTTCATTGCTAGTATTCAAATCTCCCACAAATATGTTTCACCACTTGTTAATTATGTTGTCTAAGTAGTAATAATTATCAATAAATCTTGGTTTGATGGTTAAACAAATATGATATTATTTCATTTCTAGTATTCAAATCTCCCATAAATATGTTTCACCACTTGTTAATCATGTTGTCTCAGTAGATCATTTATATCAAGTATATAAGGTCAATTTAATATCAAATATCATATTTTGACAACATTTTTTTGGGTAGGCTAGTACCCAAGGGGATTTGAACTTGTGACCTTCCTTTTACAACTTTTCATCTCATTTACTCATTACCAATTGCTCTTCCCCCGTGGGCTTTGACAACATTAAGTTTAATATGATATCAAAATTAGTTTAGAAAAAAAAGTTGTTAAAACATATAAACAATTAAAAAATGGTTAATTATTTATATTAAAAATAAGCAATGATGTAAAAATATAATCATGCACACGTTAATCCTATTGAGATAAATATGTTATAGAGTAGTTCTATTTTCCTTACAAATTGTCACCATACATCATGATTACTTTGCATATTTATACTATCTAGATATGAGGAGTTGCTAAAAACTACAAACTACAAAATAATGTTGGTTTAGTTAATAGCTAGTGACATGTACACTAGGCTTTGACATATTTTTCATTCTACATTTTACAAATAATCATCAAACATGTGTGAATCCAACATTGACATATAACGCATCATCTTATAATGTCCTTAGTGATCTAAAGTGGGTTCAATAAAAATAGTGTCATCATCAAGAACGTCATTGGGCATCCTTATATATAGGGGTTATAATTTTGAATCTAACTTTCATTACAGATTGGATCATTACCTTTTAACTATTACCTTCCCAACTCATATTCATTAACCTCACATCATGTTGCATCCCTTAATATATGCCTTGTTCTAGGTTTGCAATGTACCACAAACCACCACCTTAATTTTAGAATGTCTAGATATAATAAACCTACATAAAATTCAACATTAAAAGATAAATCAACCTGTAATATATGTCAAATCGATTGTTATGTGTGTCACTATCATCTTCCTAACCCATGTTCATTAACTTAATCTATAATCTAGCATATATAATGTATGTCGAGCCTTATATATATTTCAAGTAATTATTCCAAGGAAAATTCTCATGTACTTTCTCTCATTTCGAGGATGGTACCCAGTGTGTGTGTGTGTATATATATATATATATATTCCAAGTAATTATTCTAGGGAAAAATCTCATGCACTTTTCCTCATTTCGAGGATGGTACCCAGTGTAAACCCTATATTCTTCAGCATATAAGGCCAAGTCAACAACAAGGCTCAAAGCTCATAATATACTCATTAGAGATCAACATGTCACTTATGAGAATATAACCTGAGTGGTGAGGATAACACTACATCCCACAACCACTTGGAATAGACCCAATTCACACACACACACACATTATGTTTTTAATTATTTTCCATGAACAAAAATAACTAAATCATAATTTCTATTCAAAATAAAGAATGAAAAACAGATTCTCTATGTGCTTTATGCACAAGTACACAAGTAGATGAAAATCAAACACACTTTCATCTTTACCCCATAATACATATGGATCAAATAGATCACAATTAAAAGAAAGACCCCTCCCCCCACAGTCCACTATGCATATTTCCTCCAAAAATAGTCAATATAAAAGTTTCACGGCAATCTTAATCCTTTTACATAATATTTTATAATCTGAAAATAAAATTAATGAGAATGACTCATAAAACTAGACATAAAAATCAAAGGAAAAAGAACTTAGTCATATCAACATTCCATAAATAATTCTTCCAAAATAGACAATCCATCTTCAACATTTTGGCATCAACCAAACATATTGTGTTCAAGATAGACATAAGTGTATGATATAGCCTTGAACAAGAATCATGCCTCTTTCAATTGATTTGCCAAAGCTTCCACGTAAACATAGTGAATTTGAATCTCCCCTTTCATCTATTGAATAACCATGGAGGAATCCACATATAATTGTAAGATCCTAACCCCTTTGTTCATGGTTATCTTTAAAAGAAGATGAAGGGTCGTCATTTCATTTTGGAACCTAAGGTTATGAAGGTTCATCACACTCTTGGATCTTCTGGACACAGTTAATCGATAGAAAACAATTGACTAGCAAAGCAGTCGACTGGTGGATTGACTCGGAGAGTCGAAGGATCAACTCTCTTGACAAGGTTGTGGTCTACTCGAATACAACAATTGACTAAAATACAGGACATTGTGGATTTGTGGAAACAGTTATAACCAATGAACCCTATTGTGGACCAAATATTCCTCACTTCAAGCTAGTTTGTTAGATCTGGAGACTATAAAAGTACGATCCTATGGGTTGTGTTAAGATGTATTTTGTGTGTCTATCAAGTATGCATTGTGATGTTCTGATCACAATGGCATGTTCTTAAGTGTTATAATGGAGTCTCTAGACACCACCTCTCTTCTTGGAATATTGTTCCCTTCTACTATTTTCTTTTATGTTCTATAGTTCAAGGTGAAGAGGTTCCCCAACATGGTATAAAAGCTATTGGTTTTGACCTAGCATGTTGTTTGTGAATTGTGTTGAGTCGGATCCTGAGTTGATCGACTCCAAGCTGAAATTTTTTCAACTAATACCACTTCTTCAACTTGGATCAGATTTTTTAAATCAGAAGGATGACTTCCAAAATAGAACATGTTGTTCTGAATGGACACAATTATGCAATCTGGGAACCATGTTGTTGGGGTCATCACAACCGACATTTCAAGGGAGATTCTTTTTCATATGAGTGGGATCAATTTTCCTCATGTTTCCTAGAATAGGTTGAAGTCACTGTTCAATAGGTTAATGAAATTCAAGTTATGTAGATAAGGAAAGAGTTGATCTCTCTGAACCTCTTTCCTTTGACCGGGTTGAGGACTATTTAGTTCGCATCAAGGAGCTACAATTGAAATTGGGAGAATGTGGTAAGGATTTTTTGAAGAAGGATGGACAACTCATTGAGTTGGTCATGATGATTTTGAAGACACCATATGATGTCTTATGCTCCTCCTTTTGCGCTAGTTGGATGTCTCACAAGCAAGATGGTAAGGATTTTACCTTTGATGTCTTTTGTGATTTGTTGATTAAATACCAACAAAAAATTGCTTGAAGAAGGGAATCTTGGTAACAAACACCAAGCTCACTTGCTCAAAAGAAAGATCAATCCAAACCTTAAAGAACATGTTAGATTGGATCATCGACCAAAATGTATTGACTAATCTACTAACGAAAATATTGGAGAATTGTCATCGATGAAGAAGGATTGAAAGAAGAAGATGTGTCAATATTGTGGAAAAGTGGGACATGTTGAGAAAACCTGTTGGAAGAAGATGAAGGACTTGGAAGGGAAGGTCAAGAACCTTGAGGAAAGCACATCAACTAGTCAGTCAGTCAACCAACTTGTTGAAAGCTTCACCTTATTTGATAGCACTTCTCAAGAATTACATGCTTGTACCACTCAAACATAATGGATAGTTGATTTTGGTTGTGCTCATCATATGGATAAGGATGCTTCTCTATTCTCTTCCTTAAGTGGAGATACATAATAGAATATTTATGGTGTTGATGACTATATTGTCACTGTTGCTGGAAGTGGCGATGTTAAATGCCAGCATGATCAAATATCCAATGTCTATCATGTGCCTAGCTTAAGCGCAAATTTGTTGTCGGTTGCTCAAATTACACGGACTAAGAAGACTATTGAATTTTGGTCAGATCGTTTTATCGTAAAGGATCTAAGGATTGGAGGGGAATCTATTACTTTAGGATATTTAGATCCTAAAGATGGACTTTACAAGTTCCATGATTCTCCCATGAATGTTTCCTGAACGACTGGAACGACTGCACTCATTGCTCAAACGAATGACAGAAGTCGAATTTTGCATGAACGACTTGGACAGCTCAACTTTTGAAGTTTGAATAGAATGGTTACTGGTCTTCCAAATATTGGTACACCTAATGGAGTTTGTAGAGGATGTGTGCTTGGAAAGCATCATCGGGCACCCTTTGATTCAGGTAAAGCATGGCGTGCAAAAAACTGACTGGAACTTGTTCACAATGATCTTTGTTGCATGAACAAACCTTCATTAGCAGGTGCCAAGTATATTTCAACCTTTATTGACGATTTCTCTAGATTTACATGAGCATATTTCTTGAAGATCTGAAATATTTAAGGAATTTAGGGCATCGACTGAAAAGCAATGTGGTCGATCCATCAAATGTTTGAGATCAGATGATGGTGGTGAATATGTGAGTTGACATTTTCAAGATTATCTCTTGCAAAATGGTACTTCTTGGAAGAAAACTATCCCTCACACCCCTCAGCAAAATGGATTCACGGAGAGGAAGAATCGAACCTTGGTGGAAATGGCTTGGTTCCTACTGCAGACCAAAGATCTTTCGACTAAGTTTTGGGCAGAAGTTGGTTTTTGTTCAAACTATGTCTTGAACCTTGCTCCGACTAGAACAGTTGCTGACATGACTCCAATTGAGAAGTAGAATGGAAGGAAACCCTCTATCAAACACCTAAGATCTTGTGTATGTGTTCCTTGTGTGCATATCAATGATAATTGTAGGAAGAAATTGGATGCAAAGAGTCATGCTTGCATCATTATGGGTTATTATGATGAATCAAAATCTTATAGACCATTTGACCCTATCAAACAACAAATTATTTTGAGCAGGAATGTGATCTTTGATGAGAATATTTCAGGTAATAAATTGTTGAATTCCTACTCTAGTTTATTGCACAGTTATCCGTTTGATATTCTTGAACAATTTGGATCAACTGTACCATTCTATGGAGTTTCAACCGGACCGATTAATTCTACTCCTGAGTTGACTGGTAGTTGTTCTACCTTGAATGCATAAGTCAACACACCAACTCCCTCAAATCACTTGACTGAAAATCATTGACCCAAATCACCACCGACTTGTCTAGCTTAGTGGGCTGCTAAGACAATTGAAGTTATTGGATCAGTTGTTGGAGATGCTAGTATTGGTCAGCAAACTCGCAGTTAGAAACAACATGGCAGTTTTGCCTTGATGGCACGTGTTCTTGAAACCTATGATCCTGACACCTATGATAATGCTCAAGGAGTGCCTGAATGGGAAAATGCTATGATTGTTGAAATTGATTCTATGAAGAAGAATCAAACGTGGGGAACTTGTTCCTCGACCACAAGGAAATAATGTTGTGAAGTGTCGATGGGTCTATAAGACCAAGTTTACTTTTGAAGGTGTTGTTGAACACCACAAGGATCATTGGTAGCGAAGGGATTATCTCAGTAAGAAGGCATTTACTACAATGAAACATTTTCTCTTGTTACAAAGATGAACTCTGTTTGATTGATTCTCTCCCTTGCTACATGTTTTGGATGTGAGCTTCATCAAATGGATGTTAAAAGTGCCTTTCTTCATGGTGACTTGTCTGAAGAAATCTATATGGAACAACCTCCTGGTTTTGTGATAGATTTTGGTCTTGTTTGTCGACTCAAGAAGTCATTGTATGGTTTGAAACAAGCACCTCATGCTTGGAATGAGAAGATTGATCATTTCTTTGTCAATATTGGCTTCAAACATTGTTAATCTAATCATAGTATTTATGTATTACATGTTCATGGTGATACTTTGATTGTGGCATTGTATGTTAATGATTTAGTCATAATTGGAAATAATGTTAATATGATTTTAGGTTTGAAGAAACAACTTGCAGATACCTTTGAAATGATTAATCTTAGTCTGTTGCATTTCTTTTGGGCATTCAAATTTTTCAAATGGATGAGGATATATTTCTTTCTCAACCTAAATATGCTTTGGATCTTTTGAAATGATTCAAGATGGTCGACTGTAAGTATTGGGATGCACCTTATCAGTTTGGGTGAAGTTGTAGAAATACTGTGACTCTCCATGAGTCGACGCCACTATGTATCAATAGTTGGTCAGTAGCTTGGTTTACTTAATGCATAGTCGACCAAATCTCTCCTTTGTTGTTAGTGTGGTCTCTCAGTTCATGTAGGATCCTCGATAAATATATTGTAAAGTTGCAAAGAGAATTATTCACTATATTAAAGGAACTTATTAGTATGGTATAAAGTATTGTCACAGTACAGAACCATTGGCCAGGTTTACTAATTTCGACTAGGGAGGTGACATTGACGACCGTAGGTCAACTTATGGATATGTGTTTCGATTGATTTTTGGACCCTTGTTCTGGTCATGTAAGAAACAAAATGTAGTCTTTATTTCGACTACAAAATATAAGTATCATGGAGATGTCAATGAAGGTATAGAGGCAATTTGGATTCGTCAGCTTCTAGAAGAGATTGGATTTCCTATTCATGCCTAGATCGTTATTCACTTTGATAATCAAAGTACGATACATGTTGTTGATAATATTTTTGCTCATAGCAAGATGAAACACATTGAACTTCATTTTCATTATTTGAGATAGTTGGTGCAGGACATGTTGTCTCACTTGTTTATTGCAGGACAGATGATCAAATCGTTGATATCCTTATGAAGCCATTACCGGAAGTTAAGTTTGTGAAACTTCAGGCTATGATCGAGCTTCAGGAAGATGCAATTATGGGGGGATGATTAGAGAACATAATTACATCTCTCAAATCTCCAGAACGTTGTGTTGATTGGGGGGTGTTGGAACCTAAGGTTATGAAGGTTCATCACACTCCTAGATCTTATGGATATATTCAGTCAATAGACAAAAATCGACTAGAAAATCAGTTGGATGGTGGATCGACTGGAAGAGTTGAAGGCTCGAATCAATGTTCGACAAGGCCGTTGTCGGCTCGACTACAACAATCGAATAAACTATGGGACGTTGCAGATTTTGTGGAAACGGTTATAACCAATGACCCTATTTGTGGACCAAATAATCCTCACTTGAAATTATTTCATTAGATCTAGAGACTATAAAAGTATGATCCTATGGGTTGTGTTAAGATGTGTTTTGTGTGTGTATCAAGTATGCATTGTGATGTTCTGATCACAATGGTCTGTGCTTAAGTGTTGTAATGGTGTCTCTAGACACCATCTCTCTTCTTGGAATAATGTTCCCTTCTACTATTTTCGTTTTTGTTCTATAATCCAGGGTGAAGAGATTCCCCAACATTCCAGCATGATTGTTTGACCTAGTACCTAGACTAGCCTTGAATCTAATGAAAGAAACATAAGGCACATTATTCTTTAGTAACAATTGTGTGGATATGGAGGACGAATTAATTATATTATCAATTCTTATTGATCTCTTATTATATGTCTAAGTTCATTTACACTTGAATATTACTAATTGGAAGGGTCTATAGTCTAGATTAACAATTTGTCCATAGTCAAAATTATTGTACTCATTTGATTTCCCTTTTTGAAATTAAGAGTGACATCATAATCAAAATTCACTCCCAATTATATGTACAATATGCATAATTGTTAATCATATAACCACATATGACTATGTAGGGTCACTTATTTTTGCATCCTCACACAAATTCTTGTACTCATTTGATTTCCCTTTTTGAAATTAAGAGTGACATCATAATCAAAATTCACTCCCAATTATATGTACAATATGCAAAATTGTTAACCATCTAACCACATAGCACTATGTAGGGTCACTAATTTTTGCATCCTCACACAATGTTTAATTCATCCAAAGATTTGCTTTTGTTGTCTTCGTAGTGAATCTTTTTTAAATAATTCCTCAACCAATGTGTTGGGCATTCCTTGGGTTATTCATGTCTCAAATCTAAAGAAATATGTGTATTATGTGAATGGTTTTTCCTAATTTCTATAATTGATGTTAGCTTCACTTCTTTATTCATCATACTATGCTGACCACTTACTCATTATGTCTATGTGGAAGATCATGAATGTATATATTATGTCCTCTTCTTCCACATCCACTTAAAATAATTATGCATGATTAGTGGAATCACATATATAAACTAACAAAAGTTGATAATGATTTTAAAATAAGACTTTATACTCTTTTGATAGAATCACACACTGAGATTTTTAGGGGCCCTATTAGTTGAAGGAACTTTTCCATTCTTTTAGTTCCACAATTAACATCCCATATAAGTGGTACATCGATACAATATTGTTGAGGTATTCACTAAGACATATTCATAAATATCATTCCTTCAATCAAGGAACCTAGGAAAATTCCCATTTGCTTCACAAATCCTTTCAATATTATCATATACATCTCTAACAAGAACATCTAACTTGTAGACACAACATCAACCAACTCAATCTCTATGCCCATAAATCTTGTAGGGAACTCATTTTCAATAATATAATTATTTATTGAATTTCATCTCACCATATTCCTATATCAGATGCATATCTCTTTTGATATCAACCACCTGATTCTAATAAGAATGTTCAATTAGGTATCTTCTAGCTATATTATGGGAAAAAATAAAGTCGGGGATGTATGTCATCGTACATTGCACCTTTTGATGCTATAGTGACATGTCAAAAGTAAATGGTGAGGGCTTCCTTTCCCCTATGGTACCAACGAAAAATGTTGTCACATAGATATTTTCACCTTTGATATTAGATCTTGAAATAAAAACAGTATATTGCTACCATGTACACATACATAATGAAACAATTGAAAATAAACATCGATACAACCTATATTGCAAATACTTTCAAAACATTGTTCCAAACATGGGTTTTGAGGCTAGTGACTTTTTTGGGAGAAATATCGTCTCTCAATTGCCCATGTAGTAAGCATTCAAAGTTAGGACATTGGTAAACTGTTAATCCCCTTGCATATTTCCCCCCTCTTTCCCAATTTTCTTAATGGGGGATGGTAGTAAACATTGGACAAAATATCAACTACTAACCCCCAAGGGACTCCATGGAATTCAATCTTGAGAAGTTCGTGATCTTTTGCACAAGAGCATCTAAAAATCAACCTAACCCTTGGAGCATTGAGGCCAATGACTTATTCATTTCTAGAAGAAAGGATTGGTAGGTACTTGGTATACAAATTTAAACAATCACCCTCTTTGTTATATTTATTTGACCTTTATAAAATATCTATGCAAAAGGGTCACTATAGGTTAAGCAATATTTATTCTCTTTTTTTTGTTCATTTTCTTCATTGAATCAACTCATTAATGGATTTTGCTTGGAACTACTACAAATCAATCAGAAGGGCCCCATGTAAAATGTGAGCCTTGCAATAAAATAATTGATGGTGGGTTAGTAGGTGAAGTAACAATGTGTCCACACATGCCCCAAGATGTAAAACATTAGGTGAGCCTACCCTTTGAATCCATTAAGAAGGTGAAGAAACAAAGGAAGAAAATTATGGATGATATTGGTGGATCTTCAAATATGTTGATTGTTGCATGTGATCCACAAGAGGAACTAGAAATAGAAGCATATGGGGTCCTTGGCCTTGAGACTCGTGCTAGTTGAACAAGAATCCAAGATGGGAGTTGTAGCTAGTGTTTTCACACCAGCCTGTGCAAAAGGGAACCTATTAAGGATTATGGAACCCTTAGTAGCAGACTCAAATATAGATAAAGATGGTGTGTGAGTGTAAATAACAATAAAAATAAATCTAACTAATTACTGCAGTAAAAACAACAAATAGATCGGAACCCGTGAAGTATTTTTGTATTATTATGCAAACAAGGGTTTACAATAATAGTTACCTCGGAAGGTGAGTAGATGTGGGCCCTCGCAGCTGTATGGAGAGTAGCGCGTTGGGTCTCCATAGTTCCTTGCTCTTCTCCAGATGCTCAAGAGGTGGTCAAGACTCAACTGAATGGAGAACAGAAGCTCAAGGTGATATGCTAAAGTTCAACATGAATTTTGGAAGCATGAGGGTATGAAGAGTTGATCATGGATGTGAAATGGGGGGCCTCCGTCACATTTTTATAGTGATTTTGGGTGGTGGAGTATTGACCCATGGTTTTGGGCAACCAATAGTATTGGCTAGTGGTATTTGAGTTTTCCCTCATTTTTTATTTTATTTTATACTTTTCCCCTTTTTCTTTTTCTTTTTTGGGGATTTGGACCCTATTTTGAGGGATTTTAACCTTTTTTGAAGGATTTGGACCTTTTTTGAAGGATTTTCATTAATTGATGAGGGAAATAATGATTTTATGCCCATTTGGTTACCAATTTAGGGATTTTGGGGTTTTGGAGGCCAAAAATGTAGGAAAAAGTGGTAAATGGGTTATGTGACTAGGGAGATGAGTTGTGTGAACAATTTTTGGGTGTTAACAGGAGTCAAACTATCCGCATTCCCAATATCGACAGGGGTAATGTGTTTTCTGTCTTTGCACCCCATACTAGAGATGGCTCCCAACCTACCTTAGATAGCATGGGTTGGAGGGAAAACGTGCATGACCAAACCAAGAAGGAAGTTGCAAACTTTTGGAATAATTTCATCCATTCCTTTCAATGTGGTCAAGACCCCCTATAGTAGAGATGGTAGATGTTATTCACATTGTCAACTCGACCTTCAAAGCCTTAAGAATTGATATGTTTGTTGCATTAGTTGGGGACATGAATAAGGTCCTTAATGGTCCTCGTGTGCAGTCCACTATATAGACCTTATGTTAGAGAATATTGACAAACTTATATGGAGCCAAGAATTTGTACAAAGGCAAGGTCATTTCCATCATAATAGGGTACCTAACATAATGAGGACTTACATAGAAAATAATATGCTTACTAATCATACCATCACTAGACTTATAACCAACTTCATTATCTTGCAATGTATTGTTGTATGAAAGCTAGCTTTAAAGAGGATGTTTGTGGCTTGAGTGGACATAATCAAAATATGCAATCACCGTAGAGGCATTTAGTGTCAATATTGCACATTATGAGGGTTTGGGAAACGATGTTTAGGGAGTGGTTATATTTTTTGAGCCAATAGAAAAATTTCTTGTGAATGGTGGATGGTGAGAAAATCACAATGAATTACCTCTATGAGGCCATGGATAGGGACAAGGAGGTCATTCGTGACACCTATGGAGGCAACCAAGAAAAGGATTTGTTACTTTGGGAGTTCATTGACAACATGTAGACTAACTAGCCCCATAAACCTTTGCATGTGGTTGAGTACTATCTAAACTTGGTGTTCCATTATGAGCCAAGATTTCATGTAGACGTAGAGGTGAATGTGAGAAATTCGCACTTTTGCAGAAACCACAAAATAGTGTAAAACATGCAAATCTCAATGACAAAGCATTACCAACATGTTAGGCACCCTAATAATCGCACCCAAACTTATCAACTTTGTTTCTACTTCAGAATTTTGGGTGTGCAGAACCTGGCTTATGTACAATAATGTGATTTCCTTTTGAATTAACATTAAGAGATAATTATATACTAGTCTTTTTCAAACAATGTCAATCTTCCCAATGCCAACACTACATCATGTTATTTGCTAGTTACAATCTCAACATGGGCAATAGTTACAAATTCTAAAACTATGTTTTTTATTTATTATAAACACTCAATCACAAACTGAAAAACAATAAGACATAGAAGATCAATTACACAAGCAAACATAGTTGTGTTAACAAACACAAATATAGTAAAAATACAATAGGGTATTCCATGTCTTCTTTGGCTTTTCAAAATTTAATTATAACACTCTTTGACCCACTACAATTTCACAATGCAAATGGATCACACAAGTTTCCAACACTCTAGCTCACTGGATCTCTAGGCTATCTTACACATTCAACAATAACTTAAATGGTTGAGGTGATCTCATATATGTAGATTTGGATGGGTGATTAAATATGGTAAACACTAACCTAAATGGTTGAGGTAATCTCATATATGTAGATATGGATGGGTGATTAAATCTAACCATGTCAAGGATCAAATTGATTAGGGGCTACACCCAACTAACCAATGATCAAAGTTAACATGTTCATGGATCAAATTTGCCAAAGTCAAATCTTCACCAAGTTATACCATGTTGATCATCAATCTCATCTTAGCATTTGATGCTAAAGAATTATTGTCACACTAACATAGCTCAAGCGCTAAAGTGATCCAATGTCAACTAGGTTTGCATCAGCACAAAAATTTGCACACCAAATTTGATTTATGCTCTTTTTCATGCTAGCATTCGAAACTTCCATGTATATCCATGCTCAACTCAATTGCAATTTTCCTTCCACTAAGTTACACTCAATGAAGATTGATTTTCCAATTTATTTTCCAACATTGAAGATGGGCATATTCAACTATATTGAATAATATTTCAAACATGTTGTTACTTATACTAGAGTATTTCACCAACTTTAGGAATTCAAGGTCACATGTGTCATGAGTTTTTTTTCCATGAATAGAAAGCTATACTTGATATTCATTATGAATCAAAGTATACATATATTGTCTCGGTACATTCAATCAACAAGACTGTAACTATCAACCACAGAAGAAAAACCATGACTAAAAATACTGTAGCCAAAACAGAAACAGGGCCATCCCCTAAAACGACTACCCGTAGCAAGGGACAGAGGAGACCCCGCACACAAAGTGAAATGTGGCAGGTCATCGACAATGAGGGAGGGTAGCTTGGATGCAAACCACCGCAACCAAGGCCAAGCAAAACCCGCTCAGGGGCCACACCCACAGCACCTGCTGTCGCAACAGTCCATGTTGGCGCTCCACGCAGACACAACAGAGGGGGCCAGAACCCACATCAGCCAGTAAGCTTCGTAGATCACGTTGGGGCCACTCCAACGCTGCACCCATAGAAACCCAGTGCAGCATCACGCACAGGAACCACCGCCTCGCCTCAAAGGCCGACGCCGCCACCGCTGAAAAAACCAGAACGGGTCGCCGCGTAAAGCCCCGTCCAATTCACAGAAAGGCCAAACGGAAATCTCCCCCAAATGCTCGGTTGGCCGCCCAAAGGAGAAGGGGATGGTTTCTAGGGAAGGAACCCTGGCCGCCTAGTTATCAGAAACCGACTCTCAAAACCTAAATGAGTTGCAGAGCAGGTGATAAACCGAGTACCGACTCTCAAAACCTAAATGAGTTGCAGAGCAGGAAAAAAAACGTGTTTCTCACTTCAAAAAGATTCAGTTTCTCCTCAATTTTCGTCATGAGTCTAATCAAAGAAAGAAAACAAATGTTACCAAGTACCCCTTCAAATTTCAATATCACTAGTAGATGTTGATCTTTTTAAAATTTATTAATCCCTGCGGATAGCGATCCGTTGGTCGCCATTTCTCTTTGAATTTTTTTGTTTTAAATTTTTACACTCATGTTTACTAGAGTTTTCAAAAATATGGGTATTAAAATGATTTTTTCTTAAATTAAAAATATTTTTAACATTTTCCTAAATCAAAATATCTAATTTCTGATTGGTAAAGTACATGGACTTGACTAATTATCCTTGGTGTGAAAAATGTGAAAAATAATTATTGAATTGTAAAAATAAAAAATAAAAATAAAAAACAAAATCATGCCACTTAAACCATCATTCATAAATGAAATGGTTTAAGTGTTACATATTCATTGGTTGATATGACCGATCATCTTTGTCAAGCATTATCCTCCTATTTGTAATCATTATCCCCTACTCCTCAGTCATTATTATTTTGCAGTCATCCTTCATGCCAATCCAATCGGCCTGTGTTGGTCTCTTTCAAAATATTTGATGTTACCAATCAATGCATGGTCCCAACCAATGACGCCAATGCATATCAGAGAACCAACACTCTACATGAATTCTTGGCGGTCACCATTTTCTTTTCCATCAAAATTAAATGATCTAATTTTCTGGAACACCCGCTGGGTTGGTATCTCCACTTCTCATAATCCGAATCCGAATTTGGTCTTCCATTCTGCATATTTTTCATAACGCTTTTCTCATGTCCCCTACAGCTATTGGAGATACCACGAGTGCAACAAAGAAGATAGTTGGTTTCTGCATATTTTTCATAACGCTTTTCTCATGTCCCCTACAGCTATTGGAGATACCAAGAGTGCAACAAAGAAGATAGTTGGTTTCTCCCTCCGTCCTCGTGCCAGTCCCTCATTACTGATCAAGCTTAGAATGGCATGCCATCAGTTTTGAAAGGCCGTGTGGCAGGTAGCATTTAGAGCTACTAACCACCATGTCTTCATATGCTAAAATGTTCGGCCATGTGTATTATGGTGCTTGTAATAAATAACATCTGTGCAACCAGCTGGCCAGTTCACATGACACAAGACACGAAGGTCACAATCTATATATAACATTCATATCAATATTGTGTTTTAAATTAAAATTACTATTTCCTATTTTATAGTGCATAATTGACCTGTATCAATATTGTCTTTTAAATTAAAATTACTATTTCCTATTTTTTATAGTGCATAATTGACCTGTACCAGAAAACTAGTGTCCGTTAATATGGTCTGGCCACACCAGGATTTCCTATTCTCCTTTTTGGGTTAGGAGTAACTTATCAAATTGTTTGTTGACTTGGCACAAACCAATCCATTCTCATACTATCCTCACAATCCTCACAATCTATGAATGAAATTGATGGCCGATCCCTCTACAAATATAAAGAACAATAATTAGATAGGTCACAGTGCTTGGTGTACTAGGTGCACTATACCACTGGATCCAAAATTGGGTTGTGGATACCCTATACAGAGTTCTTTTTACTATGAAAAGTAAAAGCTTTACCTTGAAGTTCTGGGAAAAGCTTTCGAATAAGCTACTCAGAACTCTTCTGGTACTTTCGAATTTCTCTCTATAATTAGATAAGTTGCAAATTAGATACATATACCAGACAGAGGAAGGAAATACAAACAACTAACCATAATCGGAAGGCATTCCTGACAAATTCAAATAAACAAGTGCACATGCACATACCGAAGAGCAATTGTACCAAGGTGGTATCTATGAGGCTTCTTGACACGAGCAGATTTACATGCAGCCTCGAACACAACAGTAGTTTAGAATGCATTCGAAATAATACACATTGAAAGCTATTTAACCCTACAAGGAGGAAAAAATAGATAAAATAGAAAAGCAGGACCTTTGTAGCCAGCTGCTTCCTTAGAGCCTTCCCTCTAGTCGATTTACGAGTTGTCTGCTTCGTACGAGCCATGCTAGGTGTGAATAACAACCTGCAAGTTTGGGATGCAACTTCAACAACAACACAATTTTCTTCTTAATAGCTGTCTACAAGATTAATGACAGAGGATATTGAGGATCAATCCTATGCAAATGAATGAATAGATAGAGTTAAAACAACAATTTATTCGCATCTTTGACAGAGGATAAAGAGGGAGCAGGGACAAGGCTGGTGTGAGACAGGTTAGCTTTGAACCCCAAGCAAACCTCTATCTCACGGACAGTTGGGGTGATCACAGAGTAAAGAATAATGAAAGCAAAGGACCTAGATGCGTCTAGGAAAACGTCGTTATTGGAATGGACTTAAGGTAATTAACAATGGATAATCTTGAACTCAGCATAAGACATAAGCAACCTTGGAAGGAATTACAGGTATTACTTTGAGAATCTGTGATCACTTTAGAAGAACAGACCCTGCAACCCTCTATATAATATACAATGCCCCTCTAGACATACCATTCCTCTGAGGAGCCAGTAGCTTTGACAACAGTGAAGATTCAACAGTAGCAGAAAAATATTTTGGATTGGTTCCTAGAGTCGTCTTCTCTTGAAAGTTCATCCCTCTCTCCTTAGAGTAAATCCAACATTTATTTTTATTATAAATCTAAGATAAGTACTACAATACAGTAAATATTAAGCACAACAACCTGGGACTGGTCCTCCAAAGAGGCCGCTCTCCATATCAATGAACAAGTTATATGGAGAACATCATTAAGAGCAGAGCTCAGTGCTCTCTATATCCACAATTCCATGCACCGCATTACTTTGGAACTGGTAATCATTAGAGGAAGTCTACCGTTATAATAAAGCAACAACAAGACAATCGACAAGTAATGGGTGGAGATCATATCTACTGAGACACAAAAAAAGCACTTGTATAATTACTCTAAAGAATATGGAAGGCCTGAGTCACCCTTCTCTGTAGAAAGAGTGGCAGATAATCATAGGAGTCTCCTGTAGTGGGGATCATCCTCTAATTCTGCAACGAACAAAAACTACATTAACATAATGCATTCTGAAGCTATCTCAATGATACCGCTCCCCAAATTCTACAACAACCAAAAATACGATCACTGAATGCATTACACAAGGGCCCTATCTCAGAAGAAACGCGTAATGGAAGTGGCAGCATTGCCAGAAGAAACGCGTAATGAAAGTGGCAGCAGCATTGAGTTCCTTCCTTTCAGACGTTTACACAAGCCTCTCGCAAGTTGAGTTGATAATGCATGTAATAAAGTTGACACTTGTCCACCTGCATGCAAACTATTTTTTAAGAACTATCAATGCATTTGTGACAGACGTGGAGAGTGGTTTTCTCAGAAGCTCGACGTGTTTCTCTTGAAATGAAAATGAGCACAATGCAATCCACCATGTCATTTGTGTGTGCAACGGTGGCGTGTAGAAGACATTTTTTTTAAATTCATGATATGACTATTGAGAAGATTTGTGAATACCATCTAGGCTAAAAATAAATTTAATAATACTTAAAATGCAATAGAAGTTGTATCCAATAAGGTTA
Organism: Larix kaempferi; assembly: GCA_027924585.1. Taxonomy (NCBI): domain Eukaryota; kingdom Viridiplantae; phylum Streptophyta; class Pinopsida; order Pinales; family Pinaceae; genus Larix; species Larix kaempferi. Next base: position 5,790,985 of record BSBM01000410.1, read on the forward strand.
ATAATTAACGGTAAATTAAACTTCATAATATACATTTGTGGCTCCCTACTAAAGACCAAATGCCAGAGAGATTTCCTTAGACAATGCAGAGATCGATCATCCGCTAGCAATCGTTGGCTTTCTCCGATCAGGTCCCTCCCTTCGATCAAGTAAGTGGGGGAGTACTAAATTGCATGTAAATATTTTGACAATGATGACAGGAACCATATTACTCATATGTCAAGGTGCTTGGAAAAAGGAATGTTTGGAGCTATTCAAGTAAACAATGTTCATTGTTTGTGGTTTTTTATTTCTGTCGAGACAAAGTGAAATTATTACATGTTAAACTCGCTTTCCCAGCCAAAGCAAATTTACAACAAAACCATATATTCTAAACTTCTCATAGTGTAAGAAATTTTACAACTATTAAAGTAAACAAAGCTTATGATTTTTATACTTCTTTTTGGGACAAAGCGAAAAAATTCCCTGTGCAATTTACCTCAAAATCCTCACCTTCACATTTACCTTTGATGTTTTTTTTTCGCAACCTAAAACTAATTGTTTATGGCGAAGATGTTTCAACCTGTCTTTTTGGTTCTGTCATCAAGAGCCTTACTTTAAATTCTTTCAAATTACAAGCTTTGCATGTGTTTAGTTGCATCCTCTAAAATCACCTTTAAAGATCCGGATAAACTTCTCCTCTTGGAGTGAACCTTCATCTTATAGCATGGATTACCTTAACATTTCTCTTTTGAATATATCCACACCTTACACCTTTTATTAATAATTAATAATATAAAACAACACATACAAAAACCTTTAAATACTAATTATTAATAAAAAATGAGCATTAAAAGTTAACGGATTTTTTTCATTAACATGCGCTCTCCATTAATAAAGATATATAAAAATGTAAAAGGGGTAAATCCTAAATGCTTTTATAGTTAAAAAGAAGTACGTGTTCCTTATGGCAACATTATTCTAAAGTTGAATTATTATAATGGCTTAGGAGTCCACTTTGATTGACTCCATATTAACTTTAACATTGTATATATGTTACTAAGGATTTAAAAAATAATGTTATTTAAAATTATTAAATAAAATGATTTGTTTAATTTTTTATTGGCTATATGTGTGGTAGGACTTTGAAATTTGGAAAAATAAATATTGATTAAAGATTTTATTGTGATTGTGATTTTAGATTGTTGCAGTGGATGGAAAAGACAATGTTCTTATATCTTCTTTGAAGTCATTAGTGGCAGGAAACTGAACAAGTATTCCTCTTGAATTTCCGTATGTAATCTTTGAGCTTGTTCTCTAGTTCTTCCTTCTATCCCAAACTATTTCCAGGAACCTCTATGTTTCTACTCTTTAAATTGCAAGAAACATGTTATAATTAATATTTTAAAAAGCGCTTACGCAACCATTAAGTGAAGCTTGGTAATTATTATTTAAAATGACAAATTAACATAAGCTACAGTAGAAGTTGTAGGAAGTATCAATATGTTTGAAACAATGAAGTGTTCATGGCAAACCTTTCCTTGTGCTGATGACTCCCCAAGCCAAGGATCCTTTGGGGAAGAGCATGTTGGGGTTGGGAAGCCATTGCCCAATGGCCATTACCAGTTGCTTCCATCCGAACCCTTCATGAGGTTTACGAACGAATCTCTAAACATATTATAGAAGAAAGTATCACTAAGACGCATTGTTGTTTCTATGAATGAATATTTAAACACAAATTATAGAAGGAAGTATCACTGAGGCGTAGCAATAATCAGAGGATTTCCGTGTTATTTTGGCCACCAAGATTAACATCACAAACCATAAGCATTATTGTATCATAACTAGTTGTTACTTTAACCATCATGCACATGTTCCACATCTATCTTATCATTGTTGGGTAAAGGTGCCACATGTTCTATGAAGCAAAGAGAAATTTTTGAAGAGAACAAGATTCTGCCAGGTAAATGGATGTACGATGTAGGATACGCATGTGACCGAATTAATGGCATGTCATTTTATATTAACGTAGTGTTTAAAAAAATTAATCTTTAGTTTTTTAACATTTTTATATATTAATAAAAAATCTATACCAATTTATATAATAAAAATGGCTTTTAGATAGGATCCATGAATAGTCAACACTCATTTTTGCCAACTTTCTATGGAAGCTGAGAGCCGTAGCACTGTTTCATCAATATTCTGATTATAATGAACAATTAATTTATTGATCTTTAATCAAATCTATTAAAATAAATATCAAACTCAATTTGTGAGTCTTCAAAATTGGCATGTTTCATATTACTGAAGTGTGTCAATTCTAATTTCCAGGCTTCATATTATGGAAGTGTATTAGTTATAATTTTCACTGCCCAAAATCATGACTTTTATGAAAAAACTTGTTTTTTTAATCTTTCCCCATTTTCCAAAAAAAATCATCATTAGAGATGCATGAATCACTATAAAATCAGATTTTGGAACTCTATTTTGCCCATTTTCATTTGTTATTTTAAGGAGGAGTACTCCAATTTAGTATGGCAATTGAATAGGGTTAAATCCGCTCTGCCTTTCTTCCTCACAACTTCAAAAAAAATACAAAAATTAAACCCTATACAACTAACCTCCAAACAATAAAGTTATTTTAAACTATTCACACTAAGATATTAAAAAAACATCTCCATATCAAGCATAATAAAACCGGGGCCCATAGAAGATCAAAAATTGACAATATACAGTGATCAAATCCTTTGATCAGATTATTTTGTGTAAATCAATTAAGCATAAAATCTTGATCATACCACTGAGCTCATTAACTTTTTATCTTTATTTTGTTATATTCAAATAAACAAAATCAGGAGCAGGGACTTGCTGCATTGCAGCTATTTCTCTTGTTTTAATCTTGGATTCTTATTTGTTAACTTTATAGTAAATAGTAATAACATTATGTATATGTATTATGACAAGTATATGGCAGAAGTTGTTTGACAAAATATTTGTAATAAAATGCCTTACAAAGGCAAACCAAAACACTAGTTTTCTCTTCAAACTTATATATATTGCATGCATGCTTAAAGTATTGTCTCAAATAGAAATACATGTAAACATCATAAGCAAAGTTATTCCACCAAAGGCATACCCACTATGAAATTCCTCCATAGGAACATTATCCATTCCAAGTTCAAGGTCTCCAAGTGTTCGTTGTTTTCATGTCGATCTTGTTTCTAACTACTGCACAGTGTCCTCGTCGGCATCATCATGTTTCACTAAGCTAATATAGACCGATGGAAGTCTTGCAAGGAATTGGGAACTCCTAGCAAATCGTAGGATCATATGATACTGCATCTCTAAATCACTTGCATTTTTTTTGTCTTTTGCCCCCAAAGTTGTGCCTCTAATTCTTCTTGTTTAGCCTCTTGTTTATCCATGTGCATACTCAAACAATCTATCACATGATGCATACCTTCCAATGGGTTAGCTAAATGTTGCAACAATTTCCTTGCCTCATAATTCCCTTCTTCATTACTACCACTACGCATAGAGAGTCTCTCCATTTCAATGACCATAACTAAAAACTTAAGATGCCTTGGGCTCTGTTATCACATTTCTAGTAGCTGGGAGATGTTGTCATTTCCATAGCAGTTGTCACATCCCAGAGCGAGTCCTTTACATTTGGATGATCTTCCATGCCACATGGTGATCATCGGTTGATACAAACATAGGCAGCTAGACTACTTGGAGCAGCAATATCAATGTTACCTTTGACACTATTGAGCCCTATTCATGATCTCTCGAGGGATACTTTTTCATGCCTTAGTTCACTTTATCAGAGCAACCAGCTATTGATTGTTTCTTCCTTTCCATCTGGTTGTTAGAGTGATTCAGATGTAGGTGACTGAGCAGGTATATGGCATGACGTTTGCATTCATTTTCTTTTTTACTTGTATTAGTAGATGTGACTGAGTATATGTAGTGTTGACATTGGTGATATTTTATTTGGATGTTTTAGTAAACTGATAATTGAAGAGGTTAAACTGTCTCAGTGTTAATTCCTTGGTATATGCTCATAAGTAGGGTTAGCCTTTATACAACTTAGATAATTTTTCATTACTCTTGGAACCATTATCACATGTCCTCCGTCCATCTGTAATCCCAGGCTTGAAACAAATCCCTTGACTTGGATAAGACTTGTGAAGCTGAAGACATTCCCCCTTTGTGATCTCTATGTCTGGATAAGCCCCCATGTGTATTTGTGTCTTGGCTCTAAAGTGTGTGACTATGCTCTCAACCCTGTCGATCTCTTTCCGGTCCGTTACCTCGGATGTCTGAGTGCAGTTTAGGATTGTATATGTCACTGGAAGTGTCTCTAATAGTTTCGAAGCAAGTATTCCTCATCTTATGAAATCAAAAGCATCGGCTCGCATAAATGTTCTATCTAAAAGGATGCAAAGGCCAAAATGTCAGGCTATGAAACGAAAAGAAAAAGCAAATGTATTTTTAAATACAAAGTTATGAGATGCATCAGCTCGCTTAAACACTATATTTAAAAGGATGCAAGGCTATCAAATCAAAAAGCCTAATGAAAGTCAAGACTTACGATGAACAACAAGTAAATTATCAAGTCTTGCAATGAAAGGCAAGCAATGTTATAAAATGATGCTTGTTAGAGTGTAGAGGAGCCTTCTAAGCACTTTATCCATCTGTGAGACACCACCTTTCCCTAGTGTCTGTCTACCCAACACATGTCACATCGATTTCCCTGGTTCCCTATGATCTCTTAAAGTGCATTAAGTATGTCCAATAAGTCAAACTTTCAATTAGCCAATCCTTGTTTTATTCCACATCACCCAAGGTAGTGAGGAATGACCTATTTTGTATATTAAACTCAATGTGAAAATGAGTATGTGGTTGGGACTTCACTTTTAGTATGCAATTAATTCAGTTAAAAGTCGAGTTTATGTGTTTATTGAGTTGGTCACCATTGTTAAACATTTCCAATGTTTTTAGTCCGCTATTAATGCATTTAAGAAAGTACTACTAATGCCTCTTGCATGCAAAGACCTTCATATTAATGCTCAACTACATTTTTGGATCATTTTTTACATGGTCAACTCTTTGACTTGGTCAATGGGCAGGGCCCATATATGGATATGACTATAGATATTCAGTTGATGTATCTCAGTGCCTTTGGAGGCTAACCAGATCATTCCATGCTTCAGTTTATAAAAATTTGCTCATTATCATTATTTTTATAAAGTCAGCGAACCAATTTTTAATTATAAAATATGGAAATTGTTCATAGATGCTATTACAGGTTGCTCCAAGTTGTATGAGTAGTCATCTATAATGGATTTGATGCTTCTAAGTACATTTGCGCAGTCAGTTTTCTATTTTGGGCAAGGGAAGAAACTATTACGAGCATATTGGGTATTTACAGAGCATTTCAGCAGTTTAATTAAATTAATTAAAGTGACCTTGGCATGACAAGTGGGACAAAGGATAAGTGAATGGCAAAGTGGTGATTTGGGTATTGTTTGTATAGCTCTAGAGAGGTTCCAGACACACTTTCACATGGTCCCACCATCATCCTGCATCATAGCACATGTTCATCTTCAGTGAGCAATTCACACTTTCTAGAGCAGGACGCACTTTTGGATGATGTATCTCATGTTTATATTATGCACCATGCAAAAGTGTTGTAAAAAGTCCCTAGGTAGCATGTCTTGGCCCCTAGGTGACTTAAGTTATATTTTATCATTGTATATCATGTATTTGGGCATCATGAAGCAATTCGCCCCCCTCAGAGTCTAGTTGATCCATGTGGGTGAGAGATTATAATCTCCACCATTGATTATCATTATTCCATCTTTTAATCTCAACCATAGATTAAAAAGTTGGTTAGAGATTTGGTCTATTTCAAAACTATTTAAGAGAGAAGACCCCTCATTGTAAAGGGACTTTGGCTCTGGAGAAAACATAATAGAAAATAATTTTAGATTTCTTATGAGTTTGATGAGTTTCTCTTTCTTTACAAGCTTCTGCCACTAGATCATAGTTTTGTTCCCCAGTATATCTATTTTATATTGTCTTGACAGGAGGGAAAATCCACTTGGTGCGAATTGGAGAGGTGACTCTCCCTCAACCCAGGCGACTTTGCTAAAGGGGATTTACTCGCATCTTGGATATCTATTTCCATTTGCCATTTATATGTTGCTATCTCTTGTCAATTCAATAGCTTTGTCATTTTCATTTAGAAATTTATTTTTGCATTTGCTAATGTTTTCTTCTTGTCTATGGCAAAGCGACCTTGGTTACTCCATTGCTTGCTTTGGGGATAAAAGCTAGGATATATATGGTGTTGTTGAGCGAGGAGAAAGGAGCTGCATCAACCATTCGGATCCGGGTAAGACCACAAACTTTTTCTTGCAATTTCCCTTTCAATACATTGTCAATAATTAAAATAAATAAAAATCCAAATTTTATTTTTTGCAAATAGCACTTTGTATTGAGTTGGCTGAATTCTCAAAAGGTGAAAAATCGTTTTGCGTGTGCGTAGGCGTCTGCAATAACCTTAGTCATAATCCCTTAAAACCCTCACAAATCTCTTCTGAAAATGGATGTATTTTAATTTTTGGGTCGAATTTATGACACAGAGAGACTGAATTTACCTTGGGCGACTTCATCAGAACTCTCACGAATTGTTTCTATTCTGAAGATTGAAGATTATTGGAATTCTTGGTAGTTATCATCACCAAAATAAACTAAGATTCTCTAAGCCAAATTGTATTTATATTTATTGTGTTCGTTTTTACTCAGGCGTATCATTGAAAGCCCAGCGAATTGATCTGAACTGCATTTTCACTGTGAAACGATTTTATCTCCCTCAAACCAATTCGCGACAGTGTGCAAGTGGCCATTTTACTCATTAAACCTTGACGTCTTGCATTTGGAATTTTTATTGTTCGATTTTCATCAAATCTGCAAGTCACTGGGTAAATCGAAATTTTCCTTGGCATAATGATTCTGGGTTCGTTTTGGCCTTAGACATCAATTTTGGGAGTCGCAATTTCATCATAAAAATAATTTTATGTCCCTTAAACAAATTCGCTGTAAAGGGCATTTGAAATTGGATTTCACAAATTACCAATTTCTGGGTAAATCGAGTTCATTCATCGCTAAATCGCTAGTGTGACTTGAGGGGACGATTTGGCCTTAACATTCATCATCTTCAACTATACCGACTGACCATAGACTCCATTGCCCATTGAAAAGCACTGACCTCATCCGAAGTCAATTAGCCCTTAGAGTTAGAAGCCATCTCTGCACAAAGTGTATGTTGTCTTGCTTGTGGTGATTGCCGAATCTTTTAGCAAGCCGTCTTAAAAACCTAGGGTGTGTTAAATCTGAAATCATTTGCCCTAGAGTCATCTATCCTAGATCCCTTAACCCTAACTTTGAATCATTCTTTGGATTTAGGATTCATCTATCCTAGATCCCTTAACCCTAACTTTGAATCATTCTTTGGATTTAGGATTTGTCTTAGGATATCTCACGTTCGATCATTGTATTTAGTTTTGGTATCCTGTAGTTAGGTCTTTCCCACAAGGTAGAACAGGATCTCTCCCTTAGCCTCTCTTAAGCTTAAAGTGACGAGAATCCTATTAAGCGTGACAACCAATTCCATCCTTGGGGAGCAGGATCCTTGATTGTCACAGCTTTAGCTGCTTGTCCCTCTCTGCCATCCTGGATAGGATACCTTTTGGAGCGGCTACAAGTTTTGTGATAACAAGCTCCACACAACCAAATTAACGGAATAAATGCTTCTGAACATAAATTTAAGCCCAACAGAGATGCCACCCTTTACCCTCATCTTCACATGGGTGTCCTGTAGGCATCCTTGTGATGGTTAAAGTGCAGACTTGGGTAGACAAGCAAAGAAATACAGCAGTTCTGGACAAGCAGTGGAATGCATTGTCATGAATGTTCTGAGCTATGATGCTGTCTCATACTGTTGATAAAGATGGCAATCAGAACCTTTGACAGGTGGTAATGAATAAAAGCAATGAGGCATTGACAAAGGACAACCCTAATCTATGATTTGAGGAACTATTTGAAAACTCCTGCCTTGGGGCTGAATTAGTGGCACCGAGATGTCACCAGCACTTGTGAACGATATTTGACCTCCAGCATCAGTTTGCCCAAGTAGGGTATTATCATGGCTCTCACCCAGTATGCAGACATGATCTATGAAGCAGATTGCGAGCCTGTACTGTTGTGCATGTTGTCGGATCTGAGTATGGGGTGAACGGTAACGAATATCAAGCTTTGAATGATAAAATTAAATCACAGCAATAAGACCAACTCTTCGCAATCCTGCTGCAGTTCTGTTTCCATGGAGGTCTGTGCTAAAAAGGGGTTCATTGGAGAGTTGTTCAACACGGTTCACTATTTTATGATGCTAGTAAAGACTCGATTCCACCTCTGTAATCTAGGCTGCTGTTGAAAAAGCAATCAGAAACACTCATCCAAGACTCTTTATGAACCTTTCTCCTTAATATGGAAGGTGGCGTACTGGCACAAAAGAGCAGAGACATTCTACAGCAGCAGGGGTTTAATTGAGTAATGCTGTTCTTTCTCCTTACCCAGAAATTGTTCCAGAAACAACAGAGCTTAATGATATCTCGCATGCCGGTAGTAGCCGTCTTCATTGTAGGTATATTTTGGAAGCTTAATGGTGGTCCTGGATCAGCTTGGGCATAGCCCGGATTGGAAGTCCTTCTGTGTAATGTTAGTCCTCTTCCACTGGAGTGCGTTTCATTTCGAGAAATCAAGAGGCTGCATTTGTATAAGATGTTATGGCAGATGGTCTCTCCATAAATGACAGGGTTTTCATGCTTCTGGGCATTTGTTTAGAGTTCGAACCCTGTAGCCCTTATCTAGTTCGTTGAATGTAAGATTTCAGGATATTTCCACAGCGGCTGTTGTCCAATGTGCATCTACAGAAATCTTCTGTGCAGATTCCTTTTTGTTTCAAGGTCTAAGAAATCCAGGCTCACCCAACAATATGCTTGCAATGATCAAATTTGAAGGGGCATTTGTTTAGAGTTCGAACCCTGTAGCCCTTATCTAGTTCGTTGAATGTAAGATTTCAGGATATCTCCACAGCGGCTGTTGTCCAATGTGCATCTACAGAAATCTTCTGTGCAGATTCCTTTTTGTTTCAAGGTCTAAGAAATCCAAGAAATCCAGGCTCACCCAACAATATGCTTGCAATGATCAAATTTGAAGGGTAGGTCTTAATTTCAATTGGAAGAGCATTTGTTCTTGGAGTCCATCAAAATGAAGGTACATATAAATAATTCTACTTCAATTAACAAGCATAAATTAACTAAACTCTTCCCCCTATAAATATATAAAATAAATATTTCCCATCCAACTTTTTACAATCATGAACAAATAAGCACTTCTTAATATTTATATGAAAATGACATCTTTTCAATAAAACCTAATTTGAACACATTAATTTGTCATATATATATAACATTAATTTAAATACAATTCATTAAAACAACAACTATTATGCTGTGTTGGAGCATATTTTATTATACATAAAAACTACTTAGACCTTGCAATAACCATATTGGGGCATCCACATGATCTTATGGATAGTCTAGGACATTGTAACTAGATATAGTCTTAAAATAAAACTAGAACCATGAGAAAATTACTTATTGTTAATTATGTGCAAAAGGAAGCCACTAAGCAAAGCAAGGCTATAATAAACTTACAACCAAAAAATACATATAAAACCAATCAAAAACTTAATTCAAACCTGAGAGAGGGCAAGTTAGCAATGCTAGCATCAAAGGGGCTGGGGCATCAAATTTTGTTGTTCAACACTTGTCACGATAGCATATATGTATGGGATGGAGGGGAAATGGAATCAAGCCTAAGTCAACTAGAGCCTTGCAACTCGTTACATGTTTGAGTCTCGCCAATATGCCTTTTAAATTGAACCAAAACACCAAAATAAGTTTGTTAATGGTTGGATTTGAGAAAATTCTATATGTGAGTAATTAAGAGCTCGAAGCTCTAAAATTTGTTTCATTTTGTACAAGTCCACGTTTCGATGAATTCACAGTCACTGATGAAATTTAAGTTATTTAATGAAAATAATTAATGTATCTACCTCTATGTCGAAACCATTTTCAATGTTGATGCCACTACCCTCCTTATTGTCTTACCAAAAGGCATGAGAATGAGGAAGAAGAAATAAAATTGTGGACTTCACCTTCAAAGAGTGCCTTACAATCACATTGATAAGGAGTGATAAGAAGATCATGACAATCCAATGTGTCAAATCTTAGTTTATAGTGTCAATTAAAGACTTATATGGTAAATTTAATATAAGACTTACTTATAGTTGTCTCTTACTCTTTGCATCTTGACACATTTGATATTTTATGGTTGTCTCTGCGCCCTGACCCAATTGATATTATAAGGTGAGGATGTGCATGCATGATAAAGGCTTAGCTATGACTATGAGATGAGGATTTAAAGAGAAGAGGATGTAAAGACATGTAATTTTTATATGTATTTTGGCGGTGAGCGCCAAAGACAAATGTGGTGAGAATTATCCTTAGTTATGTCTATGAGATGAGGATTTAAAATGAAGAGGATGTAAAGACATGTAATTTTTATACGTATTTTGGTGGTGAGCGTCGAAGAAAAATGTGGTGAGAAACCACTATGTTTGGAAGGACGGAGGGAGATTACATCATGGTCATTCCGCCCATCAAATTGAAACTACTCTTGAGCCAATTTTTTTATAAATTTATTAATAACCATTGTGGTGCTTTGGTCCAAATGTTTTTTCGAACTCATTGTTTCTCCATATCGTGTGCCTAGTGCCACTTCTCTATATTAATGCATAAATCGACCTCTACACGGGTTGTGCCTAGTGCCATTATTTGTAGTTGCATGCCATTGAGTGTTGTTTAGAGTTGCCATGAGTATGTGACGTTCATGCAAGAAATGATGTATTGTAGAGGAGGACTCATCAAACCAGCCATTTGAATTTCATTTTGGTAAAAAATGAGTGGACACTGGTAGCCAGCTTCACATAGGTAGTAGCCACAAAGTTTCGGTTTCGTTTTGGGCCTAGTAGTAGACTAGTAGTGGTTCTCTGTTGTTACACCGATAGTTGTTGACACATTGTCACACCTTAGATCTCAGCCTGAAGTGACTAGAGAATCAGATTCAAATCCCGGTGGCCAGTGCCTCGTAGTCGTCAGTCATCACTCTCCATCTTGCATAGCTGAGCAGTGAGTGCATGACGCGAGTGAGTGATTATAATTTATGATATTTCCAATATTTTGAATGACGAATCAAATTTTATAGCATAGGAATTTCAACATAGAAATTGAAATTTATATGGATGGGTAATTTCAAATGTTTCCCTTCTTTTGAAATGTTGATATCAATTATTTCCTTCTTAATTGGAAGGGTAAAATTCATATTTTAAATTTCTTTTGAAGGGCAATTTTAACTTTACACTTCTAGGAAGGGATAGAACCCTTTGGAAGGGCTGAGAAGGGTTCAAATTTGAACATTGTATACTTGGACAGAGGATAGCTTATCAGCGATCTTTGGACGAAGGAGAAAATTAGATGAGGGAAATTAAACCATTAAATGTGATTTTAACTTACACTGGGATAAATTAACTTACAATGTTTAATTAAATTTTTAAAATTAAAGTTTTTTAATTGATTTAAACCCTGCCAAACTGTTTGCCTATCTTTTAAATGAGTTGCACAACCAATGAGCTTCCCGACATAGCGATGGACACATAGTATTTTATAATGAGATTTGCAAATTCAGTGTAGTGTTGTTCTTGCTAATTGTTTGTTATTTAATTTTATTTTATTTTTTAAATTTGCGTTTATTGATAAATTTGAATTCCTTGCTTATGACAGATTTGACAATCAATAATGAGTGTTGTACACAGCGCTCAACTCTGGGGTAAAGTTCATGTGTCAAAACTGGGACTTGAGCGTGCTCTACTTATCTCCATGTGCGAAGCCTAAGAATGACATCGTGGTGTGTCGCACATGTTCGTACAAATGTGTACTTGTATTCTTATCAAATGGGCTAAATTAGCGCTAGCATATCATGGACTTGGTTACATATGGACATTTGTTTGGTAGATTGTTGGAAAAGTTGCACATGTTTAGAGCAACCCCCCTTCTAGTTAAAATTGGACACATTGGGTGTGCTTTATTGTAGAAGTTTCTTGAAGGGGCCTTTGGAGGCCACGTGGCATCATCAACAACCATTAATTTTTGCTTGGTGGAAGCATTCCCCCTTTGTTAGGGGCTCATGTATCTCATCATTGTACAAGTGGCTTTGACCATCTTATTTTACTGTATTAGTTGGTTGTAGTAGGGATTTTGGTGTATTTTACCCCACCCTAGGCTAGATATTAGGAAAATATTGTTATTTTATTGTAAAGGAAATTTTGGTCTTTCCTATAAATAGAGAAGCACTTTCTCATTTCATTTTCATAGTTGTACTTAGAGAGCTTCCTCTCTTTTGGAGCTTCAACGATATATCTTTCTTTTGTGCAATTTGTTAAGGCTTCTTTCTATGTGGTGAAAAGTGGTGTCAATCCTTGAAGCTTATTCTTCTTTATTCTATTATTGTGCTTAAGGGTGAATGTTGGAACGTTCAAGTCTTCTACAAACCTCTCATGATTGATCCAAGAATAGTTGGAAGGAGGGCATCCTAAGCTATTGACTTGCACATTCTCTTTTATTGGTTTGGGTGAGTGTTTTAGACCTTGTCTTGATATGTGTTCGAGATCCTTGGAAAAGATTTTATGGTGTTTACCTTCTCCATAGTCAATCTTGGGTGGCTAGGGACTTTCTCTCATTGGAGCTCCCTCTTAAAGACCTTGAAGTCCATTGTTTGTCCTCAATTAGGTGATGTGACTAGTGTGTCCCGACCCCTAACCTTTGAAGGAAATAGACCAACTCTTGAAGAGCATTCTTCTTGGCCTCACTTGCCATTTGATTCAACTTGACTCCATTGCGCTAGTTGGATATTGGCACTGATCTCTTGGGTCTCCCCATCACTTAGTCAAAAAACCCTAAAAACTACAACCTCATTTTGCTCAGACTATCTCTCCCAAATCACCTTCTGCCTTATTGCCACAGCCCGTTTTGGCTATGGCAATCCTATCTAGGGACGCCCCCTCGAATTGGACAAGAGCCAATCGGAAGTGCATAGAGGTAGTTATCATGGTGACAGTAGGTAGCACCTCTCGGGTTACTGTGAACTAGTAGCGTTCTTTGAGGATTTGATCTGAATTTTAAAAGGATCTTTTTAACCATTAATTGCAAGTAAAGTTTGAATGCTTTAACTTCTTAAAGAGGCTTAAAGAAGACAATTTTTAATGCTTAATTGAAATACATAAGCACATAAATAAGTATGCAAACCATAAAATTGCAGTCAACAGATGATAACGGAGTTCACCCCTCCAGGGCTACATCTTTGGGCCACTTCCAATGAGAAGGTCGATTTTATTAAGTCTTCAAAAGCTTACATACATGAATTCTGGAGATATTTATGAGTTATGTCAGTCAAACACGGAAACAGACTGCACCACTGTGTTCCTCTCGAAATTCTAAGAAGAATGAGTATAAACTCGACCTATTTTTCCTGAGGCCTCATCTGGAACGCAAATTGAGACACTCCTAGACTACGTTGTACGGACTGGTACAAATTCCACTTTGGGATCTGTGCATTTCTTAGGATTTGTGCCCACTGTACCTGCTACCCACCTCGAGAATTATGCAAAATTCTGGCGCCTCCATGCCTTTTCGTGGATTTGAAAAGGGTTGTTTTATCGTGTTTTTGGACCTGAAACAATGGACCATGCGCCCCTTTTTGGGCTTACAAATTCAAACAAACTTAAAACTATATCATGCCGCATCTCTCCAAACGAATGGGCAATGGCCCATTGGTATTGAGTTTTGGTAGCAGGGCGTAGGTCCCGGGGTCAAACCCACGGGCCTCACCCGCTCCTTTTGTGTTGGCAACAATATAACATCGCATGTGTTAGCCCGAGGTTCCAACGTTCGTCGGGCTGTGGTTTTTTTTTTTCATACGAAAAAGAACAACTTTTATTAATAAAAAGTTGTATCCGGAGATACTAAACAGCAAAATAACCCATGCTTATCAAACCCAAATTACTCAACAGAGTTAAAATCAAACAGTCCAGCATCCTAAGTAGGCAATAAACTAGCTTCCTACTATACGTCACCTGATCAATAAACCCTTATTTTCCAGTTACAAATCACAAATCAAAGGTGAGATTATACGTCTCAATAGGAGTACCATCACAAAATTTCTGAACATGGATAGAGCCATCCATCCCTCCCAAGGCGCTCTTTGAAAGTTTATCGGCCTCCACATTATGCTCACGATAAATATGATGAAGCAAGATATCAGTAAATCCATCCATGAGAGAAAGCACCCGATTCATCCACCCATTCAGTGGTAAAGAAGACAGGCTCTGTTCTCCCTTGGCCTAGAGAATAATAACCTAAGAGTCGCCAAAAATAGTCATCCTGGAAATCCCTAAGGAATGGGAAAAATAAAGCAGTCCCCATAGGCCTAACAGTTCAGATCGGGTGTTGGTTCCCCTACCAGCTCTCAACTTAAGATGATAGATGGTACCAGGACAGGGTTTTAAAACACAACCAGCTCCACAAAAGCCATGCTGGGTTGCCCCATCGAAATAGCCTAAGGGAAGGTTGTAGCCCTCTTCCTCGTGCATGTTTGTCCTTCTCGGAATTCTTTTTAATGGAGGCTGATAGAATTTGTAATATCCAGCAATGCGAGCAGTAAGAATGGAACAAAGAGTGAAAACATCCCTGAAGATAAACCCATTGCGGGCTTTCCATAGCTCCAACCAGGTGACACAAATGAGCCCTGGATCATAAACATGCGCCCCCATCCACTGACTAAAAAACTGAGATGGAGGAAGGCCCCTCCAGGAAAAACGGAACCCCAATGCTGGTTTGTTGCTTGTTAAATGGGATCTCACGAGAGTATATTGCATAGTTTGTATGGTGATATGATTATACATTTCACATGGGGCCAAGGGCTTAGCCCTCGGTCTCGCCCCTTTTCCAAAATAGAACATGTATCAACTTTAAATAGAAGTGGAATCTTATATGGTTAAGAATCAATCGCGGGGATCACGGCTAGACGGATGGAGTTGAGACTTTGGAAGAGGTGGAGGTTGTGGGTTCGATTCCCACGACCGCCACATTTTTTGGTAAACAAAACTTGCAACATGGCCAATTGGATCGCCACGTGGCGCTCTCCGATTGGTCCACCTGGATGCCACGTATATGCCACGTGGCATTCGGGGATTGTGCCAAGTCACCACCTATGTTGATCGTACATGCCACGTGGAACCCTGTGGGTGTGCCATGTGGCCCATTTTTTGGCACTTTTTACCTGTTCTGCCGAAAGTTCAGAACTCAATAACTTTCTCATCTGGAGTTCGTTTTGCATGAAATGAACATCACCGGAAAGCTCTTTTCGATATCTACACTGTTGTAAGATTCTGTTCACATTTTGAAGACTTTCATTTTGATCGATCTTAGAGATCCTCCTGGATCAAACCTTCCCACTGGGAAGCTTTTGGGCCACCAAAAGCATGGAATCATTTAGAAAATAGGCGAGGGTACAACTCCCTCACTCTTCCAGTCTCCAGCCATCGTGCCTTGCTTGGATGCATTCCTTTAAGCCTCACACGAATATATTCCACATCGCCTCTTTGTGAAGATCTAAACTTCTTATCAAGTATAACATCTTCCTGAACTTCATTGAGGTATTCAAGAGCAAAATCATCAACAGAAGGTACTTGAACCTATACATCTTGGTCCATAATAATAGGAGGCTCATACAATTTTAAGTTTTCCACATTAACAATGGAATACATTTGCATATAAGGAGGCAAATCTAACTGGAAAGCATTGTTACCAACTTGATCCAAAATTGTAAAAGGTCCATACCTAATTGGTTTCAACTTTCTACATTCACCTTGGAGTCGGTCTTTGTTGATATGAAGCCAAAATTGATCACCAACTTGAAAGTGATGATCTACCCGATGCTTGTCATGTCTTTCTTTATACTTGTCCTGACTTGATTCCAACTGCTCCTGCATTGTTTGATGTATTAACTGGATCTGCTGAATAAACTTCAAAGCTTTATCTGCATCAACTTGACCATATCCCACTGAATCTTTCCCATAAACAAAGTCTAAGGGAGACTTTGGCAAATATCCAAAACATGTATCGAATGGATACCTTTGTGTTGAAGAGTGGATGGCTTTGTTGTAGGCATGCTGAACATAATGCAACTGCTCATCCCAAAGCTTAGGATGCTTAGCACAATATCCTCTGAGAAGATGTACCACAGTTCGGTTGACCACTTCAGTTTGTCCGTCGTTTTGTGGATGGAATGTTGTGCTCTTTTTTAAATTTGTGTCCATAAGTTCCCATAAAGATGACCAAAATTTCCCAAGGAAGCAGGAATCTTGATCGGATACAATAGAAGTAGGTAATCCAAAATGGACCCATACATGTTGGAAGAACAAATGAGCAAACTCAGTTGTGATCTACTTCTTACAAGGCATTATAATGCACATTTTACTGAACCTATCAACAACAACATATAAGTAATCATGTCTCTTTTTAGACATTGGTAACCCTCCTACGAAGTCTATTGACACACTTTCCCATGGACGGGAAGGAACAAGAAGTGGAGTGTATAAGCCTAACTTTCTATTACTTGCCGTACTTGTTGCACACAGGACACATCATTTTACATACTTGGACACAGTATCATTCATCTGAGGCCAATAACAACATTTTTGCAATTGTGCTACAGTTTTCCCTACACCAAAATGCCCTGAGATGAGAGAAGTATGAGCTTCTCTTATCACATGCACTCTTTCACTTTGTGGAATACGGATTTTTCCAAGATGATACAACAACTTATCATGAACATGATAATTCAATTCTTCATTTTGAGAGCCATGCATTAGTGATTTGTATACTTCTTTAAAGTCTTCATCCCTAGTATGTTGTTCAACATAACTTGAATGTACCAAAGGACTTTGTTGAATAATAATAGAAGCATTTGTTGGAGGACTTGATAACATATCTGCAACCTTGTTTTGAATTCCTTTCTTGTATTTAATAACAAAATGAAATTGTTGTAGAAAACCCATCCACCTGAAATGCTTTGATTGTTGTAGCTTAGTTTGTGATTGAAGATATTGTAGTGGTTGATGATCAGTATGTATAATTGTGTCCTTACCCATTAGGTAATGCTTCCGCTTCTTCACACTTTGTACTAATGCATACAATTCTTTATCGGAGGTAGGATAGTTAATTACTGCTTTAGAGAAGGTTTCAGAATGATATCATATTGGTTTTTTAAGTTGCATTAAGACTGCCCCCATGGCATAACCACTAGCATCAGTCTCTATCTCAAATGGTTGTTGTAGATCTAGCAGTGCAAGTACTGGAGCTATGCTGATCTTTTCTTTCAGAGTGTCAAGGGATTTATGTGCTTTTCCTTCCCACTAAAAGACTTTGTTCACACCTGTCAAAGCATGTAATAGAGAAGCTATGAAGGAGAAGTTCGCAATGAACTTGCTCCAATATTGGGCTGCTCCCAAGAAGCACCTTATCTCGGTTATATTATTTGGCTTGGGCCAATTCACAATGACCTCTACTTTAGAGGGATCAATCCTAAGTTCACCACCCCCTACAATGTAACCTAGATACACTAAAGATGTCTTCCCAAACTCACATTTGGACATCTTTAAGTACAATTTCCCCCTTACAAGTACATCCAAAACTTGTTTCACATGCTTGACATGTTCTTCCCAAGTACAACTAAAAATCAAAATATCATCTAAGTAGACTATAATGAAATCATCAATAAAGGGCCTAAAAACATAATTCATCACCCTCATAAATGTTGTGGGTGCATTACAAAGCCCAAAGGGCATTACCATCAATTCATACAATCATTGCTTAGTTTTGAAAGCAGTCTTCCATATATCAATGTCATGGACTCGAATTTGATTATAGTCGCTTCGCAAGTCTAACTTAGTGAAGAAAGTTGCATTCTTGAGTTGGTCCAAAAGATCATCAATTCAGGGAAGAGGATACATGTTCTTGATTGTGATTATGTTCAGTGCCCTGTAATCCACGCACATTCACCGTGTGCAATCCTTCTTTGGCACCAAAAAAATTGGTGAACCACACAGAGAGGAACTTGGTTGAATGTCCCCTCTTTCAAGCAATTCCTGAACCTGCTTCTTTATCATTGCATTTTCAATTACTGAAAACCGGGCTATACATGCCAATGTTAGGAAGAGGTGAATCTTGTTGTAAGTGGATCTCATGTTGGATTTTTCTTCTAGGAGGTAATCCTTTAGGTTCTTGAAACAAAACATCATAATCAGATACAACTTTAGCCAAATCATTTTTAAGTTTTGGATCACATCCCTTAAAAGATTCATTTTAACGAACATCCTTTGCTTTAACTATCATAAGAACAAAATTCTTACTAGCATTCACTAGCCTCTTCATTTGACTTGTGGAAACCAAAGAAAGATTAGTTTTCATGCGGTGTGCACGAACAACATATTCAACACCATCTTTAGTGAGTTGATACTTGTTATATTCCCTGTAAAAGATAGCCTTCCTATCATAAAAATAAGGACTACCCCACACAATGCCATAGATATCCAATGGAACCACAACCAGATCAAATTCATCAAAAAATCCATAAGTAATAGCAAATCTAAGTCTACACTGCTTTGTAACTTGTAGTTGTGCATTATCACATCCCATCCAAGTGGGTATGGCTTAGGGTGTAACTTAGTTTCCAAATGAAGTTTTTTTACTATCTCTTCTGAAATGAGATTGGCTTGTGATCCACTATAAAAAATAGTATCTATTTTTGTATGCTTAGAGATTACCTTGATATGAAATAACTCACTTCTCTTTCTTTCATCGAGAATAGGTTCATGCTTAGAAATAGAAGTAGAAGGATTTTTACCTTGTATGCCCATAGCAACAATCTTAGTTTCATCCCCTGAGTCAGATCCCAAATCATGTTGGATGGTTGCAGCAGTGGTCTTCTTGTCCTCCTTATTCTGAAGCTTCTCAGGCTTGAGTTCCGAGTGAAGTCTCCAACATTTGGATGCATCATGACCCTTTTTCTGGCAATGTGAACATGTAGGTTTATCTCCTCCCTTCTTCACTGTAGTTGTATGCTTACCTTTCCCTTTACCTTTGAATTTGTTTCCATCAGGTTTGAAAGGTTTCTCGGAAAAATTTTCATTTGCATTCTTCCCCTTAGACTCCATATGAGTCGCTTGAACGCATACCTCATTAAGGTTAGTCGGATTAAACATAAGTATCATATGACGCAAATAACTATGTAATCTCATATTACGCAAATAACTATGTAATCCTCCTATAAACTTGAGAAGAATTTTTTGAGTGTAGAGAGGTGTACCAAGTATCAAAGCCCTTTTATTGAATTCTTGTGTGTACTCTTGCACACTTTGTCCCTTACCTTGCCTCAAATTCTGCCAATCCATAATGGCTTGTTGCATGTAGCCCAACGGATAGAACTGCTTCTTTAATGCTGAAGTGAACTCATGCCAAGAGGAAATGATGTTGCCTTTTGTGGCAAGATCCTTTTGAGTTTTGCTCTCCCACCATATGAGAGTGGTCCCTCCAAGTCGGAGAGAAGCCAACTGAATTTTTATGCTATCTTCAGTGAAATTTTGAATCCTACAATAAACTTCTATTTAATGGATCCAATTATCCAATTTATCAGCATTAAGTTCTCCATTATAAACAGGTAAGTCAAACTTAATATCAAGCTTTAATTAAGGTATATTAGAATCAACTTTTTGCTTTCCAGGTGAGGAATGTAAAGAGCCATCAAGAAAAAATGGTGAAGATGGTGGAGTTTTAGGAGGGTCCTCACCACCTCCCTCTTCTTTACCTTGAGCATGAGATGAGCCACCTTGTTCACCCTTCTTTCGATCTTGATAAAGCTCTTCCACCATTGTTTTCATCCTCATAAAAGCCTTAAGAAATTCTCCTTCATATGGGATTGAAGAAGTCCCATCTTCTCCTTTTGGTGAAGCCATTCTTCCTCTTCTTGAACCGATTTCTGGATCAAATTCCTCAAGTTCTCATTTACCACGCTGAAGCCTTGATCTCATTAGCATTCACAAACTCACAATGCAATGGTTAAGCTGCTCTGATACCAAACTTGATCTGAATTTTAAAAGGATATTTTTAACCATTAATTGCAAGTAAAGTTTGAATGCTTTAACTTCTTAAAGAGGCTTAAAGAAGACAATTTTTAATGCTTAATTGAAATACATAAGCACATAAATAAGTATGCAAACCATAAAATTGCAGTCAACCAATGATAATGGAATCCACCCCTCCAGGGATACGTCTCTGGGCCACTTCCAATGAAAAGGCCGATCTCATTAAGTCTTCAAAAGCTTACGTGAATTTTGGAGATACTTTTGAGTTTTGTCAGTCAAACACAGAAACAAACTGCACCACTGCGTTCCTCTTGAAATTCTGAGAAGAATGAGTATAAACTTGACCTATTTTGCTTGAGGCCTCCTCTGGCACACAAATCAAGACACTCCTAGACTGCGTTGTACAAACTGGTACAGATTCCACCTCGGGATTTGTGCATTTATTGGGATTCGTTCCCACTGTACCTGATACCCACCTCGGTAACTATGCAAAAGTCTGGCGCCTCCATGCCTTTTTGTGGCTTTGAAAAGGGTTGTTTTATAACCTTTTTGGACCCGAAACAATGGACCACACACCCCTTTTTGGGCTTACAAATCCAAACAAACTTAAAACTATATTGTGTTGGTATAGAGTTTTGGTAGTAGGGCAGAGGTCCCGGGGTCAAACCTGCAGGCCTCGCCTGCTCCTTTTGTGTTGGCAATAATATAACATGGCATGTGTTAGCCCGAGGTTCCAACGTCCGTCGGTGCTTTGGTTTGTTGCTTGTTACATGGGATCTCACGAGAGTATATTGCATAGTTTGTATGGTGATATGGTTATACACCAGCATAGATCCATCATAAACCCGTATCTATCAAGCACCGAGAGAGATCCAATTTCTTAAGGTGTATTTCTTTTTTTAAATTTAAACTCAAGAAATTTGATATCTCTTGATTGATAGATCCAGGTTTAAGTTTTAAGTTTTTATTTTATAAACAAACATCGATTTTTTAATTACTTTTCATAATATTTTATTTTATGAGCCAACATGGATTTTTTTAAAATACTTTCCATAATTTTTTTATTTTATGAGCCGACATGAAGTTTTTTAATTATTTTGTTAGGAACAAATGTTACAACATCTCCCCCATACCAGGTTGTAGAGCACCGATCTCTCGGTGCAATTACACATGGGGCCGAAGGCTTAGCCCTCGGTCCCACCCCTTTTCCGAAATAGAACATGTATCAACTTTAAATAGAAGTGGACTCTTGTATGGTTAAGAATCAATCGCGGGGATCACGGCTAGGTGGATGGAGTGGAGACTTTGGCAGAGGTAGAGGTCACAGTTTCGATCCCCACGACTGCCACATTTTTTGGTAAACAAAACTTGCAACGTGGCCAATCGGATCACCACATGGCGCTCTCTGATTGGTCCACCTGGATGCCACTTGCCAATGGGATGCCACATGGCAGTCGGGGATTGTGCCACGTCACCACCTCTACTAATCGTACATGCCACGTGGCACCCTGTGGGTGTGCCATGTGGCCACTTTTTTGCCACTTTTTACATGTTCTGTCGAAAGTTCAGAACTCAATAACTTTCTCATCTGGAGGCCGTTTTGCATGAAACGAACGTCATTGAAAAGCTCTTGCCGAGATCTACATTGTTGTAAGCTTATGTTCACATTTTGATCGATCTTAGAGATCCTCCTGGACCGAGATTTAACTATAAGTGCTAGTTTGCACGGTAACACTACCTACAATCCCTTCCAAGAGACTAAGTAAATCAGATAAGGGTGAGACAAAGAAGACATAACAAGAAAATCCAATCCACTTACCCCTGTCAAAGATGCAATTGTGTCCTACTCCTCCAATAGGTTGAACTCCAAGGCACTCAAGTAGATAATTCCCCACAGAGAGGGAAAATGCTTTCACAATCCTCATATTGTCAAGACTAAGGACGATCAAGAAGCCATTAAACATTGTTCTTCTCGCAATGTTCATAGACTACAAACCAACATAGTCTACCATAATAAGGATTATCCTACCTTCAAATGCTTTCACAATCCTCACATTGTAGAGACTAGGGACGATCAAGAAGCCATTAAACAATGTTCTCCTCGCAATGTTCATGGACTACAACCAACATAGTCTACCACAATAAGGATTATCCCACCTTCAAAATTTTGTTGCCCTTAAAACTGAGTTAAATCCCCCCTCAAGCAAGCCCATATGCAAATGTGTGAAGACACGGGAAGAAAGGGGGGTTAAATCATCTCTCTTGAACCCTGCCCATGTACACATATTCACTGCCAAACATATCCCACCATGCATATGGGTATGGTGTAAATTTCCAAAGTTTAAGTTGGGAGAAGATTGTTACCATACTGTATTATATGCTAAGATAACCAAAACATCTCAAGTGTTCCCCCATTTTTTATCCAGATAAGTCGCTTGATTTTCCATGAGATCAACTTTGTAGTTGTTCATCTTAACCCACAGTTTTTATATTCAGTGACAGGAAATCTGCGGTGAGAATTTTGCAATTCAATTGCAAAATTCTCACTGCAGATTTCCTGTCACTGAACTTTGTAGTTGTTTGCCCTTTGGATGTGTGGAAGGCGAACTCAATCAAAGGAGGCGAGAAGACTAAATTCTTTGCAACATTTTACATAGAATTGTTCCATTAGTGTCCCTCTCCCTTCTAGCAAGGCCAATAATTCGAGAAGAATGTTTGAACATCATCACCCACTTGATATGTTAAGAAGAAAGGAGAGAAATTTCAAGGTACATGGCATGGATTTCAGCTTGGTTGTTGGTTGTTATCCTGAGTCCCCAAGTGTGCTTGATTCTAATTTTCCATCAAGGCCTTGGAGGATCCCCGTTCATGTCATCCCTTGGCAAAAGCATTCTTGTGCTTCAAATATTTGTTATGTGAATCTTGAGGCTCTGCGTGGTTGCAAGAAACAACAAAGGTTTTTTAATATATCTACAAAAAAACACAATTTGTTAACCTAAAAATGCTTAATAATTTAGTGTTTAAATTTATAATTTCAAATTCCGAAAGAAGTATATAAACAATTTGAAGCTCGATGTCAAATTATTTATTTAGTACTTTTAACATGTTTTGTACAATGTAAACTTTCATATCAACTTTTTATATGAATATATATATATATAATTTCTCTAACAAATCACTCTCAAGTCTTTTTCGGCGAAAGCTAAGCATTGAGCTGCAGAACATTAAATGTGGCGGCTCAGTGCTTAGGGTCCATTGGATCTGGAGAATCCTCCAAATCCAACGGACCCTAAGCACTGAGCCGCCGCATTTAATGCTCTGCAGCTCAATGCTTAGCTTTCGCCGTCTTTTTCAATGACTCTATCATCTCTTTTTCCACAATTATTGTTATCCCATTAACTAAACCTATCGTTCAATTATTTAATTGTCATTTATCCTTTACAAGCCACTATATTATGTGAATCATTACAATGCTTTGAAAATCCTCCAGATCCAATGGACCCTAAGCACTGAGCCGCCGCATTTAATGCTCTGTAGCTCAATGCTTAGCTTTCGCCGTCTTTTTCAATGACTCTATCATCTCTTTTTCCACAATTATTGTTATCCCATTAACTAAACCTATCGTTCAATTATTTAATTGTCATTTATCCTTTACGAGCCACTATATTATGTGAATCATTACAATGCTTTGAAGCTTTATTTACAACAAAAGCCAACAAAAGCCAACTCAATTGCATAGGTTTTTGCGATAACCTTTTGCTCCCTAGCATGCAATGAGCATAGTTACAAAATACATTAATCACAAGGATATAAAATTAATATTAAAAAAAATAAATGTAAATAAATGTCACTTGAGTCTAGTATGACCAATTCTCTAGTCTAGTATGACCAATAAGAGAATGCAAAGAACAAGGAGAAATGACAAAAGTCTTGTGTCTAAAATATATCATTGTTAGCTTTCCAAGTCTGACCCCATTATAATCAAAATCGAAAACTGATAGCGGTAAAGAGTTTAATCCAAACCCTTTAAAAATAGCTTCTTGCTATACCAAAGATGTTACATTCTTGGGTTGGATATGTGTTACTGCTTTTGAACTCCCACAAATAAAAATTATAAGCCACCTTGTGTAGAACACTATCCTAATGTGCAACTGCAGAGATTGAAGTAACATTTAACACTTCAGTTGGTCAGGCATGTCCTCTTCAAGACATGCTCAGACAAACTAATGGGTTTTTACTTTTCTCTACCAATGATGTTACATTATTGGGTTATATGTGTATGTGTCATTGCTTTTGAACTTCGGCACATACAAGATATAAGCCACCATGTGTAGAGTGCTATCTTAATGTGCCACTGTCGAGACTGAAGTAACATTAATTACTTCAGTTGCTTGGGCCTGACCTCTCCAAGGCATGCAGAGACTATCTAATGGGTTTTAACAACTTCCCCAAAACTTACATTTAATTACCTTGTTCCCAAAGATTAAGATTTATATTTTGATGTTTTTTTTATCCCCAAAAAGCTCAATAATGTATTGGTCAATGACCTTGTAGAAATATGCAAAAGAGATTACCAAAGATTTTAATAATCCTTCTTGTCACACAAAAATACTGCCCAAGGCACGCAGAAGCAATCTAATGGGTTTCTACTCCCCCAAAATTTTCATTTACTTAACTTACTACCACTAAGGCAGATTTCTGTTTTGATGTTCTTTCAATCCCCTGAAGAACTCAATATATATTGGTCGACAATCTTGTAAAAATATGCAAAATAGATTACCAAAGATTGCTAATGATCCTTCGTTAATCACACAATATAGTCTTCAGAAATGCTTAAATCTTTGACATAGACACAACGGATCTTTCCCACCATTCAACAAGCTGGTGTGTAAGGTTTGACATCATAGTTGCAACCTCATGCTTCGTATATACATTTAGTACAAAAACTATACACAAAACCAAGAAGGGAAATCACACATTAAGCATTTTTATTTTTATTGACACAAAGCCAAGAATAGTACAAATAATAGCCGTGTACTAATAGCCTCACAAACCATTAAATGAGGCACAATGGTGGAGATCGACTTGCACCTGTTGACTTCTACAGGCTAGAACAGAAATGCTAAGAGATATGTGCTCATGTAGAAAATACTGCAGCTCATTACTTCACCTATTCCATACTTTTACCAGTATACATGCTATACATAACCTAACCCGCAATCATGGATGACACAAAAAACGGTCACAGCAATTAATGGAATCTAATAGTGGGAAAATCATGACAATCCATTAGTCAACCTTCCTTTCTACGATAGGGAACTTTTGTTAGATCACTGTATGTATCTAGGATCTTTAGGTTACCCTTCCTTGATGTGATCAAAAGGCATAATGCAAATAAATGCATTAAACTCAAATGTCCGTGGCTTGAGTGAAACCATAAAACAAAATACAGAGGGTTCACAACAAATCTTCACAGATTTCCTTTGATTGAAATGCTTGGTCCTTAAACATCGGTATGCATCTTAGCCAGCATAGCAGATGAATAGTTTGAGATGAAAGATATAATGGACTGGCTGATGCAAATTAAAAATTAAAAATTTCCAAAATCAAACCCTAGCAGGAAGTCTTTGCAATGAACTTACTATGCAGAGCTTGACATAAAGAAATAGAAGTCCAACCATTTACATGTCCACTTTGCTACTATAAGATCAATACAAATGCCAGTGACAAATATCTACACCTTTACAAATTCCATAAAAGTCAATTCTTCATATCACAAAACGTAAAAACTGCCAAGCAATTTTATAAATTTAGTGTGAAACCTTCCTATAGGTGGAGGTATTGCAAGCTTTCAAACTATAGGAGATTGCTCACAAAATTAAATGGTTCCTTTCATTCAATTCCTGCAAATTATTGCTGCCAAGTGACGATTTTCATGCAACCAGCTCTGAGTTACTTATTAACAACATTGCCTCCCAGATATAATGTGCTTGTACAAAAAATTGCGAAGGCATCCAATACATATCTCATATCTTGTTCTGAGAACTGAAACAATGGAAATGTAAATTAACAGTTCACATACTCTGTTGCTATCTAAGGGCCTTGTTTGGACATCTTTAAATCCAAAGAATTCCATCTGCCGCACTGAGAATGCACAGGATGAAACAGCCCATGCTCAACTCCATTTTGAATCCAGGTGGTTACACTGTTCTGGTGCACAGTAAGTGCAGAGAATGGGTACAGAGAACACCTTCATTATGCTTTTGGAATTAGCTCGGTTCAGGTGGAACCAATTTCATACTGCGCATCCACTCACAAAAACTTAAATCATCTAAGTGTAGAAAGCTACTTTTTAGTTTTGTCCTTTGTTCGGGTGTTAAGGTACGCAGCTGAGGGAATCTTGCTTCCTGCAAAATATACCAGCAAAAAATGATTAGATATTTTCATCCCAAATGGCATTTTCAATTTTGGATGTGTTTAAATGGGGTTTTAACCAAACAAAATATAAAATAGACAATTAATATGAATTCAGATCCAGCATACCTGCTCATATGGAGGATCTTTGTGTGCAGGTATCAATCTTGATAAAATGTACCGTGCTTGGGAGCTTCCCTCCTACAAAGATAGTTAGAAATTAGCCTAGTAGGTCTTTGTACAAAACTTTCAATACAGCAAAAGTGCTCGTTAGGCTATCACACATTGGCCTTGTCACATGGCTGCTACAAGGCATGCAAGGACCACCGATGGCAAACAGAAAAGTCTCAAGGTTTCTAATTCTAAATACACTTGTCAAAGATAGGAGCAAAAGGCATCCGAGTTTTTAATTCATTTATTAAACAGATTCTTTGAAATCTAAATTTTTTCTCATATAAGATTGTCAAGGTGTGTAAAGACCATGCTACGTTCGCGACTGAGTACAAAGGCGTTTCATGCCTGAAAATAGAAAAATAAATTAAGGAAGCCCAGTTTGGTTAGAACAGCTAGTGTAGGGTTTAGGAGCAATAGCTTTATACTGAAGGATATTAAGGTTAAAATAATTAATAGAATAAACTTTATTGTAAAATAAATCATCCACATGCAAAGGCAAGGGCCAAAATATAGAGTAGAGCAAATTTTTGGAATGTGTTTTTGCAGGCAGTCTGTCAGAAACTGAATCCTTGGCCAAGTGTAGTGTCCATACTGCTCCGAAAGACTATTAAACTTGAGTTGGCATCCATACCTTATCATCTTATGTACTGTATGAAATAATATTCAAAGACAATAAAGGTCCTGCTTTGAGGATTTCCACAAATATTTCAGTGCTCTCTTAGAACTGAATTGGTGTCCATCCCTTTTGCAGGAATATTATCTTTCATTTTCTGTAATGCCTAAAATGTTATTCAATATTGATAAAGGTTCTGTTTTGATGATTTCCACAAGTACTTTAGTCATGTTCTTCTTTGTTTTCAAACGTTCCCAATCTCATTAAAAAAATCCAGATTTCAGCTTCAAATTTCAGATTCCAGTTATAGCAGCAGATTCCAAGAGTGTTTATCAGCTATTATCTGCTTAAGAACATAATCAAAATGCCAATTTTTGTAGGCTTCCTATTTTATCAAATACATCAACCACAAGTGGCTTGCTAAGAAGTAAATCTACTGATGAAAGAAAACAGGAAACAACTCCACTTAAAGCTATTATTTGTTCTTATTCAATCAGGTCCATTTTCTTTAGATTTTTGAAATGTATACCAAAGGCAGTTTCACTGTTTGGAAAGTAAGAAAAGATATACACCCATGGACATCTAAGACAGTGCCCATCTCGTCTCAAAGGTGATGGTTTTTTCAAGATGGTTTCTTCAGTAGAGTCCATAGTGTATGAAATGATAAAATGCTGATATATTTTGAACATTTTATCCATTTCTTGAAACATTGATTTGTTTTATTAGTTTAACATATTCGATAAAACCATTTCAATGCAAATTCTGGAACACTAATTTAAATATATCTTAAAACACCATTTTTTCTTTGTTGGCTCCTAAATATTCACAAAAGATTTAAGTTAATAGTCAGCCTCCAAAGGCAAAACATTTTAAAGGACATTGTATTCATTTTAACATCTTGATACTTTAGCATTTATGTTTATAAGGCTTTTTATTCAAATGTCAAATACATCCCTGTTCAAGGCTATGCAGTCGGTCACTGCTAGTTTAGGACACCCATCGATTACACAGGTATATGTTTTATTTTCTGATAGAAGCATTCTGCAATTAAGGTTGTGCAATGTGAACATTAGCATTGAATATTATTTCTAAATTTAAATTTGCTGAAAAGCATCATTAGATTATGTACAAGTATTTAATTTTTCATACCAGAAGAGCATGTAAAATCAGCACTTCATAAAAAAGATTATACACCAAACAGTTTAAGAGATATGAAACTAACTTTGAATGAAAGAATACGAGGAGCAGGAAACCGTTGTTCTGTTATCTCTTCTGCAAGTGTTCTGCAGGCCGCTAAAGCTGCTGCACTTTTTCCTTCCTGGACAGCAAGATCTGCACCCTGTTTTGGAAAGAAAACATAAAATGGGAGTAAATCATTTCGTAATGAATGCTTCAATCATTATCAAAAGAGATAACACTATAACTAACATCACGAAGAAATGCACTATAACTTGATATCAATAGCAACGAATGAAAACAAAACAAACTAATGTGTGTTAACAAAGTGCAACATCATACATATGGCTGAGAATGAATAAAAAATTAAAAACACACTAACTTTAAAGTTGAGAGAAGAAGCATGTGCTTAGGCGGGCCTTGTATGAGGCTAATAACCCTAGGCTGCCAATTACACAAGCCTTCAATGACAGTCACAAAAGCCTTACTATGGGTCAGAGCTTATAAGAGACAAGGAAACAAAAAGATGAACAAACTGCAATTGATCTTCGGATCAAATATCTATGCTACCTTCCTAGAATTGTACACATGGATTTTACAAGAAACATTACACTCTAGAGTATCCTACAAGGTGGAGGTGATGTCAAGTTTGCAGATTGTTTCTGTGATTTAATGTGCTGAATCCCAATCAATCCCTTGGGTTTTATTCCTGGGATTTGCATACATAAGTATTATATCTTTTTCATTCATTGTGAATGCCTTGGATATAGAGCAGAATTACTGTGATTGAGTAGCACTCCATTCCTAATTCCTGACATACTGGATGTCATACAATAACATACTGAAATACTCGTCAAAGCTCAGACATAGAGATTGATAGACACCCTCTGTGACAAGCTACAAATGTGCTTTGTGAAATACCTTAAGGAATTCAACCAAAAAAGTTCCTTCAAGGTGAGGCCTCTCATCCCCTAAACCAAAAGTCCATCAAAGTGTGGATCAAAGAAAGTTCCTTTAGTGATGTTTTGGCACTTATTAAAGAACTTGAAAGGTAGCCAAAACCTTCCCAAATGATGGGAGTTACCAAAGGTCCCTTCAAGACAAAGCAAAGGAGAAGTTTCCATCATGTTATCAACTTATCAGCTAACAAATATGTCTTCAGTCAAACAGACCTTTGAGGTTTGAACTGCCCTAATGCTCTTATGTGTATTGATTGAAGCTTGAGCTTTTTATGAATCATGAGGTGAGGGGCCTGGGGCCATGCTTGTCTCTATTAAACACTTGTACAGAATCATACAGCTTATAAGCCTTAGGGAAAGTCATCCCATGTCAATATTTGTCTTGCAATAGGCTGTGTGTTTAAGATTTCAATGATTGGGTAGCAAACCTCATACTGTTAGATTTTATAGCTCAGACAGTATCTCCAGCCGGGCAGCAGCAGCCCATACAGTTAAGTAAGGTGCAGTTTGCAGTCCTTCACCCAGCAGATAAGGCGCAGTCACAAAGGAGGGAAGAGCTGTGTTTTAGAAGGGATTGTAGTCCTCTTTTAGGCATCCAGATTTAGCTTCTGTTTTCTCTATTTTAAGATTTCCAGGACTTAGAGTTTACTTTTTCTATTTTGGAGTTGACTTTCCAGTTGAGGATAAGTTCTGCTTTTGGATTTTTTTAGCATAAGGAAAGTGCATGAGGTCTTAAGGATGGCACATATCCCAAGGAGGGTGTTACTCCTTGATGGCGCTACTTTAAGACAGTCCATCATGCAGAGTTGAGGGTGAAAATCCCAAGACAGATTTAGATCTAGGGTTTGGGTTTATTTCAGGATTGTATCTAGTTTTGGATAGAGGCGTTTTTTTAAACCCTAGAGCCTCTTCTTCAGATATGTAAGGCTCAGAGTAGGGTTTAAGCATTCAGGCCCCAGGGAATAGGGTTGTCTACAGCATTGTTATTCTGTCTTCTGCCATAATAAACAGTGATGTGAATTGGGACAGACCTATGAGTATTCTGTTATATATTTTCTGCAGTATGTGCTTCAGTTTCTAGCATTCAAAGATAGCAATTTTGGTAGGTTGTCAGGTTTAAAGTTACCTAGGGTTTTAGGAAATTATTTGATTACAGAGTCTGTTACCATGGTCTAGCGAATTTAAAACATAAAAGGATTGCTAACCTGCACCAAGGTTTGCTTGTCACCTACAAGTTTGTTCCTTATTGCAGGTTCTAAATAACAGAATGTGCATCTTAGTTTGGGAAACACCTGAGTAGAAGTATACCAATAAGTGTGTGCCCTGGCCCCCAGCATGTAGATCAGTTGGCAATAGGGTGCACTGTTAAGGCACTCCTTGCAACGTTGCTGGTTCAAACCTCAACTAGCCTTGTGTGCTGTGTGTGGGGCAGCATGGGCATGCCTCGAGGTTAGAGTGGCAGCGGACCAAAATCAACTGTGTCACGTGAGTACAAGCCTGGCCCAGTTACCGATTCTGCCAGATACACAAAAAAAAGTGTGTGCCCTTATTGGTGTGAAAAACTAGCAAAGATCCAGCTTGATTCTTAACCTTGGATCTATTAAACACCAAAAGGGATAAAAAAACCAGGTGCAAACTTCTCACTGCTTAAAAGATCAGGGTTAACCATTAATATGGATCTATGCTAGTATTTTTTTATTTATATTTTTTCATGTTACATCTTTTTAACTTTTCTTGACATTAGATGTGGAACATCAATTTTTCTCCCATTTTATTTTAATAGTGTTACCCACATGTAAATAGAGATCTCTCCCACCCTAGCCCGTAAGAAACACCTCACTTCTCTTGATGTGATAAGGCATGTAATCCACAACCTTTAACTTCAGCTCACATGACAAGAAGATCAGAAAAGAAAACCACACAAGGAAAAACAATACAATATGATTAATCATACATACCAGCCATATAAATACATCAGTTCCATGATCAAGGACAACAGCTGCATCAGACTGCATAGCAAGATCATATGCAGGCAACTCCTCAAAAGTGCCTCCTTCTCGGTGCATTAAAACACGTGGGGCCAACATACGGAGCGATAAATCAAATGAAGCTTGTAAGAAAAGGTTTCTGAGAACTGATCTTTCATCTTCGTGACCAATAATGCTTCCAAAAAGAGGACCCCGCCTCAAATGGAACAAATATTCAGGAAGTAAAGAGAGCTCTTTTGGAAAGCATTGGAGTTTTACTTTAGGCACCTGTGTTCCAAACTTTGAAGTAATATCTTTAATCCTTTCATCAATCGCAAGACGCATATTCACTGCATCAGAAGGATTGTTTGCTTGCAAAACAGCCCTTTTGGCAATGAGAACAGTTAAAACCTCACCTTCAATACTTTCAAGACAGGCTGATAGGTTATCTGTAGTTGGTAATATGATTGTGATAACCCTTGAAATATTTGCTTGATAAACATTTGTATAATGAGCTGCAAACTGAAAGAAGACATGATTTTCCTTGATGTCCCTCTTTTGTTCCATAGAGACGGCAAAGCTCTGAGTGTCTTCCACACTTAACATCTGAATAGAAATGGAATTATCATTTTTGAAGGTCTCGTGAGCATCCAAGTGAGCCTCTTCACCTGGTCCTATGACTCGACTCACATAAATTCCATCAGAACAACGAATTTCTAAGATGCCTTGAGACCCTGCAGCTCTTCTCGCAGCCCTTTGCAAGTTAACTCCAAATGCCTCTCCAAAGTCATCATGAAGAATTAGCACACCACCTGAAGCTTTTGCAAGAGGCTGCAAAATTGGAATTCGCACTGGACATGTCCCCGCACAGAAGATATCCACAACAGTGTCATGACGACGAGCTTCACGACCCAGATGATCCATCCATTTAATGGCCTTCTTTTCCATGTAAGCATAGTTCGGATGGCTTAATGAATAAGGAACAGCTCCAGGCCCAAAGGTGTTAGGCCCACCTGCACAAACCATAATTCGACTACTGCCTCCAGACCTTTTCACCATGCCTCGAGGCATCTCTGCTGAGGGGCCTTGGATGAGGGCAAGGGCAATTTCAACGGCTGTGCCAAGGCATCGATCTCTTGCTGCCTCTGGGTGCTCTCCTTTGTATGGTCTCAAGGAAGAGAACACAGTGTGTGCAACATTAAGCGATATGTGGAGAGGGGCAAGATAAAGACCGGTTCCATAAATCATTGTTTTCAAAGAATCCTGTGATGGAGATTTACTACCCGGAAGCATATCTGCAGATGCTAATCCAGTTTCTGAAAAATCATATACAGACACTGTGCGACCATATGTAACAATTCCGATCCTTGTAGTTTGAGGAAGGGAATCAACAAAGGCATGAAGAGAACTCTGCAGATGCTGGAGATGAGGCTCATCCAGGCATTCATCAATAACAATTATAACTGGCGCTGACATTCTCGAGTCAGAGACAGGAACAAACCCAGGACGCCGCATACCAGTTTCAACATAATCCACAACAGTTGATGAGAGCTCCGGCCAGTTTCGAAGGTCATCTCTGCTTGCTGCCCTGTATTCACTTTCGCTGCTATTTAACTTCTTGCATATCACACATTTCCACTCTCCTGAGCTTGTGACAATGCTGCAATACAGATTAACATATGCTCCACAATTCTGGCAACGGTATGGATCATGTTGCACAGTTTGAGGACCAGGTGCTATCTCCCTTCCAGGAGAAACCAAAGCACCAAATCCAATGGTTGGAATGATGCCTGACTTCTTTTGCTTCATTACCTGCAGGGTACAGACAAACCACAAAAAAATGAAACAGCAAACAAGGATCTACTCACATAGAAACCCTTAACATCGTTCAAACCAGACCAGCAATATAAATGAAATATAGAACACCATTAACACTAGAAATAAAAGAAAAACATTGCCAATACCTTGTGACAGAGCTGAACAGGACTGGAAATGACAAAACATGAAATACAAGACAACCAAAATGTGACATGAAAAATAATTATTGAATAATACATAGCATATAGCACGCATAACTAGGGGAAACTACTGAGCTGCATAAAAACTGGTTTTCCTAAACTAATGTCAATTGGCATTGCAGAGGTTTTGCAAAATAAGTAAACTTAAAACATGGAAAAGTGACACCAGCGAACAAGGATAGATATGAGTGTAAATTTTCACCACATGCACACAGTATGTTTGTCATGCAGGACTTGCTACATTGACCAACAGAAATGGACTTGACAACAATTGATGGACGACAGACCAAAATAAGATCTTATACGTGCTATATAGTATATTGAGTCTTGACAACATCAAAAAGTTGAAAGGTAGACATCAATGTCAGTAAAAGGAGGTATTGATAATTGCATAAATGATAAAACCCATCTGTTTTGATTAGTATTCTTATAAAACCCCACAACCAAATTCATCACCGGTATTCCTCACAACCTACCAAGGCAAATGCTTAAATTTCAAAACAATTTGATGTATTAAATGTTCTCTTATTAGATTATTTTCATCATTCATGATTCTTCAATGTAGCCAATCGTGTATGCATAAAAGGTCCAAACTTGCACCTACAAATCAAATTAGAATCCATCATGCTAAATCAAATTTACAGGAAAAATAGAATTAAAAAAATGTATTAGTGCTGGATATCAAGTTTTATACTCAACAGTATGATAATGGTTTCTAACTTTACTTGGCAGCTCTTGGTGTTGACATCTCCATTAGAGGTGCAGATGATGGGAAGGATTAGCTCCACCTTTACTTTGTGGGGAGGCTTACTTGCTCTGGTCTAACCTTTTACCAGATATGTTTTACTGTTACTTATTTAGATCTAGAATCAGAATTGATTTCTCTTTTATTGTTCTCTTTGCAGGGAGATGCATTCTGCACTTTCTTTATAGTTAGTACATGCTGTACTCTTGAGTCCCATTGACATAATTTGGTCATTCTCAGATATAAATAAAACTTCAACTTCTAACAAAATCAAGTATCTAAACAAGAGCTCTATATGAAGAAAAATCATGCATAATACTGGATCTTAACAAGTGCAAATCGAATAAGCAAAATCTGACATGACCACGACAATACACAAATTTCTGCAAACTAGTTGCAAACAATGTTGAACCAGAACTAAGAACAAAATTGGATTCACCGCAGCAAACATACCTTATGTGCGGAGAAAAGAACGTACGGTGATGCTGCAACTAAGCCTGCTTTGCCTAGGTTGTCAACAGCATCCAATTGTGGCCCCGGCGTTCCGTTCGAATAAACTGCAGGCAGCGACGATGTGGGCAGCAAAACTCCAGGCCGCGTCGGGGATGTGAATGGGATTTCCGAGAAGTGGGCAGTCCCACCCGGCTGCGGTGCAGTGGGCATGGGACTGAATGGAGCAGCAGAAGGCCTCAGGGGGGAGCCGAAAACCGGGGGACCGGGCGGTATATTGAATTGCGCCGGGCTATTGGTTCTGCTGTTGTTCTGCTTGTAGAGCATGGGGACACTGGTGGTGTCAGGGGACTGCGATCCATGCAGGGAGGTGGCGCTAGTACTAGCCTCTGTAGATCCATTGAGGATCTGATATGGGCTTCCTACTGCATTTTTCCCATCTGGTGTTGATACCGGTAACAGTGACGATGAAGGTAATGCTGCTGATGATGACGATGATGGCAATGATGAAGGCGGTAAGGGCGATGGTGTACTGATACCCATATGAAGAAAACTGTCCGTTAACGGTCGTTTCGCTGTTGGTGTTGGGGTCAATTGAGGGGAAAATCTATTGGCTGGAGGGGAAGAAAATGCAGGGGGTATTGCTCGCCTCTCAGATGAAGGCGTAGGAGTGCTGGGAGATGGCATGGTGTTCGAATCTCGGGAACTATTTGCCATAATAGCCTGTGTGTCTGTCTATCTGCTTCCTGCTCTGAGCAATAAGAATTTACATTATACCCAAAAGACTTTTTGCTAAGCTGAACTCATTTACCTTGTTATTCTATCGATTTCACCTGGTAGCAGACGATTTCTTTTGGCTCCGCAACCTGCAGAGCCGCGGATCCCCGCTAAAACCCCACTAAATCTGGCCAAATTTGGGCTTCTTTTGACCAAATTTGGCCCCGAATCCTTCGTGGCAGTTCTGATCTGAGAGCCCAATGAAGAGAATATTGTTTACAGAGTGATAAAATCTCCGGATCCCGCTATGGTGTTACTATTTTGCCCTGCGCTTCTGCTTCTGCGGGATTTTTTTAATCTTTCCTCTTCGAGCAAGCATGGATGGAATAAGATTTTGTTAAAATCAAAGCAGCTGAAGTTAATTGGAAACAGACGGGACCGCTGTGTCAAACCGCAAGCGGGTATTTTTCCTTAAACATAAGTGGTAAGCGGTTTGGCAGCGTTAATTATGAAATTAGATTTTATGAAATTATTTATTTTTATAATGGTGTAGGTGGCACATCTTACTTTTATTAGAAGGAAAGGGTGAAGGGATGTGGAAAGTGAAGTGTTTAAATGTATTGATTAAAAAAATTATGGTTTGTTTATTATCATGATATATGTAGCACTTCTTACTTTTATTAGAAATGTAGAAATTAAGTGCAACTAGCATCATTTAATTCATGATTTTTTTTATAGCTAAAAGGTTGTGAGTATAGACTATTTATTTAGTAAAAGTATAACTAATATCAATCAATTTATAATCTTTAGAAAAAATAAGTAATGTATTTAGACAAAAAGAAGTAATGTATTGGTTTGTTGGCACTTGGCAAAAGCATGAGCATAAGCTTGCTATTGAAAATATTGAAAACTTTTTTAATTTAACTTTAGTGAGACTATCAATGTCCTGTTGCATTGGTGAAGGGATGATCGAATGGCGGCTTCTGTTCAGCGAGGCGGAGTTTCTCTGCGGCTAGGGCACAAACCCTAGCCGCCTCCGCTTTAGATTTTCGTTTGCAGGGACGCGACCTCCGCTCAGGGACTGTCTCTCGCTCCTTTGCTTGCAGGGCCGCGGATCGACCAAGTTTTCTCCTGCGTTTTGCTCGTGTTCTGGAACAGTAGTCGGTGGTTTTCAGCTGTTTATAGGCTATTGCTGGTGGTCGCCGCTGCTTCGATGGCCCCTGATCCGATTGCTGAGATGGAAAAAGACCCTTTGGAAGCTTTCAAAGCATTAGTCCGTTCGGCAGGACCTAAAGCTAAGCCTTCTCTCTCGTCTAAGTTTGTTAAGAAGATGGAGGAGATCCCTTCTCTGGAGCTATCTCCAGATGAGCCATGCAGTCTTGCCCTCCTTCTAGCAGAAAAAGCCCTCATCGGAAAGTTCACGGGGTTATGGCCCAGCCCCAAAACGGTGGAGGCTTGGATGGAAGAACGCTGGAAATCGCTGATGCATGGAAACGTTTCTCTGTGTGCAGTAGGCAGGGGCTTTTTTGTTTTCAGCTTCTCGAGCAAAGAGGACCGTGATTTAGTTTTCAGATCGGGTCCCTATTTCATGGGGCCGAGGGGGTTGTTTTTAGCCCCCTGGACACTTGATTTTAATCCAGGAGCTGAGATCACCGCAGCCCCTGTTTGGGTTAGGCTGCCTCATCTCCCCTTGCATCTGTGGGGGAAAAGTTCTCTGGAGGACATTGGTAATAAGCTTGGGCGTTTTCTGGACAGTGTGGAGCCGAAAGGGGATCAATTTACCTATGCTCGTGTTTGTGTTGAGGTTAATCTCGAGAAAGGACTCCCGGAAGCCATTCAGCTCTCCCTGGGGGAATGGCGCCACATCCAAGAGTTGGACTACGAGCAGATTCCTTTTAAGTGCCTTCGGTGCCATGCTTACGGTCATTTCGCAAAATGCTGCCCCAAAGCCACTGAGGTTGCGGAACCAGTTAAAGGAGATGACTTTCAGCCAGTAACTAACCGGCGAAGGCAGCCAAGGCGAAAGGAAACACTAGCCCAGGCTCCGAAGGCCATCCCTTCAGCGGAGGCAACTCTTGAAACTAAAAACAGCTTTGATGCACTGCAAGAAGAAGAAGCCCTAGACCCTGAAGCAACAGCAGCTAAGGAAGATCCTCCGGTAGACGAAAGACTTCCGGACCCCGCCCTACCTGGCTCAGTAGATGCGAAGGAAGCCAGGGCTTCAGATCCTGAACCCCCTGCCTCTGCAGGACCGGCTGTTTCAGTCCCCTCCAGCGGCTCTGTGGAAACTATTGAACCTAAAGACATTTCAGCCCCGTCTCCACCCCTTACCAGAGGGCGAAGGACAAACAAGGCGCGTAGAGAAAAGGAGACGGCTTCCAACATCTCTTTAGGATCTCAGAAAAAGCTGGATCCCTACTTTAAGGGGCAAATTTCATCCTCATAAGCTTAAATGTTTTGCTTTTGTCTTCTACTTTGCTCACAGTTTGTGAGAATTTATTCTTGTAAGTTCCTTTCGTCATTTTCTCGAATTAGCTCAAGAAACAGATGGGATTTGTCTCCCAAGACTTTCACAAGAAGGTTGGCAGCACTGTTAGAGGTCACCAACCTTCTTCAGATCTGTAACTCTTTCATTCTGGCTAGCCAGAATGCTGATTAATGCAACCTAACCGTTCTTGTCAAAAAAAATATATATATATATATATCCTGCTGCATTAACTAATCCATAACTATTTTAACAATTACATTTAAGTCGAATCAATCTACACTTTATGACACAAAAAAAATATGTCTACAAATCTAAGTCAAAGTCGTCCACACACTTATGCAACAAATAAAAAGTCTAGAGTGTGGAATTTAAGAGTAAAATCAGTGCAAAAGTTGAGAACAATAACATAACATAATAAAGATAGAAGATCATGTAGTTTTTGGATCAAACTAGTAGTTGGAGGATCATTCTTTGTCATTATTATGCAGCATTTATAATAGGTGTAATACTTATTATGATGGATTTTTTTATTTTTAAGATTGTAAATAGAAATGTGAAAACCATGCCATTCATAAAAATGATTTAGAGGGTTTCAAGGTCAACTATGGTGATGCTCTGCCAATTTTCTCATCGTTGACCAAGTTGTGTTTTGGTCGAGCTCTACTCTATTAGGATGCTATTCATAAAAATGCTTGTTTTAAGGTCAATTATGGTGATACTCTCACAATTTCTTCACCGTTGACTAAGTTGTGTTTTGGTCAAGCTCTACTTCATTAGGACAATTGTGATTAAGTCGAGGGAGTCAAAGAAAGCATGAAATACCCCCAACTCATGTCCAACTCGACTTTATAAACTTACAAATGATTTCTAAATAAAGATAGGCACAAAGTTATTTAGGTGTTTATATATATATATATATTCGATGGTCGTCGACGGTCGTCCACTAGGTCACAGGCTGGGAAGGAGCCCATTGTTGTCAGTGTCAGGGGGATGTGTCATCAGAGCACTTTCTTGTTTGGCGTGAAGGGTGGACAGGGGCTGGTGGTGTGCTCTTACACGTGGTTTGGTGGTTGGGAACTATACATTGACGGACTAGAGAATAGGCAGATGGTCTTCCCATGTTAACTTTACCGTTTTGTTTTTCACTGTGGTGATTTCAGTTTTAGCCCCTGTTTTTTACTGAAAATGGATTTCGGAGAACATCTTGATTATTCTTTTGACCAGTCGGATAATGAAGCGATTTGGTCGATGCCAACTAGCACAACGTGGGATGAGGTGGCTGGTTCCAGCGTGAAGGGGGTAACCGGGGTCTCTGCTGCGAACTCTCTGTGTGGGTTAGGTTTCTCCCCGTCCGAGTTCTTGGTAAGTTCTCTGCCTCAGGTTTCACTCCTGACGGTTCCGCAATCGAAGGTTTCCATTGAATCATCGCTGAGAGAGGTTGTTGTTCCTCTTTGGTCATCTGAACATGTCACACAGGCTTTGGATGTTTGTGTAGGGGATGATGGAGGGGTGAATCTTGGAGGGGTTTTGAGGCCGACGATGAATCAGCGTGCACAGTCTGTCTCTCTGGAGTTTGGTGGACATTTTGGGGTGCATACAGAAGGGTTTGGATCGGGTTGTGTGGGAGCTCAGGAACAGTGTGGTTTTTCCAGCCCTAGAGTCGGCTCTGGAACGAGCTCTGATGAATGGGGAAGGGGGTCTTCTGACAATGCGGCGATTCCGGATAAGAGGTGCAGAAAACATTGGTTGAATTCCATCCGCATCAAATACAACTATGCACTTGGTGAAGACATTGAGTGGCATCAGGTTTTACAAATGACGAATAAGACTCTGGTTGGGAAGGCGTTGGGTCGGTCCTTTGCTTTGAGGACCATTGTGGGGTGGACTGATGAACATTGGCAAACTCAACTTGGGTATGTCCCCGAAGTGGTGGAATTGACAAGGAACTGGTTTGCCTTTAACTTTATATCGGCGGAACATGCACTATGGGTTCTTAACAAGAATTGAAGATGGGATCATTGTCCCGTGCTGCTTAAGCCATGGCACCTGATGTTTGATGTTAGTCGAGAACAGTTGGATATGGTTCCTCTTTGGGTTCATCTCCTTGGACTCCCTTTACACTACTGGTCGGAACGTCATTTAAGGGGAATTGGGAACCTCCTGGGCACATATCTGGAAGGGGATTACACTTTCCTTCATACTAAACAGCGGAAAGTGGCACGGATTTTGGTCAGTTTGAATGTCCGATATGGGCTAGCAAAATATTTCAAGCTAAGTTGGGGACCATATACCTATGTGCAAAAGCTGGATTATGAAAACATTCCATTCCGGTGCAGGAGATGTCATGCTTATGGTCACCCAACGGCTGAATGCAAGCTCCCTCTGAGGACTCAGAATGGAGACAGGCAGAGACGGTCGGTGGGGGATGGGATTAATGCACCAGTTGAACCATCTGCTCCTGTACATTCTCCGACGGTCCAGGAGGATACTGGAAAGGAAAAAGTGCAGTTGTCGTCTTCGGAGGAGGAACAGATTCTAGTTACTGCAGACAAGGGTGGTGGTGGACCTTCCGACCTTCTTCACTCACAGGGGCATTTGTTCGCAGGTACTATACCTCCTTCCATCACTCCTTTTAATTTTGTTATGAATAATGTTTCTCTTGCTGGGATGGATTGGGTTAAGGCCCTGAAAAACCTGAAGATCTCTCCCCCATCTAATTTGGTTACTTTAAAACTCATTGAACCCCCCACTGCCTCACTTGAGGAGGTGTCTCCCTGCCTGAATCCGGAACCTGACCTGGCCTGTGGAGAGGAAGCTTCTCCATCCTCCCCACATGAATCATTTGAAGGTCGAAACCGTTAAAGGTCGTGGCAGGAAGTCCTTTTTATCAAAGGCTCTGTCTAAAACGAAATTGGACCTTTTGGAAGGGAAACAACAAACTATTGATCAGGCGCTTAGAGCAGTGCGTGCCCAGAAGAAGGGGTGCTGATGAAAATTATGCCTTTCAATTGTCAGGGTCTGGTTGGTCCCCATAAAAGATCAGCACTTCGGAGGGTGGTATCTTTAGAGCGCCCAGATATCATACTTCTACAGGAAACTTTGGGTGTTGGTGAAATGGTGAAGGCGATGTTGGAGAGTTGGTTCAGTGGCTGGACCTTTGTTACTTTGGATGCTCGTGGTCGTTTTGGTGGTCTGGCTATTGGCTGGAATGACAGAACTGTAAAAATTCACAATATTTGGGGGATGGATTCGGTCCTTGGGTTTGTCGTGTTCGGCTATGGACATTGGTGAAGTGTTTTCGGTGGTGAATGTTTATGGACCTTATCTCAATCATGTCCCCTTCTGGGACTTGCTTCTAAACAATCCCTTACTACAGGGAGGTGATTTATTGTTGGGTGGTAACTTAAAATTTTTCTCTATGACAGTCAAAAGTTTGGGGGCCTAGGGCTTGGTCGGATCCCCTGGTAGGTTTTTTCACTCAGAGACTTATGGACAAAATCTTGATTGACATAGAGCCCATAAAACTCAAGCCTACTTGAAGAAACAATAGGGCTGGGGACTGCAGGGTGGCGAAGCGTTTGGATCGGTTTTTGGTTTCGAAAACTTTTGTGGACAGGTTCTTTTTCCTGAGGTAATGGGTGGGATCTGGAGGAGCCTCTGATCATTTTCCTATTTTTATTGAACTTCGACCTGGTCCTCCAACACCTCCTGGTCCCCTTAAGTTCAATAAGGTTTGGCTGAAAGATGAGTCCTTTTTTAACCTCGTGCATTCCTTGTGGGTTCCCTACAATCCCAGGGCCATTCTATCGGCCTCCTTTCAATTCACTGCTAATTTAAAGAAGGTCAAAGGGCCTATTAAGGACTGGGCTCATGAAAAGCAGATCAGAGAGGACAAAGAGCTCATTCAGATTGAGTTGGAACTGGCGGGGATTTATGAAGTTAATGGTGGTGGACTGAGCACCCAGGAGTCTAAGGATTTACTGGTTCTTTTGGAAGGAAGGAGAAATACCCTACTGTTGGAAAAGGAGGAAACTTGGTGTCTTAAGAGCAGAGCGACTTGGTTAGAAGCAGGGGATGAGAATACTAAGTTATTTCATGTCTACACAAAAGGCAGGAAAATTGAAAATATTATTTGGAGCCTGGAGGATGCTCATGGTGACCTACAAACTTCCTTTGAGGGAATGGCAAGGGTGGGTGTGGAACACTTTCAGAACCTCTTCAAGGCTCCAAATTAGGCTACGGTAGCAGAGGTGATCAGAGTGGCTCAACTCTTTCCCCGTTTTGTTGATGAAGATGATAATAGGGATTTGATGGAAGAGATATATGAAGAAGAATTAAAAACAACTCTCCACAGTTTTCAGAAAGACAAGAGTCTCGGACTGGATGGATGGTCTATCGAATTTCTTCTGGCTCTATATGATTTTTTGGGAGAGGATCTATTACAGGTGGTGGAAGACACAAGACTTTCTGGGAGGATTCCGACATGTTTCAATACAACTTTTATTGCTTTAATCCCTTAGTCGGACAATCCTACCTCTCTTAATGACTTTAGACCTATCTCTTTATGCAATTGCATGTACAAGGTAGTTTCAAAAATCATTGTTAAAAGATTGAAAGGTATCTTGTCCAGGAACATTTCAGGTGAACAGTTTGGGTTCTTGGAAGGTTGTAAAATCCATGAGGCTATTGGTGTTGCTCAGGAAGGTTTGCACAACATCAAGAAGAAAAAGTTGAAAGGAGCTATTCTTAAGATTGACCTGTCGAAGGCTTATGACAAGGTTAGTTGGCTCTGCATTCGTATGCTTCTCACTCATTTGGGATTTGAGATTGGTTT
The DNA here is from genome assembly GCA_027924585.1 of Larix kaempferi. Classification (NCBI taxonomy): domain Eukaryota; kingdom Viridiplantae; phylum Streptophyta; class Pinopsida; order Pinales; family Pinaceae; genus Larix; species Larix kaempferi. The sequence continues at coordinate 5,833,908 of BSBM01000410.1, forward strand.
TATCAGATGGATCATGAGTTGTATTACCACGGTCTCATTCTCTATCCTTATCAATGGGACAGCCTCCCCTTTCTTCCACTCTGAGAGAGGCCTTCGACAAGGCTGTCCCTTGTCTCCATTACTTTTTCTCTTGGTTGCTGAAGGTTTGAGCAGGGCTCTACAAGAATCCAAAAGAATGGGTACTCTCCGGGGCATTCAGGTGGCTCTTGATCTCTTCATAACTCATTTACTTTTTGTAGACGATATACTCATTTTCTGCACTGGATCGGTAAGTGATGTTGAAACTCTTCATGGAATTTTGGAACTCTTTTCAAAAGCCACTAGGATGGATATTAACGCCGGGAAATCCACGTTGTCATTCAATCTGTTAAGGGAAGATGAGATTCATGCTTTCATTAGGGTTTTCCCTTATACTCTCTTAGGTGTGGATGATGGACTCAAATATCTCGGCTTTTAGCTGAAGCCGAATGCTTACAAGAAACAGGATTGGCACTGGCTTATTGAAAAATTGCACAAAAGACTCAAGGTTTGGAGTCACAAATGGCTCTCTAGGGCTGGTAGGTTGGTTTTGGTTAAATCGGTTTTGGAGGCTATACCTGTCTATTAGAGGAAATTTGAGGTCTAAAATGGGCCTTATAAGAAAACAAGTCATTATATAAGAAAGCAAGCCAACCATAATTTCTTGATGAGTTGGAATTCAATAACCAGTAGAATTTCATTAAAATGAGTCAACCATAATGGTTTACTTGAGATATTTGTCATTAAAAAACTATTTTTTGTGTTCGTATTTAGTTCTTGGAGAAGGCTCTGAAGATCTGTTTTTAGTTCTTGTGGAGTGGGAAAGATGACACCTTTGTCTCGCCATGGGTAAGGTGGCAGCGGATTGCGATCCCTAAAGCGCTGGGAGGTTGGGGGTTAAAGAACATCTTCCTTTTTTCTAGAGCCCTGGCGGCTAAGGGGGGATGGAGGATATTGAAGTCTGAGAGTCTATGGACCAGGGTGGTTATTCAGAAATACATTTCCCCAGCGTCCATTATTGACTGGGTGAGGAATCCTGGGAAGTCTCACAAGGGGGGGGTCGGTTATTTGGAAAGCAGTGGTTGACTCTTTTCCGGTAATTGGCACACATTTGGCATGGAAGATTGGCGATGGGAGGATCCTGTGGGTAGGGGAGGATCCATGGTTTGGATGCGAAGGACAACATCTTTTGTCGGGTGAAACGTTGGAGGCATTAAGGGCTCGGGGCATTATTTTTCTATATCAGTTGGCAGAACAGGTTCAGGAAAGACCATGGTTTCATTCTTGGTGAGCGGTGAACACTCTGAACCTCCCTGAACCTGAGCAAATGGCAGTGTCTCAGTATTATATGGCACTCAACAAATCACAGGTTATTTTAAGGAACGGGGAAGATGAGTTATTATGGGAAGGAGATCCATTGGGAAAATACACATCGAAGGGTGGGTATATTTGCCTTCGTGTTGTAGGAAACATAAGAGAACCTGCTTGGTGGTGGAAGAAATTGTGGAAGCTTATGTCCACCAAAAAATCAGTTATTTATGTGAAATGTGCTTGAAAACAAAGTCCCAACTTGGGACAATCTACATAAAAAGAATAAGCATGGTTCGGGGTGGTGCGTACTATGTAAAGCGGCGGAGGAAAACGTCACACATCTTTTTTTACAGTGTTCATATACGGTTGAGGTATGGACTGAGTGCTCTAAGTTATCAGGTGTTAACACCCAAAAAGTGCTCACTAGCTCACTCCCTTATTCACATGACCCATTTGTCCACTTTTCCCACCACTTGAGCCTCTAAAACCTTTAAAAGGTCACCAAAATGACCATAATACCCCTTTTTCCTCTCAAAATATATATATATTTTTTCCTCAAAAAACACAAAAAAACCCTAAAAAAGGGTCCAAAATTATCCAAAAATATTAAAAGGGAATAAAAATATAAAAAATATTCAAAAAAGAAAAAAGAGGGAAAAAAAGACTTAAACCATGTTAGTCCATACAATTGGTTTCCTTAAAAGCATAATGGTATTACCCATCACCCAAAAACTATAAAAAAGTGATAGGGGCTCTTCATTATTCATCCATATTTCATCCTATCCTCATGCTGCCAAAATCCACCTTGAGCTTTGCCCAACCATTGAAGCATTGGAGAAGAAGAGACCATTGGACATTGGAGCTTCTCAACCTTGGAGCTATTCAAAACTCACCATCCTCACCATTTGAGGTAATACAAGAGTTTTAATTTTTATTTACATGTTTATGAATCAATTTTGCTTATTGTTATTAATCTAGATTTCTTTATTTTACTGTTTACTGCCATCAATCTATAGTTATATTTGCTTATTTACATTGCTTTATTTGAGACTGTTGCTACTAGTTAGCAGGTGCATCCTTGCACATGCTTAGTTGAAAAACCAAACAACAGTTTTTGGCGACTCTGCTATTTTTTGAATTTTAAATTCTTGCTTTAGATCTTTATTTTAGTTGTTTTTCCCATTTAAAACTATAAATCTACCATACTAGTCAGCTTCTTCATAGCCGCCCTAGCCATTGGCCCTTTCTGCAACCTAAAACAACCCAAAATTTCAATTTTTGGGTTCATTTTTCGGCGACTTTTTTCGTCTGTAAAATCGTGCGATTTTGACCCACAGCTGTGATCCACATCACGGCTTTTTAGCAGACAACCGCGATCCAAATCGCGGGTTTTGCCACAAACACCTGCAACCCGCGATCTTATCTCCTGACAACGCGACCCAACTTTCAAACGCCCATATCTCCCTCTCCCGAACTCCGTTTGAGACGATTTTTTTTTTTAATTGGGTGTTTTCGAGCAAGGAATCCAAGTATCTTATTAGATTTAAGAAATTTTTCATCGAAGTTTCTCTAATTTTTTATTTTAGTGTTATTTATCATTTCAGTTCACCCATTTTGGCCCATTTCTCCCAGCCATCTCCCCCACAATTTTTGGACAGCCTACTATTTTATTTTGCAGCATTAAAAATCCAAATTTATTTTCTGTTATATGCTTTACTAATCTTTTTGAAAATTTTCAGTTAAGTGAAAGAAAGATTTGTTAAGTATTTTCTCAAGTTGTAAGTTTCATACATTGCAAAGTTAGAACCATATTTCTAAATTGCTCAATATTTTGCCCAAGAAAGACTTTAGAAATCCATTTATTTTTACATATGTTATTTGCTTTACCTTACAAAACTTTTTAAAGAATCCATATTTTTTGAAAAGATTATTAAAGCATTTATATTTGAAACGTCTTTCATTTTTTCGCAAATTGGAATCATTATTTTAGTTTGTGATTAAATCGCCCATGCGAGGCAAATTGTTTTTATATACACCTACACCAGCACACAATCTGACACAATAATTTCAAGTGAGCCTTAAAATTTACCTTAACTCAACCAACATTCTAACCCCACTGGGGGAACACAAAAAGAATTTTGTAGCTAGGTAGGACTGAGGGGATAAGTATCCAAATAACATCCCTCACTCATTTTTCATGTTGAAACATAGTGGTTGACATTTAGGGTACCAAAATCCCTTATTATTTGTTGACACGGTTTAACACCAATTTATCGGGAAGGCCTCTCCCTTAGGAGGGTTGAAGTAGCCAGAATGGTTCTGTTAAGATTCTAGTGGGCGGCCTTCACTAACATCTCGAGGTTTTGGTGTAACGGTTTGTATCATCTGGTATCAGAACCTCCACCCAGGTTCAAGTCACAGAGCGGGTGGCAACGCCGGCATTGCAGTGTTCGCCCGAGGCTCGTACGACGCAAAGGAGACACCACCGTACGGGTGCACATCCAGCCCAGAGTTTGGACTACGGAGCGTGGTGGGATGTTAAGATCCTAGTGGGCGGCCTTCACTAACATCTCGAGGTTTTGGTGTAACGGTTCGTATCAGGTTCCGGAAGCATGAGTGGAATACCGCTATCCATTCAGTAACTGAAGGATACCTTTCGTAGTTCTCGTTGTACCACCCTTATGGGAGTACAGCGGCGATATAACCAAACTGCAGATTCACCCAACTGAACGTGTCATGAATGGGGTATCTTAGTGGCCAAACTTTTAGGATTGTCTACCCAGTGTCCCTCCCGGTAGGGGGATATCTAGCCTTTGATTCTACAATTTATATTATTTGACTTGGATTTCATCACCTTGCAGAGGATATACCTTGTCGAGTCATAATACTTTTTAGTTAGGTGTTTCCATGCTCCATTACCTCCCTTTGGTCATAGAGTACACCTTTTTCTATTTTTAGGAACTGTTTGCATGTTGGTTTCCTGACCACATTTTTTTATTACTCCACTTACTACAACACAACTGTTATATTAAGTGTTTTGAGGTTGGTTTTTGGCCTGAGTGCCATTTATTTTTTAAGCTCTCCTCTTGCACGCACGGTTGCATTAGGGCTTTAGAGCTTTCCACTCACCACCACCTAGTAGTTTTTTCATAAACTGTCACCATTAATTCCCCAAGACGTTCTCGGCGTTTCCGGGGAGACCCCCCGCAGTACGGTTCCCTTGACTCCACACATCATCGGAATAGAGCCCCGTCATCTGATTCTAACGCGCCTCATTTCACATCTGATTCTGAGGCAGAATTCGAAAATCCCACATACACCACACCCACTAGCCCCATGGCTGGTTCGCATTACGACAAATTTTTCACAGGGGTTGTTGGTGGAACATCATTCACCCCCGCCACCACAACAACCACCACGGCAGCCACACCTCCCTTAGGGATTCCTAATATGGGACCTACACCTACATTAGGTATGCCTACCATGGGACCCTTGCCCAATACAGGACCCCCACCTAACCTAGGCATGCCCACTATGGCAACTATACCTACTATCCCCGCTACCACTCAGGTTCCAACACCTCTTGGACATCTTCCCAACCCATCTGTGACTCTCGTTGCACTTGGTGGTGCGGGCCCCTCCCACACTCTTATGGGTGGAGGGCACATACCTCCCATGACAAATATCCCCCTAGGGGGTAGTGGCATAATACATAGCGCCACCACCAACACTTATGCCCTAATGGCAACATCACACCCCTCCGCTAATTTTCCATTTATGGCTAGCCTTAACCTACCAGACTTGGCTAGGCTAACAAATGATCCCATCCGACATGACCCTACTTGGCCCCCCATGCCCACAAAGCTCCCCTCAAACATCCCAAAGTTTGAAGGAAAATCTGGGGAAGACCGTCAAAACCATATCATGTTGTTTCACCTATGGTGTTCCTCAAACTCCATAGTAGATGATTCTATTCAACTCCGACTTTTACAAAGAACTTTTACTGGATCTGCAGCCAAATGGTACAATGAGCAGCCACATGGGACACACCCCACGTTTACATCCCTCGCCTCAACTTTCCTTCAGTTCTTTCAACTGCCTGTACGCTATGATGCAGGAGTGGAAATACTTTTGTCTTGTAGATAGAACACCGCTACACACATCACCAATCATATCCATGAGTGGCGTAAGCGCCGTAGTCTCTGCAAGATAGAGCTTGACGACCATATCTTTTTTGGATTGGTTCCTCAAATCACTCCTCCCTCTCATAGCCAAAGATGTAGCTTCTGAACGACCCCAGTTGGAAGAAGAAGCCATCTTAAAAGCTCAGCAGTTCGACCTCATATATGCCCAGTCTAGATATCTATACACCATTTTACCTGACGCCCCGCGCGGCGATCCATCCCGGCATGACGTGCCGGGGGCATCCCATATCGTCGATGGTATTATCGGCCAGGTTATGGTGCAAAACAAACCTTTTACCATGATGAGTACAAACAACGCCCCAGACCTTTCTAGGGCTACATCTCATTCTGGAGCTACAACTTCGTATGCTCCAGTAATGCACACCCACCACACTCATGGACTCTCATGTCCACCACAATGTTATGGGCAAGCACCATAAGCTTATGCACCACCTCCATATTATAACCAATAGGCCCATCAGACTCCGTTTCAACCACAAGCCCAATCGGCTTATTATCCTCAACAGGAAGCACCTCTTGCTCCAACACTTCCAGTAGCTCAAGATTACCCACAACCGCAACAAGCACCAGGTCCACCTCATAACCCTCCTTCTTACTACCCACTGCAACCTTCTCCAGAGCCTGCATGACCTCAAAACCCACCTACTACCCAAGGGCATGTGTACGCACAGCAAAAACAACCTCAAAACTAGAACAATCAGCGAAATCAAGGAGGTCAACATAATCATGGAAAAGGAAGAAATCGCGGAAATAACCAACAACAAAACCAAGGAGGACAACCACCCAATCCTCCCAACAACAATAATGCTGCTCCTACAAATCAAAACCCTGATCGTCCACCAAAACAAGGCAAAAATCCTAATTTGAGAACAAACCACCCATGTTCCATATGCCGGGCCTACGGCCATTACACGCATAATTGCCCCCATTTAGATCGAGCGCGTCAACTCTGGACCGACGACGCCCAATGACAAGGGAATGATGCACAACCAGCACCACTGCCTCAGTCGCAACCCATGATATTGCAAAATCCCCTACCCAACCAAGGAGTAGTCAACACTCGTCCAATGGATCCCCCACAAGGATCCGCTGCGACACAGCAGCAGATTACATATGCGGCGGTCGATTACCAACATACAGAGTCCAAAGCTCACCATTTGCTAATGATGTCAACCTGCAAACTCGCCGAAACCAATACGGCTCTGCCCCTGAGGCAACACCCACTGATCCATCATCGAGTACACTCCCAACCGATCAACCACTTCGCATACCTAATATACCCGCAGACGGGGGTCCAAAAGCACCTCGTTTCCCTTCGAGACGAATTAACAATAACCCTAACGCCCGTGCAGCTTCCAACTATAACATTGTAGAAGACTTAGCCCAGTCCCCCGCTGCTATGTCCGCTCTAGAAATCCTAAAAAATTGTCCTGCACAAAGAAAATTGTTGTTATCTGCCATTGGTGCCATAGACCCTAACAACTCCAACATGATGGCTTTCGACTTAGACCAAGCCAAACCTCGTCTGCCTTCATCTCTAGCTTTTCCAGTTTCTGTGTCCATTCACAACCTCGTCGTTCATCGATGCATAATCAATGAAGGTGCCTCCACCTGCGTTATGTCGACTTTCGTATAGCAGAAAATTGGATCCCCAACGCTACAACTGTCAACCACCACATTGCGAGCTTACGATGGCTGTGCAGCTCAACCTCAAGGTTTGCTAGTGAATGTACCCATACAGCTTGGGGGAAAATTGGTTCTCATAGATATAGAGGTCATTAACGCCCAACTTGATACAATCTCCTTCTGGGACAGAGCTACATGTATAAAATGAAAGCTGTTGCTTCTTCAGTTTTCCGCCTCATGATGTTCCCCCATGAAGGACACATAGTCAAAATCGACCAGATTACATACTATGATCCCAATGCCCCCGCAGCGCCTGAAAATGTTCTTCCCATGATCGAACAACTCGTTCAGAGTGCACCCACATCGTTCGTCTCCTTAGTCAGACCCGGGATATATTTGGATACTCCCATGACCACCACTTTCCCTTCTATCCCACCCCCTCTCCGGGTAACTAAAGTATCTGGTTTATGCACCCTCTCGCACAACGGACAACAACATACTCAACAACCTCAACCACTGCCACAACCACCCGTAGTTCCTACTCATATCAGAACAACACCGATTCACACTATCCCATTCTTGTTTCCATTTTCAAGAGTTGTCAACACGCCAGTAATGGCTACACTTAACCTTCCAGGTTTAACATTAGGATTACCTGTATGGTACTTACCTGCCCCAACCCCCCCACCGACTCAGACCGTTGTTTTACAACCGGTACAACCCATGAATATTTTGAACCATCCACCACCTGGCATATCGAACCCCCAAAATCGTCTACCACCTGGTGTTTCAAATTCCCAAAACCAACCACCTCAACAGGGGGCACTACATCGACATCTAGTTATGTCCCCCCTCAATCCCGCCACACTAGGGGCAGAGGTCCACAAACCTACACCACTGGACCCACAACTCGCACCCCCCAGTGATGCCCAAATTAGCTAAGAATCCCCCAACAACCCCTGTACTCCCTAAGTACTCCTTGTGCGACGATATAGGCATGCCACCCATCTATGTCCACAACTACCAACACTTCAAGAACACATGAATATGTTGGATGACGACACCAACGTTCCAGTTGTCAAACTAGAACTACCCCCTCAGCCCCGCGATAAATCATTGCGCACAAACCACCCTTGTGCGATATGCGAAATTTACGGCCATTACTCACATCACTGCCCTGATCTACCAGATTATAGAGCAGCTCTATACGAATTGAATAATGCCGAGCTAGAGATATCCCCTCTTCTCATTGAGGAAATATATCCCCCAAAATCTTCCTCCTTGGAAGAAATTAACACCATTTACACAGTTTCCACTGGAGACCCCTCTGTTTGGTCAGCCCTTTCCACTGATCCCTCTGACACACATGTTCAACCATTTCAAATCGATGAGGAAACCACATGTTCACAACATGGGGGCAGGCCCAAAACCATGCCTACTCATCATCATCATGATTCTCGTCGGAGATACTGGGGGCATCCACCCCACAAGGGGAATCCCCCATCATCATATCATCACTTCAGTATTCCACCACAGCCCACAGCCTCATGGTATACCCCCCCCCCGCCAGCAGTTACTCAATGCCCTATTGATCCCTCTCCGAGACAACATCTGCACCACATTGACACCTTTGAGTTAGGGGGCATAATAGATTACCTCGACCTTGGGATAGGGGGTATGATCAATCATTTTGAACCTTCCCCATCACATCTATCTCATTATTTCAATGACCCCATTGTTCAAACCAACACATATGTGATCCACAATCATAAACCCCATGCACATAGCATGGGGGCAGGTCATAACCCTGCTCACTTTTTCACATGCGTGATCTCAACCATTTTTGAGGTCACATATCGCTTGTATATTTGATTTGATTTGATACACCTAGTATTCTTCCCCCGCGGGTCATCATTTCTCCCCACCACTGCATCCTTGGTTTGGTGGGCTCACCTTTATTTGTAGCCATTTTTTAACCTAGTTATTTCCTTTGACCATTCTGGAGTCCTTATGACCTCCGTTTTTCACACCATTTCCACCGCCAAATTCATATTTCCGTGCCCATGATGATGCTTGAGACCATTTCTTGCTCTCACCACCAGATTTTTTGGGCACTTTTTACATGCCCCTCGTCGCCTCGATTTGCGTGCCACATCGGCCGTGGTCCGTTTTTGACCAGTCTTATATCGTCCGATTCAGTTTTCTGCGCTCGTGATGATGCTTGAGATCATTTCTCGCTCTCACCCCCAAAATTTTTGGGCACTTTCTCACATGCCCGTTGTCCCCTTGATTTGTGTGCCACATCGGCAGCCGTCAGATTTTACAAATTTTTGCATCACAACTTATACATGAGCCCACCACTCCATCCATACTGCAATTATGGCGTTGTTTTGCTACCATTCATCAACCTGCAAGGAGGCCCCATTAGTGTTCCCCCCTATCACCGTGCTTGATCCCCATACTCGCCCTTTGATTGAACACTTCCTCCTTGCCTTTCCATTACTTTTGTTCGGTATAAATTTATCCCTTTTTTGGGGCCAAGCAATTCCTTTACGAAAAAGGCACTTAGGGAGTTTCTGTTAAGCTCTTTTCTGACTCTTAAAACAATGAAAACATTGCCGAGCAATCTTGCTTCCTTTCATGATCGCTAAAAGTATCTATAAGGGCGTCTACCTGGTATAAGTTTACCCATTTTCCGAACCTTGTAGACTAATTACGAAAAAGGTATACTCTAGTCAAATCGGCTAGAAGAGTTTTCCATTCGCATCATTTTATGCTTTTTTGGGCCTTGGAAACTAACACACGAAAAAGAATACCATTGGAGTCTACTTACTGCTTTCAGACTCTCTAAAACTGAAAGCAACCATGAGCATGAACAGTCCTGGCCTCACATAAATCCACAGGACAGTACCATTTTAGAGCACACTTTTATCCCTTCTTGGAGATCATTAAAACCATGAAGAAGGACCCAACGGTGCTTTCTGGCGCCACAACAGATCATGTCTACTCATATGGTAGCTTCCCTATTATGGTCTCCTTTGTTCAAAGTATTCTGCAGTATGTCAGCCTGAGAGTCTCCCAATAGCATCCATCAGCTTGTCCCCCAAAGTCACTCCAGTCTACAATACATACCCCTAAGCTATGATCCCCACACCTAAAAGTCAGTTTCCTATGCTGTCAGGTTAACCACCATGTCATCATGCTCTGAACAAAGGAAGTTTGAGTCCACCCACTCTATGACCCCAGTTATTCCCCATCCCCATAGTATGTCAGTTCTACCATCAGTACTATCACACTTCAGTTGTACACCTCGCGCTCCTGTCAAGGAAACATCATCGCCTTGGTAGTTGTCGGTCTCCCTCTGTCGACGCCAACCAAATTTATTCTAGAGGATAGACCCAGAGGTCCCTGTGCCTTGGACTCATCACCATTAGTGATGAGTGCCTACAGATCATTTTGAAAGGAGTCCTCAATGCCTCTTCAAATGATTGTTTCTCACATGCTCGACTTCAACACCTTGATCGCATCGTCGAGACTTGTACAGGTTATCGGTCCTTTCAGTTATTTGTTGAAGATCCCGGATATCACCTGACTCTACCACATTTATGAGTCTTTTTGAGAAAACAACCAGTTACACATTCCTATGGATATTTGGGTTGCGCTCAGCGACAGTTTTCAAGATGTACCCCAGTTTTATACTCCCTCGAGTATACAGTTACATAAATTCCTCAAAGATTGGCTCACAGTCTTTAAATCCTTACAGATGTTGGACACCTTCAGCTCCAATAGTTCATCAACCCTTCTGAAACCTTTTTCAGAATGGTTGTTGCTCTTTTCCAGTGTATTAGTTATTGAGATCAGTCATGGTATGATCATGAGTACGTCCCAGCATTATGCCCGCTCTGGACCATTATGATGTACCAATAGATTTTTATGTATTATTTAGGTCCCCCTTCTTGAGCCTAATTGTTATGTATATGTCTTGACACGAGCATGGGTATGCCCGCTTTGTCCATTATCAGAGATTATTTCTCATTCATTTTGAGGCCATGTATTTTTTCAGTTTTCGCAGCTTCCAAGGGGCCATTGTTCCAGTCTCCAATCGGTCTCTTCTCTTCTCCAAACCCCAGGAAAAAAGACAAAAGAACTATGATGTCTATCGGCCATACGATGAGCTCCTGCCCTCACACATTAGGGGGCAATCTGTTAACACCCAAAAAGTGCTCACTATCTCACTCCCTTATTCACATGACCCATTTGTCCACTTTTTCCACCATTCGAGCCTCTAAAACCTTCAAAAGGTCACCAAAAAGACCATAATACCCCTTTTTCCCCTCAAAACATGTATTTTTCCTTAAAAACACAAAAAACCCTAAAGAAGGGTCCAAAATTCCCAAAAAATATTAAAAGGGAATAAAAATATAAAAAATATTCAAAAAAGGAAAAAGAGGGAAAAAGAGACCTAAACCATATTAGTCCATACCATTGGTTTCCTTAAAACCATAATGGTATTACCCATCACCCAAAAACTATAAAAAGGTGATAGGGGCTCCTCATTATTCATCCATATTTCATCATATTCTCATGCTGCCAAAATCCACCTTGAGCTTTGTCCAACCATTGAAGCATTGGAGAAGAAAAGACCATTGGACATTGGAGCTTCTCAACCTTGGGGCTACTCAAAACTCACCATCCTCACCATTTGAGGTAATACAAGAGTTTGAATTTTTATTTACATGTTTATGAATCAATTTTGCTTATGGTTATTAATCTAGATTTCTTTATTTTACTGTTTACTGCCATCAATCTATAGTTATATTTGCTTATTTACATTGCTTTATTTGAGACTGCTGCTACTAGTTAGCAGGTGCATCCTTGCACATGCTTGGTTGAAAAACCAAGCAACATCAGGTATCAATTGTATTTGGACTGGGAACTTGTTGGGGCAGGCATGGGCTTCATGGAACACAATACAACACTATACAACTTTAAAAGCTCTGTCGTTATTGGTCTGCTGGGGCATTTGGTTGGCCCGCAACAACCTTATTTTTTCAGAGAAGAATTGTACACCGAAGGTTTCTGCTGCACTCATCTGCAGCATCTTAACAACTTTTCCTCAGCACATCAAAGTTGCTAAACAACGAGAGATTTTAGATGTGGAAATTGATCGGTCGGTACCCCGGGGGTTCTTTGATGGGGCAGCTCAAAACAATGGGTGTGGGGGAGGGGCTTTACTATACCTCACCACTACACACTACTTCATATTGTACTTGGGGTTGGGTGAAGGTGGTAACAATTTTGTTGAATTGATGAGCCTAGAACTTCTATTAATCTTTGCGGTTGAAAAAGGTTGTCTAAACCTCAATCTTTATGGTGATTATATGAATGTCATAAACTAGACTAAAGGAATACAACAATGAAGAAGCATTAGATTAGATAATATTCTACTGGACATCAGAGAGTTGCAGCACTCTTTTGACACTTTTTCTTACCGGCATGTTTTTAGGGAGAACAACAAGGAGGGGGACGTGGCCTTTAAGGAGGGCCTGCAATTGGCACTATGGTTGTGGAAGGTAAAGGAATTTCGGGATGGGTCAGTATTGGAGTACTACCATCGTCCCTTTATTGAAGGAGAAACACTATGATACTAGTCACGTTGAACATTTCTTTTTGGTTACTTATGCAGCGGTTGGCAGCATGACTGTTCTTTTTTGTATCATTATAGTTTTAACACTTAAGAACATATGGGGCTCGGGGAGATGGTTTTTTTTTTGTCATAACAGATTTGGTATCTGAACTATTTGTAAATGCTCTATAATAGAGCTCTCGTTGAGGATTTTTCTACATGTTTAAAGTCACAGTCTTAGAACTGGTTCCGAAATGCACACTAGATGTGCATATACAGAATGTAATTTTGTTCACCACTGATGAAATGAAATTATGTTTTTTTTCTCGGGAAAAAAAAAAGATAGGCACAAAGAACCACAATATTGCCAAATAAAAAATGTATGCATAGAATTCATTAAAAAATATGTTGTTTCTCTTTTCCATGTTAGAAACCATATTTTGGAAATTTATTATTTTATCTTCCGATATTGATATGGATATGAGTGGGATCAAAACCCTTGATGCATGCAGTTTCCCTTGAGCTTGTGAGAGAGCGAAACTATGTGGTTTTGGGATACATTGTGGCAAAGGATCACCCTAGCCTTAATAGAATAGACACAATAAAGGTAATTGTTGTGAACAACAATTGATCAATGAAACCTCAAACAAATCAGAAAAGGAGTGTAGAGGCATTTCAATGTTTTTGGATTAAATCAATCATTGTTTGTATATTAAACCATAACATAAAGTGTGTTGATGCACTTTTTTTGCTTGGAGAAATCAATTCCCCTCTCGCCCACATATTAAGCATTCCAAGTGAGGACATCATTACCTTGTCAATGCCCTATGGATTCCCCCACTCCCCCCTCTCCCCTCTTTTTTTTTGATGGAGGATAGTGCATTGATGCATGTATACCTAGGTTGTTGAGTAATTACATCAACATATAATTATTTGGCAATAAACCATGAAGCAATCAACGCAAAGAATTCCAACTAGTACATAGGCTATTGCTCAAATGTACATTTCTAATATTGCTAGAAGTACAAGTAGCTACCAATTTGGGCAAGATTGAAACATTGTGAGGGGATGTTGTGACTCTAGTGGTCTATGGTATATGATTGTAGAGTTCAATCTAGCCTAGGTATAATCAATACGCAATCATTTATGCTAAGAACTTGGAATTGGATGTGAAACCCTTTACATGTACAAATGATACATGTTTATACAATATCAAAGGATCAAATACATTAATGGAGGTAGTAACAAGGATTGTCCTTTTTCAATTTCAACAACGATGATTACTCAATTGTTCCCTGGAATCAATATGGATTGGACATGGCTAATTTTGTCACCCAATCAGTTAGGTGTTCCCATCCTTTGAGTTGTGATGTCTTATTGAGGTATATTAATGAGTTTTCATAGAGGTGGCATGGTCATTTGGTGATATTTTTGTTGGGTTCGTGCAAAGTGGATTGTTGTTGGTGTCAGATTGTTGGTTTGTTGGAGATCAGACAGTGGTTGCTAGTGGTGGATTGAGAATGAAGAGGAATGAGCCATATTCACATGCCAAGGTAGTGCAATGGACTCTGAAGCTTAGGCATATTGTTGATCTATTGCATTGAAAGTTGAAAAGGGCTTGGCATGGATCATAGTAGTGGTGCATAAATTAGTCATCTCCCCTTTGGTATTGATGATTTCCATTGCACTACATTTTTCTATTAAAGAAGAAAACTACATGGCATTATCAAAAAAAAAATAGAACTTTGATCACACAATGTTTAAGAGTGAAATACTATCATGTGTGGGGAAGTAATGTGTGGGGAAGTAACCTTATTTGACAATCCAAAAGATTTTTGTATCCTTGTGGTGAGTATGTCAAGGCCTAAATAAAAAGTGTCATTGCATAACTTTGGGTTTATGTCATTTGGAAGCTCATAATGTGCAGTGCTCTGCTCTGTGCAAGGATCATTGTAGCACTAATATTGCAAAAGCTTGAAATATAGAATGTTTAATTGTACAAAAGACAATTTATAAATGTTTGATATAATATATAATAATGGATGATGAATACAAGAGTATGTGACGTTATGTATAAATATACATTGAATGATCACATACTTGAATGGACATGTCTTTTAGACGTGTGACCCTTAATTATTTATTATATTATTATAATTATTTGTTATTTATTTATTATGTACATATAAATTATATTAATACCAATGCCCCCTTATTTATGGAGCTTTGTCCTCGAAGCTATATTGTATAATTTGAACATACTTTGAAATTTGTGAGCACTTTTAACCTTGCCTTTTCATCCATTTCAAAACTTAAATAATTTTTTTATCAACTTGTATTTCAATCTTTCAAACAATTTTTTACAACTATTAAATAATTCTTCACTTTGTATAAAGTATGATATCCACTTCTTGGAGGTACACGTATACTGTAATGTGTGTGTGTGTCTTAGTACCCTTGACACACATCGGTGACCCTGCTTAATTATTTCGTCACGACTTGATTTTTAAAAGGTGATGTAGGGCAGTGACTCAAAATAAAATTAATGAATACTTTATGGGATGACTTAAATATGGAGGCCAAATAGTCGTGTTTTTTCTTTATAACTTTCAATCAATCGTGTTGTAAGTTGTACCTTTGCAATTTAAACTTAATGGGGTCATTCTCGATTTTCTCCTTCTCATGCTTATTTGGAGGACCCTCCTCGGAAATCTTGATTCTAACGTCAACCTTGTTCATGGCCTCAAGCGCAACATGTGGAATATCGTTGAACGATACCTTAAGTTGACAATGTGTGTGATTCGGTAAAAAGAGAAATACATCCCGCTAACTTTCTCGAGTTTATCCTTGCCATATCATCCTTAAAAGAGGCTTATTATTTATGATCATAACATTCATTCTACCATATGGTTCAAGGATGAGAAGTCAGGGTTCTTGGGTTGTGTCACATGATTTTCTTCAAAATAATCCTTGTGATTGTCCATAAGTACTTTGGTGCAAAACATTTTGAGTCGTCGTAGGTTTAAGTCCATGGATGGAAGACTGATCATCCCAAAGAAGTCGGGTATTGAACCGTTGAACTTATCGGGTATTTTGACCCCCATGATAGCTTTGTGTGCTTGCTCGTGATTCTCAAAATCGTCATCAACTTTATCATTGTTGTCTACATCCTTCCATGTCTAGGGATTACAACCAACATCTTTGATGTACAAAATTTGAGGGAATTCATCTATTTGTGCTTGCCTAATGTATTATCTTGTTGTTATTAGCCATACATTAAGAAGTGCATATATACTGACTTGTTTATTTTTCTGATCGATTGTGTTCATAAAGGGTATGGTCCCCTTACATGGCCTTCTACCACACAATTTTTGTTTCTGTGTTGTTGGCGCTTTCGACGCCCGTTCAACTGTCATGAATGGTAGGGTTAGCGCCTCAACATTTCTTTTTAAAGCTAGAGATCCTTGAAGGTAGCCAAGTGGAATTCAACATGACCTATTTGTTGGAGGCTTAGAACTAGGTATACGACCACCTAACTTTTTCTTAGCTTTTACTTCAACAACTCCCAATTTACACAAGGCACATGTAAGCTTCAATGTCACCGATTCTTCTGAGCAAGAACTTTCCATTATGTTTCTTGGACTTTGAATTTGATTACTATCCTTACAAAGAACCGAATTTCTACAACTTCCATCGGGATAAATGCAAACTGATTGTTAGGCTCCATATTGTAAACAAGGAATCTGGGAATAGTATTTTCGAGTTGACAAGGGGAAAATGTAGTCATTGCAACATGATTTGGGATTTCGAACTCTGAATTGAAATCATAAGAAGTAGACAAATCCTACTGCAACCCAGCTTCCATCGATTTCCCTTGTAGGTCTTGTGGGGAATTTATAGTTTCATGATAGGGTTGATTTTGCGTTGATGCATGATGATACGAGGGAACGTCACTAGTTCAAGTCACCACTTGATGATCTGAATCCCCATAAGTCAAATGAGGCAATGTTGTAGAATCCTAGAAACGTGATTATGGGGATCAATCCATAAGGAATCTAGATTGTTAGGCTTATCCATGAAAGGGGCACCCTCATGAGAAGCAAGGCAGTCGAAGAAATTATTAGAAATACCCATCGAATTTGAACAGTTCATCAGTGAGGAAACTAGCAAAATTAAGTTCATTGTCCTCAATTGGTGTCCCTACATCAAATGGCAATGGTTTGAGTTTTGTATTATTCTCTTGATCATTCAAAATGTTAATGGATTATGAGAGAACTGAATCAAGGAAGGGATCAATTGAGGATTTAATTTCTGGTACTTGGAAAGAAGATATGTCTATCATAATTTTTTTTGTTTCCTTTATTAATTTATGAACTCCACCTATAGATTTTTCTTCATTTGCTCTTGCTTCAAGTTCCCTTTCCATTGCATGATTGAAGCTTGCTTTTAATTGTATGATCATATCCTGAAGTTCTTCCATAGGAAATTTCAAGATCATTGGTCGTTGCTTAGCTCTGATACCAATGTAGCGCTAATGTTGCAGAAGCTTGAAATATAGAATATTTAATTATACAAAAGACAATTTATAAATGTTTGATAAAATATATAATAATGAATGATGAATACAAGAGTATGTGACATTGTTTATAAATATACATTGAATGGTCACATAATTGAATGGACACATCTCTTAGACATGTGACCCTTAATTATTTATTATATTATTATTATTTATTATTTATTTTTTGTGTACATATAAATTATATTCATAACAATCAAAGGATGGTAAGATCACAACAACTGGACATTAAACATTAGATGCATCCCAATGTATGGCAGGAAATCAAGCTTTTAACAATATGTACTGTGGGATATGGTGCCTAGCATGGTGATGCTTGTGCTTCTTAGAGGTATATTGTACGATGTAAACCTGGCATTGAGCATTTTGGGTTTGCTCGATGAAGTGCATTGCTTTATTTGACTTCTTTTTGCATTAATGTAGAAGTTCTTACCACTAGATGACTCATGTAGACTATATATATGGGCACTGTATGCTTAAATATAAAGCAAACTTCAAATGGACCATGCTATGTAGAATTGTGTTGAGATCTATTATAGTTTTGTAGTACGAAAGTAAATTCCCATCCCAAGTATGGGGATGCTGATGAGCTTACACTCTTTGTTATGGGATTTTCTCGATCGATGCAGACAAAGATCAAGGTCCCTAGTCTGAATGGTTCAGATCTAGAACAAAAGGGAACAAATTGTACAAACTTTCACTTCAGTCAACAAGATAATAACAATGGATGAGTATAGAAGATACATACCACTGATATAATAGTCATTGTAATGATCCAGGAACGACTACGTTCCAACTTATGCGCAAAAGAACCTGCCAAAGATCGGAACGAGACAACAACAAGTCAAATATAAATGATATAATTGACCTACGTGAGTGGCCAAGGAATCTCACAATACACCATTAAGAACATTAGATGTATGGGAAAGAGAATACAATTGTATTAACAGATATAGAAAGATATTACAACCTTTAGGCCTTGGTGTTGTAGATTCCTCCCAACGAGTTCTTCTTGCTCCAACAAGTCATTTCCACCTTAAATACAAGAGTTGAGTAGTTTAGAGCAATTCCTCCAACATTTACCTACTACCAATCTTCCTCCCCTCACCCATGTCCCAAGAGTTCATTTTATAGGACAATATGGATAAGGAGTGGTTGAGAAAAGCATGGTGAGTGGGTGAGATATGATCCCCATAATGGTGGGAGCCGACCCAGATCCATAACAATAGGAGAGAAAGGGTTATCTATCAAGATTTCGTTCCAAAAGTTTCTCGAAACCTTAGTTTTTTTCCCGTGAAGACATCGATGTGACCTGGATATGAAGCAACTCGTGCCAAATGAGCTCGATGTGGATTGCCATGAAGACAAGCTGTGTCATCAACGCGGGTTGGCAGCACAACATAGTGTGTTGATGGACTTCGACGCGTGTTTCTAGCAAAGCAAAGTGCCTCGAAGCCACACAAAAAATCAAGTTGCAGGACAAACTAATCAGAGCTCATTCACCATGAAAGTAACTTCAGGGATTGTGGCAAGTCAAGATCACAGAGTTTTGTATGAGTGACAAAAATTTAGTGTAACAGATTCCCCCCCAAAGTACAAATCTAGAGAAAAACGATAGGTAGTGTACTTTGACATGATTGTTGGAGAGAAGAACCATCGGTCAGAGAACTAACAACGACGATCAAAGGCATTGCGGTACAAATTCTGACATTCCGGAACCAAATATTTCACTAACTCAAGGCATGGTTACCGACCAATACACTGCAGATCCATGCTGGTACTGACTGAGGATATGGCCACCAAAATACAATGTGGATCCATACCTGAATTACTGAACACAATCATGTTTACTAAGATACAAGCATAGATCCATGATGAAATAATGACATAGCCAACTAATGCAAGAGTGGATTTGTGTGATAGTACATCAACGAGGTCTCCACTATAACATCTATGTGGGAACCTATTAGAAATATCCACCGTAACCTAGGTGTAATAATAAGACATCAAAACAACCCAGAGTCTTCTACTCGTTCCCGAATCGATACGAATCTAACCATGTGATTATAAGGTGTTGAATTCGAACATGGTAGAAACCACTTGATTACCTGTCAATGATGTGAACCGTTAACAAGTGCGAGGGAAATCACCAATGAAGAGAATGATCCCCAAGGTATCTCAGTACATCCCAACAAATGCAAATAAATGAGTTGGAGTTGAACATTCGTGGAATCATTCGATCAGAGGTCAATGATGTGAACTTACTATCGAAAGTGAGAAAACTTGCCATTGAGGCATGAAGGCTTCAAGGTACAAGGTGGTCTCTAAATCTAATCCCCGGATGATATGTTGGCATCGACAAGGATAGATCCATCGAAGGAGGGCCATGATGAATCCCACATCATCGACATGAAACCGGTATAAGAAGATGATCTTGGATGGTAGATTGAATGAGCATCGATTGACACAAGGCGTATGGATAAGTGTTGGTGAGAAATTGCTTCAGAGATGATCGACATAAGAGCGACGACTGCAAAGTTTGAATTAAATGGAGGACTCCCCTTGAACATTTTATGGCACAACAAATGACCTAGCAACATTGACTCGATGAGACGAAAATCAAGACCTAATGCAACATGAATGGAGCATTCTTCGGATGACCCAAAGGAGTAAAAGACTCATAGAATTGACACGACTCAAGGATAAGTTGATTATGCAACTGTTCAAATGAAATACAAATAGGTGCCATGTTCAAGGGTGACAAAAGATTGCCATAACTGTGAATACAGAGGTATTCCCCTTCCCTTATTCCCCATCATGATTGACGAGTACCTCTTTGTTTATTAACGAGCTAGAGGAGGATAACAGATGCTCGATATAGCTCATATTTTAGACGAGACCGGTCTCATATGTTTTACGAACCTGAGAAAGGAGGGGTTCGACCCTATAAGGGTCCTTCAATGTTAAATTTTAACAAGTCCAAAGAAGGTAAAATCGGTGACGTTTCACGTTTAGAGAGTCTGAAATGGTCAAAAGAAGACTCCACAGTGAACTTTTTTCATAAAGTTAGTCCCTAGGACCGAAAAAGTGTAAAATAACGCCTAGAATAACTCTCCTAGTCAAGGGTTGACTAAGGTATTCCTTTTTCGTAATTAATACTATTCAAATCAAAGAAGGGGTAAACTAAAACTAAATAGATTCCCTTTCAAATCCTTTTATGAGCATGAAAGGAAGCAAGTTCACTCAGCGATCTTTTCATATTTTAAGAGTCTAAAAAGAGATTAAAGAGAACTCCAACAATCCTTTCGAGCATAACAAACCGTTTAGACCATAACTCGTTTATTGTGTTTGACCTGTGACTCCAACAACAAGTTATTAAAATAGAATTACATAAATTCATTAAGAAAGAGTCTTTCAAATTGAAATGGTAAAATATAATAAAAAATTGCAAAGTAATATATTAAAATATTCACCCTCAATTCTATAAAAGGGAGTGAAAATGACTCATTTTACCATTCTACCTTTGTTTTTTTTTACCAAGGAGTGTAAAAAACTCTTTGTAGTAGCAAATTTGTGTTGAAGATTGTGGGCACTCTAGGCTGTGGATCCGAGCTCCGTCAACTTGAGGTAATCATCTTCACCTTCCTCTCTCATTTCCTAAGCTAAATACTGCAAATTTCATGCTTTTGTATAGATTTGGGTTTTTTTTGGGTCCAAAAAGCACGGCCCGGTCAACACTACCTGCCTTTTCGGAAACCGCAAGTTGGGTCCCATCAACCGACCCAAAGAAAGAAAAGCATGCAAATTATTTGGATTTTCTTAGGGATGAATGGTTTTTAACCTGTCTTTGGTTTTGCAGGTCTTCAAGCAAAGAAAATGGTGCTCGAATGGAAAGAACGAGACCATGAATTGGAGGATTTGGAAGGTTTGCATGATTCCAATACAATGATGGCACTTCAAGAATGTGGCTTGAATAAATTATTCCTTACTCCAAACATGAGATCTCAGGTGCATTTGTTGGGGTATTTAGTGGATATGTGGGATCTTGATGAACAATATTTCCAAGTAGGGACCCACATCCTCACCCTCGATATTGATGACATCTATTTCAAGGAGAGGAGATCAAGCCATGATTACAGGGTAGAGCGGAGATGACGGGAATACGGACGAGTTGATCAACCAATATTGCGAGCTTGGGACTAGAAAGTCTATCGGGAAGATCCCAATTGTACAAGTACGAGATCTATCATTGAGGATTGTGCTCTTCACAGTGGTTTGCGTAGCGGGGACTAAGTCCCACCACCAGGAAACAAGGTATCAAATGTTGTGTGCCTTAGCATGCATGGAACCTACTGTGTTTAATTGGTGTGAGAGCCTCTTGAGCATCATGAAGGATCAACTAACCAAGTTCCAAACAAGTAGAACTAAACAATTTGGTTATGGATCTATCTTGGTATCTTTCTTTATGGAGTAGGTTCCTCACTTCCATTCCCAACATATTGAGATAGCTATCCTCGATCCATGGGAGCCACGCATGAGGAGGTGGACATAGTTGTTTGGCTGTCATGGTGGCCCAATCCATAGTTATCGGTCGGCTTTCTTCTGATGGATGTGAAGGAAACTCCTTATGGTAGAGGATTATGCCTATACAAGGATAGATTTCCGAGGAGACCTTGATTTGGCGCTACTAGAGGGGTCTGTCTAGTGCGACATAGGTAAGAAAATATACTCATGCTCTTTCAAGTATTTATGTATTTTTTGAATATATATGATTTTTTGGTGTATTAAGACTTCTTATGTTTGACTAATGCAGATATGGGGCTAAAAAGGCCACCCAGAGCTTCCCCTATACTGCAGCAAGGAGAGGGTAATGTCGCTTCTGCTCGCAACCGAGAAGCGAGTGACATACTCACAGAGACCGAGGATAACTTAGAGAGATTGACTGTTGATATCCCAGATGTGTCATTGGACGATCTGCCTCATCGTTACCAACGCCACACAGTGGGTGTTTCTGTGAGTATCGAACATCTACTCCGTCGGGTAGCTCGGGCAGTGATATGCTATCACGAGCACCAGGACTAGCCATACCCCTCGACCGAGGTAGGATTATAGTGAATGAAATCTATGCCCCATTTTTCAAAGGGGCCAACGACAATAACTAGGTGTAAAGGGGCAGGATGAGTGCGCTTTTTGGAATGGAAAAACTGGTAGGGAGGACACTTCTTAACGACTTCCATGCAATATTTAAATATGGATGGATAGAAGTATCCAGCACGTAATATCTTCTGGGCTATAGCCATCCTAGAGAGGTGACCACCACATGCCCCCAAGTGGCATCCATTCAGAACACGCTCAGCCTCCTCGTGAGTCAAACATCGTCGTAAGATCGAATCAATGCCATGACGATATAAGGTGTCTCTGATGATTAGGTAATATTTGGCGTGATGGCAGATACGATGATGTTCATCGCGGGATAGGTGAGGTCCGAAGCATTGTGTTTGGAGATATAATGTAATATCTCTGTACCATGGATCATAAGTACTGATCAAGAACAATGACTCATCGAGAAGAGAGTTAATGGGCTCAGAATCTTGATCAATACGGGGAAGATCACAAATTAGCTTTGCGAATACTAAGAACTTTTTAGATTTTTCATTTTCAAACTATAGATCGAATTCTTGAAGAATCACGATCCAACATGAATATTTCCCCCATAGTACTTGACACATTAAGATGTGGTACACAGGGTTTGAATCAGCAATGATATTAGTTGTACGGATAAAAATGTAATGGCGGAATTTCTGGACAGCGATAACAGCTGCCAGAACCAACTTCTAGACATGTGAACAATGAGTTTCAGAGTCGATAATACCCTTGCTAAGGTAATAAATCACATGTTCTTGCACATTGTTATCTTCCTACACTAAAACCATACCAATAGTCGAGGTAGAGGCAGTGAGATAAAGGATATAATCCTTGGTGTAATCAGGTGGTTGTAACACGGGTGCATGGGTAATGGTGTGCTTGAGATTGTCAAAGGAATTTTGGGCGTAGTCGTCCCAGACAAAAGGGATTTCCTTTTTTAATAATTGCATGTAACCTTGTGTATTTTCCACATAATTACACATGAAACAATGCAAGTAGTTTTCCTTCCCTTGCAAAATTTGAAGTTCGGTGATGTTCATGGGTGGGGGTAGGGATAGAATAGCCTCTATCTTGAGGGGATTGATGTGGAACCCATCTTTTGAGATGATGAAGCCAAGGAGATGTCTGGACTCCACACAGAATATGCACTTGTGAGGATTTAGGTGGATGTTATAGCGTCAACATCTGAGGAAAACGACCATCAGATGATCAAGGTGAAACCCACGATGATTTGAATGAGCTGGCAGATCATTGAGGTAAGGATCCACATAATCCGTAATATCATGAAAGGCATATGACATGGCCCGCTGGATTGTGGCACCAACATTTTTAAGGCCAAAAGGTAATTTGTGGTATACAAATGTACCCCATGGAAGATGAACGCAGTCTTGTGCTGGTCTGCTGGGTGGATCTCAATCTGATTATAGCCAGAAAAGCCATCCATAAATGAGAAGATGACACTACCGGCACAGTTATCAATGATTGGTCGATAAACAGGGTGGGGTAATTGTCCTTAGGACAAGCCTTATTTAGATCCTGGTAATCAACACAGATTCTGATGGTTCTTGTTTTTTTGTAACCAGAATGATATTAGAGACTTAATATGTCAAGGGGATAGGATAAATGAAACCAAATTTTAACAGCTTTTCAATTTCTGCTTTGATAGCCACAGTCTTTCAAGGGTGCAATGGATGGATTTTTTGCAGGATAGGTTTTGTGTCGGGATAAGTTTTGATTTCATGCACAATGATAGCAGGATTGGGCATTTCTTCATAGCTCCATGCAAATACGTCGCAAAATTGTTTGAATAAGGATGTATAAGTTTTGATATCGTCAGAAGAACAAGTTTGGCCAAAATGGATATGTTCCACGATGCCAGGTTTCGCCAAGATTTTAATGGTAGTGGTAGGCGTAATGTTTTCCAAATTCCCTTCGGTTACCGTATCCTGGGTAAGAATAGGAGCTTGAGGGTTGGAAATGAAATCCGGTGAAATAATAGTTTGGATCGCATTCTCTACCGTGTCTAAAGGCGGGAGCAAGGACGATCGATGGTGATTGACTCCCATGGAGGCTCATCCAAGCTCATAATATCCATGATTGATTCATCAGAGTGAAATGTCTGGAGGAGATGATTTGAGGATGATGTAATATACTGATTTTGACCCCATTGCATTAAAATGTAAATGATGTAATATTGTTATAAAATCGTGGTGAGGAGCTCAAGGGAAAGGCCCCGCCATTGATTTAGTGATGCATATTGTTTACGTGCTATCCAGGCACAATGGAATTGCAAATATCATGTAATTATGCATTTTAATGAAATACCCACAACTAGCTATGCAATGCAACAAGAGATGGGGGCATGATTTTACAAGGAATTGGGAGGGAAAATATTCAAACCCTTGGAACCAATAAAGTCAAGCCAAGTGTCAATGGGAGAACCCATAAAACCCTCAACTACCCATGTTGACTTTGGTACCCAATCATTCATTTCTCCCAAGAGTTGGTTGAAATAGTTAATGCCTTGGGGAATGGAGAGGTATGGCTGTCCAAATTCGGGTATGGGAAAGCCACCCTTAATGGAAAATCGTGTTTGACTTATTGGGAAATAAAGGAGCCATGAAATTGCTCCCCAAGCCATTACCCATCAACCAGTTCTGCCTCTCTCACGTTTTTGGAGCTACCTGGGTGGTCCCCCCCCACGTTTTTATGGTTTTCCCTTGTTTTCTAGCTGGGAAGAAGGCGTTTTGGGTGTTGCAGAGCTGCTGAGAGGAAGGGAGATCAATTTGGGGTTTCACTGAGGTCGTTTTGGCCATTTGAAATGCTCATAACCTGTGGGAGAAATCAAGTTTTCTCCCTGGGGTCAAATTCCCCTTCCCACAATTCGTTTTGGGTGAGCCAATGGGAACCCTATTTTGGAAAATCCCCTTTGTAAAATTATTTATCCATGCCCAATGATTGTGTTTGTTGTGTGTATAAAGAGTATGTTCGGGTATGGGTTATGGGTATCCATTGCTTTGGCTTGAAATTGAGTGCAAGTATCCAGAAATGAAGAGGGTTCAAATTTATCCTGATAAACCCAGCTGTAGACTAGCTTGGCTTAGTTGTGATGTTTGCTTGGGTTGTGTTGAGCTTAAGAGTCCCATTTTCCTTGCAGAAATCATGCCCAGCTCGGGGGTGGCAGTTGTGTTGAGAGATTGATGAACACAACTAGCCTATGGTTGGGTGGAACGTTGCAGCGACATAGCTAGTTGCTTGGGGCAACTTTACATCAAGATGAGTATATTCCTTATGTGTATTTACTTCTGCAATGTTTTAATGATTTGATGGATGTTATCAATATGCTGGAATTTGCATGATATATGTGTTTAGAATAATTTTACTTCCGTTGTGTTTGATAGATCTGCACACACATATGTTTTTATTTGTATGGATCTAATGAATGGGGCTGAGTTTTTGTAAAAGCCCCAGATCTATAGTCATGTTCCCTTCCTTGCGTTGGCTCGACAAGAGGGGAATTGACAGATGTGTTCCACCAAGATGGAAAAGAACCTAGGTATGATGCCACCAGGTGGTGGTCATCAGGTGAATCAGACTCCGATTGGATGGCCTCATAAGTGGCTTCAGCTGGACTGAGAGGCATCTCATCTCCAATCGAATCAATGTCAACAATATTGGGAACAATCCAAGGGTTCACCGAGTTGGAGGAATATGGGGTCATGGAAGAGATGATGTTCACCGTGGCAACGTGTGATGGGGGATCAGGTGTTGGAAAGACTCCCATTAGGGATGAGTCTTTAAGGATTCCTACCCCCACACTCTCATATATTTGTGAAGAGTGCCCTAAAAGAGGGTTTTTATCCGTAGTATGAGTTGTGGTGTCCGGTGTACAAAATTCTAATTAGTCGATAGTGACAATTTTCCCATGATGGGGAAATTGCACAATGTGGAAGACAAAATATGCGACCGTAGTCATGGAATAAAATCGATTTTGACCAAGCAATAAGTTGTAAACAATGGAAACAATGTTGCTACGACTACTTCCACGTTAATGGAAACAATCTTGCTTCCTAATTCAATGGCCAAGGATTGTAAAATCTCGTGTGCTTAGAATCCTCATCCGTCAAATGATTTCAGAGTGGTAGGGGAACGGTTCGGTTCAAGAGAGCCAATGGCTCTCCAACAGGATAAGGACATTACTGAAGTAGAGGCTCCTTCGTCTAAAACAATACGTCGATGTATATTTTTTGCTAATGACATTAGTAATGATTTGGAATGCCAATTGGTGGGAAAGCCTCGACTTAAAGTATTCCAATTTAAACATGATGGTGTTAGATGAATCTGGATCCACTGCTCCAATAGCATATAATAGAGTCTTACACTGATTAGGACAATTTTGTAAGACTTCAAGGGTCGACATAGCACATGGTTCCTGGGCTAGATCTTCCACAATGTTGTAGTTTTGAGCGGCATGGGCATTGGCATTGAAAATTGCTTTTTGGATTGTGCTTTTGGGTGGACGCAATACTGCATCTGGTATAGGTTTGACTATGGTCAAAGGACCTTGAGTAGGAGGGATAGCGGATGTGGAGGATTTTTCAGCATTACCTCCATTAGATTCTTTGTAGGGAACAAAGTCGTTTAGGGCGAGGGGCATTGGGAATTATGTCGTATAAAGTCCAGATTGAGCATAGACTAAGTCTAAGTACTGGGCACATACAATAGCTTGTTCTTCGGTAACCGTCCCACCCATAGTGACATCTTTGGCTATGAAAGGCAACAATGATTTGGTAAACCAATAAGCCAATAATTGATCCAAAATGGGGGCCTTAATGAGCCGATGTCTTCTCCTCCATTTGTGAATATGATCAGAAATATGAGTGGAGGTAGATTGCTGGAGTGAAGTTAAAAGATCCGTGCCGGTTTCATATCAGATTGGTAATTGGAAATGCGTCAGAAAATCCATAGCCAAGGATCGAAAATCAATGAAAGAGTGTGGTGGTAATTCGATGTACCATTTGGCGGCTGTGCAGATGAGGGTTCTTTGGAATAGCCTCAAATGGATGGAATCATCCCTTAATGAGTTAGAGGAGCACCGCAAGTGATACATCATTACTTGGTTTTTGGGATCTTCGTCGGGTTTGTCATCAAACTTGGGTATGTTCGATGGCAGCTTCACAAGAATGGGTGGCCAATTCATGCCATGTTGAATGGGATCATTGGTCAAGCGCGACAGGTCTGACATATCTAATGTAGCCAGAAATGGTAACTGTCGGTTTGGTTGCTGGTATTAGTAGTATTGGTATGGCATTTGAGTACCAGTAGGACCATAGATCGATTGATCGTAAGGTCCTCCCATAGAGGGTTGGCCATATGGTGGGGGTCCTCCTATGTTAGGAGGTGAACCCAATGGGGGTCCTCCACCCGAATGAAGGGGGTCCTCCAAAGGGAGGTGGTTGTCCATATGGGTGGGATAGGTGGTGGGGGAGGGGGTGGGTCGCCGATTGGGGGTCCAGTAGGTGGAAAATTATGATGCCCCCATGGGGTGTTTGTGTTTTCGGGGTAAGGTATTCCAGGATAAAGGTTTCCTAGAGTAGTTTGATAGAGTTGACCCATTGCTATATTATGATTACCCAAATATGTATAAACCCAAGGGGGTTGGGTCCATACAGATGGTCCTCCCGTGTGATGTGCCTGTGAGGGTTGTCCCATGGCTGGGGGTGAATTCCCAGTCATATTATAAGTCATAAACGAAGGTGGTCCTCCACCTAGATTTTTTCCACTAACTAAAGGTTGCCCCCAGTTAGAATTTGTCCACTAACTAAGGGTTTCCCCCCCAATTATATTTTGTCCACTAACTAATGGTTTCCCTCCAATTAAATTTTGTCTACCAACCAGGGTTTTCCCCGTGATTATGTTTTGGCCATTGACCATAGGTTTCCTTGAGGTGATATTTTGACCACTAACTAGAGGGTTACTTCCGACCATACTTTGTTGCGAAGGTTGTGTTCCAGTCATGAAGTTAACAGCGGTCGAAGGTTTCCCCCTAGTCATTGGGGTCAAAAGAGGTCTAGAACCAACCAAATGTGAAACATGTGGAAAAGATGGTTGGCCTAGTTCGTAGAAGGTCACGTTGTGCACATACATTCCTAGTGAAGAAAAAGTAAAAGAATGTATTGGAGAATGATGTTCGGGATTCACTACTTCCGAAGGAAAACTCTGGCGCCTTACCTGTTATCCAAGTATCTGTAAGCGAGATACAATATCTTGAAGTGATATGAAGAAATATTTGTTCGAGACGAGCCTGGTAGGACGTGAAGGTGGTGGTGTCTCCACAATCGGTGGTGAACCAAAATCATAAATAACATGCCCCTAAAGAGGTTTCCTAAAATGAAGCGGTTGGAGCGAAAGAAGTCACTATCGGGTCATCTGGAGGTCCAGTGAATATCCATTCGACAGCTCCAGGGTGTCCTTGAAGTGAATGGTGAAAAGATGTGTCGTGCGAAGGAGTTTGTTCCACCTCCAATGGTCCCATAGGTTCGATGATGGGAGGATTCACAGGAGGAGAAAAATCCCCTCATGATTCAGTCACTGGAATTCCTTCTCCATGCTAACCAATTGAAGTAGGTTGGTCCATATTTGCCCTTGTGTTTCTTTCCTCAATGAGAGGATATTCGGGTGGCAAGTTGCATATTCTACAGGATCTCCTTAAGGGTTGTTCATCCAGAATGGCTGATGAAAGTCTTCTCCTAAGAGTCTTCTAAAGAAAAACACACTTCAAGCCCTACTCAAGCTAAAGCTACAACCAAACTTATATGATAGGTGGGATTAAGAGCAGGATCCTCACAGGAGTGTTAAGGCATCGCAACTCATGATATACCGCAGTGTTCAACAGTAACACTTCGCCCAATTTTTCAGAGCACTAACTAGGGAGCTTTAGGACTGTACCCCTGACCGTATTACCCAAATACCTAACAGTATGTGCGTAGTATCTCCCCGAGTGTTGTTCTCAGTGTATTGCAACGTCAATATGGCCAATGGTTGACTTAGATGGTTTCAGGATCCTAGCGGAGTCTCCCGAAATACACAAGGTACATGGGAGCTCCAATCCGTAGTAGTGTTGTCTAATGCACAACCGTTCGACATGATCCTTCCTATATACCGTCGAGTACATGAAGTACCTTTCTATATACCCATAGGTATGTGAAAGGTCGTTCGATATACCGACTAGTACGTGGAAGAGTTGCAAGACCCCGGGATGTCGTGCAGAAAAATAACGACAGATGCTACGTTTAAAGATGCCGAAACACGTCTCTAACCTATCACATGAGTTTCTAAATATTTTAACTTAGACTAGCGCTTGATTTTATCTTGTACGGTTAAGTGGATGCATGAAGTGTAGACTCGAACCAATATGCATGGATAAGCTAAATGAGATGCAAGTGTTTTTATTTTTCTATGAAAACTATCTAAGGAAAAGAGAGAGATATTTCTTCTTTTGTTTGAAACAATCAAAATCTATCCCGAAACACAACACTATCCTTTCACTTTTCTTCTTAAGCAAAAGCAAAAAAACACAAGCAAGTGACACTCTTTCAATACAATCCAATGATACCTAAGATAACACCAAAGCAAAAATTTATTTTTGTTTTATTTTTTCAAAAGAGATTTGATGATGGAAATCAATAATAAAAGAACAAGGAAGCCTTTTAATTTGCAAAACAACTCAATTTGGAACAAAGAATCAAAGAGTTAAAAGGATGATATAAGAGATATTTAGCATATGTACTAATTGCCAAAAATACTTGAAAATATAAACTTCACGATTGTTACAAGAATTCTTCCTTTTCCAAAGACTTTCCAAAGATCAAAAGGAAGAGAACATGTAAAATTCTTTAGTCTTTCAAGTTTTTTCAAACAATTACCTAAGATCTAAAAAATGTATTTTCTCAACAAATCAAAGGATTACACTTCAAAGATGAGAAGAATGAAAGCCCAATCCTTTTTAATGCTATGTTCAAGCAGATCCAAATATGACTCTGCTCGCTTTGAGAGAGTTCTGCAACTTTTGAAAACAAAAAGTATTCACCCAAGCAATCAAAATCAACAATGGAAAAATCCAAACCACACTCACACTAGCAAAAATTGGTATGACAACACACTTTCAAAAGTTTACAGACTTGAAACACAACATATGAGAGGCTCCTATAGGTCTACAAGACTAGTCACGCTTGCAAGGGTACTCACTCAACGCAAAGCAAATGACCGCTTGACTACAAAGACTCAAGAAGAAAGCACACTACTCTAAATTTAAAGAATGAAAGAAGGAACAGAGATATGGGGGAGATATAAACTCTAACACAAACTCCAAAGATGACTAGGTCCAGGTCTAAGCAAGGATCACTACAAAAATTTTCAGTGCGACGCAGTTTGCTAGCAGATCAACGTGCGTCTTTCTGGAACGACGCGGTTTAATACACAGCCCAGGCATATTGATGACGCTCTATAGGACAAAGGTAAAGCACGTGAGCTCCTAAGGAGCGAATTTTTCAAAAATAAAAGCCACACCACTCCTAAAATCAACAAATCTAAGTGGACCTAGGATACTAGGAGTATTTTAGATGACCGAGTGACTCTATAAAGGAAGATTCAAATAAAAAGTGACTAGATCTACAAGAAATCAGATTAAATAAAAGAGATAGATCTGAGGAGCAAAGTGTCCCCAGTATGGTCGACAATTTTGTCATAGGATTTTCTCGATCGATGCAGACAAAGATCAAGGTCCCTAGTCTGAATGGTTCATATCTAGAACAAAAGGGAACAAATTGTACAAACTTTAACCTAGGTCAACAAGATAATAACAATGGATGAGTATAGAAGATACATCCCACTGATATAACAGTCGTTGTAACGATCCAGGAATGACTATGATCCAAATTCATACGAAAAAGAACCTGCCAAATATCGGAACGAGACAACAAGTGAAATATAAACGATATAATTGACCTATGCGAGTGACCAAGGAATCTCACAATACACCATTAAGAACATCAGATGTATGGGAAAGAGAATACAATTGTATTAACAGAGATAGAAAGAGATTATAACCGTTTAGGCCTTGGTGTTGTAGCTTCCTTCCAACGAGTTCTTCTTGCTCCAACAAGTCACTTCCACCTTCAATACAGGAGTCTAGTAGTATAGAGAAATTACTCCATCATTTACCTACTGCCAATCTTACTCCCCTCACCCATGGCCCAAGAGTTCATTTTATAGGACAATGTGGATAAGGAGTGGTTGAGAAAAGGATGGTGAGTGGGTGAGATATGATACCCATAATGGTGGGAATCAACCTAGATCCATAACAATAGGAGGGAAAGGGTTATCCATCAAGATTTCATTCTAGAAGTTTCTTGAAACCCTAGTTTTTTTCCCATGAAGACATTGACGCGGCCTGGATATGGATCAACTCATGCCAAATGAGCTTGACGCGGGTTGCCATGAAGGAAGACTGCATCATCAACGCAAGTTGGCAGTGCAACCAAGTGCATCGATGGACTTCGATGTGTGTTGCTATCAAAGAAAAGCGCGTCGAAGCCACAAAAAAAATCAAGTTTCAGGGAAAACTAATCAGAGCTCATTCACCATGAAAGTAACTTCAAGGATTGTGGCAAGTCAAGATCACATAGTTTTGTATGAGTGACGAAAATTCCGTGTAACACTCTTAGAAAATGGACAATGGTCTAATTGACAACCTTCATATGTTCATTAATATGATGATGAAAGGTTTCATTCATGCTTATCCTTGTATCAAGCATGTCCCAAAGAGACTCCTAAGAGTTGGAGATGAATATAGAATCTACGTTGCTAATAATAGATGTGGGAAATCCAAAATTGACCTATATGTGAGTAAATAAATGTTTGATTGTGCCAGGTGTTAATTCAATCTCCTTACAATGCATATGAATTACCATATTCAAGACTTGATCGATCACAACAAATATTGCATCATGGTTATGGTGATTGATCAAGAGTGTGTTAGAAAATAATGAAAACAGATTCTCATATGTACAAAGGAATGGACCCTTGCTTCCTACTTGTCAGTTTGTAATGGCTAGGCAACACAACCCTTTATATATTTGTCCAAGTTGGTGTGAGAGTAAAACCAATAACAATGTTCATGGAAGATCACTAGAGTCTCGTGGATGACCAAGTGAATTGCTGACTTGGAGTAATGTGCCTCCCAAATAATCTTGTCGTGCTTGTTTTTTGGAACACATGGTTTTCCAAGACAAAACAACAAGTTGTCATGCCAATAAAAATCTAGTCACATAGTACCTTTGAGCATTATGAGTAAATACATATAAATGCTAGATTTGCAACATGATGGTATAGTCAATAAAGCATAAATTGATGGTTAATTTAAGTAATTTGTTGTACAATTGGTACTTTAACACTTGTGTTTGATCACCAAATGGAGTTGTAGTCAATATGTCATCGAATTTAACCAATGAGGGTTTCTTTGTCATATGCCCTAGGATCTACGTCCATCTCACAAAAGGACTCAAACATTAACACTTCAAGTATCCTCTAATTTTTCCACAAAAAACCTAGTTCCTTCCTTGCTTGCATAAATACAAGTACAAAGACTCAAGACAAATGCATCTTCGAGATACAAATGATGTAATGAACTCGCAAATGGCTTAAGGCAAGATGAGGTTCAAAATCAAATAGGTAAGGCAATCGAGACATGGAATACTTATGATAGTTTGAGCAAGGATAAAATCAAATGAAATTAAGCATCAAAAACAAAAAAATAAGCAAGTGATACTTTCATTATTAGCGATATTGTAAGATAAAAGTAATTGAAATCAAGTTCCACAATCCTATTTATAGGCATACTTGAACAAGAATATCACTAATCAATTCAATGTTTAACAATAAACCATGGGCATGTAGCTATGGATGACAAAAGATAAGATTGATAAGATAATTTTATCAATGTCCATTGAATCAAAACAATAGTAGGTCAATAAACTCTAGGGTTAGAGCTAGGACATAAACCCTAGTTGTGGGCATAAACCAATAGAGAAATGAGTAAGGAATTCCCACACTCTCTTGTATACAATGTTGAGGTTCGTAAGAGACCGCAAGGATGAAATTGAACCAACCAACAAACCCTAATTCCTATAATAAACAAGGAGAAAAACAATGTTAGGGTAGCACAACATTACAACCTAAGAAGTGTATTAGAGATGCTTTATGGGTGCACTAGAGGGAGAATCCATAAGTGTGCTAGAGAGAAGATGCAAACCAATAACAAGAGAGTTTAGGGCGCTCATAGTCTAAATCACTTGTATTCAAGAGATTAGGAAGTTCACATGAGGCATGGGTCCTTGCCCAATTTATGACAAATGTAAAATTGTGTCATTCTAGGATTTGGGAGGGTTTTAGTTCTATTTATGGTACATTTATGGGTTTTAGTTCTAGTTATGGTACATTTCTGGATAATTCATTGAGTGAAAGACCTTACTATACTTGTTGTATTACAATGCTAGAATGCAATCTTTGCATTTCTTATTTATTATTGATAATGGAACTAGGATGAACAAAATTTATTACATCTGTTAGATTTCATCTAATTTTTTCTACAAGCTAAGGCAATAAATGAATTGGTGATGTTTTTTAATTCACGAGTTTGTTAGCAAAATAATGTAGTCTTTACAATTTTGGAATATCTATTCTATCTCTTATCATCATTTTTCATGGTACTAATAATATTTGTAATATGATGTAGTTGTGAGAGACCCTGCATGAGGTCTTTCCATCCAAATAGAGAATCTGGAAACGATTCCAACTATAAATTTGTAAGTTTAACAAAAGCGCAAGTAAGGCTAAGTTCAAGATGCCACCACTTCTTGTAAACATGATGCTAGTTTTTGAGCTTTTCAAATTCTTGTTATTATCTTGATTTCCCATGATTACTCGTATTTGGTGCAGGATATACAAAACTTCTACTGCCTAAGCTGTAAGCATAAGAAGCATCAGTACAACTTGATAAAATGGTATGCTATTTAAAATAACACGTTGTCTTATGGACATGAGTATATTCATGTGAACATATATAATATATATTGACATGGTGTGTGGCAGGTCCCATATATAGCTTCATCCTTGGGGGGTGTCAATCTTGGCACAAATGGTCATAAAGACCTGTTTTACTGGGTCACTATACAACTTACAAAACTTAGTGATCAACGTGATGTTGTACAACTTTTGAAACCGACATCCCTTGCTCTACATGTATGACATATTGTAGTTGTCCATATTTTTCTGTAATTATCGTCTTTGGAATATTTCATTGAAAATGCTATGGATATTAGGACAATTCATACTAGTGATGGTATTATATATAATTTTTAAATTAGAACACATACTATTTTTCTATTTCCAGACTAGTTTCCTAGCTATTATAGGATTTATCGCTTGATTCTTAGATATTAGATCTTTCCTTTTTTACAATAGCTTAGATATCAGATCGCATTTGCACTCACACTTTGTACTAACAGATTGTACGTTATTTTAGTCCTATGGACTTACTTCTATGGTCATTTATTGGATATTAATAAAATTAACTGATCTTAAAAGAAGATTTCTACCAAAAGGACCGTTTTTAAAGTTTGTTTCCTTGACATAATTGTATATGATTTTTCTGTTAGATAAGATAATTTTATTAATGTCCAAAAATCACCACAAAAGTAGTTTAATAGGAATTTAGAGTACAATAGTGATGATATCCGACTGCTATGTGGTCGGATATTCGCCTTATGTGGTTAGATAAGATAATTTTATTAATGTCCAAAAATCACCACAAAAGTAGTGTAGGGACCCCCCCTTTTTGGACTTACTTACTTAAAAATTATTAGAAACTTAAAACACAATATAACCATTATGATGCATAATTATTTATAAAACTTATCAAATTCAAGAACTAACAAAAACACAATACCTGAATCTGTTGTTGGAGGAGTAGTCGTCGTCGTTAGTCCGATCCCGCTTTCCCTTGAAATCCGCTTCGCTCGTTGTGCCCCTCCAGCAGAAGCTCGTTTAACCATTGGCGAAGCAACCGTTAGCTTCGCCACCCAACCATAGGCTCATGCTTTCAGTCGCATGGCCTCCCCCGAGCTTCGGGTCGTAGAGTTCACACATATATTTCAGAAATTCAGCTTGGGCTTCCCTTCCCACCAGGATTTCTCAGCCAACCCTTAGATAGCAGCAAGTCTTTGAGGCATTCGAAAATTACAACAATCGTCCAAATTATGGGCCCTTTACCCATTCCCCATGCCTTCCTTATAAAGGAAAATCTCATGCGACACATGTTGCTTCATGCATAATTAAATATTTTTAATTAATTATTTAATTAAAACACTCACCCATCCAAGTGTCAGTTTCTCTGGGAAGTGCACCAACACCCCTAAGTTTGCTCCAGTTTGTCCCCCAGATATTTTAATTAACTCCTAGCTTTTAGTTGACTAGGTGTCTAATCTTACGATTCTATTTTGCTCCTAAATAATGATTTCTATTATTTTAAATGCTCAAGAAAAATAACTATTCATGTGCAAATGCCTAAATTATTTTTATGCATTTGCTAAGTAATAATCTAGAGTTATTCTCATAAGTTTTTATGCAGTTAAATTTAACAATCAAACTCACTAGGATCACGGTGCCGCGCCGTTGGGCTCCTAGTTCCTTAATTTTAATTCCCTGACATGGCACCACTACGTCGGGTCCAGTCATCCATGGTTTCCATTCCTTGGCATGGTATCGCATCGTTGGGTCCTTGTGTCCATTCTTTCCGTTCTCGACAGGGTACCGCATCGTCGGGTCCTTCTACCACCATCTTTCCGTTTTGACTTGCGGGAACTCTTGTAGGGATTTTAGGAATCGTTACCATCCATCCTCCATCTACAAGCTATCTAGGGACTAATGGCGCTGAGGAGTGAGTCCGTTCTCACTGCGTGCCCCTCAACTCATACGTGACCAGATCCGTCGTGGCCCACCTCGTACGCCCTCACGCATTCCTCTTGAGCAAGCGGATCAGTGCTTATCTGCTCATGCATGGTATTCTTGTCGGAAGTCGACATCATCGTCGCTCCCCCTGTGTGTGATTTACCCGTGCTCTACGACCCTTCATGTTCCTTTGTGTGTCCGTTGGTGAACCGTCTCACTTGTTTCTACACACCCTTCTCACAACAAGTTATTAGTAGCATTGTTCTTAATAATCATCATCTGATTTCTAAATCCAGTATTGTTAAACATTTATGATTTATTCAAACTGTTCATTCATCCAATCAAATATACATTTCATCGACAATTACATGATCACCGTATAGCTAGTCTTTAAGCATTATCTATCAACATAATTTTCCATAGTCATAGCTAATCGTTTAACATATGCAATTATTAATTTACATCAGCAGTTCAGATACACATACTCAAAAATAAGGCCAAAAGGTTATTTAATTAATGTTTCAATCGGCCGGGTCACTCAGCAGGTGCCCTCAATGTCTACAAAAGTCTAGGGGCATTACATACACCCCCTCTTATATAGAACTTCGTCTCAAAGTTAATTTTGTACTTTCGACTCTAGGCTTTATCTTAATGTCTACTCTCATCTTCATGTCATTCTATTCTATTTTTCTCCAACAATCATGGCCATAAGCACCAGTGGTTCTAATCATTAGTTTTCTAGATCTTCTAGCATGGTTCCAATACATCCTCAGAAACTCAATCGTAATTTTTGCATAATGCCGATCCAATAATACCTTCATGATTGTCAGTACCAAGTTAGGTTTTCCACACCTCCTCGTCATCTACGAAGGTCTACTATGAACAAATTATCTATAAGTTGCGTTGCATCAAAATCCACCCAAAAATTTATTAGATGATCATTCCACCAGGCAAATCCAAGCAAGGATTCAAATCTATTTGGTTATCCTCCCTCCAAGATGAGAAGGTAAACATCATAAAATATTTGGTAAGATACAATCACGATTTTAATAAATCGGGAGAGACCCTGAAATAGTTCAAATACCAAATTCCATAAGATTTATTTTTATCACTTTGAATGTTTACATAATGTTGGTTCTCAATAAGATAGTATTCGAGTCGTCGAAATTTAGTGCCTTAGTCGAACATGTTGAAATTTAACTCTTAGTCCTTTAATTAGTAATATCATGTCCAAGTCGATGAGCTTATCACATCCTTCTCTCATTTTATCATTTCCATTGTCATAGGACTTCTTCGGCAGATTCATCAAGTCCTACAAGGTATGTTTTCTCAACCTCATCGAGTCTATCCCGTGCTAGTCATATTTTCATCAAGGGTTGATTATGTCCTCAGTTTTTATGCAGTACGTTATGTTCACTGTGTTGATAATCTCTATACATCGTTTTACTAGAAGCGTCCTTTCTTCTTCTTCTTTTTTTTTTTTTAGCTCCTTTAGGGGATCCTTCCCCACTAATAATTCGTCATTTATCGTTTCCATAGTCACATCGAGTTGCACTTTTATTCACCTTAAAAACATTGTCATGCTAGTAACATTGATATCTTGTTTTCAATTTTAAGTTTGCCTCACCTCCCTGCGATTATCTGTCGAAGTCTAGGCAAGTTATGCATTTTGTGTCATGACGGCCAAAAATCACCAAGTTCACTTCCTTCGTTAACTGCCTAATTTGGAACGTACACCAGTTTTCCCATCATGGCTATGTTCCTAAAGTTATAAGCTACTTACGATGTGCCCAATTGATGGGCCCTTAGCATCAATTGTCCTTAAAAGAAATATTCACCAGGTTTTATGTACATATATAGTTCTTGATCTTATCCCTTTTATGTAGCTCATTACAGTTCCTTGATGAATCAACTACCATATCTGATTGTTCATAAATATATTTACAATTTCACGATTTCTTAACATTCATCCAACTTCCTTAAATGTATAAATATAATATTTCTTCCGCAATTTTGACATCTGCTAAATCATATATATCCTTCCAAAAAAAAACAATGTCCCCTTTCTTTGAACTTTTGCAATATGATTTCATAGCATACACATGCACATATATCACTCTCTCCTATTAATAAACAACCTAAGCTCACACATTATTAATGTCCTCCGCCATTATTTCTACAATGAATATTATAATTATTATATAGGGACCCCTTTTGTTTTGCAATTCAAATAACCTTTAACCCAAAATTCATAATAACCAATGAAACAAAATAAAACATAATTAAGACGGAATTTACCCTATGTTAGACTTATGTGCTTGTTCATACAATCAACTATCAATCGACTAATGTCTTAAAAGCATAATTAAGTGCACTTTTATGAAATCATCTAACTACCATACCCTTCATGGTCACAACATTTATAGAGCACTTCCTTTTTATTATGTGAATGCAACTTCTATTAAACCCTACATGAATGAGATTCTTTTAATTCACTTAGAGTAACCGCAAGACATAAAATTTGTGTACATATATCGACGCAACAAATTTTTCATTCCTATATCTTACCGATCAATTTCCCGTAAGTTAACTTCTTATGTCAAGATAATGTAATTCCTACTATGTTATAATAATTAAGTAATAATTAAGGAAAAACAACAACTTCTTTGCATTACTAAATACCTAATTACTTCAAATCTTTCCATCGTACAACTTTTGATAAATACAAATATTTAGTCAAAACATATATATAGAACACAATACTTTTCAATATAACAAAATACTTATCATATAATTTTCTCAATATGAATCTATACCTAATTATAATCTAGATAGAAATTATTTTCCCACTTAATTAATATGCATACTTTGTACTTTTTTTTTTCATGATAGAGATATAGTTGTCAAACAAGAGAATATATATATATATATACTTAATTTTTTCTTATATAAATAAAATATACCAATTTATCTTTAAGAAATACTATAACAAATAAATAAGTTTTTTTTTTTTTTAAACAATACTTTACAAATTATATTAAATATCTATTCTATAAAACTTTTTCCATAACTTCAAATATAAGCCACAACATTAATACTTTATAAATATATATCTATATATATATAGTCAAGGGTTTCCCTTAAATAAAAACGACAGCTCTATGCTTTAAAATATATTAATATTCTATAATACTTTTCCATTATCTCAAATTTAAGCCACAACATTAATACTTTATATATATATATATATATAGGTATATATATATATTTTGTCAAGAGTTTCCATTAAATAAAAACGACAGCTCTGTTTAAAAGGATGCTTTAAAATATATTAAAATTCTACATCGATATGCACAAAGAAGGTGCAATTCCTTTCCATACAAATGCAGCCACTCCATAAAAACATATTGAAGGTTGTAAACAGGTTAGATATCGATCACTTAAGTTTAAAGGCTGCACATGTCTCCATTGATATCGTTCCATACGCCAAGCATAGTTCATAAGTCACCTAAACTCATCGGAATATATATATATTTATACATATTCGCAAAGTGTGATACTATTTAAGATAGATCTTTGCAAACCACCAGTCGGCCAAGATTACAACCTTAGGCATGGTAACTAACAGAACGGTAGTTGATGTTCGTAATTATTTCACAGTCACTATCTGTTTGCAACCAAAAGAAACTAGAGGGGAACCATTCACTAACGAATCCCGTTAGGTAGATAGCAGACCAGAAATCCATAATCAAAGGTAAGGTAAAAGGGTGAATCTAAAAAAAAAATCTTGAAGTGGGAGAAGATCTATTAAGTATGGAAACATTAGATTTTATGAAGACGACGAAAGCGCACTAACTGTTTGCCCAAAAGCAATATCGAGTCTCTAATAAACTATGGGTGAAGCGTTAAGCATGTATGCTCATGCCAAAAACCTCTACGGGCTATTATGATACCGTGGATCAATCTATTATCAGATTACACTCATAATCGATAGTGATTATTCATGCCGCAGTGAACCCTGAGATTTAGTTTTAAAACCACAACTTCCAACGTTTCCACACAATATTTAACCCGGGTGAGGAATAATCATCGGAAGGTAGGGACCCTCCTTTTGGATTGTCTGTGCACAAGTAATAAGTTGTTATTTCAACCATCGAAAATTATTGCCAAATCACAGTTGTTCTTCATGCAGATAGATCTCCCAAAGCGAACCTTCTTAGAGCTGCTAAGTATGGAAACATTGGAGTAGTCTCACAATGAAGGGAACCGCTGGAGCCAGGGTCTCAAGCTTGGCACAAGTAATTAAAGGAACTGCTAAAGGAACTAAAGTTAGTCCCAGGACTGACAAAAAGGTATAACTCCATAATCACAGAACAGATCATCCTGGATTTCTTCACACCAATTCGATAAAACCCAAACAATCGAGTTATCACAAGGATTTTGTAAGCCATCCGACTATCTGGTTTAAGCGTCCCCACTAGAAGAAGACAGGTTAAATCCATAGGTTGTATCTTCTCCATACCACATACTTTAATTACTGTCAATTGACAGAAACTTAACAAGGAGTAGTGACTGCGGTTAAGGTATCCCTCAATGGGTCGAAATCAGTGGCTAATGATTCAGAGACAAATCTACCAAGATCTGAATCTGAGAGGTAGAGACTCCATTGGTCATAGCGGATCGCCTCCATCATGCATAACAGAGGGTAAATGAAAGAACCGACTGGGTTTTCAACTGAAACAGGGTGCTGAGTCAACCAAGATCTAATGTCAACCCTACAGGGACAGGGATCTGCGATGCATCCTCTACCATAGAGTTGGGATCGAGCGATCCGCTCTTCTTCACAATGTATCACAGACTCACAAAGCAGAGTTTGTAATATATATAAAAATGTATACCACAGAAATTGGGATCTAAGAGGAGCAATCCAGAATTCATAGCACATTCGTCACACAAGGAGATTTCAGATAAAAATCGATCCAGAATACATACGTATTCAAAAGAATCGATTCAGAATATATACACATTCAACATAGAAGGAGATCTCTCCTCTAATCTGAAACAAACATAAAAACGCAGAGATCATCAACTCAATACATAGAGAGATCATAAACATAAAGCTCTGTTTCCTTGGCATTCACGCTATTCACTGAGATCTCAAGTCAAAGGCTGAGTTATCCAGACAGCATGTTAAATGAATACTTCAATAAAAAATCCAAACGATCCAGCAACATATCTATACAACTGTGACAGGAACTACAATCCCAACAAACCATACCATCACAAAGATCATAAACATGACAAAAAAAACATGACGGCGATCGGGCTGAGGAAGCCGTCCTACCCCTTCGTAGAATTTTGAACAAAACAGAACCCTCCATCTGCCTTGGCAGAGTTTTCCCTAACCTCTACGCAATAGACTGATAGCCACATGTACATATATAAAAAAAGTAATAATCAGGAATATACCTTTCCTACCTTATTGAGCAATAACCCCACAACAACATTATCTCAAACGTAATCGTACAGGAAATCTGAAGGATCTACGCCTTCATCTCTTTCGATGGTACCTCAATATTGACTTACTGCAAATTGAAAATAGTAGTAATGCAAAAAGGGGAATCGACTCTCCATTTTGATGTCATCCTCTACACCTTAGCTAAACATTGTCCCCATCCTTTCATATTCAAAAGACATCGAAGGAAGGAATTACAGTATTGACGCCAATATCTATTGCTACTATGCTAGGATCGAAAAGCAACAACCTACTAAAATGCAGCAATAACCCTATGTTTTCAAAAATCAGTAGTCAACAAAATAAAGACCAGAAAGAAGATCGGTCAAATCTCAAGTATGAATAGATCTCCAACTTCAATCGCAGTTATCATCAATTAACAACCAGAAAGAAGTATCAATCGAAACTCAAGTATGAATATATCTCAACCTTCAAATGACAGTTATCATCAAAACTAAGCCAAACAGAATATCTATCAAAACGCGAGTATGGATGGATCTCGAACTTCAAAATGCAGTTATCATTAAAAAACAGCCAGAAGGAATATCTACCAAAACGCGAGTATGGATGGATCTCGAACTTCAAAACGCAGTTATCATTAAATAACAGCCAAAAAGAAGATCAACCTGGAATCAAATCTTTGCAGAGTCGTTCTACTCTTACACTAAGATCCATATACCGGGTTTAGAATCACCATACTCTTATTGCTCAAAACATTTATCCAATGCAAGATCG
Organism: Larix kaempferi; assembly: GCA_027924585.1. Classification (NCBI taxonomy): domain Eukaryota; kingdom Viridiplantae; phylum Streptophyta; class Pinopsida; order Pinales; family Pinaceae; genus Larix; species Larix kaempferi. The sequence continues at coordinate 5,876,675 of BSBM01000410.1, forward strand.
CAAAAAATTAAAAATATAAAAATAAATTTTATGATGAATTTAATGCAGTATAGTTCATTAAATTCCAGGGTCAAGCAATATTTATTTCAAAAGATCTGGAATTCGATTATACTCGGGATCTCACCAATAGCGAAGGGATACAGAGATTTTAAATAAGTTCAAAAATAAAATCGGGATTACATACCAAAAGGAATATGGAGTCATTCACCCATTCGAGAGTCAACGCAGATCCCTAAATCGGTTCCATTCGAAGTCATACAGATTAATTGTAGATCGATATCAAGATGAGATTTTAAGAACTGCCAGTTAATAACCGATTTGAACCCAGAGGTTTTCGTTGGATAAGTCATAACTTGAATTCAAGATGCACTGAAAGTGTAATATTGGGTCACAAATCATTTCAATCTGAAACGCAGATTGCCTTCCTAATTGAAAGTTAGAACTCAAAAAATTTAAGGAGCAAAACGCCATTCCACTGCCAATTAATGTGCAGAGAAATTCGTTTTGAAATTTGGGGAAAAATTTCTAGCTCATCGAATAGGTATGTGATGAGTTTACTATGCAAATCGTAATTGAATACAGGAAACCCATTCCACCAGCTATAAGAATTCGTTGTACAGTGAATAGAAAAAATAGCGTTGATAAGTCATAATCACGATTCTTGGAATTACTCAATGGCCAACAGAAATAGAAAAACAGAGGTCCGTTTCTTAAATTTGAAGTCGCCCAAAATTTGATATGCAGGAGGTGGAGAAACAGCGGTTACAGTTCGAAATTATGAATCCCGGAATGTTAAGTAAGATTGATATACCGAGGGTAAGAAAATACACATAAAATTTAAGGGTAAAATAACTTACACTCCATTTACTGAGTTACTGGGATTAATAATCTTTCGCCAATGATCTACATTCCGCATTGAGATTTCTAATCGCTGATGAGTTTTGAAGTAATTATACAGAGATTTATAGATCAAAAATGGAAGAAAACATAACTTATAGTTTAATAAATACAGCGATCTTCAATAACCAGATCGATTCAATCTGTAATTTAATTGCAGCATGTTAAATATAATTCGTAGATTCTTTCCACCATAACAACAAGAAAATCAATAAAACCTCTAATTGCAAATGTAGAATTTATTTATTCCTAAGCACAGATCAAAAGTATAAAACCCAGAATTCTTGGAAATAATATTAAAACAATTGAACCTGATTGGCGATCGAATCGAGATCCATGAGATAGTTGCAGCAGCAGATGTTTCGACGGTTTGGTTCCCACCTTGACGAAGGTACCGACAACCCCTTGGTGGAAGTATGAGTCCGGTTCCCTCAAGGCTCGACCGTCTCTGATACCATATGTAGGGACCCCCCCTTTTTGGACTTACTTACTTAAAAATTATTAGAAACTTAAAACACAATATAACCATTATGATGCATAATTATTAATAAAACTTATCAAATTCAAGAACTAACAAAAACACAATACATGAATCTATTGTTGGAGGAGTAGTCGTCGTCATTAGTCCGATCCCGCTTTCCCTTGAAATCCACTTCGCTCGTTGTGCCCCTCCAACAGAAGCTCGTTTAACCATTGGTGAAGCAATCGTTAGCTTCGCCACCCAACCATAGGCTCATGCTTTCAGTCGCATGGCCTCCCCCGAGCTTCGGGTCATAGAGTTCACACATATATTTCAGAAATTCAGCTTGGGCTTCCCTTCCCACCAGGATTTCTCAGCCAACCCTTAGATAGCAGCAAGTCTTTGAGGCATTTGAAAATTACGACAATCGTCCAAATTATGGGCCCTTTACCCATTCCCCATGCCTTCCTTATAAAGGAAAATTTCATGCGACACATGTCGCTTCATGCATAATTAAATATTTTTAATTAATTATTTAATTAAAAAACTCACCCATCCAAGTGTCAGTTTCTCTGGGAAGTGCACCAACACCCCTAAGTTTGCTCCAGTTTGTCCCCCAGATATTTTAATTAACTCCTAGCTTTTAGTTGACTAGGTGTCTAATCTTAGGATTCTATTTTGCTCCTAAATAATGATTTCTATTATTTTAAATGCTCAACAAAAATAACTATTCATGTGCAAATGCCTAAATTATTTTTATGCATTTGCTAAGTAATAATCTAGAGTTATTCTCATAAGTTTTTATGCAGTTAAATTTAACAATCAAACTCACTAGGATCACGGTGCCGCGCCGTTGGGCTCCTAGTTCCTTAATTTTAATTCCCTGACATGGCACCACTCCGTCGGGTCCAGTCATCCATGGTTTCCATTCCTTGGCATGGTATCGCATCGTTGGGTCCTTGCATCCATTCTTTCCGTTCTCGACAGGGTACCGCATCGTCGGGTCCTTCTACCACCATCTTTCCGTTTTGACTTGCGGGAACTCTTGTAGGGATTTTAGGAATCGTTACCATCCATCCTCCGTCTAAATGCTATCTAGGGACTAATGGCGCTGAGGAGTGAGTCCGTTCTCACTGCGTGCCCCTCAACTCATACGTGACCAGCTCCGTCGTGGCACACCTCGTACGCCCTCACGCATTCCTCTTGAGCAAGCGGATCAGTGCTTATCTGCTCATGCGTGGTATTCTTGTCAGAAGTCGACATCATCGTCGCTCCCCCTGTGTGTGATTTACCCGTGCTCTACGACCCTTCATGTTCCTTTGTGTGTCCGTTGGTGAACCGTCTCACTTGTTTCTACACACCCTTCTCACAACAAGTTATTAGTAGCATTGTTCTTAATAATGATCATCTGATTTCTAAATCTAGTATTGTTAAACATTTATGATTTATTCAAACTGTTCATTCATCCAATCAAATATACATTTCATCGACAATTACATGATCACCGTATAGCTAGTCTTTAAGCATTATCTATCAACATAATTTTCCATAGTCATAGCTAATCGTTTAACATATGCAATTATTCATTTACATCAACAGTTCAGATACACATACTCAAAAATAAGGCCAAAAGGTTATTTAATTAATGTTTCAATCGGTGGGGTCACTCAACAGGTGCCCTCAATGTCTACAAAAGTATAGGGGCATTACATACACCCCCTCTTATATAGAACTTCGTCTCGAAGTTAATTTTGTACTTTCGACTCTAGGCTTTATCTTAATGTCTACTCTCATCTTCATGTCATTCTATTCTATTTTTCTCCAACAATCATGGCCATAAGCACCAGTGGTTCTAATCATTAGTTTTCTAGATCTTCTAGCATGGTTCCAATACATCCTCAGAAACTCAATCGTAATTTTTGCATAATGCCGATCCAATAATACCTTCATGATTGTCAGTACCAAGTTAGGTTTTCCACACCTCCTCATCATCTACGAAGGTCTACTATGTCCAAAATATCTACAAGTTGCGTTGCATCAAAATCCACCCAAAAATTTATTAGATGATCATTCCACCAGGCAAATCCAAGCAAGGATTCAAATCTATTTGGTTATCCTCCCTCCAAGATGAGAAGGTAAACATCATAAAATATTTGGTAAGATACAATCACGATTTTAATAAATCGGGAGAGACCCTGAAATAGTCCAAAAACCAAATTCCATAAGACTTATTTTTATCACTTTGAATGTTTAAATAATGTTGGTTCTCAATAAGATAGTATTCGAGTCGTTGAAATTTAGTGCCTTAGTCGAACATGTTGAAATTTAACTCTTAGTCCTTTAATTAGTAATATCATGTCCAAGTCGATGAGCTTATCACATCCTTATCTCATTTTATCATTTCCATTGTCATAGGACTTCTTCGGCAGATTCATCAAGTCGTACAAGGTATGTTTTCTCAACCTCATCGAGTCTATCCCGGGCTAGTCATATTTTCATCAAGGGTTGATTATGTCCTCAGTTTTTATGCAGTACGTTATGTTCACTGTGTTGATAATCTCTATACATCGTTTTACTAGAAGCGTCCTTTCTTCTTCTTCTTTTTTTTTTTTTTTAGCTCCTTTAGGGGATCCTTCCCCACTAATAATTCGTCATTTATCGTTTCCATAGTCACATCGAGTTGCACTTTTATTCACCTTAAAAACATTGTCATGCTAGTAACATTGATATCTTGTTTTCAATTTTAAGTTTACCTCACCTCCCTGCGATTATCTGTCGAAGTCTAGGCAAGTTATGCATTTTGTGTCATGACGGCCAAAAATCACCAAGTTCACTTCCTTCGTTAACTGCCTAATTTGGATCGTACACCAGTTTGCCCATCATGGCTATGTTCCTAAAGTTATAAGCGACTTACGATGTGCCCAATTGATGGGCCCTTAGCATCAATTGTCCTTAAAAGAAATATTCACCAGGTTTTATGTACATATATAGTTCTTGATCTTATCCCTTTTATGTAGCTCATTACAGTTCCTTGATGAATCAACTACCATATTTGATTGTTCATAAATATATTTACAATTTCACGATTTCTTAACATTCATCCAACTTCCTTAAATGTATAAATATAATATTTCTTCCGTAATTTTGACATCTGCTAAATCATATATATCCTTCCAAAAAAAAACAATGTCCCCTTTCTTTGAACTTTTGCAATATGATTTCATAGCATACACATGCACATATATCACTCTCTCCTATTAATAAACAACCTAAGCTCACACATTATTAATGTCCTCCGCCATTATTTCTACAATGAATATTATAATTATTATATAGGGACCCCTTTTGTTTTGCAATTCAAATAACCTTTAACCCAAAATTCATAATAACCAATGAAACAAAATAAAACATAATTAAGACGGAATTTACCCTATGTTAGACTTATGTGCTTGTTCATACAATCAACTATCAATCGACTAATGTCTTAAAAGCATAATTAAGTGCACTTTTATGAAATCATCTAACTACCATACCCTTCATGGTCACAACATTTATAGAGCACTTCCTTTTTATTATGTGAATGCAATTTCTATTAAACCCTACATGAATGAGATTCTTTTAATTCACTTAGAGTAACCGCAAGACATAAAATTTGTGTACATATATCGACGCAACAAATTTTTCATTCCTATATCTTACCGATCAATTTCCCGTAAGTTAACTTCTTATGTCAAGATAATGTAATTCCTACTATGTTATAATAATTAAGGAAAAACAACAACTTCTTTGCATTACTAAATACCTAATTACTTCAAATCTTTCCATCGTACAACTTTTGATAAATACAAATATTTAGTCAAAACATATATATAGAACACAATACTTTTCAATATAACAAAATACTTATCATATAATTTTCTCAATATGGATCTATACCTAATTATAATCTAGATAGAAATTATTTTACCACTTAATTAATATGCATACTTTGTACTTTTTTTTTTCATGATAGAGATATAGTTGTCAAACAAGAGAATATATATATATATATATATACTTAATTTTTTCTTATATAAATAAAATATACCAATTTATCTTTAAGAAATACTATAACAAATAAAATAAGTTTTTTTTTTTTTAAACAATACTTTACAAATTATATTAAATATCTATTCTATAAAACTTTTTCCATAACTTCAAATATAAGCCACAACATTAATACTTTATAAATATATATCTATATATATATATAGTCAAGGGTTTCCCTTAAATAAAAACGACAGCTCTATGCTTTAAAATATATTAATATTCTATAATACTTTTCCATTATCTCAAATTTAAGCCACAACATTAATACTTTATATATATATATATAGGTATATATATATATTTTGTCAAGAGTTTCCATTAAATAAAAACGACAGCTCTTTTTAAAAGGATGCTTTAAAATATATTAAAATTCTACATCGATCTGCACAAAGAAGGTGCAATTCCTTTCCATACAAATGCAGCCACTCCATAAAAACATATTGAAGGTTGTAAACAGGTTAGATATCGATCACTTAAGTTTAAAGGATGCACAAGTCTCCATTGATATCGTTCCATACGCCAAGCATAGTTCATAAGTCACATAAACTCATCGGAATATGTATATATTTATACATATTCGCAAAGTGTGATACTATTTAAGATAGATCTTTGCAAACCACCAGTCGGCCAAGATTACAACCTTAGGCATGGTAACTAACAGAACGGTAGTTGATGTTCGTAATTATTTCATAGTCACTATCTGTTTGCAACCAAAAGAAAATAGAGGGGAACCATTCACTAACGAATCCCGTTAGGTAGATAGCAGACCAGAAATCCATAATCAAAGGTAAGGAAAAAGGGTGAATCTAAAAAAAAATCTTGAAGTGGGAGAAGATCTATTAAGTATGGAAACATTAGATTTTATGAAGACGACGAAAGCGCACAAACTGTTTGCCCAAAAGCAATATCGAGTCTCTAATAAACTATGGGTGAAGCGTTAAGCATGTATGCTCATGCCAAAAACCTCTACGGGCTATTATGATACCGTGGATCAATCTATTATCAGATTACACTCATAATCGATAGTGATTATTCATGCCGCAGTGAACCCTGAGATTTAGTTTTAAAACCACAACTTCCAACGTTTCCACACAATATTTAACCCGGGTGAGGAATAATCATCGGAAGGTAGGGACCCTCCTTTTGGATTGTCTGTGCACAAGTAATAAGTTGTTATTTCAACCATCGAAAATTATTGCCAAATCACAGTTTTTCTTCATGCAGATAGATCTCCCAAAGTGAACCTTCTTAGAGCTGCTAAGTATGGAAACATTGGAGTAGTCTCACAATGAAGGGAACCGCTGGAGCCAGGGTCTCAAGCTTGGCACAAGTAATTAAAGGAACTGCTAAAGGAACTAAAGTTAGTCCCAGGACTGACAAAAAGGTATAACTCCATAATCACAGAACAAATCATCCTGGATTTCTTCACACCAATTCGATAAAACCCAAACAATCGAGTTATCACAAGGATTTTGTAAGCCATCCGACTATCTGGTTTAAACGTCACCACTAGAAGAAGACAGGTTAAATCCATAGGTTGTATCTTCTCCATACCACATACTTTAATTACTGTCAATTGACAGAAACTTAACAAGGAGTAGTGACTGCGGTTAAGGTATCCCTCAATGGGTCGAAATCAGTGGCTAATGATTCATAGACAAATCTACCAAGATCTGAATCTGAGAGGTAGAGACTCCATTGGTCATAGCGGATCGCCTCCATCATGCATAACAGAGGGTAAATGAAAGAACCGACTGGGTTTTCAACTGAAACAGGGTGCTGAGTCAACCAAGATCTAATGTCAACCCTACAGGGACAGGGATCTGCGATGCATCCTCTACCATAGAGTTGGGATCGAGCGATCCGCTCTTCTTCACAATGTATCACAGACTCACAAAGCAGAGTTTGTAATATATATAAAAATGTATACCACAGAAATTGGGATCTAAGAGGAGCAATCCAGAATTCATAGCACATTCGTCACACAAGGAGATTTCAGAGAAAAATCGATCCAGAATACATACGTATTCAAAAGAATCGATTCAGAATATATACACATTCAACATAGAAGGAGATCTCTCCTCTAATCTGAAACAAACATAAAAACGCAGAGATCATCAACTCAATACATAGAGAGATCATAAACATAAAGCTCTGTTTCCTTGGCATTCACGCTATTCACTGAGATCTCAAGTCAAAGGCTGAGTTATCCAGACAGCATGTTAAATGAATACTTCAATAAAAAATCCAAACGATCCAGCAGCATATCTATACAACTGTGACAGGAACTACAATCCCAACAAACCATACCATCACAAAGATCATAAACATGACAAAAAAAACATGATGGCGATCGGGCTGAGGAAGCCGTCCTACCCCTTCGTAGAATTTTGAACAAAACAGAACCCTCCATCTGCCTTGGCAGAGTTTTCCCTAACCTCTACGCAATAGACTGATAGCCACATGTACATATATAAAAAAAGTAATAATCAAGAATATACCTTTCCTACCTTACTGAGCAATAACCCCACAACAACATTATCTCAAACGTAATCGTACAGGAAATCTGAAGGATCTACGCCTTCATCTCTTTCGATGGTACCTCGATATTGACTTACTGCAAATTGAAAATAGTAGTAATGCAAAAAGGGGAATCGACTCTCCATTTGGATGTCATCCTCTACACCTTAGCTAAACGTTGTCCCCATCCTTTCATATTCAAAAGACATCGAAGGAAGGAATTACAGTATTGACGCCGATATCTATTGCTACTATGCTAGGATCGAAAAGCAACAACCTACTAAAATGCAGCAATAACCCTATGTTTCAAAAATCAGTAGTCAACAAAATAAAGACCAGAAAGAAGATCGGTCAAATCTCAAGTATGAATAGATCTCCAACTTCAATCGCAGTTATCATCAATTAACAACCAGAAAGAAGTATCAACCGAAACTCAAGTATGAATATATCTCAACCTTCAAATGACAGTTATCATCAAAACTAAGCCAAACAGAATATCTATCAAACCGCGAGTATGGATGGATCTCGAACTTCAAAATGCAGTTATCATTAAATAACAGCCAGAAGGAATATCTACCAAAACGCGAGTATGGATGGATCTCGAACTTCAAAACGAAGTTATCATTAAATAACAGCCAAAAAGAAGATCAACCTGGAATCAAATCTTTGCAGAGTCGTTCTACTCTTACACTAAGATCCATATACCGGGTTTAGAATCACCATACTCTTATTGCTCAAAACATTTATCCAATGCAAGATCGCAAAAAATTAAAAATATAAAAATAAATTTTATGATGAATTTAATGCAGTATAGTTCATTAAATTCCAGGGTCAAGCAATATTTATTTCAAAAGATCTGGAATTCGATTATACTCGGGATCTCACCAATAGCGAAGGGATACAGAGATTTTAAATAAGTTCAAAAATAAAATCGGGATTACATACCAAAAGGAATATGGAGTCATTCACCCATTCGAGAGTCAACGCAGATCCCTAAATCGGTTCCATTCGAAGTCATATAGATTAATTGTAGATCGATATCAAGATGAGATTTTAAGAACTGCCAGTTAATAACCGATTTGAACCCAGAGGTTTTCGTTGGATAAGTCATAACTTGAATTCAAGATGCACTGAAAGTGTAATATTGGGTCACAAATCATTTCAATCTGAAACGCAGATTGCCTTCCTAATTGAAAGTTAGAACTCAAAAAATTTAAGGAGCAAAACGCCATTCCACTGCCAATTAATGTGCAGAGAAATTCGTTTTGAAATTTGGGGAAAAATTTCTAGCTCATCGAATAGGTATGTGATGAGTTTACTATGCAAATCGTAATTGAATACAGGAAACCCATTCCACCAGTTATAAGAATTCGTTGTACAGTGAATAGAAAAAATAGCGTTGATAAGTCATAATCACGATTCTTGGAATTACTCAATGGCCAACAGAAATAGAAAAACAGAGGTCCGTTTCTTAAATTTGAAGTCGCCCAAAATTTGATATGCAGGAGGTGGAGAAACAACGGTTACAGTTCGAAATTATGAATCCCGGAATGTTAAGTAAGATTGATATACCGAGGGTAAGAAAATACACATAAAATTTAAGGGTAAAATAACTTACACTCCATTTACTGAGTTACTGGGATTAATAATCTTTCGCCAATGATCTACATTCCGCATTGAGATTTCTAATCGCTGATGAGTTTTGAAGTAACTATACAGAGATTTATAGATAAAAAATGGAAGAAAACATAACTTATAGTTTAATAAATACAGCGATCTTCAATAACCAGATCGATTCAATCTGTAATTTAATTGCAGCATGTTAAATATAATTCCTAGATTCTTTCCACCATAACAACAAGAAAATCAATAAAACCTCTAATTGCAAACGTAGAATTTATTTATTCCTAAGCACAGATCAAAAGTATAAAACCCAGAATTCTTGGAAATAATATTAAAACAATTGAACCTGATTGGCGGTCGAATCGAGATCCAGGAGATAGTTGCAGCAGCAGATGTTTCGACGGTTTGGTTCCCACCTTGACGAAGGTACCGACAACCCCTTGGTGGAAGTATGAGTCCGGTGCCCTCAAGGCTCGACCGGCTCTGATACCATATGTAGGGACCCCCCCTTTTTGGACTTACTTACTTAAAAATTATTAGAAACTTAAAACACAATATAACCATTATGATGCATAATTATTAATAAAACTTATCAAATTCAAGAACTAACAAAAACACAATACCTGAATCTGTTGTTGGAGGAGTAGTCGTCGTCGTTAGTCCGATCCCGCTTTCCCTTGAAATCCGCTTCGCTCGTTGTGCCCCTCCAGCAGAAGCTCGTTTAACCATTGGCGAAGAAACCGTTAGCTTCGCCACCCAACCATAGGCTCATGCTTTCAGTCGCATGGCCTCCCCCGAGCTTCGGGTCGTAGAGTTCACACATATATTTCAGAAATTAAGCTTGGGCTTCCCTTCCCACCAGGACTTCTCAGCCAACCCTTAGATAGCAGCAAGTCTTTGAGGCATTCGAAAATTACGACAATCGTCCAAATTATGGGCCCTTTACCCATTCCCCATGCCTTCCTTATAAAGGAAAATTTCATGCGACACATGTCACTTCATGCATAATTAAATATTTTTAATTAATTATTTAATTAAAACACTCACCCATCCAAGTGTCAGTTTCTCTGGGAAGTGCACCAACACCCCTAAGTTTGCTCCAGTTTGTCCCCCAGATATTTTAATTAACTCCTAGCTTTTAGTTGACTAGGTGTCTAATCTTTGGATTCGATTTTGCTCCTAAATAATGATTTCTATTATTTTAAATGCTCAACAAAAATAACTATTCATGTGCAAATGCCTAAATTATTTTTATGCATTTGCTAAGTAATAATCTAGAGTTATTCTCATAAGTTTTTATGCAGTTAAATTTAACAATCAAACTCACTAGGATCACGGTGCCGCGCCGTTGGGCTCCTAGTTCCTTAATTTTAATTCCCTGACATGGCACCACTCCGTCGGGTCCAGTCATCCACGGTTTCCATTCCTTGGCATGGTATCGCATCGTTGGGTCCTTGCGTCCATTCTTTCCGTTCTCGACAGGGTACCGCATCGTCGGGTCCTTCTACCACCATCTTTCCGTTTTGACTTGCGGGAACTCTTGTAGGGATTTTAGGAATCGTTACCATCCATCCTCCGTCTACATGCTATCTAGGGACTAATGGCACTGAGGAGTGAGTCCGTTCTCACTGCGTGCCCCTCAACTCATACGTGACCAGCTCTGTCGTGGCACACCTCGTACGCCCTCACGCATTCCTCTTGAGCAAGCGGATCAGTGCTTATCTTCTCATGCGTGGTATTCTTGTCGGAAGTCGACATCATCGTCGCTCCCCCTGTGTGTGATTTACCCGTGCTCTACGACCCTTCATGTTCCTTTGTGTGTCCGTTGGTGAACCGTCTCACTTGTTTCTACACACCCTTCTCACAACAAGTTATTAGTAGCATTGTTCTTAATAATGATCATCTGATTTCTAAATCTAGTATTGTTAAACATTTATGATTTATTCAAACTGTTCATTCATCCAATCAAATATACATTTCATCGACAATTACATGATCACCGTATAGCTAGTCTTTAAGCATTATCTATCAACATAATTTTCCATAGTCATAGCTAATCATTTAACATATGCAATTATTCATTTACATCAACAGTTCAGAAACACATACTCAAAAATAAGGCCAAAAGGTTATTTAATTAATGTTTCAATCGGCCGGGTCACTCAGCAGGTGCCCTCAATGTCTACAAAAGTCTAGGGGCATTACAAGTAGTTTAATAGGAATTTAGAGTACAATAGTGTTGATATAAAGAAGGGGCATAAAAGTAGCTCCTATATGAATAAAGATGCATAATGTGAAATACTAATCTAATATAAGATCTGAAAACTTAATACTAATAGTGGAAAGAAAACCTGGAAGAAAAATGGAACCAAAACCTAGAATACAAAGAGTGCCCGTGTATCAGGGTCTGATAGAGTTAGGTCCCCTAAACATCTAAGCCGGAATGGAAGAAACTTATTATGCAGACAATTTTGTCTATATTATGAATGCTTGCTTGTTTGCAATGCAAACTCTAGATGGAACATTTTTAGGGTGTTGATTTTACAATGCAAACTCAATTTTTTGTTCTAATGGTGTCTGTAGCCCCTTAGACCTGTCAACCTGCAACATTCCTTGGTGGTCTGCATGTCTGACTACCCACCATGCTCTCTAGCCACACCAAAGGCTCTACAACAAGCTAGCACCAACATCATCAAGTCCAATTTTGTTATTTCACTAAGCATGCCTCACACAAGCTCTCTAAGCAAAGAGATCCAAGTATCCTCTAGGGTTCCTTTGTCACATGCCCTAAGATCTACATCCATCTCACAAAAAGAATAAAAAATTAACACTTCAAGTATCCTCTAATTTTTTCCCCCAAAACCCTAGTTCCTTGCTTGCATAAATACAATTGCAAAGACTCAAGACAAATGTAGCTTCGAGATACAAATGATGTAATGAACTCGCAAATGGCTTAAGGAAATTTGAGGTTCAAAATCAAATAGGTAAAGCAATTGAGACATGGAGTACTTATGCTAGTTTGAGAAAGGGTAAAATCAAATGAAATTAAGCATAAAAAACAAACAAATAAGCAAGCAATTCTTACATAGCGATATTGTAAGATAAAAGTCATTGAAATCAAGTTCCACAATCCTATTTATAGGCATACTTGAACAAGAATATCACTAATCAATTCAATGTTTAACAATAAACCATGGACATGTAGCTATGGATGACAAAAGATAAGGTTGATAAGATAATTTTATCAATGTCCATTGAATCAACACAATAGTAGGTCAATAAACTCTAGGGTTGCACCTAGGACATAAACCCTAGTTGTGGGAATAAACCAATAGAGAAATGAGTAAGGAATTCCCACACTCTCTTGTATACCATGTTGAGGTTCGTAAGATACCGCAAGGATTAAATTGAAACAACCAACAAACCCTAATTCCTGTAATAAACAAGGAGAAAAACAATGTTAGGGTAGCACAACATTACAACCTAAGAAGTGTATTAGAGATGATTTATGGGTGCACTACAGGGAGAATCCATAAGTGTGCTAGAGAGAAGATGCAAACCAATAACAAGATAATTTTGGGTGCTCATAGTCTAAATCACTTGTATTCAAGAGATTAGGAAGTTCACATGAGGCATGGGTCCTTGCCAAATTTATGCCAAATGTAAAATTGTGTCATTCTAGGATTTGGGAGGGTTTTAGTTCTAGTTATGGTACATTTCTGGATAATTCATTGAGTGAACACCTTACTATACTTGTTGTATTACAATGCTAGAATGTAATCTTTGCATTTCTTATTTATAATGGAACTAGGATGAACAAATTTTATTACATATGTTAGATTTCATCTAATTTTTTCTACAAGCTAAGGCAATAAATGACTTGGTGATGTTTTTTAATTCACAAGCTTGTTAGCAAAATAATGTAGTCTTTACAGTTTGGAATATCTGTTCTATCTCTTATCATCATTTTTCATGGTACTAATAATATTTGTAATATGATGTAGTTGTGAGGGACCCTGCATGAGGTCTTTCCATCCAAATAGAGAATCTGGAAACGATTCCAACTATAAATATCTAGGTTTAACAAAAGCGCAAGTAAGGGTAAGTTCAAGATGCCACCACTTATTGTAAATGGGATGCTAGTTTTTGAGCTTTTCCAATTCTTGTTATTATCTTGATTTCCCATGAATACTCATATTTGGTGCAGGATATACAAAAATTCTACTGCCTAAGTTGTAAGCATAAGAAGCATCAGTACAACTTGATAAAATTGTATGTTATTTAAAGTAACACGTTGTCTTATGGACATGAGTATATTCATGTGAACATATATAATATATATTGACATGGTGTGTGCAGGTCCCATATATAGCTTCATCCTTGGGGTTGTCAAGCTTGGCACAAATGGTCATAAATACATGTTTGACTGGGTCACTATACAACTTACAAAACTTAATGATCAACGTGATGTTGTACAACTTTTGAAACCGACATCCCTTGCTCTACAGGTATGACATATTGTAGTTGTCCATATTTTTCTGTAAAATTGTCTTTGGAATATTTCATTGAAAATGCTATGGATATTAGGAAAATTCATACTAGTGATGGTATTATCTATAATTGTTAAATTAGAGCACATTCTATTTTTTTTTTTTTTTTTTTTTCGGACTAGTTTCCTAGCTATTATAGTTTTTATCACTTGATTCTTAGATATTATATCTTTCCTTTTTTACAATAGCTTAGATATCAGATCGCATTTGCACTCACACTTTGTATTAACAGATTGTACATTATTTTAGTCCCATGGACTTACTTCTATGGTCATTTAGTGGACATTAATAAAATTAGCTTATCTTAAAAGAAGATTTCTTCCAAAAGGACCGTTTTTAAAGTTTGTTTCCTTGACATAATTATTTATGACTTTTCTGTTAGATAAGATAATTTTATCAATGTCCAAAAATCACCCCAAAAGTAGTTTAATAGGAATTTAGAGTACAATAGTGTTCATATAAAGCAGGGGCATAAAAATAACTACTATATAAAGCAAGATGCATAATGTGAAATACTAATCTAATCTAAGATCTGAATACTGAATACTAATAGTGGAAAGAAAACCTCAAAGAAAAATGGAACCAAAACCTAGAATACAAAGAGTGCCCGTGTATCAGGGTCTGATAGAGTTAGGTCCCCTAAACATCCGAGCCGGAATGGAAGAAACTTATTATGCAGTCAATTTTGTCTATATTACAAATGCTTGCCTATTTGCAATGCAAACTCTAGACGGAACATTTTTAGGGTGTTGATTTTGCAATGAAAACTCAATTTTTTGTTCTAATGCTATCTGTAGCCCCTTAGAGTTGTTTCTAGGCTCAACAAAATTTGGTCTAGTTGTTGTCATGTCATCGGTGGGATGTATATTTGCAGATCTTTCATATGGAAAACTAATTTTACTAGGGAAGAGTGAGGTTAAGATTAAACAAATGATACCCATCAAGTCACTATAGTGTTTTTGTTATATTTGAACCTTTCTTTGCTTATATGCATGTCTCTTCAATTATTCATTTTGTGATGTTTGTAGCTAGAGCAACTCACTAAGATATTTGAGGTTTGTAGATATCTAGATGAATCTAATTAGATGGGTGTAATGCCCCTAGAATGACTGTGGACCTTAAGGGCACCTGTCGAGTGACCCGACTGAACAAATTCAATACAGTGGTCTCTTGAGTCTTGTTATGCCTTAAATGATTGAGGAAAACCTGAAGATGTGAATGATGACAATAATTGATAAATGAATTAAGGAATTAAATTATATGTGTGGAGTGGGATAATTGATTGATTACTTCTTGCTTAATGATTAGCCTTGATTGATCAAGTCAAAGTGCAGTGGGACAATTACAATCCTATCTCTGCGACTTGGGAGGACACAACTGAGATGCGTCATAGCTTTATGCATTTATTCTGAACTTCAGGACGAAGTTCTAAATAAGTAGGGGTATATGTAGTACCCCTAGACTACTGTAGACATTGAGGGCACCTGCTGGGTCACCCTACTATTTGAAACATTAGTAAAATAACCCTATAATTTTATTTTGAGTATATTTATGATTACGATTAACTTTGATATGAGAACTGTACATACGAATGATGCTTAACGACTAGCTGTGCAATTGATTATGTGATTAGACGAATGAGTAATGATTAAGTAAATTATAGATGCTTAATGAAGCAACAGATTTATAAACCAAATTGTGATTACTGAGGACAATGCTACTAATTTACGTTTGTGAGAAATGTGTGTAGCGACAGGTGAAACGGTTCACCGACGGACACACAAAGGAATATGAAGGGTCGTAGAGTACGATTAAATCACACACAGGGAGAGCGACGACGATGTCGACTTCCGACGGAATACCACGCTTGAGCAAATAAGCACTGATCCGCTTGCTCAAGAGGAAAGCGTGAGGGCGTACGAGGTGGGCCACGACGGAGCTGGTCACGTACTAGTTGGGGGGCGCGCAGTGAGAACGGACTCACTCCTCAACGCCATTAGTCCCTAATAGCGTGTAGACGGAGGATGGAAGGTAACGGCTCCTGAAATCCCTACATGAAGTTCCCGCAAGTCAAAACAGAAGGATGACGGCAGAAGGGCCCGACGGTGCGATACCCTGCCGAGAACGGAAAGAGTGAATGCAAGGACCCAACGATGTGGTGCCTTGCCAAGGAATGGAAACTACGGATGAATGGACTCGACGGAGTGGTGCCATGTCAGGGAAATTAAATTAAGAAACAAGGAAGCCCAACGACGTGGCACTGGGCCCCTAGTAAAAGTTGATTGATAAACTTAACTGCGTTGAAACGTATAATTTTGCACCTAGAACTTTACTTAGAAATGCATTTGAGTACTTTAGGCATTTGCACATAAATGATTACTTTGGCATTTAAATAATATTAAGTGTTATTTAGGCATTGCACATGAAAGGATATTCCTGATTACTTAAAAATATTATAAATATTTATTTAGGAGCAAAATGGAATCCTAGGCATGGACACCTAGTTAACTCCACCTACACCACAAATCTAGGAGTTAAGTGAAATATCTAGGGGACAAACATGAGCAAACTTAGGGATGTTGGTGCATCTCCTAGAGGAACTGACACTTGGATGGGTGAGTTGTTTTTCATTAAAGAATTAATTAAATAATTATTTATGCATGAAGCGACATGTGTCGCAGGGGATTTTCCTTTAAAAGGGAGACTTTGGGGATGGGTAAAGGACCCAGACCCTGGATGACTATCGTAATATTGATTTACCTCATGACTTGCTGCTATTGAGGGTTTGGCTGGAAATCTTGGTGGGGGGGGAAACCCAAGCTGGGTTTCTTGAGAATTGTGTGTGAACTTTACGACCCAAAGCTCGGGGGAGGCCATGCGACTGAAAGCATGAGCCTATGGTTGGGTGGCGAAGCTAACGGTTGCTTCGCCAATGGTTAAACGAGCTTTGCTGGAGGGATCCTACGAAAGAAGAAGGCGACAATGGACCAACTGGATCGGGTTGACAGGTTCACTTCAAGGGGACCCTAAAGGAGGGGTCTTACATTTGGTATCAGAGCCGGTAGAGCCTTGAGGGCACCGGACTCATATTTTTTTTTAGGGGTTCGTTGGTGACCGTGGTGAATGACAGGGAATTGGAGCTGTGGCAATCAAAGAATTTCACCTTCCGACTGGAGCAACGATTTCTACAGGTTCATACTTACTAGAATATTTTATATTTCATTTTCTGTGTTGAGAATAATTTCTGAAATCTATATCAATTGATCTCTGCATAGTTTAAATGGTGTGAACTTTTTCATGAAAATGTTCCAATATCGGTTATGCTCAGAAATTTATATTTCCAATAGAACTCTGCATTTCTTAATGGCTCGATTGTTGCGCTGAAAATATAGATCCCTGTACCTTTCAACAACACTGTCATTTTTACTGAAATGATCCCCGTACCTTTCAGCAACATTGTCGTATATACTGAAAATAATCAATTCGGCCTATGTATTGATTTTATATTCTAAGTTCTATTATTAGATCTCTGCAAACTTCGATGCTCAATCCTTTCCTTTGAATTTTTTTTTTTTAAAAATCTGTTTTTATAGGGAGATCTATAGGATAACGTTGACCTCTGCATTTTTTGTCTTGTTTTGTTTTGATGATGTAGTCGTCTCTTTACTTTACTCAGGAATTTTTTTATCTTCCCGAAAATCTATACTCTGTAACCAACTGGAGGTCGATTCTCTTGAGCATGCGACCACCAGGTTCTGGAGAGCACCAAATGGCTATACTCCCACCTGCTAACAATAAACTACTGTTGGCGAATACGAACTCCACATCTCCTTGTCTGGATAGCTGTATTACGACCCTTTTTGCTTAGCAACCTTCTGACCTGATCTGCTACATGAAACGACACCGCATAGTTTGCATCGACTGCTGCTAGCCCAACGCCGATTTCCATGATTGAAAGGTTCTGTTAGGAACCATACCATCGAAGCTCTTTATCTTATCATGACGCGTGGCTGCACTCTTAGGATGTTAATTTATATCCAATGCTATTTATCTTGATGGACAGTCGATGACAAACTCTAAGCTTGCATTGGATTACCCTTTTGATGCACAGCTGGCGTTTAGGTAAGGATCTAAATTTCAGTGTATGAAATCAGATGGGTCACACTCCCGCGTAATTTCCATTTGTCAAATCTGTATCACTGTGCTTTATTATTCCAGAATTCCATTTTTTTTCTTTGACAAAGAATTTCAAGCACTCTGTTGCGCGTATATTTTTTTTACTTTTCCAAACCCTTTTTCCTTATGGAATCGGATGGGTCACGGTCCGCGTGAGTTTGTTTTGTCAAATATTTATCGTGGTAAATTTTTTTTTTTTTGGTTGTTGCTATGCATTTGGAGAATAATTTCTATTCTCTTATGAAATCTGCTTGAACTCCAACACTACCCTTATCGAACCTGTGATTTAAATCCTTAGTATATTATTTTCGTGTTGTTCAGATCTGAACAGTTATCTTAGCCTTTGGCGCTACAATTTATTATGATCTGTGATCTTCTTCGTGACAACAGTCAATCCCTTGAACTCCTGTTTAACGCTACAACGCCGCATTCCAGTGAACTCCACTCCACTGAGATCGAACACTGCCTAGGTGTTTCCTGATTGCGCGATGAGCCTACCACGTGAAGGAGTGGGTAACTCATCGTGAAAACCGAGAACTTAATAGTTGGTATGCTCACTGGTTGTTGTAATCCGCTGTGAAAACGTTGGATCGCCTGAGTTAGCTCTGTCTCATTGCTTATGTATATTAACTCTATAAATTCGAGCCCAACGTGATGAGATCCCCGTGCAGGCTATCCATATCCATGGATATCATTCTTGCAGCTATCTTATACTCTATTATAATTTTTATTTTATTTTATCAGATCCGTGTGTTGCTAATACTACGCGCCCAGACTAGAATAGCTTACACTCCGTTTCTAATTATTTTATCATATCTTTGCATTGCTAATGCTAACGCCCAGATCGGGGGTATCCTAAAATCTATTCTAATTCATTTATTGATCTTTGCGATTGAGGAATCCGATCCACAATTGCATCCTAACTTTGTGCAAACACGATCTCTAATTTCGGAAATGGTTAATGTACAAATCGTGGTAGTTAATCTCTGTTCGATTGCTTTATTGACATCTGTGATGGTTAATGTTGTAACTACCAGTCACTCCCTAACTGGAGCCCGCTGAAACCTCCTTTGATTTTACTGCCTTCCAATATCCCATGATCCGCGCAGAGGGATGTTGGAAAGGACTTTGACGTTTTGTCTCAAGTCTTAATGTTGAGATCCACTCTCAAATCTTTGTTGATTGAACCTTGTTCATAAATTGAACTGTTTTATTTTTATATATAAATCCATTGAACTCTGTTCGGGTTTGTTTCTCTGTCATTACAATTTTATACCGAGATCAACTCTCTGCTCATAATAAGAAATCGATCTGTTGCTTGACTGTCAAAATTTGTGCATTTTCCTGTGTATTCTAAGCTGATGTATTCTTTCTTGGGGAGCATCGACTAAAAGTTAGATATTGGCATCCGACGTTGGCCCACTCTTGTTACTTACTCTATGTAGTAATTATTAACTTCCTGGGGATTAAGCATTAGCCGTCAATAAGTTTCTACAACGTCATCATGAAGAAAAAAATAAATAAAAATATTTTTTTTTTGTAAAGAAAAAAAAAATATGCAGCTCAATTATTGTATTCACCGACACTTCGCCCTTGAAAGATGTAGCTGACTTTCTTGTAAGATTAAGATGCTGAAAAGTTTGAGTTGCTTCCATCATATTTAGAGGGACTTACACCGAAAGTAATTGCTTAAAAAAAAAGAAAAAAAAAGAATGATGGAAATCTTTGATTTAAACGAATGCGAAGCACAACCCTCATTACCCTTCCGAGATGAAATTAGACGTATCTCTTTATTATAATAATAATGATAGAAGTTTCATCAAGCGAACTGAGGTGTATACTTATATATGATTAAGAGTAAAATCGTTCCCCTTATTTTATTCAATAAAAGTCGGAGTTAAGCATATAAATGTATCGATTGACTATGTTTAGTTATGTAACATAGTTTGTCAAGTAATAGAATTACTTATTAATTATTGGAAGAAAGTATTTGTATACCTTTTATATCTATGCAGAGTAAGAATTGTGTCTTATGGTTATAAAAAAGGGTGTTGAATTATATAAGTATACACGTCAATCATAAGATTGTCTTGTTAATTATGGTGGTTACTTTGATTATGAGATATCTATGCTTTAAGATATTATGAGATATATTTTTTTTTCATGATTTAAGTTGCTTTTATGATTTTTGTTTATTTATGTGTTAAAGCATGAAATATGTGTTCATAAGGACCGCATAGCATAAAGATAATTTATATGTTCTGTTTATAATAAGGATTACTTCTTATTAAATGGGTAAAAGCTACTTAAGTAGACACACTTGCAGAAATAATCAAGTTCTATTAAATTCATTTCAAGGATTGTGATCATTTTGAAGTCATATTGGTGATAGTATACAAACATCTATAGAAGGTTAAATTTTCATTTAAACCATATAAGTTGTGTTATGTAAATTAGTAGAAAAGTGGTTGGTTGAAAAGAAGATAACAATGTATATAAGATTGGTATATATATTTCATTATAAAAAAAGACATTGCTATCTTGGAAGAAAATAAAGGTGTGTATATATATATATGATTAAACGGATGTTTTATCTTGAGGAAGAAGCTTCCTTGTATTTTTAAATTGGACAACATCAACATTTTCTAGCAAAGGGAGCACCTTGTAGGTAGCTTAAAGTATCCTATAACCTTAGGAACATAGCCACGATGAGAAAACTAATGGATGGCCCCAAATGGGAAATTAATGAAGGCAGTGAACTTGGTGATTTTAACTACCATCATGTAAAATTCATACTTGCCGAAAATTCAACAAACTATCGAGATGGTCAAGCGGGCATGGAAACTGGAAAACAAGATACCAATGTTACTAGCATAGGGAACTGAGCCCAATGACGCTAATTTTCCCAACATGACAATGTTGTTAAGAAGGAGAATGAAGAAGTACAAGCTCAACATGACTATGACATTGGTAAATGAAAGATGATTAAATTGGAAAGTCCACCTCAAGGGGGGGGGGGCATATGATGATGCCATATATAAAATGAAGCATGGAGATGATCAACACATTGAACCGAACGTAATGCAGCTAACTCGGGGACATAGTCAACCCTTGATGAAAATACGACTAGCCCGAGATAGAACTCGATGAGGATGACAAAACGAGCATAGTATGACTTGATGGGGATGACGAAGAAACCCTATGGAAACATAAATGATGAAATGAATAAGGACGTGATAAGCTCATTAACTTGGACATGATGTTAATGATCAATGGAATAAGAGGTAAGCTTTAAATTTTTGACTAAGTCACTAAATTTCGACGACTCGAACCCTATCTTATTGAGAACCAAACATTATTAAAAGATTTGGAGATTTGGAAATAGTCTTTTGGAATTTAGTCCATGACTTGTCTTGGAGGGAAAATAACTAAATAAATTCGAAACCTTACTTGGATTTGTTATGTTGATAAACTATTGGGTGGCTATTGACGCAGTGCAGCTTGTTGAAAATTTGGACATCGTAGACCCTCATGAATGAATAAGAGATAGGAAATCTAGTCGGGACTGACAATTATTGAATGTATTATTGGATTGATATTATGCGAAGTTACGATTAAGTTCTTGAGAATGTATTGGAACCATACTAAATGATATAGGAACTAATGACTTGAACCACTTGTGCTTATAGCCATGATTGTTGGAGAAAAATATAATAGAATGAAAGAAGATGAGAATAGAAATTAAGATAAATCCTAGCATCGAAAGTACAAGAACAAATTAACTTCGGGACGAAGTTCTATTTAAGAGGGGGTGTATGTAATGCCCCTAGAATGACTGTGGACCTTAAGGGCACCTGTCGAGTGACCCGACTGAACAAATTCAATACAGTGGTCTCTTGAGTCTTGTTATGCCTTAAATGATTGAGGAAAACCTGAAGATGTGAATGATGACAATAATTGATAAATGAATTAAGGAATTAAATTATATGTGTGGAGTGGGATAATTGATTGATTACTTCTTGCTTAATGATTAGCCTTGATTGATCAAGTCAAAGTGCAGTGGGACAATTACAATCCTATCTCTGCGACTTGGGAGGACACAACTGAGATGCGTCATAGCTTTATGCATTTATTCTGAACTTCAGGACGAAGTTCTAAATAAGTAGGGGTATATGTAGTACCCCTAGACTACTGTAGACATTGAGGGCACCTGCTGGGTCACCCTACTATTTGAAACATTAGTAAAATAACCCTATAATTTTATTTTGAGTATATTTATGATTACGATTAACTTTGATATGAGAACTGTACATACGAATGATGCTTAACGACTAGCTGTGCAATTGATTATGTGATTAGACGAATGAGTAATGATTAAGTAAATTATAGATGCTTAATGAAGCAACAGATTTATAAACCAAATTGTGATTATTGAGGACAATGCTACTAATTTACGTTTGTGAGAAATGTGTGTAGCGACAGGTGAAACGGTTCACCGACGGACACACAAAGGAATATGAAGGGTCGTAGAGTACGATTAAATCACACACAGGGAGAGCGACGACGATGTCGACTTCCGACGGAATACCACGCTTGAGAAAATAAGCACTGATCCGCTTGCTCAAGAGGAAAGCGTGAGGGCGTACGAGGTGGGCCACGACGGAACTGGTCACATACTAGTTGGGGGCGCGCAGTGAGAACGGACTCACTCCTCAACGCCATTAGTCCCTAATAGCGTGTAGACGGAGGATGGAAGGTAACCGCTCCTGAAATCCCTACATGAAGTTCCCGCAAGTCAAAACAGAAGGATGACGGCAGAAGGGCCCGACGGTGCGATACCCTGCCGAGAACGAAAAGAGTGAATGCAAGGACCCAACGATGTGGTGCCTTGCCAAGGAATGGAAACTACGGATGAATGGACTCGACGGAGTGGTGCCATGTCAGGGAAATTAAATTAAGAAACAAGGAAGCCCAACGACGTGGCACCGGGCCCCTAGTAAAAGTTGATTGATAAACTTAACTGCGTTGAAACGTATAATTTTGCACCTAGAACTTTACTTAGAAATGCATTTGAGTACTTTAGGCATTTGCACATAAATGATTACTTTGGAATTTAAATAATATTAAGTGTTATTTAGGCATTGCACATGAAAGGATATTCCTGATTACTTAAAAATATTATAAATATTTATTTAGGAGCAAAATGGAATCCTAGGCATGGACACCTAGTTAACTCCACCTACACCACAAATCTAGGAGTTAAGTGAAATATCTAGGGGACAAACATGAGCAAACTTAGGGATGTTGGTGCATCTCCTAGAGGAACTGACACTTGGATGGGTGAGTTGTTTTTCATTAAAGAATTAATTAAATAATTATTTATGCATGAAGCGACATGTGTCGCAGGGGATTTTCCTTTAAAAGGGAGACTTTGGGGATGGGTAAAGGACCCAGACCCTGGATGACTATCGTAATATTGATTTACCTCATGACTTGCTGCTATTGAGGGTTTGGCTGGAAATCTTGGTGGGGGGGGAAACCCAAGCTGGGTTTCTTGAGAATTGTGTGTGAACTTTACGACCCAAAGCTCGGGGGAGGCCATGCGACTGAAAGCATGAGCCTATGGTTGGGTGGCGAAGCTAACGGTTGCTTCGCCAATGGTTAAACGAGCTTTGCTGGAGGGATCCTACGAAAGAAGAAGGCGACAATGGACCAACTGGATCGGGTTGACAGGTTCACTTCAAGGGGACCCTAAAGGAGGGGTCTTACAATGGGTGATTCTAAGTTTCCATGGTACAACAATTTCAAGCCATAAACGCAGATGAAGAGACATGATAAGGAGTCTTTTAAAAATTAAGAACTTTTAACTCTCTCATGTAGAAGGAAATTTCTTGTTTTAAGTTTAGTTTTTTGGGCTTTGTATTATTTGAATTGTTTCTAAAGTCCTGATGTAATTTGATGTAAGAGGTTCCAATCTACCATTATCCAATCAGAAAACACCTAGAAGGTATTTTGATGAGTTATTTGTCTTTGGAAAGATGGAAACGATTGTTTGACAACCCAATGATGATAATTCATAGCCCCTTCATTAGATTTACTTTGACCACAATTTATTGTTTTTTCAGTGCACTGAAATCAAAATATGCTAGTGAGAATGTTGTAAGATATTCATACTTTTCCCATTTCCTCTCTTTCAATACATGTGACGAGTCCATAGTACATACCAGGTCTTTAGGACAACTTCATGTCTAATGGGATTAAGTTCTTAGCCTTTCTGTCCCAAGGATATCACTCCATAGTTGGAGGAGCTAGACTTTTTTCTGTACATAAGTCCATACCACTTGGCCGGACAAGCTGACAAATTCTCTCATTATGGATTTTGATGTCCATTTTGTTAACCCAGTTTTGAAGCAACATGGACCCAGCCTGAACCTTTAATGGCTCCTAAGTTTCCACAATAATTTCAAACATTTCCATGGCTTGAGAGGTTCTTTCTCTGCTTACACAAAACATTAGAGGGGGGGCTACCGAGAATGTCTTCAAATTGTGACACATGAATAGTTTCATGTGTAGAAAAATCTACATAGAACTAGTATTTTTTTTTTTAAATTCCCCATAGTGGTTGGATCTCCGACGGCCCTCCCAACGATTCCGACGACAATGTCATACTACCGACGACAAATGTCATCGGACTTTTTTTTGTGGGTATATGCATCGGTTATCTGGCGGGAATGTGGTCGGATATCCGAACTTCTCTAAAGTAATGTAGGTCGGATATCTGACGGCTATGTGGTCGGATATCCACCCTTCTGTAAAATAATTTGGGTTGGATATCCGACTGCATTGTGGTCGGATATTCGACATTCCAAAAAATTATTGTAGTCGGATATCTGACCTGTATGTGTCAGATATACGATGTGTATATTAATAGATTTGTGGTCGGATATTCGACAATGTCATGTTGGATATCTGATGAGACCATATTGCTGTCAGATATCCTCCGAAGATCAACCGGCGTTTAAAAAAGGAGAGGCTTGTCGGATTATCGACAACTTGATGTCGAAAATTGGACATATATGCCGTCGGATTTTGGGTTCATATTTTCTTGTGATACCATGGAATTCCCTATACCGCCTAACAAATATAGTCATTTTTTAAAAATAAGACATATTTTCTAAGATAAGTGACAATGGTAATGACGTCCTTTCCTTCAATGGCTCTAACTTATGGGTTCAGATAGGATACCAATCATCCTGGTCAATGGAAGGGTACATCACAGTCCTCCCTTACCAAATATTTCTTATCCTCAAGCAATGCCACCACAACCTGATGTTCCCTCAAATGAATCATACTGAAACTGGAAATGATACAAGGGTACCAAACCAATCAAGAAGAGGTGAAGCATCCTCTGCACGATACATGGTCTGACAGGATATTGACATATGAATAGTCTTTAATGTTGTTGATAAGTAGAGCATCTTGATGCTACAACAACTTACTCAACCCCTCAGCGAACTGCTCCATTATGGAACCAAACTCATGAAAGCAAAAATTGGCTTTTTCCACTGTGACAACTACCGAACTATATAACACTGAAATCCCAGGGTCCCAAGCTAATCTCATAAAGGGACCATTATGCTGACATCGAGCCACTCTAATCATAACCATCTAGTTTCCATATCTTGTTTACATACTCAGCGGAGACCTGTGAACCTATCTAGAAGCTACCCGTAAATGGTAAAGTCACCAGGGTCCCACAATATCCTGTTAGACATGAAACACCATCTACCCATAAGGTCAGTCTTCTAGGTGCCAACACAAGAATCCGTCTAACTTCCCCTGATGATCCAAGCAATCATGAGCTACAAAATCTCCTCGAAACACCACTCCCCCATGCATCCTCACCTAATCATCCTAAGAATCAACTCTAGAAAACAGATACTAGTTGTCTCATATGTATCGGCTCCACTGTTAGACTCGATCTTGAATACCAGAAAAGAAATAATTCTCTGCCATAAAGAAGAAGTCTCAACCTCTCCTAGTCCACTAACATCCCAAAGTATAGTAGATCGATCATTGGCAAAACTATCTCAGTCACTCCTATAATCTAAAGCAATCCATCGACGCTTGGATGAATGCCTGGATCCCACCACCAAATAGGAAGTCCATCAAAACCAACTCCTACTGACGGTTATTGTTCCATGTTGATAATCATCGGATTCCCCGCGAAATCCTCTAGTGGAAACCAAGGACTAGGAATCGACTCTGAGCCTTCTAATCTATTTTTATCTTTCCAAACTGCATCAAGGAATATGCTATCCCAATCACAATCAATGTGCTCAACTAACCCATGGGATCTAGGCACCTCTTTGGAAAATAGCTCTGCCACCTGCAGTGCCCCATACTCGTGCAAGTACTAAGAATTCCCTACCAAATATGATCCACACCTAACCCTCATGATCTTCTTCCTAAGTGAGGAATCAGGTACTAGGCATGCACTAACTCTGTAGCGGATAATGTCATCCCCTACTCTGTCATCTATTGTCTTTGTGAACTGATCCAATACACCCTGGATCTCCTAATGTGCACCAATATCATGGTCCAAATGAAGGACCTTTGTTGTGTCCAAAATGCCACTAGTCTCATCCAAATGACTCAGGTGAACCTCCCAAGTCTTGTTGTATAACAACAATAGGTATCTCCACCACTTCACGTGCGACTAGGAAGTAGCTAGTGTGTTGGTCAATCCTACGAGCATGAACAAGATGTCATAATGAAATATGGAAGAATACATGTGAGTATCATGCTCCCTATCCCTACTCTAGTGATATCTTAGATGAAGATAGATCATTGAGGGATATGTTGCATCCTGAGGCTCACTCGTCCACTCTCTGATACTAGGTAACCTCAGGTCAATGGTATGCTCAATGAATCTGTTATGAGGTATCCCTGGAAGAAGCACTCTGAAACTCCAAGTACACCCTCGTGTGTCTGTTTACCCTCCTGTATACTGCCACATATAACTGTAACCTCCTAGGCTATCTAGTGTCCTATATGTTCTACAAAATCTAACACTCTATTGATGTAAGCTGAACCTATATCCCAACGTGACTCCAAATATTTCATATACCTATCCACCCAATACATGGATTCATATACCTCCCTATTAGTTGGTCTACAAGGAATGTACTCATTTATCTCCTCAGTATCTAAACCTTGAGCCTTTAGTGGCTTATCCAAGAGAAGTGGCTTAAGATCCCCACACTACAAAAATAGTACATGGTCACAACTCTCTATGTACAAACTCTCCCCAAGCACCTGTAACTCTATATGCTCCTCATTCATAATCATCACAAGAGGCTCTTCCCTCAAACCATGAGTGCCATCCATGACCTCATGTATCACTGTTGTTAAATTTGGTGAATTCTATACTGTTGTCAATGATGAAAAGTGTGCCAAAATCAGTTGGTAACTAAGCTCCTCAACCTACATTTATGATTCTTGAAGGACCTTTTGCATGCTCTTCAAGGAATCTTGGGTAATATATGGATCATGAGTAATCCTGTTAACTTCCTCTTATTCCCTATGTAGTGCACCATGGTACATCTCATCAAGCATGAGAATATGATATATGTCGGAAAGCAAGTGTAGGTGGTCATCTTTCATCATCACCGTTGCTTCTTTAAGTGCCTGTAAAAATGAAAGGGAGGATTCTATTCTCAAACTATCATCTACCCCTAAATCTCTCCAACAACAATTTGTCACCAATTCATGTGTGTCATCAAAATGTTTCATGGCTGTCCTAATATTTTCTTCACTTACCTTCAATTTCCCTATCAAATGATGTAGCTCAAGGAAACAGTCACCTACAAATTTGTCTAATTTGTTACAATCCTTGCACTTTCCCAATTCCGCTTCTTCCCTGTCTTCCTCTTAAAAAATTTCTTTAACCTCAAAACGTACATCATCCCTTGCTACGTCCTCATCATACTTAGGTGTATCCGCACCCAACTCATCATCAACATCATAAGGTGTTGACTCCTCAACATGCGTTGATCAGAAGGCTGCATCAAATGTGCTATCAACCTGTCCAACATGTGTGTGGGTGTCATAAGTTTGATATTCCCTTATGCACACACCCTTAGTATGGCTAGCTACATGATTCTTCTCATGTATCTCATACATAGCTATTCCCAATTTCTACCTTGTATCTCCAAAGGAATCCATGTCATACCACTCAGGATGTTTGATGATGCAAAATTCCTTGAGCAAAAAAACTACGTGGAAATCTTTTCCCAATGCCATGTACTCCTTGATGCATATGGTAAAATTATCCTGACCCTACTGCTCCTATGATTTTGTGGGATTATCCTCAAGGAATGTTGGAAACCAAGGTCTAGGCATCCTTATGCTCCCCATCTTTCCCTCTAACAATGTATCATGCAAACATAGGCTGGAAAACCCAATTTGAGTCCATTTATTTGTTACTGCTTGCAAGGATTTACTTGATCATATTCTATAGTGTGATTGTATAGACCCCTTGATGAAATATGGAGTGGGTTATTTTATTGACTGTTGTTAAGTTTTGGTCTGTACATTCCGTCAAACACTTTGACACATCTACTATATGACTGTTGTAGGTTCCTTAACAAGTAACATCTGATGCTTCTCCTGTAGGTGGCATTGATCCTCAAATAGTGAATTTCCTTCTCTTTCCTATACCTTCAGACTTCACAAGTCACACGATTTAATTGCAGAAGATAGCTTAATGTGTACTAGTGTATTTCTACTCCCTTTTTACAATGTACATGCCTTCCCTCAACCCCCACAAGTTGACTATAAATCACTAAACTTATTGGTTGTTGTATTCGTATTATAGAGAGACGAGTAAATCAAACTTACAGAGTGCTTTTTCAGATATGAATATGGCTGCAAAGGACTATGGACTAAATTCCAATTAAACCAATATTAAGCTTGAAGATACACCTGTAGACTCAATGCATGGGAAACTCCCTTGTACAATGATACTATCTCCTCAGATAATTCACAGTTTTCTTACACAGTTGCATACTCCTCCCCAAACGCCTACTTCTCAAACTATTGCAGATCAATTTCACCCTCCAAAGAGAAAGGCACCACATGCAATGCATAATCAACCCAAGCAATGATGAATAGAATCTCTACAAGGTCCCATGCATCCTATACAAGGAGAATCGTTGTAATTCGATCTTCGCGAGAAAGAACATGCCCTTCTTCAATGATTTTGGCCTTCTCTAGTAGCTCATGGATTACTCAAGAGTCTCGACCCTCTCCACAAGAGACACAATCCTCACAACCAGTTCGACTTCTCTTTTGAGTTCGCAACCTTCAGAGGATAAAGTTGTCCAATAGCTGCCACAATCTTCTCTTGATGGTTTCGGCCTTCCAAATGAAATTCGGCCCTTACGTTGGAACACAACCCTCTTAATGAACCATGATCCTCACAATGAAGTCAACCTTTGTTATTCATGACTCTCACCCAAATATTTTGACCCTTACTATGTATTCAATAGCTCTTGGCCACTCCCCAATTCATTCTATTTCCAATTCGACCCTCCTGGATGAGTGCTCATGGTCCCATTGATGAAGTCGGCCTCTCCAAAGAAACGACCTTCCCTTACAATGTAAATCAACCCTCACATTAGACTTGGCCTCTTCAACAATGATATGACTCCTAAAACCAACTCGGCCTGCCCAATCAATTTGGCCTCTATAGACGACAATGTCCTTAACAATGAATAATTTGGTCCAAACAAGGAAATTTCCCAAGCCGATAACTATGTCACAAGTTGATGAAAAATCGCCACATAAGCTCCAACGGAAACCCTGTCTAAATTCCTCTCAAGATGGTAAGATCTCCAACTCCGATACCACTACAATATCCCCAATGAAAATATGGGAAATATGGTAGCTTGGTTGTGTGATTTTGGAAAACACTTGTAAGTTACATTGATCTATAACTTCATTCAACAATTTTGCGTTCAAAAAATATTTCATCAAATGCTTTGCACATGAAATAAGAGAGACATCCTTGGCATTTTTATTATGAATGAAAATTCATATTACAATCTCTAATGGATGCTAGGGAAGCTGAAAACGCTCAATAATCAAATCAAACTACGTGAATATGCCACGACTCTTCTACTACTAACTGGTCACTCTCCCAAAATGATGCCAAACCAAAAGATGAAGCTCAAGTAAAGACCCTAGATGTCATCCTCCTTGTCTAACTAGGGTGGATATCTCACCACCGAAACTAAACCGCAATGGATGGAAGGGTTTTTCCAAACCCCAAAAAAAACCCTGGTTCACCAGGCTAACACAAGAGATTAAGTCAAATAAAAATGTCCCCAATTGAGGTGCTCTTCTCCATTTATCTTCTTTTAGAACTCCATACCATGGGCAATACCATGGAATTCCCAATACCACCTAACAACTATTAGTCGCTTTTTAAAACTAAGACATCTTTTCTAAGCTAAGTGACAATAGTAATGACCCCCTTGCCTTCATTGGATCTATTCTATGGTGTCAGATAGGCTACCAATTGTCTTGTCATTCTGGTCAATGGAAGGGGAAATCACATTCAGATCAAACATCATAGCAGCTAGTATAGTACCAAGGATGTATTTCCTTAATCAAGAATTTAAAGATACATGGAAATGAATAATCTATATCAGGGGTTTCATGAATACCAATTGGACATAAATAGAAATATATGATATAGTATACAATCACAAGAGTAAAAACACATATTTCTTCTCTCTTATGAAACCATGGAGGATGGTAACTAGGAAGTTAAAACCATCAATTTTCCATCACCATGGGACAACGTATATTTATGTATCATAAGGTACATGACTTATGAGAATAGACATAGCTTAATGCTTGCTTACCAATTCAAATTATTGGTCCAACTTTGATATTTTTCATATCTCAAACCCGAGGATGCTCTTATTATTCCATACTTTCTATTATAATCCATTAAGAGGATGGTTTCCAATTAAGAGAAAGGGGGTAAACTAGTAGCCCAAGCTCATCATGAGTTGACCAAAATACATGTAGTTGATTCATTAGCAAGTCGATAGTATAGGAGTGACTTGGAAACAATTTATCAAGTTAAGTGAGTAAGAATTCCAAGGCTTGCATGCTACCAAAGTTGCAAAGGAAACCTCACAATGTCATAATAGAAACACCTAAATGTACCAAGAGGAAATATCCTGAGAAAATTATGAGGGCCATTTAAGTGAACACGAAGGAGAATCATAGGACAATTGAGAATAATCAAAGAAAGGAAACACCCATCTCCCAAAGGGTTGGTTCGATGAAGAAGAGAAAAACAACACAATAGGTAGACACAAAAGGAATGGAACCACAAACTACAGAAATAGAGCATTCTACAAAAATAGAGCATTCTAATTAGACAATATCACAACATGATGAAGAATTCAGAGGATAAATTGTTGAATATTTCTCAAATGTGATGGAAGGATCTCACCTCTTAACTAAAGAGTGAAGAGAACATTTCTTCCCGGGATTCAATATTTGCTTACCTAGATCTAATATTTACATTGACACTCTTAAAAGAGTGAAACTAAACTAGATAGGCTTACGATTCATATTTCCTTTGTTATTGCTTCCAACTCCATCAGAGAGAGCCTCAACAAAAATTGATATGACTATATAAAATAAGATATGGAGTGATATAGAAAGAGGGGAAATATATTACAACAAGGATTCCATCACTTACTTCATGTCTTATGATGTCAAGGAAATATGCAGACAAATATAATTATAAGATAAAGATTAGGGGTAAAGCAATTAAACAATTTTGGTTTTATTTTTGGATATGTTACGTAAGAATGCAATGCCTTAGTTGGGGGTTATGATGAGCCCTACGATTACCTTGTATTTCTCATCCTTTCCTACCCTTGTTTTCCTCTTATAAGTACCCAATAGATCCTTAATGTACTAAGTCATTTCCAAACTATCACTTAATGGCCAATTCAAGTATTATTTAACATTTGTATTTAAATTGATTTTTTTTGGCTTAATTTTAAGGAATTTTAATGAATGGATGATGTTTCTTGAATCTTTGTAATGAATGCATGTTCTTATATTGTAGTGCTGTATTTTTTTATACCAGTTTCATTGTTGGTTTCTTTATTAGTTTTTTCCACCACTATTGACAAAATGTAAAAAGGAACACCTGTAGAC
The DNA here is from genome assembly GCA_027924585.1 of Larix kaempferi. NCBI lineage: Eukaryota > Viridiplantae > Streptophyta > Pinopsida > Pinales > Pinaceae > Larix > Larix kaempferi. The sequence goes on from BSBM01000410.1 coordinate 5,909,243, forward strand.
TGAGCTTCCTTGTTTTCTTTCAATCTTGAAAATTAAACTGGTGGATATTGGGTGGTATGTTGTGTTTATGCACAATTACTTAAAATATTATTGAACACACAACCATCACCCAAAAAAATTCACGTACAAAACTTAAAGTTGATAGTCAATCCTTAACTAAAAAAAAATAGCCCAAGCTTGCTTCTATAGTGGTATGTCACAGACCATAGCTCATGTTTTAAGAACAAGTTTAATGTAGAGGTTATAACTTTGTCACTTGCATACGATGAAAATAAATAAAGCACATTGAATTTTCCTATCGCATGATATAACATGCATGAAATTGTGATAATTCTATTTTAGAGTAAGCAGATGCAAAGCTGGATGAAATCAATTCTTAGTCGTCCCTTATATACAATACCTAAATCTTCATTCCTTCCCCTAATACTAGAGCCGAGTACATTATGGCCCTAAAAAATCTAAGAGCAAACAACTACAGGAAAAAACCTTGGTTTTCTAATGCCAATGAAGAACTTTCGAATTCCTTGGAACAAGAAATTTAACAGTAGTATACTCAAAAATTTTGAACAAGAAATTTAACAATAGTATACTTAGAATTTTTGAACAAGAAATTTAACAGTAGTATACTCAGGATTGTACCATTTCACGAGCATAGTTGGGTTCTAACAATTTCACAGGTATAGTTGGGTTCTAAGAATTTCATGGCTATAGTGCACAAGTGAAAGGGGTTGTTGTTTATCCTCAACCAAAAAATAATGTAAAACATAGTTAAAATGATTAACTATTTATTTTTCACTTCAAGACAAGAATGAGCCCTAGTTCAAGCAACAGTTAAAGTGCCTATAGTCTTGTATACTGGCAGTCACATAACAACTAAAGTTTGATAGCAATAGAGTGAAAATAGGCCATAAATTGTGCATGAGGACACAATGACTACACATTTCATTAATTGTGAAATCGAAATATATTTTGATCATACCTATCAAAGGAGAATAACCCTACAAAATGTCTAATTGAACATGAGTGCTCCTAAGCGGTTGGGTGGAATATGTTCTTGGGTCACCCGTTGGTCTGTTCCATAATTTTCTCCACAAGTTTGTTGTCACCAGGTCTGAATGAACGAATATTTGTGGATTCCCGGGGTGAAATTTATTTGCTTTACATAACAAACAAACACTATGTCAAGAGTTTACACAAAGAATCTTAACTCTCAGACGAGAGTTTTTAAACTCTCGACCAAAAAATTTTCTTAAGAGTTTGGATAATAAAAATAGCCCAACCTCTCGACTGAGAAAAGTTTAAACTCTCGGCCAAATTTTTTTTTAACCCCAAGCAAACTCTCTCCTGAGAAAATTTCAATTTCTCATCCATGAAAATTAAAATCTCTCATCTGATCAATTTTGTTGACTATTTTCTCAGTTGAGAAATTGAACTTTACATTCCAAGTGCACCCCTTTCTCATAAAATTGTTTCCCAATTTCACATTTTTGCCCCGCCCTAGTGTGCCAACAACATAGATGAGCCAACGACATAGATGCATTGATTAAAAGACAAAAACCATAGATTCTTATTGAAAAAAAAAAATGAACAGTTCTCCCTATCTACCTAACCGCCCTGGTGCACCAACACCATAGACGCATTAGTGTGCCTAATTCTGAAGAGAACCAAAGTCAAAATAGGTCAATGAAATTTGCAAAAATATGTTTATTTTATTTTTCCCGACAAAAAATTTCAGTGCATGGGAAGGACATCGATGCACCAGTGCATTTCACAATCCAACGCACAACTTCATGTCAAAACAACCAACCCTGGACTAGGAAAAAAACTATTTTTTTCCCATATAACATATCGATGCGTTATAATTACAAAAACACATTGGTGCATAACATACTACAATGCACTGCCTTATAATACACACACACACACACACACATATTGTAAAAATAGAAAAACCTAAATAGTGCTCTCTATTACAGTAAGTAAACCAGTGCATCACAAATACAATGTGTACTGGTACCTGTGCACTAGAGTAGGTTAAACAAATATGGCACAGAAAATCATTTTTACCCAACTATCAGTGTTGAATATTTCCTAAGACCACCTAAGCACCAACGTTGCAATTTATTGCCTGTTGTGCCCCGCAATCAGTGCTTGTTAGTTGTCAAATTTCTCCCATCCTTTGCTTTGTCAGTGGAGTTCAAGTTTTTCCAAATGGTTGGAAAACAACATTTGTTGTGTACGTGGCAACCATGCCTCCCCAGTGGGAAAGAGTCCAGGTAATGTCTTTATTGCGATCTTATTTACATTTTTAGCGGATTAAAAAACAAAATTTCACTTGAATCTAGCATTTTCCATTTTTTTAAAATTCATGCAGTGCATTTCAATAGTTCAACTCACAATGATCATATCGGTGCACTATGTGTAAAAATAGAGCGCATTGGTAATGAGGTTTCTAAATAAAAAATGAACGCACTATCTACAGTGCATTAACTTAAAATTAACGCATTGTACACAATGTTTACGTAAACAAAACACACCGCCATTGGAAATGATATATATACATACATACATACATACATATCATCTCGATGCTATGTATATATATTACATAGCACTATATAAAGAACATAAAATTTATACCTAATTTTCGAAGACATCAGTGCTCTAGGTATATTGACACACCGGCTTTATGTGTATAGTTTATATAAAGAGCACCAAAAAGGTATAACTTAAAAAAATATGTTTTTTTTTCAAACTTATCAGTGCTCTGTATATATATAGACGTGTAGACGTGTTGAAATATTGTAACTTCTAATAATATTCTATTTGTACTTTATCCGAAGATGTTTCATTCCTCCGTCAGGACATTATTATATATCTGCATATGTTTATTCCTCCGTCGGGATGTTGTAACTAGGGTTATTAGACTTCCCTAGTGGGTTCGGCCCTGCATTAGATGTAATATATATATACATATATATATATATATATATAATCTCAATGCTCTGTATATATATTACATAACACTGTATAAAGAACATAAAATTTATACCTAATTTTGGAAGACATCAGTGCTCTAGATATATTGACACACCGGCCTTATGTGTATAATTTATATAAAGAGCACCAAAAAGGTATAACTTAAAAAAATATGTTAATTTTTTCAAACTTATCGGTGCTCTGTATATATATAGACGTGTAGACGTGTTGAAATATTGTAACTTCTAAGATTATTCTATTTGTACTTTATTTGGAGATGTTTCATTCCTCTGTCGGGATGTTGTAACTAGGGTTATTAGACTTCCCTAGTGGGGTCAGCCCTGAGTTAACTGTTAAGGGGTTATTAGACTCTCCTAGGAGAAGTCGTCCCAGTTAGGGTTAAAAGTCAAGTGAAGTAAAGTATAAATAGAGGAGGTGTGTTCCTCATTTAACACACTCACTCACTCATTCACTCACTTGTGAATTGCGCATAGGAGATGTTAGCACTCAAAATGTACCTGAGGTTGTAAAAAGGACATTTCAAGGTAACCACAAAACCAAGCTTTAGGAAAGAGAGTTGGCTTCTTTCTTTCTAGAGAGGGATCTCTCACTGATTTTTTAACAAGGCCAGATATATGAATGGAAATTAAGATCAGATTTGTTGTTTGGTTGAAACAAGGTAAGCATTCATTGGGAAATGGAGTCAAAATGTAACACATATGTCAATTAACAGTGCTGTGGCATGGAAATTTATAACAAAGGCAAGATAGTTACTCATTTACATTCAAAATGTTGTTGTCTGGTGATAAAGAAGAAATGAAGAACAATCCATTAACATGGGCATCTAACAAGGATGAATCCAATGCTAACTTTAGTAGAAAGATTTTGTGAACATCTGAAACCAATAGACAGAGCATACATGTATGAATTATGCACTATCAAACACTTATTTCAGACATGAAAAAGATAACAAAATGGAATAGATAACAAGGAACACATTCACATGAGGAAAGAAGATACAGACTGTAAAGTAAATACAGGAATCTCTGCAAAAATGCCAGCCTTGGATCTGTAATTTCTATTAAAGATAGATCTCAAATACAAAACTCAAGTTCTCATGGGTTCCAACCCTTTTTTCTCTCTATTACATGTGAATATATAGATATCCTCATCCCTCAGGCTCGATTCACCCTACCATAAAGTTGTTACAACATCGTTGACACCTATACATACAGGTCCATCATCCTTGAAAATCAGTTACAACAAAAAAAACAAGAGCTGACAAGTAGGCTTAACCGCCTTTTACATGTGTCAATGAATATTTACTGGCTAGTAACAGACCCTAGTAAATAAACAAAATCCTAAGTAACTAATTCTTCACGCTGCAAAATCAAGCTTGAGAATATGATATATGTTGGAAAGCAAGTTTAGGTGGTCAGCTTTCATCATCACCATTGCTTCTTTAAGTGCTTGCAAAAATGAAAGGGAGGGTTCTATTGTTTGACATACAATCTACCAAGAGCGGACTTGAGGCATGATCTCCCTAGCTCAACGCGAGTCTAGAACAAATAGGACAGAATATAAATCACTTTCCTAGATCTAATTAAGGATCAAGGAATTAGATACATTTACCTTATAGATCGCTAATCCTTTTCTCCTTGAATGTTGCTCCAAGTTTGACGATCTTCAGATTCGAGCTGCAAAACCTGTCAAGATAACAAGACAACAAAACAAGTAAAACACATCTATACAATAATAGATCTAAGTAAGTAGTCAAGTAGGCAAACTACACAAGATATCATTAACACAATGAGATTTTGGTGGAAAGCAATTATATTACTGTATTGAAGAGGGAAGTACATAAGATAGAAAAATTACAACCATTGAATTGACGTAGCTATCCTCATCTGATCAAACCAATGCCAAATCCTCCCAAGGAAGTGTGAGTCTCCCAATAGATGAGTAGAGATCTCTCCTAAGATGATTTCACCAGCATGTAGACATTATAGACTTCCTCCCTTTGGAATGGGAGTGAACTTCACTTATATAGGACTAAGTGGATAGGATAGGATGAGATATGGTAGGAGAGAGATAGGGGATCCTCCCAAGAGGTTAGGAACCGAATTCCAGCTCTCCCAAAGGTCAGGGATAGGGATCCATGTCATCTAGCTTCGAGAATGGGCTCGAAGAAGCTATTTTAGTCCATTAACTGACATCGTCGCAGTCTGGAAGAAGCCAACCTGCGACATCGCAGGTTGCATGAGGACAACCTGCGACGACCTCTCAAAACCTAGTACAAATGGATTTGCATCTCTTCCAGGTTAATAACTTAGTCAAGGAAACCTTAGGGATGTTTACACTGAGTCTCTTGATGGAAAGATTTAGGTGTAACATCTATTCTCAAACTATCATCTACCCTTAAAGCTATCCAACAACAATCTGTCACCAATTCATGTGTATCATCAAAATGTTTCATGGCTGTCCTAATATTTTCTTCACTTACCTTCAATTTCCCTATCAAATGATGTAGCTCAAGGAAACAATCATCTACCAATTTTTCTGATTTGTTACAATCCTCGCACTTTCCCAATTCCGCTTCTTTCATGTCTTCCTCTTGAGAAATTTCATCAACCTCAAAAGGTACATCATCTCTTGCTACGTCCTCATCATACTTAGGTGTATCCACACCCAACTCATCATCAACATCATAAGGTGTTGACTCCTCAACATGAGTTGATCGGAAGGCTGCATCAAATGTGCTATCAACCTGTCCAACATGTGTGTGGGTGTCATAAGTTTGATATTCCCTTATGCACACACCCTCAGTATGGCTAGCTACATGATTCTTCTCATGTATCTCATACATAGCTATTCCCAATTTCTGCCCTGTATCTCCAAAGGAATCCATGTCATACCACTCAAGATGTTTGATGATGCAAAATTCTCTAAGCAAAAAAACTGCGTGGAAATCATTTCCCAATGCCATGTACTCCTTGATGCATATGGTAAAATTATCCTGACCCTACTGCTCCTATGATTTTGTGGGATTATCCTCAAGGAATGTTGGAAACCAAGGTCTAGGCGCCCTTATGCTCCCCATCTTTCCCTCTAACAATGTATCATGCAAACATAGTCTGGAAAACCCAATTTGAGTCCATTTATTTGTTACTGCTTGCAAGGATTTACTTGATCATATTCTATAGTGTCATTGTATAGATCCCTTGATGAAATATGGAGTGGGTTATTTTATTGTTTGTTGTTAAGTTTTGGTCTGTACATTCCGTCAAACACTTTGACACATCTACTATATGACTGTTGTAGGTTCCTTAACAAGTAACATCTGATGCTTCTCTTGTAGGTGGCATTGATCCTCAAATAGTGAATTTCCTTCTCTTTCCTATACCTTCAGACTTCACAAGTCACACGATTTAATTGCAGAAGATAGCTTAATGTGTACTAGTGTATTTCTGCTCCCTTTTTACAATGTACATGCCTTCCCTCAACCCCCACAAGTTGACTATAAATCACTAAAATTATTGGTTGTTGTAGTCGTATTATAAAGAGACGAGTAAATCAAACTTACATAGTGCTTTTTCAGATATGAATATGGCTGCAAAGGACTATGGACTAAGTGCCAATTAAACCAATATTAAGCTTGAAGATACACCTGTAGACTCAATGCATGGGAAACTCCCTTGTACAATGATACTATCTCCTCAGATAATTCACAATTTTATTACACAGTTGCATATTCCTCCCCAAACGCGTACTTCTCAAACTATTGCAGATCAATTTCACCCTCCAAAGAGAAAGGCACCACATGCAATGCAAAATCAACCCAAGCAATGATGAATACAATCTCTACAAGGGCCCATGCATCCTATACAAGGAGAATCGTTGTAATTCGATCTTCACGAGAAATATCATGTCCTTCTTCAATGATTTTGGCCTTCTCTAGTAGCTCATGGATTACTCAAGAGTCGTGGCCCTCTCCATAAGAGACACAATCCTCACAACCAGTTCGACTTCTATTCTGAGTTCGCAACCTTCAGAGGATAAAGTCGTCCAATAGCTGCCACAAACTTCTCTTGATGGTTTCGGCCTTCCAAATGAAATTCAGCCCTTACGTTGGAACACAAGCCTCTTAATGAACCACGATCCTCACAATGAAGTCAACCTTTGCTATTCACGACTCTCACCCAAATATTTCATCCCTTACTATGTCTTCAATGGCTCTTGGCCACTCCCCAATTCGTTCTATTTCCAATTCGACCCTTTTGGATGAGTGCTCATGGTCCCCTTGATGAAGTCGGCCTCTCCAAAGATACGACCTTCCCTTACAATGTAAATCAACCCTCACATTAGACTTGGCCTCTTCAATAATGATACGACTCCTAAAATCAACTCGACCTGCCCAATCAATTCAGCCTCTACAGATGACAATGTCCTCAACAATGAATAATTTGGTCCAAACAAGGAAATTTCCCAAACCGATAACTATGCCACAAGTTGATGAAAAATCGCCACATAAGCTCCAACGAAAACCCTATCTAAATTCCCCTCAAGCTGGTAAGATCTCCAACTTCGATACCAATGTAATATCCCCAATGAAAATATGGGAAATATGGTAGTTTGGTTGTGTGATTTGGAAAACACTTGTAAGTTGCATTGATCTATAACTTCATTCAACAATTTTGCGTTCAAAAAATATTTCATCAAATGCTTTGCACATGAAATAAGAGAGACATCCTTGGCATTTTTATTATGAATGAAAATTCATATTACAATCTCTAATGGATGCTAGGGAAGCTGAAAATGCTCAATAATCAAATCAAACACCGTGAATATGCCACGACTCTTCTACTACTAACTGGTCACTCTCCCAAAATGATGCCAAACCAAAAGATGAAGATCAAGTAAAGACCCTAGATGGATCATCCTCCTTGTCTAGCTATGGTGGATATCTCACCACCGAAACTAAACCGCAATGGATGGAAGGGTTTTTCCAAACCCTAACAAAAACCCTGGTTCACCAGGCTAACACAAGAGATCAAGTCAAATAAACATGTCCCCAATATAGGTGCTCTTCTCCATTTATCTTCTTTTAGAACTCCATACCATGGGAAATACCATGGAATGCCCAATACCACCTAACAACTATTAGTCGCTTTTTAAAAATAAGACATCTTTTCTAAGCTAAGTGACAATAGTAATGATCCCCTTGCATTCATTGCGTCTATTCTTTGGGGTCGGATAGGCTACCCATTGTCTTGTCATCCTGGTGAATGGAAGGGGACATCACATTCAGATCAAACATCATAGCAGCCGGTATAGTACCAAGGATGTATTTCCTTAATCAAAAATTTAAAGATACATGGAAATGAATAATCTAGATCAGGGGTTTCATGAATACCAATTGGAAATAAATGGAAATATATGATAGAGTATACAATCACAAGAGTAAAAACACATATTTCTTCTCTCTTATGAAACCATGGAGGATGGTAACTAGGAAGTTAAAACTATCAATTTTCCATCGCCATGGGACAAGGTATATTTATGTATCATAAGGTACATGACTTATGAGAGTAGACATAGCTTAATGCTTGCTTACCAACTCAAATTATTGGTCCAACTTTGATATTTTTCACATCTCAAACCTAAGGATGCTCTTATTATTCCATACTTTCTATTACAATCCATTAAGAAGATGGTTTCCAATTAAGAGAAAGGGGGTAAACTAGTAGCCCAGGCTCATCATGAGTTGACCAAAATACATGTAGTTGATTCATTATCAAGTCGATAGTATAGGAGTGACTTGGAAACAATTTATCAAGTTAAGTGAGTAAGAATTCCAAGGCTTGAATGCTACCAAAGTTGCAAAGGAAACCTCACAATGTCATACTAGAAACACCTAAACGTACTAAGAGGAAATATCCTGAGAAAATTATGAGGGCCATTTAAGTGAACACAAAGGAGAATCATAGGACAATTGAGAATAATCAAAGAAAGGAAACACCCATCTCCCAAAGGTTTGGTTCGATGAAGAAGAGAAAAACAACACAATAGGTAGACACAAAAGGAATGGAACCACAAGCTACAGAAATAGAGCATTCTACTAAGAGAATTTTTCTCTTGGTTCCAAAAAGAAGAGAGTAGGTTCAATGAGGCTAAAAAATATAATAAATGAGAGCTAACTAGGGTGAGGGAAGAAAGAACCATACTTAGAGAGGTATTATGTAACCAGGACACCTTGGTTATAGATGTAAATTTTATTTCATCCTTGAAAGAGAGACACTAGGAAGTAGTAATTAGACAATATCACAACATGATGAAGAATTCAGAGGATAAATTGTTGAATATTTCTCAAATGTGATGGAAGGATCTCACCTCTTAACTAAAGAGTGAAGAGAACATTTCTTTGCAGGATTCAATATTTGGTTACCTAGATCTAATATTTACATTGACACTCTTAAAAGAGTGAAACTCAACTAGATAGGCTTACGATTCATATTTTCTTTGTTATTGCTTCCAACTCCACCATAGAGAGCCTAAAAAGAAATTGATATGACTACATAAAATAAGATATGGAGTGATATAGAAAGAGGGGAAATATATTACAACAAGGATTCCATCACTTACTTCATGTCTTATGATGTCAGGGAAATATGCAGACAAATATAATTATAAGATAAAGATGAGGGGTAAAGCAATTCAAAAAATTTGGTTTTATTTTTGGATATGTTGCATAAGAATGCAGTGCCTTAGTTGGGGGTTATGATGAGCCCTACGATTACCTTGTATTTCTCATCCTTTCATGTTAAGATTTAATATGCTAAGACGGAAAATATCGACATTACATTCCATTTCACAACAATAGCATATACAGGATCACTAAAAGAACAACAAGCACAACATAAACACAAGAGACACAGATTTATCCTGGGAAACCCTCATGGGGTAGAAAACCCAACAAAGTTTCCTCAATATAGATGACTAGCAAATACAAATATGTAACCCACAAACATGAGCTCCTTCTCCTCCATAGCAGATCTCTCCCTCACCTATGTGCTAATCACAAGTGAGTGAAATGTGTTAAATGAGGAACACGCCTCCTCTATTTATATACAACTCCGACTTGTCTTTTACACAAGCTAGGTCGACCCCAACTTAACCACTTTACATAATGTGACAGGGCCGACCCCACTAGGGTGGTCTAATAACCCTTTAACCCACATAACACATACAGGGCCGACCCCCACTAGGGAATTCTAATAACCCAAGTTACCACGGAGGAATAAACATCTCCGGATACATGGAAAAGTCCCATCGTAGGAATGAAACATCTCCGGAATAATAAAATACAAATATAATATTCTTAGAAGTTACAATATTTCAACACTCCCCCTTAACGAGAAGGATATTATAACAACATCTGCAGGAGAAAGGAGTCATCAACATCATACATGATACATCTATAAATCATTGGAAGCTTTCTCAACATCATCAGTAACTCAAGCAGTTACTGGAACATCAACATCTTCAGTACTGAGTCTTACCTTCTGCAGCACTCGAACAACTACAGCAACATCATCATCAACATATGGATCCTCACGATCATCAGCATTGTCATCACACGATCATCAACATCGTCATCTAGATCATCACGATTAGCAGCATCGTCATCTAGACCATCGCGATTAGCAACATCATCATCTAGATCATCACGATCAACAACATCGTCATCTAGACCATCACGATCAGTAGCATCGTCATCTAGACCATCACGATCAATAGCATCGTCATCTAGATCATCACGATCAACAACATCGTCATCTAGACCATTACGATCATCATCATCGTCATCTAGATAGCATCAACTGGATCCTCTCGATCAACAGCACAATGGCAGCATACCCTGCAACACACATGATCTATTTAAGACACCATATCATGTATAGGGACGATGCAGTCCACTCATCAACTTAGACAAAGTCTAAGGACCACTCTCGGAGACATCTGTCTGCGGATCTGTTTTAGGACTGGAGTCCAGGGATGATAGAATCCCCTCACTCTTGGAGACATCTATCTCCGGATCAGTTTAGGACTGAAGTCCAGGGATGATACAATCCTCTCACTCTCGGAGACATCTGTCTACGAATCAGTTTAGGACTGAAGTCCAGGGATGATACAATCCCCTCACTCTCGGAGACATCTGTCTGCGGATCAGTTTAGGACTGAAGTCCAGGGATGATACAATCCTCTCACTCTCGAAGACATCTTTCTGCGGATCAGTTTAGGACTGAAGTCCAGGGATGATACAATCCCCTCACTCTCGGAGACATCTGTCTGCGGATCAGTTTAGGACTGAAGTCCAGGGATGATAGAATCCTCTCACTCTCGGAAACATTTGTTTGCGGACCACTTTAGGACTGAAGTCCAGGGATGATACAATCCTCTCACTCTCGGAGACATTTGTCTGTGGATCACTTTAGGACTGAAGTCCAGGGATGATACAATCCTCTCTCATCCATTTTGAACTAGTGGTTCCGGGATGATGCAATCCCCATCACGTACATTTTGAACTAGTGGTTTCGGGATGATGCAATCCCCATAACGTACATTTTGAACTAGTGGTTCTGGGATGATGCAATCCCCATCACGTACATTTTGAACCAAGCGTTCAGGGACGATGCAGTCCTATCACATCCACTAGGGACCATACAATGACCTCATTGTCAGAACAGGTAGCCTCATCATCGATACAAGTATCCACATTAATATAGTATCCATACCATCGACACAAGTATCCTCATCATTGATACAAGTATCCTCATCATTGACCTTACCGTCAATATAGGCAATCTCATCATCGATATAGGTATCCACATCGATACCAGTATCCAAATATCATCATCGACCACATAACTCCCCCTTTAGAGGAGGGTCCTTCTGAACTACACCAAGCTTGTCTCAGAAATACTCAAACTCTTCTCGAGACAGAGGTTTGGTCAATACATCAGCAACTTGTTCGTTAGTGCTCACATACTCGAGCTTGATAGCTCCTTTCTACACCATATCCTGTATATAGAAATATTGGATCTCTATGTGCTTTGACTTATCATGGAACACTGGATTATCTGTCATCTTGATACAACTCTGGTTATCACACAGGATCATAGTGGGTTCCATCTCTAAGTCAAACAATTTTGATAACAACTTCCGAAGCCATACCGCTTCACAACTAGTAGAGAAAACAACTATATATTCCGCTTCAGCTATGCTGAGAACCACACTAGACTGCTTCCTGCTAAACCACGAGATCATGGCAGATCCCAGACAATAACATCCGCCCGATGTGCTCTTCCTGTCTAATACACTTCTTTCCTAATCAACATCTGTGTAGCCATACAATCTGAACTCATGATCTCCAAGATAATATAGACCAAAGTCTATCATACCCTTCAGGTACCTCACCACATGCTTTGCAGCTATTAAGTGAACATGTCTAGGTTCCACTGGATACTGCCTAAAGGTGTTCACAACAAAGCATATATCTGACCTAGTATTCGTCAGATACATCAATGACCCAATAATTTGTATGTACAGAGTTACATCCACTAACTCTGAAGAGTCAGATTCCGCTAACAGCTTCAAGTTGGAATCCATGAGAGTGGCCATTCCAACACATCAAGTCTTTTCAATATTTCTCGGCATACTTTCCCTGGTTGAGAAAGATTCCTTCTAGGCCTTGCCATACTTCCAGTCCTAGGAAGTAATTCATCAATCCAAGATATTTCATCTTGAACTCTGTAGCTAGCTTCTTCTTGCTTTCCATGATCTGTTTCTCATTCCCTGTCAGAGAGAGATCATCCATATACAATAATAGTATCATCCATAACCTTAAGGTAAAGGTTAGGATCAACTTTACTTCTGGTAAAGCCCAAGCTTGTCAATTCTCCCTCTATGACTGAACATCATTCACACTTTGCATTGAGTGATCTTCTGCATATCTATCTGTGCCATCTCCCATTAGATGGGTCTACTGATATGGGCCTCAAGATCATTCGAACTCTTGTGGCGAGTTCCTTCTTGCATCCATCTAAGAGAAGAATGTCATATGTATATAGAAACCATCTTCAACCTTGTAGCAAAGGTTGAAATCCGCATCACCCATGGTGATCATTAAGCTCATCAAATGATTATCTATCCTGGGTACCCATACAGGGCTTTCTTCAATTGAATCCTGGGAGTTTTCTCGATTCACACTTCTTCTTCAATTACACCATTAAGAGAATGGTCTTACTTGGAGCAAACATCTCGTCATGATCCTCTTTCTCTTTCTAAGAGAATCTTCTAGCTACGAGCTTTCTATAGTATGTTTGATTTGTAAGTATTCATCCATCACTTGTTCGATGTTCATCATTCTTCATGATCTTTCCTACAAATCAAAGTTAATTACATGATTAGTAATATTTCATAATCATCAAATCATGTTGACATGATAACCTATTATGCATATAGATATGATTCACATAGTTATGCAACTATTTTGACCAATACTTTGGCACAACACTTTTCCATATCCTATATGCATACAGTGGTTATCTAGATGCCTTCCATCTCTACCAGAACATACTATCGAGAGCGTTCACAACTCTCAGCATGTCATTAAAGAGGTTTCATTCTAGACAAGCAACAATGGAATGTTTGTCCAACTTACCAATCATATGCATATTAGTAGTATACTGTTCAATGCTGTATGAATACTTAGCATGATATATTCTAGGAATGCATACAACTATTACGAGCAATATCATAGACTATTAAATAATTCAAATACTTATCTTTTTATGTCTTGTGAGGTTGCTTCCTTCTTGGTCTCTACTTCCCTTCCATGTCATGAGCTTCTATCCATCCTTGACCACTATGCATGCTTAAGTGTGCACTAGTGTCATTATCATGATCTCATACATAATCATACATTCATTAGTATAAACTCAATATTATCACAACATTATGATTCTAAGTAATCTTGAAAATGTATGGTCTTGATCATTCAATACATGGGTATACTAAGATCCTAGCACAAAGTAGGATTCTAACTTGACATAGGAAAACATACCTGGATTAATATACATGCTTAGTTATGTCTAGCATACCCAAACAATATCTTTATTCTCTTCAATGATTTAGAGACCTTGTGCCAGAACCTACAAATCTTATAAGTTAAGCATAGTAGAACAAAGTCATACATACCTCGTAAGTAGAGCTTCTAAATACTATGGATAAGTCTTTGTCTTTATGTCATCATGGTCATAGAACTTGATTTGTCTTTCTTGATGTACTTGTCTTTTGTTAGCAGACAACATCATCCTCATACAACACCACAGGTGAATTAGTACAATCATATAACCTTGATCAAAGAATGTCTTCTATCATTCACATGCATTCATACTTTTACTAGGGTGATAAGACAATTATAAGATTAATCAAGATTGTACTAACCTCAATCATATGAAGACAAGCATATTATAAAATTAATCATGAACACATACCTGTATCTCCTCAAGTCATACCTGTCAGGATTGCTTTTAACCCAATCCACTTTGATTTGCTGAAACTGGATCTGGAGCTGGATTATGGTTTGTCATAGAAACCCTAAAAATTCAAACTTCTGAATGCTTTTAACCCAATCCACTTTGATTTGCTGAAACTGGATCTGGAGCTGGATTATGGTTTGTCATAGAAACCCTAAAAATTCAAACTTCTGAATGTATGGAAAGATGCGCCTTGCTGAGCTGATCAAGCTAGCATACTTCAATTTTGAAATCTCCAAAATTTGACCGCTCAAAATTGCTTTTGAAACTTCTGGATCTTCTAGATAGGATCCCGAAGTAGGGTTTGATGAAGCCTACCCTTCTACCCAATCAAAAGGTTCAATCCAAATCTCTAAATTTTGATTTTTCTGAGGAGCTTCCAGACGTGGTCACAGACTTAAAAAATTCCAACTTTTGCAGAAGCCCTAATTTTCCACCTTTCCGATCAAAATCCCGAACTAGGGTTTGATCAAGCCCACCCTTCTGACCAACCAAAAATTTTGATCTTGGTCTCTAAATTTTGATTTTGATGAGGAGCATTCATATGTGGACACCGATTCCAAAAATTCCAACTTTCTATGAAACCCTAATTTCCCACAGCAGTGACGATTCATGAATGAAGGTGCTCAAAATCCAAATCTGTTTTGATAGAAATATGCACCTGATTGTTTCTAGTGTAACTCCGAAACTACGAATCCACAGGGTCTTAAAATTATACATGTGGTAGCCCGACCTGTCCTCTTTCCAACCCCACAGGTCTGACCTCAATTAGATTCTCTGAGAGAGAGTTATGCCAAGTGTCGTAACGTGACATGTTTATGGGATAAAATAAGAGAGTGAACTTGTACAGCATGCCACGTGTCACTGTTTCAACTTCGGCCTCTTAAAAAGTTACCTAAGAAACTATAGTCCATACTCTACCTGTCACATTTTACAAAATTTCATTTAGAGCTTCCTAGCCCAAGTTGTGACCTTTTTTCCTAGGTCACCTGTTTATGACTGAGATCTGGAAGAGGCAGAAACCCTAACTTGTACTGATCATAAATCACAAAGTACAACAAATTAGACGTTTTCCTTTGGACACAAGGTACAGGGGGATGTAATATACAACCTGTAAAGGTTTCAGATCCTGAACCTTCTCCAAAATGGATTTATAGCGAAAGTTCCACGATGATTGGTTTGTTTTCTATACAAAACCCTAACCTTCAAATTGTCGCAAGTGAAGTAAGTGTCGTAAGTGACATACATTTCCTTCCTTCAGGTTAGCTTTGATACCATGTTAAGATTTAATATGCTAAGACAGAAAATATCATCATTACATTCCATTTCACAACAATAGCATATACAGGATCACTGAAAGAATAACAAGCACAACATAAACACAAGAGACACAGATTTATCCTGGGAAACCCTCATGGGGTAGAAAACCCAGCAAAGCTTCCTCAATATAGATGAATAGCAAATACAAATATGTAACCCATAGACATGAGCTCCTTCTCCTCCATAGAAGATCTCTCCCTCACCTATGCTCTAATCACAAGTGAGTGTAATGTGTTAAATGAGGAACACACCTCCTTTATTTATACACAACTCCGACTTGTCTTTTACATAAGCTAGGTCGGCCCCAACTTAACCACTTTACATAATGTGACAGGGCCGACCCCACTAGGGTGGTCTAATAACCCTTTAACCCACATAACACATACAGGGCCGACCCCCACTAGGGAAGTCTAATAACCCAAGTTACCACGGAGGAATAAACATCTTCGGATACATGACAAAGTCCCATCGGAGGAATGAAACATCTCCGGAATAATAAAATACAAATATAATATTCTTAGAAGTTAGAATATTTCAACATTTCATACCCTTGTTTTCCTCTTATAACTACCCAATACATCCTTAATGTACTAAGTCATTTCCAAACTATCACTTAATGGTCAATTCAAGTATTATTTAACATTTGTATTTAAATTGATTTTTTTGGCTTAATTTTAAGGAATTGTACTGAATGGATGATGTTTCTTGAATCTTTGTAATGAATGCATGTTCTTATATTGTAGTGTTGTATTTTTTTATACCAGTTTCATTGTTGGTTTCTTTATTAGTTTTTTCCACGACTATTGACAAAATGTAAAAAGGAACACCTGTAGACCGAGCTTCCTTGTTTTCTTTCAATCTTGAAAATTAAACTGGTGGATATTGGGTGGTATGTTGTGTTTATGCACAATTACTTAAAATATTATTGAACACACAACCATCACCAAAATAATTACATGTACAAAACTTAAAGTTGATAGTCAATCCTTAACTATAAAAAAATAGCCCAAGCTTGCTTCTAAAGTGGTATGTCAGAGACCATAGCTCATCTTTTTAGAACAAGTTTAATGTAGAGGTTATGAATTTGTCACTTGCATGCGATGACAATAAATAAAGCACATTGAATTTTCCTATCGCATGCTATAGCATGCATGAAATTGTGATAATTCTATTTTAGAGTAAGCAGATGCAAAGCTGGATGAAATCTATTTACCAGGATAATAATTCTTAGTCGTCCCTTATATACAATACCTAAATCTTCATTCCTTCCCCTAATACTAGATTCGAGTACATTGTGGCCCTAAAAAATCTAAGAGAAAACAACTACAGGGAATAACATTGGTTTTCTAATGTCAATAAAGACCTTGGAATTCCTTGGAACAAGAAATTTAACAGTAGTATACTCAAAATTTTCGAACAAGAAATTTAACAATAGTATACTTAGAAATTTTGAATAGGAAATTTAACAGTAGTATACTCAGGATTGTACCATTTCACGAGCATAGTTGGGCTCTAACAATTTCACGAGTATAGTTGGGTTCTAAAAATTTCACGGCTATAGTGCACAAATGAAAGGGGTTGTTGTTTATCCTCAACCAAAAAATAATGTAAAACATAGTTAAAATGATTAACTATTTATTTTGCACTTTACGGCAAGCCATGTGCCCTAGTTCAAGTAACAGTTAAAGTGCCTATAGTCTTGTATACTGGCAGTCACATAACAACTAAAGTTTGATAGCAGTAGAGTGAAAATAGGCCATAAATTGTGCATGACACAATGACTACACATTTCATTAATTGTGAAATCGAAATATATTTTGATCATACCTATCAAAGGAGAATAACCCTACCAAATGGCTAATTGAATGTGAGTGCTTCTAAGCGGTTGGGTGGAATATGCTCTTGGGTCACCCGTCGGTTTGTTCCATCATTTTCTCCACAAGTTTGTTGTCACCAGGTCTGAATGAACGAATATTTGTGGATTCCTGGGGTGAAATTTATTTGTTTTACATAACAAGCAAACACTATGTCAAGAGTTTACACAAATAATCTTAACTCTCATACGAGAGTTTTTAAACTCTCGGCCAAAACATTTTCTTAAGAGTTTGGATAATAAAAATAGCCCAACCACTTGGCTGAGAAAAGTTTAAACTCTCGGCCAAAAAAAAATTTAACCTCAAGCAAACTCTCTCCTGAGAAAATTTCAATTTCTCATCCATGAAAATTAAAATCTCTAATCCGATAAATTTTGTTGACTATTTTCTTAGTTGAGAAATTGAACTTTACATTCCAAGTGCACCCCTTTCTCATAAAATTGTTTCCCAATTTCACATTTTTGCCCTGCCCTAGTGTGCCAACAACATAGATGAGCCAACAACATAGATGCATCGATTAAAAGACAAAAACCATAGATTCTTATTGAAAAAACAAAAAACAAAAAACAAAAAAGAGCAGTGCTCCCTATC
This sequence comes from Larix kaempferi, assembly GCA_027924585.1. Lineage (NCBI taxonomy): Eukaryota > Viridiplantae > Streptophyta > Pinopsida > Pinales > Pinaceae > Larix > Larix kaempferi. The sequence goes on from BSBM01000410.1 coordinate 5,927,607, forward strand.
TACCTAACCGCCCTAATGCACCAACACCATAGACACATTAGTGTGTCTAATTTTGAAGAGCACCAAAGTCAAAATAGGTCAATGAAATTTGCAAAAATATGTTTATTTTATTTTTCCCGACAAAAAATTTCAGTGCATGGGAAGGACATTGATGCACCAATGCATTTCACAATCCAACGCACAGCTTCATGTCAAAACAACCAACCCTCGACTAGGAAAAAAACTATTTTTTTTCCCATATAACATATCGGTGTGTTATAATTACAAAGACACATTGGTGCATAACATACTACGATGCACCGCCTTATAATACACACACACACACACACACACACACACACACACATATATATTGTAAAAATAGAAAAACCTAAACAGTGCTCTCTATTACGGTAAGTAAACCAATGCATCACAAATACAATGTGTACCGGTACCTATGCACTAGAGTAGGTTAAAAAAATACGGCACAGAAAATCATTTTTACCCAACTATTAGTGTTGAATATTTCCTAAGACCACCTAAGCACTAGCATTGCAATTTATTTCCTGTTGCGCCCGGCAATTAGTGCTCATTAGTTGTCGGATTTCTCCCGTCCTTTGCTTTGTCAATGGAGTTCAAGTTTTTCCAAATGGTTGGAAAACAACATTTGTTGTGTACGTGGCAACCATGCCTCCTTGGTGGGAAAGAGTCCAAGTAATGTCTTTATTACCTTCTTATTTACATTTTTAGCGTATTAAAAATCAAAATTTCACTTGAATCTACCATTTTCCATTCTTTTTAAATTCATGCAGTGCATTTCAATATTTCAGCTCACACCGATCATATCGATGCACTATGTGTTAAAATAGAGCGCATCGGTAATGAGGTTTCTAAATAAAAAATGAACGCACTATCTACAGTGCATTAACTTAAAATTAACGCACTGTACACAGTGTTTACGTAAACAAAACACACTGCCATTGGAAATGATATATATATATATATATATATATATAATCTCGATGCTCTACATATATATTACATAGCACCGTATAAAGAACATAAAATTTATTTCTATTTTTCGAAGACATCAGTGCTCTAGATATATTGACACACCGACCTTATGTGTATAGTTTATATAAAGAGCACCAAAAGGTATAACTTTAAAAAATATGTTTTTTTTTCAAACTTATCGGTGCTCTGTATATATATAGACGTGTTGAAATATTGTAACTTCTAAGAATATTCTATTTGTACTTTATCCGGAGATGTTTATTCCTCCGTCGGGATGTTGTAACTAGGGTTATTAGACTTCCCTAGACTTCCCATATTTCTACAGAGTCTTCCATTGGTCGGTAGCTGGAAAATCTGTAGTGGCCACCTCCTTTAGCAATACCCGTAGCTCCACATGATCTCTGTATGAATAGTTCTGTAGGTGTGCACATGATTCTTTGACCATCAGGAGCAACTCAAACTCCTTTTCCAGCTTGTCCACAACTGTTTTACCTGACAATGATTGGCTCATGTCAGCAAAGTCTGCATGATCCAACCTGCATTCCATCAACCTATCTTGATACTCTTTTTGAGTCAGCATGGTACCATCTTCTTCCCAAAATAAGGGAAGCCCAATTTAATTACAGCTTTATATGAGGACAAGAGGCCTACCTGGTTTACTCACAGCTGGTCCAAGATTCATGATTGAGGTGGTTTCTTTCTGCACAGTCGTCGGCTTTCGCTTTCTAATGCACAGGACAAATAAGAACCTGAAACTCTGTGCATTTCATTTTTATATTATTTATCTTTTCATATCAATCTTGCATCTCTTGTGATAGAGGAATTCTTTGAGCCGTCCATATGCATGATCGATCTTGTGTCGTTGATCTCTTTCCATGTTTAACTTCTCAATCCTTCGCAGTCTTCATCCTTCAGAGATCTTCCTTCATGCACCTTCAATATGCGAATCCAATGCTGATCATCGATCTCCAGCTTATCCGCATCCCGATCGTCCAAATCTGTGGCCCCTACCAAGCTACGCGGATTCGAAAAGTTTGTTTATCCAAGCATATTGTATTTGCAAAATCCATAGCCATCGTTGATGCTCATCTCCACCAAATCTATGCTGTCGAAAGATGTGGAGCCTACCGCCACTTTGCAAATCCGAAAAGTTCATTTCTCCGTGCATGTTTAATTGGCGAACCACTTGATGACCGTAGATCCTTTTTCCATCCGTCGATCTGACCATCGATCTGCTTGTGGGTTAACCAAGCTCCGCTCATACTCTACTATGCATCTTACTTTTGTGAAAAGTGCTTGCGGCCGTCGATCTTCGCTTCCATAGATCTGCTTTGTTCATTCGTTCCTCCACATAACTTTGGGCGGATTTTCGCATTTTTCCTCCTTTGCAATGTTAAAACCTTGATCTCTTCAATCATTTCCATATCCTACCTAGGCATAAACCTTCAGAGATCTTATTTTCATTCTTTTGGGACATACAACTCATGAATCTCAAACCTTACATATTATTTGCAAGGATCTAACCCCCTCCAACTATTTAATCTAAAACTAGTGCTAACAACTGGCTCCAATTGGGGATGCTAACCTCCCTGTGAGGTAGCAAAAAACCCCGCAAACCAAGTGCCTGGTCCATTGGGCTATTCTAAAAAAATTCAAACCATTTTTTTTTCTTCTATATATAAAACTAAAATAAAGGAAATGGCTACCCCTCCCGATCTTAGAGCCTTCTCCTCGGGCCTCCAATCTCTTGGTTCACCATCTGTACTGATTCAAATGCAAAGAAATATATATGCCTATGGTACAAAAGTTTACCTGTCATCCTCAGGACAAGTAATGCTTCATAAATATTCCATTCACTGGGCCACTTCCCAGCTGAGACCCATCTTGATGCTCCAAAATGAATGAATTTGCACCTCTATATGCTGCAATGATGTATGGACCTACCCACATATGATCAAACTTCCCATGCTTGTCTTCTCTAGGAGCATCCCATTTTAATACCAAATCATCAATCTGGAATTGTTCTTCCTTAACCTTTCTATCGAAAGTATTTTTCATTTTCTCCTTATGTACTTGTACTTTGTCATAGGCTTTATCTCTCATCTCATTCAGTTTTATTATCTGATTTATCCTTCTCTGTATATGATTTGGTTCATCTTCATGTCCCTACAACAATTTCATGACCGGCACTCCTAAATATGTTGGAAAAACAACTTCAGCTCCATATACTAACTGGAATGGTGATATTCCAATTTCCCTTTTTGTGCTAATCCTGTCAGCCCACATAGCGTATTTCAGCTTTGTATGCCAAGCTCTTTTGTTCTCCTCTAAGAACTTCTTAATTATTCTTACCGAGCTTTTGTTAGAAGATTCAGCCAATTCATTCCCTTGTGGATAGTAGGCATTAGAATGGTTCAAGTTGATGTGATATTTATGGCAGAAACTTATCATTTTCTTAGATTTAAAAGCAGCTGCATTATCTTTCACAGTCCTTTTGGGACATCCAAACCTGGCCAAAATGTTATTCTCTAAAAAATCCATGATCACAGTATCAGTGGCTCTCCTTATGGGTATAACTTCAATCCATTTTGTGAAATAATCAGTTGTTGTCAAAATCCATCTGTGTTGACCTCAATAATTTGGGTTGATTTCACCCATGAAATCCAACCCCCACTGCTGGAAGGGTGCCTCTACTGAAATTGGGTTAAGAGGAAGTGAAACCAATTTCCTTTTACCATCGAAAATCTGACACTGATGACATGTAGTAGTCTCTTTATAAACATCAGAAAATATAGTAGGCCAATAAAAATCAACTCTCAGAATTTTATTTGTTGTTACCTTCCATGAGTGGTGTCCTCCACAATCTCCTTTATGAAATTCCTTCATTGTTTTCTGAGCTTCATCTTCCAATAGGAAATTTAACAATATACCACTAGGGTCTTTCCAGTACAAGTATTGATTCATAATGCATAACTTTGCAGCCTTCAGTTTCACGGATCTAGCTCTTGTTTTACTCAATCCTGCAGGGGCTTGTAGGTTTTTCAAAACATATACAATATCAATGCACCATGGTGATGAAGAGAAATATGGAATTACCTGTATCCCTGTGTCAAGCTGTTTTAAATGACTGGTCAGGAAGTTCGGTTTTAAATATTCACAATTAGCATATGTCATCATTTTGGAAAGTCATTTTCCTTTAATCAACTCGACAGGCTTGATTTCAAGATCATACTCCAATAATACAACAATCCACTTTGCTCCCTTCCCTTATGGATCCGGTTGGGTAAGAATTCTCTTCACTGCATTGGTTGGAACATATGCAACAGTGTGAATGAATAATGTACACTCTGAAATCTTTCAAAGATTTTACCAAGGCATAGGCCTGCTTTTCCATGATATCATATTTCAACTCTCTATCTCTCAATACCTTACTAAAAAATGCTTTAGGCTGCTCAACATTTTGACTGTTTTTCTGCAATAGGACTCCAGCTATAGTATGCTCAGATGCATAAGAGAATACTAGGAAATCTCTAGTGAAATTTGGACTCGCCAAAACTAGAGCTTCAGTGATGGACCTTTTAATACCTTTGAAAGATTCTCTAGCACCCTCTGTCCATTTTATTTGACTCTCCTTCTTTAGCATGTTAGTAATATTTCTCAATATTTTAGCAAAGCTGGGAATGAATGTCGTAAAGAAACCTACCTGTCCAATAAATTACTTCACTTCCTTCTTGCTCCTAGGCTCCTCAACCTTTAAAATTGAACTGACCCTTTCTGGATCAATCTTAATGCCATCTTTCGAAATAATATGTCCAAGCAATTTCGCTTCTTCTAGTGCAAAATTAGATTTTCTAGGATTTAGTGAAATACCATATTTTTTGCACTTCATAAAGAATTTCTCCAATTGTTTGATATGCTCCCTGTCAGACTTGGAATAAACAGTGATATCATCCATGTAAACAACTACAAATTTATCCTTTTCTTCTGTAAAAGCGATGTCCATAGCACACTGAAATGTAGCTCCTGCATTCATCAACCCAAAGGGCATTTTGGCATACACGAATGTACCCCATGGTGTAGTAAAAGCAGTCTTCTCTTGGTCTTCTGGGAGTACTTTAATATGGTTATAGCCTAAGAACCCATCCATAGTTGAAATCCTTTTAGACCCTACCACCCTTTGCAGAATGTGCTCCATCATTGGTAATGGGTAATTGTCTTTCAGAGAAACTCTGTTGAGATTTATGAAATCAATACAAAGTCTAATCTCACCATTTTTCTTTATAACAGGCACCAAGTTAGCCACCCATTTGAAAACCTCAAAGTTACAATAATCTTAGCATTGAATAATTTTTTAATCTCTTTTTCCATCATAGGAAACAACTTGGGGTTTACTCTTCTCAACTTCTTCCTGAAAGGATTTTCTCCAGGTTTTATTGGAATGGTATGCTGTATTATAGAGGTATCATACTCTTTCAGGTCTTCATAGCTCCAGGAAAATACATCTTTGTATTTCTTCAGAAAATTGACATATTCTTCTTTCTCTTTTGCAGGTAATTTCTTGGACAGCTTTACGATCCATGGTTCTTCCTCAGTACCTAAGTTCTGATCTTCAACGACATCATCAACAGGTTTAACTTTAGGATTCTTAGCAACATCATTCTAATCAAACAACTTCTCTAGGGGAATCAGGCCTCTTGGAATAAAATTGCTCTTCAACTTAATTATGTCCTTTCCTCCTAACATATTCTGCCATTCTTTGTTTTCATCCTTTTCATCTTCAGTTGACTCATCATCTTGGAAGCTCTCTAAATTTTCATTCTCTGTATCAATCTGAGCATTCACGAATTCAATAGACATTTCCAAAAATCTCTTTATTTGCAGATCATCATCGAAAAATTGCCAATATTTGGAGTTGTCTGGTATTGAGGGTCTATTTATAATTTCAACTTCATACCTTTTCTAGGAATACATAGGAGCCCTGAAACCACTAGCATTTGTAGCCAAATAATTTGCTACCTGGTTGTCCATTCTGGGAACCACCCTGATTTTGTTCTCTGTAAAGTAATTTCCAAACATGTCCCAAAACTCATTCCTATATGCTCTCATTCCGGGATGTTTGGTTTGGTAACTATCATTCACCTGATTTACCACAAGTTCTGAGTCCCGAAATACTTCTATCTTTTTTGCCCCCATATCTTTCAAATCCTGTAAACCCAGCAGCAGAGCCTCATATTCAGCCACATTATTAGTACACTCAAAAGTCAATTTAGAGGACAAATCTTTAAATTCTCTGGCTGGAGATATAATCCAAACACCTGCCCCAACCCCATTTTTACTTAGGGACCCATCAAAGTACATAGTCCACAATCCCTCTTCATTTTGTTTCTTCTCCAAGACTTCTTGTCTTTTTGCAAATTCCTCATCCTCCTTAACTTCAATCTATATAGGAACTTCAGGATCAATATGTGGTTTATCATTGAAAAATATAGAAGACCTCAAATCACTATCAACAACATAAATAGGATGGCTTTCAAGTTTATCCTTACTGCTGACTACATATGCTAACCTCTTCTCTCTCTATAACCTTATGTTACCTCCAAACAAAGGTATAGTGGCATATGACAAATCCATTTGCATAGTTCCCTTTAATTTTGATGCCCGGGATCTTGATAACAACATACCAAACTTTACAAGGATATCAGCTATTACAACATCCATCACAACGCTCTTGGCTGGAAGTTGTGCAAGAGTTACCACCATATCTTTTATCAATCCTAGATGCCTGACCTTTCTATAATCAAAAGAGTATAGGTCTTTATAGGGTCTAGTAACCTCCAATCCTAAACTTTCCACTACTGTTTTTGGCATTAGATTATGAGATGCACCAGAATCTAGCATGACATTGTGCAAAATCATATCATGGATATTCAAACTTAGATAAAATGGGGGAACTTCTTCATCATCTGTAACTTCAATTTTAGGTCCAAAGACAATAGTGGGAGAATCATCTGTTACTTCTAAAATATCTAGTTGATGATCACCTTGATTCTTGACCATTTTAGTAATTTCTTCTCTGTATTCACTGTTCCTCAACAACTCATTAAAGGGGATAGAAATTTTGTCCTTTGACAACTCTGACTTCAAACTGAAGGATGAAATTGGTCTATCTACATCAATTGGCACTGACTGTTTACTTTCCTTTGGTTGTTGTTCCCTATTTTCTGGATTGTTCTGTATAATAGCATCCTTATGCTTTTCTTTTTGTTTTTTTTCTGAATTTTGCTGGGCGTTGGAAAGCTAGTTTGGACTGGGCTTTCCTTTATTTGTTATTACATCACGATTTCTCAATTTTAACTTTCTCTGAAAATCATCAATAGCATTTTGATATCCTCTCTGATATTGTTCTGAATTTAGCTATGAAACAAGACCCTCATTTTCCTAGGCGAATAAATTATGTTATTTTTCAGTTAAGTATATTTCAGAATCAACGTCATCAAAGTGATGAATCTAGTTGTCCATTGTATCTTCTTGTCCTTCCTCATCAACCAAATTTTCTGGGAATGGTGGTCTTATTTGCTGATCTTCAGGATTTCTTTGGTTTCTTTGAGGAAACGATCTCCTAAAATTTGGATTCCTTATTTGAGTTTCAGGTTGCTCTCTATTAGGTGGCCTGTTATCTATGGCTAACCTGTCCATCAACTTCTCTATATTTTTCATCATCATTTCAAATTTAACATCACTTGCAGAGGAAGAAGCAGAAGTGGCTGGTTGGTTTTTTGGTCTTCTCTTATCTGCTTCTACTCTATTTTTCAATTTTCCTGAGGCCATTAAATTTGCTTCCACTTCTAGAGCATCTTTTAACATAGCTGACAAAGTATCTGACTTCCTCTTTCTCAACATACATGAAAAGTCCCCATCAAAGGCATCTGCATAATGAAGTTTAGCAGCACCTACCAAGGGTTTAATATCAGTTGGAATGGAGTTGTATACCTTCATAAATCTGCTAGAAAACTCATGTATAGACTCAAAATTCCCTTTCTTTAAATGGTCATATTGAGATAATATTTGTAAGGGACTCTTTTTTGCCTCCCACCTATCCAAAAACAGGGTCTGAAAAGCTTCAAATGTAAGGATAGATGCTGCTGGTAAATCCTTAAACCATCTCTTTGCCTCTCCTGACAAACTCTGAGCAAACAACCTCATTTTCACATCATTGTGATCTACTTCTTCCAGGTCAATGAAATCTTAAAACCTATCCATATGTTGTCTTGCTGTAAAATTCCCATCTCCATCATACAGAGAAATTCTCTGTGATTAATTCTGAGGGAGATCATGCAAAGCAGCTGGCAAAGCTAAGGGTGCAAACCTAGCTGCCATTGGTCTAGGTGGATTCTGTCCTACAGGAGGGTTCTGAGGAGGATTTTGAGGAGGATTATGAGCAAGGTTTGTGGTATGAGGATGAGGGGTTTTAAAATGAGGGTTACTTTCTTCAATTTTTACAGTGTTTTGCAAGTTATACCACAAGGGATCTAGCAAGTATGGCCCAAACCTATTTGGATTGATTTCTGTTTGCTTTAGGTTTGACTCTGATTTTGATTTTACTAAAGACTTTCCAATACTTACTTCTAAATCCAAATCTTGAAAACAATAAAACTCTTCTTGAGATAAAAAAAAATTCAGTGTTAGGAGTGCTAGATTTTTCTTTTCCACTTCGATGTCTAAACAAACTTTCTGGGTTTTCCACACTTTGTAAAATCTCAGAATTAGGATTACCTCTTGTATGTACCCTTCTAGAGGCCAGGATGTCTTCTGAAACCTTCTTTGGAAATCAATCTGGAGTCTACAGGGCAAATGTACAACCTTCTGAATATGTTAGAATCTCTGTTTGCCCACATAAATCCTTCTCTCCTTGAAATCTAGGACCCTTTGTCGTTTCTCCTAGGGATAATACAACTTTTGATCCCCGACAACAACACCAATTATGTTAGCACTCAAAATGTACCTCGGGTTGTAAAAAGGACATTTCAAGGTAACCAAAAAACCAAGCTTTAGGAAAGAGAGCTGGCTTCTTCCTTTCCAGAGAGGGATCTCTCACTGATTTTTTAACAAGGCCAGATATATGAATGGAAATTAAGATCAGATTTGTTGTTTGGTTGAAACAACGTAAGCATTCATTGGGAAATGGAGTCAAAATATAACACATATGTCAATTAACAATGCTATGGCATGGAAATTTATAACAAAGGCAAGATAGTTACTCATTTACAGTCAAAATGTTGTTGTCTGGTGATAAAGAAGAAATGAAGAACAGTCCATTAACATGGGAATCTAACAAGGATGAATCCAATGCTAACTTTAGTAGAAAGATTTTGTGAATATCTGAAACCAATAGACATAGCATACATGTATGAATTCTGCACTATCAAACACTTATTTCAGAAATGAAAAAGATAACAAAATGGAATAGATAACAAGGAACACATTCACATGAGGAAAGAAGATACAGACTGTAAAGTAAATAACACAGGAATCTGTGCAAAAATGCCAGCCTCGGCTCTGTAATTTCTATTAAAGATAGATCTCAAAAACAAAACTCAAGTTCTCATGAGTTCCAACCCTTTTTTCTCTTTATTACATGTGAATATATAGATATGCTTAGCCCTCAGGCTTGAGTCACCCTAACAGAAAGTTGGTACAACATCGATGACACCTATACAGACAAGTCCATCATCCTTGAAAATCAGTTACAACAGAAACAAAAAGAGCTGACAAGTAGGCTTAACTGCCTTTTACATGTGCCAATGAATATTTATTGACTAGTAACATACCCTAGTAAAAAAAAAAATCCTAAGTAACTAATTATTCGGGCTGCAAAATCTCTATGATCTTCAAAATCTTTATGCATGCAGCGTTAGCTTGGCTTTCCCATATTTCTCCACAGTCTTCCGTTGGTCGGCAGATGGCAAATCTGTAGTGGCCACCTCTTTTAGCAATACCCGTAGATCCACATGATCTCTGTATGAATAGTTTTGTAGGTGTGCACATGCTTCTTTAACCATCAGGACCAACTCAAACTCCTTTTCCAGCTTGTCCACAACTATTTTTCCTGACAGTGATTGGCTCATGTCAGCAAAGTCTACATGATCCAACCTGCATTCCATCAACTTGTCTTTATACTCTTTTTGAGTCAGCATGGTACCATCTTCTTCCCAAAAGAGAGTGTTACCACTGATTTTGAGCTAAGTATTTGGGAAGGCCTTAATCAATAGTAAAGGAGATCCATAGTCCATAAAGAATTAGAATTTTAACATGCAAGGAGAAAGCAAATTTTAAACTCAACGAAATTTTATATGAAGGGCATGCTCGTTTTTAGTGAAAATGATTGTTTTAGTCATCGTTTTCAAACAGCTGTCTCCGCCAAACCAGGATGAAATTTGAGAAACTGAGAGAGGTTTTCTTCAGCACGGGCCAATACACAATAACCTCTCTCAGTTTTTACACAGGTGTCACAGTTTGGGAGAATCGAAGAGATACTTATAGGGAATTTTACCAGAATTTCAAGTTATTGTCTAAGTCATCAACTTCCAAAGCAGATCCCGATGAGATGGAGGGGAATAAGAGAAAATGGAGACATGGGTTTTGTCAAGCACATGCCCAATTATGAAAACCTCTTTCAGAATTTACACAACTGTCACCATTTGAGATATACAGCTGGGGATTCGAAGCTCATTTTTTAGCAGTCCGCATCCGGAATGGAGAGCTCGGTTGCAACAAACTCCGTGAAAGCAAGGAGTCTGTTGGCTGTGTGTCCTCATGCCTGTAAAAATATTTTGTTTCTAGATGCTAGGTTAGATGAATTCGAGCTTGAAGGATGAGGCAGCCTCTCCTATATATACGTTTGTAATAGGCAGAGCTAAGGGTTCGATTTTTCAGTTGGGGAGAGACCCAATTTGGGTGTTGAGTTGTTCTCAAAGAATTAATGAGAAGATGGCAGGGCCAAGCTAGTTCTTACCAGGGATTCATGTGTTATTGGTCTCACAGTCTGTTTATCTTTTTTCTTATGTGGATGTTTTCCTTCATTGTTTAATCCATATTGCTATGCTTTTCATGCTTGGATAAGTGTTGTACTAGGACATAATTCATAGATGTTATGCTCTGTTCTTTTCATTCCAAGCATCCATAACAATTTTCTGCTAAAGTTGATATAGAATTCATAATCATATGCTCTATATTGATGGGTTGTTCATCCTTTCTTATTAATCACCAAACAAAAGCACTTTGACTGTGAGCTGGTATCTATCTTGCCTCTGAGTGGGTTTATTTGCAAAGCACTATCAATTTAATCTTTTTTTTGTATTTTTTACTCCAATTGCCCAATGATCTCCTCCATGAATGTCTTACCAAAACTTTCAAAAACCAATTGCCCTACCAGAATCTGACCTCTGTGAGTTTCTCATTGCTGATATCTCTGATTATTTCCAGTCTTTCGTAAATATTAAGAGAGATCCCCCTCTAATTGTATTGGGTCAGAAATACAATCTCAAGTGGTTTTGTGGTTACCCTAAAGTGCCCTTCTCCCACAACCTTGAGGGTCATTTTGGGTGTTAACAGAGAGGAATCCCTTTCTTGAACAAAGGATCAAACATATCTCTAAAGAGCTTCACTTGGTGTGCCAAAATAATGGTATCTAACTGATGATTTTTATTCACCACTTTCCTTGCCCAAATAATGGTGGATAATCTGTCCTTTATGCCTGTTGCTTTCAATTCATCCTCAGTCAATCCATTCAAAAACTCTATGGCATTTTCAGCACACTCAATGGGCTTCTTATTCATCTTTTCTTTTAGTGTTGTTACACTTTGCTTGGCCAATTTAATTATAGCTTTATATGAGGACAAGAGGCCTACCTGGTTTACTGACAACTGGTCCAAGATTCGTGACTGAGGTGGCTTATTTCTGTATAGTCGTTGACTTTCACTTTCCAATGCACAGGACAAATAAGAACCTGAAACTCTGTGCATTTCATTTTTATATTATTTATCTTTTCATATCAGTCGTGCATCTCTTGTGATAGAGGAGTTCTTTGAGCCGTCCATCTGCATGATCGATCTTGTGCCATTGATCTATTTCCATGTTTAACTTCTCAATCCTTCACCTTATCCGCATCCCAACCGTCCAAAGGTGCGACCCCTACCAAGCTACGTGGATCCGAAAAGTTTGTTTATCCGCGCATATTGTATTTGCGAAATCCATAGCCATCGTTGATGCTCATCTCCGCCAGATCTACGCCGTCGAAAGCCACTTCGCAAATCCGAAAAGTTCATTTCTCCGCAGATGTTTAATTGGAGAACCACTTGATGATCGTAGATCCTTTTTCCATCCATCGATCTGACCATCGATCTGCTTGTGGGTTAACCAAGATCCTCCCATACTCTACTACGCATCTTACTTTTGCGAAAAGTGCTTGCGGCCGTCGATCTCCGCTGCCATAAATCTGCTTTGTTCATTCGTTCCTCCACATAACTTTGGGCGGATTTTCGCATTTTCCCTCCTTTGCAATGCTAAAACCTTGAGCTCTTCAATCATTTCCATATCCTACCTACGCATAAACCTTCAGAGATCTTATTTTCATTCTTCTGGGACATACAACTCATGAATCTCAGACCTTACATATTATTTGCAAGGATCTAACCCCCTCCAACTATTTAATCTAAAACCTAGTGATAACAACTGGCTCCAATTGGGGATGCTAACCTCCCTGTGAGGTAGCAAAGAACCCCACAGACCAAGTGCCTGGTCCATTGGGCTGTTCTAAAAAACTTCAAACCATTGTTTTTTCTTTTTCTATATATAAAACTAAAATAAAGGAAATGGCTACCCCTCCTGATCTCAGAGCCTTCTCCTCGGGCCTCCAATCTCTTGGTTCACCATCTGTACTAATTCAAATGCAAAGAAATATATACACCTATGGTACAAAAGTTTACCTGTCATCCTCAGGACAAGTAATGCTTCATAAATCTTCCATTCACTGGGCCATTTCCCAACTGAGACCCATCCTGATGCTCCAAAATGAATGAATTTGCACCTCTATATGCTACAATGATGTATGGACCTACCCACATATGATCAAACTTCCCATGTTTGTCTTCTCTAGGAGCATCCCATTTTAATACCAAATCTTCAATCTGGAATTGTTCTTCCTTAACCTTTCTATCAAAAGTATTTTTCATTTTCTCTTGATGTACTTGTACTTTGTCATAGGCTTTATCTCTCATCTCATTCAGTTCTATTATCTGATTTATCCTTCTCTGTATATGATTTGGCTCATCTTCATGTCCCTGCAACAATTTCATGACTGGCACTCCTAAAGATGTTGGAAAAACAACTTCAGCTCCATATACTAACTGGAGTGGTGACATTCCAATTGCCCTTTTTGTGCTAATCCTATCAGCCCACAGAGCGTATTTCAGCTTTGTATGCCAAGCTCTTTTGTTCTCCTCTAACAACTTCTTTATTATTCTTACCAGGCTTTTGTTAGAATATTCAGCCAATTCATTCCCTTGTGGATAGTAGGCAGTAGAATGGTTCAAGTTGATGTGATATTTATGGCAGAAACTTATCATTTTCTTAGATTAAAAGAAGCTGCATTATCTGTCACAATCCTTCTGGGACATCCAAACCTAGCCAAAATATTATTCTCTAAAAAGTCCATGATCACAGTATCAGTGGCTCTCCTTGTGGGTATAACTTCAATCCATTTTGTGAAATAATCAGTTGTTGTTAGAATCCATCTGTGTTGACCTCAATAATTTGGGTTGATTTCACCAATGAAATCCAACCCCCACTGCTGGAAGGGTGCCTCTACTGAAATTGGGTTAAGAGGAAGTGAAACCAATTTCCTTTTACCATAAAAAATCTGACACTGATGACATGTTGTAGTCTCTTTATAAACATCAGAAAACATAGTAGGCCAATAAAAACCAACTCTCAGAATTTTATTTGTTGTTACCTTCCATGAGTGGTGTCCTCCATAATCTCCTTTATGGAATTCCTTCATTGTTTGCCGAGCTTCATCTTCCCATAGGCAATTTAACAATATACCACTAGGGTCTTTCCAGTACAAGTATTGATTCATAATGCAGAACTTTGTAGCCTTCATTTTCACGGATTTTCCCTCCTTTGCAATGTTATAACCTTGAGCTCTTCAATCATTTCCATCTCCTACCTACGCATAAACCTTTAGATCTCTTATTTGCATTCTCCTGGGGCATACAACTCATGAATCTCAGACCTTACATATTATTTGCAAGGATCTAACCCCCTCCAACTATTTAATCTGAAACAAGTGCTAACGGGAGATAGAGAGATCTACGAAGGAGGAGAAGGAGTTCTTGTTTGGGGATTACATCTATGTATTTGTTGGTCATCTATATTGAGGAAAGCTTTGCTAGGTTTTCTACCCCATGAGAGTTTCCCAGGATAAATCTGTGTCTATCTTGTGATTGTGTTTCTTTCATTGATCCTTATTATGCTCTTGTTGTGAATTTTATGCTAAAATTAACATGGTATCAGAGCTAGCCTGAATAGGACATCTTTCACAAGGTGAAAATACCTCTCTCTCCTCCTCCGGTGAAAATTAGGGTTTCTGCAAAAGTTGGAATTTTTGGAATTTGATTGCATGTGACTATATACAGACAGATTATTGGGTCATTGATGTATAAGATGAATACTAGGCCAGATATATGCTTTGCTGTGAACACCTTGAGTCAGTATCTAGTTGAGCCTAGACGTGTTCACCTGATAGCTGCAAAGCATGTGATGATGTACCTAAAAGGTACGATAGACTTTGGTCTATATTATCTTGGAGATAATGATTTTAGATTGTATGGATATACAAATGCAGATTGGGCTGGAAGTGTCTCAGACAGAAAGAGCACATCGGATGGATGTTATTGTCTAGGATCTGCTATGATCTCATGGTTTAGCAGGAAGCAATCCAGTGTGGATCTCAGCACAGCTAAAGCAGAATACATAGCATATTGCTCTGCTAGTTGTGAAGCGATATGGCTTTGGAAGTTGTTATCAGGACTATTTGACTTAGAGATGGACCCCACTGTGATCCTGTGCGACAACCAGAGTTGTATCAAGATGATGGAGAATCCAGTGTTCCATGATAAGTCAAAGCACATAGAGATCCGATATTTTTATATACGGGATATGGTGCAGAAAGGAGCTATAAAGCTCGAGTATGTGAGCATTGATGAGCAAGTTGTTGATGTATTGACCAAACCTCTATCTCGAGTAAAGTTTGAGCATTTCCGAGACAATCTTGGTGTAGTTCAGAAGGACCCTCCTCAAAAGGGGGAGTGATGTGGTCGATGATGATATTTGGATACTGGCATCGATGTGGATACCTGTATCGATGATGAGTTTTCCTATACCGACGGTAAGGTCGATGATGAGGATACATGTATTGATGATATGGATACTTATATCAATGATGAGAATACCTGTATCGATGATGAGGTTACCTATTCCGACGATGAGGTCGATGATGAGGATACCTATACTGACGATGAGGTTGATGAAGTGGTACTTAGACTTTGTCTAAGAGGACTAGTGGGATTGCATCATCCTTGGACTTATGTCCTAAAGTGATAGGGATTGATTATCCCGTAAGTGGATCGGGATTGCATCATCCTTGGACTTATGTCCTAAAGTGATAAGGATTGATCATCCTATAAATAGATCCAGATTGCATCATCCCTAGACATGTTGTGGTGTCTTAAATTGATAAGGATTGATCATCCTGTAAATAGATCCGGATTGCATCATCCCTAGACATGTTATGGTGTCTTAAATTGATAAGGATTGATCATCCTGTAAATAGATCCAGATTGCATCGTCCCTAGACATGTTATGGTGTCTTAAATTGATAAGGATTGATCATCCTATAAGTAGATCCGGATTGCATCGTCCCTAGACATGTTGTGGTGTCTTAAATTTATAAGGATTGATCATCCTGTAAGTAGATCCGGATTGCATCATCCCTAGACATGTTGTGGTGTCTTAAATTGATAAGGATTGATCATCCTGTAAGTAGATTCGGATTGCATCGTCCTTAGACATGTTGAGGTGTCTTAAATTGATAAGGATTGATCATCCTATAAGTAGATTTGGATTGCATCGTCCTTAGACATGTTGAGGTGTCTTAAATTGATAGGGATTGATCATCCCGTAATTGGATCAGGATTGTATCATGCTTGGACTTATGTCCTAAAGTGAGAGGGATTGATCATCCCGTAATTGGATCATGTGTGTTGCAGATTATGATGTTGTTGATTAAGAGATCTAGACGATGAGGCTATTGATCAAAAGATCCAGATGTTGATGCTGTTGATCAAGAGATCCAAACGATGAGGCTATTGATTGGAAGATCCAGATGTTGATGTTGTTGATTGGAAGATCCAGATGATGAGGTTGTTGATCGAGAGATCCAGATGATGATGTTGATCAGAAGATCCAGATGATGATGTTGTTGATCGAGAGATCCAGATGATGCTATTGATCGGAAGATCCAGATGATGATGTCGTTGATTGAGAGATCCAAATGATGATGTTGATTGGAAGATCTAGATGATGATGCTGTTGTAGCTGATCAAGTGCTGCAGAAGATGAAGACTCGGTACTGAAGATGTTGATGTTCCAATAACTGTTTGAGTTACTGAAGATGATTGAAGAAAGATTCCAATGATTTATAGATGTATCATGTATGATGTTGTTAGAATATCCTTCTCGTTAAGGGGCAGTGTTGAAATATTCTAACTTCTAAGAATATTCTATTTGTACTTTATCTGGAGATGTTTCATTCCTCTGTCGGGACATTATTATATATCCAGAGATGTTTATTCCTCCATCGGGATGTTGTAACTAGGGTTATTAGACTTCCCTAGTGGGGTCGGCCCTGAGTTAAGTGTTTAGGGGTTATTAGAATCTCCTGGGAGAAGTCATCCCAGTTAAGGTTAAAAGTCAAGTGAAGTAAAGTATAAATAGAGGAGGTGTGTTCCTCATTTAACACACTCACTCACTCATTCACTCACTTGTGAATTGCGCATAGGAGAGAGAGAGATCTACAAAGGAGGAGAAGGAGCTCTTGTTTGGAGATTACATCTTTGTATTTGTTGGTCATCTATATTGAGGAAATCTTTGCTGGGTTTTCTACCCCATGAGGGTTTCCCAGGATAAATATGTGTCTATCTTGTGATTGTGTTTCTTTCAGTGATCCTTATTATGCTCTTGTTGTGAATTTTATGCTAAACTTAACAAGTTGCACCACTAGTGGTGCATCAATATATATACAAAGCACAATATACAGAGAAAAAACACTAAATTTGTTTTTCGAAGACATTGGTGCTTTAGATATAAGGATGCATCGCCCTCGATGTGTATCGTTATATAAAGCACACCAAAACTATGTAAATATATAAAAAAAAATCTTTTATTTTTTCAATGATATCGATGCTCTCTATATATAAAGTACACCATAGAAAGAACAAAAACTCTAGATTTTATTTTTGAAGACATTGATTCTCTAGATATAATGACGCATTGCACGCAGTGTGTATAGATATATATACCACACCGAAAATATACAAATCCAAAAAAATATGAGTATATTTCACTAGTAGAAAAAGAGAAATTTATGACTAAAAAACTACTAAAATTTACATATAAATGACTAATTTTGGTCACGTGCCTATTAGTAGTTTGTTGCCAGTCACTTATAGCGTGACTAAATTTATGACAAAAAAAATTAGTCATTTATTGGTTATTCTAATTCGTCAACTTGGCAGAATATTTAGTAGTTTTCTTAGTCATTGATTGTTGTTATCTGGTCATTTATATAGTAGTTGTAGTCATCGATTGTCGTCAACAAGTAGTATATTTAGTCATTAATTGTCGTCAACTAGTAGTATATCTAGTCATTTTTATTCCGTGATTGGTAGTATATTTAGTAGTTTTCTTAGTCATTGATTGTTGTTATCTGGTTGTTTATTTAGTAGTTGTAGTCATTGATTGTCGTCAACAAGTAGTATATTTAGTCATTTTAATCATTAATTATTGTCAACTGGTAGAATATTTAGTCATTTTTATTCAATGATTTCCATAGATTGGTAGTATATTTAGTTATTTTAATCATTAGGACACTGAATAATTGAACCACCAACCACATGCATGTAAGGCAAGTGCTCTTCCATTGAGCTAGCACCCTTTAAGAGATGGTTTATCCTATTTTGTTTTTTATGTCTGTATATAGCCATATGTATGTATTATATGTATTGTTTCTTTAAGTTAAGGCTGGAAATTATCATTTCATCAATATAGATTTTGTATATGTGTTGCTTTATGATGGTTCCTCGCAAGTAGCCATTTGGAAATACACTTCAATTAACCAAGAAATTATTTAGAACAAAACATTTCTATCTGAAGGTCTACAGTTGTGACTTTCTAAGACTTGAGCTCTTGCATCATTTTTTGTCCAGTGGGATTCTTATTATGCACTTAGTTAAAATTAGTTGAATTTTTGAAGTCCAATGGTTACCACAAATGAACAACATGAATATAAAAAAGTACAACAATGTGTAAGCAATAGAAGCGCTAAGTGTCTCTATTAGAGGTGGAAAAAATGGAAGAGTACAAGGAGAATGTCGAAATAGGTAATATGAAACCCTAGCAAACCCAAAGGAACAAAATAGGTGTGGGTTTAATGGGAATCATAGAAGAAGCTCAAAAAGTGCCACAATCAAATGTCATCTCTTCTAACATCCAAGGCCAAGAAGAGGTGTATACTAGTAATCCAAATGTTTACTGGTAGTGTGACATGAAGCTTATACCACCTTACAAACCTAGTATTGGAGTTTGGCTCAAGACACCCACTGTGATTTTAGGATTTCCTTCAAAGGATGGATTCCAAAAGTGATGACCAGGCAAAATTCATCCCCTCTTACTCATAACAACATTTTTAATTATTTTACGCATCAGTCAATTTCCAAATTTTCCCTTAAACACATTTCTATATTTCAACGTCTTTGTGTTTCTAAACATAAAAGAGAAATGAACTTATATTCATGTTATTTGCTATCGGTCATACTAAATACCTTGAGATCATGATTCCCTAATGATATTCAATGGAAATGGAAAGCACTATGTTGAAGAGGCTCTAGCCTATCACCAAATGGCATTAACAAAAAGATTACTTAGAATTAAATTAAATTCCAGATGACATATTATGAGGAAAATAAAATCACTAAGAACGAAGATAGTGTGCTACCTCATTTCTTAGGAAGCACTTTTTGATACAAGTTAAAGAGGTTATGTGTTCTTGTAAGAGTTATAGAGTGTCAATCAACATCTATTTTGTTCTAAATGAGTGTATTACATTATATGCTCGTGATGGAAACAAATAGTAGTGAGGAAAGGAAATGAGAGATAGTTTCCAGACTTCCTCGATGCCAAAGATAAAATATTTTGCAAGTAAATTCCTTTTAGACTCTATCAATGCATCATCTTCTTTATAACCTATTGATATAGCATCTGCCCTTGATTTCCTTCCCCGAGGAACAAATTTCTCAATTGACATATCAACAACCTATACATCTAGTTGGTAGCTATGATGAACCTTCATAAAGAACAACCCAGAGCATTTCAGTTTATCATATGCCTTCACATCACTGACCTCCCTATCAAATGTTCATTTCTCACCAAATCAACATTATTGATAAAGATATCAGGAAAATATTCTCTAGGATGTGCAATCATACCCATTGTTAATGTATTTAAAGAGGGAAATCTTAAAACTTCGCTAGTAATAACATTTGGGGACTGCAATGGAAATTGAATTTGTTGATACCACCATTGTGCATGTGCTTTCCTAATGCTTTTCCTTTGGCTTGCTTCTTTAAATAGCTCTACATTTTTTATCCTTTGTTGGCTAAGATAAGTAGATAGCTATGCTAAGCAAAAATTTACAAGAACATAAACTAGATGCATTGAACTTTTAGTGAACTTCAACCCTAGAAATCATATCTACATGACAAAACACTATATATTGGTAAAATCAACAAATTAATTGTCAACTCTTCTTCTAGAAAAAGGATAGCAACTCGACCATCATGTTTCCTTCCAGTTCTTCCCATCCATTGTATCATCCTTATTGGTGAAACATTTGCATCAAAACAAATTACAAGATCAACTTCTATTATATCCAAACCTTCTCTCCAATTGATGTCGCCAAATTGGTGCTATATATTAATAAAAAAGTAGTATGCAGACCATCCTCTACATTGCAAATCAAAGTTTGAAACTCCACCTGCAAAACTGCTTGCTGAACTTTCTGACTCTATCCCTTGGAGACTTTCACCGTGAAAGTGAAAATTGCAAAAAAAGGTTAATTTTGTATTGCCCAAACTTGGAAACCTGAGCATGAACTTAACTTTTTGTTTTCAAGCAACATCATATTAAAATATCAATAGAGAACATGTAATTATTCATCAAACTAGTTTCTAATACATATATTCAAAAATATTTGTAATACTTGAAGGGAACAAATTTTTTTTTATCAATGAGGAACACAAGAATAAAAACATAACACCAAGCACACCATATATTTGGCCAATAAACTCCATATCTTTGACTACATCTCCCATCTTTGCCAAAGAATACATGATATCCCTTCAATTCATCAATATCACCTTCAAATTTAGAATCTAGTTTAGCATGAAATTTGTTCAATAATACAATTTTATTAGACAAGAAAATAGCGAGACAAAGACATTGATATTATTAGTTCACGGGGAAAAATACATCCAACCAGCAAACTAGGATTCGTATGATTGAGCATTGATTACATTACAACTAGAAAATGAACTCAATGTAAGGAACCATCATTGGTTTCATTCATTCTGACATAGTACTTAGTATTTGGGGACAAAGATATGTGACAAAAACAATTACTTATTAAATTAAGAGTATACACATTATAAGTTCAAATTTAAATGAGTGAAAAAAAGTACACAAGTGCATGTCACAAAATGCTTTTTACAACAAACATTGGCAGTGCCAAGAATGCACTTATGAACATACATTAATTACCCATTCAGGATTTCTTAGGAGCATGTACAAGAGTACATTTGTCTCAAAGATAGTTCAAATATGAGATAAAATAAAGTAATTTTATTAATGTCCAACAAATGACCAAAAAATTAGATCAATGGCACTAACAAAGACAGATGGAAATCTAAGAAGTTGGATATAAGAAGATGTACAAGGTACATGGGAAATGAGAATGAGGAATGCTAAAAACAAATTATTCTATGCTAATTATAAAAGAGAGGATTTCAAGGGTGGCCAACACTAGATTCTAAATGAGCAAGGTGGCACAAAAGCAGGTTACTCAACAAATTCATCAATCACTGTAAAGGGGTGATGCATTATCCAATAAATTCATTTAGAGAATATCCATGGAAGAGAAGACATGATTTCCTAATTCAAGGAGCACAAGGGAGAGGAATCGCATCTCTCCTAACATTCAATGATGTGGACAAGAAACTCCTCATGGAACATGGAAATTCCACTTGATCTAGCGACTAGATCTTTGTGCAAGGAAAACACAATTATAGGTCTCTTGGACTAATATATATGCTGAACTAGCCATGATTGTCCCGAGGCATGTAGAGACAAAACTCCAAGGGGGCTCTCGAGGAGGTCAATCAAGCCAAAAGAGGGAAATCAATCAAGACGAAACCTAAGGTCTCACAGATTTGGAAGCATAAGAGTTTTGGAACTTTGCCTGCCATTTGTTCCCCTAAGCTAATGAGATAGATAAGAAGAAAGAGGTGATCCTCTTGATGGTATTGTATTGTGTTGGATCACTAAGAGATTGTGATACATGTCTAAAAAATTGTTTCATGAATATAGTGAGGTACCTCTAGTATGGATAATGGAAGAAAGTCGACAAGGAATTCCCTAAATGCCTACATAGGTGATGACACCTATGTGTTTGATTTCATAGTAGATCAGGAAATAGAATATCAGATGCTCCTCCATATTAACCTTTTGTAAGTGGCCAACTGGGGAATCTTATCCACCTATGGGATGTGGCGATCGAACATAATGGAAGAAAGTCGACAAGGAATTCCCTAAATGCCTACATAGGTGATGACACCTATTGGTTTGATTTAAAAGTAGATCAGGAAATAGAATATCAGATGCTCCTCCATATTAATCTTTTGTAAGTGGCCAACTGGGGAATCTTATCCACCTATAGGATGTGGCAATCGAATTCAACCCGAGCACTCTAAAATCACACCCAAGACTGACCAAGGGTAATTCTCATAGCATGCATCTAATGCTTATGCAAATATGCACATATAACAATGAGACCATCTCTCTAAAGCAGAAAATGCTCAAAATAAAAACACATCTTCAAGCCAGGATCTCAACAAGTGCACAATGCGATTTGTATAGTGATCATACTGAAATTGGAAAACCTTAATTCATAAAAGAGAGAATGCTTCTATCAGAGGGATCTAATTGCATATTATGCCACAATATAGTTTTGTTATTCTACAACACCCTGAAATTTCCCAATCATGGTTTCCTTTCCCAAGTGCGAGTCCTAGGTAAATTTGGCAATACCCAATTTTCATTGCATCTTACCGAGAGCATAGCTTTCGTGCATCGTGACAAGTATTTTCTTTTTATTATAAAATCTGCTTCATTGTAAAAAGTGCCACTTTCACGTTTTGACCAGAAAAAAACCTATTAAAAAAGAATTAAAAAAAAAACTTAAAAGGGGCAAATTTAAAGAAACATAGAACCAAAGAGACATTGGCAACGATCTTCTCGACATGGCACAACTAAGAGATCAGTATTTAATGTCCATGCCACAACCACCAAAACAGTTGTTTCATACCAGCAGATGAAGGTTCAATGGTATGATCAACCAATGTAAAGTAGGCTCAATGGGAGGCATAAAAGTTAAATTTGTATAAATAATTAAACTATCGGCATAGCCAGAGATAAAAAAAAATACCATTGTTGGTATGGTGTAACCCAAAAATACCCTATGTTCAAGCAACATCAGAAATGAAGTTTCAAGTTCCGGTGGTGCAGGTCAACAAATAAGTGAGATTCAAGCAGTAAACATTTGTTGGTTTGAGATTGCAAAAAAAACACAGTTCAGGCAACACTAGCGCATATATTGCGACAGACAATATTTTATTTTTATAAAGTTTGAAATTGAATCATATAATATTAAAAATTAAAAATTGAAGTGACAAACTTGCACGAGAATGGTGTCTTTGTTACCCAAGAGAATGGCACTTTCTAGATCAAACATTTTTATAAAGTTTGATTGTCATCTACAAACATCAAAAGAGGTAACCATGCAAGAAGTAGTTTTCATATGACTCGTATCAAATGAGTATAGAAGTGTATATGCAACATTAGGATAATGTTTTCAGCAGATGGAAGCTACAACCAGTGTTGATGTAGACGCCTAGTGATGGCACAATCCCAACAAATTACGTTGGGCATGTAGATGATATAAACCAGGTTCGGAATAAGAGTGGTGATGTCATTTGTTTGGACTCGTTATTTGCATATGCATGAATGCTGAAAATTTGGTGAAGATTAACAATGAATGTTCAACCTGGATCAAAACTATATTTGCATGGTGTGCATCTCCACAATTTCAATAGCATCAAAATAGATATACGTATATATTAGGACCATAAATACCAAAAGATCCATAGTTATATATGTAGGTAATCCCCATCCAATACAACTATATACATGGGTATTGTTCCAAGCCAAAGATATGTATCTGCTATCGCTTTTTGGTAACAACTTCTACATACAATCATTTGCAATTTCTTCATCCCTGTGTTTCCAAATCCTTCCCCCCTTGTCCCTGCATATGCCCAGCTACATTGAAGCACCTTGTTATGCAACCAAGTCCCAGAAAGAGCATGAAAATAACATAAATAGACCAGAAAGAGTAATCCACACCTTAATAATGACGAAAAGAGATGAATAGAAAGCCTCTTCGAGGGGGAAACCTCCTTATACAATGTACTAAGTACACAAGACAAGACAATATAAGATGATTCAAATGAAAAGGTCTCCTCCCTATATATAGGAGACAAAGAGGTACAATTACATCTAATGGACCCAAGCCAGCATAACTAATATAATAATACTAATGGAAATTACCACTAATAGACACAAGCCGACATCAATAATATGTAATGAGCCACAATATAGGGTGTAATGTGCCAACATTTAGGGCTTAACATGCCCCTCCCCTTCAGATAAGTGTTGTCCTCAATGATTGATAAGTTCTTGATTAGTCCTTCAACTGGTAAGTTCTTCCACTTTATGAGGTACTCAGTAATAGCCCGATTGCGTAGTTGTTGGTCCTTGTTTCAGTGATTTTTTCAGGTTCCAATACGACTTTTCCTTCTTCATCAAGCTCCAGCAAGATAGTTTGAATTGGGATCTTGTCTCCTATTACCTTCTTTAAGAAAAAAACATGGAAAATTAGGTGTACCCTTGAAGATGAAGGGATCTCCAATTTGTAAGCCATACTACCAATCTTCTGCAACACTTTATAAGGACCATAGTACTTGGGTTCGAATTTACTACCTTTATTTAATTGCTTGAGGGACATATGTGTGTAAGATTGCAGCCTCAAAAATACCCAATCCCCTTATTCAAAACTTCTTTCACTGTGATGTTGATCTGCTTGTTGTTTCATCAAGTTTTTTGACATAGCCAACTTGTCCTTCAGTAAATGGAGAACTTCTTGCCAGTGCTCTAGGTGACCTTCCACAGCTTGAACTTTAGATTTTCCTTTTATGGGAGATGTGATAGATGGAGGATGGTACCCACAAAGTGCCATAAATGGAGACATTTTTTATAACGTATGGAAGGAAGCACTATACCACCATTCTGCAAAAGATAACCATTTCACCCACTATGTTTGTTTATCATATGCAAAGCAACAAAGATAGCCATCCAAACATTTATTCACTATATCAGTTTTCCCATCGATGTGAGGATGATAAGAAGAACTATGAGCCAACTAGGTACCCAAACAAGAAAATAATTCAGTCCAAAATTTTCCAGTGAAAATTGGATCTCTATCACTTACAATAATCTTTAGGTTTCCATGTAACTTCCGAACTATTTCTATGAAGGTTGTAGCAATTGTACTTGCATTAAAAGGGTGAGAGAGTGCACAAAAGTGTGCATACTTTGTGAGCCTATCAACCACCGCCATAATAACATTCTTTCCTTCTGACTTGGGTATACCTGTGATAAAATCCATTGAGAATTCCTCCCAGCACTGACTTCTAATGGTTGTAAAAGACTCGAGGTCTTAACTGCTTCAACCTTATTTTGTTGGAAAACCAAACATTTTGCCATGAACCTTTGAACATAGGATTTAAGACCTTCCCAAAAGAATTCCTTCTTGACCCTATGGTACGTTTTTAGGAATCCTGAGTGCCCACCTATAGGAGAGGTGTGTAATTCCAAAAGGATCTTTTTTTTTAGTTGGGAGTTCTTACATATATATAAACGATCCTTATACCATAGTGAATCGTTTTTCCACACAAAAGTATATGATACACTGGGATGCTTTTGTAGCTTATGAATGAGTGTCCACACAGAATGGTCATTCTTCCATTATTCCATTGTTGCTACTACCCAATCGGGTTGTATAATCAAAATCACACAAAGTAATGCCTCAACATCCTCATTTTTTCTGGAGAGTGCATCTGCCACCACATTCAAGTTTCCTTTTCTATAGATGATTTCAAATTCATATCCCAACATCTCGGTTTCCCATTTTTGTTGCTCTTCCGAAGATAGTCTCTGTTCCAAGAAGTATTTAAGACTATCATGATCTTTTTTGATCTTGAAGTGCCAACCTATTAGCTAAGGACGCCATTGCTTAAGTGAATGTAGTATTTCCATCATTTCCTTCTCATAAATGGGTTACTGTAAGTTCTTTCCCTTGATTGGTTGACTTTCAAAAGAAAGGGGTCGTCCTTCTTGCATTAGAATAGCATCAAATTTTCCCAAGGCATCACATTCCACAATGGAGGTTTTTGTGAAGTCTAGTGTGGTCAAAACAGGAGCTTTGCACATTGCATCTTTAAGTTGTTCAAATGCTTGAGTTGCCTCTGGAGTCCACGAAAATGATTCCTTCTTCAATAATGTTGTTAGAGGTGATGTTATCCTTCCATAGTTTCGAACAAACTTGTGATAGTACCTTGTCAAACCTAAGAATCCTCTAAGATTCTTCAAGGTTTTGGGAATCAGCAAGTCCATCATGGCTTTAATTTTGTTATGGTCTACCTTGACACCTTCATGAGATACAATATGACTCAAATACTCTAACTCCTTTACCCCAAAGAAACATTTGGAGGGTTTTGCATATACTTGTTGCTCCTTTAGTAGTTGTAGCACCCTGCCAACATGTTGAACATGTTCTTCCCTATAACATCCTGATAATTTCATAAAAATTTAAAATTTTTAAAACAACATTAAATGTTAAAAACTATAAATGCGGAAATAATAAATGTTTAAATAAAGTAGCATTAATACTGAAAATAAATTAATCACTGAGTCTCTTAACAATAACATCTTTAATGACAGCAACACATCATACTTCCTTTAAATTGGTTACGACACTAGTTTTGCTTGTAATAACTGTAACTCGAAATATCTTGCGATAGAGTTTTCTTGACAAGGTACTGACAGTTGTTTTATGATGATGATGAAAGGGGTCCTATGAGGTACCCTGAGGCTTACTTAGCTATGTCAGCTAAAGCTTCTGAACCTATTCATCTTGCGCAGATTCGCAGGTAAGAGTAATGCGATAAATCAAGTGTTAAGAGTATTTATGTTTTACAATTAGCCGTCAATATTTGGTAAAATTTCTAAGTACTTCCTTGCTTCAGGTATGGATCTTTGTCTAACCTATATGTGTTGTTTTGATCATAAATACATTTTGCAGAAGTTACAATAATTAATATCTAAACTGCACTCATTAGTGAATTCGTCAAGATGAATTACTTATGCTTATGAATTTCCAGAATATGTACTAGGTTACATTATCTAAATGCTATTATGACACTATTATTATCTTTTCATTTCATAAGAAGTAATATTACTATGTAAATGTTTCGACTTTGTGTAGAGCTTTATACTATCGAAACCATGGAACAATTAGTGTATTTGGAAAACATGAATGATTTGAAAAACAATTATAACTACAATTATAGTATTTATACGTCTCTATTTGCATGAACAAACATACTATTGAAATAATATTCACTAATGTCCTACCTTTATATTTATGATGGTTCCACTATAGAACTTGCACAAACTATAGAGATTGACCTTTTAAATCCATTATTCATATAATGTAATGAGCTATGTTATGTGAACAAATTAATACGATGTATATAATGGAACTCTAACTATAGGATACGACATGTATCAACTTATGAAATATATAAATATTATATGTGAACCCAACCTTTGAATTATCAAACTTTGGAAAAGATATGTAAAGAACATTGTAACCCTAAGTCTGAACGCTGGCAGGTGAAATGATGGGGTCTTTAAAGTTTGGAGCACGAGTATGCATGCATCGTTCAAAAGGCTGGCTTTGAAATTTAAGTCTCCTGACTAAAGCATTGAATGTAACAATATGTGGATTCTCTCGTGGATGAAAAGCACGTGAATGAGTTCACAAATTATACTTAAACTGTCGAGCTGTAACAGGCTTTGATCCTAAGTCTACCGAGTTGGCATCGTTATGGTTGGAATAATAAATAAGGTGTTTTAAAGCAGAGGTTGCCCAAATTCCAAGGAGCCTGGTTGGCAACAACCTCCACCGTTGATTTGTGGATTCTTGAGATTGCAATGACACCCTAACTGCACTCTTCTTTAGCATTGAGAAACAGTCTTTTGCTTTTATTTCATTATGGTAAAAGCATTGGTGTGAGGCCGACAGGCCGAGAGGTTCTAGGGTCTTGGTAGTTAGGGTTTCCCAAACTCGAACCCATAACCTGTGAGTGTTTAACCTGCGAGTGTTTGTCATGTTAAGAAGCCGAGCCTTCGGTGGAAGTTTGCAGTAGCTAAAAGTTGAAGGATTAAATCTTTAGATGGTTTTTGAGAGAGTGTTTGTCCAGGGTTTTTGCTGATGTATTTGAACTGGCTTCGATTTTCATGCAGTGGTAAATTACTGACCTCAGAACTGGAACTCTCTCTTCCATATGTTGGATGGATAGCTTCGTCGATTACGTTTGCAGAAGTGTCTCTCGAAAACGCAGATAATAATTTTTTTATACAAATCACTGTTATTTCAAAGCATTTAATAACCATTTCTAAATTCTTTTTTTAACCATTTATAGGTCTGCTTGTCAGGGTTGCTCTTGTCGAAGGATCTTTTACATGAGGCTTGATGGGAGAGCGCTGCGTGTCCACCAATAAGCCTCGGCGGTTCCTTACCTCATTGGTTCTCCTGGTTCAGTTGTGGTCAATGCTTGATGTTTGGCAAGGTTTTGATGTTTGGTTCCTGGCATGGCTTTTGCCCAGTGTTTGTAACTTTTGGGAACCAATGTTAAGTGCCCAGCTGCTAGATTCTTGGCTAGTCTGGTTATTGCAATTTTTACTGTAAATTTTTGGTTTAAAGGTATCGTGTTTGGAGATTTAACTGATAAGGGATAAACCCTCGTTATTTTGAATGGAACATACAGTTTTTAAAACTGCAAGGATTTACTGTGTAATGTCTAAATTTCACTTCATCGATGTAGAATAATTAATAACTGTTTTGGTAACAAGTTTAAAGTCGTTGGTTGACTCCTAACTGTGAAAAGTAGAGATTTCGTGCTATTTAGGTTTTGAATGAAAAAAAATGGAACTACGTTGTCTTGGAACAGAACAAGGAAATGTACTGATTGTTTTCCAAATATTTAATTTGATACTTGGATTACGAAAAAAGTTTTATAAAGAAAAATGCTATTAGCCGTGAATCAAATCCTTTTCAGTCGTGAAATCTGAGTTTTGTACTATTTTATGTTGTAGTTTGAAAAACAATGTTATTTTTAATGAAACTATAAGCCTAGGGTTTCGATGGCGATCTAGTGTTTGTAACTAGGTTTTATACTATTATTAGAATGAGGCCGAGAGCCGAAACTCATTATTTTCAGTTTGTAAACTTGGAAATAAAATATAAATGGGGTAATTCGATTACTGAGTAATGATAATAAAAAAATGCAGTTAATAAATTTTCTAGAAAAGGAAATGAAGTCTGGAATAAATGACAAAACATTTTAATGTACAAAAGTATGGAATTTTAGAAGATAGAATGCATAGTAATTAACTTTCAAAAGAACATGAATGGATTTAAGTGATAACCCTAGATTCGTGCAGAGGTGAAATGCCAACCTTGTTATTTATCTGAAAGAATGTAAAATTTCCTGTATTTATAAAAATGTTGTTTTATTTCCTGAGTCTACTTGTATTACAGAATATTACAAAGATAGTATTAATGAAATACAGTAACATTAGATATTCAATCATTTGGCAATCTGCCTATCATTCATCTGCCTTAATTTTACTTCTCTGTACTAGAGTATGATACAAAAACAACATGGGGAAAAATATAGAGAAGGTTATCGAATCAATCATTTCATAAATCATTTTCATTCAGAGATCATACTTAGGTCAGAAAGTAAAACAATTTCTTATGTATTCTTTCAGCTGTACTACTTACTGAAATATGCACAATTTAATTGACTAAAAATAACAACAGAACTGTAGAACCTGATAATTTGTAGGAGAAACAAATCACCCAAGAAGCCTGTTCCACCCAACCTACTCCTGAAGACAACCAAATTACTTGCCTTAGGACCCCCGAGCCTGTTCACTGAACCACTAGGAAGAAGAATCTGTAGAAGCTTCAGGTCAATCCTCTTGCAGTAGCAAAGTAGTTCATTCAGTAGTATAGATTCAGCAGTCCAAGAGACCTGCACTTGCACCTCTGGTTCTCTTCTCATAATATTTGAATCGTCTTACAATGCACTTCCACTTAGTCTCCCTATTCGAATCTCTCAGTGATCACCTGATACACTTGAGAAAATATTTCTGCAGAAAATATTGTAGAGCTGCCTACTCAATTCGAATTGCCTTATCTAGGCTACCTAGGCCTTTTAGTGGTTAACCTGGTCATTAATGAGCTAACAGCTCTCTTCCACCCACTTGGGGATAATTCCACAAATTTAGGGGTAGTTGTCCCATAACCAACAACTAGTGGTAGAGTGCAAATGTTGCCATCTGTCTCATGCCTTCTAACAGCTTCCATTCCTCCTAGTGGGTCAGTGAACACTCATTTAACAGTTCCCTTGGGTGTTTGTCTCCTGTTTAATTTATTAAATAATAATAATAAGTCATTACAATCATCCTTGACCAGATTTGGTCATAATTACAAAACTTTGTAATAAAAATTAACATAATGTATTTTTCAAATAAAATAAATAGTCTCAAAATTTGGGTAGGTGACATACACCCCCCCTTAAGTCTCAACATCGTCCTCAATGTTGTTTATTCACTCTCTGAGTGTTCCTGAAACAATGTTGGGTATGCTTCCCACATACTACTCTCCAACTCCCAGGTTGCCTCTTCTGGGCTAAGGTGCTTCCATTGCACCTTTACCTGCCCAATGGTGCGATCTCGGAGTAGAGTTTCCCTCATTTCGAGGATACAATCCAGTTCCACCTGAAAATCGCCGTCTTGTCCCACCTGTACATCATTCCAATTTACAACATGAATAGCATCGTGTACATATTTATTTAAAAATGAAATATGAAAAACATTATGTATCTTTAGATTTGGTGGCAAAGCCAGTTGATATGCCACTGGTCCAACCCTTGACAAAATTTCGAAAGGACCACAATACATGGGTGCCAGCTTGGCACAGCTTCCCAATTTCAATGAACTCTTTTTCGGTCTTACCTTAAGAAAAACATGCTCACCAACCTAGAACTCTTTATGAGTCCTTTAAGGTCTGCTTGACTCTTTTGCCTATCTTGGGCAGCTTTAAGATTTCTTTGTACCTGTTTCACAATTAGTTCTAGTTCCTGCAACAATTCTAGTCTTAGAATAACTCTATTAACTGGATCATTCCAAGAAACTGGTGTATTACATTTCCTACCATATAGAATTTCAAAAGGGCTAAGACTGGCTGATGCATGGTAATGATTGTTATAAGCAAATTCTGCTAAATGAAAGTAGTCCTCCCACTTGCCAGGATGGTCTTTAACATACATCCTTAGCATGTCTTCCAATACCTGATTTACTCTTTTTGTCTATCCATCCGTTTGTGGATGAAATGTTGTGCTGAAGTTTAAGGTTGTATTCAACCCTTTAAACAAAGACTTCCAAAAATTTCCCGTAAACTTAGAATCACGGTCTGAAACTACTATCTTTGGTATTCCATGCAATCGAAAAATCTGCTTCATAAAAATTTCTGCAATAACTGGAGCCTTATGAGTAGTCTTTATAGGTATAAAATGTGTTGCCTTGCTGAGTTTATCCACTACCACCATGATGGAATCATTCCGTTTCTGATTCTTTGGTAACCCGCTAATAAAATCTATACTTATGATTTCCCATTTCCAGCTAGGTATAGGTAATGGCTGTAACAGTCCCGCTGGATGCTGATGTTCAACCTTCACTTTTTGACAGTCAAAACACTTAGCTATATATTCTGCTACTTCATCCTTCATTCTGGGCCAATAGTACTCTTTCCATAACATAGTGATGGTTTTCTGATAACCTGGATGACCAGAATAATGACTTTTGTGCATCTCATCTAAAATCAGAATTTTTACTTTTGGTATGTTGGGTACATACAATCTGTTTTTGTACAACAGCAATCCATTTTCTTTTAAACTGTAATCTGCCATAGAATTTTCAGAATTGCTTTCTGCTGTCTTTTCATGTAATTTTCTGTATTCTTCATCAGTTTCGATCCCTTCAAGAATCTAATTTTCTAATTCTGTTGAGTATGTACTGATGGCTGAAATAAAATTCAACTTTGCTTTACGACTTAATGCATCAGCAACCTTGTTCTCTTTCCCTTTAATGTGTTGAATTTCAAAATCATATTCACTTAGAAAAGTTAGCCATCTAGCTTGTCTAGCATTCAAATTTGTTTGGTCTAGTAAATTCTTCAGCGCCATGTTATCTGTCATCAAGATAAATTTTCTCACAATAATATGGTGACGCCACATTTTTAAGGCATGGATCACTGCTAATAATTCCAGGTCATAAGTAGAATAATTCTTCTCATGTATTTTCAGCTTTCTAGACTCGTATGCAATAGCATGTCCCTCTTGTGTTAGGACTCCACCGAGTCCGTCATTACATGCATCGGTGCATACTATAAAATCCTTATTAAGATCTGCAATCCTCAGAATAGGTGTTGTAGTTAGTAATTCCTTCAACCTCTTAAAACTGTCTGAACATTTCTGATCCCATACAAACTTCTTCCCTTTCTTCTGCAAGGAGGTTATGGGGTTTGCAATCTTTGAAAAACCTTCTATGAATTTTCTATAATATCTAGTAATACCCATAAATGATCGTACATCCGACACATCCTTAGGTACCGGCCATTCATTAATGGATTTTATCTTATCGGGGTCAACCGAAATTCCTTCCTTAGAGATTATGTGTCCTAAATACTGAATCTTATCCTTGTGAAAGTCACACTTACTGAACTTAGCATATAACAGATGGTCTCTCAGAACTTGTAAAATAATACGCAGATGTTCGTCATGTTCTTCCTTACTTTTAGAATATATTAGTATGTCATCTATGAACACAATGGCGAACTTATCCAAGTATTTGTGCAGAATATTGTTCATTAAGCACATAAATACTGTCGGGGCATTAGTCAATCCAAATGGCATGACTACTAACTCATAATGTCTATATCGAGTTCTAAAGGTTGTTTTAAAAATATCCTCATCCTTCACACGAACTTGATGATATCCTGACCTTAAATCAATCTTTTAAAATATCGTTGCTCCACGCAGCTGATCAAATAGATCGTCTATGTGGGGCAACGGATATCGATTCTTGATTGTCATCTTATTCAATTGGCGATAATATATGCAAAGTATTAAAGTGCCATCCTTCTTCTTAACAAAAATAACAGGTGCTCCCCAAGGAGACACGCTGGGTCTTATATAGTTTTTATCAATCAGTTCCTTCAACTGTGATTTCAACTCATTTAATTCCAGTATATTCATCCTATATGGAGCTTTAGAATTCGGTACCGCACCCGGTATTAATTCAATGGTAAAATCTAGATCTCTCTTAGGGGGTAATCCTGGGATCTCTTCAGGAAAAACATCTTGGAATTCTTTTAGGACATGTATATCTTCTAGTTTCAGTTTGTCCTCTTTATTAATTAATTCCTCATTTACTACATTCACAACAAACATTTGACATGCTTTTCTAATTGCTCTCTTTACTTGCATAGCTGAAATATGTCTAAGTGATGTCTTTCTTGGAATACCTTTTACTTCTACTGTTTCTCCTTCATCATTTAAACAAGTAAAACTTTTCTCATAACAATTCAGAATGACATGATGGGATTCTAACCAATCCATTCCAATTAAGATTCCATAGGATCCTAAAGGTAAAACATTCAACTTGGTTTGTGTCTTTAATTGATTCATAGATAAAACACAACTTTCAATAAAATCAAATACTTTTCTTTTTGTCCATGTTGCTAGTCTAACTAACCAGAATTTATTGAATTTTTCTATTTTCAAATTAAAACTTTCTACAATATCTGGTGATATATAACTCAGGCTAGCACCTGGATCAATCAAAATAGTAACAGGGTGGTTTTGTATCATACCTTCAATATCTACCATAGAGACTTGATGCTCTCCTTGCCTGTTGTCTAAGGATGCATTAATTATGGGCATCTCCCTTGCCAAGTCTCCCACAGTAGGTTCAGCTTGTATGGAATGAATATTATTAGTTGTCTGCTTCCTTTTGGGGCATTCTGAAGTATAATGAGGATCTTGACACTCAAAACATTTTATAGGTGCCTTTTGGTCATTAGTTCTGGTAACATTGGGAGTATTTCTAGGAGCTGTAAAATTCTACTGCTGATTATTTCTGGGATTGTTTCCTTGAAAATTCTAATTCAGAAAGTTTTTCTTTTGGAAACCAGAATTTCCACTGAACCTGAAATTTTTCCTTTTCAGCTCAAAGTTGTTGGGCTTATGATTTTTCCAGTTAGATATCCCTTCTCTTTTCCAGTTAGTGTCATAGCAGAAAGTTGCTTTCCTCATGGCCTCTTCTAAGGTCTTTGGATTGTCATACTCTATTCAGTCCTTGATGTTGAAAGGTAGACAACTCAGGTACATTTGAATCTTTGGTTTCTCTTCCACGAGGTATGGCACATAGCTTAGCAAATTTAGAAATTTATTGTTCAGCTCTTTCATGTTCATAGTTCTCGGCTTTAAATCATAAAATTCTTTGGATTTTTCTTCATAATATTGTTCAGATAAGAACTTCTTCTTGAAGTACCGTTTAAAAGTGCTCCAATTCACATCCTTTTCCTTGATGCCCTTCACTCTTTTGATTTCCTGCAACCAAATGTATGCCTTCCCAATCAAGTTGTATATTGCCATCTTTGCCTTCAATGATTCTGAATAATCATAAATTTGGAAGTTCTTCTTCATGTCGGACAGCCATGCTTCAGCTGTCTCTCCTTTCTTAGTTTTAACATTGAAGGTTGGGGGTTTGATTTTGTTGAACTCCCCATAAATCTGTTCATACTGTTTGTGACTTTTTCTTTTGGGCTTGTAATCTCCTTCCTTGCTATCACTTGAATAATTACGTTTCTTTTTGCGTTTTTCATTGGCAATTTCTGATGATGTTGAAATGTTGTTCGTATCATCAGTTTTCATTTTCTTACCCCTGTCTCAATGAGGTAAGTCTTCAATCTTGGAGGTATTTTCAATCCCTCTATCATGTTCATCAGTTGGGAACCGATCGAACAGTACTTGGTTAAGTTCTTCTTGTGCTTTCAAAATTCTCTCATTGTCCTATTTTACAGATCTTATTTATGCTTTTAATTCTTGAAATGCACGTAACAATTCTGATGAATTGTCATTCAATTCGCCATGGACTTCTCCTTCATAATGTTGTCCCATGCTATGACTCTTTGGTCGAAATCTGTCCTCCATATGTTCAGGTGATCCTTCCATACCTGTAGCTTAGAAACAATTTTTGTATAACACAAATAGTTTAAATTGAATTAATAAGATTTCCTGCTATAATAAAATTTTATGTTGCGTGTTCTTTGGACCTGTTCAGGCCTAGAGTTCGAACGTGAGCTCTGATACCACATGTAACATCCCGATAATTTCATAAAAATTAAAATTTTGAAAACAACATTAAATGTTAAAAACTATAAATGCGAAAATAATAAATGTTTAAATAAAGCAACATTAATATTGAAGTCATAAATGTTGAAAATAAATTAATCACCGAGTCTCTTAACTAATAACATCTTTAATGACCGCGACACATCATACTTCCTTTAAATTGGTTACGACACTAGTTTTGCTTGTAATAACTGTAACTCGAAATATCTTGCGATAGAGTTTTATTGACAAGGTACTGACAGTTGTTTTATGATGATGATGAAAGGGGTCCTACGAGGTACCCTGAGGCTTACTTAGCTATGTCAGCTAAAGCTTCTGAACCTATTCTTCTTGCGCACATTCACAGGTAAGAGTAATGCAACAAATCAAGTGTTAAGAGTATTTATGTTTTACAATTAGCCGTCAATATTTGGTAAAATTTCTAAGTACTTCCTTGCTTCAGGTGTGGATCTTTGTCTAACCTAGATGTGTTGTTTTGATCATAAATACATTTTGCAGAAGTTACAATAATTAATATCTAAACTACACTCATTAGTGAATTCGTCAAGATGAATTACTTATGCTTATGAATTTCCAGAATATGTACTAGGTTACATTATCTAAATGCTATTATGACATTATTATTATCTTTTCATTTCATAAGAAGTAATATTACTATGTAAATGTTTTGACTTTGTGTAGAGGTTTATACTATCGAAACCATGGAACAATTAGTGTATTTGGAAAACATGAATGATTTGAAAAACAATTATAACTACAATTATAGTATTTATACGTCTCTATTTGCATGAACAAACATACTATTGAAATAATATTCACTAATGTCCTACCTTTATATTTATGATGGTTCCACTATAGAACTTGCACAAACTATATAGATTGACCTTTTAAATCCATTATTCATATAATGTAATGAGTTATGTTATGTGAACAAATTAATACGATGTATATAATGGAACTCTAACTATAGGATACGACATGTATCAACTTATGAAATATATAAATATTATATGTGAACCCAACCTTTGAATTATCAAACTTTGGAAAAGATATGTAATGAATGTTGTAACCCTAAGTCTGAACGCTGGCAAGTGAAATGATGGGGTCTTTAAAGTTTGGAGTACGAGTATGCATGCATCATTCAAAAGGTTGGCTTTGACATTTAAGTCTCCTGACTAAAGCATTGAATGTAACAATATGTGGATGCTCTCGTGGATGAAAAGCACGTGAATGAGTTCACAAATTATACTTAAACTGTCGAGCTGTAACAGGCTTTGATCCTAAGTCTACCGAGTTGGAATCGTTATTGTTGGAATAATAAATAAGGTGTTTTAAAGCAGAGGTTGCCCAAATTCCAACGATCCTGGTTGGCAGCAACCTCCACCGTTGATCTGTGGATTCTTGAGATTGCAATGAAACCCTAACTGCACTCTTCTTTAGCGTTAAGAAACAGTCTTTTGCTTTTATTTCATTATGGTAAAAGCATTGGTGTGAGGCCGACAGGCCAAGAGGTTCTAGGGTCTTGGTAGTTAGGGGTTCCCCAAACTCGAACCCGTAACCTGTGAGCGTTTAACCTGTGAGTGTTTGTCATGTTAAGAAGCCGAACCTCCGGTGGAAGTTTGCAGTAGCTAAAAGTTGAAGGATTAAATCTTTAGATGGTTTTTGAGAGAGTGTGTGTCCAGGGTTTTTGTTGATGTATTTGAACCGGCTTCGATTTTCATGCAGTGGTAAATTATTGACCTCAGAACTGGAACTCTCTCTTTCATATGTTGGATGGATAGCTTCGTCGATTACGTTTGCAGAAGCGTCTCTCGAAAACGCAGGTAATATTTTTTTTATACAAATCACTGTTATTTCAAAGCATTTAATAACCATTTCTAAATTCTTTTTTTAACCATTTATAGGTCTGCTTGTCATTGTTTCTCTCGTTGAAGGATCTTTTACATGAGGCTTGATGGGAGAGTGCTGCATGTCCACCGGTAAGCCTCGGAAGTTCCTTACCTCATTGGTTCTCCTATTTCAGTTGTGGTCGACGCTTGATGTTTGGTTCCTGGCATGGCTTTCGCCCAGTGTTTGTAACTTTTGGGAACCAATGTTAAGTGCCCAGCTGCTAAGATTCTTAGCTAGTCTGGTTATTGCAATGTTTACTGTAAATTTTTGGTTTAAAGGTACCGTGTTTGGAGATGTAACTGATAAGGGATAAACCCTCGTTATTTTGAATGGAACATACAGTTTTTAAAACTGCAAGGATTTACTATGTAATGTCTAAATTTCACTTCGTCGATGTAGAATAATTAATAACTGTTTTGGTAACAATTTTAAAGGTTGACTCATAACTGTGAAAAGTAGAGATTTCGTGCTATTTAGGTTTTGAATGAAAAAAATGGAACTACGTTGTATTGGAACAGAACAAGGAAATGTACTGATTGTTTTCCAAATATTTAATTTGATACTTGGATTACGAAAATAGTTTTATAAAGAAAAAGGCTATTAGCCGTGAATCAAATCCTTTTCAGTCGTGAAATCTGAGTTTTGTACTATTTTAAGTTGTAGTTTGAAAAACAATGTTATTTTTAATGAAACTATAAGCTTAGGGTTTCGATGGCAATCTAGTGTTTGTAACTAGGTTTTATACTATTATTAGAATGAGGCCGAGAGCCGAAACTCATTATTTTCAGTTTGTAAACTTGGAAATAAAATATAAATGGGGTAATTCAATTACTGAGTAATGATAGAAAAAAATGTAGTTCATAAATTTTCTAGAAAAGGAAATGAAGTCTGGAATAAATGACAAAACATTTTAATGTACAAAAGTATGGAATTTTAGAAGATAGAATGCATAGTAATTAACTTTCAAAAGAACATGAATGTATTTAAGTGATAACCCTAGATTCATGTAGAGGTGAAATGTCTACCTTGTTATTTATGTGAAAGAATGTAAAATTGCCTGTATTTATAAAAATGTTGTTTTATTTCTTGAGTCTACTTGTATTACAGAATATTACAAAGATAGTATTAATGAAATAAAGTAACACTAGATATTCAATCATTTGGAAATCTGCCTATCATTCATCTGTCTTAATTTTACTTCTCTGTACTAGAGTACAATGCAAAAACAACATGGGGAAAAATATAGAGAAGGTGATCGAATCAATCATTTCATAAATCATTTTCATTCAGAGATCATACTTAGGTCAGAAAGTAAAACAATTTCTTATGTATTCTTTCAACTGTACTACTTACTGAAATATGCACAATTTAATTGACTGAAAATAACAACAGAACTGTAGAACCTGATAATTTGTAGGAGAAACAAATCACCCAAGAAGCCTGTTCCACCCAGCCTACTCCTGAAGACAACCAAATTACTTGCCTTACGACCCCCGTGCCTGTTCACTGAACCACTAGGAACAAGAATCTGTAGAAGCTTTAGGTCAATCCTCTTGCAGCAGCAAAGTAGTTCATTCAATAGTATAGATTCAGCAGTCCAAGAGACCTGCACCAGCACCTCTGGTTCTCTTCTCAAAATATTTGAACAGTCTTACAATGCACTTCCACTTAGCCTCCCTATTCGAATCTCTAAGTGATCACCTGATACACTTGAGGAAATATTTCTGCAGAAAATATTGTAGAGCTTCCTGCTCAATTCGAATTGCCTTATCTAGGCTGCCTAGGCCTTTTAGTGGTTAACCTAGTCATTAATGAGCTAACAGCTCTCTTCCACCCACCTGGGGGATAATGCCACAAATTTAGGGGTAGTTGTCCCATAACCAACAACTAGTGGTGGAGTGCAAATGCTGCCATATGTCCCATGCCTTCTAACAGCTTCCATTCCTCCTAGTGGGTCATTGAACACTCATTTAACAGTTCCCTTGGGTGTTTGTCTCCTGTTTAATTTATTAAATAATAATAATAAGTCAATAAAATCATCCTTGACCAGATTTGGTCATAATTACAAAACTTTGTAATAAAAATTAACATAATGTATTTTTCAAATAAAATAAATAGTCTCAAAATTTGGGTAGGTGACATTCCCAAGACTTTTTATAGATTTGTATATCATCAAAAAATACTAGCACAAATTTTATACGGAAGGGATTGAAAATGGAATTAATCAAAACTTGAAATGTGGAAGGTGCATTCATGAGACCAAATGGCGTTACCAGAAACTAATAATGGCCTTCATGAGTTATGAATGTTGTTTTTGGGATGTCCTCATCCTTGATTCTAATCTTAAATACCCAAAACGGAGATCCAACTTTGTGAAGAAAACTGATGCATGTAATTAATCTAACAATTCATCAATGACAGGAATGGGAAACTTATCTTTAATGGTGATCTTGTTGAGCTCTCTATAATATAGACACATATGGCAAGAGACCTCCTTCTTCTATACCATTACCATTGGTGCGGAGTAAAAACTTTAGCTAGGCCTAATTATGCCATCCTCTAACATTTCTTCAACCATACACTCAATTTCACTCTTCTGGAGATACAAGTATCTGTAAGGTCTGATGTTAGAGGGAACACTTCCTAGAATTAAGTGAATAGCATGATAAAAATACCTTGGAATGCTTATTAATAACCCTTTGGAGATCTGGGGAAATAGGAGTCTTAGATGTTTGAACATCTAATGAGCATAATTGTGCAATTACATCTTGATATCCATTTTTCAATAATTTTGCCATACCAATAGAGATTATCACCTTTCTTGGTTTCCCTGTGATACCATTTAACTCGTATTATTTTCCTTCCCATGAAAATTTTCTGAAAATTAAAATCCATTGTTCCCAATGATTGTAACCATTTAACCCCTAATACAACATCAGCACCACCCATTGGGATAGCAGTAATTGGACTATTCAATATAGATTCCCTCATCATAATATTGGTATTATGGAATTTCCTTGAGCAATTGATAGTTCCTTCATCTGCCATCATTACTTGAAACTCTATTATTGGATATACAAATCAATTGAGAACTTTGGATAATTTACAATGAATGAAATTATGAGTACTACTAGAATCAATCAACACTGTTAAATTTTTCTTTTTGATATATCCTTCGATCTTGAGAGTTTGAGGAGTGATAATTCCATCCATTGCATGACAAGATATGGTGGGATTAATCTCTTATAATTCTTTAGTTGGAGATGGTTCCCATTCGTTTGCTTCTTCCTCTTCACAATCTATGTAGAATAATTTCTTCTCACCAAACTTATGTCCCTCACTATACTTGCTATCACAATTAAAGCATAGACCTTTTTCTCTTCTTTCATCCAGTTGTTGTGGTGTCAACCTTTGAGGTGGGTTAGAAGAAGGAACATTATACTCTCTATATGTGTTGGAGGTGGTTCTTCTATTAGCCATCACCATATTTTTTTTATTTTCAACATGCATTGCCAAGATGAAAGCCTTCTCTAAGGGTATTGGTTCAAAGAGGCATACCTCATGCTGGATGTTATCCTTCAATATTCCAATAAATAGATCCAACAATGTATCATCTGTTATTCCCTCCACTCTGAGACTCAATGTTTGAAATTGTTGAATGTGCTCACTTACTGACCCCTTTTGCCTTAGATTTATCAATTGGGTAAAGAAGGAATTCCTCTTAACATCAACATGATATGATATCAATTCTTCTGTAAAAATGGACCAATAGACAATGGATTTATTTTTTCGTTCACAATTCCATTGGTACCACACAAGCTACTCAGGTTCTAAATATAAATATGCAATAGGTACCTTTTGGATATTTCGCACCTGGTGTATATCAAAGAGTTGCTCGATTTGGAATATCCATGTTATGGGGTCCTTTCCATCAAAATTCCTCATGTCAATATTCGAGATTTGGATACCCCTTGGGGACCATCCCTGTTTAATTCCATTACTAGAATGCATTCCTCTTGGAATAATCTTATTAATGGAAGGTTTCTCAACATGGACATTATCTTTATCTTCCTGAGTACCCTGGAACACATCGTCACCTGTAGGGAGATTATCCTTTGAATTTTGTATAAGTTTAGAAATTATTTCATATTTTCCTTATTATACATATGTCCCATCATATTCTCCATGTTTCTGATCCTTTCCTCTAAATTAATTAAATCAATTGTTTTCACAGACCCTTTAATCATATCTTCCAACTTGGACACTCGGGATGAATCCTCGGGTGGTTTTATTGGAGTATGATTTTTTCAATTTCCTTTTGGAGTTATTTTGAACAATATAGATAGATATCACACCTTGGTTTCACCTCAAATAGATCCTTCTACTAAAATTTATTCAAATTTAAAATGGTGTACCTTTTTCAAACCTTGATTTGAAGACTGATTTGCTATCCGACCTTCCAACTGAGGTAAACTTGAAATTTTGACCCCTATGAGTATGAAATATAAGCCTATGGTATCCTGATATATATGTTATCTTTCTAATGCCATGGGTTTTGTTGAATTTGGATGTGCCAAAAACAAGTTGTGCTAATTTTCCCAACACTTGTTATTTTTTGTCTTTCAGAAGAGCGAGAGTGTACAACCCGCCACATGTCCAATTTTTTGAGTCTAATTCTGAAATTTATACCCAAGATAGTGTGTTTTGTCTTATTTTTGATGCAATAGGTCTCACTCAATTTGGATCTTGCATGCTCCATATATAACTTTTTTTCCTAGAACACGTTTTTTAGACTAGTTTTTGGACTAGTCAAAAACCCTAACTTCCAAAGGGTATATCTCAAAATCTGTAATGAATCAGAATTTGAAACTCGGGCCATAGATAGGTCACTCTATCCTCTATGTCTCCTATGAGTTTCACTATCTGAAACTTTGTAGAAAAAATTTATAGAGAAAATTCCAAGATGACTCATTTTGGAAGTGTCCAAGCTCTGATTACAAATGTTATGCAACCAAGTCCCTGAAAGAGCATCAAAAGAGCATAAATAGACCAAAAAGAGTATTCCACACCTTAATAATTAAGAAAAGAGATGAATACAAATCCTCTTCAATGGGGAAACCTCCTTATACAATGTACTAAGTACACAAGGCAAGACAATATAAGATGATTCAAATGAAAAGGTCTCCTTCCTATATATAGGAGATAAAGAGGTACAATTACAACTAATGGACCCAAG
Source organism: Larix kaempferi (assembly GCA_027924585.1). Classification (NCBI taxonomy): domain Eukaryota; kingdom Viridiplantae; phylum Streptophyta; class Pinopsida; order Pinales; family Pinaceae; genus Larix; species Larix kaempferi. The sequence continues at coordinate 5,970,279 of BSBM01000410.1, forward strand.
CAGACATAACTAATATAATAATTCTAATGATAGTTACCACTAATAAACCCAATCTGACATCAATAATATGTAATGAGACACAATATAGGGAGTAATTTGTCAACATTTAGGGCTTAACACACCCTAAATGGTCGGAAACTAAAACAACACACGAAATAGTTAACGTATAGTCAAGGAAACAAGGTGCAACCAGAAGAGGGAGAGATTGGGTAGAAGGTAGAGTGTCATGTCCAAAATTTGGCATTGGGTCACAATGGCCTAATCACATTGGCCCTATTCATTAGAGTTTGTCAAATTGATGCTAAAGGTCAAATAATTGCCAAGGAGGAAAATTACTAGTTTCCTAAGTTTGGGGTGGAAGCTTTGGGATTTGGAATAATGGGGATAATAAATGATGTTTGAACATTAGAATGGCATAAATATTTAATAAAGGAGCTAAATAAATATATACAAGTGAAAATCAAAGTGGCATTTGATCATGAAGACACATGGAGGAAGTGGGACCCACATATGGCTAGATTTCCCCACTACACTTGGCATCATTCTCTCACCAATTCGAATTCAAGGTGAATGGTAACATACTTGGGGGAGTCCAAAAGGTATTATTCATTGCATGACTCATCCAAGGTCGAAATATAGAGGAAGAGTAACTCCCATGGAAGAGGAAGAGGCAATTTGGAGCTAGTGAGACACTTGGGCTAGATTCCCTAGCTCTATGACAACAATGATGAAGATGCTATGACACCTATGACACAAATCAGACCTGAAGGCTGACATATGACATATATGACATGTCAGGGCTAAAAATAGACTCCAAGAGGGTGCTCAAGGGTGTTAGGGCAGCTAAGATGCTTCCACATGTGATTTGGTGGAAGTGGGAGACTAGGAATTGTTGTACAAGTGGTGTTCTTTGGAATCTCTTCCCAACTTGAGTTGGCATGAGTCTCTTGGAAGGAATTCGACCCATGGAGGATATTAGAAGTTTATAAATGTCAATAACAAAGAAGGAAACCATCTTTTGATCATTTGTAGAATTTGCAATTGCATTTGTGAAGAGGGAGAGCTAGTGGATGACTAGTTTCTTGCCTTAGCCAATTTCGAGGGTGAAAGATTCTCATCCAAGTTGGCAATTGGAAAGGCCATTCAGACCTTTCATTTGGAGATTTAATGGAGTCTTTATTTTCAGGTGTAAGCTACAGGGCAGCTCATGGTTTCTTCTATTGCAGCTCGCTCCTTCAACCATTTCCAGTTTTGATGGCATATTCTTGATCCTTGAGGGAGGGCGTTTTTGGTGAGCTATTGTACTTTTGGGGGGAGCTTATAATGCCCCATTTATTTTGTAATATGAAGTAAATACTCTGTTCTTCATCTCCAAAAAGTTTCAGGTCGAAATTCCAAGTAGAAATGTATAAATCTCATTTTTAATGGAAGAACAATGCCATTTCCCCACTACCTCGTTGTGAGCCAATGTATTGATGATGATTTCGAATGAATGGATGATTCTCTGATATATTTTTGATAAATATACTTCCATGGATGTCTTATACAAGTTTCATGTCCTGTACTTGAGCATTTGAAGCATTTTTACTCAGTTTAATTGCATTGGGAGAAGAAATAGTGCCATTTCCCCAAGGGTCGAATTGGTGATTTTTGCAGTTGAATGGGAGAGGATGATAACAGTTGTAATAAACCATTAATGGTGCATATGAGACCTTAATAAAATACTTAACACATTACATACCTCTGTTCATAAATTTGATTGGGTTTGGAGGCATTTGGGAAGCCATTTTCAGTACTTACCTTAGGGGGATTTGAACCCCAAATTACTAGTAAAATTGCATACTTGGTCCAGAATCTTAAGAGAGTTTGAAGAGGTCTTTTGGTAGCAATATTTTATCCCTGAACATCATATTCAATTCCTAATATCATTCATAAACATTCCTTGAATATTTGAAGGCATTTGGAGTCAATTTGAGACCTAGAGACCAATACTAGTCAAAGGGAAATCACTAGTAAAGTTACCTACATTGACCAGAATTGAAAGAGTATTTGCAGAAGTGTTTTAAAGGTACAAAGGCATCCCTGAAACACATATTTATGTCCTAATATCATTCATATACCTTCTCAGAATATTTGGGATCATTTGGGGGAAATTTGGGACCTAGAGATCGAAACTAGTCAAAGGTCGAACCAAGGAAAAAAAGTGGAAAATTGCAATTTTAATAAAATTCCTAACAAGGGACATTACATAGAGGTCCTCAAAGAAATGAAAACGCTTATTCTAAAAATCAAAGAAGTTGAGATTGAATCTAAGAAGTAGATCAAGACTTCCAAACCTTAGGAAGAACTAGCAATCATTCATCCAAGAGTGGAAGTGAATAAGGTTGTCCCCCAAAAAGAGGTGAAAAACATAATACAAAAGGAGCATGAAAGGAAAAACAAGCTAACAAACACCATCACTAAAGGCATAAAAGAAGGGAATGAGAAGGAATACCCAACTGAAATCACATGGGGGTTCCTCAAAGAGGAGTTGGGGTGATCTGGTTCAATTAAAACAACAAAGAGAGTGGGGAAAATCCGAGAGCAGACAACCATAGTTCACCCATTGAAGTTAGTATCATGGAATATCTATGATAGAAATCAAATACTTCAAGGTATGGTAAATATGAAGTGTTCAAAATTGTTTATCAATGAATACCTTACACCTACCCATCAAGAAGAAAGGCAAACCGAATGGTTGAAAGTCAAAGAGGTCAGGCATCAAGGCAAAAGGACAATACTGTGAATGGGAGGGCTAAAGTGGAGGACATCAAAAATGATATGAATAAATAGGGAGGCAAGGCCGACGTGACCACAAATAGGATAAAATTAGTAGCATGGAATTGAAAAGGATACCCATGGAGAAGAGGTTGTGGTTTCAGGCCCATATCGGAGGGACAGGATATGATTACTCTAAAGGAAACACATGAGCATGAAGGGTACAAGATCCAATATCTATTACGCTTTAAGAAATGTATAGTTGGAACCAAATATAAAGAAACCACAAAGGGAATGCAAGATCACCTGCTTCATAAAAGAGGCATGGAAAAATCATATCCTTATAAGAATTGGATGCACACAACTAATACATATTGTTGGAACTTAGGAGCGGTGAAACCGATACTTTTAATATTGCAAAAAAGTTAAATACATGTTGGGCTTGTTCAGGAAAAATAGGTGATAACCCCAAAAAACTCAAGGATCACATGGTTTCAGATATCAATGTCCCTATAGTTAAATATTATTTCAAATAATCCTAAAAGATTATCCTAATCTGAAAATAATGCTTATGAACTGTATGAAATAGGATAATTCAAAAAAATATTGACCACCATCAACTATAAAGAATAATATAAAAAAGGGGTCTATGCCAGATGCCAATGGAGTGGATGTGAACCACATCATATTTCATCCTTTTTCTAAAATCACTCATGAACTTCTCCACATAGCTCTATTAGCCCCTAGCATACGATGTTTCCTTAGCATGGATGAATATTTTCTTAGAATGCGAAAAAGAATGAAATGAGTAATGATGGCAGTTTGTAAAAATTTATGGTTCAAAATTTGAGTCTGCTCTTTTATACAACGAGTTGGTCTTTTCTTTAAAAATAAAGTATCTTACAAACTGACGGACATATAATTGGTGTCAGATACAAAAATGTTGCAAGGTTTGGAAGAACTAGTATGCACAGTGTTATTGGACAAACTAGCAGGGCTAGTGTCCAATAGATAATGCAAGGATAGTGTGACCCAATGTCACCTCAGTCACACTTCCACAAAATTCTTTGGAATTTCTTGACCTCCAAGGGGAGAGCCCTTATCATGCCTAGAGGCACCTTCAACCAAAAATCAAGATCTTTCTATACCAATTGAGTTAGTGACCAGTGCCTTCAATGGAAAGACAACAAGATATCATTCAACCATTCACCAATTTATGTGGAACCAGGATAGGTATATGCATCACTTTTATATAATGTAAGATCAATCAATTGAGCAATATGACTAGTACAAAATATCATTCATAAAACAGTACATGCAAATGCTTACACAAGTAGATTAAATTAGTCTTATTCAATAACAGTCTTGTGTCATTAACTTATGAAGCAAATCGATAATGAAGGCCTATTATAGCAGGCTTTATCAACAGTAATAGTCCACCATTCAATGATGTGATTGTGAACAGTACATAGGAAAGTGTTTAACTAGTGATCATCTAATAATTAGGATATTCAACAAGTGCTTAGCATCTCTATATATCAACCAAACCAACTCATATTTGAACACTTTAATGTCACATATCAGGTCTGATTTATAATTCCTGTAGCATGCATTCAGTAACAAAAACAATATTTTGTGTAAATATTAAATAGTAATCAAATGTCTCTTCACTAACCCCCTTGAGGTCAATTTTCTGTGTGTTTATGTGCCAGTTTCAGGGCAACAAAAGAGTGGACATCCTGCAGTTATAGAAGACCTCAGATGGAGCAGGGAATAGGGATAGAGTAGTGAGAAAGGAGGCCTTAAAAGGTTGGTCGAGGAAGGAGGGAAGGCTGGAAAGGGTGGTCGAGGTTGCAAGACCCTTAGGAGAGGGAATTCAAGGGTAAAAGGAGGAGGCTGAGGTCTGAAAGAGGTAGGGCGAGGGTGTAGGAAGGGAGGCCTAGGTTAGGAAAGGGAGGTTTATGGAATAAAAAGGAGAGTGCGAAGGGTAGAAAGGTAGACCAAGGGTATTATGGAGAAGATGAGGGTAAATGAGGGAGGAAAAAGGGAGGTCGTGGAGGAAGAGAAAGAATCCCTAGGGCTGCTAGGGTTTAGTTGTAGGAATTTATTTTTTAGGTTTTTTTCTTTATGATAAAATAAGAAAAAGATAAAAATAACCTAACTAAACACTAAACACCAAATAAAATTGCAGAACTAACTATCTAACATGAAATGCAATAATTACACATGAACATGCATGAAGAAATTGATAAAATTTGATAACTGGGGTTTTAATGGATGAAACCCTAAACCCTAGGCCTAGAGAAGAGGTGACCAGCCTCCCTCTTGGAGTAATTTTCTCTTTGAATTCTAAACTAGGGCTTCCTACAACAACCTCTAGGGTTCATTATAGGAGCCTAATATAGAGAAAAATTAGAGATCCAAGGCCAAACTAGGGAAAACCTCCTCTAGGGATCGTTTTCCACCATGCAAATAAGATATAAGGTAGACAAGAAGGCCCTAATCAGAAAAAATGTAGCTCTATGGCCACCATTCAATCATCAAGAAGCAAGAAACTCACCTACCTTCACCGAGCAAGGCTAAAACAAGACTTACTTGAGCTTTGTGTTATTCCAACAATTCCTAGCATCCACCATGCATGAGAAAAACCCTAGAAATGCATCCAATTTCATCCACAATACAAAGAAGAGAAAAATTCAAGAGGTGTGCATCACATCCAAAGAACATATATTGGGTAAAAGAGTGACATAATATGTTTTATCCCATGAGTTATGATTTACAAATGAAGTGAGGAGGCTTATTGATAGTCTTCCCAAATCACTTTTACAAAATAACAAGGCCGACAAGCCAAATTTAATGTCAATGTAAAAATATAACATGAAATAATATAAATTAGTCTAAAAGGTGGCTACCAAGGGTATTTTCCCCCTAGGTGACCAAAAACTAATAAAAATAGCTATAACTGAACAAAGGATTCACCCTAAAAGATGGAGTGAACAGGGGGTATCGCCATGCCCCATATAACTCCAACTGTGCTGAAAAACCCTCAACGCCCCCCCTCTACAAGCCTGTGGTCCTAGTGACCAAAGGTGACATCATCACCCAAAAGGCACCAAGGAGAGAGGGCGCTCTACTAGAAATGGGCCAAGATGGGTGCATAGGATGACTGAAAGAGGAGGAAACTACCTCAGAGATGAAATACTATCACTGGTGTAGAAAACAAGTAGGGGGTCATGTGACCCAGAGATCTTCCATTAAGAGCGCCGAACACCAACCTTAGGGCTACAAGCCCCAAAATGAGGAATTCAACAATGCCACTAAGCCATAGTACTCCTAAAGGAGGATCAAAGGGTCCGGCCATAACCACCTCTTAGAAAGTGTTGATAATACCCCCATCATGGCCCTGAAAAATGTGACCCCTCTCCTTGGGCAAACATCTGAATGTGAGGTGGTACTGGTACCGCGTAACACACAGGTTCATAAAATTCCAAGTATAACACAATTTCCAAATAGTAATTATAAATAAATGATATTACTTACAAGAAAGTCCAGTTGTTGAAGTATCAGGAGGCGAATGCATTCAACTCTCTTTAGTCCTAATTAGCAAAGTATAGTGTTTGAAGTAGAAGAACATTGGTCCCAGGAACCAAGTGTTGTTTCTCAAAATTGCATTTGGACTGCCACCTTATCGTGTTGTGTGCCAGGGGATCCAACCACTACAGTTTCTATCTAAAGCGTCATTCCAATCTGTTGCAAAAGCAACATTATACCTTGTCAAATCCATATCCTTTGCATATGTTTTTAGTCTTTCCCGGAGTGCTATCCCGACACTAGTCAGTAACATATGATTGATATCATCTCTAGCATCAGGACCAATCAAGTGCGGGTACTACACCATCTTCTCGATGACAATGATAACATTGGCATAATGTAGGAAAAGAGAAGCACCTCCAAGTGTTGAATGGAGCGCATTCAATAATTTACATTTTGAGCCAATGAATGGACTGGTTTTTAGTTTTCCACTCTGGGGAAGAATGGCATCACTAGAAGTAGAAACATAATGAAAATCATCCATAGACATTTCCTTTTGATGATCACTCTTATTTTACATTGCAAGACATTTGATCTGACATATAGCTAATGGATGACTCGACATTGAAAGAATCTTGTGTCAATTAATGATTTCCATTCATTGCAGATTCCTTAGAGAGTGTGGATGGACTAATGGATCCACGTGTCATTAACCCCTTATTTTTAGAGACAAAATATTCCATGCTACCTACAATGATATGTCGATACTTGTCTTTCCAAACCCTATTAGATTCCATACGTTTCAGAATAGGCCCAATCTACAACCTGGTTTCAATTCCATCAGATTCCTCTCGAGAGGCCATGAACAGAACCTAACCGCCTTTTTCTCAAGGGGATAAGATCCTAAATCCAACACTGATACCAAGTGGCTGCAAGGAAAGGAATCTAGAGTGGTGGAAAATCTACTCACAACAAACAAATCTAATTGAGGAATTCCAAAGACAGACCTAATTCTTCCATATATTGTAAATATCGTATGTGTCAGTAAACATACTATTGCATCAAAGGTTCGATTCCACAACAAAATATCTCGCAAATACTTTGTCTCCTGTCGTTGCCATGATACCTTCTGCTAAATTGAAAGCAAGCTTCAATCTTTGAGCCTAGTTTTGTCATCCCCGCCTTGCATTCTACACAAATTCTGCTCCAAATCAGCAAGAAATTCCAACTCCCTATAAAGATTCATAGGAGCCAAAGCATATTTCTCCATTTTCTTAATTTTACTCTCCATTTCCTTTGTTGTAAAAACAAGGCCCCTGAAATCAATGTTACTGCAAAGCAAATCATCATAAACATGCTCAAACCCTAGCAAGGTCGGGTCTTGACATTTCTTCCCCAACTTGGCCACGACACTGGCCAAGACCGTCAATTTGTCCAGCTTCTCTACACATGAAATCCCTAGGACAGATCCATCATCGTTTGACACCACTTTCCTCACTCCTTCAAACGTTACAACCTCATCTTGAATTCGAATAATTTTCTCATCTCAGAATGACCCTATTGAGGGCCTAATTCTGAAATTGGGAAACCCTAATTCTAAAAAGAGAGAATGCTTCTATAGGAGGGATCTAATTTCAGACTATGCCATAGTCTAGTTTTGATATTCGAGTACAGTGCCCCAAAATTTCACAGTCATGGTTTCCCTTCCAACTCTTATTTCTTTTTCATTTTTCACCTTTTGTCTCTTTAACAATAGAAATATTAACAAACTAATTTTTCATTTTTCATTTTTCTATTGTTAAAATTAGTCATTTTTAGTTGTTTCAATTATTATCTGGTAATATTTTGTATCCCATGACTAAATTAGTCATTTAATCTAGTCATTTTTAGTTGTGTTGCTTAAATTTAGTAGTATTTAGATTAAAAACACTGTGGTGACTAACTTTTTTAGTGAGTCATTTATTTGCCAAATTCTCCTAGTGTTTTTTTAAAGACATCGGTGCTTTGTATAATATGGACGCACTGCTAGCGATGCATTCATATATATAAAGCATGTCGTATAAAGATTAAAAAAAATAGTAAATTTATTTTCCAAGACATTGGTACTGTAAATATATATGCGCATTGTCCACGGCGCGTAGAGATGTATACAATGCACCGCAAATATATAACTCGAAAAAAGATACATTTTTATTTTTGTAAAGATATCAGTGCATTAAAGTTATTTAAGTGCAGCATTTACAGTGAGCTTGATTATGTGAATCAAATGCACCAATACAAAATTTTAAATATATCCACACTGGCTGCAGTGCATTATAGTTATTTTAAAGTGGTGCTAACATTGAGATTATGTTTCAAAATCATTGTTTGAGGTGCACTTATGTTTCAAAAGCATCGTGGACGATGCGTTATTGTTTTTAGGGCACACCGAGTATGTTTGTAATTTGATTTGACAAAAAAAATATTTCTAGTTTTCATAAATAGAAATGTACTTTAATCAATTTTTTTTGTTGTGTGTGTGTGTGTGTATCTATGTTTCTAAGAAAATCAAAGACATTAGTGACAAGAGAAACAACAATGGCTCGACTTGTACAATGTTGTATGAGAGTGGGAGGCCCATGAGAGGAAGAGGGATTTGTTCCCTCACCCTACTACAACACAGAATCGAGCCTTCTTGCGGGTTTTTGGCCTCCTCAAGTTTTATGGGGAGGCTACATCCCTGAGGGGACACTCACAATTACTCAGGTCATTTTTCCAGCACTGGGATTAGCATTGACATGCATTTAGGGTTGATCATGATCTATGGTTCCATCCCATAGAGGAGGAATTAATTACTGGGCTATCCAAGAGAGGGGAGAATTTACCATTTTTCCCCAATTTCTCGCCTGGAATTGTAGCAGACACTCAGTTGGCATTGTTCAAAGATATGTCAGTGAGGATGGAACTACCCTTCGCGAATTCCAAGTAGCTGGTGGCCAGTTGTATATAGCTTCATTTAGTGTAAATGAGGTTAGGTGCCTCTCGCTTTTAGTCATGATAGTGGCCCACTATACTTCTAATCGGAAATGCATTAGTTTCCCCCTATTGTAGTTTGTTGATTCTTTAGTGTAGAGTCCTAGATTCATTAGGTGGTCTACCATTTTTTATGACAGTTTTTTTTTATACTATGTTTGGTGGGAGGAAAGGATTCCCATTTGCTTCAGCATTGTTTTGTTTATTTTTTGAGAGGTTTCCGATCACGCATCCATCTTTCAAATGCCACCCTCCTAGTATGATGACCAGGGTGCGTATGCACATGTGTGGGTAGATGTTTCCCAAGAGGGGTCAGGAACAGTTCCCAAGTAGGATCACTCCAGAGACTCTGTATTTGATTTCCAATGAATACAATCACACTATGGATCTTGTGTCATACCCATACGTAATGTTGGATTGAATAAAATGTCTCAACATCTTATTTACCCAGGATGAGCCACCGGATGCCAGAGATAATATTAGCACTATGTTCTGATTAATCTAGTTGCATTTTATTTTCTTATTTAATGCATATGTAACTTATTCTAACATTTTCTTTAAATTGTTTAATTAAATTGTCTACTTATTATTTTGTACTATTTTGCAAATATTGGCACTTATGTTCGGGAGGTGCCTCCCCAACATGACAAGGACATGGTTGAGGCTAATGAGGTGCCTCAATTATAGATACTTGGCCTGTGACATAGGATAGATAGTAGATTCCTCCAAGAGCTAGAAGATCAATTATGTGGATTTTTGGCTTGACAGAGAGTGCACCCTGTACACGTTAACCAGATCCTACAAGACTCAGACCTCTTAGATATATGGAGGACCCTTCTGTGTGATATGACATCATTGATGCATTATATTGTTAGTGCGTTCAGCCTACTAGAGAGGTGGAGGACTACTCAGACTTCTTCTAATTCATCTGATGAGGGTGGTGATCATCCTCCACCTCCTCCTTCTCCTCATGGAGTTGAATGACCGCCACCATCTCCTCCTCCTCCTCATAGATCCAACCGACCACCATATCCTCCTCCATAGGATTACTGACCATCCTATCCTCCTCACCAAGTCGACCCACCACCATATCCTACTCCACAAGTTGATCAACAACCCTCTCTTTCTTACCAAGTTGACCGACCACCATCTCTTCCTTCATATCTCAATCAACAACCCTCTCCTACTCACCAAGTAGACCGATCACGATCTCCTTCTCACCTAGTCGACCCACCACCATCTCCTACTTCGTTGCACTGTGTTATAGATACGATGGTTGCATCAAGTCACCTATATCTTCATGGAGAAATATATGGTCTTCTTCACTCTACACTTTTATCCGGTGAAGGTACTGATGCCCTTGGCTCTAGTGGTGGAAGTATCGATGCCTCTGGATCTATTGACATAGGTATTGGTGCAGCCGGTGGCGGATCTGCTAGCTCATAGAAGTTATTGATCACATGTATATTTATTACTTTTATATTTGATTTGAGATATATATTTGGCATATATTATGATTTTTATATTATTGTTCATATATATTATGATTTTTTCATATCACGTTGATGTTAATGTTGATGTTGATGTATACCATGTTGATACCGTTCGTGTATATTTATGTCTTTTCGTGTCATGTTGATATTGTTTTATTTATAAAATGTATTGTGTGTCAGTGATCCAAATTACATAAGCAATATAATGAAATATAGGGATATCAAAGATGTTATTATACACAATATAGGAATATCTAGAAAGGTTACCCGATATTTCAAAATATCAATTTCATTGTATTGTATTTGGAACCTTCTCTAAGATATAGTTATGCATTTCTTCATATGAATACAAACCAAATTTCAAAAACTTTCCAACCTTTCTTCCATTTGTCCCAAATTAGGTCTCTCCATAAAGATTTTGATGCCTATGGGTAATATGCTTTTCATGTACATATGTCCGGATTAAATAGTTGTAAATGGTAGTTAACTTTTCATATCCAACATCATAAAATGAAGAAAAACAAAATTCATCAATTATAGATAACCATAATAAAATGACATGGCCATAACATAAATGTCGAAATAAAACATCTACATATATCTATTCGTTGCCATCACCCTAATTATCTTCCTCGCTTGGCATGATAACATTGTTGTTCTAGAAAAGATGTTTTGATCTCGGATCATGTCTTAGTACGAACCACCAATCCCTATCTAACACATCTAGATAAAAGATCACTTGGTTGAAGTGTTTTGCGTAAACATGAGGATCCTTATTTTCATCCCACATATTTTTTAAGTTGATACATATTAGCCCACTATCATGATATTCCTTTACATTATTACAGTTGAAAGTATTCCACTACTTGCACCTAAAAAATAATACATTAGGAAGATGAGAAGTCCACTTGCATGATCTCTTGTATCTTTCGTACATAACCTAGCTTCCCCTCTATTATGTTTTGATCACGATAGCTAGCATGACTAGATTGGTCGAACTCGAGCTCCACTCCATAGTCAAATATGACACATCCATCATCGGTATCCTCAGTGTGAAAATTATGTCCATATGCCCACATAGATGGGAACAAATGCACCTAAAAAATGCAAAGAATGGACGTTGTCATATGTGTAGAAACGACGAGCATTAATAAAAACATAATACATGTTATAATTCAAACATGCATTATAAAATTATCAATGTACATGGAGATATTATTATAAATTCGTTGCACCCAATCCTTGTGTTTAGTGCATCATCTTCACCATGCAAGTAACAACTGTACATGTCATATTTCTCTCTAATATGATCAACCACCCAACTACTGGGATAGGTCATTGGCATATTTTATTTTAAATAATCAAGATAAGGGATGATTCTACAGTTCAACTGTCTAAATTTATTCATGTCACTATCCCATTTCCTTATATTCTCTTCATACAATGCGACCCATGGTTATGTTGCCTTCGCATTGTAAAAAACAAATTTATTCAGGGCATCAATCTTAGCATTCAGTGATGTATTCATGAAATGAAAATGATTAATATGAGATAAAATATATATTATCAAGTTTAGTGTAAAGAGTTACTCTGTGTAAAATTGACAAAATATAAGTGACTTACTCTTTATCATGTTCATTTTTCAATTTATTTGGAGTATCTCCCATTCCCTTTTGTCCTCATCTCATTGGTCGTCCCAAACCCCTCTTCATGGTGTGTCATTGATTTGATTAATGTATTCACTGGCGTAACAGAACACCTCATATAATATGTTCCCTTTCGTCGTACACCCCTATGGTTTTTCCCTTTGTCTAACAAACCCCTTCAACTTTTTCATGCACCTCTCCAAGGAGAACATCCAATGACAAGAGATCACCTCAGCTAATTCAACCTTATTAGGATATTTAAACACTTAGGTGTTAGTTAAGATCAACTTGTTATAATGTATCTTTAGGTAAAGTATGTTTCTTTAGTATGCATTAGTATGCATTGTACATAAGTAATCCAACGGTCACGATATGTTCTAGACATAGAGTGATCTGACGGTTCATTCTCACCTTGATCTTGATGGCCACTGATCTGTGGCTTAATACTTGATTGGTCCATGATCTCTTTGTAAAGAGCATGAAGGGTAATTTTCTCATTGATCGATTATGAGAATCTCATTGTAACATTATTTTTCTTTTGCATAATAATATTGTCTCAAGTAGCTATTTGGTTGGGGGCGTGGAGTGTTTCTCTCATCAGCTAGGTGAATCAGAAGATGGACCTTTAAGCCCATGAATCTTGTGGGAAAATCATTCTCAAACATATAAACAATCTCAATGATCCCTCAACGCCATCATTGAATGCTAGCCATGTGAATCTCCATCGATGTAATGAAACATACAAATGCAAATAATTTATATATGGCTCATCGTAGATCCCGAGGAAAGCCATGGCTCACACAACCATGCACGAGCAAAGGGTAATGACTATTAGAATTTAGATTGAACAACAATCACAACACTAGGTTCTGATACATGTGACAATCCAACCTAGATCTAGAGAGCAAAAACAATCTCACTTAGAATTATTTGCACAAAGAGATAGCAAAAATAGAGAAGAAATATTGAACATAACACTAGAGGAAAATCACTCCAGTGGGAAGTTTTCCACTATGATATTATTCATCAACATGAGTACAATATATAGATTCTCTCAAGAGTTAAAATTGAGAGACTCAGTGGCAATTCGAGTAGCTCACCATAATGAGGGCTTACCTAGACTAATTCCCCCACTAACTAACATTAATGCCATCCAACTCATACTTGGACATCATGAATTGGTGAATAACTCCTATGAGATCCTTGAGTGGATAAGTATGAACCTATGTGTGGACCAAAGTAGTGGATTAGTGGTGGAGTGATGACTAGTGGCCATTAATTACCCAAAGAGACCAAATCAAGCTTGTATTGCACCAAGGTTCCTTAAAACGGGGGATGGGCGCCTTATCTCCATAAAGCATTTAATGAGGGCGAATTGAATCCCAAAATGGAGGATGGTGGATAAATTTGTGTACAAATAGGGTTATATAGTCTTTACCAGAGTTCCAGGGTCAAATGTGGACAAACTATTGGTCCAAGACACCAAACTAGGCACTAGCAAGCAACACCACATGAACAAGACACTAGGGAACCAAATAATGGTGTTTCAACCTTGGTCTAAACTACTTAGGAACAATTCTAAGGTCCATGGCATGTCAATGATGGGAATATGTTCCAACACCCCCCCTTAAGCCTAAATGGTAGTGAGCAATGAGGGCCCAGTCAACAAAGGCATATGGTCACCCTTTACATTATTGATCCATATGAACTGAGGAAAGAGGAAAAACCACATGGGGAAAATACTCCCTCAAAAATGGAAATGAAAGAGATACCAAAACTTATGCTCTCCAAAAATCCAAGGATGGAAATATGTCTGGAGGAATCTTCTTCTTGGGAAGAAGTGGAATGTGCTCAACTAGATCATGTACATGTACAGTTGCATGATGGAATCTGGAACCATGTAGAGCAACCAAGTAACACTAATCTTAGAGCGACGACTTATCTTTAGACTTGAAATTTGAACCAACCAAGGTGTCAGGTCCAAAAGATACTTGAGATGCTTGATAATAAGTGACCCCAAGCGAATCATACAGCTCCTGAAGCATCAACTTCGAATCAAGAGAGTTGTAATCAGCTCCAAGGAGGTGGAACAAAATTCCCAAGTGTGCCAATGTGATGGATAAGGTTTCTCCATATTTTTTGCAACTCTGAAAATAGGTGCTATCAATCATATAGGAATACATAAGAAGCATGGATCCAAGGAGGGCGAATGCTACAACTCTGAGCTTTGATCCTTCTTCCATAACATCCAAGGGATCACTCTTTCGCACACTAGCAAAATCAACAGAAGAATCATGGAAGAACAATGATGAGATATGGAAGGAATTCATCTCGTATGTTATCTTCATGAAAACAGAGGAAGCCACAGAGGAAGAAAGTTGGATTGGATCATTTGTTGAGTCTTCTGCCATTTATTCATGTACCTGCAAACAACACTCTCTAAAATTCCTTACTTCAACAGTATGCACATTTGAGAGTGCATCACACCTGAGAAAGGCCAAAAGGTGAAACCAAATGACCAGAGGAAATATCCTCGGGAATTATGTGGAACCTCCACTGCTTCTGGTGCAAAACTGGAATAAACTATGGAAATTGTTTTGCATCAAACTAGCTCTGATACCATATTAGAATTTAGATTGCACAACAATCACAACACTAGGTTCTGATAAACGTGACAATCCAACCTAGATCTAGATAGAAAAAACAATCTCACTTAGAATTATTTGCACAAAAAGATAGAAAGAATAGAGAATAAATATTGAACATAACACTAGAGGAAAATCTCTCCATTGGGAATTTTTCCACTCTTATATTATTCATCAACATGAGTACAATATATAGATGCTCTCAAGAGGAAAAATCATGATACTTAGTGGCAATTCGAGTAGTTCACCATAATGAGGGCTTACCTAGACTAATTCCACCACTAACTGACATTAATTTCATCCAACTCATACTTGGACATCATGAATTGGTCAATAGCCCCTATGAGAGCCTTGAGCGGATAACTATGAACCTATGTGTGGACCAAAGTATTGGAGTAGTGGAGTAGTGGTGGAGTGATGACTAGTGGCCATTAATTACCCAAAGATACCAAATCAAGCTTGTATTGCACCAAGGTTCCTTAAAATAGGGGATGGGTGCCTCATTTCCATAAAGAATTTAATGTGGATGCACTGACTCCCAAAATGAAGGATGGTGGATAAACTTGTGGAAAAATAGAGCTAGATAGGCTTACCATAGTTCTAGGGTCAAATGTGGACAAACTATTGGTCCAAGACACCAAACTAGGCACTAGCAAGCAACACCACATGAACTAGACACTAGGGAACCAAATAATGGTGTTTCAACCTTGGTCTAAACTACTTAGGAACAATTCTAAGGTACATGGAATGTCAATGACTGGAATATGTTCCAAAAATTACACTACAAAATAAACACATAAGAAATTAATTGGCATAAAACTGTGAATGCATAGCATATTATAATTACTTACACTGCCAAAAAAAAAGAACATGTAATTGACATCCATACCCTTAGAAGGTTCAGATGGTCATGTGATTTCAACCCCAACAATTGTTCTTATACTATCAAGAAACGTTGTAGAGTCGACCCATATAATGAATGCACCTTCACACTTAATATAACATCCTACTCCAAAGAAAGATTATCTTTCCTCAAAATCCATGGGATATCACCTTCTTTAAAATGCCAAGAGGTTATGGTATCTCCTCTACTTTATTTTCTTGGCCAATGTTTCTTTTTAGTATTGGAAGAAATAATATCTATCCTAACATCCAATGTGTCAGTGTTTTTTGATGATATGTGCCTCCATAAAGAAGATGAAACATTTTCTAATATATGCATGAGATACAGTAAGTGGGGAATATTAAGATGCTTCCAATATGGAATCTTGTAAAAACACATATTCCATTTTCATCCCAATGGGAATTATATCAACATAAGTGTCAAAAAATTCAGGATCATCGAACATAGGTTCCCCATCTAAATCGAACAATTCTACAATTTCCCTGTCCTTCTTTGTTTCATATGCCCTAATCAAATGTACCGATGTCACTATTTCAAGTCTCTAGGTTCTCTCTAGTTTACCATTTAAATAAGATGTTTCTCTTCTATAAGGGTGGTCTTCTAGGAGGAACACCCTTGAGGAATTATACACTGGATTTCGTAGGTGGTTGGACTACCTAGCCTTTATTGAAGGTCCACAACATTTACATCCATGATACCCTTTTATTACAAGACCTACAATGTTATTGTATATAGAACATGTTAGCACCAAAAAAGGTCATTGCACCAAATTAACTTTGTCAAATAACATTATGGATATAAGCAGATCAATCAACATGCTTACCAAAGCAAACTCCTAGTCCTGAATAATCATGCATGGTGTATGCACATATGCCATACAACATAAAATACCTCTTCGCCAAGATGGATTTTGATACATTAGATACCCTGTATCCCTCCCCCTAATTGCTTGAATTAGTCAATCAATGGTTGGAGGTGGACATCCATAATATTCACTTGTCTTCTACCAGGATTTATAAGAGGCAACATAAAATGTTCATTCTTCGTGGATAACCATGGAGGGATATTTTTATTGATCACTACCACTTTGGTGTTTTCGAGAGAATATGGGTTAACTCCATTCATGGATATGCTCAATTGAAGGCTTCGTACTTCATCCTTGAATGTTTTAGTCCATCTATACTCTATATTTTTCATGGCTATTGAATCCGTAGGAATCCGCATAACTCCTGGCTCACTTCTATGTGAGGCATGCCACCCTTGCAACATGGCTAATTATTTGAAACGAAAAGCCTTTGAATCCTTTGGATTATAGGCATGTGCCTCAATATCTTATGAGGAGGCTTATGTGCCTTACCTTTTTTTTTTATCCGGTACATGTCATGCCCACATTTAGGAAATATATTTTTGTCCACATATTCACCTATATATAAAATACAATCATTTGGAAAAGCATGATATGATATGTACTCAACACCCAACTTTTTCAACAATTGCTTTGCGTCTTCACATATGTTTGGGAGGGACTTATCACTTGAAAGTAACTTTTCTTTGAGTAACTTGCAATTAGTGGGAAATATAAATGTACATTGTCATTAAGCATGCAACAAATCTATTTTCATTATTGATTTAATGGGGGCTTGATGTTTACTTACCTTAGTAGTGCTAAGAAACACACATCTGACATACCATACATTTTTTTCAAGTTGTACAACAACATTGTTTCCCCTAGTTATGAAGAACTTGAGCCATGCCCAAAGAGAGGGGTGGTGGAAGCATATTCAGTATTTCGAAGAAGGCATTGACAATATTAGCATTGTTGCCCAGCTCATCTTATTGGAATGAATTTAACAACATTCCCTCCATGTCATGGGTATCCGATAATAAATCATCCATGCCATCCTCTATATCATTACTTTCATCCCCAACCCGTGAATAACTAGTTTTACTATAGTTGTTTTGAATTGGTGACTCGGGACGTAGCAGAAATTGAATAGGTGGTTGATTCAAACATGCTTTGTATTCTTCCTCTCCGAGCTTTACTTGTTTAGAAACCTTCTCTCGATTTGACATCGTATTGGTGTACAACGGTAGATGGTAGACAGGTTGATTATCGTCAGAATCCTGGTTGCAAAAATTTTGAACACTAAATTGATGATATTAGTAAAGACAATGCATTTAGTATGCTGAAACATTATACCAAACATTTAATAGAAACATGAAAGTTTTTTTCCAATAGTACACACACAATCAACCACTTTATAAAACAAATGTGGAATTAAGCAATACATTAACATTAATTCCATTTAAAATCCAAAAATACAATTACTAAATGATCTTCTTCTTACGCCCCAAGGGGACATCTAAAGGTAGTCCCAATGCAAGTCGATATCTTTGTTTCCAACCACACTTTTAAATATGATCCACATATTCATTGTTCGAAACAAACACAATTATAAAGCTTTGTATGCAGATTTTAAATATATATATATTTTTAAGAAAAAATATTGGTTTTTATTTTTTATTGATATTTTTTTGTACATGTATCATAATTCTAATATATATAGGTATTTTATTTATGGCGTAATTTTTTATTGATTAAGACATTGCAATATTAACATTTGACCTCATAATTTCGAGGCTTCTCTCACTTTATTAATTTTAAAAGAATATAAAATTAACATTAAAAAAATATGAAAAATAGTCGCACACAAAAACCGACTGTTATCTACAACTATACATTTTTTTCCAAGAAATTCCTCACTTTGCTACTAAACATGTCTTCACATGAATATATGCATTATATTTTTGAGGAATATTAGAAGATAGTGAATTTTTCTAAGTCATTTTAACCATGAGCCCGAATGCCACTAATCAAACTTGTATCTTTAACCAAAAGTTGGTCATATTGTTCCATTGCTTCAAGATCCACTTCAATGGCATTTGAAGAGGATGATTTAAAGCTCCACATTTATTGTTTTCTAAGGGCCTTAGAGACAAATGTACAAAGGAGTAGGGTGAACTTAATCTAAATCAACTTCCATGGCTCCGATGCTACAAATGCCAATGCATGTCTTTACAATTTGAATGGATTCACCTTTTTCAAAGCAACTAGTTTTAGTACTACGAGTAGATATTTACTCTTAGTTGAAGCTAGGAAGATACATTGGGATGAAGCATCGACAATAATATATTTTCCCATGTAACTTAAGATATATACATTTTCGTATAATTTATCAATCAAATCATTGTATGAAGGAAGACCCTTGTCCCATTAACAAAAGAATCTCATACACCAATTTAAAATTAAATTATTATTAATAATAATATTTGACTTTTCTAAATGATTATTTAGTGTTATCACTTGAGAAATGGTGAATCATGAAGTCACTCGCCATTAAACAAGATGGACAAAAACAAAAATTGAATTACAACTACTCAACAAGAAATTATTACCATTTGTCTTTCTTGTAAGGCATAATAACATTTAATTTAAAGAGAAGGGAAACGGACATTCAATTCATTTTTAAGGATACGAGACTCTCAATCTAACTTCTTAATTTGAATTATGACTCTCATGACCAAATGTCACAAACCAAATTCTCTCTTCATTTCCTCCTCCTAAAAAGCTTTAATAATATTTAATATACAATTAATTAAGAATTATTCATATTGTTACTCATTTTCATGATTGTCTATCCTTTAATGTGAGGAGACTTGGTACAATGGTTTTAGTATTGTAAAATAAAAACATAATTCTCTCTTCATTTCTTCCTCCTAAAAAGCTTTAATAATCTTTAATATACAATTAATTAAGAATTATTCACATTGTTACTCATTTTCATGATTGTCTATCCTTTAATGTGAGGAGACTTGGTACTTAACAATGGTTTTAGTATTGTAAAATAAAAACATGTTAAAAGTGAATGGATGTATATATGGAGAGTTTTACTTTGAATTAGTGTGATTTAATTAGTTTTTAGAGTAACTTAAAGAATTACAAAATCATGAAGTAACCATAAATATATTAATTTAGATTATTTTTTAAATTTTTTTAAATTTAATTTAATATTAAATTTCTTTTATCGAGAGTGTTTAAAATATATAAAGGATTTTTTAATTAAAATGGCATAAAGTAAGTGGTCTTATGGTGGCTCATGGGGGGCAATTCAAGTGGTAAAGATGAGAAGTTGTAAATGGAAGGTCACGTGTTCGAATCCCCCAATCTTACCCGTGCACCATAGTTCGGGCCCTGTGGATGCACCTAGGGGTATAGTGGTAGCGAAATTGGATCCCTGGACCCTGTGTCACGCGAGTACCAACCCAAATCCAATTGTCGATTCCCCTAGTACCAAAAAAAAAACAGTGACCTCATGGTGAACTCTTCAATAAACTTGTCAAAATGAGACATGCATAAAGTGAAATTACATAATTATCATTTCCTAAAAGCTAATATCTAATTCTCTAATATTTTGAGGTTGATCCAACATGGATGAATCATCTCATGCTATTATGAAAGAACTAGGGCTTAATCAGCTCAGCTCATGTTATCATGGAAGAAGACTATTAAGAAGATGATGATGAACTTAATTAATGTAACCCTAACACAAAAAGTCATGCAAAGCAACTCGAGAATGAAACAATAAGCCTCGATGATGAAAAATTTATTCTACGACAAACAAATATCTTGGAAACATGTAGGTAGGATTCACAAATGAATAACACTTCATCAACTTAGTGCACAACAAGCTAGTATCACTCCAAGAAGTCCACCTTGGATCTCCCACTTGAACCACACAAGTCTTGAAGGAAATTAAAAAGCTTGTATAACACAAGCTCCACTACCCTAAATAGATGCAATTACGAAGCTTACAGACGTTTATTCATCATTTGAGGAGTAGAGTCCAATTGATGTTTAGGAGCTGGAGGAGTTTTCCCCTTAGAGCCAACCGATCAAACCAACAAGAGCCACATGAGTAATCTTAACGACAAATCACCTACAAGGTGGAGATTATCATGTTCAGGAAAAATATTTTTACAATTATGAAGCATCATTACAATACTACGTTATTGAGATATGTTCGACATAAGTTGTCACCATTATAATGTTGGTACTGTTCATATCAGTGGTGCCATGGATATCATAACAATTTGGATTCCAAACAAATAACTAAATAACTATAATGGTGAAGATTGATTTAGTGGCTAAGTTTTGAGTGTTACATTATTTTTTAGTTTAATAATTATTGCATCAAGTGTAGCAATGTGCTTTACAACTTATGATGAGAGAGTTGTTGTCACATACATAACAAGAACAAAAATTAAATGAAGTTATTGGGCAACATATATCAATACAATTTTAAATTTTACATAAAAATTGAAAAAAATAAAACCAACATAGATTCATCTTAAACTTAGATTTATCAAGCATCTAGAGAGATCAAATTTATTGAAGTCTAATTTTTTATCTTAATCTTTTTACATATTAAGAAGAAAATTTACACTTAAAAATTTTGATTCCTTTTAGTACTTGATAAATCCACATTTAAAATAAATCTTATTAATTTAACACTATATTACTATAACATATATTGTTATATATGTAGTCACAATGAAATTAAATTAGTGGTTGAAATATGTAAAAGCTAGCTAAAAACAATCAAAGAATGATAAGTTGATGTGACAAATTTCATATTTTATCCATTAATCAACGTGACCCAAACTCAAATGACATCACTTTTATTTTAGCATACATCAAGGATAGAAGGAATGACAAGGAGGCATGTTGCATTAAGTGACAACGTAGTGTTACCTATTCCTAAGAGGTCAAGGGTTCCTGCATTATAACTCGCATCCAAGATAGATGTATTGAGGTGTAGTTTAAGTTGATACACTAAAGTGCAGTATATATATTCAATCATACAACTCAACAATGAAGTAGCTCATGAAGAATCGAAGGGTTGCAATTCATGTAAGTAATAGATTTTTTTGTCAATTTCATTTTACCCAATAAATTAGGGAATGGTATATTGTGGTTAGGAAATGGTTTGAAGGATTGCAATTCATCTATTTAATAAACTTTCAATTTTATTTAATTTACATTAAAGTGTAGCATATTTATTTATTCATACAACTTAATAATGAAGTAAATTAAGATACTCACTAATGAAGTAAATTAAGATGAATCATATCATTTGTGAAGGGTTGCAATTCATCTAGACTTTTTGCCAATTTCGTTTTGCTCAATAAATTAGGGAATGGTCTATTATTGTTAGGAATCAGACTTCTTGCTAATTTATTTTGCCCAATGAATTAGGGAATGGTCTATTGTTATTAGGAAATGGTTTGTAAGGTTTCAATTAATTTATGTGATATTGCAATTCATCTATGCAATAGACCTCCTACCAATTTCATTTTGCTTAATGAATAAGAAAATGGTATATTATGGTTAAGAAATGGTAAGAATTTATAAAGTACATATACTACATGATTACATCATAATTTGGAAGTTAAAATAATAAATTTTTAATATTCATTTTTGTCCAATAAATTAGATATTATATATTGTTAAGATTTATAGAATAAATATAATAGATGATTACATCATAATTTGGAAGTTAAGATAGTATATTTTTATTAATATAATATAGCAAATGTTTTACATATATTTATCTTTTGTTTGCACAACAAATAAATAAGAAAAAAAAACTTAATTTGAAGTTGAACCGTACCTTGTCCACAAGCGTAAAATATCTTTCTTTTCAAAAACTACAAAAATTAAAATTCTGATAAAACTTAACATTCAATTATAAATAATAATAGTAAGGCTTCTTTCTCTGTAATATATCCACCCAATTCCCTGAAAATAAACTTTATTTTTAAAAATTAAAAATGATTTAATATAACTTAACCTTCAATAAGTGTAAATTTTTATTTTTTATATAAATGGGTTTAGTTATTAGCTATTAAGAACATATATTTTCTTTAAAGTAGTAAATTCAAATCAGAAAAGATAAAATATATACATCTTTATATAAATAACTTAATTATAACCTTAAAATTAAATTATTATTATTATTATAATATATCCATCAAAATTCTCTTTAATATTCCAATATAACTATATCCAAAAAAATATTGCAACTCCAAAAAATTATTATTATAATATATCCACCAAGATTCCCTTTGATATTCCAATATAACTACATCCAAAAAAAATATTGCAACTCCAAAAACTTATTATTTTAATATATCCAAGATTCTGTTTGGTATTTCAATATAACTACATCCAAAAAAATATTGCAACTCCAAAAAATTATTATTTTAATATATCCAAGATTCCCTTTCGTATTTCAATATAACTACATCCAAAAAAATATTGCAACTCCTCCTTTGCAATGTATCCACCTCCTTTGTAATGTATCCACCAGGTTTCCTTTGGTATTCCATTCCAAAGGGATTCAATAATATTATGATCATTGCTTCAAAATTAATTGTAAACAATTGTGAGTGGCAAGTGGATTTTTGTTTACTTTTTATGGACTGTGAAAAAGAAAGGTCTACCCGTTCTTTTAGACTGCAGAGATGACATAATTAATTGTAAACAATTGTGAGTGGCAAGTGGATTTTTATTCACTTTTCATGGACTGTGAAAAAGAAAGGTCTACCCATTCTTTTAGACTACAGAGATGACATATGAAGATCCCAACAATTGGGTCAAAATTTAAAATAACATTAACTGTATTTGAAATCATTACAACTCGATAAGTGAGATGGCACATAAAGATCCCAACAATTGAGTCAAAATTTAAAATAACATTAACTGTATTTGAAATCATTACAACTGGATAAGTGAGCAAGTACAATCTTCATGCTTGTACCAGGATTTATAAAAACTTTTAAAAAAACTATAGCTTGGAGTAGAGGTATCAAAAAGATAGATCATATGATAGATTTTGGTTAATGATAGCTCTGTCTCCAATGTGCAGTGAAGATTGGCTACTGACCAGGTTTTTTATTATGAAGTGTCATGATTATAATAATTGCTTTTCATGTAATGAAGCCTTCCTTCAAACCTTGGCGTAGCTGCTCCACTACTCCTCCGCCCCATTGCAGTTTAGGACATTGAGAGGAATCGAGGATCTCCAAGGACTTCAAATGTTCAACACCTGACAGCTCTTTTAACTCAGAGCACTCCTTCACATCTAGTCGTCTAAGCTTTGTCAGCTGCCCCAACCCCTGTATGCTCTTCAGCTTCAGACACATAGAAGCACACAACTCCTCCAAAGATACCAAGGTTTCAATGGTTGGCAGCTCTTCCAAATCTATGCACCCGCTGATGTTCAAAATTTGAAGTTCTACAAGACCACAAAGCCCTCCTATTTTCCTCAATCCAACACAAAATATCAGCTCTAGTTTTATTAGTGTTGTTGGCAATGTTCCAACCTCCACCAGATCACTACAATCCTCTTTTTCTAACAATTCATTATTCATCTCTCTGATTTTCAACTTTCTCAACTGAGGCAACATTCTTATGGAATCATGCAAACCTTTTAATCCGTGGCAGACGTAGAGCTCCAATTCCTCCAACCTCCTTAGATAACCGAAGGATGGTGGTAGCATTTTCAACAATTTGCTTTTTAAATGCAGAATTTTCAAATTACTTAGGCTTCCGAAGGTAGGTGGGAGCATCTGCAAATTGGAGCAGTTGGATAAGTTAATATGTTCGAGGTTCCCTAAGTTGCCAAAGGAATTTGGAAGCATCTGCAAACGGGAGCAGCTGGAGAAGTCAATACGTTGGAGATCCCTTAAGTTGCCAAAGGAATCTGGAAGTGTATTCAAACTGGAGCACCCTGACAAGCTAATATGCTGGAGGTTAGTTAAGTTCCCAAAGGACTCAGGAAGCATCTTCAAATGGGAGCAATCAGACAAATCAATATGTTGGAGGTTAGTTAAGTTTCCAAAGGAATCCGGAAGCATCTGCAAATGGGAGCACCGGGACAAACTAATATGTTGAAGGTTCCTTAAGTTGCCAAAAGCATAGGGAAGAGTCTGAAAATGAAAATGAGAGCAGTAGGACAAATTAATGTGCTGGAGGTTAGTTAAGTTTCCAAAGGAATCTGGAAGCATCTCCAAATTGGTGCAAGAAACTAAGTTAATGTGTTGAAGGTTCCTTAAGTTGCCAAAAGAACAGGGAAGAATTTGAAAATGGGAGCAGTAGGACAAATTAATGTGCTGGAGGTTAGTTAAGTTTCCAAAGGAATCCGGAAGCGTCTCCAAATTGGTGCAAGAAAATAAGTTGATGTATTGAAGGTTTACTAAATTCCCAATGGAATCTGGTAGCATCTGTAAATTGAGGCAGTAGGACAAGTCAATATGTTGAAGGTTCCTTAAGTTCCCAAAGGAATCTGGCAGCGACTTCATTCCTCTACAGCACTTTAACTCCAAGTGTTTCAAGGACAGCAGAAGACAGAATTCATCTGGCAAAAGTTTCAGATCGTCAATTGGCCAAGGCATTGGACGGTGCAGGGCAAATTTTTCGAGATGCTCCAGCTTCCCAATGGACTTTGGAATATTTAAAAGGCCGCCGTAAACTTCCAACTCCCTCAACTGCAGAGGTGCCTGCAATGTTCAAATTTTAAAAGTGGGTTTGACCCCTGGATGTCAGCTTCTGTGCATTTTGATATACTAAGAGTCTAAGACATTGTAGAAAGAAACCTTTAGTAAGAAATTACATACTACCTGAGATTCATTTGACCACAGTGTTTCCAAATTGGTCCCCTTTAATTGTAGAACTCTTAAATTCTTTATTGGAATCCAGGAAGGTAGGGAGGAATAAGGACAGGTATACCAGCAGAGCCATACTAGTTGTTGTGGCTGCACAACGCTGAAGACGCTTTCAATGCAATAACCTGTAGCCCTAAGCAACTGCAACCCGCTCATATTACTTACGAAACCACTGCCGGCAAACTCCGCAAGCTGTTTGAACGATTGTTGAGCCCATTCGCGGCCATTTGGGTCCATGATGATTCCACGCACCTAAATTGTTGTCTCGGAGATGTTAGAATCATGATTGGCATTCTTTCAAATTTTAAGAATTCAAAACATCACACAATTTTGAGAGAAAACTATTCTGAAGGACGGTCTAACTTAAGCTTGAAATACGTACATGTGATTGGTAGGACAGATGAAGAAGGTTGTTACTTGGGAGCCAAAGACGAAGCGTCCATTCCGGGGGTTCATTCTTCGCAATATCTCTGCCCATGTCCCTCAGGTGGTCGTGCATTGTTATACAGTTTTCACTGTCAACTTCAACAAGGCACTTATTCTCTAGGTTGCGAAGACCCAGCCATCCATCCCAGCTGGATGCATCCCATATTCTTGTGGCCGTATCCCTGTCCTCTCCTATAAAGAAGCAAGCAATATCCAAGAATATCTGCTTCTCTTCTTTATCTAGACTGTCATAGCTAACTTTCAGTCTCTTTAATAAATTATCAGGAAGTATTCGGGAGATTTTGTCCACTTGGGCTTTCGAATACTCCAAATCTTTTCCACGAATAAGCTCTCCAAATACTTTAAGTGATAATGGTAATCCATCACAAGCATTCAAAAACTTTTCCACCACTTGTTCAAATCCTATAAAGGGACAAGGCTGGTCAAAGGCATGCCGGCAGAATAGCTCTTGTGAATCTTGTGGATTGAGGCCTCTTAGCATGTAAATAGATGAAATTCCAATCCCCAAGCTTGTAAGAACATCCCTATTGCGAGATGTAACTAAAATGAAGCTATCTGAAAGAAGGTTATCTTTAACTGGCACAAATAATGCGTTCAGCTGCTCAACGCTGTCCACATTATCTAAAATTATGAGAGCGTGAGTAGGTCGGAGATACCTTTTGATCTTCCCTATACCATCATCAATGTCGTCTATTTGCTCATCCCATTGAGCCAACTCCTTCAGAAGTTTACTTTGCAAGAAGCATAGAGATTTTTCTCTTACATCAAACAAAAAGCAAGATCGCTTGTAATTTGATCTCTCACTGTTAAAGATTTCTTTTGCTAGGGTGGTTTTGCCAACTCCACCCACTCCCACAATTCCTATAACTCTGGCCTCCCTGCTGCTCTGCTGCAATGAGACTGTTCTTTTAAAATCTTTAATTTTTTCATCCAAACTTATTGGATATTTGGACACATATAGCGGTCTTTTAACCTTTTTCAAAACTCCTTCCACGACATCTTTGAGGAGCTGATTTTCTCTGAAAACATGGGAAAGGTTGAAGACCTTGAAGACTGCCTCAAAGCACTGCAAGATACTTATCTTCACACTAAAACTGTGAAAGAAAACAAACATGAACAGTGATTTAGAAAAACAGATTCACTTTCATCTATAAGTGCAGAACTAAAAGATCTCAAAAAGACAATACAAGTACCGAGTAAACCGAGGCATGAACATGGTGAAGAGACGATTTCTGAACTGAGTGATATGTAATCTAAGTTTTGGTTTATCATTAACCCTAATTAGAAACAAATAAGCTGTCTATATCCATAGCCGATCTAATTACTACAAGAGCGATTTTTGCTACCACGCATACGAAGTTCATCTTCACCGCAAACCAATAATAAATGTGATAAGTCGGCCTCTTTCACAACTATGAAAGTCTCAACTAGCTATCAATCCAACAAATTAAAAGCTAAGATTTACAGCTAGGGTCGGGTTTCTTACCTGTTATACGTCTCTCGGTCAAAACCTTTTAGTTCTGCAACTTCATAAAGAGCTTTCCTCCATTTTCTAATGGTGTTGGAGTCGTATCGTGGTTGAGAATCAAATGTTTTCTTCTCTTCCAGCACCCCCAGGGCTCGACCGTACACTCCATTTTTGCCCCACGTCCACCGAAGCTCCGAGGGCTTGACATTGTGAATCCGCATATCCGGGAGAGAAAATTGCTATATGGACAGAGGATGTTCGAATGGCGCTTATAATTTGAGGAGTTATGCTCTCTCCATCTTGCAATTCTTGTTGGTCGAGAAATACTCGCAATCTGTGTGGGCTCAGGCAATTGTAGAGATCCGTGGCCAAAGTTTTCTTGACATCAGGGCCCCTGTGATTGATGAATATATCGTAGACATAGTTGTCGTGTTTGCCATCGGAAGTGGAAGGGGAGGTGGAGGACGATGCAAATGATGTATCATCTCGAGCGGTTGACAAGTTAAGGCTTGCATAATAATAAAACAAGTAAGATGGAGATGGATACCAAAGATTAGTGCGCGCTCAACTTCAGAATTTGACTCTTCGAATAGCTGATCTCAAAAGTGCAAAGAGCCTGCCGGCTTCCAACTTCAAAATTTTACTCTTCGTCTGGCTGATCTCACAAGTGCAATTGCCCATCGGCTTCCAACTCAAAATTTTACTCTTCGTCTGGCCGATCTCACATCTGCAAAGTGCCTAATGGCTTCCAAGCTAGGAATACTCTGATCGGTTGAAAGCAAAACCACAATGGCATCAGTGAATAAATGGCATCAATGGTTAAATTGTGAGTGCTCGCTTTGGACTTGAATTAAAACCCTGCTTTGAAGGATGGAATCTGATGTGTAACCCTCTGCACATCACGCGTCTTTGGGCACTGATCACACGGCGAAACTTATGCGGCCGACAGATTCCGTTACGGCTCATTTGGCTGGGAAACAGTTGGCACAATTATTAGTCCGTATAAGTATTGTTTTTATCTTAGTTCTTTATTTTTCATTTGCAAAGTACAATTATTACTGGGTATGGGTGATTTTTTTATAGCTGTCGATGTATATAGCAATCGATTTGCATTCAAATATATTTGACTTTTAATTAACTTCCAAATTATATAATGTTTTGTTAAGTATTTTAAAAATTATATATCAGCATTCGCTTCTGGAGGGGTAAAAATGAACGTCGAATGACTATGGCCAGATGAACAGTTAGTCGACTCATCAACCATCACATTTCCGAGGTTGCGGAATCCATCGAAGTGTTGTATGTGTGCCGAACCGGAACCTGTCGGGTTTTGTCGAGTTGAAACTTGTCGAATCAGAACTTGTCGGGATTGAAAAATAAATTTCCTCCCGACAGGTTGGAAATTTTTTTTATTCGTCAATTGAATTCACTCTTAATCGACCAACTGTAATCATTGATCGACTGATCTTACTATATCAACCACTTGAACCTAGCAACCTATCGCGGTTGGTCGCGCAACTCTTTCACCTTCACGTCGCGCAGCTCTTCTAACTCGGACATCCCAGCAACATTTGACGCAGAAGGTCGATGTCACGAAACTGTCGAAGGTTGTCGAATCCGTCGAAGTGTTGTATGTGTGCCGAACCGGAACCTGTCGGGTTTTGTCGAGTTGAAACTTGTCGAATCGGAACCTGTCGGGATTAAAACATAAATTTCCTCCCGACAGGTTCATTGGAAACATTGGAAGCTTCTGTTATACTAAACATAAGCTTCTGCTTCACACACCAGTCTACCCATCAGCGCATCACGATATGGATTTGCCACCGTCGATTTACGACAAGATCTATCTCGGTTGCCGATTGTAAGGACAGTCTTCACGATCATTTCTGGCTCTGACAACTTGCAACAGGTTCTAGGTTCGACAGGTTCACCTTCGATAAGTCTCGATTCAACTTCGACAATTCAACAAACTCGACAGGTTCCTCTTCGACCAGTCGCAGCTCGACTTCGACAACTCAAACCCGACAGGTTCTGGGTTCGACACGACCTCCACTTCGAAACGGTCGCTACCAATACCTCTCGGTGCACAAATACAATCAAACTCGTCAGCATTTGGGTTGATGCAGTCTAAGCAGGCGATGCAGCTCTACATGGGAAAAACTTACGAGATCTACCTTTTTTATTATAAACTTGAACATTCAATGACGGATTGGACATTGAACAACCTTCCATAAGATTACCCACGTGAACATTCATTTCTTTGGGGTATAATCCATCACGAAGTTATGAACTTTGGTTCAGTAGTACTGACTTCTGCCTATCGACGTATATCTGGATTTGACGGATTGGACATCCTAGTTAA
Source organism: Larix kaempferi (assembly GCA_027924585.1). Lineage (NCBI taxonomy): Eukaryota > Viridiplantae > Streptophyta > Pinopsida > Pinales > Pinaceae > Larix > Larix kaempferi. The sequence continues at coordinate 6,000,330 of BSBM01000410.1, forward strand.
ATGTGTTGAGACACCGATGCACCGCCTTTACGCTTAATCGTTTATAAAATTCGATGGGCAATGTGCGACTGCTCCAGAATGAGAAACGTGATAACAGGAGAACACGGCATAATTGGGCGATGGTGTAATTAGTCGGTAGTGAACTTGTGCGTGGTGGGTTGGGTTCTTTGATCGACTGGTGGGAAATGGTCGACGGTTGGTCGGATTTTTAAAAAAAGATTTGTGGATCAAATGATGTGTCGACCACCTCGACCATATATTTAAGAACCGACTAATAAATATCAACTATATCGACCATATAACTTTTAATATGTCAATGAAAAAGTATCGACCGTACTATAATCATTTAAATATGGAAAAGGTATCCTCGACCCAGATGTAAGTATCGACCACAATTTTTATATGTCGACCAGCGTATCCACGAGATAAAATGCCGACCAGCATATCGACCAGCATGTCAACCACAATTTTTATTTTAGTCAATTTTTATATGTGGACTAAATGCAAAGACTTGTAACTGTATAGACATAAGTTAAAATTGACTAAAATATATTATAAAATTAAGCAAAGCCATAAAATATTTTGATGGACCCAGATCAATCAAAAAGTCGGTTGCATTAGGCGATAGCCAAGTGAAGTCATTGAACGGGCTTTAGGATGACAACTTCTCAACAATGATTAGTCAACCATTACATAAAGGGCTATATAATGTATATATAAGCAATTTGAAAAAATATTTCTGCAATAATATCAATGAAAAAATGATTATAATAGCTCCTAAACTGCACAAGAGACAAGAGAGAGACAAGAGATGAGAGAGAAACAAGCAGTAGCCTTTATTACTTAGTTAACCATTACATTAGGTCAATAGCCTATATATAGATGTTTACATTCAGTTATACAACTGTATTGTCGGAGCAACCAACCGACTTATACCGAGTGGTCGGCATGACTTGTTGACTTACATTGCAAAAAGTCAGGCAGAGTGTCTAGTCATCAAGCCGACATATGCTCTTCCAACATCTCCCCCACCTCAAAATCTTTCTTCGTCCCAAAGAAAGGATATGTGCAAAATTACTGAACAAAACTTGTGTATAACTGTGCTTTAACTGATAAATGTACATGTTATGAGTTGTCTTGACTGGAACCTGTCGCTCCTTGTTGTTGTACACAGACCTCGACAATTGCTTCAGCCGAAACAGACATGTGGTGCTGGAAGGTCTCCCGATGGCGCAGCGTGTTTTGGATGTCGATAGTAATTGTTGTAAGGCTGGACAAGTCAGCTATATGTTCTTGAGTAGTCTTGCCCTGTAGATGATATAGGTCAGGACCGAAGAGATCTATTTTCTCGTTGGCAGCTGAGAGCAATGTTTTAAGATGTGGTCGGAATTGTTCTACTTTGTCAAGGTTATGATGGGCCTAGCTCAACCACTGTTGTTCACTTTTTTCCAATTTCTCTAGTTTCTTGGTTTCGATTACCAGTTGTTCCTTAATAGTTCGGCCTGTGGTTTCATCAGCTACTCGGTGTTGTTGATGAAGACTGTCAATTAAGTCGCTTGTCTCTCGCATTTGTCTAAAGACGTTGCCATAATGTTTGTACCAATTGCGGAGAACGTTGTTTGTTGTATATGCTTCATCATTATACTGGATGAGCTGATCGTGTGCTAAGTTGAATGCTTTAAACTGTTCCGACATTAGTGACGTTGTTACTGTGGCTTGTTCTTGTCGGTCCCTGGTGAGCTGTTCAGATAATGCCAACACTATAGATTGGAACAACTAAAATGCTTTATCAAGTGTGCTAGTATTGTCGGAGCTGACTAGAATAGGTATGACCTGTTGCGCTAAGTCTTGACACTTTGTCAGAAATACAGTTTGGTCTTCTTCCAGCTGGTGAATGCGGTCTTCTGTTGCTAGTCGTTTATGTCGTTGTTCTCGGTTGATTGCATCAGTCAGTAAGTCGAGCTCTACTTGTGGTGCCTTTTGTGGATGGTATGTCGAGATCGGCCCAAATTGGTCGAGATGTAAAGATAAGCGACCCAATTGAGATATGTGGTCCAGATGCTGCTGCTGTTGCTGAAGATCTTTCTGATGGCGTCGTTTGTCCTTAGCTTGATTTTTCTTGGATTTTACTTGAGACTTTGGAGCCGCTAATTGTTGTTCTGAGTCTTTTCGTGTCTTGATTGTTGCTGATGGTTGTTCTCTCTCTTCTTGTGCTTCTTCAGTAGCCCTTTCTGTTTGTATTGAGCTGCTTGATATGACTACTATGTTTGTCGAGGGTATTTCTTCAGTTGTTGCTTGTTTTGCTTGCTCTACTGTCTCGATTGCTGCTTCAGTTGTTTGTGCTACTGGCTCGACTGCTGCTTCAGTTGTTTGTGCCACTGGCTCGACTGCTGCTTCCAAGGCTTTTTGAACTGGTGTTTCCTGTTCTTGAAGTTGCATTACTTTTGATGTTGTGGTGGTCCCGTCGGTAGGGGTGCGGAATAGTACACTAGTACCGACTTCACCAATCGGCGACAGACGTGTTTCATCGACTGGGGGAGGAGGGTTAGCAATTGGACTGCCAAACGGTTCCCGACCGACTACAGGGGACAAGACTTCTAGTATTAGTGGTGCGACTACATATAAAACTTCAAGGTCGGAGGAGTGCTTTGGTGAGTTGACGACATGTCGGTGAGGTGAATGGGCTTCCACCGACGGATTGACTGGAAAAGGAATGAACGAAGAAGTTTGTTGAGCAAAAATTGGATTGTTTGCGTCAGGATTGCGCTGGAGATGAGTATGGTACATGCCAATTGCTTTCGGTGTTAAGGTATCTGATGGATTCAAAAGTTCTGTTGGGGTGACACCAGAAGGGGCGGCATGTGTCGGTGAACTAGTGTCTAGGAATACAGGTCTTTTGGTTATGAGACTCCGCCAATCTTGGAAAAAGGCTGGGAGTTGAGCTATGAATTGGGTAATGTCGTTATCATTTTGAAATGCTTGTCGAAGGGGGGAAGGAAGAGTTTGTACAATATTCAAAACTTGAGATGGAGCTGCAAGTGCAAGTGGGGTACTTACCACAGGTGTAGAAAAAAAAGTATCCTCCGTGACAATTGTCGAGGATGCTGGAGGTGGGCTACTTGTGAGGTCGATAGCACCCTCGATCATAAGCTTGACTTTCTTTTTGGGTCGAGACTGTTCAGCTTCCAAAAATTTCTTGAACTGCTCGTCGACTGGAATTTTTTTCTTAGTTGCAGCTTCCAAGATTCGCGTTGTGTTGTCATATAATTTAGTTTCATCTTCCACTGTCGGCTCCTCTATGATCATTTTTCATTTGCCCTTCCCTTGTATTTCTACATCCCTTGCTTGTCGATCTTTTGATAACTAGTCGACCATCTGCTAGATGTTGTCGCTTGTCAAGGCGTACTCAGGATTGTCGGACAGGGTCTCTTCATCCAATTGTTGAGCTTCGTCCGGTCGATTTTGGTGTGGTGTGGGCGTAAGTGCTAAAGGTTGTGATCCGGCCGTGGGCTCAGCTTGAAATGTAAAAGTTTGCATATATAGGCGGCTTTCATACGCTTCTTCTTTCTCTGCATCCATTAAAGGTTCGACTATGGGAATGCCGACCTCGTGTGCCTTATCAGGAATTATCAATTTTGTCTTGGATTGCCTGCTAAGCTCATTGAAGATTTCGTCGACGGAAGGGTAATAGTCGAGAGCTTGTGCGGCCCCGGCTAGTCCTTGCAAGTGCCAAACTGATGTATGGTCGAGTGCAAGTTCAATGTGGGCCGATGGAGGCAGACTTCATCGAACATTCTGAGATACCCTCCATCTGGTCGACCGAATTTTTAAGTCTTGGAACCAGAGTTCTAGCCAAATCTTTACTGTTGACAACCCAAGTTTGTTGCCTCCTTTTGTAAAGCAACGGAAGTTCTACATTAACACAGGTCCTGTAACATCCCGAAAATACCAAAAAAAAAATAAAAAAAATTATAATAGCAATATTTATCAGAATTTATCTAATGCGGAATGAGATAACTAAATTGAACACTTAATTAAGGTAAGTTAATCATAATGACACGTCATCAACCTCAATTAAATAATTAAAATTTCTACTTCAAATATTAACGGTTGTTAACTTCTTAAATGAGAGATCTTTATATGTTTATGAAAACTAGTACAGTTCATGATTTGTTTAGGTTATTGATTAAATATACATGCTTCTACAATTGGTACTGCTTTTAAAATATTGATGGAATGCTGACAGTTTGTTTGTTTGATAAAAAGGGGTCCCTCGAGGTGCTCCGAGGCTTACTTAGCTATGTCAACTAAAGCATTTGAAATCTTTTTCCATGTGCAGAAAACAGGTAAGCAATCCTACGACGATAAGAGTTAAGGGTACAAAAATCTGTCCAAAAGAAAACGTAAATGTAATAAGCTAAATTCTAAGTACTTCTATACAGAAATAAGTTACTAGAGGTATGGATATCTTGGCTCTTATTCTCTTTTCATGATGGCCTGCAACATTCCAAGATACTAAAATCACGTCGCCAATTTCTTTTACATTGCTATTATTATAATATAAAAACAAAGGTGCAAAATTCTATTTGTAAAAATCTATTTGGAACTTGTGGAATTAGTGTTTATACTATCATTATTTCTTGTGCATTAACAGAACTAAATATATAATACATATAGTGAAAATAGTGATCATATCTAGAACTTAGCGTTTAGAGTGTATTTCAACTCACTTGATCTACCTTATAATCCTACTCCTCTCAAATTGATTGGCAATGCATTGATAAAACATGGAACCAAATAGACCTTTCCCTAAGGTCTAAACAAATACAATAGAGATGGAATAAATGTAACAACTAGCGACTATGCGATTACATAATGAAATATTACATATAACAACTATTGTTTTGATACTATTAGTGTTCAATACAAAGGATACGATGTATCAAAAGATTGATGATATATTATAACATAAAATAAGAACTATGCAATCACATATATATAATGAAACAAATATTCAACCTTCGGAACTATATGCTATTCTATAATGACTGAGCATTGATATGGTTATATCAACATAACTACTATTGTTTACAATGTCTATACAAACTTTGATTAACACATATACGAATATATACTATAATCTAATATGCAGGGATTTGATCGTGACAGGGAAAATAAAGCTTGGTACTTTATCATGTTTCCAACTGTCGATATCAACCTTAAGCATTAATATCGTTTTACTGCAGGGTGAGGTGAAGGCTTAGTTGGAAGGTCTCCACGTGATGGTTTTTACAATGGGCACCGATCATTGTTGAGTTGTATGATAAATTAACCCTCAGTTTGTTGATTTGGCAATATAGTAGATGTGATAATTTAATGCAGTATTGAATGCAAAAAGAGCTCGGGTATAAACGTGCAAGGTTGGCAATCTAGCTACCGTTGATCTCTACAAGATCAAAGGCTTGGGAGAAAACCCTAATTCTCGCTGGTAAGTGGCACACAAAAGCTTCTCGACAATCATTTCGTGTTTTGTGGTGAAGTTTGGAGAGCTGACCGAAATGCTGCAAAGTAGGGTTTGGTTGTTTTACGGTTAGGAGGATTTCTTTCCAGGTTTTGAACCTACGACCTGTGAGAGAGAGTTTAAATATGCTTAGACTTCCAGTCTCTATGCAAAGAGGACCGTGACACAGCCATTGCAACAGTGGAAAGGTTTTGATGGCACTTTGATTGTGTGAATCGTTTGAAGCTTGTTTCTCCATACGTTTACAGTGGTTCTAAAAGTGTAATCCTAAAATACTGCAACTACAAACAGTCTTCGTCATTTGCTGGTGTGGGATATCCCAAGCCGAGAATCTTCAAAGTAAGTTTTTATTGATAGTAATGTAAATTCTTATTATTTGAAAAATCTCGTTGTATTTCTTTTGTTTAAACCTTCTAAAAATGTACTGGCAGGTGCTGGACTTGATGGAGGTTTTCTTAGTGTAATGCTCGGACTAAGGATGCTGCAGTACCCTTCTGGTAAGCCTCGGTGGTCTCGTAGGGATCTTTGGCATGGTGGAAACGAAATGACGAAAGTTGAAATGAAATCTTATTCAAAGAAATGGCCGTCTTTAGATTTTTAATTTGAAAAAGGTTGTAAGAGGATGGATCCTCAGTTTTAGCTTTGATAACAACTCAATGATGAGTTTCTGAGTCGTCTTCGGACTTGTTTTTGTTCTAAGAGTGTTTTAAGGAAAAACCCTTATAAGGTTTTATAACTTTGAAAGGTTTTCCAAAGGCTCTGTGAAATTAACTGTACTATTTCTAATATGAAAAACTAGCCGAGGTCTCCCAGTTTTTATGAGACAAAGGTTTGTCTTGTTAAACTTGAGAAAATCGTTTGTGTAATGAAATAGTTTTGGAAAGGAAACTTAAAGCAACAAAGTTTAATTCTGGTTTACAGTTACTCGTTGCTTGACTGTAGGTTGATAGATACTTTGCTATGTATCGTTTGAAATGTAAGCACAGTTTTGGTCTTTGTATTTTATAAAATGGCAATGCCATAGGGTTCGATGAATGCAAACCCTACCTGTGGGTTTTAATGGCAGGCTTGCTTGTACTGAGAAGGAAAACTGTAAGCTTATGTTTTGATTTCGTTATTGGTACAAACGTTTAAAATTTACTGTAGTAGTTTGATCGTTTTAACAAAACGTTGACAGGGTTTGACCTCCGCGTTCTAGTTTTGAAGATGAACACTGTAACTTAAAAAAAATCCAGATATGAATGAGTTTTGAAGCTAGGGTTTATAACCCAGACTTAATCGTTGTGAAGAGAGAAATCTCGATAGTGTAATTGTTGAAATGTTAAGGTGTGAGCTACAATTTATACAAGAGTATGTAAAATGTGTATTTGGCTACTGTTAGAATAAATCTTTATGAAGCAAAAATAAAACATGAATACTTGTATTAGACTAGTATGAAACTAATTAATTAAAACAATTATAGTTACAATGGAAATGCTCTATGACAAATTGAAAAGTATTTACTTATAACCAATTTTGTATGGAATGAATTTACAACTGTTATATTTTTGCAAAATTCTTGTACTATGAAAATTTGAAATGTTTAATACTGAATGCATTTGCTTGCTATTTGAATAGCATAGAGATATGAGGAGAATACATGACTGTTCAGAAATTAAACTAGATTTATATTTTTGAGATAACAAAAGAATCCTATAACATTATCTATAGTTATACAGTAAATTCTTACTCTGTTTAGATACCGGTCAGAATGGCAAACAAACACTTACTACAATTATTTATCCAATCAAATGGAAATATGCCTATCTCTAATCTATTATTTAATTTGCTTCTCTATACTGGAGTACGATGCAAATAACAACATGTGGAAAAATATAGAGTTGATTTTCTAATCAAATTTTAAACAAGTTTATCATTCAGACTTAAACAAAGATCAGAGATAAATTCATTTACAAAACAGAGTTTGATAATTTCACTAAACATAATTATTAAACTGTAAACAAAATAGGAAACAACAAAACATGATTAACTGTAGGGAAACAAATAGCCCAAGGAGCCTGTTCCACCCAACCAATTCCTGAAGACAGCCAAGTTACTTGCCTTAGGACCCCCGAGCCTGTTCACTGAACCACTAGGAGGAAGAAACTTAGGAATTTAGGATCTCCACTTGCAGTAGCAGTAATTGTCAAATCTTCAAGAACTAGCAGTCCAAAGGACCTGCACCAGCACCTCTGGTTCTCCTTATCAAATAATTTGCAGACTTATGATTGCACTCACAACTAGCCTCCCAATTCGAATATCTCAGTGATCACCTGATGCACATGAGGAAATATTTCTACAGAAAATATTGTTTAAGAGTTGCCTCCTCAATTCAAATTTGCCTTATGTAGGCTGCCTAGGCCTTTTCAGTTGTTACTGGTTCATTAAATGAGCTGCCTGCCCACTCCCACCACCTGGGGGATAATGCCACATTTTTAGGGGTAGTTGTCCCATAACCAACAGCTAGTGGTGAAGTGCAATTGCTGCCATCTTTCCCATACCTTCCAACAGCTTCCATTCCTCCTAGTGGGTCAGTGAACACTCATTTAACAGTTCCCTTGGGTGTTTGTCTCCTACTTTAATTTATTAAATAATAATAATTCAGTAATTACATTCATCCTTGACCAAACTTGGTCATAATTTCAAAACTTTGAAATTAAAATTTAACATAAAGTACTTTGCTAATAAAATAGTAATTTCATAAATTTGGGTAGGTGACATACACACCCCCCTTAAGTCTCAACATCGTCCTTGATGTTGGTAAATCACTCCTTGAGTGTTCCTGAAACAGAGTTGGGTATGCTGCCTGCATACTACTCTCCAACTCCCAGGTTTCCTCTTCCGAGCTAAGGTGCTTCCATTGCACTTTCACTTGCCCAATGGTGCGATTCCGGAGCAGAGTTTCCCTCCTTTCGAGGATACAGTCCAGTTCCACCTGAAAATCTCTGTCTTGTCCCACCTGTACATCATTAGTTTACAGCATGCGTAGCATCGTGCACATACTTCTTTAAAAATGATATATGAAAAACATTATGTATTTTTAAATTTGGTGGCAAGGCCAGTTGGTATGCCACTGGTCCAACCCTGGACAATATTTCAAAATGACCACAATACCTGGGTGCCAACTTGGCACAGCTTCCCAATTTCAATGAACTCTTTTTCGGTCTCACCTTGACAAATACATGTTCACCAACCTGGAACTCTTTATGAGTCCTTTTTAAATCTGCTTGACTTTTCTGCCTATCTTGGGCAGCTTTCAAGTTTTCTTGTACCTGTTTCACAATTAGTTCTAACTCCTGCAATAATTCAGGTCCTAAAACAACTCTATTTACTGGGTCATTCCAAGAAACGGGTGTATCACATTTCCTACCATAAAGAATTTCAAAAGGACTAAGTCTGGCTAATGCATGATAATGATTATTATAAGCAAATTCTGCTAAGTGCAAGTAGTCTTCCCACTTACCAGGCTGATCCTTAACATACATTCTTAACAAATCTTCTAAAACTTGATTTACCCTTTCTATCTGTCCATCCGTTTGTGGATGAAATGCTGTGCTGAAATTGAAGGTTGTATTCAACCCCTTAAACAGTGATCTCCAAAAGTTTCCGGTAAACTTAGAGTCACGATATGAGATTATCACCTTTGGTATCCCATGTAGTCGAAAAATCTACTTCATGAAAATTTCTGCAATGTCTGGAGCTTTATGAGTTGTCTTTACAGGTATAAAATGTCTCGCTTTGCTGAGTTTGTCCACTACCACCATGATAGAGTCATTTTGTTTCTGATTTTTAGGTAATCCAGTAATAAAGTCTATGCTGATCACTTCCGATTTCCAACTTGGTATCGGTAACGGTTGCAACAATCCAGCAGGATGTTGGTGTTCAACCTTCACTTTTTGACAATCCAAACATTTAGCTATGTACTCTGCTACTTCATCCTTCATTTTGAGCCAATAGTATTCTTTTCTTAGCATAGTAATGGTCTTTTGATAACCTGGATGACCAGAATAATAACTTTTATGCATCTCATTTAATATCAAAATTTTTATTTCTGGTATGTCTGGTACATACAATCTGTTTTTATACAGTAATAACCCATTTTCTTTCATACTGAAATCTGCCATAAAATTTTTAGAACTGTTGTTTGCTATCCTTTCTTTTATTTTTCTGTATTCTTCATCAGTTTCACTCTTTTCAAGAATCTGATTTTCCAAATCTGCGGAGTAAGTGCTGATGGCTAAAATAAAATTCAGTTTTTCCTTACGACTCAAGGCATCTGCAACCTTGTTCTCTTTTCCTTTAATATGTTGAATTTCCAAATCATACTCACTTAAGAAAGTCAACCATCTAGCTTGTCTAGCGTTCAGATTTGTCTGATCTAATAAATATTTCAGACCCATGTTATCTGTCAATAACGTGAATTTTATGCCAATAAGGTGATGATGCCACATTTTTAAGGCATGAATTACTACCAATAATTCTAAATCATAAGTGGAGTAATTCTTTTCATGTATTTTCAACTTTCTAGATTCATATGCCACCGCATGCCCTTCCTATGTTAGGACTCCACCGAGTTCGTCGTTGCATGCGTCTATACAAACTATAAAATCCTTGTTAGGATCTACTATCCTCAAGATAGGTGCTGTAGTCAATAATTCCTTTAACTTCTTGAAACTGTCAGAACATTTCTGATCTTAGATCAATCTTGGAAAATATCGTTGCTCCACGCAGCTGATCAAATAGATCGTCTATGCGGGGAAACGGATACCGATTCTTGATTGTCATCTTATTAAGCTAGCGATAATCTATGCACAGTATTAAAGTTCCATCTTTCTTCTTAACGAAGATGACAGGTGCTCCCCAAGGAGATACGCTGGGTCTTATATAATTCTTATCAAGCAGTTCCTTCATCTATGATTTCAATTCGTTTAATTCCAGTATATTCATTCTGTATGGAGCTTTAGAATTTGGTACTGCTTCTGGTATTAACTCGATGGTAAAATCTAAATCTCTTTTAGGAAGTAATCCTGGAATCTCCTCAGGAAATACATCCTTAAAATCCTTTAGGACAGGTATGTCTTCTAATTTCAGTTTGTCCTCTTTACAGATAAACTCATCATTTACTACATTTATTGCAAACAACTGACATCCTTTCCTAACTGCCTTCTTGACTTGTAATGCTGAAATCTGCCTAAGGGTTACTTTTCTTAGAATACCTTTGACTTCTACAGTTTTTCCTTCGTCATTTAAACAGGTAAAACTCTTTTCATAACAGTTCAAAATGACATGATGGGCTTCTAACCAGTCCATTCCAATTATAACATCATATGACCCTAAGGGTAAAACATTTAACTTGACTTGCGTTTTTAACTGATTGAAAAATAAAGTACAATTCTCAATGAAGTCTGATACTTTCCTTTTTGTTCCTGTTGCTAGTCTAACCAACCAAGATTTACTGAACTTTTCTGTTTTCAATTTAAGACTTTCCACAATATCTGGAGATATATAACTTAAACTAGCACCTAGGTCAATTAAAACAGTAACAGGATGATTTTGTAGCATACCTTCAATCTCTACCATGGAGATCTGATGATCTGCTTGCCTGTTGTCGAGTGCTGCATTGATTCTGTGCAGCTCTCTTGTCAAGTCTCCAACAGTCGGTTCAGTCTGAATAGAATGAATATTGTTAGATGTCCGCTTTCTCTTGGGACACTCTGATGCATAGTGAGGACCTTGACATTCAAAACACTTGATAGGTGCCTTTGGTTCACTGGTTCTGTTGTTATTAGGAGCATTTCTGGGTGCTGTAAAATTCTGTTGTTGACTGTTTCTGAAGTTATTCCCTTGAAAATTCCGATTCTGGAAATTTTTCTTTTGGAAACCGGAATTTCCACTTAATCTGAAATTTTTCTTTTTCATCTCAAAATTATTGGGCTTATGGTTTTTCCAGTTTGTCATTCCTTCTCTCTTCCGATTGGCGTCATAACATAAAACTGCTTTTCGCATAGCCTCTTCCAAGGTTTTTGGACTGTCATACTCGATTTTGTCCTTAATATTGAAAGGTAAACAGCTCAAGTACCTTTGGATTTTCGGTTTTTCTTCTATGAGGTATGGCACATATCTTAGTAAGTTCAGAAATTTACTGTTCATTTCCTTCATGTTCATACCTCCCAGCTTCAAATCATAGAACTCTTTGGATTTTTTCTCATAGTACTATTCAAATAAATACTTCTTTTTAAAATATCGTTTAAAATTACTCCAGCTTACATATTTATCTTTGATGCCCTTTACTCTTTTGATGTCCTGCCACCAGATATTCGCTTTCCCGATCAAGTTATATATAGCCATTTTTGCCTTCAAGGACTCTGAATAGTTATAAATCTTGAAGTATTTCTTCATACCGGACAGCCAAGATTCGGCTGTCTCGCCCTTCTTAGTTTCTCCATTGAAAGTTGGAGGTCTTATCTTTTTGAACTCCCCAGAAATCTGCTCATACTCCTTCTGATTTTTCCTTTTGGGTTTGAAATCTCCTTCACTGCTATCACTGGTGTAGTTACGTTTCTTTTTACGCGTTTCAATGGCATCTCCTGATGAGGTTGAACTGTTGTTCACCTCACTAGTTTTTATTTTCTTATTTTTATTAGCATGAGGCATATCCTCAACTTTGGAGATATCTTCATTACCTCTCTCTTGCTCCTCAGTTGGGCAATGTTCAAACAGCACTTGGTTTAATTGTTCTTGTGCTTGCAGAATTCTTTCATTGTCTTGTTTCACAGATCTGATTTCTGCCTTTAATTCATGGAAAGCACGTAACAATTCTGATGAACTGTTATTTATTTCAACATGACCTTCTTCTGCATAGTTGTGTCCCGAGTTGTGGCTGTTTGGTTGAAATCTGTCATCTACATGATCAACTGAATTCTCCATACCTGTAGCTTAAAATAATTTCTTAACAATATCATAATTAAAATTCAAATTAGTAAAATTTTCTGTTGTATAAAATTTGTCGTTGTATAAAATTTTCTGTTGTGTGTTCTTGGACCTTTTTCAGGCCTAGAGTTTGAACATGAGCTCTGATACCACATGTAACATCCCGAAAATACCAAAAAAAATAAAAATTATAATAGCAATATTTATCAGAATTTATCTAATGCGGAATGAGATAACTAAATTGAACACTTAATTAAGGTAAGTTAATCATAATGACACGTCATCAACCTCAATTAAATAATTAAAATTTCTACTTCAGATATTAACGGTTGTTAACTTCTTAAACGAGAGATCTTTGTATGTTTATGAAAACTAGTACAGTTCATGATTTGTTTAGGTTCTTCATTAAATATACATGCTTCTACAATTGGTACTGCTTTTAAAATATTGATGGAATGCTGACAGTTTGTTTGTTTGATAAAAAGGGTTCCCTCGAGGTGCTCCGAGACTTACTTAGCTATGTCAGCTAAAGCATTTGAAATCTTTTTCCATGTGCAGAAAACAGGTAAGCAATCCTACAACGATAAGAGTTAAGGGTACAAAAATCTGTCCAAAAGAAAACGTAAATGTAATAAGCTAAATTCTAAGTACTTCTATACAGAAATAAGTTACTAGAGGTATGGATATCTTGGTTCTTATTCTCTTTTCATGATGGCCTGCAACATTCCAAGATATTGAAATCACGTCGCCAATTTCTTTTACATTGCTATTATTATAATATAAAAACAAAGGTGCAAAAGTCTATTTGTAAAAATCTATTTGGAACTTGTGGAATTAGTGTTTATACTATCATTATTTCTTGTGCATTAACAAAACTAAATATATAATACATATAGTGAAAATAGTGATCATATCTAGAACTTAGCGTTTAGAGTGTATTTCAACTCACTTGATCTACCTTATAATCCTACTCCTCTCAAATTGATTGGCAATGCATTGATAAAACATGGAACCAAATAGACCTTTCCCTAAGGTCTAAACAAATACAATAGAGATGGAATAAATGTAACACCTAGCGACTATGCGAATACATAATGAAATATTACATATAACAACTATTGTTTTGATACTATTAGTGTTCAATACAAAGGATACGGTGTATCAAAAGATTGATAATATATTATAACATAAAATAAGAACTATGCAATCACATATATATAATGAAACAAATATTCAACCTTCGGAACTATATGCTATCCTATAATGACTGAGCATTGATATGGTTATATCGACATAACTACTATTGTTTACGATGTCTATACAAACTTTGATTAACACATATACGAATACATACTATAATCTAATATGCAGGGATTTGATCGTGACAGGGAAAATAAAGCTTGGTACTTTATCATGCTTCCAACTGTCGATATCAACCTTAAGCATTAATATCGTTTTACTGCAAGGTGAGTTGAAGGCTTAGTTGGAAGGTCTCCACGTGATGGTTTTTACAATGGGCACCGATCATTGTTGAGTTGTATGATAAATTAACCCTCAATTTGTTGATTTGGCAATATAGTAGATGTGATAATTTAATGCAGTATTGAATGCAAAAAGAGCTCGAGTATCAAAGTGCAAGGTTGGAAATCTAGCTACCGTTGGGCTTGGAAGAAAACCCTAATTCTCGCTGGTAAGTGGCACACAAAAGCTTCTCGACAAGCATTTCGTCTTTTGTGGTGAAGTTTGGAGAGCCGACCGAAATGCTGCAAAGTAGGGTTTGGTTGTTTTACGGTTAGGAGGATTTCTTTCCAGGTTTTGAACCTACGACCTGTGAGAGAGAGTTTAAAGATGCTTAGACTTCCAGTCTCTATGCAAAGAGGACCATGACACAGCCATTGCAACAGTGGAAAGGTTTTGATGGCACTTTGGTTGTGTGAATCGTTTGAAGCTTGTTTCTCCATACGTTTACAGTGGTTCTAAAAGTGTAATCCTAAAATAATGCAACTACGAACAGTCTTCGTAGTTTGCTGGTGTGGGATATCCCAAGCCGAGAATCTTCAAAGTAAGTTTTTATTGATAGTAATGTAAATTCTTTATTATTTGAAAAATATCATTGTATTTCTTTTGTTTAAACCTTCCGAAAATGTACTGGTAGGTGTTGGACTTGATGGAGGGTTTCTTAGTGTAATGCTCGGACTGAGGATGTTGCAATACCCTTCTGGTAAGCCTCGGTGGTTCGCAAAACCTCGTAGGGATCTTTGGCATGGTGGAAACAAAATGATGAAAGTTGAAATTAAATCTTATTCGAAGAAATGGCCGTCTTTAGATTTTTAATTTGAAAAAGGTTGTAAGAGGATGAATCCTCAGTTTTAGCTTTGATAACAACTCAATGATGAGTTTCTGAGTCGTCTTCGGACTTGTTTTTGTTCTGTGCATGTTTCAAGGAAAAACCATTATAAGGTTTTATAACTTTGAAAGGTTTTCCAAAGGCTCTGTCAAATTAACTGTACTATTTCTAATATGAAAAACTAGTCGAGGTCTCCCGGTTTTTATGAGAAAAAGTTTTGTCTTGTTAAACTTGAGAAAATCGTTTGTGTAATGAAATAGTTTTGGAAAGGAAACTTAAAGCAACAAAGTTTAATTCTGGTTTACAGTTACTCATTGCTTGACTATAGGTTGATAGATACTTTGCTATGTATCGTTTGAAATGTAAGCACAGTTTTGGTCTTTGTATTTTATAATGGCAATGCCATAGGGTTCGATGAATGCAAACCCTACCTGCAGGTTTTAATGGCAGGCTTGCTTGTATTGAGAAGGAAAACTGTAAGCTTATGTTTTGATTTCGTTATTGGTACAAACATTTAAAATTTACTGTAGTTTGATCGTTTTAACAAACGTTGAGAGGGTTTGACCTCCGCGTTCTAGTTTTGAAGATGAACACTGTAACTTAAAAAAAATCCAGATATGAATGAGTTTTGAATCTAGGGTTTATAACCCAGACTTAATCGTTGTGAAGAGAGAAATATCGATAGTGTAATTGTTGAAATGTTAAGGTGTGAGCTACAGTTTATACAAGAGTATGTAAAATGTGTATTTGGCTACTGTTAGAATAAATCGTTATGAAGCAGAAATAAAAGATGAATACTTGTATTAGACTAGTATGAAACTAATTAATTAAAACAATTATAGTTACAATGGAAATGCTCTATGACAAAATGAAAAGTATTTACTTATAACCAATTTTGTATGGAATGAATTTACAGCTGTTATATTTTTGCAAAATTCCTGTACTATGAAAATTTGAAATGTTTAATACTGAATGCATTTGCTTGCTATTTGAATAGGATAGAGATATGAGGAGAATACATGACTGTTCAGAAATTAAACTAGATTTATATTTTTGAGATAACAAAAGAATCCTATAACATTATCTATAGTTATACAGTAAATTCTTACTCTGTTTAGGTACAGGTCAGAATGGCAAACAATCACTTACTACAATTATTTATCCAATCAAATGGCAATATGCCTATCTCTAATCTATTATTTAATTTGCTTCTCTATATTGGAGTACGATGCAAATAACAGCATGTGGAAAAATATAGAGTTGATTTTCTAATCAAATTTTAAACAAGTTTATCATTCAGACTTAAACAAAGATCAGAAATAAATTCATTTACAAAACAGAGTTTGATGATTTCACTAAACATAATTATTAAACTGTAAAGAAAATAGGAAACAGCAAAACCTGATTAAATGTAGGGAAACAAATAGCCCAAGGAGCCTGTTCCACCCAACCAATTCCTGAAGACATCCAAGTTACTTGCCTTAGGACCCTCGAGCCTGTTCACTGAACCACCAAGAGGAAGAAACTTAGGAATTTAGGATCTCCACTTGCAGTAGCAGTAATTGTCAAATCTTCAAGAACTAGCAGTCCAAAGGACCTGCACCAGCACCTCTGGTTCTCCTTATCAAATAATATGCAGACTTATGATTGCACTCACAACTAGCCTCCCAATTCGAATCTCTCAGTGATCACCTGATGCACATGAGGAAATGTTTCTGCAGAAAATATTATGTAAGAGCTGCCTCCTCAATTCGAATTTGCCTTATGTAGGCTGCCTAGGCCTTTTCAGTTGTTACTGGGTCATTAAATGAGCTTTCTTCCCACTCCCACCACTTGGGGGATAATGCCACATTTTTAGGGGTATTTGTCCCATAACCAACAGCTAGTGGTGAAATGCAATTGATGCCATTTGTCCCATACCTTCCAACAGCTTCCATTCCTCCTAGTGGGTCAGTGAACACTCATTTAACAGTTCCCTTGGGTGTTTGTCTCCCACTTTAATTTATTAAATAATAATAATTCAGTAATTACATTCATCCTTGACTAAACTTGGTCATAATTTCAAAACTTTGAAATTAAAATTTAACATAAAGTATTTTTCTAATAAAATAGTAATTTCAGAAATTTGGGTAGGTGACAGGTCCTTCTTGAGTAAAGTCCTTATTTCCTGTTGGTCTTATGTGGGTCATTGCAATCCAGATGATTAGAGATGGGTACCGAATGGTCGTTCCATCCTCTTTACACTTGAAACATATATTCTTAATCATTTCGGCTAGATAGTCAACCCAGTTGTATATTTTGCCATCTTTTTCCATCTCCAACACTGCCTCTAGCATTTCAATTTTTAAGTCGGACCCCCGACCGGAGCTTGATAAAGCAGTCAACAGGATTCGGGTAGCTATTTTATAATTTTCGTATTTTATCTGAGTCACCAATAACCCCCGAGAATTCTTCATTGGGTGCTCCGTAAACTGCTTGATCAATTATGGTCTCTGTCGACTAGGTACATCTGCACCTTATTTGATAACCCTGTAATCTTGTGGATGATCTCACCATTTATTTCGACTGGAACGTCAAAATAAATTTTTTTATTATGATATCTGCTTACTACGAATTGAGCAATAATGTCTTCGAGTCCACCAAATTGTTCCAGCAGAGGTGCGTTCATGTATTGCATAATAGTAGCAGTGCATAGTTTTTGGGCTTCGTCCCTCCAACGGCCATTTGATTCCTTTCCCCAGGCAAGAATAACTTTCCAAGTTCTTTGCCAGTGTGGTTCCTTTACTTTAGCATTTCGAATCAGTTGTAAGCGGCTCTCCAGCGGTGATTGGTCGTTCTCCAACTCATGCACTTTACTTGTGGTTGAACGAGTTGTACTGTGACCTTTCTTGGGCGACATTGTTTCTGTAGAACTCTCAGGTTCGCAAAGGGATTTTGTTTACTCTGAAGTCTGGTTCTGCAGTGCTTGGCAAAAGAGTATCCAAGAATCCTCGAGCACGGGATTTATGGAGGAAGCGTTTGGCGCGTGTGAATGCGAAGTAGATGGTTGCATTAAAGAATGATTTGAAAAGGTATTTAATTCGGACTAAGAACCTGTTTGCGCCTCGTCGCGTGGATGTCGGTTTTTCTCATCTATTGGTTGGGAATCCAGACTGTTTTTTGTTGCTAGATATTTGTCGGGAGGTCGTGCTTCCTTTGTCTGAACTTGTCGACTGTGGTTAGTCGGGCGGGATTGAGGAATTCGACCAACTGCTCGCTTTCGACTAGTGATTACATTAGATGGGGTAAATGGTGTAAGGGAAAGTTCAGAAAAAGGGAAGTGGGCACTTGTTACTGGCCCACTTGGAATTGCAAGTGGATCTAGGTCCATGGTATGTGGACTAGTGAGTTTTGGGTCCATTGCATGTTGGATGTTATGTTGCATCTCTTTTGTGTTCTGGTCTTGCTGTGTTCTGTTTTCTTCAGCTTCTCTCTTACAACGGGCTTCTTCGGCTTCGTTGTGTAGCATTTTTGCTTCTTCTGTTTTTTTTTTCCAGTTCCTGTCTCTGATGCTCATTTTTTTTTTTGTGTGTTCATTTTGTTGTTGTTCCGCTGTTGCTTCCTGCTACAGGCGTAGTTCTTCTTGTAGTATTTTTGCCTCTTCTCTTTGCTTATGTATTTCTCCTTCCTTTTCTTTGGTTGTTGTTTGGGTAGAAGTGCATCCAATGTTGGGATTTAGTTTCTTGTGCAGCTCTGTCATATTGTGTACCTTTTTATATATTTCCTCTTCTTTGAGAAAGTTATTCGAGTACTTAAAAGTGATTTGACAAGAAGCACAATGTTTGGCCACCTTGCCTTTGTTGTCGTTTCTTACAAATGGTTTAGTTCCAAAGTGAAAAGGTTCCAATTCTGCAATAAAGGCTTCCACTGCCTTAATCTTAGGAAATTTGTATCCACCAATGTTGAATGGTACAGGTGGGTAAGAGGTTTTTTTTTTTTTTTTTTTTTTTTTTTTCTGATGGAGATAGTCACCAATTCCATTGATGAACACTTGCCTTATCGCTTCTTTATGCACAATGTAATTTGTAGCATATTTGGGCAATAGAGAAGGAGGTTGGGTGCCCCCATACATTCTAATGTATGTGCCTTCTGATGAGAAGTAATAGTCTCCGTATTCACCTATTACATCCAAGGCATTGTCTGACATACAATTTGCTTCTTTATTGAAGAGTAGCGAATAAAGGGGCATGATTAGTTCTTCGCATAGTAATTTGTAGTACCCTGCATATCGGTGAACCCAAGTTAGCTAATATGCTACATGAATGGGAGTCTCATTTTGATTCCAAGTACATCCCAAATTAGGGAAAGGGTGGTTGACTAATATACAATCAATGAGGTAGCCAGACATGAAGAATTATGATTTCCCTTGTGAAAGGCGAATTTGAGCTGCATAAATGTTTGACGCCATACTGTCTGAAATAATATGTGCCCAATTGAAGACTGTACCATGTGTGGCAACATGGTATATCAATGGAACCCAACTGAGTTTATAGTTTTTTCTGTTTGGTAGACCGAAGACTCTGCTCAACAATAGCACTATGATTTGATAGGGTGTCCTTAAGTTTTGGCTGTCATATTCCCCGCTAGATTTGGGTCTAAGTTGTTTGTCTGGTAGGAGCATTTTCCTTGCACATTCAGCATTATCCATATTGGCACGTCTTACCCAATCGTCAGTTAGGAATACTTTGAACGTAGGCAGCTTGTATGCGGCGGTAAGGTGGGATGGTTGGAAGGATGCAAGCCCTCCTCCAATCGCGTTTGAGATGATCCTTGTGGTGGTATCTACATGGGGCAAGATCCACGCAATCACCTCTGAGCAGTGAAACAATTTTGGCCGTGTAGCTGCCTTATGAAGGCTGGACCTCTTGATGTTTTGATAAATCATGCTTTCCTCCTGAGTTGAATTAGGTATTTTTTCATCTCTAATAGCTATGTACAGCTCACCCCATTTGAACTCAAGGGTGCTTCCTATGATGGGTTTGGTGTCTTCAAATAATGTTTCCATTTGTATTTTTGGAGTTGTTTCTTCTTGAAGCTCGATTTGCTGGCCCTTCCTTTTGGCGGTTTTTTTAGACATATCTAATTTGAAAACATACAGTGTGAATAGTGAGGAATCTTGATTGAAATGTTTACAAGGTACCTAGTATTCAAGGTAGAGTAATCGATGTTATTTGTTCAAATGGACAGACTTAAGCATATATAAGTTGTAAACTTATGTTTCCATCCTAATTACTTGTATTTCTTAAAATGGGTAGACATAAGCATATATATTTGGGGAACACAAGATATAGTACATTTTGTGCTTAAACAATACTAATGAAATGTTGAATCGCTATAAGTTATACAACTATGAATGGAAAGAATACAATAATGGAAACTGAAAATTGGAAGGGTTGAGCGCGCAACCTATGTGAATGAAAAGATTGTTTTTAATTTGAAAATGGCCTTGTTGCAAATTTTAAGTTGCATGAAATGTTGATCCTAGACTTCATGTCACGTCCACGAAAATGAACCTGGACCAAAAAATTTGATATCTACCAAATACGCGTAATTCCGTCGATGCAAGACGAAAGATTACCTTAACCAATTTCAAAATAAATTATTACAAATATTAACAGAGCCGACCAAAATGAAGTGTCCATGAATTCGACCACATAGTTAAGAGGCGAGTGGTTGATTTCCTGGAAAGACTGCGTGACAAAATAATGCCAAATACAAAGAAAATGATGAATGATTTATCCTTTGTCTGCAAAATTGACATCAATATCCACGATGGTGAGCAGTCCTTGGGTAATCCATCAGCGTTTGGCATTTGAGCAGATAGTTGATTGGATAATTGAAGAATAGTCGACAAGAAAGTTTTGCCACCATTGAATTTCGTGGAGCGTGCATTGACCAGTGACTAATGATTGAGCGCAGAGCAGGATGATATTGTTGCTTATGTCAACTATGGAAGTTGACGAGCATTAGAATCGACTAAGAGTGCTTCGTTTCAGATAAAAAAACCGACCAGCAAAAGAAGTCGACGATTAAATTCATAGAACTTTATTGAAACTGTCGACCACCGACAAGGAAGACAACTAATCTGCTGTCGACTTGGATACAGTAATCATGTGTATTTAAGAGTTTTCTTAACAGAGACAATAACGACCGACAGTCTTGGTCAAACAGAGATACGACTACCGTGCAGGCTGATGATGTCGAGATCTACTAGTTGACCGTTTCAAGCTTCATTATTTCGAGAAAACTTCATTATTTCGAGTGACCTTCTACAACTAAAAAGTATTACAACGTGTACATGTCAAACTTTGACTAAAAACATCAACCGGCCATTTTTAAAAAATTTGACCGTATGAAGAATCAAAAATCATATCGCTTCGATCAAAAAGCATATCGACTCAACTTCAAGCATATAAAATAAATAAATGATATGCAATAACTGAAGGAGAAGATTGTAGGAATTAAAATCTTCAACATGCAAATCAACAGATTTTTAATCAATGAACTGTATTGGTCGATGCACCAAGTCGAACTATACAATATCATCATGTTGGTCGGTTGAAACAAATTAACTGGTCTTGAACGGTCAATCATTATTTGTTCGGTTGGAGTATCGACCATTTCGATTAGATTACTTCATCAAGCAGAAAATTCATCGTCGACCCTCGGGAGACTATGGAGACATTTTATGGGCAGACCCGCGACAGTAAAGATTACATATTCAAACAATGCATGGTACCATAGTGAAGTATATATATTGGGACATTTTATATTTATTGGAAAAAGAGTAAACTAACATGGGATGAAATGTTGTGATGTGCTTGCTTAAAAAAAAGTATTGACAACACATTGTAGTAAATAAGATAGAGTAGTACAAGAAAAGTGTTGATATGAAGATTAAACTTCTTGTCTTCTTTATAGAGTAGTATTTTCTTGTCTTCTATAGGAAAATATTCAATGATGGTAGCAATAGGAATACAAGATCTAAAAAAAGTTGACAATTCATTTTGAAAAAAGGAGAATGTAGTAAAGTAATACGTATGCAAAATAGAGGTGCAAAGGAGCAAGAATGTAGGTTTATGGAGCATGTGGCTACAAAGACTTTGAAGCAAGTAAGTTCTCTTCTTGTATTCTGCGTTGCACATAGGGACTATCTTTCTTTCGAGAATACCTAGAAAAGGAAAAAGGTGGAGATATGTGAAGGCCTGACAAATATTTAACTCTTGATATTGCAGTGAATGTAAGGCCTTGTCGGTGAATATTGCCAATATCTATTGTTACATTTTGCAGGGTCATCCCTTGTGCTTTATCGATTGTTAAACCCCATGCCATTCAAAGTGGTACTTGCCTTCGTGAACCCCTTGTTATAGGAGGTATGGGGACATAATTTGGATTGGAAGAATCCCATGGGGGGCCTTTGTAGTGGATAAAGTCAATGACAACATAAGATGGCAATGTAGGCGGTTGATCGTTGGAGTTGTAGACAATTGCAATAACTTTCCCAAGTGAGCCGTTTACAAGGCCTACTGAGACACACAAGTTGGATGTCAACATGACTTGTTGACCAATTGCTAGTAGAACCTTGAATGGAAGTTGTTCATCATCTATTGAGGTTTGCACATGTTGTTTCTTCTGCTCTGCAAAGCAATGTGCAATTGGCATGTTAAGGAGTTTTAGCATTTGTTTGTTGTGCAATGCAACAGAGTTATTAGTTGTGTACAAATGAGTGCATTGGTCAAATGTATGATTCTATTCATGTGAAAGGGAGGAGGTTATCCTTAACATGAGGAGGGTCCAATCTTCAAAAGTTGGTATTGCATTTCGAAGATTGAGCAGGAGTTGACGAAAGGAAACTTGAGAAGGGGTGTTTCCTTGTTGTCGAAAGATGGTTGAAAGAGTGACAAAAGTGTCAAAGGTACGCCAGAGAGCATTCCCTCATGACGCACCAACATACATGGTGATGTCCTTTACAGGGGGTAGCTGTCCAAAATCACCAAGGAAAATGATGGAGAAACCACCAAAGGGGGTTGTACTTTGGAAAGGGAAGGATTGACGTAAGCATTCATCCATACGGGTTAACATTTTGGGGCCAATGAAACTCATTTCCTCAATGATGATGTATCAGATATGGCAGAATTGTTCTTGGAAGGTTGAAAGGGATTGGCTTTTTGTTACACCCAAAATCTACTCATCATGAGACTCAGTGTATACACCCCTGAAGATACCTGGACTAAGTAATCATCCTGGGAGGATTTGTACCCAATTGTGCTAATTTTTGAAGGGTTGTCGCAGGTTGCACACTAGCAACATGCAACGTTGCACCTTGCTCCATTACAGGGTGCGAGGAAGTCAGTTAGATGGAAAAAATAGCTTCTTCGAGATCCATCTCGAAGCTTGTTGACTTGGGACCCTATCCCTGACCTCTTGGAAGAGTTGGCACTCGGTTCCTAAACTTTTGGAGAGATCCCTTAAGCCTCTCCTACCATCTCTCAACCTATCCTATCCATACCCTATCCACTTAGTCCTATATAAATGAAGCTCACTCCCATCCCAAAAGGAGGAAGGCTATGGTATCTACATGCTGGTGAAATCACTCTTAGAACATCTCCACTCACCCATTGGAGAACTCATACTTCCTTGGAAGCATATGGCAATCGGCTTTGTCGGAGAAGGGCTACAGTGTTAAGCCTTGGTTGTGGTTCTATATCTCTATCATGTACTCCTCTATTTGCAGTAATACAAATGCTTTCCACTAATATTGTTCATGTGTGTAATGATATTGAGTAGTTTACCTGCTTAACTGTTTACTTAGATCTCTTATTGTATAGATGTCTTTTACTAGTTTCTCTTGTTTCTTGTCTTGACAGGTCTTGCAGCTTGGATCTGACGACCGTGGGACGTGGAGCAACATTCAGGAGAAAGGATTGCGTAGTGAAAGGTAAGACATCTAGTACTTGATCCTTAAGTAGATCTAGGAAATGCATTAGTAGTCTGTTCTATTTGTTCTAGACTCACTTTGAGATAGGGATATCTGGCTCGCGTCCGCTCGAGTGGATTGTCCAATAACAAATCTGGCGACCATACTGCGGAGTATAGAATTTGGTCAGTAGTGTCAATCTGAGAGTCATTTTCAGTTGATTACTTGACACAAGCCTTTTTATTTTTGCCATTTACTTCTTGGAGTTGATTTCACTATCAGAGCTTCGTATTGAAGACTCTGATCTACTTCCTCTGAGTTTATACAACTCATTCCCAAACCATTCCATGGTTCATTGCTGAGAGATCTGATTCATTTTTGAATCTAGACTTCGCCTATCGCACCTGGGCAATGGGAACAGAGCGACACTATGTCATTCTGGGTCTCTTTTCTTTACCTGTTAGTTACTCATCGCATCCCTTGCATTGGCAAACTGCGACATCGTCGCACTTCCCGTGTAAGCAAACTGCGACGTCGCACTATGTACAAGCACAGAGTGCGCCAATTTGTCAATATTTTGGCATGCAGGCATCTCCTTTACATTTGACAGTTTGGACTTTGGTTTGCTGTATGAACTCTCTCTGTGCTGCAAGATCCATCCAGAGATCCCACCTGTGAGTTGTGTTTTGAGTGTTTGGTTTTGTTTGGATTGATTTTGGGTTCCATTTTGGACAAGCTTGAAGACCGGTAGTGGTGGATACTCTTGTCTCCTCCACCTTCATCCGCTCACCCTTGCATTCCCTTCCTTCCATACCTGATCTAATTATTATAATAGATCAGCTTCCAGACCTCGTTCTCATTTTGTTTGAGATTTGCTTGCTTAGTTTGCTTGCTGCTGCTTGATATTGAGTTAAGTGTGTCTTTCAACTTGGTTGAGTGCTTGTCTTTTCTTGAGTTTTCTGAATGCACTATTGCTGCAAGTAGTGTTTTATTTTCAGTCATTTAAATCTGAAAGCTCAGTTGTTATCAAGTTTATTCTTTGATGCATCCATTGAAAAGTTAAGAAGTGCTTCTTTCCCATCATTTCTTGAGCATTATTGAAGAAAATTGTTGTGCATTGGAAAATTTTCATTTATGTTTTGGAAAATTTGAATGAATGTATGATCTATTGTGTTTTTTCTCGAACTATGAATCGCTCATTTTCTTGAAAGACTCAAAGTACGCTTTGATTTTTGCAAAATTGATTCCATGCTAAGGAAAGATAGATGCATTTTTAATTTTTGGTGCTTTTAGACCATTGAAAGTGAAATTGAAAAACTTGCATATTCCATTTCAGAATCCTCTCTTTTCATTACCTAATGTCGTTTTGATTTGAAAAGAAAAAGAAAAGGAAAAATGCTTTGATTTGGATAGTAGTTTTGTGATTTTTTGTGTTTCATCGAGAAAAGGAAAATAAAACTTTCATAGTCAAGTTTTGTTTGAATTGGGATTGTGTTGCATTGAGTTTGTTTTGGCAATACTATTGGAAAAAAATTTATCCTTCCCATAGCTAGAATTCATTGAAAGAAAAGAATATTTCGTGCATGTAGCCAGGGCTTGCATTATGCTTCCGATTATGTGCTCACCTCATGCATTCACCCGACCGTCTAAGATAAAATTAACGGTAGAACTAGGTAAAAATTTTAGCCACTCGTGTGTAAGTTAGAGACGTGTTCCGGCGTCGTTAAGCGTGGCAGCTGTCGTTATTTTCCAGCACTGTATCCCAGGGGTATTGCAGTCTTCCACGTACTTATCGATATATCGAGCTCCTTCACGTACCCACCAAGTACCATAATCCGTACTTGGCGTATATCGAAGGGTGTATCATGTACTCGGTAGTATATCGGAAGGTCTCTTGCCGAATGGTTGTGCATTAGACAGCACCACTATGGATTTGAGCTCCCACGTACCTTGCGTATATCGGGAGACACCACTAGGATTCCTGAAACCAACTGAGTTAACCATTTGTTCGTCTTGGAAAAGCAATACACCGAGAACAACACTCGGAGAGATCAGCACGCACATACTGTCCAGGTAATCGGGTATGCAGGAAAGGGTACGGTCCCAATCCTCCTTGTCGCGTCATATTGTTGGACCCTGCAGTATATCGCGGTTTGCGATGCCTTGATAATCCCGTGAGGTTCCAGACTTTTGAGTCCACTCTGTCACATAAGTTTGCTTGATGCCTTAGTTTTAGTAGGTTTTTCTGGACTGCTTTTCTTTTAGCATACCCTTAGGAGAAACGTTGTTTCATCCATCCTGGCTGATTATCCTCACGCTCTGGTGGATTTTCCCTGGAGAAGGTCTCGTAGGATCTTAAAATTATCACCCAAATATCCCCTTAATCCGAAGGTTATTTCGAGGGTAAGAATGGATCAGCGTAATGTGGTCATAGTTACTGAAGTGGAAAACCCCACTCTGAATGTTGGAGGACTTTTGTTTCCACAAACTCCTCCAGATTCACCTGCCTCTCATCCCCCGCAGGATGAAGGAGCACAAATCCCCGCTTCACAAGACCTTTCTCCCGTCATCCCGAGAGAACCTAGATCGTTGGAATGGATAAACCGACCCCAGGACGACCCTACAGCAGTTGTTGGCCCTTCAACAGCTTATTGGACATCTTCTACAGACCACCCAGTGGCTCATTTTTCCATCTCATCCCCACCTAACTGGACTACTCCAGAGCTCTCTAGACCTTATTACAGGTCTGACCCCGCCAAGATTTTCAGCCCTATCCGCGAACGTGTGGAACAATTGCATCTTAGGGGTGATGACCTTCGAAGACAGAGTCTCGAGCAACACTCTGAAGAGTTTCGAAATCGAAACTTTCAAATAAGATTCGACGACAGAGACATCCCGGTTCATCCGATATCTTTTGGATCACCATAACAAGCTTCCCACCACGAGAACACTAATAAGACTGGTCAACCCTCGCAAGAGTCCAGTCCTGCACCTCAAGTGAACCAACCTGTGGAAGGACAATAGTCCAACACACCCATCACTATCACAGTTACTTTACCAGTTCCTCCCCCACCTCAAAATTCAAGGGGAGGGTATTCCATTCCCCCGGATTATCTTATTGGTAATGTTATTACTACGGTAGCTAGTCAACAACCTACGTTGGTTCAACCTTTGAATAGTGGTCAACTTGTTGTGGCTGGGGGGTAGCCCCCGTTTCCTAACTAGAACATAGGTGGTGGAATCCCCAACAGACCTTCTGTTGGACCATCCCAACCCGCTAGACCATCCACCACGGGATTATCTCATGTTGGGGGGCCATCCAATGTAACTCAACCCTCATGGAGTCAAGCGTATCTAGGTTCTGTTAACCCTGCGCCGGGCCAATCTAATCCCATAAATGCACCATACGGGATACCTTATCCCGGGAATCCTTACACTCTATGGGGGAAACAACCTGTGTTGCAACACGGACCCCAACCAACTATCCCTCAAGCACCACCCCCGATCAGCCCTCCCCCACCTCCTGCTGGAGGCGGCAGGCCCCCACCTAACCTTGGTGGAGGCCCACCTCATTTTACCAACAACATCCCTCACCCTTTCAGCGGTGGTGGGAATGGTCCACCACCCCCTCCCGGCAGAAGCGGCGGGGGACCACCCTATCATGGTGGAGGAGGACATTTCCCTTCGGGTGGCGGAGTTGGTCCACCACCCCCTCCAGGTGGAGGCGGTGGAGGACCTAATTACTATGGTGGTGGCGGTGGTGGTGGAGACCCTCATCCTTCCGACGGCGGAGGTGGTGGGGGCCCCCATCCTTCTAGCGGTGGAAGTGGTCCACCACCCCCTCCAGGCGGAGGCAGTGGTGGGCCACCTCATTACGGTTATGGACCCCCACCTCCTCCCGGTGGTGGCGGTGGGCCTCCACCCCCTCCTGGTGATGGAGGTGGGCCCCCACCTTATTGGAATGGACCACCTTATGGTAGCGGACCCCCTTACGGTCCGGGCGGCACACCCCCCTATGGACAGTTTCCTCCTAGTACACCTTACGGTCAGTTTGGTCCTTTCCTGCTGGCTACTTTGGACCTGACTGACCTATCTCGTTTAACCAACGATCCTATTTACCACGAATCTAACTGGCCACCAATTCCGGTGAAACTTCCATCGGATATCCCCAAATTTGACGGCAAGCCGGGTGAAGACCCTAAAAACCACGTGATGACATACCACTTGTGGTGCTCATCTAATTCTTTAATGGACGATTCCATTCGTCTTAGATTGTTTCAAAGGACTCTCACCGGTTCGGCTGCCAAGTGGTACATTGAGTTGCCACCCCACTCTTTTCCTGATTTTGGTTCTCTTGCCATGAACTTTTTGACACATTTCCAGCTGCCCATACGGTATGAAACTGGTACTGAGCTTTTAACCTCGCTCCGTCAGAATACCGCCACTCATATTTCGGATCATATCCACGAATGGCGAAGGAGACGACGTCTCATTAAAGCTCCTATTCCAGATCAGCTCCTAGCAAGCTGGTTCACAAAATCCCTCATCCCTACCATAGCAAGAGACATTGCTATGTGAGGTGCTGTCACCGAAGAACAAGCCATCGCAAGTGCCCATGTGTTAGACCTAGTCTACACTCAATCCGGCACTTTGTTTGATATTCTGCCTGACGCACCCCGTGACGTTAATGACCCTGCAAATACACATAAGGGACTCCAAACTGCTGGAATCATTGGTTCCCTTAACACCCAGCCTGCTGTTAGCACTGTTGGATCATCCAACCAGACTCCGGCTGGCCACAGCACCACCAAGTCCACCGCTCCTGCTGTAACTGAAGAGGTGAATTATGTCCAATCAGCTTCATCTCAGAAGTCTGGCGGTAAAAAGAAGAACAAGGGGAAACCCAAAAAGTCTTCCGCCCAGCAGGAACAAAAGAGCACTCCTGACGATACCAAGCAGAAATGGAAACTAAAGTATCCTTGTTTACTGTGTGGAGATGACCATTTCTCCAAAGAATGTCCCCATAGAGACAAAGTACAAAAGTTTCTTAGGGTTAAACCAACTCCCGCAGTCCTCAATGATCCATTTCCTACTCAAAACCAGCAGATGATTTCTCAACCCCCCCAGCCCAGGGGGAACCATCCAATACCGCGCATGTTCTCATGGTGCGTAACGAGACAATCAATTTGAACACTCGCTCGCGATCTTACGAACTGGTCCCTTCGAAGGAATCCACTGGAAGTAATGCTGAAAAAGCTTTCAACTCCTTAACTGATGTCGTTGTACCATCAACTTCTCTCACCATTGAGAAGCCCTCCTTAGACTCGATATTGCGACCGCCCAAGAGTACGATTCGAAAAGTTGTTTTCAATCCCAACGCTCGAGCGACACAAAATTACAATATCGTAGAAGACTTGGCACAAGCTCCTTGCACCATGTCTACCCTAGAAGTTTTGGATAATTGTCCTAATCAACGCAAAACTCTCCTTGCAGCCATCGGTGCAGTCGACCCAGATTCCTCGAATACCATCATGTTTTGACTTGACAACTTTAAGTCAAGGCTCTCACACCAGCTCGCATTCCAAGTTTCTGCGAACATTGCTGGGAAGATTGTCCATCGTACCCTTTTAGACGAAGGCGCCTCCATTTCTATCATGTCGATCGCCTGTTGGAGAGCCATTGGATCCCCCGAATTGAATCATTCTCCCACCACATTGAAAGCATTCAACGGGCGTGGCTTTCAACCTCATGGGCTCTTACAAGCTCTTGCAGTTGAGTTGGGCGGAAAAACCGTAACCGTTAACGTGGAAGTGGTCTCAGCCCCATTAGATTATAATCTCTTGCTTGGTCGCAATTGGTTTTACGCCATGCAGGCGGTAGCCTCTTCAGTCTTCCACATAGTACAATTCCCCCACCAAGGACGAATTGTTACTATCGACCAATTAGATTTTTGTACACAAGAAGCTACTACTCATCCTAGTGACCATGTTCCTTCCATTGGACAGATGTCAAAACAGTATGAGAATATAGGGGTTGGCCTTTTGAAAGATTCATCTCTCATGGGCGTTTTTCCAGCCGCGGACCCCCCTAATCATGTTGCTACAGTGAACATGATCTCCACAAAGATTTCATCTCACTCTAACGATGCTTGGCTTGTACCGGATGAAGCCACAACACACCTGCTTAGAGACATAATGCCTCTTTCACCCACTGAACATATTTACGAGGCTATCCGATCAGCACCAGAGGACCATTTAACAGTGGCCTCTCCATATTGTTCTTTATGATGGACGTCATCTCTACTTGATATCTTACTTTGGAATTTTCATTCAGACGAGTCCATCATGGAAGTTATGAATGTTGACGACGGTCCGTGGGATGATCTCCACCATAAGTCATATTTTCTTCCTCCTTTGGAGTACATAGAGGACAACATCCATACCCTCTTTTCACCAGATATCTACTCGTCCCCTCATTCCCCCATCCTTACATGTCTTACAGACACGGAGGGCAACTTGGCCAACATTGAGCTAGCCACCCCGGTAGACATCTCGGTGAAACCTGGTATAGTGGAACACATTCGCATAGGCCAGAAGTGTTCCCCTGAAGAAATAGCTGCTGGCACAGCCTTATTCAAGCAATTTCGAGATGCATTTGCTTGGTCCTATGAGGAGATTCCTGGGATAGACCCCGCAATTGTTTCTCACGAAATAAAAACCTATCCCGACATCAAACCTGTATGCCAAAAGTTGCGACCGGTACACCCCCGGAAGACTGCGGCAATTAAGGCAGAGATTGAAAAGCTCTTAAAGGTTGGTTTTATTTATCCTATCCCATTGACGGATTGGGTCTCAAACGTTGTCCCTGTGAACAAAAAGCAGGGTACCATTCGCGTCTGTGTCGATTATCGGGACCTTAATCGGGCTTGTCAAAAAGACAACTACCCGACCCCCTTCATCGACCAGATTATCGACAATTGTGTTGGAAGCATCATCTTCTCATTTATGGATGGCTTTTCTAGTTACAACCAAATTGAGATCAACCTCGCCGACCAACATAAGACGGCTTTCATCTGCCTGTGGGGAACGTTTGCATACCACAAACTCCCGTTTGGCCTTAAAAATGTTGGCGCCACGTTTCAGCGGGCTATGTCATATGCCTTCCATGATATCAAGGACTTTGTGGAACCTTACCTGGACGATCTCCCTGCTCATTCAGAGTAGCACGAGTTCCACATTGATCATCTGACGGCCATTTTTCTCAGATGCAGACGGTATAATATCCGTCTGAATCCTCATAAGTGTATCTTTTGCGTTGAGTCTGGACGCCTCTTAGGATTTATCGTTTTGAAGGATGGGATTTGCATTGATCCCTTAAAGGTGGAGGCCATCATCAACCTGCCACCCCCGACTAATGTGACGAAACTTCAAAGTCTTCAAGGGAAGGTGACTTATTTAAGACGTTTTGTTTGCAATTTCGCGGAGAAGACTCGGGGGTATATGAGACTGCTCAAGAAGGACGTCCCCTTCATTTGGGACGACCAAGCTCAGAAATCCTTCGACAGTATCAAACATGCCATCACACATGCCCCTGTGCTCCAACCGCCCAATTATTATCGATATTATATCTTATATCTCGCCGCTTCTACTATCACTATCGCCATGGTTTTGGTACAGGAGGATCCAAATGCCCAGGAACATGTAATATAATATGCAAGTAAGGGTCTTGCTGACGCTGAAACTAGATATTCACATGTCCAAAAACTCGCATTCGCAGCGGTCATCGCCGTCCAGAAGTTCCGGCACTATATCTTGCTCCGTACCACCACCATCATCGTAGACTCGAACCCCATGTACCACGTCCTGACATGTCAAGTACTTGGGGGAAAGTATTCACACAGGATCGTGATACTGCAAGAATTTGATCTTCTTTTCGAGAAAGCAAAGTCAAAGAAGTCTTTGGTGTTTGCCGAGCTCATTTGCGACCTTCCCCGTCCTGATGCAAAAGTTGAGCACAATGACTCCTTTCCAGACGAATCATTGTTTCTCATCAGTATGACTGACCCATGGTATGGAGATATATTATTGTATCTTCAAACCCAACGCTCCAGCCCTCAACTCTCTCGCGACGACCGTCGTAAGATACGTCACCATGCGAAGTATTATTTAATCATCAATGATACATTGTATCGTCGTGGCATTGATTCACTTCTTCGACGTTGTCTCACTCACGATGAGTCTAAACACGTTCTCAATGACTGTCATGTTGGGGCATGTGGCGGTCACCTCTCTGGGATGGCTACAGCCCAGAAGATTTTGCGCGCAGGATATTTTTGGCCTACTATCTTCAAAGATTGTATTGAGGCCGTAAAAAAATGTCCTCCTTGCCAACACTTCCATACGAAGAAGCGCACCCATCCCGCCCCGTTACACCCGGTATTGCTGTGGGCCCCTTCGCAAAATGGGGCATTGACTTTATGCATTGTAAGCCTACCTTGGCCGGGGGGCATAGTTACATCATTGTAGCTGTGGATTACTTTACAAAGTGGGCCGAAGCTATGCCTACATACCAGAATGATGGCAAAACCACCGCACTCTTCATGTTCAATCATGTAATAGCGCGGTTCGGAGTTCCTCAGGCAATTGTTACCGATCATGGTTCCCATTTTCAGAACCATATGGTTGATGAACTGAGTGACAGGTTGGGTTTTCGCCATGAAAATTCAACACCCTACTACCCGCAGTCCAATAGACAGGTCGAGGCCATTAACAAGGTCTTGAAAACTATGGTCCAAAGGATGGTAGGGACACATAAGTCCAATTGGCACAACATGCTCTTCTCAGCGTTATGGGCCTATCGAACTTCCGTCAAAACCGCCATAGGCTTCACTCCCTTCCAATTGGTATATGGATTGGAGGTTGTCCTACCTATAGAGTGCGAAATTCCGTCTCTACAACTCGTTGTCGAACTTCTTCCTAATACTACTGTCGAAGAAGAACGTCTCCTGCACTTAGAAAAACTTGACGAGTCCCGCCGAGATGCCGCTCTTGCTAATGAAGCACACAAGAAACGCATCAAATCCCAATACGACAAGTCAGTTGAACCTCATATCTTTAATGAGGGTGACCTGGTCCTCACTTATGACCAGAAGCACAACAAACTAGGAGCAGGGAAGTTCAAATCCATGTGGCATGGACCTTACATTGTCAAACATGTTTTGGAGAAGGGAGCTTACGAGCTTGAAGACTACGACGGAATCTCTTTGGGTGAACCCCGCAATGGGCTTTACCTGAAGAGATATTACGCCTAAATTCATCACGCTTAGACTTTCTTGTATATACTGTACATGGCGTGTTTTTTGTGTTTTTGTGTGCTGTGACGCTTTTGTTTTTTAGTGTCTTTAGATCTTGTTTCCGCTCCTTATACCATATTCTGTCTGTGTGTGCAGATGGCAACGTGCTATGGATTTGCGGACGGCGCCAGCCGGCATACCCGTAACCTTGCTTCGGCAGCCTGGGTACTATATTCCCCAACAGGTGAGCTCATTAGCTCAGGAGGAAGTTGCCTAGGGTTTGCGACCAACAATGCCGCAGAGTATCAGGCAGTAATCGGAACCCTAGCTAATTCCATTTCCTTGGGTATGAACCACATTGTCATCCACATGGATTCTCAATTAGTGGTTTCCCATCTTAACCGGGTTTACGCCATCCGTGATCCCACCTTACTCCGTCTCTTCAGACAAGTACGTCTCCTGGAAAGGTCATTTGAATCCGTTTAGTACCTACACATTCCACAAGAGTTAAACACAGTTGCTGACTCGATGGCCAACTTCATTTTGGATTGGTACATCACACACACATAATATTCATAATATGTAAAAGCATTCACAACATGTAAATAACGTAATGTATAAAAGCAAACATGTAAACAAGATCACATCACTCATCATTTTAAAACACATAATGTATAAATCATCAAGAATGTCTGTATATATATATATCGCTCAAAAGTAGTGCTGGTACAAAATCTGAAGCACGATGGCTTTCAGTGAGTCTCTACAAAATCTGAAGCATCATAGCTTTCAGTAGTACAAAATCTGAAGCCTCTAATCTCTCAGTACAAGTATAATAATGTCATCAGGCCTGACGCCTAACCCATACACCACCCCTAGCACGGACAGCACGCTGTCGCTGAGTGAAGAAGCAATCCACGGTCCTCGCCACCTTGCGAAGTAGGGCATTGAAGCGTACGGACGCCAACCCCAAACCTCTGCATAGGTCTCGGTAGGTCATCTATCGCTGGCTCAGGAACCTGCACTGTCAACTGGGACAAGTTTCTGTATACCTCTTCCATCTCCTCGATGGCAGCATGAGCACCTGGGGGCACAACTGCTTCCCCACCTCTATCTCTCCTCGCCAGGAGAGAAAGTCCTACTGGCCGTACGGGCCCCACATCTACACACACATGTTATATACTTGTCAGCACTACATCAAAAAAATGATAAATATACAAAATTAAAAGTACAAGGGTTTTTTTCTCACCTATATCACCCCATGCTGCATCCTCAGGCAACACCAAGTCAGGATCTTCTCTGAAATCCGTACCACTGTACGGGAAGTCCTCAACCATGAGTAACTGGCCCTCCAGCCAGCTGAAGAACTCAGGACCAAAGCTGATGATGGGTCCTCCACCATGACGAGTCATCACCTTAGCCCATCTGAGCATGTGGGGATCTTAAGGCTCCCTATCATCTAGTACCACCTGTGGGCGCAAGAGAGGGATCTGCTCCAAGAGGAACGATACCACGATCGATCCATAACCAAACTGCTTGATCTCTACCCGCGGACACTTGGTCAGATGAGCTCGAAGGTTTGCGAGGAGACCCTCGCACCAGTTGAACACCATGGGGGACATGCAGTCCTCCGCATAAAGCATCTAGGTCCGAGTAGCCATGTGTGGATCTTGGCTACCCGCCGCTCTAGTAATAGTAAGCAATATGGTACGCAGTGGGCGGCTCACCACATCCCTAATAAGAATCTTCCCACTAGAAGATTGAGAAAGAGCAGTACAATGCTGTGACACCATGTCATCAACCGTGCAGTCACTGGCCCGTGTTCCAGTAAGATGTACAGGTTCCCCTCTCCGGGACAAACCTGTGAGAAAATAGATGTCCTCAACATCTATTGTGAGGATGTGCTCACCAATCACGAAATACTGTTGGGCCGCATCCCAACTCTGGAGCATGTGTGATAGCAATGGGATTTGGGATCTCATCCCCTGAATCTCAAAGAACTTGAGCAAACCACAGTTCCTCAAGGCATCCACGCATTGTGGATCATTGGCAGCTTGATCATCTTCTACTTCTTGTTCTCGTTCTCGCCACTCTAAAACCATGTTGGCTAGCAAGCAACCTGCCAAGAAGGACATTTAAACACTGTTAGGTCCTACTTCAACCTCTGCAAGTTCATTTTTTGGATTAAATTTGATGGTTGGGAAGTGCAACTCCGCCGTCGCACCGTACGTTTGCGTACAGTGCGATGTCGTTGCACTTCATCCATTTGGGACTTGCGCCGAGTAGGTCTCATCGCAGTTCCCGAAAGGGCCAACTGCGACGAGCCGAGAGCGCAGTAGCCCTCCATGAATCCATAAAAAAACCCAAAAATTGAACCTAAAAAGAAAATCTAATCCACTGGAAAGTTGTTGGATGAATTTTAGGCTTACCTACTCCTCACGGTGGGTGAAATGGCGGATCGTAGCTCCTAGAATCGGCAAAGGAAGTTTTGGCTCCCAAATTGGCAAATGAAACAATGAAATCTATTTTGGCCCATTTTTCTATTTATAAATAGAATGGAATATTCCTTTTCAAATATTTTGATGCTCTTGGGCCATTTATCATAGTTTTTGACCATTTTTGTCATATTTGAGGCTATTTGACACATTTTCTAGTGTGCAGGAGTTGTAAGTAGTCTTTCGTGCCGTTTCTCGTATCACAACGGTCATCACTGGTATGAACACTCTCTTGAACGTTTTGTCGTTATTTTTGCAACGGTTAGTCTGTAATTATTGTGTGATGATGAGTTTACTCTTCGTTTCTTCTCGTACTCACGAAACTATGAGAACAAGTACTGAGTTATGATTTATCACTTTTCCGGGCTCGTTAAACTTCCACGGAAAAGGACACCCCCCGGAGTGTACCGTTAAGCTCTTTTCAGGCTCTCGAAAAATGAAAAGATTGCCAAGCGAACTTGTCATGTTCACGCTTGTTAAAGTATTTGAATGGTCATCTTTTTGGTGATAATTTACCCCTTTTTCAGACCAGGAGGCACTAATTACGAAAAAGGTATACTCCGGCCAATCATGACTAGAAGAGTCCTCTCCCGCGTTGTTTTACCCTTTTTCGGGCGGTGAGGCTAACTTTACGAAAAAGGACCGTTGGAGTCTCCTTTAGTTCTTTTCAGACTCTCTAAACATGAAATGACAACCGAGTTTACCTTCTATGGACTCGTTAAAACTTTCACATTGAAGGGCCCGTCATGGGGCGAACCCCTCCTACCCCAAGTTCAGAAAACATTTGGGATCGGACTCATCTATGATATGAGCTATACCGAGCATCTGGTTACCCTCATCAAGCTCGTAAAAAAACACATGAGGCACTCATCATTCATGATGGGGAAAAAGGAAAGTGTTTGTGTTACATACCTTATTAGTGGCAATATGTAGTCATTCTTGAACATGGCACTCATCTGCATTTGCATACAGCACTTGGATCATCCGTTTGTCCTCGAGTTCCACTTATTTCCTGAGTGTTATTACTCCTTTGAGTCATTCAAAGAAAAGCTTCCATCATCAGTCGCTTTGAGAATTTGTGTCGCACTCGTCATGTCAATACTGCCAAGTCATGCCATGCCCATGTTCAAGAATATGTCTATCATTTATCATCTATAGTCAGTACACCCGCCAACATGTTGGTTTACTCTGAGTCGGTCTTGCATGTTACTGTACCATCCGATCTACCCTACACATCTTTGTCATGTTTCGTGTCGATTGATGGGGGATTCATCATGGCCCTCCTTCGACGAATTCATCCTTGTCGACTTCAACACATCATCCGAGGATTGAATCTAGAAACCAGTCAAGTACCTTGGCCCTGCATGCCTCAATGGCATGTTACCTCGCTTTCATCATGAGTTTACATCATTGACTCTTGATTGAAAGATTTCATCTTGCGTTCGACTTCAACTCATTTATTCACGCTTGATTATATGTACTATGATACCTTGGGAAGCATTGACATCAATGGTGATCTCCCTCGCACTTGCTAACGGTTTACATCAATGGCCGGTAATCAAGTGGTTTCTACCATGTTCGACATCAAGACATTTGTAATCACATGGATAGATTCGTATCATTGCGGGTTCAGCTTGAAGACCCTGGGGAGTCATGTTTTACCCAGGTTGTGATGGAGTTAGTATTGAGTTATATCACACGGATCCACTTTTGTATTGGTCGTGGTTGTGTTATCATCTCATCATGGATCTACGCTTGTGTCTAGTAGCCATGATTGTGTTCAGTCGGTCATTACTACCATGGATCTGCAATGTATTGGTCAGCAGCCATGTTGTACTTCATATGAAATTGTCAGTTCAGATTCAGTTATACTGCAGCAGTGTCCTTCGTCCGACGAGTCTATTGCCATTACTTCTATCAAAGCACTTCACCTGTCTATCTTCAACAGCTTCATGCTTTGGGGGGCATTCTGTTACACCCAAAATCTACTCATCATGAGACTCAGTGTATACACCCCTGAAGATACCTGGACTAATTAATCATCCTGGGAGGATTTGTACCCAATTGTGCTAAGTTTTGAAGGGTCGTCGCAGGTTGCACACTAGCAACATGCGACGTTGCACCTTGCTCCATTACAGGTTGCGACGAAGTCAATTAGATGGAAAAATAGCTTCTTCGAGGTCCATCTCGAAGCTTGTTGACTTGGGACCCTATCCCTGACCTCTTGGAAGAGTTGGCACTTGGTTCCTAAACTTTTGGAGAGATCCCTTAAGCCTCTCCTACCATCTCTCAACCTATCCTATCCATACCCTATCCACTTAGTCCTATATAAATGAAGCTCACTCCCATCCCAAAAGGAGGAAGGCTATGGTATCTACATGCTGGTGAAATCACTCTTAGAACATCTCCACTCACCCATTGGAGAACTCATACTTCCTTGGAAGGATATAGCAATCGGCTTTGTCGAAGAAGGGCTACAGCGTTAAGCCTTGGTTGTGGTTCTATATCTCTATCATGTACTCCTCTATTTGCAGTAATACAAATGCTTTCCACCAATATTGTTCATGTGTGTAATGATATTGAGTAGTTTACCTGCTTAACTGTTTACTTAGATCTCTTATTGTATAGATGTCTTTTACTAGTTTCTCTTGTTTCTTGTCTTGACAGGTCTTGCAGCTTGCATCTGACGACCATGGGAGGTGGAGCAACATTCAGGAGAAAGGATTGCGTAGTGAAAGGTAAGACATCTAGTACTCGATCCTTAAGTAGATCTAGGAAATACATTAGTAGTCTGTTCTATTTGTTCTAGACTCACTTTGAGCTAGGGAGATCCGGCTCGCGTCCGCTCGAGTGGATTGTCCGATAACACCTTCAAGAGGGTGCATCTCAGTAATGGGTATGCAAAGTGCATAATGTATTGTTAGGCCATGTATGTGAAAGGCAGCAATACCGATGGGATCAAGGAGGAGCAAGGGTGAAAGCATGTCAGCAGAGGCATTTTTGAGTGTAGATGTAAGGCAAGAAATCAAGAAAGACTTTCCTGTTCCTGCAGTGCCTTGAATGACCATTTTGAGTGGGGGAGGCCTTGTAGAATTTGTGGAGTGTTTGATGATAAGGTCAAAGGCCATGCGTTATGTAGGAGACAAAGAGGAAGCATCACACGAAGATGAAAAGGTGTCTGGTTGTACTTGGGCGGACAATCGCGTTTGGTCAATGAATGATATGGCCGTTGCATGCATGTGTGAAGGAAAATGGTTTTCGGTCCAATTTTGTTCTTTGTCAAAGTCACAATGGCCAAGCATGTCAAGCTCATCAACGTAGAGGTTTTTTCCAGGGCGGAGTTGAGATAGGAGTTCCCATTCATCCATGGCAGGGGCTAACGGACAATGGTTGGAAGTAGAAGCATAGTCATCAAAGGGAGGTGTACTGGGGGCTTCTGGAAAGAAATCAACATGGCATATAGTGTATGTGTCTTTAATGCGAAGCCAATTAGAAGTGATGGGTAATGCTATGGATCCAATGTTATCGTGGAGGGATCGAAAAGCTTTGTATAGCAGGAGCTCATCCCAACAAAAGGAAACAAAGGAATCTGTAGTAAAGGGTGGAATCGTAGTGAAGCGAGGATAGACTCGACCAATTTTGGGAGGG
The DNA here is from genome assembly GCA_027924585.1 of Larix kaempferi. Classification (NCBI taxonomy): domain Eukaryota; kingdom Viridiplantae; phylum Streptophyta; class Pinopsida; order Pinales; family Pinaceae; genus Larix; species Larix kaempferi. The sequence continues at coordinate 6,039,558 of BSBM01000410.1, forward strand.
TAGTTTGGTTTCCATTGTGAGTGCTTTCTACGAGGTGAGTATGACCAAGAGTGTGCAACTTCAAGAAGGGTAAGTTGTTCGAGTGCAGGGGGTCGTTGCATGTATGCAGAAATGAAGGTGGGTGTTAAGTGTAAGAGTTCTTCCTTATAGTTTGACTTGTTGAATTCCTTTTGATTCTCTTGCTCTTATTCTCTTAACTTTTTTATTTGTTCTAGCAATTCCCGATTAACCTTCTTTAAGGAAGAATTTTCTTCGTCTTTTCCTGATAATTTTTTCTGGAGATCTTGAATCTTCGCTTCTTACTTTTGATTGCATTGTGTTTTATCCTTTGACTTCTTGATTTGAGCAAGTATTTTTTTATTATGATCTCTTAGACGAGAGATCTCTTCTTCTTTGTCCATGACAACTTTGTCGAATTTTTACTATATCTTCTATATTGGCTTCTCATTTTCCTATGAAATCACCTTTGATATTTCTTTGAAGTCTTCAAATGATGCGACTTTTGAATCTAACTTCATTTTAGTGTCCTATAATGTGATTTTCTTCTTCTTGTAAGAAAATGTCAAAAATTTCTTCTCAGCATTTAAGATAAAAGTCCTCAATGTTTCTATCCAAGGTGATCCCAAAATTATGTCACCGTCACTGCTCCATAAGGATCTAACTATGAATTGCGAGAAACCAGTATAATCTCCAATGTTCAGTTGTAAATTGATTATTTCATATTCTTTATTATTCCAAAAGTCTAACCTTTGACATATATTTAACTTTGAAATCGCTAACTCATTAGCAAATTCAACACTAATATAATTATTGCGTTCAACGCGAGCAATAGAAATAGTAATATCTTTCCCTCTGATTCTTCCTTTTATTTGAAATAACATTGAAGCATAAATTTTTGTAGTGCTTGGGAATCTTCCTTGTTTTTCATCACAAGACTCCATTTGATTTCGTCGATATTTTCGTCCAAATTCCACTAATAAATAATAGGCTTCAATGCTTTTTTTTGTACTTCAAAACTTCCTTGATATAACTTTTATATTTTTTTCTTTGAATACTAAATTCCACTTTACTCATTTATTTATTATTATTTTTTTCAACCTTCACTAATAAAAATATTTTTTATATTTCACATAAGTCCTTTGTAAACAGTTATTAAAAGTAATTTCTTTTTCAATAAGAAGATTCTTCATGTTATACTAAATGGGGTTGAAAAATAAAACCGTGTGTTGGTTTTATAAAACCATCTGTTGGTTTTACACTTTTTTTTCTTTTTCCTTTTTTCTATTATTCTTTTTTCTTTCTTTATTTTTTTCTTCTTATTTTCTCTTTCTTCTCTCCCACGAGGAGCTTCCTTCCTTTCTTTAAATATTTGGTAATTGAATGGAGCCATAAGCCCGTGGATTATTATTATTATTTCCACTAGAAAAAAAATAATTAAATAAATTGACCACAGGTCAATCGTAAAAAATGACTCTGATACCAAATGAAATGAATATAATTTGTTTATTGTTTACTGAGTAAATACCCAATGTAAATAGGATAAATAATCCATGAATAAGTATATAAATAAATGTAATAGATAAGAGATGATATGCAATAAGAGAGTGCCAAATATATATACATAATCTAGAGGCACTTATGGTGACCATTCGAAAGAATGTGTCCCTTCCAAAACTTACTAATTAATTATTATATATATGTTTATATGTTTGTTATTATTTTATATTTTATATTTTTTTTTATTACAACAGTGACTGAAGTGATCCCTGGAACCAATGGTTGTGCATAGCCAAGATTTGTAAACCCTAGGAAAACAAACCCTGTAGATATATGATCGGGGGTTTGGGTAATCTTTCTATGCACACACTAATATAGAACCTGGAGGAAAGTGACGCCTGAGGGACTGTTGAGTGGTGAAGGGTACCTTCTTAGTGTTGTGTGGTGTAGGTAATGTGGAATCCAAGCTAGTTGAGTTTGCGTGAGGCGTCTATGGTTGTGATGTCCACAACACCTAAACCAAGGCCAAGGACACCTGAGAACCCAAGGGGAAAGTTGAATCAAGGTAAGGCACAATGGAATAAGGGGAACTGAGGCTATTTTATCATGCCAAAAGCCAATAAAATAAAACACTCAGCCTTTTAAAATGAATTGCACGAATACAAATGTAGATCATTCCCCAAAGCACATGTTATGCAAGGTAGAAGCAAGCATGAAATGAAAACAGATCTGAACAAGCTATTAACATGATTTCAAACATGATATAAGAACTATTACAACCATTTAAACTTTAAAATATTCAAATCTACAAGCCACCATAAACAATGTAAATAAAAAGATCTACAGGCTGCCATAATCAACCATATTAACAATGTTAGAAACCAGATCTACTGACTTCCACCTACAGCCATATTAACATAAACAAAACTAGATATGAGGGCTACCATCTACATCCATATAAATGATAATAACACCAGATCTCATGGTTATCACCTACAACTATACAAACCATAAGTAATTGGATCCAAGAGCACATATAATAAAATACTCGTTACTGACTACCAACCATAGCCATATCAACATAAACAAATTCAGATATGAAATATGTCGACTACATCCATATAACATCATATCCCATGGTTGTACCTAAATCCACGCAAATCATAAGGAAATCAGATCTATAAGCACATATATTTTCAAAAATGCAATAAACAATCATTAGTAAAATACTCATCTTAAACATGGGAAACTAGCTTCAACAAGACAACGTTCCACCCTACCATAGACATGCTATGCACATGCATATTTCAACATGACATTCACCCCTGAGTTGAGGCCATAGATGCACAGGAGAGTTACTCTCAAACCAATAGGCATGGTGTGCTCATCTCAACACTAGGAACACTGCCATACAAAACAATTGTATCTCGGTCATACATAAAGTTTTTTCAATGAAACAAAAGTATTCCTTACTGGAAATGATGTTCTGGATGCAATGGAACAAGTCTCATAATCCATAAATTCTCATAAATTTCTGAACCGGCAGGTATGGTTGCACCCTTCTAAACACCGTGAGAAAACCCTGCCACACCAAAACGACCATATCTTAGTCATATAGAAAAAAATTTCGATGAAACGAAAATTATTCCTTACTGGAAACATTGCTCTAGACACAATGGAACAGATATAACAACCCAAAAATGATAAGAAACATATGAATCATATCATATGGTTGAGACCTTTTCACACTGTCAGAAACCACAACTACACCTTTCTTCGTCTCAACTTTTCCTTCCATCTACACTACCTGGTGCAATGGGATTCCCTTCACTACACAAGTCCCTCAAGACATCACCATCCACCGTTGGTATTCACGTGCAAAGATTCAAACAAGGAAAAGCAATGGGATAAGGACTCATGTTGTGTTTTGCACGGTCAATCGTCAATCCCCATTACAGGGTCTTCAAACCTCATTACAAGGCCTTCAATCTTCAACAATACAATGCATCTCCTACTCCAGAGAATTTATTTCCCAAAACAAGAGAAACCCAAGAGAGAAAGAAGAAGAATGAAAGAGAGCCCATTTTCCAATCCTTCTATATCCATTCAAATTCCCAAGGATGTAACTTTAATTCCAAGAGAGGTAACTCAAATTGACTAGGAGTTACTCAATTCATGAGAGGGAACAACAAGTAATGTTAGGGAGAGCAACAACTCCTAGTCCCCAACCCCCTCACAAGTGGAATCCATGCCCCCCATTCTCGTTAGTTGTCCATATTGAAGCTAGTTAGTTAATTAAATAATAATAAGAATAATAAAGTCCATAGTCCTGGCACCTAGCACCCAGTAATAAAGAAAATAATAACATATGGTCGGAGCTTAACAACCGTGGTATTATAATGCATCTGGAGGTAAATCAGATCTGATTGTTTTTCTTACTTGAATCATTGTGATCCTCGAGAAATTTGTAGAGTGTTTAGCATCTAGTGAATTGGAATCCAAATCCAATAGCAATTGTGAGACCTCCCGGTGGAATAACGGTGTTTGGGTGATATTCTATGCACACACTAGAATAACACTTGTGCGGTGTTGTGTGGCGAAGGTATTATGGACCCTAAGATAGTGAAGTCTACACGAAGTTGATTGTTGGTATTAAGTACCAAAGTGGTGCAGAGCATGAAACTGGCTAAGAGACTGGTGAAGGTTGTGACGTCTTGGTGGAATAGCGGGGTTTGGATGGTATTTCTACGCACACACTAGTATAGCACCTAGAGGAAGGTGACGCCCGAGGGACTTGTTATCACATTTATAGTAGCCGGGCTACCATACATTATTTTTCTGATTCCATTACACTATTCATCCAGTTCCCTTACATTTGAGATGCTGAGATGAGCATCTATATTGGATCACTATCAGATTGTGGACAACAGTTGTATTCCCCATGCCATGACTGAGTCTCAGGACACTCAGAGAGATGATCGATGTAGCCATTATACCATTGGTACAGAGCAGTCAGTAGTGCCCAGAGTTATAGCAGCAGTTTCAGAGGACAGATGATGGTACAGGTTGATGAGCACTCAGGTATATGACTCAGCAGGTATATCATTGTGTTATGGTTATATTGCTTTTATACTTATTCTTATAGCATGTCTTAGCACTTAGTGTCGTGATCTGGCGATCATATAGACATGTGGACCTGGTTGATCTTATTATATATATATATTTGTCCCTACTCAGACTTAGAAGTTCACTATTCATACTCATTGGTTTTACCCTCCTTAGGGAGAATAGAGGTGATCATTCTACCATACCTTGGCTTGCTAGTGTTGGCTCCATTATTCATTGTCTTCATCCATCCACTGCCTACCTTTTTAGTTTATCACCCTGACTTACTACTTGACTAGTGACATGGAGGATCTTTTCCCCACTATAGCCTCTGTATTGGATGAGCTTCCCTGTTTATTGTGTCTCGGCTCTGAGTTGGTGACAAAACTTGCCTATGGTGAGTTGGATTTCCTTGTGAATTTCCCCTAGTCACTAAATTTGTGTTGGCTAAACCTGAAACTTTTAGTGTTGCCATGAATACAAAGTCTGGAAAAATGAAATGCTATATCTTGTATGAAAAGCCCATTCATGCAATTTGTTTCTGAACACACATGAATGAAAGGCATGCCAAATGAAAATGGCCATGAAAATAAAATGTTATATCTTTTGGAAATGTAAATACCTAGGTAAACAAGCTGTCCATGACACACGTAGAAGTGCTCAGGTAAACAAGTGTCTTAAAAACACACCTGCAGCAGGAAGCCTAAAATAAATGTAAATCTATGCAATGTGTTTATAAACACACATAGACCAAGGCTATGGAAACTTCAGGCCCAAAAAGAAATGGAACTTAAATGCTATATCAAAACAATTGCTGGCCTTATTTGTATTATGGATTGTGCGCATCTGTTAAAGGTGAATAAACCCTCTTTGAACAACTCATCCATTTGTGAGACACCGCCATTCCCTGTGTTGTTGCTCATTCAGTATATACTATGGTGTGTATTCCATTTCCCTTTGCCAAAGTGTCACAAAGTTAAGTCAGTCAAGTCATCCCTTAGCCTAGCCAGTTATTTTAGCCTTCACCCTTCACTAGCAAATTGATCACAGCTATGAAGTGAGTATGATCTTGAAAGTCTAGTCTGAGTAATAATAATAATTAATGACATTATATATTTGGATTTAGATCGCCAGTAATGATTACTTTGTGCTATAATTGTTATTTGAAGAATTTGCAAAGCATGCATTAACCTTGGACACTTTGCAGCAGCTTCTGATGATGGTCTGAGTTATATTGGGTCATGTTGACTTGGTTAGGCCCAGTCTGACCAAGGTCAACCATAGGACATGAGATGGTTAGACCTTATGATGATATGGACAGATGATATATGGTCTATATACATGTACATGATGATTCTATGCAGTAGCTACGGGGTTATGATGATGATTCATGGTTTACAGCAATATTTGATCATTTACAGATTATTATTATTTACCCTGTTCCGGTATATTGGATATATATTTTGATCATGCAGAGACTCATATGGTGTATGAGTACACATCTTGGATGGATTTGGACCTTCTGAGTCCAATGAGATAGTTTGTTTTCAGTTCCGGGCACTTACAGTGATGATTGAGCCTCAGTAGGCCATCCCAGTGCAGTTTTGGTCTGTCGGAGGCCCTGTCAGAGCAGATGTGATTTTTATCCGGTTGACCTAGGGCGCTGTGCTTGGAGGGGGTGGTCCAGCCACTTGTTTTTACCATATTACCCCCCTCCCGGACACACTGGTGCCCTCACCTTGACAGCGCAGGCACTCCAGGAGGTAGTTTGGGGCAGTTTCACGCTTCCCGAGGCATTTCAGGATTGGTAGAAATGGCTATTGAGGAAATCGATTTGGGATACTGAGGCAATGTTATGGCATGGGATGATCAGTGATGATAGATCGGGGTCTTCCACACCTCCTCCAGCAGTTTCAGCTTCATCGGGGCCCGCATCCATCACTTATGGCACTTTCTGAGGATTTCTGAGGTCTTTTGAGGCCTACGATTTGACCATGGAGGCACGATTTGGTACACTGATGATTATTGTGCTATGGGGATTGACCAAGGAGGTATAAAATTACCCCTTAGACCCACCATAAGCCTCTTATTATATTTTGTCATCATGATTTGGTGGGATTCCCCTCTTCTAGGGCGATTTTGTCCACTCACATAATATTTTATTAGTGATCCATGTATTTTATTGTTGAGCTCATCTCAACCATTGATTAGACATTTGTATCTTTTAATCTTAGCCACTCATTCAAAAAGTGGTTAGGGTTTTGGTGCCTCTCCTTCCTATTTAAAGGAGAGAGCCTCTCATTGTAAAGGGGACTTTTGGCTCTGGATTATTGGAATAGAAAATTATTATTGCATCTATCTCCAGTGTTGTGGTGAATGTTTTTGGTGTTCGTTCGTTGGTTCTTCCTTTGCACTGAGTTATTGGAGATCTTGTTTGCCATATATTTTGTACCACGTTTTTGCATCTACAGGTGGAGGCCGATTTGCTTTGAGGAAGAAGTATTGGTAGGGGAAGACTCTCCCTACTTCTTCTTTGGATCTCTTCGTTGGTAACAGGGAGTATTACTATCCCAGGACCTTCTATTTCATGTTACTATTGCATTTCTCTTGTATTTCCTCCATACTTGATCTTACTGATTGAATCGCTATTCCTTGGTTTGACAGGTAGAGGAGGTCGCACTTGTGGGCTAGGGCATCACTTCGGCAAGCAAAATCAACAATTTCTCATTTGATCTCTGCGGGAATCTTCCTCAACATCAAGACATCTCATTCACATCACTCAGGTATGATCTCAAGGTAATTTCTATCTCCATGATCTATCCAATTGTCTAAAACAATTAAAACCCTAATTAATCAAAAACCCCATTTTTACATTTTTTCAGATCTACTAAGATCTAGTGGCTTTTTGGTAAGATATTTAAATCCCACCTCTATAGTATCCACGGCATCCCGGATCTATAGTTTGGTGAGGATTGGCCTTCATTTGACCCTCTTCCCAAGGCATTTAGCCTTCTCCAAGCAAGGGCGCACTTCCTAGTTTGGGTTGGTTGACCTAGATCTAGTATGTGGGTAGTTGAGATTCCACTTGATCCGTGATCTACACATCAAATAACCTACCCCCAGATTGTCACTTTTCTGATTTACACCTTGTGGGCCCTATTCCACATTTTAAGGGATTTAATCCCCATTTTGGACCACTTGGCATATTCAAACTCAGATCTAGTAAGATCTAGCCGTCGGATTGCCGTGAAATTATAGATCCACACTCCTACTTGACTAACCACCCGGATCTAAAGTTTGGATGTCATCGGACTTGACTTGACACCATTTACCCCACTTTTAGGCCTCCTTGGGCAAAGTCGCACCACCTTGGAGAAGGGAGTTTGTCCACTTCTAGGACATGGGTACTTGAGATCTCAGTGGATTTGGAACGGGAATAATTCAAAACCTAGGTCTAGTGTGTCACCTTGTCAAATCTTGCCTTGGGGATAGCATTCCTTATTTTAAGGGATTGTGGTCCACTTTGGTCAAACCTAGATCTAGGCCTATTCATCCATCAAGACCTTAATCTCCCACTTGTCTCATGCCATAGGAGTCCTTAACCACAAGTCAACCCTTCTTTGACTCCATTATCCCAATTCCCAAGGCACTGGTTTCTCTCCAAGTCAATTCGACTTTCCTAGATTGTTGGATTAACTTGTGGTTTGACCTTGTGTGGGGAACTAAACCCTTGATGCCATCATGTATCATGGTCAAGTTTGTTACTTGTACTAGTTAGCCCCAATTAAACCCCTAAACTACCCTGCATTGGACACGGTTCCCAAGGCAGTGGATTTTCTAACATTGAACTAGTACTCTAATCCTAGATCTCATTTCAAATATTATAAGTCACTCCCACATCAATGGCATTTGAAGAGGATGATTTAAAGCTCCACATTTATTGTTTTCTAAGGGCCTTAGAGACAAATGTACAAAGGAGCAGGGTGAACCTAATCTAAATCAACTTCCATGGCTCCGATGCTACAAATGCCAATGCATGTCTTTACAATTTGAATGGATTCACCTTTTTCAAAGCAACTAGTTTTAGTACTACGAGTAGATATTTACTCTTAGTTGAAGCTAGGAAGATACATTGGGATGAAGCATCGACAATAATATATTTTCCCATGTAACTTAAGATATATACATTTTCGTATAATTTATCAATCAAATCATTGTATGAAGGAAGACCCTTGTCCCATTAACAAAAGAATCTCATACACCAATTTAAAATTAAATTATTATTAATAATAATATTTGACTTTTCTAAATGATTATTTAGTGTTATCACTTGAGAAATGGTGAATCATGAAGTCACTCGCCATTAAACAAGATGGACAAAAACAAAAATTGAATTACAACTACTCAACAAGAAATTATTACCATTTGTCTTTCTTGTAAGGCATAATAACATTTAATTTAAAGAGAAGGGAAACGGACATTCAATTCATTTTTAAGGATACGAGACTCTCAGTCTAACTTCTTAATTTGAATTATGACTCTCATGACCAAATGTCACAAACCAAATTCTCTCTTCATTTCCTCCTAAAAAGCTTTAATAATATTTAATATACAATTAATTAAGAATTATTCATATTGTTACTCATTTTCATGATTGTCTATCCTTTAATGTGAGGAGACTTGGTACAATGGTTTTAGTATTGTAAAATAAAAACATAATTCTCTCTTCATTTCTTCCTCCTAAAAAGCTTTAATAATCTTTAATATACAATTAATTAAGAATTATTCATATTGTTATTCATTTTCATGATTGTCTATCCTTTAATGTGAGGAGACTTGGTACTTAACAATGGTTTTAGTATTGTAAAATAAAAACATGTTAAAAGTGAATGGATGTATATACGGAGAGTTTTACTTTGAATTAGTGTGATTTAATTAGTTTTTAGAGTAACTTAAAGAATTACAAAATCATGAAGGAACCATAAATATATTAATTTAGATTATTTTTTAATTTTTTTTTAAATTTAATTTAATATTAAATTTTTTTTATCGAGAGTGTTTAAAATATATAAAGGATTTTTTAATTAAAATGGCATAAAGTAAGTGGTCTTATGGTGGCTCATGGGGGGCAATTCAAGTGGTAAAGATGAGAAGTTGTAAATGGAAGGTCACGTGTTCGAATCCCCCAATCTTACCCGTGCACCATAGTTCGGGCCCTGTGGATGCACCTAGGGGTATAGTGGTAGCGAAATTGGATCCCTGGACCCTGTGTCACGCGAGTACCAACCCAAATCCAATTGTCGATTCCCCTAGTACCAAAAAAAAAACAGTGACCTCATGGTGAACTCTTCAATAAACTTGTCAAAATGAGACATGCATAAAGTGAAATTACATAATTATCATTTCCTAAAAGCTAATATCTAATTCTCTAATATTTTGAGGTTGATCCAACATGGATGAATCATCTCATGCTATTATGAAAGAACTAGGGCTTAATCAGCTCAGCTCATGTTATCATGGAAGAAGACTATTAAGAAGATGATGATGAACTTAATTAATGTAACCCTAACACAAAAAGTCATGCAAAGCAACTCGAGAATGAAACAATAAGCCTCGATGATGAAAAATTTATTCTACGACAAACAAATATCTTGGAAACATGTAGGTAGGATTCACAAATGAATAACACTTCATCAACTTAGTGCACAACAAGCTAGTATCACTCCAAGAAGTCCACCTTGGATCTCCCACTTGAACCACACAAGTCTTGAAGGAAATTAAAAAGCTTGTATAACACAAGCTCCACTACCCTAAATAGATGCAATTACGAAGCTTACAGACGTTGATTCATCATTTGAGGAGTAGAGTCCAATTGATGTTTAGGAGCTGGAGGAGTTTTCCCCTTAGAGCCAACCGATCAAACCAACAAGAGCCACATGAGTAATCTTAACGACAAATCACCTACAAGGTGGAGATTATCATGTTCAGGAAAAATATTTTTACAATTATGAAGCATCATTACAATACTACGTTATTGAGATATGTTCGACATAAGTTGTCACCATTATAATGTTGGTACTGTTCATATCAGTGGTGCCATGGATATCATAACAATTTGGATTCCAAACAAATAACTAAATAACTATAATGGTGAAGATTGATTTAGTGGCTAAGTTTTGAGTGTTACATTATTTTTTAGTTTAATAATTATTGCATCAAGTGTAGCAATGTGCTTTACAACTTATGATGAGAGAGTTGTTGTCACATACATAACAAGAACAAAAATTAAATGAAGTTATTGGGCAACATATATCAATACAATTTTAAATTTTACATAAAAATTGAAAAAAATAAAACCAACATAGATTCATCTTAAACTTAGATTTATCAAGCATCTAGAGAGAACAAATTTATTGAAGTCTAATTTTTTATCTTAATCTTTTTACATATTAAGAAGAAAATTTACACTTAAAATTTTTGATTCCTTTTAGTACTTGATAAATCCACATTTAAAATAAATCTTATTAATTTAACACTATATTACTATAACATATACTGTTATACCCAATAATGTAGTCACAATGAAATTAAATTAGTGGTTGAAATATGTAAAAGCTAGCTAAAAAACAATCAAAGATACATGATAAGTTGATGTGACAAATTTCATATTTTATCCATCAATCAACGTGACCCAAACTCAAATGACATCACTTTTATTTTAGCATACATCAAGGATAGAAGGAATGACAAGGAGGCATGTTGCATTAAGTGACAACGTAGTGTTACCTAATCCTAAGAGGTCAAGGGTTCTTGCATTATAACTCGCATCCAAGATAGATGTATTGAGGTGTAGTTTAAGTTGATACACTAAAGTGCAGTATATATATTCAATCATACAACTCAACAATGAAGTAGCTCATGAAGAATCGAAGGGTTGCAATTCATGTAAGTAATAGATTTTTTTGTCAATTTCATTTTACCCAATAAATTAGGGAATGGTATATTGTTATTAGGAATGGTATATTGTGGTTAGGAAATGGTTTGAAGGATTGCAATTCATCTATTTAATAAACCTTCAATTTTATTTAATTTACATTAAAGTGTAGCATATTTATTTATTCATACAACTCAATAATGAAGTAAATTAAGATACTCAATAATGAAGCAAATTAAGATGAATCATATCATTTGCGAAGGGTTGCAATTCATCTAGACTTTTTGCCAATTTCGTTTTGCTCAATAAATTAGGGAATGGTCTATTATTGTTAGGAATCAGACTTCTTGCTAATTTATTTTGCCCAATGAATTAGGGAATGGTCTATTGTTATTAGGAAATGGTTTGTAAGGTTTCAATTAATTTATGTGATATTGCAATTCATCTATGCAATAGACCTCCTACCAATTTCATTTTGCTTAATGAATAAGAAAATGGTATATTGTGGTTAAGAAATGGTAAGAATTTATAAAGTACATATACTAGATGATTACATCATAATTTGGAAGTTAAAATAATAAATTTTTAATATTCATTTTTGTCCAATAAATTAGATATTATATATTGTTAAGATTTATAGAATAAATATAATAGATGATTACATCATAATTTGGAAGTTAAGATAGTATATTTTTATTAATATAATATAGCAAATGTTTTACATATATTTATCTTTTGTTTGCACAACAAATAAATAAGAAAAAAAAACTTAATTTGAAGTTGAACCGTACCTTGTCCACAAGCGTAAAATATCTTTCTTTTCAAAAACTACAAAAATTAAAATTCTGATAAAACTTAACATTCAATTATAAATAATAATAGTAAGGCTTCTTTCTCTGTAATATATCCACCCAATTCCCTGAAAATAAACTTTATTTTTAAAAATTAAAAATGATTTAATATAACTTAACATTCAATAAGTGTAAATTTTTATTTTTTATATAAATGGGTTTAGTTATTAGCTATTAAGAACATATGTTTTCTTTAAAGTAGTAAATTCAAATCAGAAAAGATAAAATATATACATCTTTATATAAATAACTTAATTATAACCTTAAAATTAAATTATTATTATTATTATAATATATCCATCAAAATTCTCTTTAATATTCCAATATAACTATATCCAAAAAAATATTGCAACTCCAAAAAATTATTATTATAATATATCCACCAAGATTCCCTTTGATATTCCAATATAACTACATCCAAAAAAAATATTGCAACTCCAAAAACTTATTATTTTAATATATCCAAGATTCTGTTTGGTATTTCAATATAACTACATCCAAAAAAAATATTGCAACTCCAAAAAATTATTATTTTAATATATCCAAGATTCCCTTTGGTATTTCAATATAACTACATCCAAAAAAATATTGCAACTCCTCCTTTGCAATGTATCCACCTCCTTTGTAATGTATCCACCAGGTTTCCTTTGATATTCCATTCCAAAGGGATTCAATAATATTATGATCATTGCTTCAAAATTAATTGTAAACAATTGTGAGTGGCAAGTGGATTTTTGTTCACTTTTTATGGACTGTGAAAAAGAAAGGTCTACCCGTTCTTTTAGACTGCAGAGATGACATAATTAATTGTAAACAATTGTGAGTGGCAAGTGGATTTTTATTCACTTTTCATGGACTGTGAAAAAGAAAGGTCTACCCATTCTTTTAGACTACAGAGATGACATATGAAGATCCCAACAATTGGGTCAAAATTTAAAATAACATTAACTGTATTTGAAATCATTACAACTCGATAAGTGAGATGGCACATAAAGATCCCAACAATTGAGTCAAAATTTAAAATAACATTAACTGTATTTGAAATCATTACAACTCGATAAGTGAGCAAGTACAATCTTCATGCTTGTACCAGGATTTATAAAAACTTTTAAAAAAACTATAGCTTGGAGTAGAGGTATCAAAAAGATAGATCATATGATAGATTTTGGTTAATGATAGCTCTGTCTCCAATGTGCAGTGAAGATTGGCTACTGACCAGGTTTTTTATTATGAAGTGTCATGATTATAATAATTGCTTTTCATGTAATGAAGCCTTCCTTCAAACCTTGGCGTAGCTGCTCCACTACTCCTCCGCCCCATTGCAGTTTAGGACATTGAGAGGAATCGAGGATCTCCAAGGACTTCAAATGTTCAACACCTGACAGCTCTTTTAACTCAGAGCACTCCTTCACATCTAGTCGTCTAAGCTTTGTCAGCTGCCCCAACCCCTGTATGCTCTTCAGCTTCAGACACATAGAAGCACACAACTCCTCCAAAGATACCAAGGTTTCAATGGTTGGCAGCTCTTCCAAATCTATGCACCCGCTGATGTTCAAAATTTGAAGTTCTACAAGACCACAAAGCCCTCCTATTTTCCTCAATCCAACACAAAATATCAGCTCTAGTTTTATTACTGTTGTTGGCAATGTTCCAACCTCCACCAGATCACTACAATCCTCTTTTTCTAACAATTCATTATTCATCTCTCTGATTTTCAACTTTCTCAACTGAGGCAACATTCTTATGGAATCATGCAAACCTTTTAATCCGTGGCAGACGTAGAGCTCCAATTCCTCCAACCTCCTTAGATAACCGAAGGATGGTGGTAGCATTTTCAACAATTTGCTTTTTAAATGCAGAATTTTCAAATTACTTAGGCTTCCGAAGGTAGGTGGGAGCATCTGCAAATTGGAGCAGTTGGATAAGTTAATATGTTCGAGGTTCCCTAAGTTGCCAAAGGAATTTGGAAGCATCTGCAAACGGGAGCAGCTGGAGAAGTCAATACGTTGGAGATCCCTTAAGTTGCCAAAGGAATCTGGAAGTGTATTCAAACTGGAGCACCCTGACAAGCTAATATGCTGGAGCTTAGTTAAGTTCCCAAAGGACTCAGGAAGCATCTTCAAATGGGAGCAATCAGACAAATCAATATGTTGGAGGTTAGTTAAGTTTCCAAAGGAATCCGGAAGCATCTGCAAATGGGAGCACCGGGACAAGCTAATATGTTGAAGGTTCCTTAAGTTGCCAAAAGCATAGGGAAGAGTCTGAAAATGAAAATGAGAGCAGTAGGACAAATTAATGTGCTGGAGGTTAGTTAAGTTTCCAAAGGAATCTGGAAGCATCTCCAAATTGGTGCAAGAAACTAAGTTAATGTGTTGAAGGTTCCTTAAGTTGCCAAAAGAACAGGGAAGAATTTGAAAATGGGAGCAGTAGGACAAATTAATGTGCTGGAGGTTAGTTAAGTTTCCAAAGGAATCCGGAAGCGTCTCCAAATTGGTGCAAGAAAATAAGTTGATGTATTGAAGGTTTACTAAATTCCCAATGGAATCTGGTAGCATCTGTAAATTGAGGCAGTAGGACAAGTCAATATGTTGAAGGTTCCTTAAGTTCCCAAAGGAATCTGGCAGCGACTTCATTCCTCTACAGCACTTTAACTCCAAGTGTTTCAAGGACAGCAGAAGACAGAATTCATCTGGCAAAAGTTTCAGATCGTCAATTGGCCAAGGCATTGGACGGTGCAGGGCAAATTTTTCGAGATGCTCCAGCTTCCCAATGGACTTTGGAATATTTAAAAGGCCGCCGTAAACTTCCAACTCCCTCAACTGCAGAGGTGCCTGCAATGTTCAAATTTTAAAAGTGGGTTTGACCCCTGGATGTCAGCTTCTGTGCATTTTGATATACTAAGAGTCTAAGACATTGTAGAATGAAACCTGTAGTAAGAAATTACATACTACCTGAGATTCATTTGACCACAGTGTTTCCAAATTGGTCCCCTTTAATTGTAGAACTCTTAAATTCTTTATTGGAATCCAGGAAGGTAGCGAGGAATATGGACAGGTATACCAGCAGAGCCATATTAGTTGTTGTGGCTGCACAACGCTGAAGACGCTTTCAATGCAATAACCTGTAGCCCTAAGCAACTGCAACCCGCTCATATTACTTACGAAACCACTGCCGGCAAACTCCGCAAGCTGTTTGAACGATTGTTGAGCCCATTCGCGGCCATTTGGGTCCATGATGATTCCACGCACCTAAATTGTTGTCTCGGAGATGTTAGAATCATGATTGGCATTCTTTCAAATTTTAAGAATTCAAAACATCACACAATTTTGAGAGAAAACTATTCTGAAGGACGGTCTAACTTAAGCTTGAAATACGTACATGTGATTGGTAGGACAGATGAAGAAGGTTGTTACTTGGGAGCCAAAGACGAAGCGTCCATTCCGGGGGTTCATTCTTCGCAATATCTCTGCCCATGTCCCTCAGGTGGTCGTGCATTGTTATACAGTTTTCACTGTCGACTTCAACAAGGCACTTATTCTCTAGGTTGCGAAGACCCAGCCATCCATCCCAGCTGGATGCATCCCATATTCTTGTGGCCGTATCCCTGTCCTCTCCTATAAAGAAGCAAGCAATATCCAAGAATATCTGCTTCTCTTCTTTATCTAGACTGTCATAGCTAACTTTCAGTCTCTTTACTAAATTATCAGGAAGTATTCGGGAGATTTTGTCCACTTGGGCTTTCGAATACTCCAAATCTTTTCCACGAATAAGCTCTCCAAATACTTTAAGTGATAATGGTAATCCATCACAAGCATTCAAAAACTTTTCCACCACTTGTTCAAATCCTATAAAGGGACAAGGCTGGTCAAAGGCATGCCGGCAGAATAGCTCTTGTGAATCTTGTGGATTGAGGCCTCTTAGCATGTAAATAGATGAAATTCCAATCCCCAAGCTTGTAAGAACATCCCTATTGCGAGATGTAACTAAAATGAAGCTATCTGAAAGAAGGTTATCTTTAACTGGCACAAATAATGCGTTCAGCTGCTCAACGCTGTCCACATTATCTAAAATTATGAGAGCGTGAGTAGGTCGGAGATACCTTTTGATCTTCCCTATACCATCATCAATGTCGTCTATTTGCTCATCCCATTGAGCCAACTCCTTCAGAAGTTTACTTTGCAAGAAGCATAGAGATTTTTCTCTTACATCAAACAAAAAACAAGATCGCTTGTAATTTGATCTCTCACTGTTAAAGATTTCTTTTGCTAGGGTGGTTTTGCCAACTCCACCCACTCCCACAATTCCTATAACTCTGGCCTCCCTGCTGCTCTGCTGCAATGACACTGTTCTTTTAAAATCTTTAATTTTTTCATCCAAACTTATTGGATATTTGGACACATATAGCGGTCTTTTAACCTTTTTCAAAACTCCTTCCACGACATCTTTGAGGAGCTGATTTTCTCTGAAAACATGGGAAAGGTTGAAGACCTTGAAGACTGCCTCAAAGCACTGCAAGATACTTATCTTCACACTAAAACTGTGAAAGAAAACAAACATGAACAGTGATTTAGAAAAACAGATTCACTTTCATCTATAAGTGCAGAACTAAAAGATCTCAAAAAGACAATACAAGTACCGAGTAAACCGAGGCATGAACATGGTGAAGAGACGATTTCTGAACTGAGTGATATGTAATCTAAGTTTTGGTTTATCATTAACCCTAATTAGAAACAAATAAGCTGTCTATATCCATAGCCGATCTAATTACTACAAGAGCGATTTTTGCTACCACGCATACGAAGTTCATCTTCACCGCAAACCAATAATAAATGTGATAAGTCGGCCTCTTTCACAACTATGAAAGTCTCAACTAGCTATCAATCCAACAAATTAAAAGCTAAGATTTACAGCTAGGGTCGGGTTTCTTACCTGTTATACGTCTCTCGGTCAAAACCTTTTAGTTCTGCAACTTCATAAAGAGCTTTCCTCCATTTTCTAATGGTGTTGGAGTCGTATCGTGGTTGAGAATCAAATGTTTTCTTCTCTTCCAGCACCCCCAGGGCTCGACCGTACACTCCATTTTTGCCCCACGTCCACCGAAGCTCCGAGGGCTTGACACCGTAGAAGACCGGAATAATGGTGGACTTGGACTTCAACATAGAGTCCACCATCAGTACTAGCTCATCAAGACACCATTGTGAATCCGCATATCCGGGAGAGAAAATTGCTATATGGACAGAGGATGTTCGAATGGCGCTTATAATTTGAGGAGTTATGCTCTCTCCATCTTGCAATTCTTGTTGGTCGAGAAATACTCGCAATCTGTGTGGGCTCAGGCAATTGTAGAGATCCGTGGCCAAAGTTTTCTTGACATCAGGGCCCCTGTGATTGATGAATATATCGTAGACATAGTTGTCGTGTTTGCCATCGGAAGTGGAAGGGGAAGTGGAGGACGATGCAAATGATGTATCATCTCGAGCGGTTGACAAGTTAAGGCTTGCCATAATAATAAAACAAGTAAGATGGAGATGGATACCAAAGATTAGTGCGCGCTCAACTTCAGAATTTGACTCTTCGAATAGCTGATCTCAAAAGTGCAAAGAGCCTGCCGGCTTCCAACTTCAAAATTTTACTCTTCGTCTGGCTGATCTCACAAGTGCAAGTGCCCATCGGCTTCCAACTCAAAATTTTACTCTTCGTCTGGCCGATCTCACATCTGCAAAGTGCCTAATGGCTTCCAAGCTAGCAATACTCTGATCGGTTGAAAGCAAAACCACAATGGCATCAGTGAATAAATGGCATCAATGGTTAAATTGTGAGTGCTCGCTTTGGACTTGAATTAAAACCCTGCTTTGAAGGATGGAATCTGATGTGTAACCCTCTGCACATCACGCGTCTTTGGGCACTGATCACACGGCGAAACTTATGCGGCCGACAGATTCCCTTACGGCTCATTTGGCTGGGAAACAGTTGGCACAATTATTAGTCCGTATAAGTATTGTTTTTATCTTAGTTCTTTATTTTTCATTTGCAAAGTACAATTATTATTGGGTATGGGTGATTTTTTTTATAGCTGCCGATGTATATAGCAATCGATTTGCATTCAAACATATTTGACTTTTAATTAACTTCCAAATTATATAATGTTTTGTTAAGCTTTTTTAAAATTATATATCAGCATTCGCTTTTGGAGGGTTAAAAATGAACGTCGGAAGACTATGGCCACATGAACAGTTAGTCGACTCATCAACCATCACATTTCTGAGGTTGCGGAATCCGTTGAAGTGTTGTATGTGTGCCGAACCGGAACCTGTCGAGTTTTGTCAAGTTGAAACTTGTCGAATCAGAACCTGTCAAGATTGAAACATAAATTTCCTCCCGACAGGTTAGAAATTTTTTTTATTCATCAATTGAATTCACTCTTAATCGACCGACTGTAATAATTGATCGACTGATCTTACTATATCAACCACTTGAACCCAGCAACCTATCGCAGTTGGTCGCGCAACTCTTTCACTTTCATGTCGCGCAGCTCTTCTAACTCGGACATCCCAGCAACATTTGACACAGAAGGTCGATGTCACGAAACTGTCGAAGGTTGTCGAATCCGTCGAAGTGTTGTATGTGTGCCGAACCGGAATCTGTCGGGTTTTGTCGAGTTGAAACTTGTCAAATCGGAACCTGTCGGGATTAAAACATAAATTTACTCCCGACAGGTTCATTGGAAACATTGGAAGCTTCTGTTATACTAAACATAAGCTTCTACTTCACACACCAGTCTGCCCATCAGCGCATCACGATATGGATTTGCCACCGTCGATTTACAACAAGATCTATCTCGGTTTCCAATCGTAAGGACAGTCTTCACGATCATTTCTGGCTCTGACAACTTGCGACAGGTTCTGGGTTCGACAGGTTCACCTTCGACAAGTCTCGATTCAACTTCGACAATTCAACAAACTCGACAAGTTCCTCTTCGACCAGTCGCAGCTCGACTTCGACAACTCAAACCCGACAGGTTCTGGGTTCGACACGACCTCCACTTCGAAACGATCGCTACCAATACCTCTCGGTGCACAAATACAATCAAACTCATCAGCATTTGGGTTGATCCAGTCTAAGCAGGCGATGCAGCTCTACATGGGAAAAACTTACGAGATCTACCTTTTTTATTATAAACTTGAGCATTCAATGACAGATTGGACATTGAACAAACTTCCATAAGATTACCCACGTGAACATTCATTTCTTTGGGGTATAATCCATCACGAAGTTATGAACTTTGGTTCAGTAGTATTGACTTCTGCCTATCGACGTATATCTGGATTTGACGGATTGGACCGCCTAGTTAAATGTGCTGAGACATCGATGCACCGCCTTTACGCTTAATCGTTTATAAAATTCGATGGGCAATGTGCGACTGCTCCAGAATGAGAAATGTGATAACAGGAGAACACGACATAATTGGGCGATGGTGTAATTAGTTGGTAGTGAACTTGTGCGTGGTGGGTTGGGTTCTTTGATCAACTGGTGGGAAATGGTCGACGGTTGGTCGGCTTTTTAAAAAAAATCTGTGGATCAAATGATGTGTCGACCACCTCGACCATATATTTAAGAACTGACTAATAAATATCAACTATATCGACCATATAACTTTTAATATGTCGATGAAAAAGTATTGACCGTACTATAATCATTTAAATATGGAAAGGGTATCCTCGACCCAGATGTAAGTATCGACCACAATTTTTATTTTAGTCAATTTTTATATGTGGACTAAATGCAAAGACTTGTAACTGTATAGACATAAGTTAAAATTGACTAAAATATATTATAAAATTAAGCAAAGCCATAAAATATTTTGATGGACCCAGATCAATCAAAAAGTCGGTTGCATTAGGCGATAGCCAAGTGAAGTCATTGAACGGGCTTTAGGATGACAACTTCTCAACAATGATTAGTTAACCATTACATAAAGGGCTATATAATGTATATATAAGCAATTTGAAAAAATATTTCTGCAATAATATCAATGAAAAAATTATTATAATAGCTCCTAAACTGCACAAGAGACAAGAGAGAGACAAGAGATGAGAGAGAGACAAGCAGTAACCTTTATTACTTAGTTAACCATTACATTGGGTCAATAGCCTATATATATATGTTTACATTCAGTTATACAACTGTATTGTCGGAGCAACCAACCGACTTATACTGAGTGGTCGGCACGACTTGTTGACTTACATTGCAAACAGTCGGGCGGAGTGTCTAGTCATCAAGCTGGCGTATGCTCTTCCAACATCTCCCTCACCTCAAAATCTTTCTTCGTCCCGAAGAAAGGATATGTGCAAAATTACTGAACAAAACTTGTGTATAACTGTGCTTTAACTGATAAATGTACCTGTTATGAGTTGTCTTGACTGGAACTTGTCGCTGCTTGTTGTTGTACACAGACCTCGACAATTGCTTCAGCCGAAACAGACATGTGGTGCTGGAAGGTCTCCTAATGGCGCAACGTGTTTTGGATGTCGATAGTAATTGTTGTAAGGCTGGACAAGTCAGCTATTTGTTCTTGAGTAGTCTTGCCCTGTAGATGATATAGGTCGGGACCGAAGAGATCTATTTTCTCGTTGGCAGCTGAGAGCAATGTTTTAAGATGTGGTCGGAATTGTTCTACTTTGTCAAGGTTATGATGGGCCTAGCTCAACCACTGTTGTTCACTTTTTTCCAATTTCTCTAGTTTCTTGATTTCGATTACCAGTTGTTCCTTAATAGTTCGGCCTGTGGTTTCATCAGCTACTCGGTGTTGTTGATGAAGACTGTCAATTAAGTCGCTTGTCTCCCGCATTTGTCTAAAGACGTTGCCATAATTTTTGTACCAATTGCGAAGAACATTGTTTGTTGTATATGCTTCATCATTATACTGGATGAGCTGATCGTGTGCTGAGTTGAATGCTTTAAATTGTTCCGACATTAGTGACGTTGTTACTGTGGCTTGTTCTTGTCGGTCCCTGGTGAGCTGTTCAGATAATGCCGACACTATGGATTGGAACAACTGAAATGCTTTATCAAGTGTGCTAGTATTGTCGGAGCTGACTGGAATTGGTATAACCTATTGCGCTTAGTCTTGACACTTTGTCAGAAATACAGTTTGGTCTTCTTCCAGCTGGTGAATGCGGTCTTCTGCTGCTAGTCATTTATGTCGTTGTTCTCAGTTGATTGCATCAGTCAGTAAGTCGAGCTCTACTTGTGGTGCCTTTTGTGGATGGTATGTCTATATCAGCCCAAATTGGTCAAGATGTACAGATAAGTGACCCAATTGAGATATGTGGTCCAGATGCTGCTGCTGTTGCTGAAGATCTTTCTGATGGCGTCGTTTGTCCTTAGCTTGCTTTTTCTTGGATTTTACTTGAGACTTTGGAGCCGCTAATTGTTGTTCTGAGTCTTTTCTGTCTTGATTGTTGCTGATGGTTGTTCTCTCTCTTCTTTTGCTTCTTCAGTAGCCCTTTCTGTTTGTATTGAGCTACTTGATATGACTACTATGTTTGTCGGGGGTATTTCTTCAGTTGTTGCTTATTTTGCTTGCTCTACTGTCTCGATTGTTGCTTCAGTTGTTTGTGCTGCTGGCTCGACTGCTGCTTCAGTTGTTTGTGCTACTGGCTCAACTGCTGCTTCCAAGGATTTTTGAATTGGTGTTTCCTGTTCTTGAAGTTGCATTACTTTTGATGTTGTGGTGGTCCCGTCAGTAGGGGTGCGGAATAGTACACTAGTACCGACTTCACCAATCGGCGACAAACGTGTTTCATCGACTGGGGGAGGAGGATTAGCAATTGGACTGCCAGATGGTTCCCGACCGACTACAGGGGACAAGACTTCTGGTATCAGTGATGCGACTACATATAAAACTTCAAGGTCGGGGGAGTGCTTTGGTGAGTTGACGACATGTCGGCGAGGTGAATGGGCTTCCACGGACGGATTGACTGGAAAAGGAATGAACGAAGAAGTTTGTTGAGCAAAAATTGGATTGTTTGCGTCAGGATTGCGCTGGAGATGAGTATGGTACATGCCAATTGCTTCCGGTGTTAAGGTATCTGATGGATTCAAAAGTTCTGTTGGGGTGACACCAGAAGGGGCGAAATGTGTCGGTGAACTAGTGTCTGGGAATACAGGTCTTTTGGTTATGATACTCCGCCAATCTTGGAAAAAGGTCGGGAGTTGAGCTATGAATTGGGTAATGTCGTTATCATTTTGAAATGTTTGTCGAAAGGGGGAAGGAAGAGTTTATACAATATTCAAAACCTGAGATGGAGCTGCAAGTGCAAGTGGGGTACTTACCACGGGTGTAGAAAAAAAAGTATCCTCCGTGACAATTGTCGGGGATGCTGGAGGTGGGCTACTTGTGAGGTCGATAGCACCCTCGATCATAAGCTTGACTTTCTTTTTGGGTCGAGGCTGTTCAGCTTCCAAAAATTTCTTGAACTGCTCGTCGACTGGAATTTTGTTCTTAGTTGCAGCTTCCAAGATTCACGTTGCGTTGTCATATAATTCAGTTTCATCTTCCACTGTCGGCTCCTTTATGATCATTTTTCTTTTTCCCTTCCCTTGTATTTCTACATCCCTTGCTTGTCGAGCTTTTGATAACTGGTCAACCATCTGCTAGATGTTGTCGCTTGTCAAGGCGTACTCAGGATTGTCAGACATGGTCTCTTCATCCAATTGCTGAGCTTCATCCGGTCGATTTTGGTGTGGTGTGAGTGTAAGTGCTAAAGGTTGTGATCCGGCCGTGAGCTCAGCTTGAAATGTAAAAGTTTGCATATATAGGCGGCTTTCATACGCTTCTTCTTTCTCTACATCCATTAAAGGTTCGACTATGGGAATGCCGACCTCGTGTGCCTTATCAGGAATTATCAATTTTGTCTTGGATTGCCTGCTAAGATCATCGAAGATTTCGTCGACGGAAGGGTAATAGTCGAGAGCTTGTGCGGCCCCGGCTAGTCCTTGCAAGTGCCAAACTGATGTATGGTCGAGTGCAAGTTCAATGTGGGCCGACTGAGGCAGACTTCGTTGAACATTCTGAGATACCCTCCATCTGGTTGACCGAATTTTTAAGTCTTGGAACCAGAGTTCTAGCCAAATCTTTACTGTTGACAGCCCAAGTTTGTTGCCTCCTTTTGTAAAGCAACGGAAGTTCTGCATTAACACGGGTCCTGTAACATCCCGAAAATACCAAAAATAATAATAAAAAATTATAATAGTAATATTTATCAGAATTTATCTAATGCGGAATGAGATAACTAAATTGAACACTTAATTAAGGTAAGTTAATCATAATGACACGTCATCAACCTCAATTAAATAATTAAAATTTCTACTTCAAATATTAACGGTTGTTAACTTCTTAAACGAGAGATCTTTGTATGTTTATGAAAACTAGTACAGTTCATGATTTGTTTAGGTTCTTGATTAAATATACATGCTTCTACAATTGGTACTGCTTTTAAAATATTGATGGAATGCTAACAGTTTGTTTGTTTGATAAAAAGGGGTCCCTCGAGGTGCTCCGAGGATTACTTAGCTATGTCAGCTAAAGCATTTGAAATCTTTTTCCATGTGCAGAAAACAGGTAAGCAATCCTACGACGATAAGAGTTAAGGGTACAAAAATCTGTCCAAAAGAAAATGTAAATGTAATAAGCTAAATTCTAAGTACTTCTATACATAAATAAGTTACTAGAGGTATGGATGTCTTGGTTCTTATTCTCTTTTCATGATGGCCTGCAACATTCCAAGATACTGAAATCACATCGCCAATTTCTTTTACATTGCTATTATTATAATATAAAAACAAAGGTGCAAAATTCTATTTGTAAAAATCTATTTGGAACTTGTGGAATTAGTGTTTTTACTATCATTATTTCTTGTGCATTAATAGAACTAAATATATAATACATATAGTGAAAATAGTGATCATATCTAGAACTTAGCATTTAGAGTCTATTTCAACTCACTTGATCTACCTTATAATCCTACTCCTCTCAAATTGATTGGCAATGCATTGATAAAACATGGAACCAAATAGACCTTTCCCTAAGGTCTAAACAAATACAATAGAGATGGAATAAATGTAACAACTAGCGACTATGCGATTACATAATGAAATATTACATATAACAACTATTGTTTTGATACTATTAGTGTTCAATACAAAGGTTACAATGTATCAAAAGATTGATGATATATTATAACATGAAATAAGAACTATGCAATCACATATATATAATGAAACACATATTCAACCTTCGGAACTATATGCCATTCTATAATGATTGAGCATTGATATGGTTATATCGACATAACTACTATTGTTTACGATGTCTATACAAACTTTGATTAACACATATACGAATATATACTATAATCTAATATGCAGGGATTTGATCGTGACAGGGAAAATAAAGCTTGGTACTTTATCATGCTTCCAACTGTCGATATCAACCTTAAGCATTAATATCGTTTTACTGCAGGGTGAGGTGAAGGCTTAGTTGGAAGGTCTCCATGTGATGGTTTTTACAATGGGCACCGATCATTGCTGAGTTGTATGATAAATTAACCCTCATTTTGTTGATTTGGCAATATAGTAGATGTGATAATTTAATGCAGTATTGAATGCAAAAAGAGCTCGGGTATCAACGTGCAAGGTTGGCAATCTAGCTACCATTGATCTCTACAAGATCAAGGGCTTGGGAGAAAACCCTAATTCTCACTGGTAAGTGGCACACAAAAGCTTCTCGACAATCATTTCGTGTTTTGTGGTGAAGTTTGGAGAGCCGACCGAAATGCTGCAAAGTAGGGTTTGGTTGTTTTACGGTTAGGAGGATTTCTTTCCAGGTTTTGAACCTACGACCTGTGAGAGAGAGTTTAGAGATGCTTAGACTTCCAGTCTCTATGCAAAGAGGACCGTGACACAGCCATTGCAACAGTGGAAAGGTTTTGATGGCACTTTGATTGTGTGAATTGTTTGAAGCTTGTTTCTCCATACGTTTATAGTGGTTCTAAAATTGTAATCCTAAAATACTGCAACTACGAACAGTCTTCGTCGTTTGTTGGTGTGGGATATCCCAAGCCGAGAATCTTCAAAGTAAGTTTTTATTGATAGTAATGTAAATTCTTATTATTTGAAAAATCTCGCTGTATTTCTTTTGTTTAAACCTTCCGAAAATGTACTGGTAGGTGCTGGACTTGATGGAGGTTTTCTTAGTGTAATGCTCGAACTAAGGATGTTGCAGTACCCTTCTGGTAAGCCTTGGTGGTCTCGTAGGGATCTTTGGCATGGTGGAAACGAAATGACAAAAGTTGAAATGAAATCTTATTCGAAGAAATGGCCGTCTTTAGATTTTTAATTTGAAACCGGTTGTAAGAGGATGAATCCTCAATTTTAGCTTTGATAACAACTCAATGATGAGTTTTTGAGTCGTCTTCGGACTTATTTTTGTTCTAAGAGTGTTTTAAGGAAAAACCCTTATAAGGTTTTATAACTTTGAAAGGTTTTCCAAAGGCTCTGTCAAATTAAATGTACTATTTCTAATATGAAAAACTAGCCGAGGTCTCCCGGTTTTTATGAGACAAAGGTTTGTCTTGTTAAACTTGAGAAAATCGTTTGTGTAGTGAAATAGTTTTGGAAAGGAAACTTAAAGCAACAAAGTTTAATTCTGGTTTACAGTTACTCATTGCTTGACTATAGGTTGATAGATACTTTGCTATGTATCGTTTGAAATGTAAGCACAGTTTTGGTCTTTGTATTTTATAAAATGGCAATGCCACGGGGTTTGATGAATGCAAACCCTCCCTGTGGGTTTTAATGGCAGGCTTGCTTGTACTGAAAAGGAAAACTGTAAGCTTATGTTTTGATTTCGTTATTGGTACAAACGTTTAAAATTTATTGTAGTAGTTTGATCATTTTAACAAAACGTTGAGAGGGTTTGAACTCCGCATTCTAGTTTTGAAGATGAACACTGTAACTTAAAAAAAATCCAGATATGAATGAGTTTTGAAGCTAGGGTTTATAACCCAGACTTAATCGTTGTGAAGAGAGAAATCTCGATAGTGTAATTGCTGAAATGTTAAGGTGTGAGCTACAGTTTATACAAGAGTATGTAAAATGTGTATTTGACTACTGTTAGAATAAATCTTTATGAAGCATAAATAAAACATGAATACTTGTATTAGACTAGTATGAAACTAATTAATTAAAACAATTATAGTTACAATGGAAATGCTCTATGACAAAATGAAAAGTATTTACTTATAACCAATTTTGTATGGAATGAATTTACAGCTGTTATATTTTTGCAAAATTCCTGTACTATGAAAATTTGAAATGTTTAATATTGAATGCATTTGCTTGCTATTTGAATAGGATAGAGATATGAGGAGAATACATGACTGTTCAGAAATTAAACTAGATTTATATTTTTGAGATAACAAAAGAATCCTATAACATTATCTATAGTTGTACAGTAAATTCTTACTCTGTTTAGATACAGGTCAGAATGGCAAACAATCACTTACTACAATTATTTATCCAATCAAATGGCAATATGCCTATCTCTAATCTATTATTTAATTTGCTTCTCTATACTGGAGTACGATGCAAATAACAACATGTGAAAAAATATAGAGTTGATTTTCTAATCAAATTTTAAACAAGTTTATCATTCAGACTTAAACAAAGATCAGAGATAAATTCATTTACAAAACAGAGTTTGATGATTTCACTAAACATAATTATTAAACTGTAAACAAAATAGGAAACAACAAAACTTGATTAACTGTAGGGAAACAAATAGCCCAAGGAGCCTATTCCACCCAACCAATTCCTGAAGACAACCAAGTTACTTGCCTTAGGACCCCCGAGCCTATTCACTAAACCACCAGGAGGAAGAAACTTAGGAATTTAGGATCTCCACTTGCAGTAGCAGTAATTGTCAAATCTTCAAGAACTAGCAGTCCAAAGGACCTGCACCAGCACCTCTGGTTCTCCTTATCAAATAATTTGCAGACTTATGATTGCACTCACAACTAGCCTCCCTATTCGAATCTCTCAGTGATCACCTGATGCACATGAGGAAATATTTCTGCATAAAATATTGTTTAAGAGGTGCCTCCTCAATTCGAATTTGCCTTATGTAGGCTGCCTAGGCCTTTTCAGTTGTTACTGGGTCATTAAATGAGCTCCCTGCCCACTCCCACCACCTGGGGGATAATGCCACATTTTTAGGGGTAGTTGTCCCATAACCAACAGCTAGTGGTGAAGTGCAATTACCGCCATCTTTCCCATACCTTCCAACAGCTTCCATTCCTCCTAGTGGGTCAGTGAACACTCATTTAACAGTTCCCTTGGGTGTTTGTCTCCTACTTTAATTTATTAAATAATAATAATTCAGTAATTACATTCATGTTTGACCAAACTTGGTCATAATTTCAAAACTTTGAAATTAAAATTTAACATAAAGTACTTTGCTAATAAAATAGTAATTTCATAAATTTGGGTAGGTGACATACACCCCCCCCTTAAGTCTCAACATCGTCCTCGATGTTGGTTAATCACTCCTTGAGTGTTCCTGAAATAGAGTTGGGTATGTTGCCTGCATACTACTCTCCAACTCCCAGGTTTCCTCTTCCGGGCTAAGGTGCTTCCATTACACTTTCACTTTCCCAATGGTGCGCTTCCGAAGCAGAGTTTCCCTCCTTTCGAGGATACAGTCCGATTCCACCTGAAAATCTCCGTCTTGTCCCACCTGTACATCATTCCAGTTTACAACATGAGTAGCATCGTGTACATAATTCTTCAAAAATGATATATGAAAAACATTATGTATTTTTAAATTTGGTGGCAAGGCCAGTTAGTATGCCACTGGTCCAACCCTGGACAATATTTCAAAAGGACCACAATACCTAGGTGCCAACTTGGCATAGCTTCCCAATTTCAATGAACTCTTTTTCGGTCTCACTTTGAGAAATACATGTTCACCAACCTAGAAATCTTTATGAGTCCTTTTTAAATCTGCTTGACTTTTCTGCCTATCTTGGGCAGCTTTCAAGTTTTCTTGTACCTATTTCACAATTAGATCTAACTCCTGCAATAATTCAGGTCCTAAAACAACTCTATTTACTGGGTCATTCCAAGAAACGGGTGTATCACATTTCCTACCATAAAGAATTTCAAAAGGACTAAGTCTGGCTTATGCATGATAATGATTATTATAAGCAAATTCTGCTAAGTGCAAGTAGTCTTCCCACTTACCAGGCTGATCCTTAACATACATTCTTAACAAATCTTCTAAAACTTGATTTACCCTTTCTGTCTGTCCATCCGTTTGTGGATGAAATGTTGTGCTGAAATTTAAGGTTGTATTCAACCCCTTAAACAATGATCTCCAAAAGTTTCCGGTAAACTTAGAGTCACAATCTGAGATTATCACCTTTGGTATCCCATGTAGTCAAAAAATCTGCTTCATGAAAATTTCTGCAATGTCTGGAGCTTTATGAGTTGTCTTTACAGGTATAAAATGTCCTGCTTTGCTGAGTTTGTCCACTACCACCATGATAGAGTCATTTTGTTTCTGATTTTTAGGTAATCCAGTAATAAAGTCTATGCTGATCACTTCCCATTTCCAACTTGGTATCGGTAACGGTTGCAACAATCCAGCGGGATGTTGGTGTTCAACCTTCACTTTTTGACAATCCAAACATTTAGCTATGTACTCTGCTACTTCATCCTTCATTCTGGGCCAATAGTATTCTTTTCTTAGCATAGTAATGGTCTTTTGATAACCTGGATGACCAGAATAATGACCTTTATGCATCTCATTTAATATCAAAATTTTTATTTCTGGTATGTCTGGTACATACAATCTGTTTTTATACAGTAATAACCCATTTTCTTTCATACTGAAATCTGCCATAAATTTTTCAGAACTGTTGTTTGTTGTCCTTTCTTTTATTTTTCTGTATTCTTCATCAGTTTCACTCTTTTCAAGAATCTGATTTTCCAAATCTGTGGAGTAAGTGCTGATGGCTAAAATAAAATTCAGTTTTGCCTTACGACTCAAAGCATCTGCAACCTTGTTCTCTTTTCTTTTAATATGTTGAATTTCCAAATCATACTCACTTAAGAAAGTCAACCATCTAGCTTGTCTAGCGTTCAGATTTGTCTGATCTAATAAATATTTCAGACCCATGTTATCTGTCAATAACGTGAATTTTCTGCCAATAAGGTGATGACGCCACATTTTTAAGGCATGAATTACTGCCAATAATTCTAAATCGTAAGTGGAGTAATTATTTTCATGTATTTTCAGCTTTCTAGATTCATATGCCACCACATGCCCTTCCTATGTTAGGACTCCATCGAGTTCGTCGTTGCATGCGTCTGTACAAACTATAAAATCCTTGTTAGGATCTGTTATCCTCAAGATAGGTGTTGTAGTCAATAATTCCTTTAACTTCTTGAAACTGTCAGAACATTTCTGATCTTAGATCAATCTTGGAAAATATCATTGCTCCACGCAGCTGATCAAATAGATCGTCTATGCGGAGCAACTAATACCGATTCTTGATTGTCATCTTATTAAGCTGGCGATAATCTATGCACAGTCTTAAAGTTCCATATTTCTTCTTAACCAAGATGACAGGTGCTCCCCAAGGAGATACGCTGGGTCTTATATAATTCTTATCAATCAGTTCCTTCAACTGTGATTTCAATTCGTTTAATTCTAGTATATTCATTCTGTATGGAGCTTTAGAATTTGGTACTGCTCCTGGTATTAACTCGATGGTAAAATCTAAATCTCTTTTAGGAGGTAATCCTGGAATCTCCTCAGGAAATACATCCTTAAAATCCTTTAGGACAGGTATGTCTTCTAATTTCAGTTTGTCCTCTTTACAGATAAACTCATCATTTACTACATTTATTGCAAACAACTGACATCCTTTCCTAACTGCCTTCTTGACTTGTAACGCTGAAATCTGCCTAAGGGTTACTTTTCTTGGAATACCTTTGACTTCTACAGTTTTTCCTTCGTCATTTAAACAAGTAAAACTCTTTTCATAACAGTTCAAAATGACATGATGGGCTTCTAACCAGTCCATTCCAATTATAAAATCATATGACCCTAAGGGTAAAACATTTAACTTGACTTGCGTTTTTAACTGATTGAAAAATAAAGTACAATTCTCAATGAAGTCTGATACTTTCCTTTTTGTTCCTGTTGCTAGTCTAACCAACCAAGATTTACAAAACTTTTCTGTTTTCAATTTAAGACTTTCCACAATATCTGGAGATATATAACTTAAACTAGCACCTGGGTCAATTAAAACAGTAACAGGATGATTTTGTAGCATACCTTCAATCTCTACCATGGAGATCTGATGATCTGCTTGCCTGTTGTCAAGTGTTGCATTGATTCTGGGCAGCTCTCTCGTCAAGTCTCCAACAATCGGTTCAGTCTGAATAGAATGAATATTGTTAGTTGTCTGCTTTCTCTTGGGACACTCTGATGCATAGTGAGGACCTTGACATTCAAAACACTTGATAGGTGCCTTTGGTTCACTGGTTCTGTTGTTATTAGGAGCATTTCTGGGTGCTGTAAAATTCTGTTGTTGACTGTTTCTGAAGTTATTCCCTTGAAAATTTCGATTCTGGAAATTTTTCTTTTGGAAACCGGAATTTCCACTTAATCTAAAAATTTTCTTTTTCAGCTCAAAATTACTGGGCTTATGACTTTTCCAATTTGTCATTCCTTCTCTCTTCCGATTGGTGTCATAACAGAAAACTGCTTTTCACATAGCCTCTTCCAAGGTTTTTGGACTGCCATACTCGATTTTGTCCTTAATATTGAAAGGTAAACAGCTCAAGTACCTTTGGATTTTTGATTTTTCTTCTATGAGGTATGGCACATATCTTAGTAAGTTCAGAAATTTACTGTTCATTTCCTTCATGTTCATACCTCCCAGCTTCAAATCGTAGAACTCTTTGGATTTTTTCTCATAGTACTATTCAGATAAATACTTCTTTTTAAAATATCATTTAAAATTACTCCAACTTACATATTTATCTTTGATGCCCTTTACTCTTTTGATGTCCTGCCACCAGATATTCGCTTTCCCGGTCAAGTTATATATAGCCATTTTTGCCTTCAAGGAGTCTGAATAGTTATAAATCTGGAAGTATTTCTTCATACCAGACAGCCAAGCTTCGGCTGTCTCGCCCTTCTCAGTTTCTCCATTGAAAGTTGGAGGTCTAATCTTTTTGAACTCCCCAGAAATCTGCTCATAATCCTTATGATTTTTCCTTCTGGGTTTGAAATCTCCTTCACTGCTATCATTGGTGTAGTTACGTTTCTTTTTACGCGTTTCAATGGCATCTCCTGATGAGGTTGAACTGTTGTTCACCTCACTGGTTTTTATTTTATTATTTTTATTAGCATGAGGCATATCCTCAACTTTGGAGATATTTTCATTACCTCTCTCTTGCTGCTCAGTTGGGCACTGTTCAAACAACACTTGGTTTAATTGTTCTTGTGCTTGCAGAATTCTTTCATTGTCTTGTTTCACAGATCTGATTTCTGCCTTTAATTCATGGAAAGCACGTAACAATTCTGATGAACTGTTATTTATTTCACCATGACCTTCTTCTGCATAGTGGTGTCCCGAGCTGTGGCTGTTTGGTTGAAATCTGTCTTCTACATGATCAACTGAATTCTCCATACCTGTAGCTTAAAATAATTTCTGAACAATATCATAATTAAAATTCAAATTAGTAAACTTTTCTGTTGTATAAAATTTGTCGCTGTATAAAATTTTCTGTTGTGTGTTCTTGGACCTTTTTCAGGCCTAGAGTTCGAACATGAGCTCTGATACTACATGTAACATCCCGAAAATACTCAAAAAAAAAATTTATAATAGCAATATTTATCAGAATTTGTCTAATGCGGAATGAGATAACTAAATTGAACACTTAATTAAGGTAAGTTAATCATAATGACAAGTCATCAACCTCAATTAAATAATTAAAATTTATACTTCAGATATTAACGGTTGTTAACTTCTTAAACGAGAGATCTTTGTATGTTTATGTAAACTAGTACAGTTCATGATTTGTTTAGGTTCTTGATTAAATATGCATGCTTCTACAATTGGTACTGCTTTTAAAATATTAATGGAATGCTGACAGTTTGTTTGCTTGATAAAAAGGGTTCCCTCGAGGTGCTCCGAGACTTACTTAGCTATGTCAGCTAAAGCATTTGAAATCTTTTTCCATGTGCAGAAAACAGGTAAGCAATCCTACAAGGATAAGAGTTAAGGGTACAAAAATCTGTCCAAAAGAAAACATAAATGTAATAAGCTAAATTCTAAGTACTTCTATACATAAATAAGTTACTAGAGGTATGGATATCTTGGTTCTTATTCTCTTTTCATGATGGCCTGCCACATTCCAAGATACTGAAATCACGTCACCAATTTCTTTTACATTGCTATTATTATAATATAAAAGCAAAGGTGCAAAAGTCTATTTGTAAAAATCTATTTGGAACTTGTGGAATTAGTGTTTATACTATCATTATTTCTTGTGCATTAACAGAACTAAATATATAATACATATAGTGAAAATAGTGATCATATCTAGAACTTAGCGTTTAGAGTGTATTTCAACTCACTTCATCTACCTTATAATCCTACTCCTCTCAAATTGATTGGCAATGCATTGATAAAACATGGAACCAAATAGACCTTTCCCTAAGGTCTAAACAAATACAATAGAGATGGAATAAATGTAACACCTAGCGACTATGCGAATACATAATGAAATATTACATATAACAACTATTGTTTTGATACTATTAGTGTTCAATACAAAGGATACGATGTATCAAAAGATTGATAATATATTATAACATAAAATAAGAACTATGCAATCACATATATATAATGAAACAAATATTCAACCTTCGAAACTATATGCTATTCTATAATGATTGAGCATTGATATGGTTATATCGACATAACTACTATTGTTTACGATGTCTATACAAACTTTGATTAACACATATACAAATATATACTATAATCTAATATGCAGGGATTTGATCGTGACAGGGAAAATAAAGCTTGGTACTTTATCATGCTTCCAACTGTCGATATCAACCTTAAGCATTAATATCGTTTTACTGTAAGGTGAGGTGAAGGCTTAGTTGGAAGGTCTCCACGTGATGGTTTTTACAATGGGCACCGATCATTGTTGAGTTGTATCATAAATTAACCCTCAGTTTACTGATTTGGCAATATAGTAGATGTGATAATTTAATGCAGTATTGAATGCAAAAAGAGCTCTGGTATCAACGTGCAAGGTTGGAAATCTAGCTACCATTGATCTCTACAAGATGAAGGGTTTGGGAGAAAACCCTAATTCTCGCTGGTAAGTGGCACACAAAAGCTTCTTGACAAGCATTTCTTGTTTTGTGGTGAAGTTTGGAGAGCCGACCAAAATGCTGCAAAGTAGGGTTTGGTTGTTTTACGGTTAGGAGGATTTCTTTCCAGGTTTTGAACCTACGACCTGTGAGAGAGAGTTTAAAGATGCTTAGACTTCCAGTCTCTATGCAAAGAGGACCATGACACATCCATTGCAACAGTGGAAAGGTTTTGATGGCACTTTGGTTGTGTGAATCGTTTGAAGCTTGTTTCTCCATCGTTTACAATGGTTCTAAAAGTGTAATCCTAAAATAATGCAACTACGAACAGTCTTCGTAGTTTGCTGGTGTGGGATATCCCAAGCCGAGAATATTCAAAGTAAGTTTTTATTGATAGTAATGTAAATTCTGTATTATTTGAAAAATCTCGTTGTATTTATTTTGTTTAAACCTTCCGAAAATGTACTGGTAGGTGTTGGACTTGATGGAGGGTTTCTTAGTGTAATGCTCGGACTGAGGATGCTGCAATACCCTTCTGGTAAGCCTCGGTGGTTCGCAAAACCTTGTAGGGATCTTTGGCATGGTGGAAACGAAATGACGAAAGTTGAAATTAAATCTTATTCGAAGAAATGGCCGTCTTTAGATTTTTAATTTGAAAAAGGTTGTAAGAGGATGAATCCTCAGTTTTAGCTTTGATAACAACTCAATGATGAGTTTCTGAGTCGTCTTCGGACTTGTTTTTGTTCTGTGCGTGTTTTAAGGAAAAACCCTTATAAGGTTTTATAACTTTGAAAGGTTTTCCAAAGGCTCTGTCAAATTAACTGTACTATTTCTAATATGAAAAACTAGCCGAGGTCTCCCAGTTTTTATGAGACAAAGGTGTGTCTTGTTAAACTTGAGAAAATCGTTTGTGTAATGAAATAGTTTTGGAAAGGAAACTTAAAGCAACAAAGTTTAATTCTGGTTTACAGTTACTCGTTGCTTGACTATAGGTTGATAGATACTTTGCTATGTATCGTTTGAAATGTAAGCACAGTTTTGGTCTTTGTATTTTATAAAATGGCAATGCCACGGGGTTTGATGAATGCAAACCCTACCTGTGGGTTTTAATGGCAGGCTTGCTTGTACTGAGAAGGAAAACTGTAAGCTTATGTTTTGATTTCGTTATTGGTACAAACGTTTAAAATTTACTGTAGTTTGATCGTTTTAACAAACGTTGAGAGGGTTTGACCTCCGCGTTCTAGTTTTGAAGATGAACACTGTAACTTAAAAAAAATCCAAATATGAATGAGTTTTGAAGCTAGGGTTTATAACCCAGACTTAATCGTTGTGAAGAGAGAAATCTCGATAGTGTAATTGCTGAAATGTTAAGGTGTGAGCTACAGTTTATACAAGAGTATGTAAAATGTGTATTTGGCTACTATTAGAATAAATCGTTATGAAGCAGAAATAAAACATGAATACTTGTATTAGACTAGTATGAAACTAATTAATTAAAACAATTATAGTTACAATGGAAATGCTCTATGACAAAATGAAAAGTATTTACTTATAACCAATTTTGTATGGAATGAATTTACAGCTGTTATATTTTTGCAAAATTCATGTACTATGAAAATTTGAAATGTTTAATACTGAATGCATTTGCTTGCTATTTGAATAGGATAGAGATATGAGGAGAATACATGACTGTTCAGAATTTAAACTAGATTTATATTTTTGAGATAACAAAAGAATCCTATAACATTATCTATAGTTATACAGTAAATTCTTACTCTGTTTAGATACAGGTCAGAATAGCAAACAATCACTTACTACAATTATTTATCCAATCAAATGGCAATATGCCTATCTCTAATCTATTATTTAATTTGCTTCTCTATACTGGAGTACGATGCAAATAACAGCATGTGTAAAAATAGAGTTGATTTTCTAATCAAATTTTAAACAAGTTTATCATTCAGACTTAAACAAAGATCAGAGATAAATTCATTTACAAAACAGAGTTTGATGATTTCACTAAACATAATTATTAAACTGTAAACAAAATAGGAAACAACAAAACTTGATTAACTATAGGGAAACAAATAGCCCAAGGAGCCTGTTCCACCCAACCAATTCCTGAAGACAGCCAAGTTACTTGCCTTAGGACCCCCGATCCTGTTCACTGAACCACCAGGAGGAAGAAACTTAGGAATTTAGGATCTCCACTTGCAGTAGCAGTAATTGTCAAATCTTCAAGAACTAGCAGTCCAAAGGACCTGCACCAGCACCTATGGTTCTCCTTATCAAATAATTTGCAGACTTATGATTGCACTCACAACTAGCCTCCCTATTCGAATCTCTTAGTCATCACCTGATGCACATGAGGAAATATTTCTGCAGAAAATATTGTGTAAGAGTTGCCTCCTCAATTCGAATTTTCCTTATGTAGGCTGCCTAGGCCTTTTCAGTTGTTACTGGGTCATTAAATGAGCTTCCTGCCCACTCCCACCACCTGGGGGATAATGCCACATTGTCCCATAACCAACAGCTAGTGGTGAAGTGCAATTGATGCCATTTGTCCCATACCTTCCAACAGCTTCCATTCCTCCTAGTGGGTCAGTGAACACTCATTTAACAGTTCCCTTGGGTGTTTGTCTCGCACTTTAATTTATTAAATAATAATAATTCAATAATTACATTAATCCTTGACCAAACTTGGTCATAATTTCAAAACTTTGAAATTAAAATTTAACATAAAGTATTTTTCTAATAAAATAGTAATTTCAGAAATTTGGGTAGGTGACAGGTCCTTCTTGAGTAAAGTCCTTATTTCCTGTTGGTCTTATGTGGGTCATTGCAATCCAGATGATTAGAGATGGGTACCGAATGGTCATTCCATCCTCTTGACACTTGAAACATATATTCTTGATCATTTCGGCTAGATAGTCAACCCAGTTGTATATTTTGCCATCTTTTTCCATCTCCAACACTGCCTCTAGCATTTCAATTTTTAAGTTGGACCCCCGACCGGAGCTTGATAAAGCAGTCGACGGGATTCAGGCAACTATTTTATAATTTTCATATTTTATCTGAGTCACCAATAACCCCCGAGAATTCTTCATTGGGTGCTCTATAAACTGCTTGATCAATTATGGTCTCTGTCGACTAGGTACATCTGCACCTTTGTTTGATAACCCTGTAATCTTGTGGATGATCTCACCATTTATTTCGACTGGAACGTCAAAATAGATTTTTCCATTATGATATCTGCTTACTACGAATTGAGCAATAATGTCTTCGAGTCCACCAAATTGTTCCAGCAGAGGTGCGTTCATGTATTGCAAAATAGTAGCAGTGCATAGTTTTTGGGCTTCGTCCCTCCAACGGCCATTTGATTCCTTTCCCCACGCAAGAATAACTTTCCAAGTTCTTTGCCAGTGTGGTTCCTTTACTTTAGCATTTTGAATCAGTTGTAAGCGGCTCTCCAGCGGTGATTGGTCGTTCTCCAACTCATGAACTTTACTTGTGGTTGAACGGGTTGTACTATGACCTTTCTTGGGCGACATTGTTTCTGTAGAACTCTCAGGTTCGCAAAGGGATTTTGTTTGCTCTGAAGTTTGGTTCTGCAGTGCTTGGCAAAAGAGTATCCAAGAATCCTCGAGCACGGGATTTATGGAGGAAGCGTTTTGCGCGTGTGAATGCGAAGTAGATGGTTGCATTAAAGAATGATTTGAAAAGGTATTTAATTCGGACTAAGAGCCTGTTTGCGCCTTGTCGCGTGGATGTCGATTTTGCTCATCTATTGGTTGGGAATCCCAACTGTTTTTTGTTGCTAGATATTTTTCGGGAGGTCGTGCTTCCTTTGTCTGAACTTGTCGACTGTGGTTAGTCGGGCGGGATTGAGGAATTCGACCAACTGCTCGCTTTCGACTAGTGATTACATTAAATGGGGTAAATGGTGTAAGGGAAAGTTCAGAAAAAGGGAAGTGGGCTCTTGTTATTGGCCCACTTGGAATTGCAAGTGGATCTAGGTCCATGGTATGTGGACTAGTGAGTTCTGGGTCCATTGCATGTTGGATGTTATGTTGCATCTTTTTTTTGTTCTGGTCTTGCTGTGTTCTGTTTTCTTCAGCTTCTCTCTTACAACAGGCTTCTTCGGCTTCGTTGTGTAGCATTTTTGCTTCTTCTGGTTTTTTTTCCAGTTCCTGTCTCTGATGCTCATTTTTTGTGTGTGTGTTCATTTTGTTGTTGTTCCGCTGCTGCTTGCTGCTGCAGGCGTAGTTCTTCTTGTAGTATTTTGGCCTCTTCTCTTTGCTTATGTATTTCTCCTTGCTTTTCTTTGGTTGTTGTTTGGGTAGAAGTGCATCCAATGTTGGGATTTAGTTTCTTGTGCAGCTCTGTCATATTATGTAGCCTTTTATATATTTCCTCTTCTTTGAGAAAGTTATTCGAGTACTTAAAAGTGATTTGACAAGAAGCACAATGTTTGGCCACCTTGCCTTTGTTGTCGTTTCTTACAAATGGTTTAGGTCCAAAGTGAAAAGGTTCCAATTCTGCAATAAAGGCTTCCACTGCCTTAATATTAGGAAATTTGTATCCAACAATGTTGAATGGTACAGGTGGGTAAGAGGCTTTTTTTTTTTTTTGATGGAGATAGTCACCAATTCCATTGATGAGCACTTGCTTTATCGCTTCTTTATGCACAATGTAATTTGTAGCATATTTGGGCAATAGAGAAGGAGGTTGGGTGCCCCCATACATTCTAATGTATGTTCCTTCTGATGAGAAGTAATAGTCTCTGTATTCACCTATTACATCCAAGGCATTGTCTGACATACAATTTTCTTCTTTATTGAAGAGTAGCGAATAAAGGGGCATGATTAGTTCTTCGCATAGTAATTTGTAGTACCCTGCATATCGGTGAACCCAAGTTAGCTAATATGCTACATGAATGGGAGTCTCATTTTGATTCCAAGTACATCCCAAATTAGGGAAAGGGTGGTTGACTAATATACAATCAATGAGGTAGCCAGACATGAAGAATTATGATTTCCCTTATGAAAGGCGAATTTGAGCTGCAGAAATGTTTGACGCCATACTGTCTGAAATAATATGTGCCCAATTGAAGACTATACCATGTGTGGCAACATGGTATATCAATGGAACCCAACTGAGTTTATAGTTTTTTCTGTTTGGTAGACCGGAGACTCTGCTCAACAATAGCACTATGATTTGATATGGTGTCCTTAAGTTTTGGCTGTCATATTCCCCGCTAGATTTGGGTCTAAGTTGTTTGTCTG
Source organism: Larix kaempferi (assembly GCA_027924585.1). Classification (NCBI taxonomy): domain Eukaryota; kingdom Viridiplantae; phylum Streptophyta; class Pinopsida; order Pinales; family Pinaceae; genus Larix; species Larix kaempferi. The sequence continues at coordinate 6,078,696 of BSBM01000410.1, forward strand.
GTAAGAGCATTTTCCTTGCACATTCAGCATTATCTATATTGGCACGTCTTACCCAATCGTCAGTTAGGAATACTTTGAACGTAGGAAGCTTGTATGCGATGGTAAGGTGGGATGGTTGGAAGGATGCGAGCCCTCCTCCAGTCGCGTTTGAGATGATCCTTGTGGTGGTATCTACATGGGGCAAGATCCACGCAATCACCTCTGAGCAGTGAAACAATGTTGGCTGTGTAGCTGCCTTATGAAGGCTGGACCTCTTGATGTTTTGATAAATCATGCTTTCCTCCTGAGTTGAATTAGGTATTTTTTTGTCTCTAATAGCTATGTACAGCTCGCCCCATTTGAACTCAAGGGTGCTTCCTATGATGGGTTTGGTGTCTTCAAATAATGTTTCCATTTGTATTTTTGGAGTTGTTTATTCTTGAAGCTCGATTTGCTGGCCCTTCCTTTTGGCCATTTTTTTAGACATATCTGATTTGAAAACATACAGTGTGAATAGTGAGGAATCTTGATTGAAATGTTTACAAGGTACCTAGTATTCAAGGTAGAGTAATCGATGTTATTTGTTCAAATGGACAGACTTAAGCATATATAAGTTGTAAACGTATGTTTCCATCCTAATTACTTGTATTTCTTAAAATGGGTAGACATAAGCATATATATTTGGGGAACACAAGATATAGTACATTTTGTGCTTAAACAATACTAATGAAATGTTGAATCGATATAAGTTATACAACTATGCATGGAAAGAATACAATAATGGAAACTGAAAATTGGAAGGGTTGAACGCACAACCTATGTGAATGAAAACATTGTTTTTAATTTGAAAATGGCCTTGTTGCAAATTTTAAGTTGCATGAAATCTTGATCCTAGACTTCATGTCACGTCCACGAAAATGAACCTGGACCAAAAAATTTGATATCTACCAAATACTCGTAATTCCGTCGATGCACGACGAAAGATTACCTTGACCAATTTCAAAAGAAATTATTACAAATATTGATGGAGCCGACTAAAATGAAGTGTCCATGAATTCGACCACATAGTTAAGAGGCGAGTGGTTGATTTCCTGGAAAGACTGCGTGACAAAATAATGCCAAATACAAAGAAAATGATGAATGATTTATCCTTTGTCTGCAAAATTGACATCAATATCCACGATGGTGAGCAGTCCTTGGGTAATCCATCAGCGTTTGGCATTTGAGCAGATAGTTGATTGGATAATTGAAGAATAGTCGACAAGAAAGTTTTGCCACCATTGAATTTCGTGGAGCGTGCATTGACCAGTGACTAATGATTGAGCGCAGAGCAGGATGATATTGTTGCTTATGTCAACTATGGAAGTTGACCAGCATTAGAATAGACTAAGAGTGCTTCGTTTCAGATAAAAAAACCGACCAGCAAAATAAGTCGACGATTAAATTCATAGAACTTTATTGAAACTCTCGACCAACGACAAGGAAGAAAACTAATCTGTTGTCGACTTGGATACAGTAATCATGTGTATTTAAGAGTTTTCTAAACAGAGACAATAACGACCGACAGTCTTGGTCAAACAGAGATCCGACTACCATGCAGGCTGATGATGTCGAGATCTACTAGTTGACCGTTTCAAGCTTCATTATTTCGAGTGACCTTCTACAACTAAAAAGTATTACAACGTGTACATGTCGAACTTTGACTAAAAACATCAACCGACCATTTTTTAAATTTTCGACCGTATGAAGAATCAAAAATCATATCGCTTCGATTAAAAAGCATATCGACTCAACTTCAAGCATATAAAATAAATAAATGATATGCAATAACTGAAGGAATAGACTTCTCTCTTGTCAAAGGACGTCGAGCTTTTTTTTTTTTTTAGAGTCGACTAATGTTTGAAGATTGTAGGAATTAAAATCTTCAACATGCAAATCAACAGATTTTTAATCAATGAACTGTATTGGTCGATGCACCAAGTCGAACTATACAATATGATCATGTTGGTCAGCTGAAACAAATTAACTGGTCTTGAATGGTCAATCACTATTTGTTCGGTTGGAGTATCGACCATTTCGATTAGATTACTTCATCAAGCATAAAATTCATCGTCGACGCTCGGGAGACTATGGAGACATTTTATGGGCAGACCCGCGACAGTAAAGATTACATATTCAAACAATGCATGGTACCATAGTGAAGTATATATATTGGGACATTTTATATTTATTGGAAAAAGAGTAAACTAACATGGGATGAAATGTTGTGATGTGCTTGCTTAGAAAAAAGTATTGACAACACATTGTAGTAAATAAGATAGAATAGTACAAGAAAAGTGTTGATATGAAGATTAAACTTCTTGTCTTCTTTATAGAGTAGTATTTTCTTGTCTTCTATAGGAAAATATTCAATGATGGTAGCAATAGGAATACAAGATCTAAAAAAAGTTGACAATTCATTTTGAAAAAAGGAGAATGTAGTAAAGTAATACGTATGCAAAATAGAGGTGCAAAGGAGCAAGAATGTAGGTTTATGGAGCATGTGGCTACAAAGACTTTGAAGCAAGCAAGTTCTCTTCTTGTATTTTGCGTTGCACATAGGGACTATCTTTCATTCGAGAATACATAGAAAAGGAAAAAGGTGGAGATATGCGAAGGCCTGACAAAGATTTAACTCTTGATATTGCAGTGAATGTAAGGCCTTGTCGGTCAATATTGCCAATATCTATTGTTGCATTTTGCAGGGTCATCCCTTGTGCTTTATCGATTGTTAAACCCCATGCCATTCAAAGTGATACTTGCCTTCTTGAACCCCTTGTTATAGGAGGTATGGGGACATAATTTGGATTGGAAGAATCCCATGGGGGGCCTTTTGTTCGGATATCCACATCATCTATTTCAGGATACATCATCTATTTCAGGATCCTGCATGATCTATTTCAGGATATGCAGAATCTAGGGTTTTGCATGCACCTGCATGCACTTGCATGCATCCCAGTCACCAGTTTGATGCCTCCAGCACCTTATCCACCTTCTTCTAGCACCCGGGAGCCACCTACCACAGAGTTTTAGCCCTCCTAAGTTGAAAGGCGCCCACTTCTCACCTACTGCCAGAGAAGGGCGCACTTGTTCACCTACCACTGCAGTTCCACTTCAGTTACATTCAGTTAGCTCCGATTCTCCCTGATTTGAGGCTAGTTTCACTCCCGACTGACTGTGTCACTTCCGTTTGACCTCCAGTTTGATTAGGTGACTTGTTCTGACTTCAGTTAGCCTCCCATGCGCCCCCACTGAGCCTCCAGATCCTATATCAGTGCTACACACTTCAGTTACATTTATTACACTCAGTTAGACTCAGTTTGACACCTGGATGACTGGTTGTTGTGATTGATGAGCACCACCGATGATTGATGAGGACTCCTAGATAGAGTCAAGCTACTCCATTCAGTGATTTGAATGACCTCCTTAGGCAATTCGAATTGCTCAGTCATTGTGACAGTTTGTATTGTAATTCATTCACCCTTTCTGGGATAGAGAGCACTGCTGCATGTTTTGCACAGTTTTGCACCATATTTTCTATGTTCATCTGTTGTGATTGATTTACTTGTTCATTAGATATGCTGTGACTAATTTTACATGGTATCAGAGCCATTGCAGGGACAAGATCTCTTTTCTACAGGTGTTTATACAAGAAGATTTGACTGAATTGCTAAAAATTGCAATAAGTTTGGCATGAGATATCTCAAGGGCATTCGCTCCTGTGCATGCAAAGCTTGAAAATTATTCCAATACCACTCCAGAAGCTTGAGTTACCACATAATTCCTGGATCTGATACATTGGACCCATTCAACATTGCTTGAAATCCAATCCCAGGTGTGATGCAACTCTCAAAGGGTGGATTGTTCGACCTTATTGTGGTTGTTTTGATGTGATTTGCAGGTTTATTGTCTCCTCCAATTGCACTCGCTACCTTCTGCATGCAAGCCTTTCTACAGCAATTGCATTCGCTATAGTCTGCATGCAAGCTTCCTCTTCATCAGTTGACTCAATCCTTGCAATGGAATACTCTTCTTCAAAGCCTATCCTCACCCCATTCAATTATTTTGATTGGAAAGATGATATGGAGATCATATTACGTTCAAAAGGTTACTACCGAGTCACTCTTGGTGTTGAATTGGAGCCAAACAATGTGGCAGAACGAACCAAACACTACAACAAGCTTGATGAAGCTTATGGTCTTCTTTGTCTCTCCATCTCCAAAGATCTTCACTTCCATCTCAGCGGATTGAAGACTCCAAAAGCCATATGGGAGCAACTTGAAACACTATTCGGCAAGCAGGATGAGCTTAGGGCTTTTCAATTAGAGAATGAATTGATTGGCCTTAATCCTGAGAATTTCGAGACCATCAATGAATTCTTCACAAAATTCAAGAACTTGAACTTGCAATTGAAGAACAGTGGTGTTATCAAAGAGGATAAACAGTTGATCCTCTCCATTCTAAGCAAGCTTGGGAAAGATTATTCGGTATTTGTCTCTACTTTCAATTCCGGTCGGCTAACTACCCCGAATTGGAAGATGCCTACCTTAAATGCCTTCATTGAGTCCGTTACGAAAGAGCATGACAAGTTGATTCAAATGGGGTCCATAAGCTCCAAAGATTCAGCCCTATTTGTTCAAGGACCCAAGATCTCGAATGGTAAAGGAAAGCTAAAGAAGGAGAAGCCCAAATTCGAGCCTCACAAGCAAAAAGACAAAGGCAAGCAAACGGATGCACCATCCAGTTCGAAATCCAAGCAAAAGGGCAAAGAAGGTAACCAAAAATCTAAATGTACTTATTGTAACCGTGGCTTTCATCCCGAAAGTTCATGTATGAAGAAGACTATAGATCAAATGGCCCTCCTTTTGGAAAAGAACAACATAACCCTTCCTGACGGTGCAAGGAAGAAGGATCGGAATGATGATCATGAAAGAGGACAAGCACTCATGGCAACGGTTTCGAAGCCCACTACTCTCTTGATAGATTCGGGTGCATCAAATCATATGGCTGCAAACATTGATTCTTTTTCCTCATTCGATCCAAACAGCTCCATCCCCATCCATTTGGGAGATGACTCAAAAATTTCTTCAAAGGGCAAAGGTACGATTCATGTAGAACATGGATGCTTTCAGAATGTTCTCTATGTGCCTTCCTTAGCTTCGAATCTCCTTTCTGTGTATCAAATGACACATACTGGTGATCCAAAGAAAGTCACATTCAGCCCTAATACAGTTGAAATTTCTGATATCAAAAGTGGAAGACTAGTTGCGGTTGGAAAGGCAAACCACACTGCTAAATGTTATGAGTTTTCGCACTTTATTCCGCTTGCAAAGCCCACTGCTCTTCGCACACATGGTAATGAGGTTAGTAGGATTTGGCATGAAAGATTTGGACATCTAAATTATAAGTATTTGCTGCTGCTATCAAATAAATCCATGGTAGATGGGCTTCCACAACTCCGTTCCTCGAAGGGAATATGCACCGGTTGCATTATTGGGAAGCACCCCGAGCACAGATTCGACCGCGGCAAGGCTAGCAGAGCCTCTACTATTTTGGGATTGATCCATTCTGATATCAGTGTTCCACTGCCCCATATGTCATTAAATGGTTCAAGGTATGTTTTGACATTTATTGACGATTTTTCCCGCTTTACATGGGTATTCTTTCTCAAAAACAAGTCAGAAGTGCTTGGAAAATTCAAGGATTTTAAGGCTTCTGTCGAGACCACCACTGAGAGCAAGATAAAAGCTCTTAGATCTGATAATGGTGGGGAATATATCAAGTCCGATTTGCTGCAACTTTGTGCCCAAAGCGGAATCAAGATCCAACATACAGTTCCCTACACACCCCAGCAGAACGGTGTAGCGGAAAGGAAAAACCGGTCACTGAAAGAGATGGCTACATGCATGACTGAATCGAAAGGTTTGGCTGCAAATATTTGGGCTGAAGCAATCAATGTTGCTGCATATATATAGAACCGTGTTCCACATTCATCCGTGAAAGGTATGACTCCTTTCGAAGCATTCTTTGGTCACAAACCGGATGTGTCAAATTTGAGAGTTTTTGGCTCTACTGCATGGGCTAGAATTCCTTCTGAGAAGAGACGAGCTTTGGATCCACAAAGTATCGAGTGCATATTGATAGGATATGGGGAAGAATCAAAATCATATAAACTCATGGATATCAGATCTAAAAAGATATTCATAGAGCGCAGTGTGCAGTTTGAAGAACCGCTTCAAGAATTGCAACTAGTTGAGGAGAAAACTGCCGATTCACCGCCTTCACCAGAAGAAGATTCGAGCAGCGATAATGAAGGTATGAGTTCTGATATTTCTGATATTGTAGCAGCATATGATGATCATGACATATCAGGTTCGGAATCCGACCATTATGATCCCCCTCAGTTGCCAAAGTGGGCCCAAAACACTCTACAATCTGCTGGTTCGAACCTTGGAAATCCTGCTGATCCGAGACGAACAAGAGGAGACTTTCAAAGAGCAGGTATGGCTCTTTCTATTGATGATCCATTTCTTGCTGAGACTTGTTATTTGATGGCTGGTTCAGATCCTACATCATACTATTCTGCTCATCGAGATCCGAGATGGAAAAGTGCCATGGATGAAGAGTACAGTTCTCTTCAAAAGAACAATACATGGGAGCTAGTTTCTCTTCCACCTGGAAGAAAATTAGTGAAGTGTAAATGGGTCTACCGTACTAAAGTTGCTGCTGATGGCACTATCAGCAAATACAAAGCAAGGTTGGTGGCAAAAGTTTTTTCCCAAGTCCAAGGAGTGGACTACACAGAGACCTTTGCACCGGTTGCAAAGATGGATTCCATCCGCCTTGTTTTAGCTATTGCCGCATCCAAGCACTGGGAAGTGCACCACATGGATGTGAAGAGTGCATTTTTACATGGAGACCTTGCTGAAGAGGTCTATATGCAGCAGCCAGAGGGTTATACATCAGATCCATCATTGGTTTGTAGATTGAAGAAGTCTTTGTACGGGTTAAAACAGGCCCCAAGAGCTTGGTACGCAAAGATGGACTCCTTCCTTCTTTCTCAGAATTTCCAAAGATGCAAATCTGATCCGAATGTCTATCTTCAGCAAGTTAAAGGTAATTTGTTGGTTATTGTACTTTATGTTGATGATCTGCTTATTACTGGTAGCACACTTACTTCAATAAACAAGCTAAAATCTGCCTTAAATCTAGCTTTTGACATGAGCGATTTGGGCTTGCTGAGTCACTTTTTGGGCTTGGAGATAGCTCAAAATTTTGATGGGATCACTATATCTCAGCAAAAATATGCTTCCGACCTGTTATTGAATTTTAATATGGCTGAATGTAAGGCAGCCCCGTTCCCATTCCTCTCAGGAATCAGTCTTGAGGAGGGAGATTCCACACCGCTTGCAGATTGCAGTATGTATCGACAGTTGATTGGTTCACTACTTTATTTGACACATTCACGGCCTGATATCTCATATGCCGTGAGTGCCGTGTCAAGATATATGCAGCAGCCACATGAGCTTCATTGGCGAGCAGCCAAGCGGATCTTGCAGTATGTGCAAGGTACGAGACAGTTTGGCATACACTATGCTGCAGATTCTGAGCTAGATTTCATTGGTTTTACTGATTCAGATTGGGCAGGTGATAGCATTGATTGGAAGTCCACTTCCGGTTATGTTTTCATGATTGGTCATGGTGCTATTTGCTGGTCCAGCAAAAAGCAAGCAGCCATTGCACTTTCTTCAGCAGAGGCAGAGTATCGAGGGGCAGTCAATGCCTGCATTCAGGCAGTTTGGTTGCAGGGTATTCTTTCTGAGTTTGGTTTTGGTGGCACTACTTCGACTGTCCTATTTTGTGACAATCAAAGTGCTATCAAGATCTCCACAGATCCAGTTCAGCGGCAGAGGACCAAACACATTGAGATTCATATGCATTACATTCGACAGTTGGTGCATGACCGCACCATCATTCTGCAATATTGCCCGACTGATGAGCAAATTGCAGACATCTTCACCAAGAGCTTCACTGAGAAGAAGTTCTCTTACCTCCGTTCACTGTTGGGGGTGAGTTCCATCATGGTGGAGACAGATTGATTCATTATTATGCTTTAGCTTGAGGGGGGGATTTCTTCCCACTGGGTTTTCCCTCTTTCCTCACTTAGTTTATTTTCAGCATTTTTTTGGATTATTGTATTGGGGTGACCTTTGGTCTTAGTTACCAGGGCCCCACATTATTTTAGTTGGCACATCATAGTCTAGCTTGAGGGGGGGTGTTCGGATATCCACATCATCTATTTCAGGATACATCATCTATTTCAGGATCCTGCATGATCTATTTCAGGATATGCAGAATCTAGGGTTTTGCATGCACCTGCATGCACTTGCATGCATCCCAGTCACCAGTTTGATGCCTCCAGCACCTTATCCACCTTCTTCTAGCACCCGGGAGCCACCTACCACAGAGTTTTAGCCCTCCTAAGCTGAAAGGCGCCCACTTCTCACCTACTTCCAGAGAAGGGCGCACTTGTTCACCTACCACTGCAGTTCCACTTCAGTTACATTCAGTTAGCTCCGATTCTCCCTGATTTGAGGCTAGTTTCACTCCCGACTGACTGTATCACTTCCGTTTGACCTCCAGTTTGATTAGGTGACTTGTTCTGACTTCAGTTAGCCTCCCATGCGCCCCCACTGAGCCTCCAGATCCTATATCAGTGCTACACACTTCAGTTACATTTATTACACTCAGTTAGACTCAGTTTGACACCTGGATGACTGGTTGTTGTGATTGATGAGCACCACCGATGATTGATGAGGACTCCTAGATAGAGTCAAGCTACTCCATTCAGTGATTTGAATGACCTCCTTAGGCAATTCGAATTGCTCAGTCATTGTGACAGTTTGTATTGTAATTCATTCACCCTTTCTGGGATAGAGAGCACTGCTGCATGTTTTGCACAGTTTTGCACCATATTTTCTATGTTCATCTGTTGTGATTGATTTACTTGTTCATTAGATCTGCTGTGACTAATTTTACACCTTTGTAGTGGACAAAGTCAATAACAACATAAGATGGCAATGTAGGTGGTTGATCGTTGGAGTTGTAGACAATTGCAATAACTTTTCCAAGTGAGTCGTTTACAAGGCCTACTGAGACACACAAGTTGGATGTCAACATGACTTGTGGACTAATTGCTAGTAGAACCTTGAATGGAAGTTGTTCATCATCTATTGAGGTTTGCACATGTTGTTTCTTCTGCTCTGCAAAGCAATGTGCAATTGGCATGTTAAGGAGTTTTAGCATTTGTTTGTTGTGCAATGCAACAGAGTTATTAGTTTCGTACAAATGAGTGCATTGGTCAAATGTATGATTCTATTCATGTGAAAGGGAGGAGGTTGTCCTTAACATGAGGAGGGTCCAATCTTCAAGAGTTGGTATTGCATTTCGAAGATTGAGCAGAAGTTGACGAAAGGAAACTTGAGAAGGGGTGTTTCCTTGTTGTCGAAAGATGGTTGAAAGAGTGACAAAAGTGTCAAAGGTACGCCAGAGAGCATTCCCTCGTGACGCACCAACATACATGGTGATGTCCTTTACAGGGGGTAGCTGTCCAAAATCACCAAGGAAAATGATGGAGCAACCACAAAAGGGGGTTGTACTTTGGCAAGGGAAGGATTGACGTAAGCGGTCATCCATATGGGTTAACATTTTGGGGCCAATGAAACTCATTTCGTCAATGATGATGTATTGGATATGGCAGAATTGTTCTTGGAAGGTTGAAAGGGATTGGCCTTCTGTTACACCCAAAATCTACTCATCATGAGACTCTGTGTATACACCCCTGAAGATACTTGGACTAAGTAATCATCCTAGGAGGATTTGTACCCAAGTGTGCTAAGTTTTGAAGGGTCGTCGCAGGTTGCACACTAGCAACATGCAACTTTGCACCTTGCTCCATTACAGGGTGCGACGAAGTCAGTTAGATGGCAAAAATAGCTTCTTCGAGGTCCATCTCGAAGCTTGCTGACTTGGGACCCTATCCCTGACCTCTTGGAAGAGTTGGCACTCGATTCCTAAACTTTTGGAGAGATCCCTTAAGCCTTTCCTACCATCTCTCAACCTATCCTATCCATACCCTATCCACTTAGTCCTATATAAATGAAGATCACTCCCATCCCAAAAGGAGGAAGGCTATGGTATCTACATGTTGGTGAAATCACTCTTAGAACATCTCCACTCACCCATTTGAGAACTCATACTTCCTTGGAAGGATATGGCAATCGGCTTTGTCGGAGAAGGGCTACAGCGTTAAGCCTTGGTTGTGGTTCTATATCTCTATCATGTACTCCTCTATTTGCAGTAATACAAATTCTTTCCACCAATATTGTTCATGTGTGTAATGATATTGAGTAGTTTACCTACTTAACTGTTTAATTAGATCTCTTATTGTATAGATTTCTTTTACTAGTTTCTCTTGTTTCTTGTCTTGACAGGTCTTGCAGCTTGGATCTGATGACCGTGGGACGTGGAGCAACATTCAGGAGAAAGGATTGCGTAGTGAAAGGTAAGACATCTAGTACTTGATCCTTAAGTAGATCTAGGAAATGCATTAGTGGTCTGTTCTATTTGTTCTAGACTCACTTTGAGTTAGGGAGATCCAGCTCGCGTCTGCTCGAGTGGATTGTCCGATAACAAATCTAGCGACCATACTGGGGAGTATAGAATTTGGTCAGTAGTGTCAATCTGAGTCATTTTCAGTTGATTGCTTGACACAAGCCTTTTTATTTTTTCCATTTACTTCTTGGAGTTGATTTCACTATCAGAGCTTCGTATTGAAGACTCTGATCTACTTCCTCTGAGTTTATACAACTCATTCCCAAACCATTCCATGGTTCATTGCTAAGAGATCTGATTCCATTTTGAATCTAGACTTCGCCTGTTGCACCTGGGCAGTGGGAACAGAGCGACACTGTGTCATTCTGGGTCTCTTTTCTTTACCTGTTAGTTACTCATCGCATCCCTTGCATTGGAAAACTGTGACATCGCCGCACTTCCTGTGTAAGCAAACTGCAACGTCGCACTGTGTACAAGCACAGAGTGCGCCGATTTGTCAAAATTTTGGCATGCAGGCATCTCCTTTCCATTTGACAGTTTGGACTTTGGTTTGCTGTATGAACTCTCTCTGTGCTGCAAGATCCAGCCAGAGATCTCACCTGTGAGTTGTGTTTTGAGTGTTTGGTTTTGTTTGGATTGATTTTGGGTTCCATTTTGGACAAGCTTGAAGACCGGTAGTGGTGGATACTCTTGTCTCCTCCACCTTCATCCGCTCACCCTTGCATTCCCTTCCTTCCATCCCTGATCTAATTATTATATTAGATCAGCTTCTAGACCTCGTTCTCATTTTGTTTGAGCTTTGCTTGCTTAGTTTGCTTGTTGCTGCTTGATTTTGAGTTAAGTGTGTCTTTCAACTTGGTTGAGTGCTTGTCTTTTCTTGAGTTTTCTGAATGCACTAGTGCTGCAAGTAGTGTTTTCTTTTCAGTCATTTAAATCTGAAAGCTCAATTGTTATCAAGTTTATTCTTTGATGCATCCATTGAAAAGTTAAGAAGTGCTTCTTTCCCATCATTTCTTGAGCATTATTGAAGAAAATTGTTGTGCATTGGAAAATTTTCATTTATGTTTTGGAAAAGTTGAATGAATGTATGATCTATTGTGTTTTTTCTCGAACTATGAATCGCTCATTTTCTTGAAAGACTCAAAGTACTCTTCGATTTTTGCAAAATTGATTCCATGCTAAGGAAAGATAGATGCATTTTTAATTTTTAGTGCTTTTAGAAAAACTTGCATATTCCATTTCAGAATCCTCTCTTTTCATTACCTAGTGTCGTTTTGATTTGAAAAGAAAAAGAAAAGGAAAAATGCTTTGATTTGGATAGTAGTGTTGTGATTTTTTGTGTTTCGTCGAGAAAAGGAAAAGAATACTTTCATAGTCAAGTTTTGTTTGAATTGGGATTGTGTTGCATTGAGTTTGTTTTGGCAATACTATTGGAAAAAAAATTATCCTTCCCATAGCTCGAATTCATTGAAAGAAAAGAATATTTCGTGCATGTAGCCAGGGCTTGCATTATGCTTCCGATTATGTACTCACCTCATGCATTCACCTGACCGTCTAAGATAAAATTAACGGTAGAACTAGGTAAACATTTTAGCCACTTGTGTGTAAGTTAGAGACGTGTTCCGACGTCGTTAAGTGTGGCAGCTGTCGTTATTTGCCAGCACTGTATCCCAGGGGTATTGCAGTCTTCCACGTACTTATCGGTATATCGAGCTCCTTCACGTACCCACCAAGTACCATAATCCGTACTTGGCATATATCGAGGGGTGTATAACGTACTCGATAGTATATCGGAAGGTCTCTTGCCGAACGGTTGTGCATTAGACAACACCACTACGGATTTGAGCTCCCACGTACCTTGCGTATATCGGGAGACACCACTAGGATTCCTGAAACCAACTGAGTTAACCATTTGGTCGTCTTGGCAAAGCAATACACTGAGAACAACACTCGAAGAGATCAGCACGCACATACTGTCCAGGTAATCGGGTATGCAGGAAAGGGTACGGTCCCAATCCTCCTTGTCGCGTCATATTGTTGGACCCTGCAGTATATCGCGGTTTGCAATGCCTTGATAATCCCGTGAGGTTCCAGACTTTTGAGTCCACTCTGTCACATAAGTTTGCTTGTTGCCTTAGTTTGAGTAGGTTTTTCTGGACTGCTTTTCTTTTAGCATACCCTTAGGAGAAACGTTGTTTCAGCCATCCTGGCTGATTATCCTCACGCTCTGGTGGATTTTCCCTGGAGAAGGTCTCGTAGGATATTAAACTTATCACCCGAATATCCCCTTAATCCAGAGTTTATTTCGAGGGTAAGAATGGATCAGCGTAACGCGGTCATAGTTACTGAAGTGGAAAACCCCACTCTGAATGTTGGAGGACTTTTGTTTCCACAAACTCCTCTAGATTCACCTGCCTCTCATCCCCTGCAGGATGAAGGAGCACAAATCCCCGCTTCACAAGACCTTTCTCCCGTCATCCCGAGAGAACCTGGATCGTTGGAATGGATAAACCGACCCCAGGACGACCCTACAGCAGTTGTTGGCCCTTCAACAGCTTATTGGACATCTTCTACAGACCACCCAGTGGCTCATTTTGCCATCTCATCCCCACCTAACTGGACTACTCCAGAGCTCTCTAGACCCTATTACAGGCCTGACCCCACCGAGATTTTTGGCCCTATCCGCGAACATGTGGAACAATTGCGTCTTAGGGGTGATGACCTTCGAAGACAGAGTCTCGAGCGACACTCTAAAGAGTTTTGAAATCGAAACTTTCAAATAAGATTCGACGACAGAGACATCCTGGTTCATCCGATATCTTTTGGATCACCAGAACAACCTTCCCACCATGAGACCACTAATAAGACTAGTCAACCCTCGCAAGAGTCCAGTCCTGCACCTCAAGTGAACCAAACTGTGGAAGGACAATAGTCCAACACACCCATCACTACCACAGTTACTTTACCAGTTCCTCCCCCACCTCAAAATTCAAGGGGAGGGTATTCCATTCCCTCGGATTATCTTATTGGTAATGTTATTACTATGGTAGCTAGTCAACAACATACGTTGGTTCAACCTTTGAATAGTGGTCAACTTGTTGTGGTTGGGTGGCAACCCCTGTTTCCTAACCAGAACATAGGCGGTGGAATCTCCAACGGACCTTCCGTTGGACCATCCCAACCCGCTACACCATCCACCACGGGATTATCTCATGTTGGGGGGCCGTCCAATGTAACTCAACCCTCATGGAGTCAAGCGTATCCAAGTTCTGTTAACCCTGCACTGGGCCAATCTAATCCCGGAAATGCACCATACGGGATACCTTATCCCGGGAATCCTTACACTCTATGGGGTAAACAACCTATGTTGCAACACGGACCCCAACCAACTATCCCTCAAGCACCACCACCCCCAATCAGCCCTCCCCCACCTCCTGCTGGAGGCGGCAGGTCCCCACCTAACCTTGGTGGAGGCCCACCTCATTTTACCAACAACATCCCTCACCCTTCCGGCGGTGGCGGGAATGGTCCACCACCCCCTCCCAGCGGAAGCGGCAGGGGACCACCCTATCATGGTGGAGGAGGACATTTCCCTTCGGGTCGTGGACGTGGTCCACCACCCCCTCCAGGCGGAGGCGGTGGAGTACCTAATTACTATGGTGGTGGCGGTGGTGGTGGATACCCTCATCCTTCCGGCGACGGAGGTGGTGGGGGCCCCCATCCTTCTGGCGACGGAAGTGGTCCACCACCCCCTCCAGGCGGAGGCGGTGGTGGGCCACCTCATTACGGTTATGGACCCCCACCTCCTCTCGGTGGTGGCGGCGGGCCTCCACCCCCTCCCGGTGGTGGAGGTGGGCCCCCACCTTATTGGAATGGACCACCTTATGGTGGTGGACCCCCTTATGATCCGGGCGGCACACCCCCCTATGGACAGTTTCCTCCTAGTACACCTTACGATCATTTTGGTCCTTTCCTCCTGGCTACTTTGGACCTACCTGACCTATCCCGTTTAACCAACGATCCTATTTACCATGGATCTAACTGGCCACCAATTCCGGTGAAACTTCCGTCGGATATCCCCAAATTTGACAGCAAGCCAGGTGAAGACCCTAAAAGCCACGTGATGACATACCACTTGTGGTGCTCATCTAATTCTTTAATGGACGATTCCATTTGTCTTAGATTGTTTCAAAGGACTCTCACTGGTTCGTCTGCCAAGTGGTAGATTGAGTTGCCACCCCACTCTTTTCCTGATTTTGGTTCTCTTGCCATGAACTTTTTGACACATTTCCAGCTGCCCATACGGTATGAAACTAGTACCGAGCTTTTAACCTCGCTCCGTTAGAATACCGCCACTCATATTTCGGATCATATCCACGAATGGCGAAGGAGACGACGTCTCATTAAAGCTCCTATTCCAGATTAGATCCTAGCAGACTGGTTCACAAAATCCCTCATCCCTACCATAGCAAGAGACATTGCTATGCGAGGTGCTGTCACCGAAGAACAAGCCATCGCAAGTGCCCATGTGTTAGACCTAGTCTACACTCAATCCGGCACTTTGTTTGATATTCTGCCTGACGCACTCCGTGACATTAATGACCCTACGAAACCACATAAGGGACTCCAAACTGATGGAATCATTGGTTCCCTTAACACCCAGCCTGCTGTTAGCACTGTTGGATCATCCAACCCGACTTCGGCTGGCCATAGCACCACCAAGTCCACCGTTCCTGTTGTAACTGAAGAGGTGAATTATGTCCAATCAGCTTCATCTCAGAAGTTTGGCTGTAAAAAGAAGAACAAGAGGAAACCAAAAAATTCTTCTGCCCAGCAGGAACAAAAGAGCACTCCTGACGATACCAAGCAGAAACAGAAACTAAAGTATCCTTGTTTACTGTGTGGAGATTACCATTTCTCCAAAGAATGTCCCCATAGAGACAAAGTACAAAAGTTTCTTAGGGGTAAACCAACTCCCGCAGTCCTCAATGATTGATTTCCTACTCAAAACCAGTAGATGATTGCTCAACCCCCCCAGCCCAGGGGGAACCATCCAATACCGCGCATGTTCTCATGGTGCGTAACGAGACGATCAATTTGAACACTCGCTCGCGATCTTACGAACCGGTCCCTTCGAAGGAATCCACTGGAAGTAATGCTGAAAAAGCTTTCGACTCCTTAACTGATGTCACTGTACCATCAACTTCTCTCACCATTGAGAATCCCTCCTTAGACTCGATATTGCGACCGCCCAAGAGTACGATTCAAAAAATTGTTTTTCAATCCCAACACTCGAGCGGCACAAAATTACAATATCGTAGAAGACTTGGCACAAGCTCCTTGCGCCATGTCTACCCTGGAAGTTTTGCAGAATTGTCCTAATCAACGCAAAACTCTCCTTGTAGCCATCGGTGCAGTCGACCCGGATTCCTCGAATACCATCATGTTCCGACTTGACAACTTTAAGTCAAGGCTCTCACACCAGCTCGCATTCCAAGTTTCTGCGAACATTGTTGGGAAGATTATCCATCGTACCCTTTTAGACGAAGGCATCTCCACTTCTATCATGTCGATCGCCTGTTGGAGAGCCATTGGCTCCCCCGAATTGAATCATTCTCCCACCACATTGAAATCATTCAACGGGCATAGCTTTCAACCTCATGGGCTCTTACAAGCTCTTGCAGTTGAGTTGGGCAGAAAAACCGTAACCGTTAATGTGGAAGTGGTCTCAGCCCCGTTAGATTATAATATCTTGCTTGGTCACAATTGGTTTTACGCCATGCAGGCGGTAGCCTCTTTAGTCTTCCGCATAGTACAATTCCCCCACCAAGGACAAATTGTTACTATAGACCAATTATATTTTTGTACACCAGACGCTACTACTCATCCTGGTGATCATGTTCCTTCCATTGGAAAGATGTCAAAACAGTATGAGAATATAGGGGTTGGCCTTTTGAAAGATTCATCTCTCATGGGCGTTTTTCCAGCCGCGGACCCCCCTAATCATGTTGCTACAGTGAACATGATCTCCACAGAGATTTCATCTCACTCTAACGATGCTTGGCTTGTACTGGATGAAGCCACAACACACCTGCTTGGAGACATAATGCCTCTTTCACCCGCTGAACATATTTACGAGGCTATCCAATCAGCACCAGAGGACCATTTAGCAGTGGCCTCTCCATCTTGTTCTCTATGATGGACATCATCTCTACTTGATATCTTACTTTGAACTTTTCATTCAGACGATTCCATCATGGAAGTTATGAATGTTGACGACGGTCCGTGGGATGATCTCCACCATAAGTCATCTTTTCTTCCTCCTTTGGAGTACATAGAGGACAACATCCATACCCTCTTTTCACCAGATATCTACTCGTTCCCTCATTCCCCCATTCTTACATGTCTTATGGACACCGAGGGAAACTTGGCCAACATTGAGCCAACCACCCCGGTAGACATCTCGGTGAAACCTGGCATAGTGGAACACATTCGCATAGGCCAAAAGTGTTCCCCTGAAGAAATAGCTGTTGGCACAGCCTTATTTAAGCAATTTCGAGACGTATTTGCTTGGTCCTATGAGGAGATTCCTGGGATAGACCCCGCAATTGTTTCTCACGAAATAAAAACCTATCCCGACATCAAACCTGTATGCCAAAAGTTGCGACCGGTACACCCCCGGAAGACTGCGGCAATTAAGGCAGAGATTGAAAAGCTCTTAAAGGCTGGTTTTATTTATCCTATCCCATTGACGGATTGGGTCTCAAACGCTGTCCCTGTGAACAAAAAGTAGGGTACCATTCGCGTCTTTGTCAATTATTGGGACCTTAATCGGGCTTGTCCAAAAGACAACTACCCAACCCCCTTCATCGACCAGATTATCGACAATTGTGCCAGAAGCATCATCTTCTCATTTATGGATGGATTTTCTGGTTACAACCAAATTGAGATCAACCTCGCCGACCAACATAAGACAGCTTTCATCTGCCCATGGGGAACGTTTGCATACCACAAACTCCCGTTTGGCCTTAAAAATGTTGGCGCCACGTTTCAGCGGGCTATGTCGTATGCCTTCCATGATATCAAGGACTTTGTGGAACCTTACCTAGATGATCTCCCTGCTCATTCAAAGTAGCGCGAGTTCCACATTGATCATCTGACGGCCATTTTTCTCAGATGCGGACGGTATAATATCCGCCTGAATCCTCATAAGTGTATCTTTTGCGTTGAGTCTGAACGCCTCTTAGGATTTATCGTTTCGAAGGATGGGATCTACATTGATCCCTTAAAGGTGGAGGCCATCATCAACCTGCCACCCCCAACTGATGTGACGGAACTTCAAAGTCTTCAAGGGAAGGCGACTTATTTAAGACGTTTTGTTTGCAATTTCGCGGAGAAGACTCAGGGGTATATGAGACTGCTCAAGAAGGACGTCCCCTTCATTTGGGATGACCAAGCTCATAAATCCTTCGACAGTATCAAACATGCCATCACGCATGCCCCTGTGCTCCAACTGCCCAATTATTATCGAGATTATATCTTATATCTCACTGCTTCTACTATCACTATCGCCATGGTTTTGGTACAGGAGTATCCAAACGCCCAGGAACATGTAATATAATATGCAAGTAAGGGTCTTGCTGACGCTGAAACTAGATATTCACATGTCGAAAAACTCGCATTCGCGGCGGTCATCGCCGTCCAGAAGTTCCGGCACTATATCTTGCTCTGCACCACCACCATCATCGTAGACTCGAACCCCATGTACCACGTCCTGACACATCAAGTGCTCGGGGGAAAGTATTCACGCTGGATCGTGATACTGCAAGAATTTGATCTTCTTTTCAAGAAAGCCAAGTCAAAGAAGTCTATGGTGTTTGCCGAGCTCATTTGCGACCTTCCCCGTCCTGATGCAAAAGTTGAGCACAATGACTCCTTTCCAGATGAATCATTGTTTCTCATCAGTACGACTGACCCATGGTATGGAGATATATTATTGTATCTTCAAACCCAATGCTTCAGCCCTCAACTCTCTCCTGACGACCATCGTAAGATACGTCACCATGCGAAGTATTATTTAATCATCAATGATACATTGTATCGTCGTGGCATTGATTCACTTCTTCGACGTTGTCTCACTCACGATGAGGCTGAACGCGTTCTCAAAGACTGTCATGCTGGGGCATGTGGCGGTCACCTCTCTGGGATGGCTACAGCCCAGAAGATTTTGCGCGTGGGATATTTTTGGCCTACTATCTTCAAAGATTGTATTGAGGCCGTAAAAAAATGTCCTCCTTGCCAACACTTCCATACGAAGAAGCGCACCCATCCTGCCCCGTTACACCCGGTTATTGCTGTGGGCCCCTTCACAAAATGGGGCACTGACTTTATGCATTGTAAGCCTACCTCGGCCGGGGGACATAGTTACATCATTGTAGCTGTGGATTACTTTACAAAGTGGGCCGAAGCTATGCCTACATACCAGAATGACGGCAAAACCGCCGCACTCTTCATGTTTAATCATGTGATAGCGCGGTTCGGAGTTCCTCAAGCAATTGTTACCGATCATGGTTCCCATTTTCAGAACCATATGGTTGATGAACTGAGTGACAGATTGGGTTTTCGCCATGAAAATTCAACACCCTACTACCTGCAGTCCAATGGACAGGTCGAGGCCATTAACAAGGTCTTGAAAACTATGGTCCAAAGGATGGTAGGGACACATAAGTCCAAATGGCACAACATGCTTTTCTCAGCATTATGGGCCTATCGAACTTCCGTCAAAACCACCATAGGCTTCACTCCCTTCCAATTGGTATATGGATTGGAGGTTGTCCTACCTATAGAGTGCGAAATTTCGTCTCTACAACTCGTTGTCGAACTTCTTCCTAATACTACTGTCGAAGAAGAACATCTCCTGCACTTAGAAAAACTTGACGAGTCCCGCCGAGATGCCGCTCTTGCTAATGAAGCACACAAGAAATGCATCAAATCCCAATACGACAAGTCAGTTGAACCAGAAGCATGACAAACTAGGAGCAGGGAAGTTCGAATCCATGTGGCATGGACCTTACATTGTCAAACATGTTTTGGAGAAGGGAGGTTATGAGCTTGAAGACTACGACGGAATCTCTTTGGGTGAACCCCGCAATGGGATTTACCTGAAGAGATATTACGCCTAAATTCACGCTTAGACTTTCTTGTATATACTGTACATGGCGTGTTTTTTGTGTTTTTGTGTGCTGTGACGCTTTTGTTTTTGAGTGTCTTTAGATCTTGTTTCCACTCCTTATACCATGTTCTATCTGCGTGTGCAGATGGCAACGTGCTATGGATTCGCAGACGGCGCCAGCCGGCATACCCGTAACCTTGCTTCGGCATCCTGGGTACTATATTCCCCAACAGGTGAGCTCATTAGCTCAGAAGGAAGTTGCCTAGGGTTTGCGACCAACAATGCCGCAGAGTATCAGGCAGTAATCGGAACCCTAGCTAACGTCATTTCCTTTGGTATGAACCACATTGTCATCCACATGGATTCTCAATTAGTGGTTTCCCATCTTAACCGGGTTTACGCCATCTGTGATCCCACCTTACTCCGTCTCTTCAGACGAGTACATCTCCTGGAAAGGTCATTTGAATCCGTTCAGTACCTACACATTCCACAAGAGTTAAACACAGTTGCTGACTCGATGGCCAACTTCATTTTGGATTGGTACATCACACACACATAATATTCATAATATGTAAAAGCATTCACAACATGTAAATAACGTAATGTATAAAAGCAAACATGTAAACAAGATGACATCACTCATCATTTTAAAACACATAATGTATAAATCATCGAGAATGTCTATATATATATATATATATCGCTCAAAAGTAGTGCTGGTACAAAATCTGAAGCAAAATGGCTTTCAGTGAGTCTCTACAAAATCTGAAGCATCATAGCTTTCAGTAGTACAAAATCTGAGGCCTCTAAGCTCTCAGTACAAGTATAATAATGTCATCAGGCCTGATGCCTAACCCGTACACCACCCCTAGCACGGACAACACGATGTCGCTGAGTGAAGAAGCAATCCACGGTCCTTGCCACCTTGCGGAGTAGGGCATTGAAGCGTACGGACGCTCCAACCCCAAACCTCTGCATAGGTCTCGGTAGGTCATCTATCACTGGCTTAGGAACCTCCACTGTCAACTGGGACAAGTTTCTGTATACCTCCTCCATCTCCTCGATGGCAGCATGAGCACCTGGGGGCACAACTGCTTCCCCACCTCTGTCTCTCCTTGTCAGTAGAGAAAGTCCTCCTGGTCGTACGGGCCCCACATCTGCACACACATGTTATATACTTGTCAGCACTACATCAAAAAAATGATAAATATACAAAATTAAAAGTACAAGGGTTTTGTTCTCACCTATGTCACCCCATGTTGCATCCTCAAGCAACACCAAGTCAGGATCCTCTCTGAAATCCGTACCACTATACGGGAAGTCCTCAACCATGAGTAACTGGCCCTCCAGCCAGCTGAAGAACTCGGGACCAAAGCTGATGATGGGTCCTCCACCATGACGAGTCATCACCTCAGCCCATCTGAGCATGTGGGGATCTCGAGGCTCCCTGTCATCTAGTACCACCTGTGGGCACAAGAGAGGGATCTACTCCAAGAGGAACGATACCACGATCGATCCATAACCAAACTACTTGAGCTCTCCCCGCCGACACTTGGTCGGCTGAGCTCGAAGGTTTGCGAGGAGACCCTCGCACCAGTTGAACACCATGGGGGACATGCAGTCCTCCGCATAAAGCGTCTAGGTCCGAGTAGCCGTGTGTGGATCTTGGCTACCCGCCGCTCTAGTAATAGTAAGCAATATGGTACGCAGTGGGTGGCTCACCACATCCCTGATAAGAATCTTCCCACTGGAAGATTGAGAAAGAGCAGTACAATGCTAAGACACCATGTCATCAACCGTGTAGTCACTGGCCCGTGTTCCAGTAAGATGTACAAGTTCCCCTCTCCGGGACAAACCTGTGAGAAAATAGATGTCCTCAACATCTATTGTGAGGATGTGCTCACTAATCACGAAATACTGTTGGGCCGCATCCCAACTTTGGAGCATGTGTGATAGCAATGGGATTTGGGATCTCATCCCCTGAATCTCAAAGAACTTGAGAAAACCACAGTTCCTCAAGGCATCCACACATTGTGGATCATTGGCAGCTTGTT
This sequence comes from Larix kaempferi, assembly GCA_027924585.1. Taxonomy (NCBI): domain Eukaryota; kingdom Viridiplantae; phylum Streptophyta; class Pinopsida; order Pinales; family Pinaceae; genus Larix; species Larix kaempferi. The sequence continues at coordinate 6,100,554 of BSBM01000410.1, forward strand.
CATCTTCTACTTCATGTTCTCGTTCTCGCCACTCTAAAACCATGTTGGCTAGCAAGCAACCTGCCAAGAAGGACATTTAAACACTTTTAGGTCCTACTTCAACCTCTGCAAGTTCATTTTTTGGATTAAATTTAATGGTTGGGAAGTGCAACTCCGTCGTCGCACCGTACGCTTGCGTACAGTGCGATGTCGTCGCACTTCATCCATTTGGAACTTGCGTCGAGTAGGTCTCACTGCAGTTCCCAAAAGGGCCAACTGGAACGAGCCGAGAGCGCAGTAGCCCTCCATGAATCCATCAAAAAACCCAAAAATTGAACCTAAAAAAAAATCTAATCCACTGGAAAGTTGTTGGATGAAGTTTAGGCTTACCTGCTCCTGACGGTGGGTGAAATGGCGGATCATAGCTCCCGGAATCGGCAAAGGAATTTTTGGCTCCAAATTGGTACTTCTCCTCCCAAATTGGCAAATGAAACAATGAAATCTATTTTGGCCCATTTTTCTATTTATAAATAGAATGGAATATTCCTTTTCAAATATTTTGATGCTCTTGGGCCATTTATCATAGTTTTTGACCATTTTTGTCATATTTGAAGCTATTTGACACATTTTCTAATGTGCAGGAGTTGTAAGTAGTCTTTCGTGCCGTTTCTCGTATCACAATGGTCATCACTGGTATGAACACTCTCTTGAACGTTTTGTCGTTATTTTTGCAACGGTTAGTCTGTAATTATTGTGTGATGATGAGTTTACTCTTCGTTTGTTCTCGTACTCACGGAACTATGAGAACAAGTACTGAGTTATGATTTATCACTTTTCCGGGCTCGTTAAACTTCCACGGAAAAGGACACCCCCCAGAGTGTACCGTTAAGCTCTTTTTAGGCTCTCAAAAAATGAAAAGATTGCCAAGCGAACTTGTCGCATTCATGCTTGTTAAAGTATTTGAATGGTCGTCTTTTTGGTGATAATTTACCCATTTTTCGGACCAGGAGGCACTAATTACGAAAAAGATATACTTCGGCCAATCAGGACTGGAAGAGTCCTCTCCCGCATTGTTTTACCCTTTTTCGGGCGGTGAGGCTAACTTTACGAAAAAGGACCGTTGGAGTCTCCTTTAGTTCTTTTCAGACTCTCTAAACATGAAATGACAACCGAGTTTACCTTCTATGGACTCGTTAAAATTTTCACATTGAAGGGCCCGTCATGGGACGAACCCCTCCTATCCCATGTTTAGAAAACATTTGGGATCGGACTCATCTATGAGATGAGCTATATCGAGCATCTGGTTACCCTCATCATGCTCGTAAAAAAAAACATGAGGCACTCATCATTCATGATGGGGAAAAAGGAAAGTGTTTGTGTTACATACCTTATTAGTGGCAATATGTAGTCATTCTTGAACATGGCACTCATCTGCATTTGCATACAGCACTTGGATCATCCATTTGTCCTCGAGTTCCACTTATTTCCTGAGTGTTATTACTCCTTTGAGTCATTCAAAGAAAAGCTTCCATCATCAGTCGCTTTGAGAATTTGTGTCGCACTCATCATGTCAATACTGCCAAGTCATGCCATGCCCATATTCAAGAATATGTCTATCATTTATCATCTGTAGTCAGTACACCCACCATCATGTTGGTTTACTCTGAGTCAGTCTTGCATGTTACTGTACCATCCGATCTACCCTACACATCTTTGTCATGTTTCGTGTTGATTGATGGGGGATTCATCATGGCTCTCCTTCGACGGATTCATCCTTGTCGACTTCAACACATCATCCAAGGATTGAATCTAGAAACCAGTCAAGTACCTTGGCCCTGCATGCCTCAATGGCAGGTTACCTCGCTTTCATCATGAGTTTACATCATTGACTCTGGATTGAAAGATTTCATCTTGCATTCGAATTCAACTCATTTATTCATGCTTGATTATATGTACTGTGATACCTTGGGAATCATTGACATCAATGGTGATCTCCCTCGCACTTGCTAACGGTTTACATCAATGGTCGGTAATCAAGTGGTTTCTACCATGTTCGACATCAAGACATTTGTAATCAGATGGATAGATTCGTATCATTGCGGGTTCAACTTGAAGACCCTGGGGAGTCATGTTTTACCCAGGTTGTGATGGAGTTTGTATTGAGTTATATCACATGGATCCACTTTTGTATTGGTCGTGGCTGTGTTATCATCTCATCATGGATCTACGCTTGTGTCTAGTAGCCATGATTGTGTTCAGTCGGTCATTACTACCATGGATATGCAATGTATTGGTCGGCAGCCATGTTGTACTTCATATGAAATTGTCAGTTCAGAGTCAGTTATACTGCAGCAGTGTCCTTCGTCCGACGAGTCTAATGCCATTACTTCTATCAAAGCACTTCACCTGTCTATCTTCAACAGCTTCATGCTTTGGGGGGCATTCTGTTACACCCAAAATCTACTCATCATGAGACTCAGTGTATACACCGATGCAGATACCTGGACTAATTAATCATCCTGGGAGGATTTGTACCCAATTGTGCTAAGTTTTGAAGGGTCGTCGCAGGTTGCACACTAGCAACATGCGACGTTGCACCTTGCTCCATTACAGGGTGTGACGAAGTCAGTTAGATGGAAAAAATAGCTTCTTCGAGGTCCATATCGAATCTTGTTGACTTGGGACCCTGTCCCTGACCTCTTGGAAGAGTTGGCACTCGGTTCCTAAACTTTTGGAGAGATCCCTTAAGCCTCTCCTACCATCTCTCAACCTATCCTCTCCATACCCTATCCACTTAGTCCTATATAAATGAAGCTCACTCCCATCCCAAGAGGAGGAAGGCTATGGTATCTACATGCTGGTGAAATCACTCTTAGAACATCTCCACTCACCCATTGGAGAACTCATACTTCCTTGGAAGGATATGGAAATTGGCTTTGTCGGAGAAGGGCTACAGTGTTAAGCCTTGGTTGTGGTTCTATATCTCTATCATGTACTCCTCTATTTGCAGTAATACAAATGCTTTCCACCAATATTGTTCATGTGTGTAATGATATTGAGTAGTTTACCTGCTTAACTGTTTACTTAGATCTCTTATTGTATAGATGTCTTTTACTAGTTTCTCTTGTTTCTTGTCTTGACAGGTCTTGCAGCTTGGATCTGACGATCATGGGACGTGGAGCAACATTCAGGAGAAAGGATTGCGTAGTGAAAGGTAAGACATCTAGTACTCGATCCTTAAGTAGATCTAGGAAATGCATTAGTAGTATGTTCTATTTGTTCTAGACTCACTTTAAGCTAGGGAGATCCGGCTCACGTCCGCTCGAGTGGATTGTCCGATAACACCTTCAAGAGGGTGCATCTTAGTAATGGGTATGCGAAGTGCATAATGTATTGTTAGGCCATGTATGTGAAAGGCATCAATACCGGTGGGATCAAGGAGGAGCAAGGGTGAAGGCATGTCAGCAAAGGCATTTTTTAGTGCAGATGTAAGGCAAGAAATCAAGAAAGACTTTCCTGTTCCTGCAGCGCCTTGAATGACCATTTTGAGTGGGGGAGGCCTTGTAGAATTTGTGGAGTGTTTGATGATAAGTTCAAAGGCCATGCGTTGTGTGGGAGAAAAAGAGGAAGCATCACACGAAGATGAAAATGTGTCTGGTTGTACTTGGGCGGACAATCGCGTTTGGTCAATGAATGATATGGCCGTTGCATGCATGTGTGAAGGAAAATGGTTTTCGGTCCAATTGTGTTCTTTGTCAAAGTCACAATGGCCAAGCATGTCAAGCTCATCAACATAGAGGCTTTTTCCAGGGCGGAGTTGAGATAGGAGTTCCCATTCACCCATGGCAGGGGCTAACGGATAATGGTTGGAAGTAGAAGCAGAGTCATCGGAGGGAGGTGTACTGGGGGCTTCTGGAAAGCAATCAACATGGCATACAATGTATGTGTCTTTAATGCGAAGCCAATTAGAAGTGATGGCTAATGCTATGGATCCAATGTCATCGTGGAGGGATCGAAAAGCTTTGTATAGCAGGAGCTCAGCCCAACAAAAGGAAACAAAGGAATCTGCAGTAAAGGGTGGAATCGTAGTGAAGCGAGGATAGACTAAACCAATTTTGGGAGGGTAGTTTGGTTTCCATTGCGAGTGCTTTCTACGAGGTGAGTATGACCAAGAGTGTGCAACTTCAAGAAGGGTAAGTTGTTCGAGTGCAGGGGGTCGTTGCATGTATGCAGAAATGAAGGTGGGTGTTAAGTGTAAGAGTTCTTCCTTATAGTTTGACTTGTTGAATTCCTTTTGATTCTCTTGCTCTTATTCTCTTAACTTTTTTATTTGTTCTAGCAATTCCCGATTAACCTTCTTTAAGGAAGAATTTTCTTCGTCTTTTCCTGATAATTTTTTTTGGAGATCTTGAATCTTCGCTTCTTACTTTTGATTGCATTGTGTTTTATCCTTTGACTTCTTGATTTGAGCAAGTATTTTTTTATTATGGTCTCTTAGACGAGAGATCTCTTCTTCTTTGTCCATGACAACTTTGTCGAATTTTTACTATATCTTCTATATTGGCTTGTCATTTTCCTGTGAAATCACCTTTGATATATCTTTGAAGTCTTCAAATGATGCGACTTTTGAATCTAACTTCATTTTAGTGTCTTGTAATGTGATTTTCTTCTTCTTGTAAGAAAATGTCAGAAATTTCTTCTCAGCATTTAAGATAAAAGTCCTCAATGTTTCTATCCAAGGTAATCCCAAAATTATGTCACCGTCACTGCTCCACAAGGATCTAACTATGAATTGCAAGACGCCAGTATAATCTCCAATGTTCAGTTGTAAATTGATTATTTCATATTCTTTATTATTCCAAAAGTCTAACCTTTGACATATATTTGACTTTGAAATCGCTAACTCACTAGCAAATTCAGCACTAATATAATTATTGCATTCAACGCGAGCAATAGAAATAGTAATATCTTTCCCTCTTATTCTTCCTTTTATTTGAAATAACATTGAAGCATAAATTTTTGAAGTGCTTGGGAATCTTCCTTGTTTTTCATCACAAGACTCCATTTGATTTCATCGATATTTTCGTCCAAATTCCACTAATAAATAATAGGCTTCAATGCTTTTTTTTGTACTTCAAAACTTCCTTGATATAACTTTTATATTTTTTTCTTTGAATACTAAATTCCACTTTACTCATTTATTTATTTTTTTTTCAACCTTCACTAATAAAAATATTTTTTATATTTCACATAAGTCCTTTGTAAACACTTATTAAAAGTAATTTCTTTTTCAATAAGAAGATGCTTCATGTTATACTAAATGGGGTTGAAAAATAAAACCATGTGTTGGTTTTATAAAACCATCTCTTGGTTTTACACTTTTTTTTCTTTTTCCTTTTTTCTATGATTCTTTTTTCTTTCTTTATTTTTTTCTTCTTATTTTCTCTTTCTTCTCTCCCACGAGGAGCTTCCTTCCTTTCTTTAAATATTTGGTAATTGAATGGAGCCATAAGCCCGTGGATTATTATTATTATTTCCAATAGAAAAAAAAATTAAATAAATTGACCACAGGTCAATCGTAAAAAATGACTCTGATACCAAATGAAATGAATATAATTTGTTTATTGTTTACTGAGTAAATACCCAATGTAAATAGGATAAATAATCCATGAATAAGTATATAAATAAATATAATAGATAAGAGATGATATGCAATAAGAGAGTGCCAAATATATATACATAATCTAGAGGCACTTATGGTGACCATTCGAAAGAATGTGTCCCTTGCAAAACTTAGTAATTAATTATTATATATATGTTTATATGTTTGTTATTATTTTATATTTTATATTTATTTTTTTATTACAACAGTGACTGAAGTGATCCCTGGAACCAATGGTTGTGCCTAGCCAAGATTTGTAAACCCTGGGAAAACAAACCCTGTAGGTATATGATCGGGGGTTTGGGTAATCTTTCTATGCACACACTAGTATAGAACCTAGAGGAAAGTGACGCCTGAGGGACTGTTGAGTGGTGAAGGGGTACCTTCTTGGTGTTGTGTGGTGTAGGTAATGTGGAATCCAAGCTAGTTGAGTTTGCGTGAGGCGTCTATGGTTGTGATGTCCACAACACCTAAACCAAGGCCAAGGACACCTGAGAACCCAAGGGGAAAGTTGAATCAAGGTAAGGCACAATGGAATAAGGGGAACTGAGGCTATTTTAGCATGCCAAAAGCCAATAAAATAAAACACTCATCCTTTTAAAATGAATTGCACGATACAAATGCAGATCATTCCCCAAATCACATGCTATGCAAGGTAGAAGCAAGCATGAAATGAAAACAGATCTGAACGAGCTATTAACATGATTTCAAACATGATATAAGATCTATTACAACCATTTAAACTTTAAAATATTCAAATCTACAAGCCACCATAAACAATGTAAATAAAAAGATCTACAGGTTGCCATAATCAACCATATTAACAATGTTAGAAACCAGATCTACTGACTTCCACCTACAACCATATTAACATAAACAAAACTAGATATGAGGGCTACCATCTACATCCATATAAATGATAATAACACCAGATCTCATGGTTATCACCTACAACTATACAAACCATAAGTAATTGGATCCAAGAGCACATATAATAAAATACTTGTCATTGACTACCAACCATAGCCATATCAACATAAACAAATTCAGATATGAAATATGTCATCTACAGCCATATAACATCATATCCCATGGTTGTACCTAAATCCACGCAAATCATAAGGAAATCAGATCTATAAGCACATATATTTTCAAAAATGCAATAAACAATCATTAATAAAATACTCATCTTAAACATGGGAAACTAGCTTCAACAAGACAACGTTCCACCCTACCATAGACATGCTATGCACATGCATATTTCAACATGACATTCACTCCTGAGTTGGGGCCATAGATGCACAGGAGAGGTACTCTCAAACCAATAGGCATGGTGCGCTCATCTCAACACTAGGAACACTGCCATACAAAACAATTGTATCTCGGTCATACATAAAGTTTTTTCGATGAAAAAAAAGTATTCCTTAATGGAAATGATGTTCTGGACGCAATGGAACAAGTTTCATAATCCATAAATTCTCATAAATTTCTGAACCGGCAGGTATGGTTGCGCCCTTCTCAACACCGTGAGAAAACCCTGCCACACCAAAACGACCATATCTTAGTCATATAGAAACATTTTTCGATGAAACGAAAATTATTCTTTACTGGAAACATTGCTCTAGACACAATGGAACAGATATAACAACCCAAAAATGATCAAAAACATATGAATCATATCATATGGTTGAGACCTTTTCACACTGTCAGAAACCACAACTACACCTTTCTTCGTCTAAACTTTTCCTTCCATATACACTACCTGGTGCAATGGGATTCCCTTCACTACACAAGTCCCTCAGGACATCACCATCCACTGTTGGTATTCACGTGCAGAGATTCAGACAAGGACAAGCAATGGGATAAGGACTCATGTTGTGTTTTGCACAGTCAATCGTCAATCCCCATTACAGGGTCTTCAAACCTCATTACAAGGCCTTCAATCTTCAACAATACAATGCATCTCCTACTCGAGAGAATTTATTTCCCAAAACAAGAGAAACCCAAGAGAGAAAGAAGAAGAATGAAAGAGAGCCCATTTTCCAATCCTTCTATATCCATTCAAATTCCCAAGGAAGTAACTTCAATTCCAAGAGAGGTAACTCAAATTGACTAGGAGTTACTCAATTCATGAGAGGGAACAACAAGTAATGTTAGGGAGAGCAACAACTCCTAGTCCCCAACACCCTCACAAGTGGAATCCATGCCCCCCATTCTCGTTAGTTGTCCATATTGAAGCTATTTATTTAATTAAATAATAATAAGAATAATAAAGTCCATAGTCCTGGCACCTAGCACCCAGTAATAAAGAAAATAATAACGTATGGTCGAAGCTTAACAACCGGGGTATTATAATGCGTCTGGAGGTAAATCAGATCTGATTGTTTTTCTTACTTGAATTATTGTGATCCTCGAGAAATTTGTAGAGTGTTTAGCATCTAGTGAATTGGAATCCAAATCCAATAGCAATTGTGCGACCTCCCGGTGGAATAACGGTGTTTGGGTGATATTCTATGCACACACTAGAATAACACTTGCGCGGTGTATTGTGGCAAAGGTATTATGGACCCTAAGATAGTGAAGTCTACACGAGGTTGATTGTTGGTATTAAGTACCAAAGTGGTGCAGAGCACGAAACTGGCTAAGAGACTGGTGAAGGTTGTGACGTCCTGGTGGAATAGCGGGGTTTGGATGGTATTTCTACGCACACACTGGTATAGCACCTAGAGGAAGGTGACGCCCGAGGGACCATTAAGCACTAAAATGGTACCTTCTTAGTGGTGTGTGGGGCGAGTATTGTGGACCCTAATCTAACCGAGCCTACGCAAGGTGCATGTAACTATATGGTGACTCATTAGTTATCACTTCCCCTCTAGTACCTAGAAATACTGTTAACCAAGTAGAGGCTAGCTTGGATTAAGAATTGAGTATGTGTGACTGTAGCAGCCTGGGATCCCAGTAGAGGCTAGATTGGCTACAACCTTGTGCCTATTTGACTGTGAGAGCGAGATTTGGATAGTTCCCCTTTCCTTAATGTAATCATGCCCAGTGTGGGGGTGGCCTCTTAGCAGAAAGAGTATATGCTAGTTAGAGTGCCTACTGTTGGGTGGAACATTGCTATTGGGTAGTCAGTTGCTGGAAGAAGCTTCATTCAAGATAAGTGTTATTTGATTTTTCTTGGTCTATATTCATTTCCATTGTATGAATGTTATTAGGATTGGAGATGAAAATTCATATTGAAACAATACTTGCGAATATGAGAATGATTAGTTATATGTGGACAAAATTATTGTTATCTAAATGTTGAATATATGATACTTCCTCGCATGGAATGCTTGCATATAGAGATGGTTTATATATGAAAGCTCGTTACGCATGTAGTGCTAACTCCGCAGGAAGTTAGTGACTTGCCTTTATGAGCTAAATTGTCATAGGTTGGTTGTCTTTTGCGGTGGTAGATGCATAGTGGCTAGAGGAAGTCTCGCAATAATCCATGTGACGATTTAGATTGCATGCACAACGTTAGTCCGCGTGGTAAATTATTATAAGTGCCTCGCGTCACGTAGTGGCATGAGAATATGTGGCATAGGTGGCTGCACAACAAAATAACTCAGTACTAGACAGTAATGTCTTGGTATAAGAAGTAAAAAGGAAGAAAAATGATCCCTTGTGATCACAATAGGCCACTAAGGTCATTGGGGATGCAATCAGAGTGGTATCAAAGTAGTTGTTTCAACACTAGGCCTCTAAGTGAAACAAAGGAACTAGCGGAGTAATATTAGAGAAAATTTTGAGGTTTATTGATGTGTTATCTAATAAAATTTCCTTTGTTCATAGTGCTAGTAGTAACAGTGAGACCGGTATAGCAAAGGAGAGAAGGCAACGAGCAGAAGAATCAGAAAGTTAACTAGTTGAATGATCATCATGGAAGATGCACAAGATCCCTATGACCATGTAGAAGATGCTATGGGAGTGTTACACCTCAAATTGTCACACTATGTACCATTGAAGGTATTCATGTCATATAACCATGAGAAACATGATGTTTGTGCCTCCTAGGGGTGTTAAGACCCTTTGTTATCATGTTGGTCCCTTCCCTAGTCACACTTAGAAGCAAATCCAACAAAAAAGGGGTTGAAATCCTTTTACCAAAACTCATTTTTTGAGCCTCATATGACATTATCGTGTTTGTCTAGTGTATAAGGAGTGACAATACCTTATTTTTGCACCCTGCATGCCGGAGAGGGAGCGAAATTTCGCTCCTTGCTCAGTTACAGGGTAGCGATAATGTCAGTTTAGCCTTATTCCTTGTTTTTTGGATCTTGGATCTCGAGAAGATTTTATTGGGATGAGGTCCCTCTTCGAATCCTCTCTAATATTCCTCCTTTGGCATGTTGAATTGTTAATATTTGGTTGAGATTTGATCTTTAATTCTTTTATATGTTGAAACTTGAAACAATGAGACAACTCAATCGCACGAAATTCATACAACCATAACACAAGATATACCCTGGGGAAAATCTTCAAAACTATGAGAACAAAAACCCCAGCAATTCTTCTCAGTATAATATAATGGATAGCAGAGAATGTTTTCTTTTACAACATAGCAGGTTGCTTTTGGAAGATAAGAGATCACCAAACACTCTTGGTGAAGATATGGAAGCAATAGAGAAGAGATATCAATCAAAGAAGCACCTTGCCTTCAATAATAATATCATGCACACAAAGAGAAGAGCCTTGCCTTCAAAGGAGAAGAGAATTAGCTTCACATTGGATTCATCAATCCCATATAACATATTTATACATTCTTGTCTATCTTCTAACTTCATGATGAACTCACCCTCAAACTCGATGTATCAATCTTGCATGCAAAAGTGTGCCCCACTTCCCATGCAGTGCTTTATCTCACTAAGATGTCACTTAGGATGAAATTGCCTCTTAACTGAAAGCTTTCCCACTTAGTTAGATGGCTAACTTAAGTGTCGACATGCAAATGTCACAACTCATGTGTTGTCTTTTAGTTTAACATAAGTGTCGTCATGCAATAACACTTAGTTAACTATATCTTCTTGGTTGTCACTTAGTTAACTCTCTTTAACTGATTAGTTAACTGAAATCATGCGGATTGATTTACTTGAAGTGACCACTGTGAGTTATTTAGTTAACTGATGCATATCTTTTAACTGATGCTTTAACTGAATCATTGATTGAGGCATACATTGATACTTAACTGAAGCTTTAACAATTCAAGTTCTTTTTAATTAGTTGAAGTGTCTGCATGGGAAATTTCGAATTCTCTTGATCTATATGCTTTATCTTTTATTTCTTTATCTCTTACTGCATGGTCAATATGTGCTAACTTTAATTATCCATCACATTACATTATACTAAGAAGAATTATTGGATGTGGTGATCATATTATATTATTCCGGACCAAATGATCATATGCTAAAGTAATTCACTTTAGAGGTGATCAATCTCTAAAGGAGACTTAATAGCGATATGGTGATCATGGTTAATAATACATCACACAACATTAAATGCTTTTAACAAGTAAAGCATGACCTTTATACGGAAGGTCCACCTCTATACGGGAGTTCCATCCCATGGATACCTTTATACGGAAGGTTCACATGAAAATCATGACTTGACATCCACAAGTCTGGAGCCTTGTCCAACAAGATTTTACAACATCATTACTTTGATCAATTACCTCTATACATGAGGAATGACCTTTACATGGAAGGAAATCAAAGTGCTCACCTCTAAATGAGAGGATCAATCTTGGCGACACAAGATTGGTTTGGATAATGTCTCCCGATGCTGTATATTTAACATGAATATCTTAGATCCACATCTCCCTCACCTAGATCTATCATCTTCTCTAAGTGGTTGGCCTCTCAAATCCTACTTAAAGAGATCCATCCATGAGCTTGGGGGGGTGATCTTGGAAACACCAAACCTATGGCCCTATAATTCTTGGAGAACACTCATAAGGAGGTCATCTTAATCCCATAAGTCTTGCAAGGGTGATATTAGAGAGCTTGGAAGAAGGTGTTGTTATCTTGGAGATCAATGTATAACATTGTAATCAGCTTCTTTGGATTTCTTATTAATGATAACTTGGCCTATTCTCCCATATTATTATTCGTGTTCATTTGATGTATGATATGTTGTATTTAGAGCTAGATTAAGTACATTTGTATGCTTGGAAGGTTGGTTTCCTATATTGTTTGCAGATCTACAAGTTTGGACATCAAGCTTGGAGTTGGAGGTTAGGCATCTACCTCTTTCTTTTTATGCTTACATGCTTGTGTACTATGCTAAATATAAGAGAATAGATAACCATATGTTACCTTTATGTCTTGGTTTATGTGTATAGGGACCTTTCTAATCCCATGAGAGAGTTTAACTATCCGTAGGAAGAATTCTCTAGTACATAGATTGGCGACTCCACTACGGACTTTTTCCCTAGTTTTTACCCTTTGATTGCTTCTTTGGATCATTGAATCCTCTTATAAATGTTGTTTTCCATCACCTTATATCCTCTTTATCAATCATTCAAGACTATCTTGAACCCGGGACTTCATCCATGCTCGAATCTAAGCTCAATTTTTCACTTTTACACCTATAGGACATTTTCGCTCCCCTTAAGTAGCCTACAGAGCGACATATTCCAATTGTCGCTCACCCATACTGTCCTAAGGTGCAAAAATATTCCAATTTTCACTCCCCCACAGTGTTCTAAGGGTTTCAAATCTCCAATTATCGCTCTGTATTAGTCTTTACAAGGGCGAAAATCCCTTGTTTTGGTCATTTTTTAGCATGTTTTGAAGAATTCCCCTGGGTTATTGATTGAAAACTTTTGGTGTGCCTTCATATGATCCATTGGATCCTTTTTGGTACCTTTTTGAAGAAATTTGAGTCTCTTTTGACTCTTTTCCATTCACATTTTGTCTATAATCCTTCATTGGCAGCTTTACGGTAGTTTGGTCAGTTTTGAGTTCTCTAAGCCAATTTCCACTTCTAGGAGTCAAGTGTACCTTCCCAGTAGCTTTGGGATCTCTGTAAAATCCGTTTGAACTCTCCCAAACCTTGTTTGGGAGAATTTTGGACCTTCTTTCTTTGTTTGGAAGACTAGGTTCTACCTTGGAAACTTGAAACCCCCTAGGGTTAACTTTGATCCCTTCCTTGTTATTTCAATTTTCTGAGTTTCGTTCTTTTGTGCAATGGTCTTATCACCTTATTAACACTGATTTGGACCCTTCTATACCCCTTTTTGTTAGATTTCAGAGCTTTTTTTCTTGTTTGGAAGTTGGAGTTTGTGCTTGGAAAATTGAAATCCCCTTAGGTTAACTTGATCCCTTGTGTACATTTTTTTATTTTTCTGAATTAGAGTCTCTTGATTAGTTATTTTGTGACCTTTATAGGGCTTATTTGGACTCATCCAAACCATCTTTGGATTTTTTTGGACACTCTTGGCATGGTTTGGAAGTTTGAAGCCTTTGTTTGGTCTCTTGAGTCAAACTAGTGCTTTGTTTACTTGTTGGGTAGAATTGTCATTCTTTTCAAGTCCCAATAGCTTGCATTTGTTTTCAAACTTCTTTTTATAGATATCTCTAGTTTGCTTTCAAGTCCCATCTGATTGTGACTGGATTCAAGTTTTATAGATATCTCTAGTTTGCTTTCAAAAAGGTTTGCTTGAGTTTGGTGTGGTTTGGCTTGGTTGAAAGGTTTTGAAAAACTTGGGACATCCTTGTCTTTCTAAGTCATCTTTCTTGGGTTTTGCATCTTGTTTCCTTTACATGCTGAGCTATCTATTAATCATTTAAGTGGATTGATTCTTTGTTTCCACTTTAGTTCAAAGAGAAGATTCCTTTTTTTCTCTCTTTTGTGAGATTTACAATCTTGAAACATAAATTTCCTTCTTGCATTATTTTGATCATTTGGCATCTTTGGTCTTATATTCATAACCATAAGAGAAGATTATTTCAAGTTTTGCATGCATTTGAGTTATTAAAATATTATTGAGTGCTTATTCTCTGCATTACACTTGATTGGAAACATTCATGGAATTTTTCTTTCCCATAGCTTAGATGTGTATTTTTCATTTCTTGAAAAGAAAAGAAACAAACTAGAGCGTTTGCATTTGGTGTTGATAGAAAGACCTCTTTTTGTCACTTTAGGATAGTTCTGGGTGCATAATTTTTAAATTTTTGGCTTCTTCCTATCATTTTTGAAAAAGATAAAATTGCATTTGAATAGAGCTATGCGCTTGGGAAGAAAAACTCTCTCTCTCCTTCTTAAGTAGGACTTCATCGAAAGGAAGACTTACATACTCATTCATTGCATGGTTTTGAGTCGAGTCGTCACTTCATTGTCCATTTAACCGCATAAGATAAAATCAAGTTCTAGTTAATTTAAAATCTATTAGCAACTGTATGTAGTAGGCTAAAGATGTGTTCTGGCATCGTAAAACATAGGAGTTGTCGTTATTTTTCCCGCGCTGCATCCCAGGGACTGTGTGGTTCTTCCACGTACCTAGAGTATATCGGGAGTCCCCTTTCAAATGGTTGCGCATTAGACAGAACTACTATGGATTTGATCTCCCACATACCTTGTGTATATCGGGAGACCCCTATACAATCCTAGAACCATCCAAGTGAACCTTATGGCCATCTTGTTGTCGCAATACACCGAGAACAACACTCGGGGAGATTACTACACACGTACTGTCAGGTAGTCGGGTTATATGTCCAAGGGTACGGTCCTAATCCTCCTTGGTTAGTGCTTTGAAAAATTGGGTCAAGTATAACTGTTAGACCCTACAGTATATCGTGAGTTGTGACAGCTTGACACACCTGTGAGGATTCTAGCTTTTATATCCCACCTATTCACCAGTTTGCTTGTTGCTTTTAGTTTGAGTAGTGCTTGTTGTGTGTGGTATTTAGAAGGCCTTAGGGAGATAATTAGTTTCATCAAATAGCTATGGAAACCTCTTCTGAGACTACCAATCAAGAGACCCCTTTTCAAGGGGTACCTTTTGTTTTCCTCCATTTGGAGATATTGGTCCTCCATTTATTGCTACTTTGAATCTTCCGAGATTGTCTATAGGATTACCAATGTGGTTATTCTCCAATTCGGTGATCCTAGATGCACCTAAAGTTTCAAATGCTAACTCTCCATCACGAGAGCACCAACCCCAAATTGATCCTTTGCCTTCTTCATCGGATGTATCTTCTTCCATTTCTTCTTCCTCACCTGATAAAAGCAGTGATTCTAGTAATCAGGGGGGTAAGAAGAAGAAGAAAATGAAGATTAAGAAGCAGAAGAATAAGAAAGAGACCAAGCATCAACCGGCTACCCCTAATGATGCTCTTTCTATTCAAATGCCTCGAAAACCCAAGTTCCCTTGCAGGATTTGCAGGGGTGAGCACCTTCTTAAGAATTGTCCTGGCCTTTCCAAGGTGTTAGAAGAGTGTCCTAAATCCCCCAAACAACCTATATCATTAGCCTCTAGGCATCATACTGATGATACCCCATCGACCAGTGACTCCATGGTTAAGAGTCAGAAGAATAAAGTCAAGTATCCTTGCTTGTTATGTAATGATATGCACCTTAGTTACCTATGTCATCACATGGATGAAGCTTCGCAGTTATGGTAAGACATTACTGTATCCCACAGACATCTTCCAACAGGATATCGTAAGTTGTCTCTTGACCTCCCATTGGTTGATCAAGTAGTCGATCCTGCTCCATCCTCGATGGATCCCACTCTTTCCACAAAGAGTGAAGAACAAGTAGTTCATCACGCTCTTCCTTCGAAGAGTGAAGTTGAAGTAGTCGAATCGATGTCATCTCCACTCAATCCCACTCTTGCATTGGAGGATTCTAAGACTGAAGTAGTCACCATGACACAATATTCATCTCATCCGACTCTTCCAGTTGAGAGTGAACCCAAAACCATCGATGTTTTCTTAATCAGATCAGATTGTTCTGGACAAGGGGGCATTTTACCCATTTCGACAAAACCCCCTCCAAACATTGAGGATATTTCCTTTGATTGGGGTAGTCCAACAGAATCTCATCTTCCTTTGGGTGTTCCTTTCCATATATTTGTAGGAGTTACCGGTAGGAACGTACTTCGCACTATTGTTGATGAAGGGGCTTTTGTTAGTATTTTGTCCTCAATCGCTTGGCAAGCTATAGGTTCTCCTCAGCTTGTTCCAGCCACTGATCAGATATTGGATTTTAATAGAAGACCTACTGGACCTTTAGGGATCCTTCCTAAGTTACCTATTACCTTAGGAGGGAAAATTGTCTGCATTGATGTTATGGTAGTCCAAGGTCCCTTAGAATTTTAATCTACTTCTTGGGTGAGATTATGTCCATGCCTTGAAAGTTGTAGTGTCCTCACTCTTTCGAGTGATGTATTTTTACCATGACAGGAGGATCGTGACCATTGATCAACTTTCCTTTGTTAAACTTGATCATCACATGACTTCCAGTCATCAGACTCCCCTAAATGTTCTGCATGTTTTAGTGGTTTCTTCCCCTTAGGGACGGAGGGCATGTCTCCATCCTCTAGACATCATGCAGGAGGTATCCCCCTAGCTTCTTATGATGGGGGTAAACTACCAACTCTAGACATCATGTTGGATAGGAACCAATCTCAAGCATAGTTTACTTTTAGTTTTAAGCTTGTGCAAAAATGAAACCAACCAGATTGAGCATAGTTTTATTCCATTCAAGCTCGTTAAAAAATGAAATGGGATACTCCAAGCATAGTTTAATTTTGATTTTAATCTTGTGTAAAAATGAAACTAACTAGCTACAAGCATGGTTCGTTTTCTGTGTCAAGCTCGCTAAAAAATGAAACAGATTTCTCTCCCATTGACTCGAGTCTCCCACTAGATTTAGGACTTGAACCTTCATTTCATCTGCCTGCGTTACTTGATCCTCATTCTTCCTACCTCTCTAGTGAACCTTTTATATTAGTATCCAGGAATTTCATTGGGAGAAGAAGAAGAGTAGGTAGACGAAATGAAGCTTGGGGGGCATGTCTCTAGCCTCTGGACATCATACTAGAGTTAAGCTACTAGCTTTTGCTAATAGTGTTAGGGGGATTTCCAACCTCTGTACATCATGTTGGGGAAAAACCTGCTAATGGGTATCATCCTAAGTACCAACCTCTAGACATCATGTTGGGAAGGAACCCGTTAATGGGCCTCATTCTGAGCATAGTTTATTTTCAACTTCAAGCTCGCTAAAAATGAAACCATCATCCCGAGCATAGTTTATTTTATGTTGCAAGCTCGTTAAAAAATGAAGCAGATACCACAAGCATTCTTCCAACCTTTCTTCGAGCTCATTAAAAACAGTAAGAGGTGTTGAAATTACTTTTTCCTTTTTTGTGCTCAAGTTAAAAACCATGAAAAGATTGCTTAGCGAACTTGTCTCTTTCATGCTCATAAAAGTATTTTAAAGGTCATCTTTTGAGTGATAGTTTGTCCCTTTTTCCACCTCGTAAGACTAGTTATACGAAAAAGGAACTTTATGGAGTTTCCTTTATGCTCTTTTCAAACTCCCTAAATATGAAAAGATTTTCGAGCGAGCTTGTTTCCTTTCACACTCAGAAAAAAGATATGAAAGGGCATTTATTCAGTTTTCGTTTACCCCTTTTTCGGGATGAGTAGTATTAATTACGAAAAAGGAATACCTTAGTTGACCATCGACAAAGAGAGTTCTCCTTCGCATTGTTTTATCCTTCTTTTGGGCTCAGGAGACTAACTTTACAAAAAAGGCCTCTTTGGAGTCTTCTTTAAATTATTTCAGACTCTCTAAACATGAAAAATCGTCGAATTTTCCTTCTTTGGACTCATAAAATCAAACATCGAAGGACCCTTTTGGGACCGAACCCCTCCTTTCTCAAGTTCGTAAAACATGTGAGATTGGAATCGTTCGAAGGATGAGCTATATCAGGCATCTGTTATCCTCAAGCTTGTTAAAGAACTAAGAGGTAATCATCAATCATGATGAGGGTTGGGGATAAATAAGTCGAGTTTACTTCTAAAGAAATTTATGGCAGCTTGTGTCATCCTTAAACATGATACCTGTTTGAGTCTTGTCATACAGTTGGGGAATCCACTTTGTCTCTGAGTCATGCCAATTCCATGATTTTTCCCACTCCTTCAAGTCATCCGAAGAATGTCTCAGTCATTATCGCATTATGTCTTGGTCTCTGCCTCGTTGAGTCAATGATTCCAAGTCACTTGTTGTCGTGTCATTCAATGTTCAAAGGGAGGTCCACATGAGTCTACCTCTGCAATATTATCAGCCTTTGAATCCTTGTGTCAGTCCATATATTCAGAAGATTCATCACTTCATATCATTATCCTGTCGGTTTCGTGTCGATGATGTGGGATTCATCATAGCCCTCCTTCGATGAGTCTATGCCTGTCGACATCATCCCACCATCCAGGAATTAGACTTAGGAACCACCTCAGTACCTTGGTACCTACGTGCCTCAATGGTAGGTTTCCTCGTATTCGATAGTATGTTTTCGTCATTGACCTCTAATCGAATGATTCCATGAATGTTCGACGGAAGTTCATTCATTCACATTCGTCAGAATGTACTAGTGATACCTTGGGAATCATTGTCATCGTTGATGATTTCCCTCGCACTTGTTAATGGTTTACATTATTGACCGGTAATCAAGTGGTTTCTACCATGTTCGACCTCAACACCTTGAAATCGCATGGTTAGATTTGTATTGATTCGGGATGAAGTAGAAGACCCTAGGAATATTTATTGTGTTTTTACCCAAGTTGCGATGGTGATTTTTTGAGTAGGTTCCCACATGGACATTATGTTGGTAACCTCATTGATGTATTGCCACACATATCCACTCTTGTATTGGTCGTGGTTGTGTTATTATCCTATAATGGATCTACGCTTGTGTTCTAGTAGCCATGATGTGCCTTCAGTCATTTAGGTATGGATCCACATTATATGTCGGTGGCCATATCCTTCGTCAGTACTATCATGGATATGCAATGTATTGGTTGGAAGCCATGTTTTGAGTCAGTTTGTTCCGAGCATGGGTATGCCCGCCTCGAGGTCATTAGACATATTGATAGTGGTTGCTCGCAGCTCTTCTACGGTTCTATTTCATCAAACCTTGTAGACTTACTATTGGTAAAGTGTTTAGGCCATCAGATTCCTTCTGACCTCACACTTTAGGGGGCATCTGTTACACCTAAAATTGTCACACTATGTACCATTGAAGGTCTTCATGTCATATCACCATGATAAACATGATTTTTGTGCCTCTTAGGGGTGTTAAGACCCTTTGTAATCATGTTGGTCCCTTCCCTAGTCACACTTAGAAGCAAATCCAACAAAAAAGGGGTCAAAATCCTTTTACCAAAACTCATTTTTTAAGCCTCCTATGACATTATCACGCCCTGTCTAGTGTGCAAGGAGAAAAATCCCCGATTTTCGCACCCCGCATGCCAAAGAGGGAGCAAAATTTTGCTCCTTGCTCAGTTACAGGGGAGCGCTAATCTTAGTTTATCCTTGTTCCTTGTTTTTTGGATCTTGGATCTCGAGGACCTTTTCTTGGGATGAGGTCCCTATTCGAATCCTCTCTCATATTCCTCCTTTGACATGTTGAATATATTATATCCACATCTCACTCACTTAGATCCATCATCTTCTCAAATTGGTTGGCCTCTCAAATCCTACTTAAAGAGAGTCATCCATGAGCTTGGGGGGAGATCTTGGAAACACCAAACCTATGGTCTTGTAATTCTTGGAGAACATTCATAAGGAGGTCATCTTGATCTCATGATTCTTGCAATGGTGATATTAGAGAGATTGGAAGAAGGTGCTTCTATCTTGGAGATCAAGGTATAACATTGTAATCAGCTTCTTTGGCTTTCTTATTAATGATAACTTGGCCTATTCTCCCATATTATTATTCTTGTTCATTTGATGTATGATATGTTGTATTTAGAGCTAGATTAAGTACAATTGTATGCTTGGAAGGTTGGTTTCCTATGTTGTTTGCATGTCCACAAGTTTGGACGTCAAACTTGGAGCTGGAGTTAGGACAACCTACAGATTGGAGGTTAGGCATCTACCTCTTTCTTTTTATGCTTACATGCTTGTGTATTGTGCTAGATCTCGGGAGAGTAGATAACCATTTGTTACCTTTCTGTCTTGGGTTAGGTGTCTAGGGACCTTTCTAATCCCATTAGAGAGTTTAACTATCCATAGGAAGAGTTCTCTAGTACAGGGGGAAGATGTGCATGGTGGTAATGCAAAATCTAATGGAAGGAGGGCACAAGTCACACCTCCAAATATGGCTAAAAATATGAGGAGATTCAATGAAAGTCTGACTAAGGCACAAGAAGAGCAGTATCAAATGAATGTTGCCATATTGTAGAGCATAACAAACCTTCAACAGAAATCCAATCTGGGATCAAATTAGAACAATGGCAGTAAGGATGGAAAGAGTGCGAGCAATCGCTCTAGAGGAAGGCCACGATGTCAAGGAAGAGGTGTGTGTAGGAGGAGAACAAGCATGTCTCCATAAGACACCTCGAGACACCAGTTGAGTAGATCAAAAATTTTGTTAGATAGTTCAGTGCATTCAACTCGGATATCTAAGAGGAGGAAGCCTCATAAAGAAAGTCCCTCTAGAGAATTCAGGAAGGTAAAGCCTCCTACATTTCATGAAGAAAGCAAGTTTAGATAGGAGGCTGAAGCATGGCTTCTTGGAATGAAGGAGTTCTTCAAGATTCGAGAGTTTTCTGGGAATGAGAAGCTAGGATTGGCATCTTTAATCTGAATTGCAAAGCTTTGATTTGGTGGAAACACCTCTAGCAAGTGAAGTGCCTCAAGGAAAGGAAGATCAACTGGAAGAAGTTTGAAAAGTATTTTAACTAGAATTATCTTTCTGAAAGATACTATAACAGTAAGAGCAAAGAGTTCCATGAGCTAAAGCTAAGACATATGTCAATGGAGGAATATGTGAAGAAATTTTTAGAGCTACTATGATATGTGGACTATCTCTTAAACGAGAAGGAAAAGATTCATAGATTCTTAAGTGGGATACCCTAGAATTATAGAGACAGAATTGAATTCGTGAAGCCCAAGACCTTGGATGATGTTATCCCAAAGGCTATGCATCGTTATGAGCAAATCAAGGGCATATTTTAGGAACATAAAGTACGAAGAGGGAATCCCAAGGGCAGGTTTGACCTAAGGAAGAAAGAGTTCAGATCGGTACCTCATAGGAATCAACAGAGAAATGTTTGACAAAAGCATCCAACACAAGGAACATTCCAACACACTATACTAGGCGCAGGAAGTCTCAAATAACCCATGCAGTTCTTTTACCTAGAAGGGATGCCATTTCATTTGTGATGGGTTTTGAGAGTTCGTCGCAGGCTAGACTCATGCATCCTATGACGTCACATCTTGCTCTATTGCAGGGTGCGACGAAGTCAGTTAATGGACAAAAATAGGTCCTTCGAGCTCATTCTCGAAGCCTGCTGACTTGGATCCTTATCCCTGACCTCTTGGGAGAGTTGGAACTCGGTTCCTAACCTCTTGGGAGGATCCCCTATCTCTCTCCTATGATATCTCAACCTACCCTATCCATACCCTATCCACTTAGTCTTATATAAGTGAAGCTCTACCCCTCTCCAAAGGGAGGAAGCCTATAGTGTCTACATGCTAGTGAAATCATATTGGAGAGATCTCTAACTCATCCATAGAGAGACTCATACTTCCTTGGAAAGATATGGCAATTGGCTTGGATGGAGAAGGGCTACTGCATTAAGCCTTAGTTGTAGTCTATTCTTATCTATGTACTTTCCCTATATTTACAGTAATATAAACGCTTTCCACCAATATTGTTCATGTGTGATGATATTGTGTAGTTTACCTGCTTAACTGTTTACTTAGATCTCTTATTGTATAGATATTTTTTACTCGTTTGCATTGTTCTATGTGTCTTGACAGGTTTTGCAGCTGAGATCTGACGACCGCGGGACGTGGAGCAGCATCCAGGAGAAAGGATTGTGAAGTTAAGGTAAGGCATCTAGTACTTGATCCTTAAGTAGATCTAGGAAAGTTGTTTGTGGTCTGTACTATTTGTTCTAGACTCACATTGAGCTAGAGAGATCCAGCTTGCGTCCTCTCGAGTGGATTGTCCGTCAAACAAATCTGGCGACCATACTGGGGAAGAAGAACATTGCTTTGTAGTTGTCATTTTGAATGTCGTTTTTCAGTTGATTTCTTGCCAAGCCATTCTATTTTGTCATCTCCTTTTTGAGTTGATTTCACCATCAGATCTTCACTTTGAAGAGTCTGATTAGCTTCCTTTGAGTTTGTACTTCTTATTTGCAGACCTTTTGCATGCTCATTACCTAGAGAATTGGTTCATTTTTTAACTTAGATCTTGCCTGTCGCACCTGGTAAGTGTACCCAGAGAGACACTGTGTTGTATTTTATTTTTGTTCTTTGTCTGTTAGTCTGTCGTCATAGCCCTTCCATTGGTATACTGTGACGTCGACGCACTTCCCGCATTGGTGAACTGCGACGTCACACTGTGTACAAGCACAGAGTGCGCCGATCTACCATTTTTTCCATGCAGGCACCCTTTCTCCATTTCTGTTTTGAAATTGGTTTGTGTGCAAACTCCCTCTATACTATATGATCCAATCAGAGACCCCATTTTGCTTTATGTGCTGAGTTGTTTGGTTTTGTTTGGAGTTGTTTTGGGTTCCATCTTGGACAAGTCTGAGATTTGGTAGTGGTGGACACTCTTGTCTCCCCCACCTGCATCCACCCACCCTTGCATTCCCTCCCCTCCTCTCCAGATCTGATCATTGTATTGGATCAGTTTCCAGACCTCATTTCCATACATTTTGTGAGTTTTGCTTGCTTTTAGTGCTGCTTGTTACTGATTGATTTTGAGTGTTTGTGTGTATTTTCAGTCCATTGAGTGCTCATCTTTTCTTGAGATTTTCTAAGTTATTAGAGTGATGCGAGTAATCTTTTCAGTTCAGCATTTATGTTTAAAAGCATTGTTGTTGTCGAATTATTATTTTGATACATCCATTGAAAGATCAAAAGTAATTTATTTCCATCATTTTTCAATATCATTTTTCAACATCATTTGAAGAATTGCATATGCATTGGAATGTCTCGTTTGTAGATCTTTTGGAAAAGTTGAAAGAAATTGCATTATTTGTGTTTTTCATGAACTATGAGTTGCTCATTTTCTTGAAAAATTCAAACATACATCAAGTTTTGCAAAAGTAGTTCCGTGCTTGGAAAAGTTAATTGTATCTTTTGATTTTTATGCTTTTAAGCCATCATAGTGAGAGTGAAAAGTTCACATACTCTGCTTAGAAATTCTCTCTTTTCATCACTTAGCATCATTTTCATTTTGAAAAGACAAAAGAAAAAGAAAAAATATGCTTTGATTTGGTTTACTAGTGTTGTATCTTTTATGTTTCGCTCGAAAAAGAAAAGAATACTTCATAGTCATTTTTTGGTAGATTTGGGATTGTCTTACATCGCATTGCTTTGGTAAAATCGTTGGAAAGAAAAAGAAAATTTCTCCTTCCAATACATAGAGTTCATTGAAAGAAAAGCATGTTTTTGCATGTTGTTAGAGCCTGCATTATGTTTACGATTATGTACTCACCTCATGCATTCACCTAACCGTCCAGATAAAATTAACGGTAGAACTAGGGTAAAATTTTTAGTAACTTGTGTGTAAGTTAGAGACGTGTTCCGATGTCGTTAAGCGTGGCAGCTGTCGTTATTTTCCAGCGCTGTATCCCGGGGGTATTGTAGTCTTCCATGTACTTATCGGTATATTGAGATCCTTCACGTACCCACCAAGTCACCTTTAGTACTTGGCATATATCGAAGGGTGTATCACGTACTCAGTAGTATATTGGAAGGTCTCTTGCCGGACGGTTGTGTATTAGATAGCACCACTACGGATTTGAGCTCCCACGTACCTTGCGTATATCGAGAGACACCCTTAGGATTCCTGAAACCAACTGAGTTAACCTTTTGGTCGTCTTGGCAGAGAAATACACCGAGAACAGCACTTGGGGAGCTACTACACACATACCGTCTAGGTAATCGGGTATTCAGGAAAGGGTACAGTCCCAATCCTCCTTGTCGCATTTTACTGTTGGACCCTGAGGTATATCTCAAGTTGCGAAGCCTTGACAATCCTATGAGGTTCCAGACTGTTGAATCCACTCTTATAACATAATTTTGCTTGTGGCCATAGTTTGTGTAGGGTTTTTCTGGTCTGCTTTTCTTTCCTTTAGCTTGCCTTAGGAGAAACTTTTCGTTTCAATCACTCTGGCTGACTTTCCTTGGAGAAGGTCTCGCAGGATTCAGAATTTGCCACCCGAATATCCCCTTAACCAGGAGATAATTTCTAGGTTAAGAATGGATCCACAAGCCAGGTTTGGGTCACATGAAGTGGAAAACCCCACTTTGAATGTTGGAGGACTTTTTTTTCCTTATACTCCTCCAGATTCACCTGCCTCTCATCCCCCGCAAGGTGAAGAAGCACAAATCCCCACTTCACAAGACTTACCTCCCGTTGCACCGGGAGAGCCTAGGTCGTTGGAATGGATAGATCAACCCAAGGACAACCCCACAGCAGCTGCTGGTACATCATCAGCTTATTGGACATCTTCTACTGGCCACCCAGTGGCCCATTTTTCCATTGCACCCCCACCCAGTTGGGCTAGCCCCGATGACCACTTAACACCTTATCGCGAGCAATTGGCTTGTTTACGTGCTATGGGTGAGGAGTTTCGACGTCGAAACTTTCAAATAAGGTTTGACGACAAACCAATCCCAGGTCGCTCTTTATCTTTTGAGTCGCCAGAATCATCCATGCAACACATGACCACTACTGAAACTGGTCAACCATACATTCCTGCGCATGCATCTCCTAGACAGGAGACCAGTTGGGTACTTCCTACTACCCAACCTGTTGAAGGACAATAGTCCAACACACCTGTGACCACCACCGTTATGCTACCTGCTCCTCCCCCACCTCAAACTTCACGGGGAGGATACTCTTTACCCCCTACCTCCTTTACAAGTAGAGGTAATCCTACGGTGAATAATCAACAGCCAGTGTTGGGTCAACATGTACCTAGTGGTTAGCAAGTTGTTGTTGGGGGGAAACCCCCGTCTCTTAACCATAATCCTGCAGCAGGAGTTCCCATCGGGCCTTCCATTGGAAATTCCCTACCTCCTATACCTTCCACTTCGGTACTATCCCATGTTGGGGGACCGTCTAACGTAATTCAACCTCCATGGATTCAAGCGTATCCAGGTCATCTTAACCCTGTGTCGGATCAACTTAATCCCGGAAACGCACTCTACGGGGTACCCTACCCCAGTAATCCTTACACTCTATGGGGACAACAGAATGTTTTACAACATGGACCCCCACTTATAGTCCCTCAAGTCCCTCCACCCTCGTTTGGTCCACCCCCAGCTCCCATTGGAGGTGGAGAGCCCCCACATAACTCTGGAGGAGAAGGACCCCTACCTTCTGGCGGAGGACCACCTCATTTAAGTTATCACGGCCGACCCCCCTGGAGAAGGTGGTGGAGGACCACCCCCTCCCCCTGGCAGTGGTGGTGGGGGAGGACTATCTCATCCTGGCGGTGGCGGAGGAGCACCACCCCCTCCTGGTGATGGTGGTGGAGGACCTTCTCATCCTGGTGGCAGTGGTGGTGGACCACCACCCTACTATGGTCGAGGTAGTGGAGGAGGCTCTTACCCTTCCGGCGGCGGCGGTGGCCCACCAACCCCTCACAACGGAGGTTGTGGAGGCCCGTCCTATTCCGAAGGTGGTAGTGGACCACCACCTCCTCCCGGTGGAGGCAGTGGCGGCCCATCCTACACTGGTGGTGGTGGCAGACCCCCACAATTCGGAGGTGGCCCACCCCCTCCCGGCTGCGGAGGCGGGCACCCACATTATGGCATCGGGCCACCTTATTATGGTTATAGACCACCTTACTTTGGCAGCGGACCTACATTTGGTCTAGGTGGCCCGTGCCCCTATGGCCAGTTTCCTCCTAGAAAACCTTATGGTCAGTCGACAACAGGTCCTTACACGCCTTATCCATACTATCAGTACTCGCGGCCTAATCCGCAACTGCCCTTTTTGGCTACTTTGGATCTACCTAACCTGTCTCGCTTAACTAATGACCCCATCTACCACGAAACTAATTGGCAACCCATTCCAATGAAACTTAAATCTGATATCCCAAAATTTGATGGAAAGCCGGGTGAGGATCCTAAAAAACATGTGATGACATACCACTTATGGTGTTCATCCAAATCCCTGATGGACGACTCGATCCGTCTTTGGTTATTCCAACGGACTCTCACTGGTTCGGCTTCCATGTGGTATATTGAATTACCACCTCATTCCTTTCCTGATTTTGGTTCTCTTGCTATGAACTTTTTGACTTATTTCCAGCTGCCTATACAGTATGAAACTGGTACAGATCTTTTAACCTCGCTCCGCCAAAATAACCCTACTCATATATCACATCATATACATGAGTGGTGGAGGAGACGATGTCTCATTAAGGCTCCTATTCCAGATCAACTCCTAGCAGATTGGTTTACGAAGTCTCTCATTCCTACCATAGCACGGGATGTTGCCATGGGTGGCGTTGTCACTGAGGAACAAGCCATCGCTCATGCCCATTTGCTAGACTTAGTCTATGCTCAATCTGGCATGTTGTTTGATATTCTTCCCGACGCACCCCGCAACACTTATGACCCCACGAAACCAACCAAAGGGCCCCAAGCCGATGGAATCATTGGATCCCTTCACACCCAGCCTTCCTCTCAAACTGTTGGTTCGTCGAACCCCCACGGTTCTTCCCCATCACCAACACAGGCTAGCCATGGCACCACCAAATCATCCCCTCCTGCTGTCACCGAAGAAGTGAACTCTGTTTCATCATTTTCACCTCAGAAGTCTGGTGGTAAGAAGAAAAACAAGGGGAAACCTAATAAATCTTACACCTAGTAGGAACAAAAGAGCACCCCTGATGATACCAAACAGAAAAGGAAGTTGAGGTATCCTTGCCTACTGTGTGGTGATGACCACTTTTCTAAAGAATTCCCACATAGAGATGAAGTTCAAAAGTTTCTTAAGGGCAAACCCACACCCTCAGTTCTCAACGATCCCTTCCCTGCTCAAAATCAGCAGTCGATCGCTCACACTTCTTCTTCCCAAGGAGAAGCATCCACCACCGCACATGTTCTCATGGTACGTAATGAGACTATCAACTTGAACACCCGTTCTCGTTCATATGAATCCATTCCAGCCAAAGAACATGTTGGAAGTAATACTGAAAAAGCTTCCACTTCGATGCTCGACGTCACTGTGCCGGTTGCTCCTCTCACCATAGAGAAGCCCTCTCTCGAATCAATGTTGCATCCACCCAAGAGCACGATTAGAAAATCAGTTTTCAATCCTAATGCTCGGGCTGCTCAAAACTACAACATTGTAGACGACGTAGCACAAGTTCCTTATGCTATGTCGACACTCGAGGTCTTGCAAAACTGTCCGAACCAACGCAAGACTCTCCTCACTACCATCGGTGCAGTTCACCCAGATTCACCAAAAACGATCATGTTCCAGCTAGAATACTTCAAACCCAGGCTCTCCCATCAATTAGCATTTCAAGTTGCTACAAACATTGCTGGGAAGATAATCCATCGTACCGTTTTGGATGAAGGATCCTCTACGTCAGTCATGTCGATTGCCTGTTGGAGAGCCATTGGTTCTCCCGAGTTGAACCGTTGTCCTACCACTTTGAGAGCCTTTGACGGACGTGGATTTTAACCTCATGGGCTTTTACAAGCTTTACCAGTCGAGTTGGGGGGTAAGACCGCAACCCTTAACGTGGAAATAGTCGCTGCCCCATTAGATTATAACATTCTGCTTGGTCGAAATTGGTTCTATGCTATGACTGCGGTCGCATAATCTGTCTTCCACATAGTACAATTCCCCCATCAAGGTTGAATTGTCACAGTCAACCAACTAGATTTATGCACACCTGACACCACTACTCACCCGGGCGATAACGTTCCTTCGATTGGATAATCTTCGCAAAAGTATGAGAGTGTGGGAGTTGGCCTCCTTAAGGATTCATCCCTTATGGGCATCTTTCCTACTTCGGATCCCCCAAACCATGTTGCCATGGTGAACATGCTCTCCTCGCAGATTTCATCTACTCCTAAATCCATTGATTCATGGCTTGTACCTGATGAAGCCAGCAGGCACCTGATTGGAGATATTATGCCTTTGTCACCCGCTGAATTCATGTATGAGGCTATCCAATCAGCGCCGGAGGACCACTTAGCTATGCCGTCCACCTCCTGTTCTCTGCAACGGACATCATCCGATCCTCTGCTACGAACTTTTCATTATGATGAGTCCATTATGGAAATCATGAGCACAGATGATCCGCCGCGGGAAGACCTCCACCATCGTTCGTCTTTCCTTCCCTTTTTGGATACTGTGGAGAACAGCATTCACACCATCTTTGCACCAAATGTCTACTTTGGCTCTAAGTGCTTGATACTTGCATGTCAAACGGACTCCAAAGGCAACTTCACCAACATTGAGCCTACCACTTTAATAAATATGTCGGTTACTCCTGGTGTAGTGGAACACATTCAGTTAGGCCAGAAGTGTTCCCCTGAAGAAGTCATCACCGCCACGGCCTTATTCAAGCGATTCTGAGACGTGTTCGCTTGGACCTATGAGGATATTCCTGGGATAGACCCCTCCATTGTTCTACACGAGATTAAAACCTATCCCGACATCAAACCTGTCCACCAAAAACTGCGACCGGTACACCCTCGGAAGACTGCGGCAATCAAGGCAGAGATTGAGAAACTTTTGAAGGCTGGTTTCATTTACCCTGTCCCATTCACATAGTGGGTCTCAAATGTCGTCCCTGTTAATAAACAACAGGGTACCATCTGTGTCTATGTCGATTATCGGGATCTCAACAAAGCTTGTCCCAAGGACAACTACCCGACTCCCTTCATCGACCAAATCATCGACAATTGTGCTGGAAGTGTCATTTTTTCATTCATGGATGGATTTTCTGGATTCAACCAAATTGAGATCCACCTGGCCGATCAACACAAGACTGCATTCATCTACCCTTGGGGAATGTTTGCATATCGTAAACTTCCATTTGGCCTTAAAAACGTTGGTGCCACATTCCAGCAGGCCATGTCGTACGCCTTACATGATGTGAAGGACTTTGTGGACCCTTACTTGGATGACCTCCCTGCCCACTCAAAGCAGCGTGAGTTCCACTTAGATCATCTAACGACTGTTTTCCTTAGATGCAGGTGGTACAATATCCGTCTGAATCCTCACAAGAGTATTTTTTGTGTCAAGTCCGGACGCCACTTAGGCTTTTTCGTCTCGAAAGATGGGATCCGTATTGATCCCTCGAAGGTGGAAGCCATCATCGCTCTTCCACCTCCAACCAACCTTATGGAACTTCAGAGTCTGCAAGGAAGAGCAACCTATTTATGGCACTTCGTTTGTAATTTCACGCAAAAGACGCAAGGGTACATGAGATTGATGAAAAAGGACGTCCCATTCATTTGGGACGATCAAGCTCAACAATCTTTCAATAGTTTAAAACATGCCATCACGCATGCCCCTGTGATCCAACCACCGAATTACTATCGAGATTACATTTTATATCTCGCCACTTCCGACACCATTATCGCCATGGTTTTGGTTCAGGAAGACCAGAACGCCCAAGAACATGTGATATACTATGCCAGTAAAGGTCTTGTTGACGCCGAAACTCGCTATTCACATGTTGAGAAGCTCGCTCTCGCGGCAGTCATAGCCGTGCAAAGTTTCGTCATTATATTTTGCTTCGCACCACCACCATCATCATTGATTCGAACCCCATGTACCACATTCTGACTCGTCGGGTACTTGGGGGCAAGTATTCACGCTGGATCATGATACTGCAAGAATTCGATCTTCTTTTCGAAAAAGCCAAGTCTAAAAAGTCTTTGGTGTTTGCAGAACTCATCTGCGACCTCCCCCGTACTGATGCAAAATCTGAGCCCAATGACTCCTTTTCAGATGAGTCATTGTTTCTTATCAGTACGTCTAATCCATGATATGGAGATATCACATTGTATCTTCAAACCCAACATTTTAGCCCTGAATTGTCTCATGATGACCGTCGTCAAATACGCCACCATGTGAAGTATTATCTAATTATCAGTGATACTTTGTACCGCCGTGGTATTGATTCTATCCTTTGACGTTATCTGACTCATGATGAGGCTGAACACGTTCTAAATGACTGTCACGCTGGAGTGTGTGGCAGTCACCTCTCTAGGATGGCTACAGCCCATGATATTTTGCAAGTAAGATATTACTGGTAATCTATCTTCAAAGATTGTATCAAGGCCGTAAAACAATGTCCTCCATGTCAACATTTTCATACGAAAAAGCGCACCCATCCCGCCCCGTTACACCCGGTTATTGTCGTTGGCCCATTCGCTAAATGGGGCATCGATTTCATGCATTGTAATCCTACCTCATCCGAGGGGCATAGTTACTTTATTGTAGCTGTGGACTACTTTACAAAGTGGGTCGACGCAATGCCTACATACACGAACGACGGCAAGACCGCCGCACTCTTCATGTTTAACCATGTAATAGCGTGGTTTGGAGTTCCTCAAGCGATAGTTACTGACCATGGTTCTCACTTTATGAACCATATGGTCGACGATTTGAGCGAGAGATTGGGTTTTCGCCATCAAAACTCAACACCATAATACCCACAGTCGAATGGACAGGTCGAGGCCATTAACAAGGTCTTGAAAACTATGGTCCAACGTATGGTGGGTACGCATAAGGCCAATTGACATAACATGCTCTTCTCCGCGCTTTGGGCTTATCGAACCTCCGTTAAAACCACCACTGGATTTACACCTTTCCAACTAGTGTATGGATTGGAAGCGGTCCTTCCCATTGAGTGAGAGATTCTCTCAAGCTCGCCATCGAACTTCTCCCAAACACTACTGCCGAGGAAAAACGCTTCCTCTACCTAGCTAAGCTCGACGAGACTCACCGAGATGCCTCTCTTGCCAACGAGGCTCTTAAGAAACGCATCAAAGTGCAGTACGACAAGTCGGTAGAACCTCGCACCTATAGCGAAGGAGATTTGGTCCTCACGTATGACCAAAAGCATGATAAACTAGGGGCAGGAAAATTTGAGTCCATGTGGCATGGACCTTACATAGTGAAACGTTTCCTAGAGAAGGGAGCTTATGAGCTTGAAGACTATGACGGGATATCTTTGTGTGAGCCCCGCAATGGGATCTACCCAAAGAGGTACTATGCCTAAGTATTTCACGCATACGTACTTTTGTATATACTATACATGGCGTGTGTGTGTTTTTGTGTGGTGTGACGCTTTTGTTTTCTTGAGTGATTAGGTCTTGTTTGGTTTCTTGTGCCATGTTCTGTCTGCATGTGCAAATGGCAACGTGCTACGGATTCGCGGAAGGTGCCAGCCAGCATACCCATAACCTTGCTTCGGCAGCCTGGGTACTCTATTCACCTACCAGCGAGCTCATCAGCTTAGGGGGAATGTGTCTAAGTTTCGCAACCAACAATGCTGCGAAATATCAAGCAGTCATTGGAACCCTAACTGACTCCATTTCTTTGGGTATGGACCATGTTGTCATCCACCTGGATTCTCAACTAGTGGTCTCTCATCTTAACCGAGTCTACGCCATCCGCGATCCCATTTTACTCTGTCTCTATTGACGAGTCCGTCTCCTGGAAAGGTCCTTCGAGTCCATTCATTACCTACACATTCCACGAGACGTGAACACAGTTGCCGATTCTATGGCCAACTTCATCTTAGATTGGTACATTGCACACACATAAGCATATATCATGAACTGTTAAAAGTAGACATAACATGTAAATAACTCATTTTATATAAGCAAACACAAAACAAGACCACACCATTCATCCATTTTAAAACACATAATGTATAAATCACCGAAATGTATGTATATATATATATATCATCATAAAAAGTAGTGTTGGTACAAAATCTGAAGCACGACGACTTTCAGTGAGTCTCTACAAAATTTGAAGCCTCGCAGCTTTCAGTAAGTACAAAAAATCAGAGGCTTCTAAGCTCTCAGTACATGATAACAACGTAGGGCTTAGAGCCTTACCCGTACAACCCTAGGTAGTCTAACAGCCCTAGCCTGCTGAGTGTGGAAACAATCAACTGCTCTCGCAACCCTACGAAGCAGCGCGTTGAAGCACACAGTTGCTCCAACCGTGTACACCTGCATGCGCCGCGGCACCTCATCTAACGTCGGCTCGGGAACGTCTAACATCAACCCACTCAAGTTGGCATAGACTCCATCCATCTCTGCAATGGAAGCATGTACGACAAGACCCGCGACTGCTCCCTCTCCTCTCTCTCTCTCTCTCTCCTCGCAAGAAGAGAGACTCCCACTCGTCGTACGGGGCCCACATCTGCACACACATGTTGTTAACTTGTCAGCACTATAAAAAAAACAATTATAAAAACACAAAACTTAAAAAATACAAGGGTTTATTGTTCTTACCTATGTCTCCCCATGCTGCTTCCTCCTGCAGCGGCAAGTCCGAGTCATCTCTTAAATCTGTACCACAGTATGGGAATTCCTCTACCATCAGTAACTGGCCCTTTAGCCAGCTGAAGAACTCAATACTATATGAGATGATGGGACCCCCACCATGACGGGACATCACCTCTGTCCATCTAGCCATGTGTGGATCCCTAGGATCCCTGTCATCCAGTGGTACCTGAGGGCGCAAGAGGGGAACCTGTTCCAATAAGAATGAGATCACTATCGAACTGTATCCAAACTGTTTGATCTCTACCCGCTGACACTTGGTCAGCTGAGCTCACATGTTTGCGAGGAGTCCCTCGCACCAGTTGAAGATCTTCGGAGACATGCAGTCCTCCGCATACGGCATCTGAGACCTGGTGGCTAAGTGAGGAGCTTGGCTCCCTACCATCCTCGTAATGGTGAAAAGTATGGCGCATAATGGACGTTCCTGCACATCTTTTATGGGAATCTTCCCACTAGAAGCACGGGTGTTGGGAATATAGTGTTGTAGGATCATGTCACCCACAGTCCGATCACTTCCACGTGATCCAGTAAGGAGCACATTGTCCCCTCTTCGGGACAATCTGTTCAAGAAGTAGATGTCCTCGATATCTATGGTAAGCATGTGCTCACTGATCACGAAATATTGCTGGGCCGCATCCCAGCATCGGAGCATTTGGGTCAGTAATGGGATTTGGGCCCTCATGCCCTAGATCTCGAAGAACTTGAGGAGCCCACAGTTCCACAGTGCTTCCACACATCGTGGATCATTTGCAGCCTGTTCATCATCTAGCTCATGCTCCCGTTCACGCCACTCCAAACCCATTCTGGCTGCTAGTAACCTGCCAAAAGGAGAGTTTAAACATTGTTAACACTTGCTTCAACCTCCAAAAGTTCTTTTTTTGGGCATGGTTTGTGTTTGCGGATGGACGTTTCCGTCGTCGCACCCTATTATTTCTCACAGTGTGACGTCGTCGCAGTCCATCCATGTGACCCTTGCGACGACTTAGTCTTGTCGCAGTTCCTGAAAGGGTAGACTGCGACGACCCGAGGACGCAATGGCCCTTCACAAACCAAGCTAAAAACCAAACAAATGAACCAAATTCAAAAATGTAAACCACTACAATTATGCTGGATGAAGTTTAGAGTTACCTGCTTCGAACGGTGAGTGAAATGGCTGCTTGAAGCTCCCGGAATCGACAAGTGAAGTTTTGGCTCCAAATGGCACTTCTCCTCCCAATTTGGCAAATGAAACAATGGTGACTATGTTTGGTTTTTGTTTCTATTTATAAACAAAATGGAATATTCTTTTTTCAAATATTTGATGCCTTTAGGTCATTTGCTATAGTTTAGATCATTTTTATTACCTTTAAACGCTTGATTAACTATTTGACCTAGTTTTTCGAGTGTGCAGGAGTCATAAGTGTTTTTTGCGTCGTTTTCTTCATTGGAACGGTCAGCACAGGTATGAACATCGCTTGTGTGTTTTTTGTTGTTACTTTATGTTCATTAGATTGTAATTATTTTATGATGATGAGCTTACTCTTTGTTCTTTCTCGTGCACTTGAAACTTGAGAATACGTTACCGAGTTACGATTTATCACTTTTCCGGGCTCGTTAAACTCCTACGAAAAAGGGACCGCCTGTTGGGTTCCAATCTACTGGTATAAATTAGACCTTAAATTTATGTCAATCTGGAGTTTGTAAGACTTAGAGGCTTATCCCAAATATAGAGATTCAGACCTAGACTTAGTTGAGAATTCAGTTTACTTATGAAATAAATATAATGGATACTAGAATGCTGTTAATAAGAATCACAAAATCTTCCTTACAGAAGTAACTTCATTTGATTTCTTAATATAATCATCAATTTGTAGATGAAATACTTTGAAACTAAAAATACCTAGATCCTGAAAGTAAGTTCCAGTGCTTAATACCTTACTATTAAAAGCAGACAATCATCGATTTCTCTTACAAGAAAAACAGTTCACAATGCTTATCTCTTCTCAACAGTTCAATATCAGATAAAGAAAAGTGATTGAAATTAATCCTACAGTGTTTAACCATTCAAATTCAAAGAACTCATAACCCTACCCTGTAATACAATCATGTGCATCTATATATAATCCAATCTACAATGCATGAACTGATAATTGAAATCACTCTACAAAACACAATCAAAACATACCAATGCGCAATAATGGAGAAATGAGTGTGCAGGTTCAGCAAAGGGGGCCCTCCAATGCTTCACTCACACACGCAAGAAGATTTACAAAACTTTAAAAATCAAATCGCTTTCACCATATAGAAATGAACATACGCAAAAAAATATCGAAATCTGAATCTTTATTTCAATAACATACGTTCACCATCCGGGGCCAGTTTCATCTCCTAAATCAAATACTTATACAATTTTTTTTTTAAACTGAAAATGCTACAATTCTAGGAGATTCATAATGACATTCTCCTAATATCTTTCTACCCTCGAGATCATCCATCAGCTCCATAAAAATAGACCAGAACGATATAAAATCAAAACTGTCCTGTTTTTGTGCCAAGTGGCAGCACAGGTGGTCGTCTTTGACCGGCATTGTATAAATTAGACCTTAAATTTATGTCAATCTGGAGTTTGTAAGACTTAGAGGCATATCCCAAATATAGAGATTCAGACCTAGACTTAGTTGAGAATTCAGTTTACTTATGAAATAAATATAATGGATACAAGAATGTTGTAAATAAGAATCACAAAATCTTCCTTACAGAAGTAACTTCATTTGATTTCTTAATCTAATCAGCAATTTGTAGATGAAATACTCTGAAACTAAAAATACCTAGATCCTGAAAGTAAGTTACAGTGCTTAATACCTTACTGTTAAAAGCAGACAATCATCGATTTCTCTTACAAGAAAAACAGTTCACAATGCTTATCTCTTCTCGACAGTTCAACATCAGATAAAGAAAAGTGATTGAAATTAATCCTACAGTGTTTAACCATTCAAATTCAAAGAACTCATAACCCTACCCTGTAATACAATCCTGTGCATCTATATATAATCCAATCTACAATGCATGAACTGATAATTGAAATCACTCTACAGAACACAATCAAAACATACCAATGCGCAGTAATGGAGAAATGAGTGTGCAGGTTCAGCAAAGGGGGCCCTCCAATGCTTCACTCACACACGCAGGAAGATTTACAGAACTTTAAAAATCAAATCGCTTTCACCATATAGAAATGAACATACGCAGAAAAATATCGAAATCTGAATCTTTATTTCAATAACATACGTTCACCATCCGGGGCCAGTTTCATCTCCTAAATCAAATACTTATACAATTTTTTTTTTTAAACTGAAAACGCTACAATTCTGGGAGATTCATAATGGCATTCTCCTAATATCTTTCTACCCTCGAGATCGTCCATCAGCTCCATAAAATAGACCAGATCGATATAAAATCGAAACTGTCATGTTTTTGTGCTAAGTGGCAGCACAGGTGGTCGTCTTTGACCGGCATTGACTCAACACCTGTGAGAGCCATATCATGAGTTTGTTAGAAATTTCTCCATCCTTGGACATCGAGGATCTTCTTCCATCTCTCAGTTCGTGCCCAACTGGCCTGCAAGTATAAACCCAGGAGAAATTACGGGAAGTTAGCAAATTCTGTAATTTGAATCAAAACCTTAATTTAAATGCCTTAAAAGTCACATAATTCAATTTATTAAAAAGCAACAACATTTATACCTTTGACCAAGGTTTTGTGGATGAATATGAGGTTTTATGGAACAAGTATGAAGGTTTATGGAGAAAACTGGAAGGGATTTATATGGTAAAATAGGTGTAAAATGGTGTCCAACACCGCCCTGGAGTCTATCTTTAAGCTCTTTTCAGGCTCTCAAAATACAAAACGATTGCCAAGCGAACTTGTCGCATTCACGCTTGTAAAAGAATTTGAATGGTTATCTTCCTGGTGATAGTTTACCCCTTTTTCGAACCAGGGGACACTACTTACGAAAAAGGTATACTCCGGCCAATCATGACTGGAAGAGACCTCTCCCGTGTTGTTTTACCATTTTTTGGGCGAGGAGGCTAACTTTACGAAAAAGGACCATTGGAGTCTTCTTTAGTTCTTTTTAGACTCTCTAAACATGAAATGACGACCGAGTTTACCTTCTATGGACTCGTTAAACTTTCACATTGAAGAGCCCACCATGGGACGAACCCCTCCTATCCTAGGTTCGGGAAATATTTGGGATTGACTCATCTATGAGATGAGCTATATCGAGCATCTGGTTACCCCCATCAAGCTCGTAAAAAACACATGAGGCACTCATCATTCATAATGGGGAAAAAAGAAAGCTTTTATGTTACACCCCTTCTCAGTGGCAGTATCTAGTCATTTCTTGAACATGGCACTCATTTGCATTTGCATACTACACTTGGATCATCCATTTGTCCTCGAGTTTCACCTATTTCCTGAGTCTTGTTACTCCTTTAGTCATTCAAAGAATGCTTCCATCATCAGTTGCATTAGGAGTTGGTATCATAGCTCGTTAGGTTAATACTGCCAAGGCATGCCATGCCCATGTTCAAGAATACTCTCACTACTCGTTATCTACAGTCAGTACACCTCCCATCATGTCGGTCTACTCTGAGTCAGTCTTGCATGTCACTATACCATCCGATCTGCTCTACACATCCTTTGTCGTGCTTCGTGTCGATGATGGGGGATTCATCATGGCCCTCCTTCAAAGGATTCATCCTTGTCGACTTCAAATCATCATCCGAGGATTGAATCTAGAAACCAACCAAGTACCTTGGCCCTGCATGCCTCAATGGCAGGATACCTCACCTTCAACATGAGTTTACATCATTGACTCTTGATTGAAAGATTTAATCTTGTGTTCGACTTCAACTCATTTATTCACACTTGATGATATGTACTGTGATACCTTGGGGATCATTGACATTAATGGTGATTTCCCTCACACTTGTTAACGGTATACATCAATGACCAGTAATCAAGTGGTTTCTACCATGTTAGACGTCAAGACATTTGTAATCACATGGATAGATTCGTATCATTGCGGGTTTAGCTTGAAGACCCTTGGGAGTCATGTTTTACCCAGGTTGCGATGGAGTTTGTATTGAGTCATGTCACACGGATCCACATTTGTTTTGTTCGTGGCTGTGTTATCATCTCATCATGGATCTACGCTTGTGTCCAGTAGCCATGATTGTGTTCAGTCAGTCATTACTACCATGGATCTGCAATGTATTGGTCAGCAGCCATGTT
Organism: Larix kaempferi; assembly: GCA_027924585.1. Lineage (NCBI taxonomy): Eukaryota > Viridiplantae > Streptophyta > Pinopsida > Pinales > Pinaceae > Larix > Larix kaempferi. Next base: position 6,138,271 of record BSBM01000410.1, read on the forward strand.
GTATGTCATATGAGACAGTGTACTCAGAGTCAGTTGTACTGCAGCAGTGTCCTTCGTCCGACAAGCCATTTCCATTCTTTCTGTCAAAGCATTTCACCTGTCCAAATTTCAACAGCTTCATGCTTTGGGGGGCATTCTGTTACACCTAAAATCCTACCATCCTGAGATTCAATGTATACTTCCCTAAAGTTTCATTGGCTAAGTCTTTTACCTAGAAGGGATGCCATTTCATTTGTGTTGGGTTTTGAGAGGTCATCGCAGGCTGCACTCATGCAACCTGCGACGTCGCATCTTGCTCCATTGCAGGGTGCGACGAAGTCAGTTAATGGACAAAAATAGGTCCTTCGAGCTCATTCTCAAAGCTTGCTGACTTGGATCCTTATCCCTAACCTCTTGGGAGAGCTGGCACTCAGTTCCTAACCTCTTGGGAGGATCCCCTATCTCTCTCCTACTATATCTCAACCTACCCTATCCATACCCTATCCACTTAGTCCTATATAAGTGAAGCTCTAACCCTCTCCAAAGGAAGGAAGTCTATAGTGTGTACATGCCGATGAAATCATATTGGAGAGATCTCTAACTCATCCATAGAGAGACTCATAGTTCCCTGGAAAGATATGGCAATTGGCTTGGATAGAGAAGGGCTACCGCGTTAAGCCTTGGTTGTAGTCTATTCTTCTCTATGTACTTTCCCTATATTTACAGTAATATAAACGCTTTCCACCAATATTGTTCATGTGTGATGATATTGTGTAGTTTACCTGCTTAATTGTTTACTTAGATCTCTTATTGTATAGATGCTTTTTACTCGTTTGCATTGTTCTATGTGTCTTGACAAGTTTTGCAGCTGAGATCTGACGACCGCGGGACGTGGAGCAGCATCCAGGAGAAAGGATTGCGAAGCTAAGGTAAGGCATCTAGTACTTGATCCTTAATTAGATCTAGGAATGTTGTTTGTAGTCTGTACTATTTGTTCTAGACTCACATTGAGCTAGGGAGATCTGGCTTGCGTCCGCTCGAGTGGATTGTCCGTAAAACAAATCTGGCAACCATACTGGGGAAGAAGAACATTACTTTGTAGTTGTCAATTTGAATGTCGTTTTTCAGTTGATTTCTTGCCAGGCCATTCTATTTTGTCATCTCCTTCTTGAGTTGATTTCACCATCAGATCTTCACTTTGAAGAGTCTGATTAGCTTCCTTTGAGTTTTTACTTCTTATTTGCAGACCTTTTTCATGCTCATCACCTGGATAATTGGTTCATTTTTTAACTTAGATCTCGCCTGTCGCACCTGGTCAGTGTACCCAGAGCAACACTGTGTTATTTTTTATCTCTTTTGTTTGTCTGTTAGTCTGTTGTCGCAACCCTTCCATTGGTATACTACGACGTCGCATTGTGTACAAGCACAGAGTGCGCCGATCTGCCATTTTTTCCATGCAAGCACCCTTTCTCCATTTTTGTTTTGAATTTGGTTTGTGTGCAGACTCCCTCTGTACTGTATGATCCAGTCATAGACCCCATTTTGCTTTATGTGCTGAGTTGTTTGGTTTTGTTTGGAGTTGTTTTGGGTTCCATCTTGGACAAGTCTGAGATTTGGTAGTGGTGGACACTCTTGTCTCCCCCACCTGCATCCACTCACCCTTGCATTCCCTCCCCTCCTCTCCAGATCTGATCATTGTATTGGATTGGTTTCCAGACCTCATTTGCATACATTTTGTGAGTTTTGCTTACTTTTAGTGTTGCTTTTTACTGATTGATTTTGAGTGTTTGTGTGTATTTTCAGTCCATTGAGTGCTCATCTTTTCTTGAGATTTTCTAAGTTATTAGAGTGCTGCAAGTAATCTTTTCAATTCAACATTTATGTTTAAAAGCATTGTTGTTGTCGAATTATTATTTTGATACATCCATTGAAATATCAAAAGTACTTTATTTCCATCATTTTTCAAGATCATTTGAAGAATTGCATATGCATTGGAATGTCTCGTTTGTAGATATTATGGAAAAGTTAAAAGAAATTGCATTATTTGTGTTTTTCATGAACTATGATTTGCTCATTTTCTTGAAAAATTCAAGCATACATCAAGTTTTGCAAAAGTAGTTCCGTGCTTGGAAAAGTTAATTGTATATTTTGATTTTTATGCTTTTAGGCCATCATAGTGAAAGTGAAAAGTTCGCATACTTTGCTTAGAAATTCTCTCTTTTCCTCACTTAGCATCATTTTCGTTTTGAAAAGACAAAAGAAAAAGAAAAAATATGCTTTGATTTGGTTTAGTAGTGTTGTGTCTTTTATGTTTCGCACGAAAAAGAAAAGAATACTTCATAGTCATTTTTTGGTAGATTTGGGATTGTCTTGCATCGCATTGCTTTGGTAAAATCGTTCGAAAGAAAAAGAAAATTTCTCCTTCCCATACATAGAGTTCATTGAAAGAAAGGCGTATTTTTGCATGTAGTTAGGGCCTACATTATGTTTACGATTATGTACTCACCTCATGCATTCACCTAACCGTCCAGATAAAATTAACGGTAGAACTATGGTAAAAATTTTAGTAACTTGTGTGTAAGTTAGAGACTTGTTTCGGCGTCGTTAAGCGTGGCAGCTGTCCTTATTTTCCAGCATTATATCCCAAGGGTATTGTAGTCTTCCACGTACTTATCGGTATATCGAGATCCTTCACGTACCCACCAAGTCACCTTTAGTACTTGGCGTATATCGAAGGGTGTATCACGTACTCGGTAGTATATCGGAAGGTCTCTTGCCGGACGGTTGTGCATTAGACATCACCACTATGAATTTGAGCTCCCACATACCTTGCGTATATCAGGAGACACCCTTAGGATTCCTGAAACCAACTAAGTTAACCTTTTGACCGTCTTGGCAGAGCAATACACCGAGAACAACACTCGGGGAGCTACTACGCACGTACCGTCCAGGTAATCGGGTATTCAGGCAAGGGTACGGTCCCAATCCTCCTTGTCGCGTTTTATTGTTGGACCCTACGGTATATCACGAGTTGCGAAGCCTTGACAATCCTGTGAGGTTCCAGACCGTTGAATCCACTCTTATAACATAAGTTTGCTTGTGACCTTAGTTTTTGTATGGTTTTTCTGGTCTTCTTTTCTTTCCTTTAGCTTACCTTAGGAGGAACTTTTCGTTTCAGTCACTCTGGCTGACTTTCCTTGGAGAAGGTCTCGCAGGATTCAGAATTTACCACCGGAATATCCCCTTAACCAGGAGGTAATTTCGAGGTTAAGAATAGATCCACAAGCCAGGGTTGGGTCACATGAAGTGGAAAACCCCACTTTGAATGCTGGAGGATTTTTTTCCTCATACTCCTCCAGATTCACCTGCCTCTCATCCCCCGCAGGGTGAAGAAGCACAAATCCCCACTTCACAAGACTTACCTCCCATTGCATTGGGAGAGCCTGGGTCGTTGGAATGGATAGATCAACCCCAGGACGACCCCACAGCAATTGTTGTTCCATCAGCAGCTTATTGGACATCTTCTACTAGCCACCCAGTGGCTCATTTTGCTGTTGCACCCCCACCCAGTTGGGCTAGCCCCGATGACTGCTTAACACCTTATCGCGATCAAATGGCTCGTTTACGTGTTATGGGTGAGGAGTTTCGAAGTTGAAACTTTCAAATAAGGTTTGACGACATACCAATCCCAAGTCGCTCTTTATCTTTTGAGTCGCCAGAATCATCGACGCAACACGTGACCACTACTGAAACTGGTCAACCATCCATTCCTGCACATGCATCTCCTATACAACAGACCAGTTCGGTACTTCCTATTACCCAACTTGTTGAAGGGCGACAGTCCAACACACCTGTGACCACCACGATTATGCTACCTGCTCCTACCCCACCTCAAACTTCACCGGGAAGATACTCTTTACCCCCTACCTTCTTTACAGGTAGTGGTAATCCTACGGTGAATAATCAACAACCAGTGTTGGGTAAACCTGTACCTAGTAGTCAGCAAGTTGTTGCTGGGGGGAAACCCCCGTCTCTTAACCATAATCCTGCAGCAGGAGTTCCCATCAGGCCTTCCATTGGAAATTCCCTACCTCCTGGACCTTCCACTTCGGGACTATCCCATGTTGGGGGACCGTCTAACGTAATTCAACCTCCATCGATTCAAGCGTATCATTGTCATCTTAACCCTATGCCGGATCAACTTAATCCTAGAAACGCACTCTACGGGGTACCCTACCCCGGTAATCCTTACACTCTATGGGGACAATAGAATGTTTTAGAACATGGACCCCCACTTATAGTCCCTCGAGTCCCTCCACCCCCACCTCCCATTGGAGGCGGCAGGCCCCCACATAACTCTGGAGGAGGAGGACCCCTACCTTCTGGCGGAGGACCACCTCATTTAAGTTATCATGGCCCACCCCCCCTGGTGGAGGTGGTGGAGTACCACCCCCTCCCCCTGGCGATGGCGGTGGGGTAGGACCATCTCATCGCGGCGGTGGTGGAGGAGCACCACCCCCTTCTAGTGGTGGTGGTGGAGGACCTTCTCATCCTTGTGGCAATGGTGGTGGACCACCACCATACTATGGTGGAGGTAGTGGAGGAGGCTCTTACCCTTCCAGCAGCGGCGGTGGCCCACCACCCCCTCCCGGCGGAGGTGGTGGAGGCCCTTCTTATTCCGGTGGTGGTAGTGGACCACCACCTCCTCCCGACGGAGGCGGTGGCGGCCCAGCCTACCCTGGCGGTGGTGGCGGACCCCCACCATTCGGAGGCGAGCCCCCACCTTATGGCAATGGACCACCTTATTATGGTTATAGACCACCTTACTTTGGTGGCGGACCTACATTTGGTCCGGGTGGGCCGTGCCCCTATGGCCAGTTTCCTCCTGGAACACCTTATGGTCAGTCAACAATAGGTCCCTATGTCTTTACACGCCTTGTCTGTACTATCAGTACTCGTAGCCTAATCCGCAGGTATCCTTTTTGGCTACTTTGGATCTACCTGACCTGTCTCGCTTAACTCATGACCCCATCTAACACGAAACTAATTAGCCACCCATTCCGGTGAAACTTCGATCAGATATCCCAAAATTTGATGTTAAGCTGGGTGAGGATCCTAAAAACCACGTGATGACATACTACTTATGGTGTTCATCCAACTCCCTGATGGACGACTCGATCCGTCTTCGGTTATTCCAACGGACTCTCATTGGTTCGGCTTCCAAGTGGTATATTAAATTACCACCTCATTCTTTTCCTGATTTTGGTTCTCTTGCTATGAACTTTTTGACTCATTTCCACTTTCCTATACGGTGTGAAACTGGTACAGAGCTTTTAACCTCGCTCCGTCAAAATACCGCTACTCATATATCAGATCGTATACATGAGTGGCAGAGGAGACGACGTCTCATTAAGGCTCCTATTCCAGATCAACTCCTAGCAGACTGGTTTTTCGAAGTCTCTCATTCCTACAATAGCACGGGATGTTGCCATGGGTGGCGCTGTCACTGAGGAACAAGCCATCGCTCATGCCCATTTGCTAGACTTAGTTTATGCTCAATCTAGCACATTGTTTGATATTCTACCTGAAACGCCCCGCAACACTTACGACCCCGCGAAACCACCCAAGGGACCCCAAGCCAATGGCATCATTGGATCCCTTCACACCCAGCCTTCCTCTCAAATTGTTGGTTCGTCGAACCCCCACGGTTCTTCCCCACCACCAACACAGGATGGCCACGGCACCACCAAATCATCCCCTCCTGCTGTCACCGAAGAAGTGAACTCCGTTTCATCAGTTTCACCTCAGAAGTCTGGTGGTAAGAAGAAAAACAAGGGGAAACCTAATAAATCTTCCACCCAGCAGGAACAAAAGAGCACCCCTGATGATACCAAACAGAAAAGGAAGTTGAAGTATCCTTGCCTACTATGTGGTGATGACCACTTTTCTAAAGAATTCCCCCATAAAGACAAAGTTCAAAAGTTTCTTAAGGGAAAACCCACACCCGCAGTTCTCAACTATCCCTTCCCTGCTCAAAATCAACAGTCGATCGCTCACACTTCTTCTTCCCAAGGAGAAGCATCCACCACCGCACATGTTCTCATGGTACGCAATGAGACTATCAAATTGAACACCCGTTCTCGTTCGTATGACTCCGTTCTAGCCAAAGAACCTATTGGAAGTAATACTGAAAAAGCTTCAACTTCGATGCCCGACATCACCGTGCCGGCTGCTCCTCTCACCATAGAGAATCCCTCTCTCGAATCAGTGTTGCGTCCACCCAAGAGCACGATTAGAAAATCAGTTTTCAATCCTAATGCTCGGGCTGCTCAAAACTACAACATTGTAGAGGACCTAGCACAAGCTCCTTGTGCTATGTCGACGCTCGAGGTCTTGCAAAGCTGTCTGAATCAGTGCAAGACTCTCCTCACTGCCATCGGTGCAGTTGACCCAGATTCACCGAACACTATCATGTTCCGGCTAGAATACTTCAAACCGAGGCTCTCCCATCAATTAGCATTTCAAGTTGCTACAAACATTGCTGGGAAGATAATCCATCGTACTGTTTTGGACGAAAGAGCCCCTATGTCAATCATGTCGATCGCTTGTTGGAGATCCATTGGTTCTCCCGAGTTGAACCGTTCTCCTACCACTTTGAGAGCCTTTGACGGGCGTGGCTTTCAACCTCATGGGTTGTTACAAGCTTTACCAGACGAGCTGGAGGGCAAGACCGCAACCCTTAACGTGGAAGTAGTCGTTGCCCCGTTAGATTATAACATTCTGCTTGGTCGAAATTGGTTCTATGCCATGAATGCGGTCGCATTATCTGTCTTCCGCATAGTACAATTCCACCATCAAGGCCGAATTGTCACAGTCGACCAACTAGATTTCTGCACACCTGACACCACTACTCACCCGGGTGATAACATTCCTTTGATTGGACAATCTTCGCAAAAGTATGAGAGTGTGGGGGTTGGCCTCCTTAAGGATTCATCCCTTATGGGCATCTTTCCTACTTCGGATCGCCCAAACCATGTTGCCACGGTGAACATGATCTCCTCGCAAATTTCATCTACTCCTAAATCCACTTATTCATGGCTTGTACCTGATGAAGCCACCACGCACCTGATTGGAGATGCTATGCCTCTATCACCCGTTGAATTCTCGTATGAGGCTATCCAATCAGCGCCGGAGGACCACTTAGCTGTGGCCTCCACCTCCTGTTCTCTACAACGGACATCATCTGATCCTCTACTAAGGAATTTTCAGTCTCATGAGTCCATTATGGAAATCATGAGCGCAGATGATCCGCTGCGGGAAGACCTCCACCATCGTTCGCCTTTCCTTCCCTTTTTTGATACTGTGGAGAACAGTATTCACACCATCTTTACACCGAATGTCTACTCTGGCTCTCAGTCCTTGATACTTGCATGTCAAACGGACTCCAAAGGCAACTTCGCCAACATTGAGCCTACCACTTTAACACATATTTCGGTTACTCCTAGTGTAGTGGAACACATTCAGTTAGGCCAGAAGTGTTCCCCTAAAGAAGTCATCGTCGCCACGGCCTTATTCAAGTGATTTTGAGACATGTTCGCTTGGACATACGAGGATATTCCTGGGATAGACCCCTCCATTGTTCTACACGAGATTAAAACCTATCCCGACGTCAAACCTATCCGCCAAAAACTACGACCGGTACACCCTCGAAAGACTGCGGCAATCAAGGGAGAGATTGAGAAACTTTTGAAGGCCGGTTTCATTTACCCTGTCCCATTAACAGAGTGGGTCTCAAACGTTGTCCCTGTTAATAAAAAATAGGGTACCATCTGTGTCTGTGTCGACTATCAGGATCTCAACAAAGCTTGTCCCAAGGACAACTACCTGACTACCTTCATCAACCAGATCATCGACAATTGTGCTGAAAGCGTCATTTTTTCATTCATGGATGGATTTTCCAAATTCAACCAAATTGAGATCCACCCAGTCAATCAACACAAGACTGCATTCATCTGCCCTTGGGGAACGTTTGCAAATCGTAAACTTCCGTTTGGCCTTAAAAACGCTAGTGCCGCATTCCAGCGGGCCATGTCATACGCCTTCCATGATGTGAAGGACTTTGTGGAACCTTACTTGGATGACCTCCCTGCCCACTCAAACCAGCATGAGTTCCACTTAGATCATCTGACGGTTGTTTTCCTCAGATGCGGGCGGTACAATATCCGTCTGAATCCTCACAAGAGTATTTTTTGTGTCGAGTTCAGACGCCTCTTAGGCTTTATTGTCTCGAAAGATGGTATCCATATTGATCCCTCGAAGGTGGAATCCATCGTCGCTCTTCCACCTCCAACCAACCTTACAGAACTTCAGAGTCTGCAAGGAAGAGCAACCTATTTACGGCGCTTCGTTTGTAATTTCGCGCAAAAGACCCCAAGGGTACATGAGATTGATGAAAAAGGACGTCCCATTCATTTGGGATGATCAAGCTCAACAATCTTTCGATAGTTTAAAACATGCCATCACGCATGCCCCTGTGATCCAACCGCCGAATTACTATCGAGATTACATTTTATATCTCGCTGCTTCCGACACCACTATCGCCATGGTTTTGGTTCAGGAAGACAGAACACCCAAGAACATGTGATATACTATGATAGTAAAGGTCTTGTTGACGCCGAAACCCGCTATTCACATGTTGAGAAGCTCGCTCTCGCGGCAGTCATAGCCGTGCAGAATTTTCGTTAATATATTTTGCTTTGCACCACCACCATCATCGCTTATTCGAACCCCATGTACCACATTCTGACTCGTTAGGTACTTGGGGGCAAGTATTCATGCTGGATCGTGATACTGCAAGAATTCGATCTTCTTTTCGAAAAAGCCAAGTCTAAAAAGTCTTTGGTGTTTGCTGAGCTCATCTGCGACCTCCCCCGTACTGATGCAGAATCTGAGCCCAATGACTCCTTTCCGGAGGAGTCATTGTTTCTTATAAGTACGTCTGATCCATGGTATGGAGATATCACATTTTATCTTCAAACCCAGTGTTTTACCCCTGAATTGTCTCGTGATGACCGTCGTCGAATATGCCACCATGCAAAGTATTATCTAATTATCAGTGATACTTTGTACCGTCGTGGTATTGATTCTATCCTTCGACATTGTCTGACTCATGATGAGGCTGAACGTGTTCTAAATGACTGTCACACTGGGGCCTGTGGCGGTCACCTCTCTGGGATGGCTACAACCCAGAAGATTTTGCTCGCCGGATATAACTGGTCATCTATCTTCAAAGATTGTATCGAGGCCATAAAAAATGTCCTCCATGTCAACATTTTCATACGAAAAAGCGCACCCATCCCACCCCGTTACACCCGGTTATTACCGTTGTCCCATTCACTAAATGAGGCATTGATTTCATGCATTGTAAGCCTACCTCGGTCGGGCGGCATAGTTACGTCATTGTAGCTGTGGACTACTTTACAAAGTGGGTCGAGGCAATGCCTACATACACGAACGACGGCAAGACCGCCGAACTCTTCATGTTTAACCATGTAATAACGCGGTTTGGAGTTCCTCAAGCGATAGTTAATGACCATGGTTCTCACTTTATGAACCATATGGTCGACGATTTGAGCGAGAGATTGGGTTTTCGCCATCAAAACTCAACACCATACTACCCACAGTCGAACGGACAGGTCGAGGCCATTAACAAGGTCTTGAAAACTATGGTCCAACGTATGGTGGGTACGCATAAGGCCAATTGGCATAACATGCTCTTCTCCGCGCTTTGGGCTTATATAACCTCTGTTAAAACCGCCACTGGATTTACACCTTTCCAACTAGTGTATGGATTGGAAGCGGTCCTTCCCATTGAGTGCGAGATTTCGTTTCTCAAGCTCGCCATCGAACTTCTCCCAAACACTACTGCCGAGGAAAAATGCTTCCTCTACCTAGCTAAGCTCGACGAGACTCGCCGAGATGCAGCTCTTGCCAACGAGGCTCATAAGAAACGCATCAAAGTGTAGTACAACAAGTCGGTAGAACCTCGCACCTATAGCGAAGGAGATTTGGTCCTCACGTATGGCCAGAAGCATGATAAACTGGGGGCAGGGATATCCTTGGGTGAGCCCCGCAATGGGCTCTACCAAAAGAGGTACTATGCCTGAGTCTTTCACGCATAAGTACTTTTGTATATACTGTACATGGCGTGTGTGTGTTTTTGTGTGGTGTGACGCTTTTGTTTTCTTGCGTGATTAGGTCTTGTTTCATTTATTATTCCATGTTCTGTCTGCATGTGCAAATCGCAACGTGCTACGGATTCGCGTAAGGCGCCAACCGGCATACCCGTAACCTTATTTCGACAGCCTGGGTACTCTATTCACCTACTGGCAAGCTCATCAGCTCAGGGGGAATGTGTCTAAGTTTCACAACCAACAATGCTGCAGAATATCAAGCAGTCATTGGAACCCTAACTGACGCCATTTCTTTGGGTATGGACCATGTTGTCATCCACCTGGATTCTCAACCAGTGGTCTCTCATCTTAACTGATTCTACACCATCCGCGATCCGATTTTACTCCGTCTCTATTGACGAGTTCGTCTCCTGGAAAGGTCCTTCGAGTCCATTCAGTACCTGCACATTCCACGAGACGCGAACACAGTTGTCGATTCTATGGCCAACTTCATCTTAGATTGGTACATTGCACACACATAAGCATATATCATGAACTGTTAAAAGTAGACATAACATGTAAATAACTCATTTTATATAAGCAAACACAAAACAAGACCACACCATTCATCCATTTTAAAACACATAATGTATAAATCGACGTAATGTCTGTATATATATATCATCATAAAAAGTAGTGCTGGTATAAAATCTGAAGCACGACGGCTTTCAGTGAGTCTCTACAAAATCTGAAGCCTCGCAGCTTTCAATAAGTACAAAAAATCTGAGGCTTCTAAGCTCTCAGTACATGATAACAACGTAGGAATTAGCGCCTGGCCCGTACAACCCTAGGTAGTCTAACAGCCCTAGCTTGCTGAGTGTGGAAATAGTCAACTGCTCTCGCAACCCTACGAAGCAGCGCGTTGAAGCGCGCAGTCGCTCCAACCGTGTACACTTGCATGGACCGCGGCACCTCATCTACCGTCGGCTCGGGAACGTCTAACGTCAACCCACTCAAGTTGGCGTAGACTCCATCCATCTCTACAATGGAAGCATGTACGGTAGGACCCGCGACTGCTCCCTCTCCTCTCTCTCTCTCTCTCCTCACAAGAAGAGAGACTCCCACTGGTCGTACGGGGTCCACATCTGCACACACATGTTGTTAACTTGTCAGCACTATAACAAAAAAATTATAAAAACACAAAACTTAAAAAGTACAAGGGTTTATTGTTCTTACCTATGTCTCCCCATGCTTCTCCCTCGGGCAGCGGCAAGTCCGGGTCATCTCTTAAATCCGTACCACTATACGCGAAGTCCTCTACCATCGGTAACTGGCCCACTAGCCAGCTGAAGAACTCAATACCATATGAGATGATGGGACCCCCACCATGACGGGACATCACCTCTGTCCATCTAGCCATGTGTGGATCCCTGTCATCCAGTGGTACCTGAGGGCGCAAGAGGGGAACCTGTTCCAATAAGAACGAGATCACTATCGAACCGTAGCCAAACTGTTTGAGCCCTCCCCACTGACACTTGGTCAGTTGAGCTCGCATATTTGCGAGGAGTCCCTCACACCAGTTGAATATCTTCGGAGACATGCAATCCTCCGCATACGGCATATGAGACCTGGTGGCTAAGTGAGGAGCTTGGCTCCCTACCATCCTCATAATGGTGAAAAGTATGGCACACAATGGATGTTCCCGCACGTCTTTTATGGGAATCTTTCCACTAGAAGCATGGGTGTTGGGAATACAGTGTTGTAGGATCATGTCACCCACAGTCCGATCACTTCCACGTGATCCAGTAAGGAGCACATTGTCCCCTCTTCGGGACAATACGGTCAAGAAGTAGATGTCCTCGACATCTATGGTAAGCACGTGCTCACCGATCACGAAATATTGTTGGGCCGCATCATAGCATATGGGTCAGTAATGGGATTTGGGCCCTCATGCCCTAGATCTCGAAGAATTTGAGGAGAACACAGTTCCTTAGTGCTTCCACACATCGTGGATCATTTGCAGCTTGTTCATCATCTAGCTCATGCTCACGTTCACGCCACTCCAAAACCATTCTGCCTGTTGGTAACCTACCAAAAGGAGAGAGTTTAAACATTGTTAACACTTGCTTCAACCGCCAAAAGTTCTTTTTTTGGGCATGGTTTGTGTTTGCGGATGGACATTTCCGTTGTCGCACCCCATTATTGCTCACAGTATGACATCGTCGTAGTCCATCCATGTGACCCTTGCGATGACTAAGTCTCGTCGCAGTTCCCGAAAGGGCAGACTGCGACGACCCGAGGACGCAATGGCCCTTCACAAACCAAGCTAAAAACCAAAAAAATGAACCAAATTCAAAAATGTAAACCACTACAATTATGCTGGATGAAGTTTAGAGTTACCTGCTTCAAACAGCAAGTGAAATGGCTGCTTGTAGCTCCCATAATCGACAAGTGAAGTTTTGGCTCCAAATGGAACTTCTCCTCCCAATTTGGTAAATGAAACAATGGTGACTATGTTTGGTCTTTGTTTCTATTTATAAACAAAATGGAATATTCTTTTTTCAAATATTTGATGCCTTTAGGTCATTTTCTATAGTTTGGATCGTTTTTATTACCTTTAAACGCTTGATTAACTATTTGACCTAGTTTTTCGAGTGTGCAGGAGTCATAAGTGTTTTTTGCTCCGTTTTCTTCATTGGAACGGTCGGCTCAGGTATGAACACCGCTTATGTGTTTTTTGTCGTTACTTTTCGTTCATTAGATTGTAATTATTTTATGATGATGAGCTTACTCTTTGTTCTTTCTCGTGCACTTGAAACTATGAGAATACGTTACCGAGTTACGATTTATCACTTTTATGGGCTCGTTAAAGTCCTACGGAAAAGGGACCGCCCCAGAGTCTATCTTTAAGCTCTTTTCAGGCTCTCGAAATACAAAAAGATTGCCAAGTGAACTTGTCGCTTTCACGCTTGTAAAAGAATTTGAATGGTCATCTTCCTGGTGATAATTTACCCCCTTTTCAGACCATGGGGCACTACTTACGAAAAATGTATACTCCAGCCAATCGTGCTGGAAGAGTCCTCTCCCCCGTTGTTTTACCCTTTTTCGGGTGATGAGGCTAACTTTACGAAAAAGGACCGTTGGAGTCTTCTTTAGTTCTTTTCAGACTCTCTAAACATGAAATGACGACCGAGTTTACCTTCTATTGACTCGTTAAACTTTCACATTGAAGGGCCCGCCATGGGATGAACCCCTCCTATCCCAGGTTCGGGAAATATTTGGGATTGACTCATCTATGAGATGAGCTATACCGAGCATCTGGTTACCCTCATCAATCTCGTAAAAAACACATGAGGCACTCATCATTCATGATGGGGAAAAATGAGCTTTTATGTTACACCCCTTATCAGTGGCAGTATCTAGTCAGTTCTTGAACATGGCACTCATCTGCATTTGCATACTACACTTGGATCATCCGTTTCTCCTTGAGTTTCACCTATTTCCCGAGTCTTGTTACTCCTTTGAGTCATTCAAAGAATGCTTCCATCATCGGTTGCATTAGGAGTTGGTATCATAACTCGTTAGGTCAATACTGCCAAGGCATGCCATGCCCATGTTCAAGAATACTCTCACTGCTCGTTATCTACAGTCAGTACACCTTCCATCATGTCAGTCTACTCTGAGTCAGTCTTGCATGTCACTATACCATCCGATCTGCTCTACAGATCCTTTGTTGTGTTTCGTGTCGATGATGGGGGATTCATCATGGCCCTCCTTTGCGGATTCATCCTCGTCGACTTCAAATCATCATATGAGGATTGAATCTAGAAACCAACCAAGTACCTTGGCCCTGCATGCCTCAATGGCATGATACCTCGCTTTCAACATGAGTTTACATCATCGACTCTTGATTGAAAGATTTCATCTCGCGTTCGACTTCAACTCATTTATTCACGCTTGATGATATGTACTGTGATACCTTGGGGATCATTGACATTAATGGTGATTTCCCTCGCACTTGTTAACGATATACATCAATGACCGGTAATCAAGTGGTTTCTACCATGTTTGACGTCAAGATATTTGTAATCACATGGATAGATTCATATCATTGCGGGTTCAGCTTGAAGACCTTGGGGAGTCATGTTTTACCCAGGTTGCGATGGAGTTTGTATTGAGTCATGTCACATGGATCCACATTTGTATTGGTCGTGGTTGTGTTATCATCTCATCATGGATCTACGCTTGTGTCTAGTAGCCATGATTGTGTTCAGTCGGTCATTACTACCATGGATCTGCAATGTATTGGTCGGCAGCCATGTTGTATGTCATATGAGACAGTGTACTCAGAGTCAGTTGTACTGCAGCAGTGTCCTTCGTCCGACAAGCCATTGCCATTCTTTCTGTCAAAGCATTTCACCTGTCCAATTTTCAACAGCTTCATGCTTTGGGGGGCATTTTGTTACACCTAAAATCCTACCATCCTGAGATTCAGTGTATACATCCCTGAAGTTTCATTGGCTAAGTCTTTTACCTAGAAGGGATGCCATTTAATTTGTGCTAGGTTTTGAGAGGTCGTCGCAGGCTGCACTCATGCAACATGCGACGTCGCATCTTGCTCTATTGCAGGGTGTGACGAAGTCAGTTAATGGACAAAAATAGGTCCTTCGAGCTCATTCTCAAAGCCTGTTGACTTGGATCCTTATCCCTGACCTCTTGGGAGAGCTTGCACTTAGTTCCTAACCTCTTGGGAGGATCCCCTATCTCTCTCCTACCATATCTCAACCTACCCTATCCATACCCTATCCACTTAGTCCTATATAAGTGAAGCTCTACCCCTCTCCAAAGGGAGGAAGCCTATAGTGTCTACATGCTGGTGAAATCATATTAGAGAGATCTCTAACTCATCCATAGAGAGACTCATACTTCCTTGGAAAGATATGGCAATTGGCTTGGATGGAGAAGGGCTACTGCGTTAAGCCTTGGTTGTAGTCTATTCTTATCTATGTAATTTCCCTATATTTACATTAATATAAACGCTTTCCACCAATATTGTTCATGTGTGATGATATTGTGTAGTTTACCTGCTTAACTGTTTACTTAGATATCTTATTGTATAGATGCTTTTTACTTGCTTGCATTATTCTATGTGTCTTGACAGGTTTTACAGCCGAGATCTGACGACCGCGGGACATGGAGCAGCATCCAGGAGAAAGGATTGTGAAGTTAAGGTAAGGCATCTAGTACTTGATCCTTAAGTAGATCTAGGAAAGTTGTTTGTAGTCTATACTATTTGTTCTAGACTCACATGAGCTAGGGAGATCCGGCTCGCGTCCGCTCGAGTGGATTGTCCATCAAACAGGAGAGAATCATAAGTTGTAAGATTTCCCTCATAGGAAGGAACAACCACGAAGGATCCATAACATTGAATTGAAGGAGTTGTTACCGTAGAGGACCTAGCCAAATCGAATCCTTGAATTTATGCAGCCTTGGAGGATCATCAAGCAGACCACCGATCAATAGTGATGGAAGTTGGAGGTAAGATTGTTGCACAATTTGTTTCTATTTAATAAACCCATGATCCAATCATAGCTATATTCATCCCAAGATTGTTGAAGTTTGTGCGTTTAAGAAAAGTAAGCATGTCAAGTCGTGGTTAGTTTAATTAGCCACATGGGAAAAGAGGAAGGTAAGTGAGATGGTAGAAGAATGTCGATTGGTGTTGGATGGCATGCCTAGCGTAGCTAACCTGAACATCCTACTGTTGGCCATGATGTTCTCACTGGCATGGATTGGATAGAAATGCACTGCGCCAAGCTTGATTGCTATAATAAGTTTCCCGAATGTCTTAATGACGAAGGAAAGCCTCAACTAGTGAAAGGTGTTGTGGAAAAAATTACACTCTTCCACTTGGTAAGGGGATAAGCCTTGTAGGTTGCAGCAAGGCCTTAGTCCTCAGAGCCCCTTTGGTAGTGTGGTTGGTATTCCTCCAATGATTCTGCAAGAGATTGTTAGTGAAGTTCACATTCAAACATAAAAATATTAATAAAAATGAAATAAAAAGAGATGGGGGGAGAATGCAAACTCCAATAACAACCAACATATGCTAAACCACTCTTGTATTTCCCAATGGAATAGTTGTACAACACCTAGGAGGTGAAGGCTTCAAGGGAATATAACATTATCCCTTAGGGAGGCCTTTCTTGTCCAAACTAAATGATAAGTAGATGGTAGAACCATGGAGAGAAACACTTGCCCCTTGATGGAAGGTGGCAAGGGAGCTTGCGAATGCTCACAATGGTAGGAAATGGTGGGCTCTGAGGAAGCTCCAACTCAAATCCAGCAGCATAACCTTGCTCTAATTTAATTCCTACAAAATGTATGCCAATGGCTTTCTTTTATAGGCCAAGAGGTGGCCAACAAACAGCTAGATCCAAATGTGAACTCTCCTCCTTCATGAACTGGTTCCAAGGTACACAAGGGGGGGTGATTAATATCACCAAGTGTGTGAGGAGCCAAATTGGGATCCTTGGGGAGGATTGAGTCGTCAATGCACCGCTGGAAGTAAGTGGTCCCGTCATTTTGACAATAGTGTGGCTATCAAATGAAAAGCCACACGGGTGCAGCGCGAGCATTGTTCAAGTAACCTGCGCTATAGCGTGGGTCAACTGTATAATACTCGCGCTACCCCTTGTTTTGACTGTTTCTTGGCACTTATGGACTTTTGCTGTGTTTTGGATATGTTGAGGATGCATGTGGTAAGATGCATTCTTTATGTTGATAACACTTTACTGGATGAATCATTGAATGTCGCATGTGAGCGATTTTTAGGCGTTAACAGATGCCCCCTGATGTATGAGGTTCAGAGGGTACTGGAGAGACGATAATGCATCATGTTTTTTGTTGTTTCTCTCTTGTTCTGTAGAACGAAACATATGTGGACAAATAGGGCCCTCCCATGGGATAGGATTGTTGGTGACGACTATTGAAGATGTAATAAATAATAGTTTTCTACAAACGAGGCAGGCATACCCATGCTTGTGAAATGTTGTCGATCTAATTACAATAATATAGGACAAAGATGGTGTCATTCGACTATACTAGTGGGATATGGATGAAGGTGGCTTCAATCCATGTTTGCTTAGGAACTACTGCGGAATTTTTGAAGAAGTGGAACTGCTAGTGACCACGATAATCCCACTAGGGTGGGGGACCAAATTGGTATGTAAATATGCCTGAGTGCTTCATTATACCAAAGAGATTACTACCATGATTTCCAAATGTGAACACTATTACCTTCAAAAGTACGTTTCCTCTTGATGCGATGATGTGTTGACGTCGAGCATAGGGAAAACCACTTAGTTAGGGAGCACTAATGGCTCTCCCTACTAAGTTCGAGGTGATCCCTTATAGTGATTGAAAGGGATCCCAAGGTACAACCGCAACTACTGCAACTCTCAGAATATAGTGTTTTGACGTCAACGAGACCTAAAGTACATGATAAGATGAGAGTCTTATCATGAGGACTGAGATCATATTGTAACCGATGGGTGGACGAACAAACCTGACGCAAGACTGGTTGATAAGCGTGGGGCTCATAACTTCCTTTGATCAATGTAATCATGGGGAGTGGAGATGACAACTTTTCTTTTGGAATGGAACAGATTGAAACAAACAGGGACAAACTACAAATGAAAGGGCTTTGTTGGAGACACAAAACAATGGGTGATGGTAACCGACAAAACAAATACTGTTGAACATATAGCAACTCAAATACATCAATCAACGGAGACCATGGGTTGTTGCCAAAATAATGTGGTGTTCTCGAAATGTGAGGAGATGGGCGAACTATTTGGACAAAAATAATATTGGTGGAGTCCCCACAGTTTTGGGTGTTTCGGGGGACAAATTTGATGATTGACGGAGTCCCCACGGTTTTGAGTGGATCGGGGGACGCTTTCCAATGATGAAGTGAGGGTTAACTTGCAAACGCAAAGACGGGTGCCCCATGAATCAATGTTATGCAGTGTATACCTGCGAGATAACTTGAATAGAAATGGTTACTTTTGAGGGTAGGGGCCCCATAGGTGTCTTTGAGGGGGGTGATACGGAAAAGATTGCTGAGAGTAAAGTGCTCATGGGGGTATGAGTGGCCTTTGTGAATCTTTCTTGTAACCCGTGCTTAAGGATATGACGAGTGTCTACTTGGTGGAGTAAATGTGCCATTATGGAATGATACTCTAAGGGAAGGTATTTTCAGGTTGGGTCAAATTCTTCAGACTTGTGGGGGGTCGACATCATGGGTGTCAATTGATGATCGAGATGGAAACGATGCGCACACTCATGGGGGAACATGATATTCATGGTAATGATGTTGATGGCACATCGAGGCCATGAATGAGGGCCCTATGGTTATCAGCGGAAATAATGGTAGGTGCATTATAAACAGAGGGAAAACGATGTCTATATGTTAGTTTAGGATTGATACCTATAGGAGGAGCTCATCATCATTGCTGAGAAATGGATTATTTTTCTTATTCTTATAATGGAAAAACAAGAGGCTCCACTTTGTCCTGATTGAGATCTTGCACATATGATGCACATACCCAAGTGTAGTAAAGGACATGACCAAGGTATTGAGAATGCGTAAATCAAATAACCGAGACAGTGCGTACCTGTGGAGTACTTGGGTAGAAAAATAGTGGCCTGGTGACATTGGTGGAAATCCGGATTGGTTGGTTCCATGGCAAAGAGCTCGAAGCACTGGTTGTCGTGGTGTGAATGGTTTTGGAAACAGAGTTATGGTTTGTTTGTGGCATCAGTTGGAAGTTTGGGTCAAATGAGTATAAAAGAGGGGTGGGGCCTGCTTTTCGAAATCATTTGTACTTTGTGCCACCGACCCCCGAGAGTGCCTTTTGATCTATTGGGAGATCCGGTTCACCGTTCGTCAAACTGCGAATTCCAGGTAAGCCTAAACTTAGTCCTTGTTAATTTTATCCAAGTAGATTTAGGGTGAGGGGTCCCCTAGGTGGCCAAGGGTCCTTTTTTATGTTTTAGGGGTTACATAAGGTGTTTGTAATTGATATTGCATTCTCATTAGTTCAATACGATTTTGTCATTTAGCGCGCAAAATGGGGCACTGAAAGGAATAATAGGTGGTTTCTCCACAAGATTGGAAAGGTCTTGGTACCCGAGGATGGAAGCGTTCTTGGTCTTCTTAGGTGTTAATTTGCTCCATTATGCATGCGATAGCGCTAGGAGGGAGCATATGGGTAGAGTTCCCACATGACGAGCATTCATTATGTGACAGTGGCTTCGTAAGATCAAATGGTTCTTGCAACATTACAGGCTCTACCACGTCGTCTATAGTTGGAACGGCTTCCGTGGGAGGGGTAGCTGGTGGTGCCACCGATGTGGTGATCACATTAATGGATGCTACTTCTTGGTGTAAGTAGGGGGGTTCCTCAATAGTTACTTGGGTGAGACAAATGGTTGCCAACGCCTCTCCATATCGAGGGAGTTCGGGGCAATGGTGCGTATAGTGCCCATGCTAAGCGCAAATAGAACATGCATGATTTGTATGCAATGTTTTGGACTTAGATGTGGGAGAGGCAGGGGTTCCTCCCTTCACCGTTGGTGGAGTGTATGTGACGCTAACGGGAATGTTAAGCATATTCCTTAGCTCCGGTAGAGTAGGACATAGATTGGTTACATGTCCTTGCTGCCCACAAAGAGAACATGACGGTGTGACCCTTTGATTGGGAGTGTTAATCAATACTAGGGATTTTAACTCCTGATGGTCGATGCCCCCTACTTTAGGCTTAGTTGTTTCTACTAAATTGGATGTAGGGTTTGGTAATAGGGTACCTTTCAATTTTGGTTGTTTGGTGCCCCCATTGGTGGTCTCAGCGACGACCAGTTGTGGTTTAGTTATGGATGTCGTAGGTTGGGTTGTCGTAACTGAATGTGTTGCGGGCCTTGAAGGCATAGTAGCCGAAAAAGGGATGAACTTGTAATAAGCGACTGTTTTGGAGGCCATCTCTGGGTAAGGTGGTGTAAGGTACCATTCCGGGATTCTCAAGGTGAGCCCAGGTAGAGTTAACTGAGCCATAACTGGTGTGCCTTGTACACCTGTTGGAGGGTACAAGAATGGGATTTGGAATATTGGTGGAACCGATGGAATCAACGTTTGTTCAGTGCCATGACTCAGCGGTGGTGCAGATGATGGTGTTGAGGTGGAGGCAGCTCCATTTTCAGTGGTGAAAATTATGCACATTAGGCCACCGGTGGATGTCAAGATTTTTGGTGGTGATCCTGAATATGCTCCTAACAAATTGGAGTCCTTGTACATCTTAGGGCAATGTTAACATATGGTTGATCATCTCCTAGTATAGTTGGTAGGACGTTGTTGGGATTGCTTGTGGTATTAGGGGCATAATAGTTAAGTTAGTTGAGGGTAACTATCTTCCCATTTAAGGGAAACATCATGATACAGAAGATTGAGGAGGCTACCACCTTCATGGCGTACATGTAACTACGCCCCAAGAGGATGTTGTAGTCGAGCTCAACATCTATTACTTCGATATTGATCATAAACATCTTTCCCCTAGCTCTATGGGGACATTTTGGTACAATCCTCTTGGTTGGGATGGTCTCCCATCATACGCGCGAAGAGTGATAGATGAGGGGACAAGCTCGGGGGATCCTAATCGTTTCCAGACTTTTACGGACATAATACAAGTGGATGCACCCTCGTCAATGATACAATGATGGATCATGATGTTTTTAACCGTGACTGGAACTTGAAATGCGACCGATGATGGTAGTCGTGGATCACCTTTGTCAACATCAAAGGTCATGGGGTGTGAGTCGGATGGATCGACCACACTGAGTGCGTTGATTAATTCCTTCCTTTGTGTTCGGAAAGACTGTAGCACTTCTAATGTGGACATAGTCACGGGGGACTGAGCCAAGTCATCCACAATATTGTAATTGTGGGTGGCTTTCATGTGGGGGTTATTAGGGGTACGCCGAAGTGGAACTTTCGGATTCTGTGGGATTTGTTCGGTATTCGGGCATGGTATTTGCAGAGGCCCCCCCAAGGGGATAGAAATGTCTTCCACTTGGGGGGTGGAAGGCCCATCATAACCCTTGGATCGTGTCTGAAGGTTTACGTCCAAAGTATAGATATTTTGGTAAGAGCCATCACTGGGTGGGAAAGGGTCTTGTTGTTGTGTAACTACCCCTTGATTGGAAAAGGGTTGTTGTAACATGACAGTTTGTGGTTGTGCAGGATTTGCTTCCTAATGAGGGTTTGTCATCGTCTTCTTTTTTGCTTCCACTAACTGTTGCTAGTTGGGGAGAAGAGGACAATGATGTGTGTAGTAACCATAATCATCACATATGAAATAGCTGTAATTGGTCCTCGGGGTGGAATTCTTCCCTTGTTTGGGGGGATTGTTAGTCCCTGCATTTTGGCTACCCATATTCTAGTTTTGCTGGGGAGGGGGGTTGCCCCCTTGCCCCAGCTGCTGGTTCTATTTGTTCTCACCTTTCTTCTTTCCCTGAGTTTGTGGATTCTAGGGGTTTGCAGTGTTTAATTGCTCAAAGTGTTGGGCTTGTTGAACATAAGAAGGTTGAACTAGGTTAACCCCCATGTGGGGGGAAGGTTGCTGACCATTTGGGCATGGAAATGTGTAATAAGGGTTATATCCAAGTGGTGGGATAAATGCGGTTTGTGTTCCATAAGACGTGGATGTAGGAACGACTTGTGCCATTAGAGGTGTAGGAACCATTGTTGTTTGGATAACGTTTGGGTAAGTAGGACTATACAATCCATACTGTAATTGACCAACTGATGGTGTTGGTACCGGTGTAGTGGGTACCAATGCAGGTGGCATGGATGGGTAGTACAAAACCATGTCGAATGGCGCCAATGTGGTAGGAGGAGCCTTTCCTAAATGGGAAATGGACACAATAATCCCATCTTCCAAATATGATGAGCCCGAAGGTGCAGGATCCAACGACTGATGATGAGGGGCATCAGGAAGGATTGTGTAAAGGTAGTCGGATTATGCATATATGCGATCGAAATGTTGAGCTTTCAAAATAGCTTCCTCCTCACTTTGCGGCATGGAGGTAGTGAAATCTTTAGCTATGGTAGGTTGGAGAAATTTGATAAACCAATCCAATAAAAAGGGAGGTTGTATCTCAATCTTGCATAATGTGCGGCGCCTACGCCACTCATGGATGTGGTGATTTCGTTGAAAATTAACTAAAAGAGTATATCAAGCAATATGTACTTTTAACTCTAAGAGATGCTCATGGCACTTCGCAAAATCGAATTAATCTAGATAATAGACAAGTGTGCAATGGAGGTATTTCACACTTCTCACCCTTTTTATGATTCACCAAGCTCACATGAAGTGTGAGGTGAAGAGCATACTTTGGGCGACAAGTGTCTTTAGGTCCTTGCTAGTGTGTGAAAAGTGTTTTCTACACTAGCAATACTACTAAAAACAACATGTCGATTGATGCATAAACAAGAAATGGTCTCGAATACTAGTGACAACAATGGGACCCATTGAAAGCCTCAAAGTTGGTTACCTAGTTAAGTTTCAATAGAGATGCACTCTTTACTTCATAATTTTGGTCTAAGTGCACTAATTACTAAAAACTTAAGTAATTGGGTGAATTAACCTTAATTTAAGTTCACTAGTAAGCAACAATTGGGCTGCCAAACTAAGCTATGCAGATAAAAAGCAAATAAATAACAATAGCACGGCTAAAACAGACTCTGCGGCGTGCACTGCGTGGGTTAATACAAAACATACGCGTTGTAGCACAGGTAATACACTAACCTTTCGTGCGGGTGCAATGAGCTGTGTAATGCGGGTATTGAACTGGTAACGTGCGCTATGCGTGCGAATGTTCGAGTTGAATCCGCATGGCAGAGACGCTGGGAACTACGCAACTGAGGGAAAAAATAAGCTATGGCAGTGATGGGGCCAAATTCTCGAAGCAATAGGTGGAATACATGCTCTCCTGCAAGTGAACAACACCCAAAACTAGATACTTAGCATAAAACAACCTAGTTTAAAAAGAAATGAACAAAAACCAGTATGGTTGCCATTAGAACTGTTGTGGAAAAAATTGCACAAGTGCACTCTTCCACTTGGTAAGGGGCTAAGCCTTGTAGGCTGTAGCAAGGCCTCAGTCCTTGGAGCCCCTTTGGTAGTGTGGTTGGTATTCCTCCAAGTGATTCTGCAGGAGATTGTTAGTGTAGTTCACATTCAAACATAAAAATATTGATAAAAATGAAATAAAAAGAGATGGGCGGAGAATGCAAACTCCAATAACAACCAACATATGTTAAACCACTCTTGTATTGCCCAATGGAATAGTTGTACAACACCTAGGAGGTGAAGGCTTCAAGGGAAGCCAACAATATCCCTTGGGGAGGCCTTTCTTGTCCAAACTAAATGCTAAGTAGATGGTATAACCATGGAGAGAAACACTTGCCCCTTGATGGAAAGTGGCAAGGGAGCTTGGGAATGCTCACAATGGTAGGAAATTGTGGGCTATGAGGAAGCTACAACTCAAATCCAGCAGCATAACCTTGCTCTAATTTCTCTCTACAAAATGCATGCCAGTGGCTTTCTTTTATAGGCCAAGAGGTGGCCAACAAACAACTTCATCCAAATGTGAACTCTCCTCCTTCATAAATTGGTTCCAAGGTACACAAGGGGGGCTGATTAATGACACCAAGTGTGTGAGGAGCCGAATTGGGATCCTTGGGGAGGATTGAGTCTTCAATGCGCCACTGGGAGTAAGTGGTCCCACAGTTTTGACAATAGTGCAGCTATCGAAGGAAAAGCTGCGCGGGTGTAGTGCGAGCATTGTTCAGGTAACCTGCGCTATAGCATGGGTCAACTGTGTAATACCCGCGCTACCCCTTGTATTGTCTGTTTCTTGGCACTTATGGACTCTTGTTGTGTCTTGGATCTGTTGAGGATGCCTATGGTGAGATGCATTCTTTATGTTGATGACTATTTACTGGATGAAACGCCGAAATGTCGCATGTGAGCAATTTTTAGGTGTTAACAAAATGTATGTTGAAAAATATTTCCATAAGGAAAGTTTCAGCGTTGCAGTCGGGAAGGTAATTTAAGAAGAACTATTAAGTATACGTAGTTCATGTATTAAGATCCACAGAGGATAGAGGTCCGAAGCTAGAATATTTCCCAGCATTGCAAGAATACAAGGATGTCTTTCCTGAAGAAGTGTAAGGATTGCCGGCTAAAAGAGATTGATTTCACTATCAATCTGGTGCCAGGCGTAGCCCTAGTGTCTAAAGCCCCTTACAAGATGAGCACCCATGAGTTGGTAGAGTTGAAAATGCAACTGCAAGATTTAATGGTCAAGAGCTATATCAGGCCAAGTGTGTCCCCATGAGGTTTGCTAGTGTTGTTTGCCAAGAAGAAGGATGGAACATTGCGACTGTGTATTAGCTACAGATAGCTCAAGAAGGTTATAATAAAGAACACACATCCATTGCCCAAGATGAATGATTTCAGATAAAGGGAGCGAAAATATTCTCTAAGATTGACTTGAGGTCAAGGTACCACCAAGTCAGGATCAAGGAAGAATATATCCATAATACCACTTTTAGAACCTGGTATGGACATTATGAGTTCATTGTGGTGCCATTTGGTTTAACCAATGCACCAACCACTTTCATGTGCCTCGTGAATAGCGTGTTCAACCAATATTTGGATAAGATCATCTTGGTATTCCTAAATGACATCCTCATCTATTCTAGGAATGAGGAAGAGCACGCAGAGCACCTTAGAATGGTGTTTCAAGTGCTTTGGGAACATAAGTTGTATGCCAAGCTCAACAAATGTGAGTGATCCAGACTTATGAAGGAACACAAGGAATTACATAAATACACATAAATGCAAAGATGCAACAAAAATAAGACTTCATTTCATTAATATCACATAACGGAAATATGCTTACAAACATAATGGAAATAAACTAGCTAGGGCGCTGGTATCTTATCTCTGAGGAGAGATGTGGTGTCCACCGGCCTTTGAAATATGAGTTACAATGGGGCTCGAAGCCTATCTATTATTGAGAAACAAAGGAAAACCCTAAACCTCCAAAAACCTAACCCTAGGAGATGAAAATTCCAAACTATGGGCCCCGTTGGGGTAAATTGGTACATCGATTTCCTGACATTGTAACTTTGGCATACGATCTCCGTTTGACGCACATGATACCTCATTGGAAAGATCTATCCCAGGACTACACTGCATCTCGCGAATGTTGAGTCTTCAACTCACCTTCGCCAGAGGAAGATTTCCCAAAAAACAACGTTTAGGGCCTCAAAACGGCTCCAGGAGTTTAGGACCCGAAAAAACTGCTAAAAATAGTAAGTTGTGTTATAATTAAGGAAACTAAAAGAACTGAAAGAACAATGTTGGGACCCCAAATGGAATAGGAGGGTGGCCACCAATATCCACTTGGATCAGTGAGTTTTATCAAAAGGAGATTCAGTATTTGGGTCATGCCATTTTAACAGAGGGAATTTTGGTGGACCCTGAGAAGATTGAGGTGATAGTAAATTGGTCTACGCCGAGGAATGTGACAGATGTTCAATCTTTAATGGTTTTAGCAGGATATTATAGAAGATTCATTAAGGATTTCTCCAAGGTGGTGCACCCTATCACGTCGTTTTAGAGAAGGGATGTGAAGTTCACATGGTCTAAAAAATGTGAGGAAAGTTTCTAGTGCCTCAAGGAACTACTCACCAGTACCCTTATTCTGAAGATCGCAGATCCAGATAAATATTTCATAGTATGCACAAATGCTTGCATTGAAGGTTTGGGAGGAGTACTTATGCATGGAGGACATGTGATATGCTATGACTCTAGAAATTTAAAGGATCATGAGAAGAATCATGCGATGCATAATTTGGAGCTACCAACCATAGTGCATGCCTTGAAGATGTGGTGACACTACCTACTTGGATGAAAGTTTGAGTTGTGCACACATCATATGAGCTTAAATTATTTGTTCCATCAACCGAATATGAATGCTTAGAAAGCTAGATGGTTAGAATTCCTAAGCGAATTCGATCTTGAGATCAAGCATGTCAAAGGTAAGGAGAAAAAGGTTGCCGACACACTTAACACAAAGTTTCATGTCACAACTATGAGCTTGTGTCACGCTGACCTCAGAGAACGAGTCAGGAAGGTTATAGCTGAAGATGAGAAGTATGATCAAGTGAGTGCGGGACTTGGGCAAGTTCAACCAAATAAGAAGTATGATGGATATCTAGTGGAAGAAGCTGTCATTCTTCTATTCCAAGGTCGGTTGTACCTTCCAGATAGTGCATAATTAAATAAGCTAGTAATGGATGAGATTGCCTTAATGTCATGTCCCCAATTAAATGGTTTTTAGAGTTGGCCTACCCAATTCCTAAGGGTTATGTGGAAGATTTAAAATATTTGAGTTGGAAGGGAAGGGGTAACATTCATGAAGGAAGAGGAAGAGTCATAGGGATAAAAATAGGCAATGGCATATTCTATGACAACTATGACAAGCATTATGACATTTATGACAGATTCTATGACACCTATGACACTTATGACAGATTCTAGGACACATATGACACTTATGACAGATTCTATGACATCTATGACAATGTAAGAGATAAAAATAGACCAAGAGGGCGCATGAGAGGATTTACACATCTCCAAAGCATCCAAGATATTCCCCAATTTGGAATCATGGAGGATTTGGAGACAAAAGATGAGCCAAGTGTCATGTGGGGCCAATGAAAGGTCATAACTCCCACTAATTCTAATTTCATGAGTAATTATGAGATAATTTGAGTTCTAAGGAGGTAAATGAGTCAACTAAAGTTATTAAAATGAGGCGAAGTCGAAATGGAGCAGCTTTTGGTCATTTGTTAAATGCATCTCTGCAATTTGGGAGAGCTTCAAGCTTGTCCTTGCATGGTGGATGTTCATCCTCCCTGCCTTAGAACCAATTTCAAGGGTGCAAGATTCCCATCCAAGTTGGTTGATGGAGATGCCATTCATAGCTCTCAACGGAGCTTCATGGATATGTTTTGATGCAAGTTCAACCCCCATCTGAGTTCGAGTTCATATTCTCTCTTCCTTCTCTACTCTCATTCTCCTATCCTGGGAGAGAGAGGAGCATTCGAATTCTCCATTAGAACTGCTGGAGCGAATACAGTGTGGTACTGTTGTTATTGCTGCACTGAAAAAAATTTCAATAACCTGCAAAAAACTCTCAATTTTGGAGATAGACTACTACTAAGCATTGCTTTAGGACAATAGGCACTTTTATCCGGATCCTTCACACATGGCTAGACCTGAAATGATTTCTCCAATGAATTCAATGCAATGGCACCATGATTTGCTGTGGAAATCTAGAGGCTTCTAGCGCACTACTGAAAGCAGCTGCTCAACCTACGCTCACTAAGCTTTGATACCATGTGAAATTCTAAATCATAGCAGATCATGGATCTGAGTATACCTCATAGAGAAAGAATGAGAAGAAATTCACGTAAAAATGAGCAGACAATTAATCATGCACGAGAACTCAGATAGGAACAAAATAATGTCACATGATCCAATAATTAGTATTGACAACAATGATGTTATAATGGAGAGAATTCAAATCACTTGGGAGAATTCGAATCTCAGTCTGTCTAGCATAGGAATTGTCACCACTTGAGTGCTCCGGAAGACCCAAACTCAACTAGACTGAACCTAAACTCAGTTAACTGAAGACATAATCAGTTAACTAACCAAGGAGGGCGCATTAGTGAGTTTGTCATGAAAATTACTCAGAAAAGGGCGCATGAGGCCACAATCACTGGCAATCAGAGCATAAACCCCCCATAAGAGTCAGCTAACTCAGGTGGATTGAACTGGAACACTGGGTAGGCTCCTAAAATATAGGGAACTGACTTAAGTGGTCCTAAAATGATGCATGCATGGCACATTAGGTGGTTGATGGACCCTAGATGACATCTACACACCACTAGGGGGAAAATGACATCATCAACTACTAGGAAAAAAAAATAATGCCAGGTAGGACAAGGATGGAGTATTAATTATCCTAACAATTTTTGGGTTAGACTAGAATGGTCTTTCTATGGATTCTCAGCTAAATGATCAAGGATTAGCACCAAAGATATTCCCCCATTGTTTGGAATGAACAAACTATGGAGGTGATATCTTGGTACTTGGAGAGATTATAAAACAATGCATGGTATATACTCCTATTGTTCAATCACAATAAGTTGTATTTATAGAAAAATATAGGATGACTTTTTTTCGTTAGACTACTTGCTTGTCTTTTTTAATAGGCAATATATCTCGATGGAAACCTCCAGGCACTTCCTCTCATTCCAAGGATGGTCCTACAGTAAACCCTAGATTCTCCAGGGCATAAGGCCAGCTCAAAAACTTATGAATGCATCATATAGCTCATCAACAATTGGGTCATTAAGAGCAAACATGTCACAAAGTGGGATTTGAAGCTAGGTGGGGAGGGTAACATTTTTTCTCACAACCACTTGAGTTACACATAATTGACTTGCTGGCGCTTGCCTCTGTAAAAATATTGTGCATAATATCCTTTTTTGTTGCAATAGAAACACGTTATCTCTTTGATACTTTTCTAATTTTCTAATTATTATGTGCAATTAGATGTGTCAAAGAGGTAAATAAATAGTTTAACAACGTTTTTTGTCATGATTTGACTATCAATTTGATAGAGTTTGTGGGCTTTTATGTTTACATGAAACATGGTCTTTTTACGAGGGATTGGAGAAGCTTTGGTGTAGGAATTTGCTATTTGTAGGGGACAATTCTCCTTTTCACGAGGACACTCTTCACATGAATGTTGTATTGAATAGACCATATAATGCCTTGGTTGAGATAAAATATTTTTACCTCCATGGGAACCTAGACACTATCCTAACTATGCCTTTTCACTAATATGTTCCACCTAGTGTGTTCCTAATCCTTTTGTAAAATTGAATAATTCAATTAAATATGCAACATGGCATTTGTCTTTTCCTCAAAAGCTATTTTATGATCTATTGTCTATAGTTTCAATTTTTATTTATATTATTATTTATTTTTGAATACCGGAGAGCTAAATTATTCACACACTTCTACATCCATATGTTCAAGTTCGTGGATCTATTGTGATAGAGGAGCAACTTCATGCAACATTGAAACCATTTGAATATTTTTTGATGGGATATTGTTTTTATTGGGTGCCATCTAGCCATGGCTCTAGCCTAATCAGTCCTTTCAAATTTGTGTATCTTTGGTGAATTGCTCTCTCCAAGGAGTTAGGATTGAAGCTCAAGCCTATAAAACATGGTGTATTGTAATTATCTAGTTGTTTGTCATTCATTTCTATTTGTTTGATGTTGATCTAGCTATGACGCACTCTCATTCCTCAAAAGTTGAAAGTTGAGATGTGTAAAGAATCTATGAACTTGATAGAACTGTAGCATATGAAAGTATAACAACCCATACTCATGGAAAACAAGAAGTTGGGATCATTGATGCTTTTCCAATCACTTTGCATTAATTTGCACACACTTCAATGCAAAATATTTTGGGTTATACACCATTAACACATTAAAGCATTTATATGAGGTGAGAAACACGCAACTTCATTGCTAATTATACTTGTTTTTTAAACTCTTGACAACTAGAGAGGAAGACATGTTTTTCCCATACAAAGAGAAATGTGATGATAAAAATACCTTTCCATACGGATTGATCACCACAATGTCTTGTAAGAATGAACCCCTAGGCTTGATTTCCAAACCTTTAGCTTGGGATAAAACCTATACAATCAACCCATGGAGCACGTAGTAATATTCCTCCTCTTTGGCCTAAAGGGGTTGTGTTTAAATATTGACATTGAGGTGCAATTATCGATACAAATGATCAGGAGGAGAGTTTTTTGAACTTTTTTTTTCAACAAAAAAAAAGTACTATTGTTATTGATTAAGAATCAAATAGTACATGGCTTTTAGTCTCCAAGAGACATTTAAAAAATTATCATTGTTCAAGTACATAACATTAGTTTCCAGATTATATCAAACGCCCCCCCCCCAAAAAAAAAACAGGATATCTGCACAATCTTATATTTCATAAATATATACAGAACCATTCGTGATTCTGTGTCCATCCTGAAGCTCCTCCCAGTAGATATATCCTTCATCACCATTCAGTGCTAACTTAGATAATTTATCAGCCATCGAGTTGTGTTGTCTGAAAATATGTTCAAAAGAAAGGGACATGAACAATCTCATTTTTGCCTTTATCCGATAACACCAATGTTTGAGGGACGCCACCTGCAGATTGTAAAGACCACATGCCCATTTGATGGTCACCCTAGAGTCTCCAGAGACTTTGAGATCAACAATACCAAAGATGTTAACAACTTTTAGAATGCACCACAGTGCCAAAAGTTTTGCTTTCATATCAGTACCGCACTCACAATTAAACCTGAGAGTGTAATAATGTGCATTGCTAAGAAAGATAACTCCACCTGCAACACATTAACCATCTTTTGCAACATCGTCGAAGAAGGCAATCATCTTCTTAATCTGGAAATTGAAACTATTTACTTTTGGTTTCTTTTGTGCAACAATTTCCTTGCAATTCTTCTTTACCAACTTAAGTATTTGAAAAAAAAAATGTTCAGCATCAAGAACAGTATTATCAAAAATAGCTCTATTGCGCGAAAGCCAGATAGCCCATGAAATCAGAGCAGGAAGCTTAGGATAGAGTTTGCAATTCCTAATCCATTCCAGGTAGCACTTATCAAAAATATCAGACGACCATTCAACCTCGATCTTCAGCGCTAATATAATCCTGCTCCATATCATTATGGAAAACGAACACTTCACAAATAAATGATTTAAAGACTCGGTATTCGATCTGCAGAGCATACAAATGCTCGGCCCATACCAACCTCTAACAATAAGTTTATCCCATGTTTTTAGACAGTAAGATAAAGCTTGCCACATAAAACACTTAAATTTTAAAGGCAATTTCCAATTCCACAGCTTCTTATACCACCATTGTTGTGGATAAATACATTTGTTTTTAATGATAGCTTTATAAGCAGACTTAGCCGTGATTAACCCAATGCTGGGATTACCCTTCCAAAAAAGACAATCACTGTCACTTGAGAGCCGACACCCTGCTGAATTTAGATTATGAATATACCTATCCCATTCCACAGTGGTATTGCCAACAAATCCCATATCCGATGCAGAGAATTAGTAGGAGGAATAACCGGCCGACACCTCGATTTCTTGATAAGGTTCAACATGTACATACCTCTATCCTTAAGAAAAACCAAAATATCATTAGACATAGAGTAAGTTTCTTTCATACCCAAAATTGGGTCGATACCCACCGAAATCGAAGTGCCATTACCGACTTTCCATACGAGGTCCTTTGCCATCCAGTTGTATACCTACATAAAACCCCTCCAAATGATAGAAGCTCCACTGATACAGGTTTTTTGGGGATTCCTTATCTAGGTAAGATTGTCATCTTTGATGTACTTAGCAGAAAGTACATTGGACCATAGAGAGGATCCAAATAAAACCCTCCAAAAACTTTTGAGTCTTAATGCATAATTAAACAAGAAAAGATTTTTGATTCCCCAGCCACCACAGCACTCAGGGATAGAAACACGTTCCCACCTTGTCATGATCAAACCCCCTTTCACCTTTCCACCATTCCAAAAGAAATTGAAAAAATATTTCCTTAGCTTATTGATGATTGAGCACAAAATTCTAAAGAGGGACATCTAGTACACAGGGATCCTTGTCAATACAACTTTTAGCAGAGTAAGTCTACCACCCACTGAAAGGAGTCTAAAATATTAGTGATGAATTCTGCGTTCAACTTTACTTAGGAGCCAATCCCAATCCTTTATTCTGTAGTCATTGGGATTTAAAAAGAAACCCAAATATTTGAACCCATTCTCCAAATGACAAAACTGATACAACAGAATATCCTTTAACACATTAAGTTTTGGATCTTCAATTCTGAGATGATAGAAACAGGATTTTGTAGAACTTACCAACATTCCAGATGCTTTACAGAATACCGATATAATGTCTTTATAAGCCACCCATTCATCTATAGAATCCACTCCAACTAACAACACATTGTCTACGAAAAGCACATGAGAGATTGAAAGGTCACAGCTCAATTTTATTCCTTTTATTTTGCCATCAGCCTTAGCTCTATTAATTAATCTACTCAACCTTTCGATGACCGAAAGAAAAAGAAGCGGCAACAATGGGCAACCTTGATGTATGCCCCTCGTGCTTAAAAAAAAAACAGTAGGATCTCCATTGACCAAAACAACAAAATTTGCCATAGAGACACAAGCCATGATCCAATTTAAAACCAAGGGCGGAATACCGATTTGAATCAGGATCAATCTCAAGTAAACCCAATCCACTCTATCATAAGCTTTCTCCAAGTCCATCTTGAGCAGTAAATCCTTAAGGTTCCTCTTCTTAATTGAGTGAATTAGTTCCTGAGAGATACCTGCCGCATCTAGTATTTGACGATCCTCCAAAAAACCAAACTACTCAACAAATATGTGTCTAGAAAGTGTTGGTTTAAGATGAACCGCTATGATCTTTGAAATAAGCTTGTACACCAAATTGCTTAGTCTAAAGTCCCCAAACGATAAAGGTTTATTGCACTTAGGAATTAAAGTGATGAAAGTAGAATTTAGGGCACCACAGATGTAACTTTCAGTCCTATAAAATTCAACCATCTTCAGCGAATCCATCCCCATAATATCGAAGAAGTACATAAATAACTCAACTCGAGCCCCTCACTTGTAAGTGAATAGTTAAAATAGATAACCTTTAATTCAAAGTCCTCACTACTTGATTTACTTAATGTCCTTTAAAGGCAGAACGATTTAGTGAAATATACTCCGCGAGTGGACGCTGGAGCACAGTCCAATGGGCCTTTATGTCCAACGCATTTTCCCATAGTCACCACGAACCACGCTCGGCAATTTATCTGCCAGCCTGCGAAATCGCTCAGAACGTGGTAAGAGATGTTTATGGGGATGTGAGTGATGGTAAACGCTTCTTGGAAAGACGGATCATTGAAGTTCAGAAGGTCGATTGGTATTCCCAACAAGAAGTGTTAGAATAATAATGGAGAAATACTTATGTTAGTATATTGTTATGTTGTTTGTGTACGTGTAGTTCCAGATCCACTATTGTAGGAGTTTGTTGAAGGCTCTCTAAACCTATATATCTGTAACTATTACCTATGAATAATCAAGCTGTGTTGAGCATTAGTCTCACCTTCAGTCTATGCTGCTATGCATGCTTTGTTGCCTTCTGTGTAACTTAATTTGGTATTAGAGCTGAGGTTGGAGGAACTCACCCAGCGGCCTGTGTGTGGAGGAGAAGCAGACTGTGAGGTTGAGATCACACTCTGCAAGTCATGATCCATCGCTGAAAAAATTTGTGAAGTTAAGCCGAAATTGAAGGTATTTGCTGGAGATCGTTGTTTTGTTGAGAAAAGTTTTTTGAAAAGGAGAGAACGCTGCCGAGGGAGATCTGAAAAGGAGTGTTGTCACAGATAATATTTATTTTCTACAGCTGTTGTATTGAGCCGTGCTGTGAAAATGTGAAAGCCGTGAGGACTCAACTCAGCCGTGAGGACTCAAATCGTTGCCAATTGCTAGCGTGGGAGCTCAGATCCTCCCTGAAGGAAGCCGCCGTTGAAAGATCGTGGGAGAGAAGCCCAGTCATCGAGCGCTGCCCAGCTGTGTAGCCGTGAGAAAGGAGGTCGTGAGTGCCATTGTGAAGAGGCCCACGTTGAAGAAGGTTCCACGACCACTGCTGCTGAAGAAACCTCGGGGTAGATAGAGGAGTAGCCCACCTGTGTTGATTGACATTGAAAAAGAAGAAGCTACTGCTGTTGGAAAGCAACAATTGCTGTCAATTGCAGCACATTAAAGACACCGGAGAGAAGAAAGGCCACGGTACTGTAACACTGTGAGGCTATCAGCGTTGTGGGTGCAAAGAAAACCCTGCCCATTCCCTGTGCTGCCTGTTGCGTGAGTGTTGAAGATGCAGCGTGAAGAGATAGCTGAGCTGAAATTTCTTTTAGCCATTGCCATCATCGTGATTCCTGCTGTGGGAAAGCCACGAGCTGCTGTGGGCAAGCCTGACCAGTGATTTCCTCCATCGAAGCAGCAATATCTCATCGAAATCAGTATTAAGACTGAGCACCTGCGCACCATTGGCAATCAGCTGCACCAACAAATCAGCGTGGAGGTATAATTTTTTTTTTTTTGGCAGACGTCGGTGGTATCCAACTGCGATTTGAAGAATTGGGTTGGAGCTCAACGCTGGTGGTAAAGCCCGCAATTTCTTTTGAAGCCGCCGAAGGGAGAAATAAGATCCTGCGCGTGACAGGGCGCGGTACTGTATTTTGTTGCTGCGATATTCAGAGTTGAAGGTAATTATTCCATTCAAAATGGACTTCCTCATGAGACTTGCTTTTGAAAGCATCTTTGAAGACGAAGAGGAAGATGATTACTTCAGCCAAGTTCCTGTAAATGATGAAGGAGACAAAGAGATCTCGCTGGAATCAGATCCACCTTTGCATGATAACCCTGTAGCTATTGATATGGATGACGAAAGTGCAGAAAGGAAACTGGAGCAAGAGCAGGTTATTGAAGATATGGAGAACGTAAATACATTTGATGAGATGCTCATCGATTCAGTTCCATTGGTCTCTGCTATTACATTAGCTGAAGCGCCATATTTCCAGAATGTAGCGAGTAGTGCACCTACTGATATCACTATTGGAATTTCCAAGCTTAATGGTCAATCGACCTTTGATGAAAAGGTTTGGGATAATGAGTTTGGACGCATACTTGCCGATTCTAGTGTGAATGATCCACCTATCAGAAAATTAGCCAGCATAAGTGATAGAATGCCTCATGGAAGAATTTTTTTGCCTACTGTTGGTGTGGACAATTCAATTGAAATTATTAAGAAGATTCCTCCTGAGTGATGTTTGTTGATCAATCTCGTTGCTTCTAATGACAACGCATTACTCTCAATTGAGAATAGTTTCCTGTCATGGTTATCTGCACGATTCAGAGAAGGAGCTGCACGATTCAGAAGGGGAGCTACAAATCATGCAAGCATATTTGCTGAAAGTCTATTTCTCCATTAAGGGGGAATGTTAGAATAATAATGGAGAAATACTTATGTTAGTATATTGTTATGTTGTTTGTGTACGTGTAGTTCCAGATCCACTATTGTAGGAGTCTGTTGAAGGCTCTCTAAACCTATATATCTGTAACTATTACCTATGAATAATCAAGTTGTGTTGAGCATTAGTCTCACCTTCAGTCTATGCTGCTATGCATGCTTTGTTGCCTTCTGTGTAACCTAATTAGAAGAACACGCAACCTTTAAAAGAGATACGCCTTCGCTGTTGACGGGGTTGGCAGTATTTCCAGTTGTTTTTCCAGAATAAAGTCGGATTGGGAAGCTCGAGGAAGACAGAGTAAGTGACTGAAACGACTGAAAGATTAGGAGTTGTAGACGATTTTGACTTTCGGGTATATGTTTATGGAATCTGGCATTTCAGAAATGGAGAAATCATAATTTTCATGGTTCAAAATCTATAACCTATATTTTTTCAAGGTATGATGACTATGCTTTAATGTCCAATGCAATGAATGAACCAATGAATTATAAACAAGCCAAAGATAAAGAAGAATGGGTTGAAGCTATGAATGAAGAATATAACTCTATTATGAAGAATCAGACTTGGGAATTAACAGAATTACCAGAGAACAAAACACCCATAGGATGTAAATGGCTGTTTAAACACAAGCTTAAATCAGATGGAAATATTGACAGATTTAAAGCAAGACTAGTTGCCAAAGGTTATGCTCAACAGGAGGGAATTGACTTTGAGGAAACTTTTGCACCAGTAGCAAAACTAAATACAATTAGAATTATGGTTGCATTAGCTACAGCTCATAATTGGAAGACCCATCAATTAGATGTAAAATCTGCTTTCTTAAAAGGTGAACTAAAAGAAGAAGTGTACTTAGTCCAACCCGAAGGCTTTGTACAGAAAGGACAAGAGCATCTTGTATGTAAGTTAAAGAAAGCTATCTATGGATTAAAACAGGCCCCTAGGTCATGGTACATAAAGATTGATACCTTCTTTAATCAGAAAGGCTTTGCGAAAAGCAAACTGATCCTAACCTTTATGTGAAGAAAGATAAGAAAGGAAATGTCTGCTTAATATCGTTATATGTTGATGATCTCATTATCACAGGAAATGCATGTAAATTGATTGCAGAAATCAAAAATCAGTTATCACAGGAATTTGAAATGAAAGACCTTGGTGAACTTCAATATTGCTTGGGACTTGAAGTATGGAAAGAATCTGGTAAAACTATGATCACTCAAAGTAAGTATGTGAAGGAAATATTGAGCAGATTCCATATGAGTGATTGCAAAGAATCAATAATTCCTTTAGAACAGAATGTGAAGCTATGCAGTCAAGATGGAACAAAAGATGCAGATGGTTCTTTGTATAGACAGTTGGTGGGAAGTCTGAATTATCTCACTACTACAAGGCCATATATCTCATATGCAGTCAACATTCTTAGTCAATTCATGGCTAAGCCAAATGAAAGCCATTGGAAGGCTGCAAAGAAGGTCCTTAGATATCTGAAAGGGACAATGAACTTTGGTCTTTTATACATTGATAAGTTTGATGTTCAATTGGCAGGATTTTCTGACTCTGACTGAGCAGGGAACGTTGATGACAGAAGGTCTACTACAGGATATGCATTCAACATTGGATCAGGGGTCGTAGCATGGAGCAGTAAGAAACAGCCAACTGTTTCTCTATCATCCACAGAAGCTAAATATAAAGCCATGTCTAGTGCTACATGTGAAGCTGTATGGTTGAGGAGGATTCTTGAAGATGTTGGAGAAAAGCAAGCAGAACCCACAAATATACATTGTGACAATCAAAGTGCAGTCAAGCTAACACACAACCTAGTTTATCATGCAAGAACAAAACACATTGAGCTACAACATCACTTTGTTAGAGAAAAGATTGATTCTAAGGAAATTAAACTTCTGTATTGTAATACAAGTGATAATGTCGCTGATATATTTACAAAACCCAATGGCAGAATTCACTTTGAAATCCTTAGGTAGAAATTAGGTGTTGTAGAAAATCCATTTCTACATTAAGGGGGTATGTTGGAATAATGTAGAAATACTTATGTTAGTATATTGTTATGTTGTTTGTGTACGTGTAGTTCCAGATCCACTATTGTAGGAGTCTGTTGAAGGCTCTCTAAACCTATATATCTGTAACTATTACCTATGAATAATCAAGCTGTGTTGAGCATTAGTCTCACCTTCAGTCTATGCTACTATGCATGCTTTGTTGCCTTCTGTGTAACTTAATTAGAAGAACACGCAACCTTTAAAAGAGATACGCCTTCGCTGTTGACGGGGTTGGCAGTATTTCCAGTTGTTTTGCCAGAATAAAGTCGGATTGGGAAGCTCGAGGAAGATAGAGTAAGTGACTGAAACGACTGAAAGATCAGGAGTTGTAGACGATTTTGACTTTCGGGTATATGTTTATGGAATCTGGCATTTCAGAAATGGAGAAATCATAATTTTCATGGTTCAAAATCATAATTTTTCATTATTTTAGTTTTGATTGTGAAAATGGATTCAGTATTTTTAGTTTTGACAGTGGAAATGGATTCAGTACATCTAAAAATCTCTGTGACACCAGAAATAAACAATTTTAACAGCTTATATATTTGAAATTTAAAAATTTCGAATCAGATTTTGGAAAAAAATACCAAACCAAGGTAAAATCATCTAATTGAGAAAGATGAGGTCGACTCCTGAAAAGGGCTGTGATTCTGACCACCAGCGAGTGATAGACGGAGTAGAAGATCAATTTTACAGAGGGTCGACTCAGCTGGAGACAAAAAAATAGCAACGGCATAGACGAATCGATTGAAGGAAATTGAGTCGAATCGATTTGGGCATGAGAATCGGCTGAGAATCGAAGGAACAACTCCGCCGATGACGGAAGAAGGGATCGATTTCCCGTGGAGTTGTCAATAAGGTAACCACTGGTATGAAACTAGCATACTTTTATCTTAAATCTGGAGTTAATAACGTTTGAAAAAAAACCTGGAGTTAATAAGCGTGGAGACTATTGAAACAAGAGAAATAGCTGCAAAGCAGCTAGTCCCTACTCTAAAATTATGTTTATAATTTTTTTAATTGTTTATAAAAATTAAAATATTTTGTCACAAAAATTTAGATAAGTGTTCATAGTTGTGGGACTTTTATGTTTTTGTTAAATCTACTTCAAATGTAAAATAAAACATTTGAATTGTCTCATTATTTGAAATAGAAGATTTGAATTATCTCATTATTTGATTTATTGCATTTAATGTAAAGTACTTTGCTTAAATATTTGCATTAAGAGTTAAATTGGGTTGTTGTTGGCTTGGAGTTTTAAGTTTAAGCACTACTCATTGGTCCTAAAATTTGATTGATGAGTTTTAACATTGGATCCTAAAAATTCTGTCTCATGTAGTTATAACATATATTTTTTGACGCTTTATCAATCATCAAACATTCATTGGTCGACATGTATAAGTTCTACATATATTGAAATAGCATTGCATTGTTAGGAAGCATTTAGACATTTTGTTTGTAGTTTAATTTCTACATTTTCTTTATAGGTTTTTTCATGGGATTCACAGAACTAACAACATGCTTATTAGATCCCAAATAGTAGCTTTGAAGGTAGATATATTGTAGAATCAATTTGAACTTGGAAAATAGTATCAAGATCCTATTAACATTGAAGGTTGGTATGTTGTTGAATCAATTTGAACTTGGAAAAAAGAATTGAAATCCTAAGAGCATTGAAGGTTGATATTTTGTACAAACAATTTGAAACAATTTGAATTTCATGTGGAGAAGACAATTGAGATGCCTAATTGCAACATTCAAGACTAATATCATGCACAATCAATTTGAATTTCAATGTGCAAAAGAGAGCATGAATATGATATGATCTATGTAAATTGTAGTGAAGAAATGAGATCATTAGAGAGAATGTTACACAGTAATTGTCTCTATGAGCATGTTGAATCCTCAATGTAAGTTAATAGTACATGTTGCAAGATGAGCATGATGAATCCTCAATGTAAGTTAATAGTGCATGTTGCAAGTGTTTATAAAGATGGTTTTCATATTTAGAAAATATTCACTATATCAAATTTGTTTAGAATTTTTGTTGAACATTAAAAGTGATAAAAACTTAACGAATTTGTTAATTGTCAATAAGATATTGAATATTTACATTGAAATTTCAAAATTATTCATATAGAAATTTCAAAAAATAATTATAGGATTTTTTTTAATGAAAATTATTCTTATTTCAATTTACCAAAAAAGTAAATGAAGACATATTTCACATGTTCTATAGACATTTATGACTCTATCGATATCACCCTATTGTCTTTCCTTCAAATAAAAGGTAGTGGCAATCCTACATTTGACCAATAAGAACAATTCCCCATAATGATGATCATTATTAATTAAATTTCAATGTGAGGTATTTGCATAAAAAATCATCAATTGTCGAGATGGATTCAACATATTTTTAAGAAAGGACCTATTTGGGAATACCATGGAAAATTTACAGGATAGATAACATTGGACCATCAACATTTTGGCCATCTTCCCTACTCATAATGGGGAAAAATAAAGCAATTGATTTCTAGACCTATTGAGGGAAAAAAAACACTTTGTATGGAGGCCAATAGTCCCATAGAGGGTTATGTTGGGGCCATACTTTCTCAAATAGATTTGTATTCAAGTGGGCAATGTTGGGGCCATATTTTTTTTTAAATACTTTATGCAGGGAATAATGATACGAATAAATATGAGGTGGATAAATATAATGGAGTGAATACTTAAAAGAATCTTAATTATTATTTAAATTAATATTTTAAACTTAAATACCCCTCCAGTCACTTCTTTTTTGACTTGCATTCCGATGTACCCCACACCACACCACGTTGTAGCAGTGAAGCGCTCTAGTTACGTGGTTGCATGCATGTATTGCAAATGTGGCAATGCTATGCTTGTTCGAGAAGGCAACTACTGCTGACCAAATCAAGTGTCATTCTTCAGTTTCTCCAGCAACAAGAGCTCCCGCTCTGTGTTATTCTCCAATTCCTCCAGCAACAACATTCAGTGTCCCGATCAAGTCTCTTCTGGGCACTTTGGAACTCAATCTGCCCTGTGCACATTCCCTCTATGGTAATTGACAATCTCAGTTTTTATGGTACATTAATAACTTAATTCTAAACTGAAATATTGGTTAAGCTAGAGCAGGCCCATATGAATAAGTCGTGACTGTAAGTGTTTTTTGATATATATAGGTTTTAGTATGAGGAATCAAGGATGCTGTGGAATAGGTAGGTATAATGGACAGATGATGTGCCTTCCGGGAACGGAACCGGGTACCAACAGGGACCAGCACGTATTTTGGGATGCATTCCATCCCACTGAAGCTGTGAACATTATTCTGGCCACAAGCTATATGCAGGAAGATCAATGGCTTCGAGAAGACATCAAAACGGTTGTTTTTCTAGAATTCGAGTTGGACAGGGTAAAGAGAGCTTTAGCTACCTCAGGTCTTTAATATTCAAATCTGGGGAAAAATGCCTTCTGCATTGTATTTGATTTCTTGTAACAGCTTGCAATGAGGGAAACTTGCAAATACGTTGATGATAAATCGGGTTTCAAAGTGAGTTCACCGTTGTAGTTTTGATGATGGCCTGTAAAGTTAAGTAGTTGTGGGAGGGATTCTTGTGGGTTGTGATAGGAATTTCTCATTCAAAAGCAATGCATGTGCGCATAGCATGAAGTTATATTATTATTCTAAGATGGCAGGTGTCTTTATTTTCATGATCTTAGCGATATTTTTTATGGTGGCCCTGTGGCTGTTAGAAGTCAAGACCATGGCAATGTTTTTCCAGGCCATTCTGCATTTCACAAAGGATGGAATGTTATGAAAAACCCAACTAATGGTGGCAGCAATCTGTAGCAATTCGGTTACATTTAGATGGAACTCTTGGGTGCAGACATGTCATATTTGGAGTGTACCGACGTGGGCAATCTGAGAGGTCACCATCTCGCATTTTAGTGTGGATATAACTCATTCCAATCTGCATAGTGGCATTTGGAGCCCATTTTCCTCGAAGTCCTTGCTTGGTTAAGGTTGTGTGTATAATGTTGAAAGCTCATACATGCCGGAGAAGATGCAATCCATGCCATGCGCTGTGCATCGTAAGCTCTGGATTTGTATGATGTCTATGACTGTACAAACATGGCTCGCCATATTAAAAAGGTCAGCGGATATCCTTATTGTTGTGTTCCCTAAAAGGCTTCATATTAATTCATTTTTCTTCTCAGCAAATTATCTCATTTCACTTTCACACTTCACTTTCTTATATGTGGTTGGTAATGGTAGGGATTTATGAGATTTGATCTGTCTCGTGATCTCAAAATATATAGATTTAGCATCAGAGCATTAGCCAGAAGGATTAGTTTAAGGTTATTATTAATTGCAAATTCTTTTATAGTTAGATTCTTTATTAAATATTCAAATGGATAAGGTCCTCATTTTTCTTTTGCAGGAATTCGACAGTTTCTATGGAGCTGGATGGCAGTGAGTTGTGGGGACAAACTTCGGCAGTTTTTTCACTCATGCTGAAGGCAGTTTCAAGTATTTTTGCTTGGAAACGCTGAACATATTGATGTGGAAAGTATCCTTCTAATGCTACAGATCATTGCTCATCACTACCAGCGTATTCGGCTTGGTTTTGAGGTGAGTTGAATAAGCTCGGCAGATACAGCTGCTGATTCAATTGATAAAGGACAAAGAGTGAATCGTCAATCTGGATGATATTAACCATTTTATGTCTCTGGCTTTGGAATCATTCCAGGTAAGCTGGATACTATGAATATGATGTATTTAAATTGAGAGTATTGTTATATGGTTAATGGCTCT
Organism: Larix kaempferi; assembly: GCA_027924585.1. NCBI lineage: Eukaryota > Viridiplantae > Streptophyta > Pinopsida > Pinales > Pinaceae > Larix > Larix kaempferi. The sequence continues at coordinate 6,180,671 of BSBM01000410.1, forward strand.
TTGAATATTTCTCATTAAAAGAAAAATCCAAAATTTGTAATGACCGCTCTGAATATGATGTATTTAAATTGAGAGTATTGTTATATGGTTAATGGCTCTTTGAATATTTCTCATTAAAAGAAAAATCCGAAACTTGCAATGACCGCTATTTGTGCAGGACCTTATCAGGCTCCTCGGAATTAAAGGAATTCATTGCAGAGCTTCTGACATGGTACATATCAAATCTCACTCGGAATTAACATTAAATATGAACTTAAATAATATGAACCCATTCTTTTTTTATGGTGTGGAGTATTATAGTTATTCCAGTGGTAAAATGCAGTGTTTCTTTTTAACTTGTATTAAATTGCATTATATATTGTGATATGCAGTAATTTTAGAAGTTGATTTTTATTCTCAATGACCGAAGGTATTGGAGCGTGTTCTAAAAGAATTGCAAGGCCAATATCCAGATATGATCTCAGTTGTAAGTGTTGAAAAATTAGGGCCTCTTACTGCTAACATTCCCGTTAAATGAATTTCTGCAATAGAGTCCCAGTTGTCCTATCCATAGAGTCCCAGTTGTCTTATCCAAAGCACTGTCACTGAAATCTGTTTTTTATAATTTTAGTACCTTTTCCACTTCGGTTTGGTCGTTCGGGTCTCATACATTTAAGTGATCAATTTCTCGAATATAATGCTCTCGCTTGAGCGTGACGTGGCAAAGCCGGGCAAGGTGCTGGAGCTAAACACAAGCGGTTGTCAAATCTTTCATATATCACATTAAATGTATTAAATGATGAACGACATTAAATATATTAAATGATGAACGGCTGCCAAGTGCACGTGGCAAGTTTTTGTTTTTCTTTCAATTTTATATATTTTATTATTTTTATAATTCCATAATTATTTTGCACAGCAGGGGAAATTTGTCAAATCTGTGTGCAGCACCAATCAAAAAATAAATAATCTAATTTTGAAATTTCAAAAATTTATTTTTAATTTTTAGTAAATTGATTTTAATAATAAAAATTTGAACAACTTTAATCAACATTAGGTTTAAAAAATTGAAACAATGATGGTCAACGAAATTTGGCGACCAACCGATCGCTATAATCCCTGCGGAGCAGGGACTAAAAAAAGGAAAGATTTAATTTTCTTCATATATGTTTGAGACTTATGTCAGTATTTTTGAACAGTCTTCAAAATATTTCTTTATATTAAAACATCCCCTAGATTTCAAAAAAAAATTATGCTGATTTATTTTATTTATGTTAGTTTTTTGGGGTTTGAACATTTTTTTAAATATTATATATTATTTTACTTTCAATACAAGAATCCATTGGTAAAAAAGGTTGAGTGCTAATGATTTGGAATATGAGATCAACTACGCTTCGAGGGAAGCGATAAATCTTCCGACTTAGTCAAAGAAGAAGACTTGATTCTCCCAAGAGGGAAAATACTAGCTAACAAAGAAATCAATCTAACAAGATGGATTTGATTTTGAAGACTAGAAAATCTTCTATTGGCTTGGCTTCTAGTTGTTGTTAAGATAGGTCAATGTTGCAAATCAAGGGTGTGCTAGAGTTGATTCCACTCGCTAAGAAAGAAAATTAATAGGGATTTAATTTTGGAGACTATAATTCTATTTGGCTTTTGTTTGTTGTCAAGATAGATTGTGTTCAAGTTTGTAGATGCAATGGATTTACATGTTGAAGATGAGAATGGATTTTGAATGTCTCTTACAAATTAAGAGTGTGCAAGACTAAACATTACTAGAACACTTGTTTTTTTGAGAAAGCACTACTAAAACACTTATTGTTTTTTTAGAACATGGAGAGTAGGAGAGCACTCATTCCAACCAACTATTGTAGAAAATAGTTGGAGTAATTGACATAGCACCATAGAGGTAACCGCTCTATTCATGTAGAAAGCTTTGACACAAAAGTAGACATAGCACCAAAGAGGTAATCACTGTATGTAAAAGAATTTGACACAAGTTTGACAGTGGTAGAGACTCTCTAAAAGAGCCCCTTTGTAATATACATTAATTAAGAAAAGAAGTGCAAGTGGTTAATTGAGGTTGGGTTTCCATGGCAAACAATGTTTTCTTGTGCATGTTCATGTTGTTTATTGATATTGTTGTTTAAAATTCATAATTGACATAATTACCAGCGTAGATCCATCTCAAACCCGGATCAATCAAGCACCGAGAGGGATCCAATTTCTTGAGGTGTAATTTTTTTGTTTTATCTGAAATTTTTTACACATTAAGAAAAAAATTACCCCTCAAGAAATTGGATCCCTTTCTTTTAATTTTTTAATTATTTTTATTTTTTATTTTTGATAAGTTATGAGCGAACATGAAATTTTTAATTACTTTTGATTTTTTATAAGCTATGAGCCGACATGGAAACGTAACGTGACAAATGTGACAAATGTGACATGACATGTGACATCCGTTACAGGATCTCCCCCATACTATTACTTTTTACATTTTATTACTTTTGAAAACGTTACATGTGACATGTGACATGTGACATGTGACATCCGTTACAGGATCTCCCCCATACTGGGTTGTAAGCACCTCGTTTACACTCGGTGCAAAAATAAGGAAATTAGAGCACATTAAGAAAGAAATATAAATAAACAACAGAAATAAAAAGAACATGAATCATATGCTTGAAAAAGTCATGTCTTATATATATATATATATGATTGTATATTATATTTGATCGATATTGTTATTTATTAATGATGTTATTATATATTTATTATAGTCACAAGAATGAGTTGAGTCGATGAAAGCATGGTAATGCTATAACACTTGCTAGGGTTTGATTCCTCAAAAAGTGATTAGTGTGTTCTTGTAAGGAAGATGTTGCTAATCGATTGGGTCATTATGGATGTTAAGTCAGGTTGAGTGGTCACACTCCAAAAATTATGTAAATGGTATCACACCTCTTGATAGGTGGTGGATACTCTACTAGAGGGTGCCTCAAAGAGTTCCATTTCTAACATTTTCCAACTTCAAAGAGATTTGTATGGAGGTGGATTTAAGGCTCGGTCTTCTCGCAGACATCCTTTTAGAGGTTGATGGAGTATATGGAAATTGAAGATTAACTAAGAGTCACCCAAAACATGTATATTGGAAACTCCACCTTCAAATGCCAACAATAGCATAATACACACTACCTTAATCTCTGCTACATTGTTGATCTGATTTCCTAGCCACATTCAATGGATATATAGTATGTCTAATAGATATAAGAATAACTACAATTATATATGTCTAGGTGGCATTTGTATTATAGAAGCTTTTAAAAACTATCAATGACAACACCAAGGTAGAGAGTGGACAATAAAAAGTGAGAATTTTGTTTGACACTTATGTTTATGCTTAGATTGTTTAATGCCTAGTTTTATAATGGTTGATTGGATGTGAGTTGAGTATATTTACTGGCCTTTCTCTTTATGTGACAAAATATAAAACCTTAAACAAAAAAAAATAATCATAACACCTTTTTCCAATCAAAAGTTCAACCTACACACATTAACTTTGGTTTAAATTTTCTTGGGAGTCATCAATTATTGTTGGCTTGCTCCATGGGGTGGTACCATTCAATGGATCCAAGGCCCTCTTGCTCGTTGAGACTTGACAACCTTACTAAATACTTTTTCACTTACACTCTTGAAATGCTCATTTTATTTTAAAATTAAATGAATAATGGGTATGTCCAAATTCATTTTTTTAAATATTTTTATTAAACTTAGTTTTATTTAATTGAATATTATAAATATTTTTTATTAAAATTATAATTTTATTTAACTGAAGGTAATTTCGATTATAAATAGTAGATGTATAAAAATTCGGACGACCATTTTATTTTTTTCCACTTATTAAATCACCGAAAAAGAAAGGTTACTTGGTTCTGCACTCCACACCTTTGAGTGTGGCAGAGCGGGGCATTCTCGCCAGCCCTGCGTACACTACATTCATAGAAGATTGCTTAGTTCCACACTAAGGACCGTCGAATTCATAAAGAAAAGATTCGAGGCAAGGTGAACAATGGGAAAGAAGAGGAGGATTTTAGCTTCTAGAGCAGCCCCCAAAACAGCGGAATTAACCTCTCAGCAACTCAAGAAGCCAAATCCAAAAAGAAAAGACCTGGGAGCAAGGCGAACAATGGGAAAGAGGAAGAGGAAAGCAGCAGCAGGTAGAACAGACCCAAAAACAGCGGAGTTAGCCTCACGGCATCTCAAGAAGCCAAAAACATCGCACTCTCAGCTCGCAGAGAGTCCTGGCGGTGAATCAAAAGCCAACAGCGGGCTCAACAACCTGCTTGCAAATGAAAACCAGAAACTGGAAACCCCCTTGTCCGCTGAGAATGTTAAGAAGAAGAAAAAAAAAAGCAGGAAGAAGCCCAAAACATCACACTCTCAGCTCGCAGAGAGTCCTGGCGGTGAATCGAAAGCCAACAGCGGGCTCAACAACCCACTTGCAAATGAAAACCAGAAACTGGAACCTCCCTTGCCCGTTGAGAATGTGGAGAAGAAGAAAAACAAAAACAAGTTTACGAAAAATTCAGTGAATAGGTAGAATTCCGAAACCTATATAAATACCCATTCTTGGGTTTAATTCAGTTTTACAGATTTGTTTTTTCATATTTTTGATAAACACGGCCCTTTTTTTTTGAGGTGGTAAATTTCTCTAAATATTGAATATTCATGTGGGTATTCGTATTTCAGGATTACCGTTAATGGGTTTCAGATTTTGCTGGTACTTAGCATCTTAATCTTTGTAAAAATGCTCAAGTATTGATATGATTCTGTGCAGGGAAATCTTCAAGCAACAGTTGAATAAGGGAGCGATTATTTATTTCAAAGGAGGGCCTCTTGATGAATTGCTTGAAAAGTTGTCAAGGTATGCTTTGGTGTTTAGGATTTCATCTTCAGCTGGGTTTAGGGGTTAGGGTTCTTATGGCGTTTTTTATTTTTTATTTTTGATTTAAATTTAATTGGATTTTCTAGTGGATGGCCATGGTTGATGCTTATAACATAGTTGCCATATTCGTGTATGACTAACAAGCTATGCTGAAATACTCGGCGAGGCCATACTGTAAGAGTTGGACTCAGATTCGGCACAGACTCCATAAAAAAACACGGCAGCAGAAATGGTTCAAAATGAAGGTTTTTCTTTTCCTTTTGGAATTTATGTTTGATGTTGGCGAGTTTTACCTTATGTCCGCGAGTTGGACTTGCCGGGCAATGAATGATCTGCAATTACCCTGACCCATGAGTACCTGCAAGTCTGACCCGCTGCTGTCGAGTTCGGCTGGTGTTGGCAAAGGGGTCAGACTCTATACTGAATTAACTCAACTTGACAGCCAGGCCAAGCAGAGTTTGATTCGGGAGTACTCGGGTGAAGACGATTTTTCCAACTATGCTCGAGAGTACTTACGAGTATAGCGAGTATGGCCTTGGGACGATCACATTGTTCAATACTTGACTGGTTCGCATTGAGCGAAAAGTAGCTGGTCAACACAGGCGCCATTCTCACAAGTATTGGGAAGTAGGCAAGTATGCAGATTGCTGAGTATCCCAAGTCAAGACTCACCATAGTCGTCCATAATTTTAACTAGAGTAAAATGATTTTTATGCAGTATTTTATGTGGATAAGTATGCCAAATGAGAGTGTGTCTCAGATTCTCAACTAGTATGAGCTAAATACAGGTATGGTAACTATGCCATATAGGTGCCTTAGGATCCATATGGAATGTTTTAGAAGAAGTAGTTATCAATAAACTTTAATCACATAGGGAAGGATGAAGCATTGTATGGGCTATGATATTCAATTTTGACATTGTCTTGGCCTATTTCTAATATTGATTATTATCTTTTTTGTATGCTAATTCATCTTATCATTCTCATTTTATGGATACATTATTCTTATTGAGGTGTTGGGGTATTATAGGATTCAGTTTTCTCACAAACGCACAACAAGCATTAATTCTGCCCCATAAATAATTGACATAGAAGGACATGCACACATAGAAAATTATTCCTTCTTGTCTTGGTTTTCGACTCTCTTAATTGATTACATTATCCTTGCAATGACAATAAAGCATGGGATTTCAACTTAGCAAAACTAAAGGTATGCATTTATTGATTTGTTACTGTTGCCGCCTAATACACACCTTGGGGGAATGCGGCAGGAAACTTTCAAGCCACTCGGTGTGTCATTGGGGGCAACTGAGAGTCAAGTGTTGTCACCTGATTACTCGACTCCTTCGTCTAGGCTTACTCCTAGCGAAGTCAAGGGGGTTTGTCCCTATGAAAAATAATCTATGGCTTTTAACTAGTAAAACAAGAAAAAACTATTTCTAGGAGTTAATATGATGAAATGCAATTAAGATTTAATTAGACAACACATGATATAAATGCATTCACGACATTTTATAATTGAGATTAAACATTGAGAAATAAAGACTAGTGCCGAGAATATGATTGTAAAAATGATTGCTGTGTTGTGTCGTGAAAGTATTGCAGAGGCTTGTTGTAAATTTTAAATTATTAATGAGTATTATGGGAATGGGTTAATTCTTTGTTTGGTCCAACTTTGCCTTACTTCCTTGGAATGGGTGTTGTGACAGTTCTACCAAGTGTCCAACCAGGCCATGATGAACCTTCTTACGACAACCTGTTGACTCTATAGTGAACCTCATGCGACCTCCCGAATCTGTAGAAATTAGACTTAGTAGGATTGCCCTATTAAAACTAGTTACTCTACGTCCTTTTTTGATTGACCCAACTATTCAGACTAAGCTGCAACGGTCAAGAGCATACTTCGGATTTTGAGCGTTGGTTGATTTAAAATATGTGAAGTGGATTGTTAAACTAAACTAAGGCCCAAGAATCTCTTTTCCACACACCGAAGAATGGTGCAGTACTTCGGGAAAGCAAGGGAAAGAATTTAGGTTTATTTTGAACAATTGTTGAACAAAGCATCAAACATGAGATAAATAAATCAAATTGAAATGAGTCTTTTGAGGACGTTTGTGTGCTTTTGTGATGTTATTTAATTACTACTAACTTAAAGAAACTAATCTAAAGCAAAAAATTAAAAAAAGAAAGAAATGCGAATCCCCCCTGGGGGATGGGGGCAGGCTCTAGAATAGCCTGCTTAGCTCTTTTTATTTTTTGTTACATTCAAGATTGGGGAGAACTGCTGTTGGTCCTTTATCATTTTTTTAACTAAAATGGGTAAACTTTATTGATAATAAAAATAAAAAATATGTGAGCTGTGGCCGAAACCGAACCAGCTGAATACAATGTTTAGTTGCCAATTATAAGATGGTTCAAATGCTGGAAATCATGGACAAATTTTCCATATTTCTCATTGTGATGGAACATTCTGATTTTCTTCAAAAATCTTAGTTGAGGAGCCCGCACGACAGCTGATATGCCCGTACCAATATAGGAATGCCTGCACAGGTCTTATTGAGCCACTATGTCCTATTGTATGACCGCACAAGCAAATGTTTAAGCCCGCATAGCTAAGTGAGGAGCCCACATAGCTGGGAGAGATGCTCGCCAAGCAGTCGATAAGCCTGCATAAGTATGGTCGCGTGACTGGATGTAATGAGCCCGCATGGGGGTTCTGATGTGTGCCCGCATAACTAATTGGAATGCCCGCACCGCTATAAGATATGCCCACACAGCGAGAAGAAATGCCCACTATGCTTTGTGCAATGCTCGCACGGAAGTGAGCCCCGTGGTTATAAGCCCGCACTGAATCGGGGCTCTGTGGTGCCCGCAACAAGTCTCTTGTTTGCCCACACTAGTTCCCTGGATGCCCGCAACTGGACACGGCCCTGCCTGTGCTTAGGGAATGTGATGGTAGCTTTTTCACTGTTGGAGAGTTCTATTTTTCTAGAGACGAGGCTTGTTCCAGCTTATGCCTCCGTGTTTGCTTCATAATTTAGACTCCGCATTATGTGAAATGCTTTGAATTGAGTGAATATGAATCAAGCTCATGGAATTTCATAGATCCTAAGATCCGAGTGCCCTGTTCCAGATAATATGAATCAAGCTCATGGAATTTGATGAGATTCACTGTCATTGCTGGAGAGTCTAAGAATCCCTTGGCTGAGCCTGGTGCCAGCATTTGCTTCTATATCAGCTTCATTGTTTAAATTTCTTAATATGTGGAAAGCCCTGAATTGGGAAAATGTACTCGCAATTCGCCGTATACGTTAAATGATTCGATTTAGAGCTAGATTGTTGAGGTTGGTATTTGAATTGAGAGCTCTGATGATTATCATAGAGTCTCCGAACACTTGTAAATTGTCGATCTTATGCTCTTTGGCGATTTGGCAGCCTTTCAACAAGGCTAAGGGTTCAGCTGTATTATTTGAGCAAATGCCCAAACCCCATTTGTACTTCAATCTCATTGTTCCTCCACTTAGCCACAAGACTCCCCCAGCTCCTGCTATGCCGGGATTTCTCTTGGAAGCACCATCGAATTGTAGACTGTCCATAGCCTGGTTATTTCTCCATTCTTGCAAATCAAAGTTAGTAAGTCTGATTTGCCATGCTGGATGGTGTCGCAGTCGGGAATTCTTACTCGGACTAGCGAAGGTGGCTCCAATCCAGTTCATTTCTTTCAAGCTGAGAGTTGCATCTGTCTTGTAATTGGAGTTGTTGAGGCATTTGATCAATAAACCTTTGGCTTGGCCTGCGATTTGCAAAGGGGTGTAGTACTTTTCATGGAAGATGGCATTATTTCTTGCGAGCCAAATTTTCCAGCATGTGTATTTGGGAATGGATATCCAAATATGGTGTCAAAGTTTCTTTTTGGAGAGGGGAGAAGGATAAGTAGATTTCCAATCCTTAAAGAGCTGGGTGGTGGAGGTGAAGGGTGGCATGATAATATTGAGATAGAGGAGCATGTGTTTCCAGACAAACTTGGTATAATGACAATCCAAAAAAATATGGTTAAGTGTTTCAAAATTGCTTTGACAGAGAGGGCACCAAAAAGGTCCGTGGAATCCTCTTTTGTTGAGATTGTCGCTAGTAAGCACTTTGCAATGCATTAAAGTCCAGGTAAAGAAGTTGATTTTGGGGAGTCCAAATGGATCCCATGCAAGTTTCCCTAATTCTTTTCCCGCGTCATCATGAGTTTGAAGAGCTTTGTAACCGAGAACAAAGGTATATGAACTTGTGGGGCCCCAACCCCGTTTGTCTTCGGCCATTAGATGTATGGATGCACATCCTTTCAGGTTGTCGATGAGAATGATTTTGGCAGACTCAAGATGGGGAGGGATGACAATATTTTTCCAGCTTTGCCAGTTGCCATGAATGTCCCAGGAACTGAAATCTTTTAGAGTTGTGATCCCATGTTGATTGAGGCAAGCAGCGATATTATGTAGCTCATGGGTGCTTTGAAGTATTTCGTTGTCCATGATCTTGTCCGTGAAGATGTCTATTTTTCTGCCATTGCCAGGTACCCAGTAGAGGCCTTTTGAAAAGAACTCCCAAGCTGCCTTGCATAGTGTCCAGATGCTGGAGCCTTTGGAAGTTGGCTTTTGGTCTAGACTTCTTAAATTGTTCCCATGTAAATATTTCTTTTTGAGCACTTGACTGACTCGATGGCGTTTGTTGTGCAGGATTTGCCAAAGAAGCTTACCACCCAGTGCCAAGTTTGCATGGAGTGGATCGCGAATTTGAAGGCCTCCCGAGGATTTTGGCTGCTTTATGGTCGCCCAATTCACTAAGTGGATTTTGTTTTCATTGTTTTTTTGACCAGACCATAGAAAATCTCTCAATAATTTACTTATCTGTTCTGATACTCCTTTTGGAGCTAGGAGGATGGAGAATTGATAGATAGGTAGAGCGGAGAGGACAAAGTTCACTAAGATCAGTTTTCCAACCTTACTGAGCCAATGGCCTCTCCATCTTCGTATTTTGCTTTTTATTTTGTTTATCGTGTCGTCCCAATTTCCAGATTTTGAGCGACCATATGTGATTGGGAGGCCCAGGTAAGTGAAATTGTCCCAGTGGTTGTGGACTTTGATGCCAAGAATTCTGCTAATTTTGGCCGCAACGTTGTTGCTAAGATTCCAGCAGTAGACAACACTTTTATGCAAGTTGATTTTGCCTCCGGATGCATTGCAATACCAATTCATATTGCGCTTGAATTTAAGGGCTATGATGGAGGAGGCTCCACCCAATAAAAGAGTATCGTCGGCGAAAAGGGTATGATTGAGGGGATGGGAGTCAGGGCTCAAGTGGAGGCTAGGTAGGGAGCTTGAAATCATATCATGATTCAGTTTTCTACTGACTGAGTTTGCCAGGATGATGTACATGAAGGAGGAGAGGGGGCAACCTTGTCTAATGCCACGCGTGGCTTGAAAGAAATAAGTGGGGTGGCCATTAATTAAGGGAGCGATCCAGGGTTTGCTTATGCAAGTTGAGATCCAATTGATGAAAGTTTCCTCGAGTCCAAAGCATTTCATAATTTTAAAGAGAAAAGAATGCTCGATGCGATCAAATGCATTGGCCATATCAAGCTTGATTAACATACCTTTTTCCTTTCAGGATTTGCTGGAGTGGATTGCTTCTTGTTCAAGGATGACGTTGTCAAGAATTTGCCTCCCTTCCAGGAAGCCACCTTGGTTGTCAGAAATAATTTTGTTGAGTAAAGGCTTCATTTGAGTCGCTAGCATTTTGGAGATGATTTTGTATGAGGAGTTGCATAATGAAATCGGTTTGAATCTGCTGAAGGAGCTGGGGTTAGTTTCTTTTGGGATGAGAGACATGAAAGTGGAATTTGTGCAACCACCGGTTTTTGCCTTTGAGTGGAAGTTCCTTATCATTCTCATGAAGTCTTTTTTGATGTACTTCCAACATGCTTTGTAGAAATGCATAGAGTAGCCGTCAGGGCCCCGTGCTTTATCAGATTTGAAGGAGTGAATTGTGTTGAGCACTTCCTGTTCGGTAAAAGGTTTGTGAATGTTGAAATTGTCCTCCGGCGTGATGCTCTTTGGGATGTGATCCAGGAGTATAAGCTCATCATCTCCTTCAACGTTGTCATCTTCAACGAATAGCTTGGAGAAATGCATGTGAGCTGGGTTTTTGATGCTCGAGTTCCCAGTGACAGTCATGCCGTTCTCAAGTTTGATTTCAGCGATGTAGTTGGAGGAGTGTCTGACCTTGAATTGCTTGTGAAAGTAATTGGTGTTCTTGTCACCAGCTTTGAACCAGGTACTCCGCGACTTCAACCTCCAGTATTCCTCTTCAGTTCGAAAAGCATGGTAGACGTTGGATTGCCGTGTGACTTCTTCTTGCAGTGTGGTTGCTTCAACAGGATGATTTTCCATAGTGAATTGGATTTCTTCTAGAGCGCATACAGCAGTCTTTCTGGGATTTGCGGGGGCTGGGCAATTGGATTTGGCCCAAATCTTGAGTGCATTTTTGGTGTTTTTGATCTTCTTTCCCAAACGTAGTAGGGGGAACCAGAGATGGGGATTCTCCACGCGGTTTCCAGAGTGTTCCATAAACTGGCATGGTCAAGCCATTGGGGGATGAACCTGAAGGGGATTGGGCCAAGATCGTCGTTGTCATGAAAGAGGAGTTGGATGGGTTTATGATCAGAGGCTAGATTGGCCAAAATGCTGGAGGAGATGATTTGGGAATTAGACATGAGGCTACTGTGGACGAGGAATTTGTCCAGTCTTGCCATAATATTTCCCTTGCCAATATGCTTATTGGACCAGGTGTAATTCCCTTTTTTGGGTTTGATGTCGATGAGATCTCGAGATTGGAGAAGCGCTTCAACCTGAGGTTTGAAGGAATTTTCTCCAATGAGTCCACCCTTTTTTTCTGATTTGGATAGGGTAATGTTCATATCTCCGGCTAGAATGATGTTTTGTGGATCGTAAGCAGCCATAAAATCTTCAAGTAGATTCCAACAGTCTTTTTTCTCAGAGTATAGATTGGGTACGTACATGTTGAAGAGAGCGATATGCTTGTTGCTTTGTATATGAGTGAGCTCAGTGTATATCCAGTGTTGCATACCGAAGGAGCTGTGGAGATGGAATTTTTCGGAGGACCATAAGGTTGCTAAGCCGCCAGAAGCTCCTCTAGCGTTGACAGTGTAACTAGTGTTTTTCTTCCATTTTTCTTTTCCAATAGCTAAGACTGCACTATCATCGAGTTTGGTCTCTTGGAGTAATAGAAGATCAGGCATATCAATTCTTTGGAGATCTTTTACTGCTTCAAGCTTGTTAGGGTTGCCTAAACCTCTGCAATTCCAAGAGACCAACTTCATCATTTAGAATTGTTGATGGAGGAGGGGGTTCCTCCTGCTAGGTCTCCAGATTTCTTCCCTGCTATTCTGGCTCTAGTATTTCCGTTGAAAACCATATCTATTGTGGCTTGGGATCCTTGGACTTTTTCGCGCTCAGCTTCTTCTTCTCTCAAGACTTTGGTAGATTTCTGACCTGGCTTTTTGGAAGATTTATCATGGGTTCTTCCGAGGAGGAAGGGGAGTTGGGAGGTCTCACTTTAGTGATTTCAGCATAGGAGGGAGCATCTTTGATCAAGTTAGATCTGTTGGGGCTAGGGGTGTTCTGGGGCAGGGGTTTCTTCGGATCTTCATGGGCGAGAGGAGTTGCTTGAGAGTCTTGTTGTTCGCGTATTTCTCCTTCTTCTTCGACCTCAGGGATGTCTTGGATCTCAGGTGTTTCTAGGGCTTTGAATTTGTTCCTGTTGTTCGAGGCCATCGGATCTTTTGGTGTCGATGATCTGCTTTCTTTATATTTAGACTTTTTGAGTGGGATTTCATTCCCGATTTGTTATTTTGGATGGCCACCCATTGTTCTTTTTTCCCATTTGATTTTGGATCAACAGGCTTCTTTTTGCAAGATCGAGCGAAGTGGCCGTATTTGTGGCAAAACCTGCATTTAAAGGGGATTTGTTCATAGTCAAGTTCTTGAATATGAGACCAGTCTGCTATGGTAAGATTTATTGCTTTTGGGAGGCCGTGTTTCAGATCTACTTCGACGTAGATTCTCGCGCATGCATATTGATCTTTCCGATTAACTTTGTCGATGTATTTACCCAGGGCATTCCCGATAGCTTCTAGAGATTCTGTATTCCAGCAGTGAAGGGGTAGATGAGGGAGTCTCACCCAAACGGGGACAACAGAGGGGATGTCGAGGGATGGATCGAAGTTCGGAGTCCATTTGTTCATATAGAGTCCTTGTGGTCCCATAAAATAAGGACCGTTCCTGAAGATGAGCTCACGGTCCTGTTTGCTTTCGAAAACGAATGCAAAGAATCCTTTACCTAGGAAGAAGGATTTAACATCTTCCGTGATCAGGGTTCTCCAATTTTTTTGCACACAGTTTTCGGTAGACTTCGGGGAGGGCCAAAGGCCTGTAAACTGGTCGATTAGTCCACGTTCCGACAGGTTTAGGGCTGTCTTGCAGGTTAGATCAACCGGTAGTGCTACAGTCGGAATCTCGTTGAGTTTCTTCATGAACTTTTGTTGGGACGTGGGAAGAGGCTTCTTTCCATGAGCAACTAAAAGTTTCAAGAAGTTGGCCAGGTTAGGGGGAGGGCTTTCTGCTCCCGAAGCCATTGGAGGCAGAGGGAGCAAGCCCTAGGTAAGGGTCAACAAGGCAATCGGGGAGGGAAAGAGAGAAGGAGATCCAGGAGGGATCCCTTCGAGATTGGAGTATGGTCAGCTCAGATAGCTAGGCTAGTGATCCGGGGGCGAACGCGAAGCCAGGAGGGCCAGCGGCCTGCGGCTAGGAAAGCCAAGGGATCGGGGCTGCGTGCAAAAAGGCTTGGTGGGCTGCGTGCGTTAATCCTTGGTCCTTTATCATTAGGAACCAAGACAGTTTACAATATCCAGTAGTAAGCAAAGGTGGTTGAAATAGGTTCTTCGAATGGTCTTGGAAGCCCTTGAATCCAAAATTTTTGTGTTCGAAATGCTCAAACCTGCTAAGCATGCAAAGAAAACCAGCGAGCTTAGTTTATTTAAAAAATGGCCAAAAACATTTTAGGAATGCTTTTGGCAATACTTCAAAATTGCTATAACAAATCTAAACAAACTAGTGGGTCGAAAAGGGTTTCCAGATGATCACGGAATTGTCCAAATCAAACTTTTTTATCATTTAAATGTCTAAACCTGCTAAGCATGCAAAAAAAACCAGCGAGCTCTTTTTGTTATGAAATGGCCCAATAACACTCTAAAATTGTATTTGGACACACTACAAAACACACTACAAAAATCTACAAAATTTTCCTAAGTAAACTAGCTACACAAATAAAAAAAAAATGAACCAAGTAAGGCAAGCTAGAAAGCTTGCCTTCTTAGGATCTTTGCTTGCCTCTTTAAGAGATAGCAAGCAAATGTTAGGCACTAGATTGCTTGATAAAACTTTTGGAAATAAGAAAAATGCTCTATCTTGCTTTTTAGATCTACTTTAAAACTTTCAAAATAGAAAAATGGCAATCTAGATCTAGATTTATCAAATGAAACTTTATGATTTTAGATTGCTATTATTCTGATCTATTTGTAAGAATAACTTTTAAATCAAGATCTAAATAAAAATATGAATGATAACCGAGAAAGAATAGAAGAAGTGGATCGAGAAGTTTGAACCCATGGGGGTTGAGCGCTGAAGATGGGCAATGGAGTCTCTTTCCTGATGCATCGGTGGAATCGAGTGTCTTGATTGGATCTACTGGATGGAGTATAGAGCTAACATGCTCACCACATCCTTCTGCTTAAGCAACCTACAGAATCACAACACAACTAGCAAAGAGGATTAAAAGCATATGTGTAAATGAACAATAGAAAGTAAGCAACCTATAAAGTAAGCAACCTATAAAGCACTACTCACTATTTCTTATGAAAGCTAACTTTCCTTTAAAGGACAAAATGGATCCCAACAATTGCAAGTATGAAATAAAAGAGATACAGGTTACCTCATGTTATCAAAGCACCAGATCCAACCAAGGACAACAACAGGGTAAGCCTCCAAAGTCTTCTTATTAACTCAATGAAAAATATTACAATACTCTGCTAGCAAAGGTTTCACCTTTCGATGTGAACAATGGAGCAAAAGCCTCCTTTAAATAAGAAATCTCATGCAAACTAGGGCGCAATTCCCAAGGAGGGCGCATGAGTGAGAGAGGGAGTTAACTCGATCTTGCTCGACTTGATTGGAATCATCTAATTTAGAGCTCAGTTCATCCCCAGTTGACTGTACAATCACTTTAGTTCATCCTCAATTCAACTCCAGACACTTTCTTTTGATTTAAGAATTTGTCTTTTTATTTAATATGTCTTTATTTTGACATTTTTTTTGTTTTTTTTTTGAGTTTCTGAGTAAATATCATATTTTGAGATAAATACTTACTCAAAACTTAGGAAAAGTGGGTTTATGGGTTAAATGGGTGCTCTGGATTAGAAAACGAGCATCCCATTGTCAAATTTCACCCATAGACCACTTATTTATTACATTTTGAAAATTTTCAATTAAACCATTAGAATGGTTTAATTTATGAAAAAATAATTTTTTAATTAAACCAAAAAGATGGTCCAATACCGCGATTTTATTTTTTTAAACTTGAAAATAAGCACCTAGGGAACTAACATGACCATATGACGTTATTTTAATGTTTAGCATGTTTATATATGTTGAAAAATGTACTTTAATAACCCCCCAAGGCCTAACCACCACTTTCGGCATTCCAACTTTGGAGGTGTAGGAGAAAAACTCATCAATTATACTCGGCTAAAGGCAAAGCATAATTGACAAGGGAAAAAACTCCTTGGAATACCTTCATTGGTTAAGTCCTAGGGAGCCAAGTCACTCAAAAGACCACCATGCTAGTACACTTTATTACAAACCCTGTGGGGCATGGACATGCATTACAGATTTAAAAAGCGACCCTAAAAAGGCCTGATTCAGAACTTCTGAACCCTGAAATGCACAAGTATTTGTGCAAGTTTTGGCGGTTCTCTGGAAGTCCAATTGAGTGCAACTCAGGTGGCAACAATTACTAAAGTTTAACTTGAATTTGAGAGAGGAAATCATCCACTTACATCCTACGGTGCCTAACTAGGCATTTAGTTAATGAGCCTCCTTTTCAGCATACAATCTATGCATAGGTATTGGTAGTGTATGAGGTTTGCATAGCTTGGATTTGAAGTCAGGCATTGATTCTCATTTCCCTTTATGATATTGAGTAGAAGGTGCAATTAGTTGATTTTATTGTTAGAATTGTAATGTCTTACAAGATCATGTTTGTGGACCAAGGCTTGTATATATAGAATGAGAAGGCATTGAGAAGTAAATGCTCATATTTTTTTTCAGTTATACATTGGAAGCGGGTGGTTCCTTTTTGTGTTGTTTAAGCTAATGGTTTCTTCTTTATTTGAGGCCATTGTTTGTCTCATATACTGTTTGCACAGGTCCCATTGCATGGCAGTTAGATCATCTAGGAAGATTAATGCCCACAAGTTGCTTGTTTCTCATCTCATAATGACCATCCTTGGAACAACTCACCCACAAACTATAGGACTCTCTTGATATGTGATGGTTTTCTTTCTTCCTCAAACTATAGGACTCTCTTTAAACTATCCATGCCTTAGAGATTATTATTTGATGCCCCCTTTAATCTGCTTTGCAGATGGCATTTAGTGCGAGTCCATCAGAATCACATGGATTGGATTGCTTCTCTTAAGTCCATCATTGTAAAACTAGTATTCTATGCTGACAATTTCAATATTTGGCTTGTAGTTTTTCTTCCTGTCCACCTTTGATGACAGTTGTCACGTGACTTGTGATTTCCTTTAGAGGTTCTATACATTAATGTTGGATAAATGATAACATCATACCTAAAGGAACAACATGTTTGTAGCTTTCCAAAGTTGGAGATCAAGGTGCACTTTTATCATTTAATGCTCTTATTTATGAGCTTTGAGTCGAGTATCGTGGGTTGCTCAAACTAGGTTATAGCTTATATTCTTTAGAATCTAGATATATGTCATTCAAATGTGTGTAACTACTCTGAATCTACTAATATTGTTCACCAATACCTGCAAGAAGAATGCAATGCAATAGATATACATAAACAAAAGGACAATGAAATATATAAACAATATCTTGTTGGAGAGGGGCACTCTCTTAGATACAATGCCAAAACCACACTTCATAATGACATTGGAGGGAATACCTCTTCTTATCTATAGGAAGAAATCTACTAGCATATTCCTAACTACTACAAGTGGAGTGTTCAAAGCTAGGTCAGATATCAAGTGGCCCATCCTCTTTCTAAAACGTATGCCCTCAAAGCTTGGGCAAGTTTGTGTAGTTTTGTATAAACTGCGCTCAGTCTCCCAGGTGGTGTTTTATGATGGCAGTTTCTTCCAGTCTATGAGATATTCAATGATTGGTTTGGACTAAAGATATTTGATACAGGCATCAAGAATGGCTTTTGTCTCAAGTTGCAACTGTCCATGTAATTCGAGTAGCTCAATTTGCATAGGAATAGTTTCTCTAACCAACTTCTTTAGGTAAGAAACACGGAACACATTATGTATTTTGGATGTATTGGGTAGCTTAGCAAAGGCCACTTCCCCAATCCTATCTGGCACCTTATAGGGTACATCGAACATTGTTTTTAGCTTGTGTTTACCCTTGTCTTTGAGGGATGTGAGCTTGTATGGTTGTAGCCTTTAGGCGAAGGTACACCCAGTCCACTGACTGGAACTTGTTCACTTTTTCCTTGTCAGCTTGTTGCTTCATCTTGTCCTGTGATGCATGCACGTTTTTTTTGAGGATTTCAAGGATCTCTTGTGTTTGTTGTATATGATTTGTAACTTTCGGCACCTTTGAGCTCTCCTAGTAAGTAGCTTTTGATGTTTGGAGGTTTGTAACCATATAGGGCTTGAAATGGGGTCATCTTGTTGGCTCTGTGATAGGTAATATTGAATGAATTTTCAGCTAGGGGAAGCCATTTGTACCATCCTATCTGGCACCTTATAGGGTACACAGAACATTGTTTTTAGCTTGTGTTTCCCCTTGTCTTTGAGGGATGTGAGCTTGTATGGTTGTAGCCTTTAGGCGAAGGTACACCCAGTCCACTGGCTGGAACTTGTTCATTTTTTCCTTGTCATCTTGTTGCTTCATCTTGTCCTGTGATGCATGCAAGTGTTTTTTGAGGATTTCAAGGATCTCTTGTGTTTGCTGTATATGATTATGATTTTTAACTTTCGGCACCTTTGAGCTCTCCTAGTAAGTAGCTTTTGATGTTTGGAGGTTTCTAACCCATATAGGGCTTGAAATGGGGTCATCTTGTTGGCTGTGTGATAGGTAATATTGAATGAATTTTCAGCTAGGGTAAGCCATTTGTACATTTGTCCTGGTTGCTATTGTCAAAGTAGCAGAAGTATCCTCCCAAACATTTATTGAAGAATATCCTAATGCAAGTCAAGTGCCTTTTGGATGTTTAATGTGGAGCTGCAATGGGAATACAGTGATAATTAATTTGACATGGTATGTTGTTTTCTATTGGCAATTCTTCCTTTTTGCAGTCATCAAGCACCAATTTGTCATGCTTATTTAACTTTTAAATGGTATTTAATTAGAATCTTGTCATCATTTTTCCTTTTACCCTTACATACAATCTCTGCACTAGCAAGAGCACCTTGTTTCTCCAACTTTTATTTACTTTTACTTTGTTGAAAGGTTTATTTAGGATTTCTAGCATGAAAATAGTTCCTTACTCTTGGCCTTCACCTTTTCAACAATATATTTCAATGGGAGGTAATGATGAACTAGTGAATATTTGGGAGTGAACCCATAGCTTCCGCCTGGCTGTTTAAAAGTTTGTTGGTCACTATCTTTGATTGTTGATTGGTCTTCTGCTATGATCCCTCTAGCCATTATAAGGGGTTGTTCACATAAGTTAACTGTAGCTTAGCCTAGAACTGAGCCCACATGTGTAATGAGTGAGAACTAGTAGATATTGGAGATTATTATAGTCATTCACACACAAATTTATATGATTCTCTGATGTTATCACCTTTTGAGGTTGCTGGGAGATATTCTCCTATTTCTTAGGAGTTTTTTTGTTATAATTCCAAACACTCTTTATTGATGTCTTGTTTACGTATATATAGGTATTAGGTTTAATACATTTATGTATGATTTTTTCTAACATATATTACAATCTCCATCTAATATGCATTGTTTATAAAATTCTTTTGAATTTGAAATTTTTATTTGAAACACAATGGGTTGCAGAGCCATTGAAGCAGCAGAACAACTCAAGGGACAAGTTAATGACAATATATGGATGAAGGTGAATATTGTAGAAATACTGGTGTTCTTATATGTTGTAGATTATTGTTCATAGGTGTTCCACTTTTCCATGTTAATGACTGAATCTGACATCCTTGGTACAGTTATCTTAATCTTATCAAATTAAAGATGCTAAATCTATATTGCCTGCAGCACAACTCATGTCTGTATGATCAACCTTTTCAGTTGTAAAATGTCTACTCAAATATGTTTGACAAATCCTCCTGTTTTCTATATCCACAATAAATTATTCAATGGCGAACTCATTCAAGGCCTCCAGTATTTGAATAAGTTGACTGAAAGGGATATTTTCTTCATTTGGTTTTTAGATTTAGGATATTAAGGCTTGTGAAGGAAAGTAGAGATTTACATAAATTTCATGATTTACATATGCCCTATCTTTGTTATATATACAATTTTATTTTTTAAAATTCTCTTTAATTGGTTAGTATATGTAGCTTATATTTTGTGCTTTATCTGTTGGATATTCAGGCTTGTGAAGGAAAGTAGAGATTTACATAAATTTCAAGATTTTACATGTGCCCTATCTCTGTTATATGTACAATTTTAATTTTTAAATTCTCTTTAATTGATTAGTATATGTAGCTTATATTTTGTGCTTTATCTGTTGTTAATAAATAGGGGTTTCCTAAGTGCCATTAGAATGGTGGCAAGTGGACGTGCCTGAAGTTTAATTCATGTGTTGATGTGGAACGCAGCAAAAGTTTTCTGTGGGTGTCAATGATGTAACTCGCACATTGGAGAGAATGCCCATTGTGAAAGCCATTCGGAGCATTACACCTGATATCAAGCATCCAGAACTTGTGCCAGAAACTTTTGACCACCTAACCACAACAGAGGATGGAGATGTTGGACCTAATAAACAATCTTGTAGCAGCTTGAAGACAACTGGAAAACAAGCTGTCCTTCTTCAAGTTAGTACTTTCCTATGCCATTATATTAATTTTTTCATTGGATGGTGGGCAATATCATGCTTTGTATAATATTTGATCTCTATATATTTTCAATAGGTCCTTTACCTTACTGAGTTGATTAAATCATTTATTTGTAGAATAGTAGTTTATTTTATTTCATTATGCATGTCATGTAGTTCTTAGTTAAAATAAATTACAATGGGTGGGTTTTTGTTGATGGCGATTACCATATACTTCTTCGCCTTCTGATATACTTCCTAAAGACACATTCTTTATAAAATCTGCTACAAATAGAGTTGTCTTTTCATCTCTTGTTTCATGTATCTTTCTATTGTTTTAGACTAATGCTTTTATTAATTGTTTTCTGGCTGTGGATTTTGTCTGCTACTGTATTGATAATTTATTCACTGCTGTTTTTAGTAATTATCTTTTTGTCTATGGATTATATCTTTTTTGATGTTGACCACTTGCAACACTTTAGGTCAACTCCTAAGACCAAGGGGGAGTCCTTGATGTCAATGGTAGATATCTGCAGTTGCTTAAACAACACACAAACACCATTCCCAAGAAACCTCTCAGCAAAGATCAGTGCTGTATGGAGTCAAAACAATGAAGTATAAACAACACTGGGAGAGGGTTAGGTACTAGGAGTTATAACACTTAATTACGAATTCCAAGAAATTTAACTTGAATTTCTTGCTGCTGTTATAAGATTACATCAGTTAATAATGATCCAAAAACTTGATAAAAATCAATCAAAACAATGCCAGCTCACTATATGAGATGTACCTTGAGGTATGGAGGTGAGAGGGATATGCAATAGGATGAAGAAAGGGCCTTAAATCAGATCTGAAAATGTGAATCAGATTTGGTAAATGCCTTAGAACAGTCCTCAAATAGATGGTGGTCCTGCTTATCATGTTTCCCAAGGAACTTCCAACCCCCAGGGGTCAATCTATCCCCCAAACCCTACTGTTCAGGCCTTCAAACTTGGCTGAAATGATGGATATACCTGCTGTACTTGCAATAACAGATTTGCGAAACCAAACCCTAGCAAGCACAAGTCATCGAAAATCTCACAAATCCACCACATGAACAAAACACCCTTAAGGATTCACCATTAATTCAACTAGGGCCCACTTTTCTATCTGAACAAAAATTCCAAATTGCAAATATTTTTTAAGATATGAATTTTTCTAATTTTTAGGGCTTTTCCAATATTATATTTTTTTGGTATTTTTGCAATAAATATACAAGAGAATTTTGTTAAAAATGCGAAGAGAAGGGGTTATGAACTTAGTCCCCAACCCAAGGGAAATTAGAGATCAAGGTCAACGTTCCTACTCAATTTGGCTATTGAGGATTTACCAACTAGGGCAAGGGCTAGTAACTCGATACTAGGTCGAAGTAGCCAAACCCTAATCAGGTCAAACAATGAATCCCAAGGTTCGCAGTGGAGAGCTCCTTCAAGAGGAAGGTCTCTTCAAGCAAGACCAACAAGATGCCACTAAAACCCTAATTTAACTTGCTTAAGGTGCAAAAGCAACGTCAAACAAGAAAACAAAGAGATCTTACCAATCTCAACCAAGGAAAGAGCAAGAGAAAGGGTTCTTAGGTCCTCCTTAGCCACACGTTATTGCAACTATTCTTAGCATCAATCTTGCAAGATAACAAACCCTAGTAATTCCACCATTCAACCTTTATCACATGTAAAACTTGCCAAAGAGAGAGGAGCACACCTCTTAGAAGCTCCAATTTACCAAGAGGAAAAGAAAAAGATACATAATTAGAACCCTTGTCTTATTTTTAAATGAGTGTTAGGAGCCTTTATTTATATGAGGCTTCCTGGTCTTATCTAACTTTAGAGCCTACCTTACTAAAAAGTAAAAATAACTTAAAACTAAAGGTTGTCGCCCCCCAAGTCGGGGACTAAACCACAAAAGACTAAAAATAATGATAAAATAGTGAAAAAGGTTTCATTCGAATGAAGTGATGAGCCTGTTGCTGCTTGAAGATGCACCTGGGGGATAATGCGGCATAAATCTTCTAGCCGCTTGGTGCGTCCTTAGGGGCAAGTCTCGAGTCAAGTATTGTCACTTGATCTTGATTTCTCTGTTTAGGCTAACTCCTAACGAACCAAGGGGGGTGGTCCCTTACAAAATACTATGGCCGATTAAACTAAGTAAAAAAAAGTGAATGTGATTTTATGAGTTAAAAATAAACTGATACAAGATATTGTAGAACACAAATTTAAATCAACAACATATGATAAAACATTCCATTAACACATGAACTCACTTAAAGATATTTTGATTGTTGTAGGTAAACCAGTGCCAATGGAGTCTAATTACGTTGTTGTTGTGATGTGGAAGTGTTGCAATTGTCTCATTGTCAGTTTTAATTTATTATGATGAGTGGATTAAGGAGTGGGTTAAATTTCTTGTTTGGCCCAAAGAAAACTTGTTCCTTTGAACTTAGCGCTTATTGCAATAGTACCAAGTGTCCATCGGGGCAAGGCATAACCTGCTTAAAGCAACCCTTTGACTCTGTGGTATGTCCAATGTGACCTACTGAGTTCTCGAAAACAAGTTTATTTGGATTTCCCTATTAGAGTAGTTGCTCTAATCCCTTTCTGGTGTGACCAATTGATCAGATAAGCTGCAGAGGTCCAGATCATACGGGGAAAAGAGTCTTGGTTTATTTTAATTGAAGTAAACAAATTGTGAAAGTAGATTATTAACGATTGAGAATCTCTTTTCCCTTTCTCGAGCAAGCTCTTTCGGTACTTCGGGAATACGCGACCGGATTGATTTATTGTGATTGTTACTTACTTGTAAAAGAAAGAAATATTTGTAACAGAAAAGTAAACTAACTAAGAGCAAATATAATCTACTGGTTAGCATATGAAAAACAAGAAACAAAAAGAAAAAAAATGTTCACGCCATAACAATGACGCAAGACCCCCTAGGGGGGATGAGGTGTGGGCGTTGGGTAGCCCTCTTGCTTTTATTAATCAAAATTACAATCTTTTGAGGTGGATGCATTTGGTCCTTGTAGATGTGGATCCAAAGGTTTTACAAGGTTTACAAAATAAACAGGATCGAGGTAAGTTGCTTTGGGGGCCCTGGATGGCCTAAATCTCGGAATTTTCAGCAGCACCTCCTCTTGCCTGTTCGTTAAAAGAACAAAACCAGCCACCCGTTATGCACCAAACATACCTAATACAACATTAGAGGCATGCCATTTTTAAGTATTGAAAGATAGCAAATAAGCCTAAGTACTTAAACAACACTAGATCTATTCAAATTTAAGTTTTAAAACCTTAGATCTAGTATCATGCTCAAATAAATCAGCCTTAAAATATTCTTTTTAAAAGGAAACTAATTTACTTAAGTATGTAAGAAAGTAATCGTAACCAAAGAAAGATTTAATAAAAAGGAGAAGGAAAGAGATGAGAAGCAACTCGATGCTAGGAATATTAGATCTATGGAGTCTACAGGTGGGAACCAGATGGAATATGTCCTTTTGAAAGTGCTTGGAACGATGGAAGATGCAAACAAGCTCAACCAATCCTTCTAGCTAGATAGCCTGCACAACTAAAACTACTTGCCACACAAATGTCAAATCCAGTGCTTCTCATGCCAGAGACCGGAATAAAATGCATACAAGCAAGTAAAAACATTTAAATTCTATACCGCGGATATGAGCAAGAAATAAATGAAATCAAACTAAAATCATTTATCCTACCGACTGTAACAAGTCCTTCAAAGGCTAGATTAACATATAATGCAACAAGTAAATAAGTATGCTATAGTTACCTCATATACCATTGATAGTACATCAACACACATAGTGCCACACACCACCAACAAATGGACCTGCCACACACCAACAAATGGACCTTCAAAGTCTTTCTTTATTCAAACAAAAAGATATTACAATATAAAGCTTCAGAGCTTCGGCAGGACTTTCGTACCCTTACCATGAGAAAATGAGAAGAGAGTGCATGCTTAAATAACAAAAGAAGAGGGGGGGGGGGTGCATTCACCATTGGAAGAGATGGGCGAGTTTAAAGAGTAAAATGAGGGATTAGATGGAGTTTAACTCCAGAGATGGGCGTCACCTCTCAATATGTAGGCACCACCTCCCATTGGGATCATCTCCCATCAACCAGATGCTGCCAAATACGCTAATGCACCCCCCTTTATGGAGAAAAACGCCCTCCTTCAATATGACAACTGATGCTAACTCGGATTTGATTGGAATCAAGTGGATTTAGGCTACAGTTAACTCAAATATGATTGCCAATCAATTTGCCACCACTTTGGTCCGACTGAAACTTGTTTGGGACAAGTTTCCAAAACTCAAGGGGGATGATCTTTGCCTTTATTTTCTATTTTTTGGCATTTTTATTCACTTTTTTGAGAGAAATGACATTAAGTAATTTAAAATTACTAATTTCACTCTTAAAGTGGGTTTAGGGGTTATGTGGGTGTTGTGGGTTAGAAAACGAGCACACCCCCATGGCAAAATTTTCCTCCTAACCACCTTTTTATGCCTTTTTTGATTTTAACATTAAAAAATTGACCCGTTTTACGGGAATTTTTTTTATTTCCGAAAATTAAAATAAAAGTAGGGGGACCTCGTACATGTTCATATGACTCAATAAAAGTGACTAGCATGGTAATAGACATAGACACCTAGACTTTAATAACCTCTCAAGGTTTAGTCACCAAGGCGGATACTCCAGCTTTGGAGGTGTGAGTGAAAAACTTGGAAATTATGCATCTGTGAAAAAAATACATAATTATCAAGGAAAAACCACTCTAGAGTACTGCATTGATGTCTAAGTCTTAGGCAAGCCAAGTCTTTTACAAAATTCATCATGCTACGCCAACTTATTACAGTTCCTTGTAGGATATGGACATGCAAATTTATTAAAAAAAGGGCCAAGGTGGCCTGCTAGGACTTTTGATCTTTTGAAATGAACAAGTATACTTGTTCAATCTTTGCAGGCTCACTTGACATCCAACTAAGTACAACTTAGGTGGATAGCATCTGGCTCCAACTGTGGGAAGTGTGTTTGATTTGGTCTTCAGGCAAAGAGAGCATACGAGAACACCAGAATCTCAGATTTCTATACCTTGTAAAAACATCTAAACTTGACAAGCAAACCCTTCAGTAGCACAAGTTTTATAGAAAAAAGCCATTGATCCACAAATTGCATTTATTTGAAACACCCTATCCTATCCTCCTCATAGAAGCGAGTCTCTCCTCGATTGAGAGCATGGCTATGACTATGTACGTAATGTACAAGAACGAGATAAACAACATGGGAGACAAGAGGCTTCCTAAAATTGCTTCATACTCTAGTCAAAACCACCCGTGACTTAAGCGAGGTTGGCATAAAGATGCCAAGTATCGGCTAAACCATTGGGGAGTCGAGGAAGAGGTCACTTTGGAAAATATTGTTAAAATTAAAAGTATTATCACATCTAAATTTAAGGAAAAGATGTGCGATAAAGAGTTGGAGGATAAGAGAAAATTAAGATATTATAAGGAGGTGATCAACCCTAATTTAGAAGATCAAAGAAGAAAATCAACATTGCTAAAATAAGAACAAATTCTCATGAGCTCCATAGTGAAACAAGGCGTTGGACAATTCATAAAACATTGCGGGATGAAAGAATTTGTCATCTTTGTGACACAGAGTGTTGAAGACAAAAATCACTTTCTCATAGAATGCCCTGCATCCACTAACATTAGAGTGCAATTGCAAAACATTTGCCACAATACTGACCTTCCTAACGTTTTAACTCATCATAACTATGGTGATTTAGGAATGTTTCTCTTAAAGCTTTTTGAGCATGGAAATAAAATTCTAAAGAAAACCAAGTGACTCCTTTATTTTTTAAGGTCTAATAGACCAAAGTTGGTCTCAGTGGGATGTTAATAACTATCATCATCATCATCATCAACAATTAATATAATTAAAAAAAGAAGAAAAGGAACCTACTTGGCAAGTTTGAACAAACAATGTGTAACCTCAAACAATGAATTCTAAGACTTGATATGTAGAGACAGCCCCATAGAAAATGAGATAGAATGAGGTCAAATAGAGAAGACAAGATAGACTGAGGTCAAATAGAGAAGATGAGATAGACTGAGGTCAAATAGAGAAGATGAGATAGAATGAGGTTGCAAGTTGCATTAGAGAGAGTAAATTTCAGAGGCGTGAACTAAACATCAATTATTGAATAATTAATATAACTAAAAAAAATGTAAAAGAAAGGGAACCTATTAAGAAGTTGAGAGTTGCAAGTTTCAACAAACAATGGGGAACCCTAAACAATGAATTCTAAGACTTGATTTGTAGATAGAGCCCCATAAAAACATTCCAAATTAAAGAGAGAAAATGAGGTAGAGTGAGGTTGCAATTTGCATTAGAGTGTAAATTTCAAATATGTGAATTAATAATGTCAGTGGTTGGTAAAAGTAATAATGAAAGTCTTATATTTGGATTCTTAGTTATAAACAATGACATTGCTAAATTTGAATGCCTGGGTAGTGGGTCCTGAGGCATGAGTTTATGAAGCTTGAACCATTCATGCTAGAGTATTATGCTACAACTTTAAAGGTACAATGATGGAGGGAAGTGGCAACTTGCTGAAAGTTTTTCACATCCCAACCCGGTTTCAAGTTTTAGAAGCTTCTCTGCATAGTTTAATGACCAAACCCTAGTGTGCACAAATTTTCATAAAAAAATTGACTTCAACTTAAAACACGTGAGATTCTTTTCACCATTCAAATTCAGAGAATTAATTTTCAGTCAATAACTTCATTCTCAGAAAATTAATAACAACCATTCAACTATTAAAATTACATAGGAAATATTTTGGCCAATAGCCCAGGATAAAACCGCGAAGGGAAAACCTGTTTGAGAGAGAGAGATTTTTATTTCTTCAGACAAATAAACAAAATACAACAGCTGTACTTATCTCAACCATCCTCGGTATTTGTGCCCAGTATTTCTGCTGTACGGGCAGCATTAAATACAGTAGGCCATCTCGAAATTCGTGCCAGAACTTGCCTCGAAATTTGTGCTGTACGGTACTGTCTCGATTTCTGTGCTGTACGGCTGCCTAAAAAACAGTGCTGTACAGTACTGTACGGATGCCTCGAATTCTGTGCAAAACAGTGTTGTACGGATTGCCTAGGAAAACGTGCCCAGCCTATCCTTCTTGAAATTTGTGCTAGGTTTTGTCTTCTTTCTGCTGGTTCAATTTCTCTTCAAACCCTCTTTTTCTCTCTTCTCCTCCTCTCCAAAACTCTCTTGAAAAGTGAATAATGAATTAGAAATGCTTTGCCCTAGCCTTTTTGTTCATCATAACTTCCTCTTTCAATCCAATGGTCAATATTAAATTAGATGGATGGTTCTCATTAAATGCTCATTTAATAATTAATAAATGTCATTTAGTGCACCTCATGACATTTAAAAAAGTAGAGACACCCTCATCTAATTAATTACTCACTTGACTTTATTTAAAAATATGAACTTAGGATATCATGACCTTTTAACTTTTAATGAAGTCACTTTAAAAACATAAAGTGCATCTCACTTCATTAATTAAAAATTGACTAGGGGTCACAACTTAAAGTGCCCTTGTCCACCCCAAGGCACTACTAGGTGAACAAACACTTCCTAGGTACTTTTTCAACACTTCCTCATACCGAGGAAGGTGTTCTTCACCACTCCCATCTTGTCTCTGAAATATACATGCTTCTCTCTACCGAAAGACTTCGTGAGAATGTCAGCCACCTGATCATCAGTAGAAATGTACTGCAACTGTATTGCTCCTCTCTGAACATAATCTCTAATGAAATGATACCTGATCTCAATGTGTTTAGACCTGTCATGAAATATTGGATTCTCAGAGAGCCTAATGCAACTCTGACCAAATAAATCAACCATCAACTTGCGAAGCCACAAGGCTTCACCACTGGCCTGACTGGCAGCCATATATTCAGCCTCTGCAGAACTCAATGCTATGGACTTTTGTTTCCGACTGAACCAAGACACAATTGCTGAGCCCAAACTGAAACAACAACCGGAAGTGCTCTTCCGATCCGAAACACTACCTGCCCAATCTGAATCTGTAAAGCCAACCAATCCCACTCCATTAGTTCTCCTGTAGTCCAGACCAAAATCTACTGTACCAACAAGGTATCTCCACACATGTTTTGCAGCTATCCAGTGCACTCTCTTGGGCTCCACCATAAACTGACTAAGAGTGTTAACTGCAAAACTCATATCTGGCTTGGTGTTGGCCAAATACATCAACGAACCAATCAACTGACGATATAATGTAAGATCCACCAACTCTCCCTCAGAAGCATGAAGCTTCGTCCAGTTGGTGGTCATAGGTGTGGACATGGGCCTGCAACCCTCCATTTGAAATCTCTTCAGAATGTCTGCAACATATTTTCCCTGACTTAGGAAAACATGTCCATCCTTCTGCCATACCTCCATCCCCAAATAGTAATGCATCAGTCCAAGGTCGGTCATCTCAAACTTTGAAGCAAGATCGTTCTTACATGCTTCAATCAGGTGTTCTCCTCCTGTAATGAACAAGTCATCAACATATAGCAGAAGAATGAGCGGAACACCACCAACCATAATGTAGTATAGGTTGGGATCCGCCTCACTCTTCTGAAACCCAATCGATAGCAAATGAGAACCAATCCTGGAATACCAAGCTCGAGGGGCTTGCTTCAGACCATACAAGGCCTTTTTCAGCCTGCAAACATGTGAATCTCTCCCATGAATCTCAAAGCCCTGAGGCTGCTCTAGATATACCTCCTCCTGTAGAAAACTGTTCAGAAAAGCGGTTTTCACATCCATTTGATGAATCCTCCAACCCATCTCTGCCACAACGGAGATCACTGCTTTGATCGAAGAAAATCTAGCAACCAGTGCAAAGGTCTCATAGTAATCGACTCCCTCTACCTGTGAGAACCCTCGTGCAACAAATCAAGCTTTGTACTTGTCGATGCTGCCATCCGCTTCACGCTTGATTTTATAGAGCCACTTGGAAGTCACCACTTACTTCCCCTTTGGTCTCGGAACAATCTCCCACATCCCATTCTTCATGATGGATTTATACTCTTCCATCATGGCATCTCTCCAAACCTAGTGTGGGTTAGCCTCCTCAAATGTAGTAGGCTCAGAATCACTCAAGCTAGTCACCATCTCCATATAACTGGAAAATCTCTCTGGTGCTTTACTCTCCCTGACCTCCCTCTTGGGTGGTCCCACAGACTGCTCAACTTCCTTCACAAGATCCTTAAGCCAACTTGGATTACGTTTCTTGGAAGTAGCTTCCTCCTGTAGGTGCTCCTCCATAACCTCCTCATCAGATAACTGTCTACCTGAAGAAGTACCAGTGGCCTGAGATCCTGAACCTGTACCCCTCGAATCACATGAAGGTGAAACCTGTGAACCTGTGACTTGTGAACCTGTCCTTGTGCCAGAAGTCCCTGTAGACTGAGTCCCTGAAACTGAAGAACCTGTAACCTGTGACCGAGTCACACCTGAAACCTGTGATCCTGTACTTTGACTTTGTGAACCTGTAACCTGTGGAGATACAATCCGCTGCTCCTCCACCTCTGAATCATGTGATCCTATACTCTTGACTCTGTGAACCTGTCACCTGTGGAGATACAATCCGCTGCTCCTCCACCTCTAAATCATAAGACTTCCTGAAGGCTTTCTCCTCCTCAAATCTGACCTCCCTCCTCACCACAACTTTCTTCTGTGCAGGAAGGTATATGCGAAAAGCCTTTGAAGTCTCATCGTATCCAACAAAAATGCCTTTCTCCGCTGTAGGCTCTAACTTTGTCCTCTTCTCAGAAGGGACACATGAGAGTATGTAAGGCATCCAAATATGCGAAAGTGACCTATCTCAGGTCTCTTTCCGGTGAACATCTCCTTAGGAGTTTTACACCCCAATGCTCGGTGTGGACTCTTGTTCTGAACATAAACAACAGTGCTACAGGCCTCTGCCCATAGAAAGAAAGGAAGTCT
Source organism: Larix kaempferi (assembly GCA_027924585.1). Lineage (NCBI taxonomy): Eukaryota > Viridiplantae > Streptophyta > Pinopsida > Pinales > Pinaceae > Larix > Larix kaempferi. The sequence goes on from BSBM01000410.1 coordinate 6,211,054, forward strand.
CTGATCATGCAGCATAGTTCTAGCTGCTCCCACTATCGCTTTGTTCTTCCTTTCCGCAACTCCATTCTGCTGTGGAGTGTAAGGAACTGTCAACTGCCTCCTGATGCCCTCCTGTCTGCAAAACTCATCAAACTTCTTGGAGGTGTACTCACCCCCATTGTCTGATCTGAGTGCCCGAATCCTCCCACCTATTTGGTTCTCCACAAGAGCTTTGAACTCTTGGAACCTACACAAGACTTCCTGAGATTGTTTACTTCTCAGAAAGTAGATCCAGGTCTTCCTGGAGTGGTCACCAATAAAACTGATATAGTACTCAAAACATGTCACTGAAGCTGAAGACATCGGTCCACATAAATCTGAATGAATCAAATCCAGTATCTCACTTGCTCTGGTGTCACTGTTTGGAAAAGTAGTCTTGGTGTACTTTTCCAAAGCACACCATCTACAAACACCACCCTGCTCTGTGCTGAATTGAGGCAAACCTGTCGACATCTCCCTCAACAACCTCAATGCCGAATGATGCAGGTGACCCATCCTCCTGTGCCACAACTCGCATGTCTTGATGCTACTGCTAGTATGGGCCAATGCATGATGAGGCTGGAAGAGACGCTTGTACAGTTTCCTGCATCTCACTCCAATGGCACATGAAGTAGATGGTCCTGCTGCTCTGGGAAAGATATGAACTTTCCCATCTAGAACACATACTCCAAAGCACCTATCCTCAATAGCGGAAACTGAAACAAGGTTCTTCTTCAGCCCAGGGACATACAAGACATTCCTCAATGACATAGGCTGCATGGACTCCCGCTCAAAGGTAACAGTCCCTCGCCCAATTGCTCTCACAACTGTGTCATCTCCCAATACCACCTCAAGACTCAAGCCTGTCTCAGTCATCTCTGTGAACACATCACATACACCTGTCATATGGCTCCAAGCCCCACTATCAATGTACCAAGTGGAAGTAGTAGTGGTAGCACTAAAAGAATGGCCAACCAATAATGAACACTGAATCTGTTCCTCCATGTCACTCTCCATATCACTGCTGGTGAAAGATGTCCTCTCTGTACATCCAACATATAGAAAGAACTCTCCCTCAAACCGTGAAGAAAAGTCATCCATATCTGCTGTCGCTGCTGTTTGCTGCCCTTTCTTCTTCTTGTTTGGACACTGTCCAACATAGTGTCCAAACTTCTGACATGCGAAACACTTGATTTTACTCAAGTCTTTCTTCTGCTCACCTGTATGCTGCTTGTCCCCACCCTTGGGACCCTTCTTGAACTTCTTTTTCTTCTTACCTTTTGCTGCCAATGCCACATTCTCCTTGTCATCTTTGTGATGTGATGAACTGCCCTGTAAGTATCCTCTACGTGTCTCCTCCTGTGTGAAATCATCCCAAAGACGATCCCATGTAGGCATGTTCTCTCGCCCAATAATAGTCTGTGCGAAAACACTTGATTACTAAGTCATGCCATTTAAGGCTGTACGCACCATCTCAGTGCCCTGTATAACTTCACCTACAATTGCAAGCTCATCTCTCACCTGTGTAATCTTGGTGAGATAGGAAGCCATGCCTTCCCCTTTGCTCATATGCACATTCTTCAACTTCTTCCTTATCACCATCTTCCTATGCTCATTAGAACTCTGGTAAAGGTTGGTCAAAGAAGTCTACATCTGAAAAGCATGATCTTTTGCTGAAATATGAGGGATCACATGATCCTTCACGGCATCAAGTGTGATCATTCTCGCTTTCACATCCTTCTTCATAAAGGCTGCCTTATCAGTAGCATCAGCAGGAACTGTTATAGGATTTGTCGTTGTGCTGTTCACTATGTCCCATAGTTCATTCTCTTCCAGTATCAACTTAATTCTAGCCTTCCATGGGCTAAAATTAGTAACCCCATCCAATCTGTCTTCTACCCTAAGCCGAGACACCATGGCTACAACCTGTAATGTTCAATTAACCTGTTCAAGAACTTTTTTCTGAATTCTGAAATTTTTTGTCAAAACCTTAACTTATCCAAATCTGAAAATTTTCCCACAATCACTGTTTTCTTCAAATCTGAAATTTTTTCTGTAAACCCCTGTTTTTCTGAATGTTTAAATTCTGAACTTTAAATGCGCTCTGATACCATGAAAGTTTTTCACATCCCAACCCGGTTTCAAGCTTTAGAAGCTTCTCTACACAGTTTAATGCCCAAACCCCAGTATGCACAAATTTTCATAAAAAATTTGACTTCAACTTAAAACACAAGAGATTCTTTTCACCATTCAAATTTAGAAAATTAATTAATAATTATTAGTCAATAACTTCATTCTCAGAAAATTAATAACAACCATTCAGCCATTAAAATAACATAGGAAATTTTTTGGCCAATAGCCTAGGATAAAACACCGAAGGGAAAACTTGTTTGAGAGAGAGAGATTTTTATTTCTTCAGACAAATAAACAAAATACAACAGCTGTACTTATCTCAACCATCTTCGGTATTTGTGCCCATAATTTCTGCTATACGGACAACATTAAATAAAGTACGGCCACCTCCAAATTCGTGCTAGAACTTGCCTAAAAAATCGTGCCCAATCCCTGTTGTACGGATTGCTAAATTTCAGCCTCAAAATTTGTGCTGTACGGCTGCATTAATTATTGTACGGTACTGTCTCGATTTCTGTGCTGTACGACTGCCTCAAAAACAATGTTGTACGGTACTGTATGGATACCTCGAATTCTGTGCAAAACAGTGCTGTACGGATTGCCTAGGAAAACGTGCCCAACCTATCCTTCTCGAAATTTGTGCTAGGTTTTGTCTTCTTCTTTCTGCTGGTTCAAATTATCTTCAAAACACTCTCTTGAAAAGTGAATAATGAATTAGAAATGCCTTGCCCTAGCCTTTTTGTTCATCATAAATTCCTCTTTCAATCCAATGGTCAATATTAAATTAGATGGATGGTTCTCATTAAATGCTCATTTAATAATTAATAAATGCTCATTTAGTGCACCTCATGACATTTAATAAAGTAGAGACACCCTCATCTAATTAATTACTCACTTGACTTTATTTAAAAATATGAACTTAGGATATCATGACTTTTTAACTTTTAATGAAGTCATTTTAAAAACATAAAGTGCATCTCACTTCAATAATTAAAAATTGACTAGGGGTCACAACTTAAAGTGTCCTTGTCCACCCCAAGGCACTACTAGGTGAACAAACACTTCCTAGGTACTTTTTCAACACTCCCTCTTATCGAGGAAGGTGTTCTTCACCACTCCCATCTTGTCTCTGAAATAGACATGCTTCTCTCTACCCAAAGACATCGTGAGGATGTCAGCCACCTGCTCATCAGTATAAATGTACTGCAACTGTACTGCTCCTCTGAACATAATCTCTAATGAAATGATACCTGATCTCAATGTGTTTAGACCTGTCATGAAATATTGGATTCTCAGAGAGCCTGATGCAACTCTAATTGTCACAATGTATCATAGTAGGTCCCATCTCCTGACCAAATAAATCAACCATCAACTTGTGAAGCCATAAGGCTTCACAACTGGCTTGACTGGCAGCCATATATTCGGCCTCTGCAGAACTCAATGCTACGGACTTTTGTTTCCGACTGAACCAAGACACAATTGCTGAGCCCAAACTGAAACAACAACCAGAAGTGCTCCTCCGATCCGAAACACTACCTGCCCAATTTGAATCTATAAAGCCAACCAATCCCACTCCATCAAATCTTCTGTAGTCCAGACGAAAAACTACTGTACCAGCAAGGTATCTCAACACATGTTTTGCAGCTATCCAGTGCACTCCAATGTTCCCCCAAGTTTTTGGGACGCGGGGACGCGAGAGTGGAGAAACGCAGAAACAACATATGTAGAAGTACCCCCCCAAATTTTAGGAAACTTTGAAGGGTACATCGGGGTCTTCAACATAGGGGACCCCATCC